>OY998241.1:17936041-19405694 GCA_963922005.1 Cornus suecica
AAGAATAAAAGCACTCAATTCAGAGCAAGGTACAAGTCAGCTATATAGAGTACAAGTCCTTAAAGCATAAAATTCATAAAGAATAAAATAATATTAATTCAGACGCCATCGAACGATCGAAGAGTACCCCGGTAGATCGATCGTACCGATATTGGGAAACATACGGAGAAATTACTCTTTTTCTTTGGCTCCTTGTGCAAGTACAAGTGAAGGACAAATTGGTTAATTCAACTTTTACATGGTCCTCATACCAAGTCATCTTGGAGTGCAAGCAAAGACATGTCATGATTACACCAAATTTTGTCTATAAATATGTGATGACTTCATAAAGAACATATATCAAGTCATCTTAACAATATACATAATTCTCTCTCTAGAGAAAATATTTCTCTCAAGAACTCAAGAACAGACCACTCAATTATGAATATGATTTCTACATGAGTGATACAGTCTTCTCCTTCCTCGAAAGGCTAAGTCGGTATCTAGGGTTTCCAACGAAACCCTAGCCGAGTAATGTAGAACTTTAATTATTTTATTGCAAAGAGGGGAAGCTAAAGAGCACTTATATGATGATTATGTAGTGATAGAACAAACATATTACCTAAATAAGATTCTTTGTTGATTCTCTTCTTATCTTAGATTGAATTAATAATTAATCTTGAACAATTATGTTCTATCACTAGGAGTTGGAACTCCAAAGGTTTAATAATGATTTCTACATAATGGTTCTTAATTGGCATGATGAAGTCTTAGATTTACACAGGCTATGCTAAGAGAAGATGATATAGACATGCTTTTAATTTAATATTTTAGGAGTAGTTGTAGAATAGATGCATGCACTAATTATACTTTAATAAAAAATGTGTTATAGCGAATCAAACTGATTGCATCTCTTTGGAGATTAGGCAACTGCTTGTAATGTTACTAATCTGATTCATATAAGTTGTATCTCCCTCTTGAAATATTATAATTAAATGACTATATTATTAGGCTAGTGGTGGAGTTGGAACAAAACACTCGACTTGTTTATCTTGAATTCACCAGAATAACTATCTATTTATTTCCTTTATGTTTAGTATATTATAAATAACAAACCAATCAAACTATTTTTAATATAATTCAATTTACTAATTTGTGATTATTTTCAATACAACTTTGATCTCTGTGGTTCGATAACCCTCTCAACCCAACTATACTATATACTACTCGCGTACTTGCGATTGAGAGGTAAAACTAGATCATGATAATTTTTTATATTTAACACTTTTATGTCCACACAATTTGGACCGATCAGTGCTTGTGTCTAATTGAAATGAGGGGAAAAGAGGAGTTTTCAAGCAAAAAGTGCATCCCGGAGGGCTAAACGGACATTTTTCGAAGCCGAAACTTCAGGAAATATGCTAATGGAGTTAAGGGGGGTTTAAATGGAAGAAAGATTGGAAAAAGTGGTTTCCATGATTTTTGCTACGCACACTGCAAGCAAAAGGTGTCTAAAAACATAAAAAATACGCCAACTTACACACATGGATAAACTTGGCTACGCCCAAGACTATGCCTTGGTGTAGGCCATGTTATGCATAGGCGTAGGCATAGGCGTAGGCGTAGGCGTAGGCGTAGTAAAAGCTAAGATTTTATAGAATTTGAGTCCCGATCCGATTCAACTTCCTTTGACTTGTCTTCGACTCCAACACTTCCAAGCACGTGTATAAGGTGTATTTACATCAGATTAAAGGGTTTTGACTCAGATTTGAGGATAAACACATTAAAGAGGAATCATAGTCCCAACATGACAAACCTAAAACAAGCAGGACTTTTCTCAAATTCTTCTATAAATACCAAGGTCTAGACCAGATCTAGGTAGCTTCTAATTACATAATTTTTATAGCACTATCTCTGAAGATTTACCTCTTGTGAAGAAGGGAGTCATTCAAATCTTAGAGATTCGGAGTAGACGATCATGGAGGGCATTTCTACATCAATGATGCAGTCTCCCACCACCATGAGCAACTAAACCGGTATCTAGGATTTTCTAGCAAAACCCTAGCCAAGGAATTTATTTATTTTATTTATTTATTTTCAATTATAACAAGGGGAAACTGAAGACCACATATATGATGATTGTATAGATGAGAGCCCATAGTTATTTAATATAATGGGTTTTATATTTGTTCTACTCTTGTCTTAGATTGAATGAATGCATTATATCAATTAATCATGTTTATCTGGTGTTTTCTAACATATCATGATTTTCTACACAATAATGCTTAACACCCGAAATCCTAGGTCTACACAAGTCATGCCTTGGCGATGTGATATAGACATGATTTAGTTTAATTTCATGTTGTAGGAGTAGATTATAGTAAATTAGATGGCATGCACTAATCACACTCTATCCGGAGATGAGTTGTAATGAATTCGGTTGACGATATCTCGTTGGGGACTATATTCGACTATTTGTGGTATATTCTGATTCACAGGTGATGAATCACCCTCTTACAATTGATCAAGTAGATAGCTATACTATGCGGTTAGTTGTGGAGTAAGAAAATCCTAGCTTTTCTCTACTCTGAATCGCAAACACAATTTACTTCTTGCTTTTAGCTAGTTTTATTAGATCATAGATTTCAAAACCAAATAAATCTTTTTCAAAACCATAATTCTGTACTTTTTATTGGTAAAGTGAATAATTTCAAGTCTCTGTGGGATCGATATTTCCGTTCTCAATCCATGCTATATCACAAAATGATTCGTGCACTTGCGATCGGTTAATCTAGGGCACTACAAGGGTTCATTCTTAATCAATATTTTTAACATCGGTTTGCAACCATCAAGTTTTTGGCACCATTGCCGGGAATTGGCAATAATTTTAACTTTAGTAGTTTAATAGAATTTATTTATTGTAGTGTACTTAAAGTTCGAATTCTTGTGAGATTGACAGGTACACTGAAAAACACGAAGGAAATTAGTGGAGCAGTGAAGATTGCGTCGTTGGACTACTTGTGAGTTCTAGTGTAGCTTAATTTTATGCATGATTTTAGCTTTATTTTTTGTTAATATTTAGAATAGTTTAGAATTAGTGAGTTTTTATTTAGATAAAAATTTTCCTTGTGCATGAGTGATTGGTTATCCCCTTTTGATCCCGACATTGAATTAGCTCCCTTTGATCCTGTGATCGAAATAACTTTTCATAAGAATCGTAGAGCTAAGAGATTAGAAGAGCTTCAAAGAAAGTTGGATTTCGAGAGGATGGCGAACAACAATACATAAGCGTGATGAACGCTAGCTACGTCCCTGAAGGGGTACTTTGCACCTTCGAATCATGAATCCTATGCTGAATTTCTAGAAGAGGATGAACTCACACACTATAAGATCAAATCTAGTCTTCTCAACATGTTAGCCAAAATTTATGGACTTAGGAATGAGGATCCATATCAACATGTTGATGAATTCATAGAGATGGCCTCTACAACCAAAATTGAGAATCTGAACACACATGCATTGTGTGTGCGATTCTTCCCTTATTCCTTGAGAGATAAAGCTAAAAGATGGTATATCAATTTAGATAGGGGGTAAAAATAAATTAGGAGAACCTAAAATTTAAATTTTTGCTTAAATATTACCCAATAGGTAGAACCCATGAGGTGCAACATGCAATTACCCACTTTAAAGAGTTGTCTGGTGAGCAATTCCACAATGCGTGGGAGAGGTTCAATGAGATTTTGAGGAAGTGTCCCCATCACAATTTCATTGATCAGGATTTGGTGCGGAACTTCTATCTTGGACTTAATAAGACTTATAGAAATTTGATAGAACAATTTCATTGATCAGGATTTGGTGCGGAACTTCTATCTTGGACTTAATAAGACTTATAGAAATTTGATAGACGTAACAGTGGGAGGTCACTTTACACTAAAACCAGTAAAAGAGGTCCCAACGTTGTTTGATAATGTAAATGATAATTCACTTCAACACGAATCCAAAATGCGTGTTAAAGAATGAGTCAATAAGAAATCAGAAGTTTTTTTCGAGATAGAAATGGACGATGATGTGAAAGCACAAGTAGTCGCATTAGGACAGAAGCTTGATAAATTCATCAACCTAAGTTAGTCAGTCCCTAGAGAAGTCTTGGCGATAGGAACTAACCCTTCCAATTGTGAATATCAAGGCAATGAGATAGTTGTCGTTGATGCAAATGCAGCTTGGACCAACCCGAACAACAATCCTTTTTCCAATTCATACAATTTGGGTTGGCGTAATCACCCACATTTGTCATATCGGTCTCAGAATATTGAAAATCCTTAACCAAATTTCAGTCAGAACCAACCATCATTCAATAGTCCAAATTTTCAGTCCAGTACTCAAGCAATTCGTCCTTTCAATTACCAAACTCAGCCCCAAGGGAGAAGTCAAACCCCACCACCTAGAGCACTTGGCTTTGAAGATGAGATGTTGCTAGCCTTGAGAGAGTTTAAGAATCAATCTAATCATTTTTAGGAAGTCGTCCAACTATTGAACTCTCGTTCTCAATCCATTGCTAAGATAGAAACCCAAGTTAGGCAACCAGTGAATGCAATGAACAGGCGTGAAGAGGGATGATTACCTAGCCAGCTGGTGGCTAATCCGAAGAATAAACAAGTAATGGAGCTTGGATCATTCACTGAAGATACTCATGAAACCGTTCAAGCTGTTACTACTTTGAGGAATGGAAAAGAGGTGGAGAATAGGGTTAAACATCAGTTTGAGGAGAAGATAAACGAATGAAAGGTGACTTAAGAGATTCAAAAGGATCAACCCTAAGATGAGGAAAAAGTAGATTAGACATTACCAGAAGAGCCTGATAGGGCGAATTACGAGGATGTAACACATTTCCCTCAACGTCTTCGAGAGTCAATTGCGTATGGTAAGCATAAAGAGAAAGACATGTTGGAGACATTTCGAAAAGTCAAGATCAATATACCTCTCTTAGACATCATTGACCAAATCCCAGCCTATACTAAATTTCTAAAGGACCTCTACACTCAAAAGAGAAGAAGTTGATCAATGGTCTCGAAGAAAATCCTGTTGACTGAACAAGTGAATTCATTATTACTAAGTAACACACTGCCTAAATGGAAAAATCTCGTTGGTGACCAGGAGATTGGTAGATCTCTTCATGACTTAGGTGCAAGTGTTAACTTACTTCCGTATTCATTCTATCAGCAGCTAGGGTTAGGAGAGCTCAATCCAACCTCGGTGGTGCTTCAATTGGTAGACAGGTCGATCAAATAACCAAGAGGAATTCTAAAAAATGTCATCGTTTAAGTGGACAAGTTCTACTTTCTGGTAAACTTTGTAATTCTAGATACGAAACCTGTTCACAATTCGAAGAAACATATCCCCGTTATATTAGGAAGACCATTTTTGGCCATAGCCATTGCGTGCATTAATTGTAGAACCGGGGCTATGGATCTGTCTTTTGGGAACTTGAAGGTGAGAATGAATGTCTTCGATGCCAATCATCAAATTCTTGAATCAGTTGATTGCTTTCAAATTATTGAGATTTATGAGATTGTAGAAGAGTTAGCACCTCGGATCTTGGAGAAAGATGGGTTGGAATCCTTAATGACTGGGGTGAGGTTGAAATCTGAACCTAAGGACTGGGATGAGCAGATTAAGCTAAATGAGGAGGATATTGTTGCGCTAGAGGTTGTTTTATACGCCCAACCATGAAAAGTGCCGATTGAGACGCTTTCTACACTCTTGAGTTAACCACCAATTCCGTCTCTAATAGTTCCTCCTACCTTGGAACTGAAGGAATTGCCGAAGCAATTGAAATATGTCTTTTAGGAATGAATGAGACTCTTCCTGTAGTTATATCATCAAAGTTGACTGAAGAATAGGAAACGAGTCTAGTTAGGGTCTTAAGTGAGAATAAAGAGACAATAGGATGGAGCGTTGTTGATTTTAAAGGTAAAGATCCCTCAATTTGCATGCATCACATACATTTAGAGGAGACTGCAAAACCATAAAGGGAGATACAACAAAGTTTGAACCCGAATATGAAGGAGGTAGTGAAGTTGCTAGATGTGGGTATTATATACTACATATCTGATAGTCCGTGGGTGAGTCCTACACAGGTGGTACCAAAGAAATCCGGTAACACAGTTATGCCTAACTCTAAAGGTGAGTTGATTCCTCAACTCACCACCACTGGGTGGCGTGTTTGCATTGACTACAGAAAGCTTAACTCACACACTTGGAAAGATCATTTTCCATTGCCATTTATTGACCAAAACCTAGAAAGGTTGGTCGGACAGAGTTATTATTGCTTTTTGGATGGATATTCTAGTTATTATCAAGTGGCGATTGATCCTGCCGATCAGGAGAAAACCACTTTCACATGCCCATATGGTACATTTGCGTACAGAAGAATGCCTTTTGGTTTGTGTAATGCGCCAACTACATTCCAAAGGTGTATGATGTCGATATTCTCTTACATGGTGGAGAAATTCCTAGAAGTGTTCATGGATGATTTCGCGGTCTTTGGGGCAACCTTTAAGGACTATTTAAAACATCTTGCACTGGTGATCAAGAGGTATAAAGAAACAAATCTGATTCTAAGTTGGGAGAAGAGCCATTTCATAGTTCAAGAAGGTATAGTACTTGGCCACATAATATCAAAGAGGGGGATTGAGGTAGATAAGGCGAAAGTTGAACTTATTTCAAATTTGTCACCTCCCACGTCTGTCAAACAGATAAGCTCATTCTTGGGGCATGCCGAGTTTTACAAGCGATTTATTAAAGATTTTAGTAAAATAGTCTGGCCGCTATGCAACTTATTATCTAAAGATGCGACTTTCGTCTTTGACGAAGAGTGTCTTCATGCTTTTAAGAAGCTACGTACACAACTCTCTACAACCCCAATCATGCAACCACCAGATTGGTCCCTACCTTTCGAGCTAATGTGTGACGCTTCGGACTATGTCGTAGGAGCGGTATTGGGACAGAGAAGAGATAAGTTACCGTATGCAGTATACTATGCTAGTAAAACTCTAAATGATGTGTAGATAAACTACATAACAATAGTGAATGAGTTACTAGCAGTAGTGTTTGCCTTGGACAAATTCATATCATATTTATTGGGAACCAAGGTGGTTGTATATTCGGATCATGGAGCATTGGGACATTTGTTGACTAAGAAAGACTCCAAACCCAGGCTTATTCGATGGATCTTATTGTTACAAGAGTTTGATTTGGAAATCAAGGACAAGAAAGGTTCAGAGAATGTGGTCACGAACCATTTATCAAGCATCATTGTGGAAACTACAAAGGAAAGTACTCCTTTTAAGGATTCGCTCCCAGATGAACATCTGTTCAGTGTTACTGTCATGGAGCAGATACCGTGGTATGCTGATATTGTCAATTACAAAGCCACAGGTTAGATTCCTAAAGGTTGGTCTAAACAAGAAAAAGACCGATTCTTCAATCAAGTTAAATTTTATATTTGGGACAATCCGCGATTGTGCAAGTATTGCCCTGATCAAATTATCAGAAAATGAATTCCTGAAAGTGAAGTGCAGAGTATCTTGGTATTTTGTCACGCGCTAGAGTGTGGAAGTCATTTTGGAGCTTAGAAGACAGCCCACAAGGTGCTTTAGAGTGGGTTCTATTGGCCTACCATATTCAAAGAAGCATTTGAATATTGCAAGGCGTGTATGCGATGTCAGAATTTGGGAGCAAACTCTCGACGTGATATGATGTCACTGACCCCAATTATGGTTGTTAGATTATTTGACGGTGGGGTATAGACTTCATAAGACCATTCCCAAAAGTGAGCAATTAGAAGTATATACTCGTAGGGGTTGACTAGATTTCAAAATGGGTCGAAGTTGTAGCTACTTCACATGCCGACTATAAGGTAGTGGTGGAGTTTGTATAGTTAAATATTTTGTCACGATTTGGTATACCACGTGTGATAATAAGTGATGGCAGAAAACACTTTGACAACCAATTTCTAGGTAGTTTATATCGCAAGTACGACTTTACTTATAAGATTGGTACACCATATCACCCCCAGACGAGTGGACAAGTCGAGGTTTCGAATAGGTAAGTGAAGAATATCTTGAAGAATACAACGTGGACAAATTTGAAGGATTGGCCTCAGCGGCTAAATGACGCATTATGGGCATACAGGACTGCTTATAAAACTCCAATATTTGTTTCTTCGAATTGTGGATAGGTTCTGTATCCAGAATTACAAAGTATACCGGAAAGTATAACTTGTCCACTTGAACGATGACATCCTCCAGAATTCATCTCGGTTGTTTGATCGAACTATCTTCCAATTGAAGTACCACCGAGGTAGGACTGAGCTCTCCCAACCCTAGCTATTGATAGACTGAATATGGAAGTAAGTTAACACTCGTACCTAGGTCAAGAAGAGCTCTACCAATCTCCTAGTCACCAATGACACAAGGAATAGTGGGAGCACTTGGATCTTTCCTCTCAGGTGGTATATTACTTAGTAATAATGAACTCACTTGTTCAGTCAACAGAATTTTATTCGAGACCTTTGATCGGCATCTTCTCTTTTAAGTACAGAGATCATTTATAAATTTAGCATATGCTGGGATTTGGGCAATAATGTCTACGAGATGTAAATTGATCTTGACTTGCCGGAATGTTTCCAATATGCATTTCTCCTAATGTTTGTCATACGCAGTCGACTCTTGAAGACGTTGAGGGTAATGTGCTACCTCCTCGTAATTCACCTTATCCGGCTATTCTAGTAATGTTTAATCTACTTCTTCCTCCTCTTGGGGTTGATCCTTTTGAATCTCCTTAGTCGTCTTTTGCTTGTTCGTCTTCTCCTCAAATTGATGCTCAACCCTATTCTCCACCTTATTTCCACTTCCCAAGTAGTAACGGCTTGGACTGTTTCATGAGTCTTTTCAGCAAATGATCTGAGCTCCATTACTACTTGGGTTTCTATATTAGTAATGGATTGGGAATGAGAGTTTAGTAGTTGGACGACTGCCTGAAAATGATTAGATTGATTTTAATCTCTCTCAAGGCAAGAAACTTCTCGTCTTGAAAGCCAGATGGTCTAGGTGGTGGTGTTTGACTTCTCCCTTGGGGCTGAGTTTGGTAATTGAAAGGATAAATTGCTTGAGTATTGGACTGAAAATTTTGAGTATTAAATTATGGTTAGATCTGAGTGAAATTTGGTTGAGGATTTTCAACATTCTGAGAACGATATGACAAATGTTGATGATTACGCCAACCTAAATTGTATGAATTGGAAAAATAATTTTTATTCGGGTTGGTCCAAGTTGTATTTACATCAGCGACAACTAACTCATTGCCATGATATTCACAATTGGAGGGGTCAGGTCCTATCGCCAAGACTTCTCTAGGGGTGATTGACTCAGGTAGAGGAATTTATCAAACTTCCGACCTAATTCAGCTACTTGTGCTTTTATATCATCGTCTCTTTCTATCTCAAAAAGACCTTCTGATTTCCTATTGACTCCTTCTCTAGCATGCATTTCATATTCGTGTTGCAGCAAATTATCTCTCACATTATCAAACAGCCTCAAGACCTCTTCTACTGGTTTCTATGTAAATTGACCTACCACTGCTACATCTATCGAATTTTTATGAGTCTTATTAAGTCAAAGATAAAAGTTTCGCACCAAATCCTGATCAACAAACTTGTAATGGGGACACTTCCTCAAAATCTCATTGAACCTTTCCCACGCATCGTGGAATTGTTCACCATGAAACTCTTTAAAGTGGATAATTGTATGTTGCGCCTCATGGGTTATAACTATTGGGTAATATTTAAGGAAAAATTCAGATTTTAGGTTCTCCTAATTAATTTTTATCCCTCTATCCAAATTGATATACCATCTTTTAGATTTCTCTCTCAAGGAATAAGGGAACAATCGTACATGCAACGCATGGGTGTTCAGATACTCGATTTTGGTGGTACAAGTCATCTCTATGAATTTATCAACATGTTGATATGGATCCTTATTCCCGAGTCCATAATATTTGTGCAACATGTTGAGAACACTAGCTTTGATCTCATAGTGTGTAACTCCATCTTATGCTGGAAATTCAGCTTAAGATTCATGATTTGAAGGTGCAAAGTACCCCTTCAAGGAGTAGTTGGGGCTTGTCGCGCTTCTGCATTGTTGTTAGCAATCCTCTCGAAATCCAACTTCATTCGAAGCTCTTTTAATCTCTTAGCTCCACGATTCTTACGAAAAGTGTTGGTGTTGGTTCCACTTCTAGCTCAACAATCTGTCAGCTATTAGGTCTACTATTAGCTTACAGTTTCAAAAGGTGGCTTTGTATTGCAGGGTTTTTTGTTCTGCTCTAAATGCTTTAAATGGGACTATTGATCCAGCTTTGGCTTTGCATATTTATCTTTATACTTGGGGCTTCTATCTTCATGTTCGGTTATGCATGCAGTTTATTGAGATCTCTTTGAGTTTGCATTGGTGGTTTGCAATTGTTGAGGCTATTGATCATCGTTATTTTGTGTTTAGCTATTTTTATATTAATGGCTTTTTTTCTTTCAGTTTTGGTAGGCCTTTAGGGTGACTCTCTTATTTTTTTCATTTGGTGGAAGTTTGGCTTCCACATTTTCTACCTGGGGTATGCCCCTTAGCTTTTGTAAGGCTTTGGCCTTTTTTCTCTTATATATCATTTTACCATTAAAAAAAAATAAGTACTAAATTATGATTTAGAAAAAGGTTTGTTTTGTTTTTAAATCTATGATCTAATTAAACGAATTAAAAACAATATTTAAATGAGTTTGTGATTCAGAGTAAAAAAAAACTAGGGTTTTTTTACTCCGCCACTAACCGCATAATGTAGCTATCTACTTGATCAATTGCAAGAGGGCGATCCATCACATGTGAATCAGATTACTTCATAAATAGTCGAATATATTCCCCAAAGAGATACTGTCAACCGAATTCGGTACAACTCATCTCCGGACAAAGTGTGATTAGTGCATACCATCTAATTTACTCTAATTTACTCCTATAGAATGAAATTAAACTAAAGCATGTCTATATCACCTCACCGAGGCATGACCTGTATAAACTTAGGGTTTTGGGTGTTAAACACCATTGTGTAGAAAATCATGATATGCTAGAAAACACCAGATAAACATGATTGATTTAGATAATGCATTCATTCAATCTAAGAAAAAAGTAGAATAACTATAAAACCCCTTATAATAAATAACTATGGTCTCTCAGCTACACAATCATCACATGTGTGGCATTCAGTTTCCCCTCGTTACAATTGAAACAAATCAAGAAACTACATTATTTGGCTAGGGTTTTGCTAAAAATCCTAGATACCAGTTTAGTTTCTCATGGTGGTGGGCGTATGTGTTGATGAAAATAAATTGAAACTTTTCAAAAAAATAAATAAATTGAAATTGTTTTGAAAAAAATTCATTTGTTTTCACGCATGAGTGATTTGCATTGCAAATTGGTTGAGTATGTTTTTATGATGTATGAGTAATATGTGATGTGATATTCCCGCTCATGAGAGTAATGATTAGATTGAGTTAGTGAAGTGTTGTGGTTTTACATAAAAAAATGAATTAGTGAAATCGAAACCAAGAAGGACGACTTTGACCTATAAGCACATGCACATGATCCCTACTGTTGAATTAGTTGACCTTTAAGTATTGAGTCATAAAAAATTTCAATACTATGAAAAAAAGAGAAAAATAGATATATGAAAAAGAAAAAAAAAGGAAGTTAAATAGTAGAAAATCCTTGAAAGTCGAGCCTATATGGTTTGGATTATTAAGTCCGAGGGGTGTTTTATCATCTAGTGCCCTACATTTTTATGGCTTGAGAGTCATTGGCCCAACGTCTGCTAAGAACCACTAGAAAGTTCATGAAAAGAAGAGAAAAAGGAAAATGAAAAAAAACTGAAATGAAAAAAAACATAGTGAAAAAAACAGGCGATAAGGAGATATGAAAAGAAGATTAATTCGCTATATACGGGGAGTTCACTTACACAATGAAGGTCATCCGGATTGGGATTAAAGATTCACGAAGTTGTTTACTGTAATGGGGACCATTCTCAACATTAACTTGAGATAGTTGTTCCTTAGTAGTGAGTGGGAATACCCGTGTCCATATTTTCTTGAATATTGTAGCATGACTTGATTAATGAGTATGTAAATGCATGAATGTGTGAGAATGAAGGATGAAGAAATTATGGGTAGTATAGCTAACCCTCACGAGACTTCACTCATCCACTAGGCGATGTCTAGGGATTTAAAAGGCTTGTTGCACATGCTAAGTGCAATTGTCGACCCTCACAAAAGCAAGGGAGTAATGTAGAAAAGGTAGAATAGATAATCATCAGAAAGTGTTTTCAAAGTTCTCTTATGAGTTCATTGCTCACAGACTAGTAATATTTAAGTTTGGGGGTGTGATAGGTGTTGAATGTTGTCCATTCTAGGCCCCTAACACAGTATTGTTAGGACTTATCATTCTATTACTTGGTGTTTTTATATGGTTTGCATATTTAAGCGTGTTTCAGGAGCTTAATGAAGAAAACGAGCTAACTTTAATGAATTGACCAAGGATGTGCTTGTGTCTAACCAAAAAGAGAAAAAAAAGGGGGGGTTTCAAGCAAAAAGTGCATCTCAGATGGCGAAACGAATATTTTTTGAAGCCGAAACTTCGAGAAACATGCTAATGGAGTGAAGGGGTTGAAATGGAAGAAATATTGGAAAAAGTGATTTTCATGATTTTTGTTATGCCTACCTACGCACACAACAAACAAAAGGTGTCTAGAAACATCAAATTTATGCCTACCTATGCCCAAAGCTACGCCTAGGCGTAGGCCAAGTTACACATAGGTATAGGTACCCCTATGCCTACGCGTAGGGGTAGGCGTAGGGGAACGCTGGGGATTTATAGAATTTGAGTCCCGATCCGATTTAACTTCCTTTGAATCCAACACTTCCAAACATGTGTATAAGGTGTATTTACATCAGATTAAAGGGTTTTAGCTCAAAATTGAAGAGAAACACATTAAAGAAAAATCATATTCCAAACATGACAAGCCTAATACAAGCAGGACTTTTCTCAACTTCTACTATAAATACCAACGTATGGACCAGATCTAGGGAGCTTCTAATTATATAATTTTCAGAGCATTATCTCTTGAGATTTACCTCTTGTGAAGAAGGGAGCCATTCAGATCTTGGATATCCGGAGCAGACAATCATGGAGTGTGTTTCTACATCAACGATGCAATCTCCAACCATCATGAGCAACTAAACCGATATCTAGCCAAATAATGTAGTTTATTTATTTGTTTCAATTATAACGAGGGAAAACTGAAGACCACACCTGTGATGATTGGGTAGATGAGAGACCATAGTTATTTAATATAATGGGTTTTATATTTATTATCCTCTTATCTTAGATTGGTATTTTCTAGCATATCACGATTTTCTACACAATGGTGTTTAATACCCAAAACCCTAGGTTTACACAGACCATGCTTCGGCGAGGTGATACAGACATGCTTTAGTTTAATTTCATGTTGTAGGAGTATATTAGAGTAAAGTAGATGGCATACATTAATCACACTTTGTCCGGAGATGAGTATTAGCAAATCCGATTGACGGTATCTCTTTGGGAATATATTCGACTATTTGTGGTATAATCTGATTCACGGGTGATGGATCGCCTTCTTGTAATTGATCGAGTAGATAACTACATTATGCGGTTAGTGGTGGAGTAAAAAAATCCTAGTTTTTCTCTACTCTGAATTATAAACTCATTAAAATATTATTTTTAATTAGTTTAATTAAATCATAGATTTCAAAACCAAACAAACCTTTTTCAAAACTATAATTCAGTACTTTTAGATTGCTAAAGTGAATAATTCTCTGTGGAATCGATATTCCCTTTCTCAAGCCGTGCTATATTACAAAACGATTTGTGCGCTTGCGATCGATAAAACTAGGGCAATACAAGGGTTCATTCTTAATCAATACTTTTAACCCTGGTTAGGCGACATCACTAAGTATTATGAACTAACTAAGGAGATATGGTGAAGTCCCCATGACAGATACAAGGGTCGTTGAAAATATTCTTCGGTCATTGGATTCTAAATACAACTTTATTGTTGTTGCCATAAAAGAATCAAAGGATTTTGACTCCATGACTATTGATGAACTCATGGGTTCATTGCAAGCCCACGAAGAAAAATTAGTGAAGAAAGAATAAGCTTTGGAACAAGTGTTCCAAACAAAGCTTTCGTTGAAAGAGGGAGATGAGAAGCATGGTGGAAACCAAAGGGGTCGAGGATGTGAAAATGCACGTGGACAAGGAAAAGGAAGAGGAGAAAAAAGTGGTAACCACACAATCACTAATGAAGAAACATTCTACGACTCACAAAAAGAAAGAGGAGACGTGGAAGAGGAAACAATTCGAGGACATATAGAAGGAGGTATGATAAGTCTCATATTCAATGTTACAATTTGAAATTACCTAGACGATCAATGAAAATAGCCCAGAGGGGAGGGGGGAATAGGATTTTATGGATTTATTAACAAATTAAAATTAATTGCGGAAAAGTCAATTTTAATCCAATTTTCTAAAAAGATAGATCATGTAATGATTAATTTAAGTGCAGAAAATAAAGCAATAGAGACATGTGATATTTTTACGTGAAAAACCTTGGAAAAACTCCAAGTAAAAACCATGGATACAGTTGGGTATCGATGCATTATGAATCAAGCAGTACAAAGAATTTTTGAAGCTTTAGACTTACAAATCACTCATGATCTGCCTTTTTCCACTCAACGTCTGATAACCTTGAATCACTCGCGCTCCACGAAGCTCTCGCTTAACTCCGTACTCTGATGGCTCAGCTTCTCAATATTTCAATTAACCACAAAGCCTCCTACTCCGATCTCAGCACTCAGAGGGCTCCGTTTCTCAAACGGATCTAAGCAACCACGTTGCACAAAGTGGTGTGTAGATTTTTCAGAATCTAGGTCATTCAATTGTGCATAAGATCATGGATGTAGAAGCATAATTGAATAAACCCTAAACAAGAGAGAACTAGAAGATATAAAATCCCTCAATGATTTTGTCTCTCTATCTATCTCTGTAGAAGAATATGAATCTGTAGAAAAATAGCAGAGATCTCACCAAAAGCTCTTTTCAAATCTGTAGAGACTCATCCTATTTATAGAGATGATTGAGGGAAACCCTAAGTTTACCCTTTTCTCGTAATTTCACATAAAACTAAGCAAAACCCTATACTCTGATGTATATTATGTGTATTGCACGTATTCTGAGGTATAAAGTCACAGAGACCAAATATTGCATATGCAGTGGGAGCAGTCAGCAGGTTCATGTCCAATCCATGGAAAACTCATTGGGAAGCAGTAAAGTGGATATTACAATATCTACGAGGTACCACAGAAAAATGCCTTTGTTTTCGAAAATATGGAGTGAATTTACATGGCTATGTAGATTCAGATTTTGCTGATGAGATAAACCACAGAAAAAGAACTACTGGTTATGTCTTTACAGTAGGTACTACAACAGTCAATTGGGTTTCGTAGATACAGAGGATTGTAGCGTTATCTATTACAAAGGCTGAGTATGTAGCCGTGACAGAGCCATGTAAATTGACTCATATTCTAATTGGTATGGGATACCAATTGAATTGTCCTCCACCCCAGCCTCTCCTATAAATACATGGGTTATTCCTATTGTATTGTGTGACATAGAAACACAAGATCTAATATAGATTGTGAGAAAGAACAAGAATAAATACATATTGAGATTCTTCTTGGTGAGAGTTAGGAATAATATATGCTTGTATTATTTCCGGTGATATAGGCGTGAGTATACACTGTGTGTGTACATGTGTATGATCTGCGGATCATGCCCTTGTAATCCTCTCATTGATTATAGTGAAATGGTGTTCTCCGTGGATGTAGGCCGATTTGGCTGAACCACGTATATATCTTTGTGTCAATTGTTTTTGGTGTGTGTTTGTGTACGATTTCTAATTTGCAGGTACACACAGCTTCAAATCAAGGAGTTGGAATCCTTAAAGTGTTCTTGGGCGGGTGTAAAAACCCTAACACACTCCTCAGCCTTCTCTCCTCGGAAAGGAGTTTACCGGTAACTTCTGCAAAATTCACAGTCTCTTTCCCATACATTAAAATAGGCTTCATGTGCTCATAGGAAGGTGGAAGAGACTAGATGAGTCTTAATGTTTTATCCTCATCATCAATTTTAATGCTAATAACCTCCAATTCAGAGACGATACTATTGAGAACACTCAAATGATCTGATATTTTCGTACCTTCATCCATACGCACCGTGTGGAACTATTCCATTAGGTATAACCGATTTGAGATGCCCTTCGCCTGATACAACCCTTCGAGCTTTTCCCAGAGTTCCTTGGTCGTTAATATTCCATGCACATTTGCAAGAATAGTTTTGGACAAACACAGACGAATCGCACTTGCAACTCTCAAATCCAGATCTTCCCAATCTTCATTGCTCATACTGGATTTGTCAGAATCTTTGCTGGAATCAAGGTTTGGTCTCCCCTTCAAAGTTTTGTGTAACCCAGATTGTATTAGTACATCCTTGACTTGCACTTGCCACAAGCCAAAGTTGATCCTTCCGTCAAATTTCTCCACATCAAATTTCACAGGGCTTGAAAACTTTTACATTTCTGCTCCGCACTCCTAGTTTGGTGAACAACAACCATGTAGTAATGTGAATAATACCCACTAAGCAAGTTCCCATGAAAGACTGGATGAACACAACCTCTTTAGATAGAAATTTTTAGACCGTACGTATTCACACAACCACACCACGAACCTTGCGCTCTGATACCACTTGTTGGGAAATCCTATCCCTAAAACCACCAATAGGACCCTAGCTTTAACAAAAATATCAACAATAACAGAGAAATAATAACAATCTCCACAACACAAGAATTTACGTGGAAAACTCCAAAACAGGAGAAAAACCACGACCCTCATAAAGAAAAACACTATATGAAAAATTATTACAATCACACCAACTTTTTCTCTCACTACGCACGATCTCAATACACCTACACTCTACCCAAGCATCTACTAACTCACACCTTTATATTCTCAAATTAAGATAACCAAGAAAGGAATTTAACAAGAGTCAAAATACAATGCTTGAAATACTTTTGATTGGGATGCCTAGAAACAAATGTTTGATCTCTTTATATAGGCTTTTGAACTCATCCACCCTTTACTTCCTAAGCAATGTAGGACTTTCTCCTCTTTTATTTTTGCCAAAGCCTAAAATCAATGAATCAAACAATTCTAATTAAACGGAACTTGAAAAAGAGAAGTAAAAATAACGTGCATGAATAATCAAAATAATTTGGTTCTTACCTGGCAGAATAACCATAGATTCCTCCTTGGCAAGCTTGATACAGAACTCCGTGTCGTCATATATATATGCCTTCCAAATTTTCCACATTTAGCTTCACCTGCAATGTGACACAACCATGATCAGTGAAAATATGTTCAAACAATTAACTTTTAGGCATAAAACAGTTTGTGTTGGTTCGGGCAGGTGATGCAAGGAATTTCCTCAAGTCCTTTGTAAAAATTATCTCCAACTTCTTTGAGCATACCTATAAGCTTCGAAAATAATTCCTCAGGTGTCCTCTCAATGATCCGAGGAACTGCTCCCTAATAGACCAAATAAAATAAGAACACAACTAAGTTTTGTTTCATAGTAATTAACATATATTCATTATTTTCTTGATCTTATTCATGTAAATGATACGAATAATATTATCGGCCTACTTCATCTAAGCGGGGTTGCCGAGCGCAGTGCTTTGATCTATCCCTCTAGTCGAGGGGTTGCTTGATTGGGGGAGGAGTCTGGAAGATTCCTATGGCTTTGTTTTCCTGGAAGAGCTTGGCGAGGGTCACTTTCAACGGGGTGATCTTCTCTTCGAATCTGGCACACCTCTCGAGCTGTGGAGGAAATTGAGATGAAGCGGGGATCGGGGGATTTGAGCGTTTGCGATTAATCGTCTGTCGGGATGTATCCGAAGCCTTATCCTTCGAATTTATTTCTACATTGATCAATGTCGCTTTCCTCTGTCGGGTTGCCTCCTCCTCTTTGATCCTCAGGTGAACCTGAGCTCTAGAATTGAGTTCTTCGATTCCCGAGGGTGGTCGTTTCACAAGTGACTGGTGGAACTTGGTTCCCTGAATCAGTGCCATCCTGAAGGCTTCCACAGTTGAGTGTTGGTCGCAGTTGTCGATGGAAGACGACTCGACATTGAATCTGGATAGGAAACTCTTGAGGGACTTGCCTTTTTCCTGAGTCATGGTAAAGAGGCTCGAGATGGTCTTCTTTTGCCTCTTGTTCCCGAATTACTGGGCCACGAAGAGGTCGGACAGTTGCTGCCAACTGCCAATGGATCTCAGCGGCTGCTTCCTGAACCAGAGGAGTGGCTCGTCGACGAGACTGGTCGAGAATACTTTGCACAACAAGGCCTTATTCTAAAGTGTTCCCGGGCATGACGAACTTCTTAGGGAAGGGTTCCCGGGTGATTTCTAAAGTGAACGGTGACTGAACCGAGTCGGCAGAGGCTTGGAGGGCCTGGCCATCGGTAGATCGGGTCCTCAGATCCTTTATGACCTTCTTTTGGAACTCCACCATCATCTCCTAAAGTTTCTGCAATGTCAGAAGCTCTTCGGTGATGGGAACTTCGCCTGTGGCCGGGGTCTCGGCTGGTCGGTGAGAGGTTTCATCGTGCTCCTCCCGTGGTTCAGCTTGTTCTTGGATCTGCGATTGACCGGGAACTATCGGAGGGACAGTCTCCTAATTCAATCTCGCCAAGAGCTCCTCGCTCCTTTTCTCTGCCGCCAGGCTTCTCGCTTCGGTGGCCTGGCTTCGTCTCTCTGCTTCGACGAGCTGCTGCAAGAGGTGCTCGATCGTCGGTGAGGCACTCGGTTGTCTGTCGCCGGGGATCTGTACTTCTGACTGGGATCTGGTCACCGGCATGGTTAGGTTTGGACGTAGAAGATGATTTTAAAGATTTGGTGGTGGTATTTGGATTTTTCTCAGCTTTTTGAGGTAGGAAGATGGTCGGCGAAATGACCTAGTTTCCCACAGACGGCGCCATTGTGTAGATACAAAATTTACACAACACAAAAATATGATTTTTCATTACTCTTCATTGGATTATATACATTTTCCCTATGATCCTTTGGCCTATTAGGGCAACATTTTCAATTTTGAAATATTATCTTTACTTTACACGTTTGTTATTTCGTCCCTATACTATGTTATTATCTTGAGCTGCAAGTCTCTTCTAGAATCTTCCAGTTCCTTCCAGACTGATCCTCGGGTCGAGCCATAAGATGGGCCTGGTGGTCGAATCTCCGGACTAACGTGTCAGTCGGGTTATGGTGTTGGCACAGGGGTTGGATCATCATCTCGGGCCTTTCTTGGATCGATCTGGTCGGGATGAGGCTTTTTATATGGGCCGGGAAAACTCACATGTACAATGCGGGCGTGCCAAAATCGGTGATGGAGTTTAACCGGTTAAAAAAGAACGAATTTTCGTCTCTTTTGAAAATGTGGAATAGAATCAGGCGATTTACGAGAGAGAGAACTCAACTCTCGCGAATGAGTTCTGATTGCCTCAACAAAGAGGACTTTTGGGTAACCAAAAGAAATCGATAAAAGAATTGAAAAGTGCAATTGCAAGGAATTGAAAAGACTGGTATTGAAAGAAAGCAAATAAATGACTGGAAATTTAAATGAATTGAAAGGAACATTGCTGATAAAATAAATGATTACATAATGATAAAAGAGTTGCTAAACGCAGAGAAATAACATTGTTTGGTATTTGGTCGTGGACCTCTCTAACAGAGGTATACGTATATTATTTATAGCCTAAAACTAACCTAAAGATAAACTAGAAATAAATAAATAAATAAAAGATAAAAACAACCTAAATTCTAATCCTATCTAAACACTATCATCAACTCAACTACATCTCTTTTCCAAAATTGTCCAATACTCCACAAACTTTGTAATTTTCTAATCTTAACCATCAAGGTTACTTCATGATCTGACCCATTTTCAACCCATTTTCGCAGCCTAATTTCAGCCCAACTTCTGGCCCATTTTGCAGCCCAATTTCACAACCTAAAAATAGCCCAGTTTAGGCCCAAATTCCAGTCTGTTTTTGGCCCAACTCGCAGCCCAAAAATAACCTAGTTTATGCGCAAATACCAGCCCAAAAATAGCCTAAAAACAACCCAACTCGCAGTTGAAAAAATAGCACAGTTTTGGCCCAAATCCAACCTAGTTCCTGCCCAAATCCAGCCCGAAAAACAGACCGAATTTTTGGCCTAGTTTAGGTCTGCTTTCGTTGCCATGTGTTGGCTCATTTAGGGTGTGAACAATGCCCCCCAATTCCAACACCATTTTCTGCTCAGAAATATGGTTGTTGAAATTTTCTTTAGCCCAAAATGATGCCAATACATTCTTGTATTAACCTTCCTTGCCCCCCGAGTCCGCCACTTGGAAAGAAAAAAAAATAATAAAAAAATTGAGTTGGCTCAGTGCTTTATTATTTAGGACCAACAATAAAGTGGTATTTATTCCCTTAATCCTAATTCTAACTAGGTAAAAAAAAAATATTTAACGTTCATCGACAGTGGATCAATGAACGCATACAAGACCCCAAGACTCAAAACTTTAAACTCTTGAAGTAGGGAGAAAATATGATCCGCCGGAATTAAACAATTGTGCAAAATAATGTTAATCGATCTTATTATCGGTTCCATTCGAAGAACGGAACAATACCCATGAAAAATTCTCACGGAAACTACTCTTGAAAGTCTATATCTTTTTATAATTTCAGTTGTATTGGCTGAAATTATAAAATATGAAGTTTCGCCTTCAATCAGATTTTTCTCATAGGCCAAAACCTAATTATTTTCGGCCGATTTAAAGCCAACTTTGGCCGCTGGAGGTCTAATATTAGCCGTTACAATTTCGACATCAGCTGTTGCTATTTCTGCTGCTGCAAAACCAGTTTCAGCCATTGCAATTTTGACCAGATTTGCTTTTCCATTTTTGGCCTTATTATCTTCGCTGGCCGAAACCCTTCCAATTGGTTGAGTTTCGGCCAATACTTTTTTGGATAGATTGATATCAACTAACTTGTTTTTTTCCCTCATCATCTCCATAAATTTTGGCGTCAATAAAAGAGGTTTCGGCCAAAACCTTTATTTCTGCCAAAACTTTAATTTTCGCAACAGT
This sequence comes from Cornus suecica, assembly GCA_963922005.1. Classification (NCBI taxonomy): domain Eukaryota; kingdom Viridiplantae; phylum Streptophyta; class Magnoliopsida; order Cornales; family Cornaceae; genus Cornus; species Cornus suecica. The sequence continues at coordinate 17,957,398 of OY998241.1, forward strand.
GATTTTTTTCTCAATCGACAGTGGTTTTTGTGAACTGGCCGGCGGCTGCCCCCCATGTCTCGAAGTATTCATGAGTCTTTTCTTCAACATATCATAAGACTTTTGAAACCCCTGCTTTAATTTAGCAATTTCAGCTTGCATAAATTCAAGCCTTTGAAGCTTCTGTGCCGTCTGCTCAAGATATGATTTCTCCTTAGCAAGATTTGTTTGCACTCGTCGAACGATTTTCCTCAATTGGAGGATTTCACCTGCAAGTGCGGCCTTTGAACCTTATGGTGGCATGTTCACAATATTCTCTCGGCTACCTAGCGGTGTCCCACTAGGTGTGCCAATTGTTCGCTCCGAAAAATAACATTCACCGGCCGAATAGTAAGGCCAATAATATTCTTGATTTTCGTAGGATTCCGAAAAATAGTAATCATTGGCCGAATAGTAGGGCTGATAATATTCTCGTATCCGTAGGGTGCGGGTATGCCAAAACCGGTGACGGAGTTAAACCAGTTCAAAAGGAACGAATTTTCGTCTCTTTTGAACATATGGAATAGAATCAGGCGATTTACGAGAGAGAGAACTCAACTCTCGCGAATGAGTTATGATTGCCTCAACAAATAGGACTTTTGGGTAACCAAAAGAAATCGCGAAAAGAATTGAAAAGTGCAATTGCAAGGAATTGAAAAGACTGGTATTGAAAAAAGCCAAATAAATGACTGGAAATTTAAATGAATTGAAAGGAACAGTGCTGATAAAATAAATGATTGCATAATGATAAAAGGGCTACTAAACGCAAAGAAATAACATTGTTTGGTATTTGGTCGTGGACCTCTGTAGCAGAGGTATACGTATATTATTTATAGCCTAAAACTAACCTAAAGATAAACTAGAAATAAATAAATAAATAAATAAAAGATAAAAACAAACTAAATTCTAATCATATCTAAACACTATCATCAATTTAACTACATTTCTTTTCCAAAAGTGTCCAATACTGCACAAACTTTGTAATCTTCTAATCTTAACCAATAAGGTTATTTTATGATCTGACTCATTTTCAACTCATTTTCAACCCATTTTCGCAGCCCAATTTCAACCCAACTTCTGGCCCATTTTGCAGCCCAATTTCAGCCCAAAAATAGCCCAGTTTAGACCCAAATTCCAATATGTTTCTGGCCCAATTCGCAGCCCAAAAACAACCTAATTTGCAGCCCAGTTCGCAGCCCAAAAAACAGCACAGTTTTGGCCCAAATCCAGCCGAGTTCCGTCCCAAATCTAGCCCCAAAAACAACCCAATTTTGGCCCGAATTTTCGGCCTAATTTTGATCCGCTTCCATTGCCATGTGTTGGCTCATTTAGGGTGTTAACAGGTAACCCTTTTTACCCATCTCTCTCATCAATCCTAAGCCAGCCCCTCACCCTTCCCTCTCTCGGTGTCTGGTCCGTGAGGAAAGTCACCCAATCCCAATATGAATTTCAGATTGGCAAAAATTGTTGCCCAATAAATCAATCTATATCTGTCTCTTCCCTGTATATATATGTGTATGTATATATATCAATCTATATCTATCTGTCTCTCCCCTGTACATATATCAATTTATATTTATCTCCAATCAATAAGATATATATCAATGTTGGATGTATTAACTAAATTGATGGAGTAATTGATAATTACAGTACAAAAGAAACAACTTATACACATACATAAATATATATATATATATATGTATATATGTACGTGTGGAAGAGAAGATAGGAGCAGTGCAAGAAGATAGGAGCAGCCCATAACAACTTAGGCCCTGTTTGGATGGCGGTCCGGTTCCAAGTGGTTCGGTCCTAAAATGAGTTTTTAGGGACCAAATCTTGTTTGGTAAAATAGTCCCAAAAAAATGGTCCAAAATATATAGAACCGCTTGGGACAAAAGAGAGTATTTTTTAAACCATCAATTTTGATGGTCTTACTCGGTCTGTCTAAAGTTTTGTCTTAAATAAAACATACCATTCTATTTTTTCAGACCAAAGCATATGAACCGTGTCTCTTGCTGCTCTCAAACATTCACCTTCTTCAACTCCATCATCCCCAATCTGCGAAAATCATTGAGAAAAAATAAAAAAACGCCCTTCTTCGATGATTCTCTTTCAACCATCATCCGATTTGCTGCATTTTTAGGGTTGTTGATGTTTTCGACCAATTTTCTCAAATTGGGGGTTTTCGTCAAATTGGGGGTTTTGCGTTTCTAGGGCTTTCGTGGTTGGATCTGACAGAGAATAGGTAAGTTCCTTGAAATAGCTTTGTAAATATATGATTTGTGTAAATATTTGGGTACAAACATATAAATATATATATATATGCATATATATATCGATGTTATATGTATATATATACCTTCTGTTGGAATTCTGAGTTCATCTGATGCCTTAAATATATGATTTGTGTAAATATTTGGGTACAAACATATGAATATATATATATATATGCATATATATATCAACTGATAGCAATTTCTAGATTAGATTTGTCGAAGTCCTACTACATAGTCAATCTCCAGTCTCCTACTGTAACACCCCGCTCCAACATTTGGTATAATATTGTCCGCTCTGGGCCTAGCCCGCACGGTTTTGCTCTTGGGCTCCTCCCAAAAGGCCTCATACCAATTGGAGACAACACTGCACATATAAGCCATCCCCGGACCTCTACCCGGGCGATGTGGGACATCACAATCACCCCCTCTTGGGACCCAGCGTCCTCGCTGGTGTTACCCACGGGCTTGTGCATGCACCCACACTTAATTCCGGCCGGGCTCTGGCTCTGATACCAATTGTAACAACCCGCTCCAACACTTGGTATAATATTGTCCGCTTTGGGCCCAGCCCGCACGGTTTTGCTCTTGGGCTCCTCCCAAAAGGCCTCATACCAATTGGAGACAACACTGCACATATAAGCACATCCCCAGACCTCTACCCGGGCGATGCGGGACATCACAATCACCCCCTCTTGGGACCCAGCGTCCTCGCTGGTGTTACCCACGGGCTTGTGCATGCACCCAAACTTAATTCCGGCCGGGCTCTGGCTCTGATACCAATTGTAACACCCCGCTCCAACATTTGGTATAATATTGTCCGCTCTGGGCCTAGCCCGCACGGTTTTGCTCTTGGGCTCCTCCCAAAAGGCCTCATACCAATTGGAGACAACACTGCACATATAAGCACATCCCCAGACCTCTACCCGGGCGATGTGGGACATCACACCTACGACTCAGTTCTCTCTCTCAGGATATATATATCTAGAGTTTTCACACTCCCAACTACTACGTCCATGAGCACCATCTGGTATGTTTTTGCAATTTTCGTACCATTTTTTTTCCGATTAAAACCCCTTTTACGATTCTTATTAATTGTATTTGAGTACTCACTTTTAATATTTCTACTTAATCGTGATTGATTTCGAGGTATTTGAATTTGGATTCCTACTCATGCCATTATGAGAATTTGGTTCTATTGGTTTATGCTTTGATTTTATCTATAAATTACGTTTATATATAGCTGTGTGTGTGGGTGTGTGAGATTGATAAGCCTGTATGTATGCATAATTTGCTAAAGATTATATAAATACATGTAGTACCTGTATAGGTTTTATGTGTTTAAAATTGAAATTTAAACAATCTGAACCCTTTTCTACCTTTTTTCTTTGTTCCTCTTTTCTCTTTTTTTGGTTTTTTTTATTTGATTTTTTTTTCATCTAGAAGAAATATATTTAGAAGTTGTATTATATAACGAGACCCTTTAATTGTATGACTAATTTATAGGGTGAGGAAGAAATATTGGAAATGAATATTTTGGTTTTTCTCTCAACAATAAGTCATAGAACAGTTTGTGTAAACATCACTTTCAAATGTGTGGTGTATCTATAAGTGTTATTTTGGTAATTATTATTATTATTATTAGGATTAGGATTTTTTATTTGTCAATTTTCGAACATTATTATCTTAATAATTAGTACGAATATGTTTATAGAAAAGAGATCATTTAATAGAAGTATGATCACATAAAAGAAACAAGAAAACCAACAGACTGAAAGCAAAATACAAGGAAGTAGTAAACTCACAGCTGACTACAGGGGAATCACCAAATCCTCCTCTAACAGCTTCTTTGAGTGTAAATTGACATTAGTTGTTGGCACAAATTTTCCTTATATCTTTCAGCGGCTATGTTGGGGAATTCAGATGTTTCGTAGGACATAAAATCTACTATCAAATTTACCTGTGCAGAAAACATGCAAACTTATGTTCTGTATCTAGCCCCTTGTATCCTTCTGAACTTATCTCATATGAGTAAGCTGTTATTTGATGTTTCCAGAATGCCTGATGCTTTAAAATAGATAAACATCTTGTGGAACTTGGCATTTTTCTTCTCTTTATACAACCTAAAGGTTGTGGGCAATTAAGTTCTTGGAAATAAATGCGGTTATTACTTTTGAAGTTTGTGGTTAGAAGATACCAGTATCCCTAATTTTTATTTTTTTTGGAAGAAAATAGAGATTTTTGCTTACTGATGATTTTCTAAGAACATAAAAGGAAATTCTTGTTCTGCCTATACATGTATGCTAAGGGAAACAAATTCTGGTATTGGTTATAAACTTCATGACGTTGTTGGAATCTTTTTAAGCTGCTAAGCTATGCAGTTTATATTATGGGGATATGATTACTAAGGTTATACAAATTCTAAGTACAGTAATTCATTGATGGCTGAATCAGTTTTGATATTTAACCACATTTGGTTCTCAAAGGGTATTTCGGGTATGCACCTCTCGAGTATAACTGTACAGATGAACATCCGCCATCAACGTAGAAAGGAAAAAAATGGAGCTAAGGTGGAAGTTTGCTTAAATACAAGATGATAAACACTAGAATTAATTTATTTTGAATTAATTCAAGATCCTTAATGGACACAGAGCATATATAGAGGCAGTTAAATGTCCATCTCCTCAGAGGATTTTTTTCCCCTTTTGTAGTCACATATATCACATCTTTTTTTAATCTGCCATTTCCCTTTATATAGACATCATGTGAATCAGTTATTCTGGCTTTGGATAAATGCTGGAAAATGCGTAAAGAAAAATTCCAATTTGTCTTCAATCATATGCAAGGAAAATTCGACCTGAATCATCTAAATCACTTTATTTATTAACTCTATCTAAAATTGTTCATGTTTCTTCATCTTTATTGAATTTCAGTTGCTTTTCATGACAGATTATTAGGCCTCAGGGTTACGAGTTTGACATTTTTCTTTACAGGGGCGTTTTCTTTCCTCGCTCAGCACAAGGTCTCCGGCAATAAATGTAGTCTCCAGATGTTCATGATGATGATGATGATGCTGTTAATGCGGATCCTCCAGCCGGGAGCAGTACATCGCGAGGGCGGGACAATGTAATGGAACGTGTGCGTGATGGAATTGCCAATGACATATATACTTACACGCGTCGTAGCTGAAATGAGGGTTAGGAATTAGGTTGTATTCAATGTTGTGTGTAGGAGTGTTTTTAAAAAATGTTGAAACTATGATTTTGTGTATGAATTGTTATGTAATATACTTGTATTAACACCATATTGTGTGTATGACATGTAATCAATGTTGTTTATATAATTGTAAAACTTGTATTTTTTTCTCAATGTATAAAGTGTTATCATATCTCGTTCTTAATTTGGTGAAAACTATAGTTGTAGAAATGCATCAGGTCCATGGAGTGCAAGGAAGATTCGAGGACGAGCCATTTGAAATTGATAATGTCATTGCAGAAATTCAATATCAACAAAGGAAGCAGAAGTACATGTTAACTGGTGCTTGTTGTTGTGTAGGATCTTTGTTTATGTTTATGGTGTAAAAAGTCATTTTTATTGTCGTGGTTGCTGTAATCATGGGTTGAAACATAGTGTAGTATCTATTATTATTAAGCACTTGTGCAATTTATGTAACTGATAATAATTATAATATTACTTATTATCATGCACTTGTGAAAGAAATGTGACAAAGAGACTATGTGACTGTATATATGTATAAAGTGAAAATTGTGTTTGGTATAAAATTTATTTTGTGAAATTTAGGGGAGGTGACAGAAACATTTAACAAATATATAATATAAAAAATATACCAATAAAACAACAAAGACAAAATTAATTTCATGGAATTTTAAAGTTAATTATAACATATAAAGTATATTCAATATTTTTCCAGCTTTCCAAAAATTTAAGACCAGACCAGTTTGCCAAACATGATCTGGTCCAATACAGTTTGGAACCAGACAATTTGCCAAACATGGTCTGGTTCCAGTTTTCTCAGAACCAGACCATAAGACCAGACAGCTTACCAAACAGACTTTCAGAAGACCACCCAGATAAGACCAGACCAGACCAGACCAGACCAAATAAGACCAGACCAGACCGCCTACCAAACGGGCCCTTAGAAGTTCAAGCCTTTTAAGTGTGGCTGCTTTGAATAAGATGTATATATGTATATATATATATATAAATATCTTAGAAAGCCTTTAAATGTGGCTGCATTTAAAAAATAAAGTTGTTTTAGATTTTTTTGTTTTTTAGATTAAGTATGTATATAAGTGAACTTGCGGTTTAAAATATATATATATTTATTTAATTGAGTAATTTAATTTGACATAAATATGATGGAAATGTGAAAAAAAAAATTATTTTGCTAATTTTTTAAATCCAAGAATAAAGTTATAGTATAACCCATTCGCAACCCACGGATTGACCCGACCCGTTTATGATCTGACCCGCGAGTGACCCGTCATAGCGGTAGAGAATGGGTCACTGACCCGTTTGCCACCTCTAAATGAAACAAACCAAGCTACTTATTGAGCACAAAAATATCGAAAACAATATTTATAATGTTAATATATAAATAAATAGTAAAAATAAATTGGATGATGCATGCCCACATATATATATATATATATATATATATATATATTTTTTTTTTTTTAAAAGGTAAGTCAAATTTATAAACTAAAAACAAGCACAAAGGCTAAAAAAAACATGGGGCATGCCCACATATTGCATAGCTCTGCTAGCAAATTTCATTCAATTTTTTATGATGCTAATTTTTGTCATCTAAATCAACACCATGGGAAAAACACCCATTGTATAATCTTATAATTTCATTTTTTTTCAAGTACAGTGTTATTAAATGTGTTAGGCGCATCGATGCACTAAAGGTCCTTTAGAGCCTAGGCGCGAGGCGCACGGCGAGACACGCGCCTGAATGAAGTGAGACGCACAGTTAAAAATTTAGCACAAATGTATCACATTTAAATAAATATACATGTCTAATAAAACATGATATAAAAGACATTAAAACTAATAGAAAAAAAGATGCAAGACCATAACTTAATTAAAATATGAGTATACTCTTTACTCTCTAGGTCAAAATAAAATGTAAAAAAGATTATTTCTGTTTAAAATTAAGCCTTCCATTCAAAAAAAGAAATACCCTACTATTCTTACGAAAAAGAAAAGAAAAGAGAGAGCTAAGAATAGAAAAAAGAGCGAGAAAAAAAAACTTAGAATAAACAAAAAACAAAAGAAAACAGATATATATATACTAGCCGAAAACAAGTGTTTTGCACATGATTTAAATTTGTAAAATAAATAAATAAGATATAAAAAATTATAATAAAATTTGTAATACATATGTAAAATTTAATAAGCATTTAAAATTATTCATAAATTAATTTAAGTTTACTTTTTACTATTTAAAATGAATTTCATGTATAATAGAACATATCAAATCAATAAGAATCATATTTTAAATTATATAGACTGACAAAGAAAATATAAAACCTTTTTATGTAATATTAAAATATATATCAAGAGAAGTAAAAATCCAAGCGTTGTAATTCTTGAAATGCACAAATAATTGAGAAAACCTTTAAAGTATATAAAATTACATTTATAAATAAATAAATAACATCCATATAAATAATAGAAAGATAAATTGAGACATGATAATATCAATAACAAACAATGTAAACAACATAAATAATATTGATCCACGGTGCATACTTTATCACCATGACCCTTTAAAATCGAAGGTTGCTCAATGGTGTAGAGTAAGGGATCAATCTTCTCACATTCTCCACCATTTCTCTTATATCGCGCATCGAATCACTTTACTCTGTGGCCAAATATTCTTACTTGTCCTCCAACCTCTCTCTCTCTTTCCATATATATATATATATATATATATACACACACACGTACAATCATATACAATTATGTACATACACAAATGAAAAGTTAAATCCTACTTTTTTTTCACCCCACCTCTATCTATTTATAGAGGCACTGTACATAGATAAGAAAAGTCTTCTACATGTTACGGATTTCAAAAACTTAAATATATGATTAATTTTACATTAACAAAACATATTTAAATTTTCTTCACACAATCATCCCAATTCCTACAACGTTCTCCCCACATCTTTCTCTATATACATCACATATGTAAAAACATATGAAAAGTCTTTCACTTAAGTAGACCTTATGTATATATGATTAATGGTGAAAAACTGAAATGAAATAAAGTGGGGATTAATTATACTTTAATGAAACACATTTAAGTTTTTTTTCTTTTAATTTAAAATATACACAAACATATATGTATATATGAAAAGTCTTTCACTTAATTAAATCTTATGTATATATGATAAATGGTCAAAAACTAAAATGAAATAAAGTGAGCATTAAGTATACATCAATGAAACACATTTAAGTTTTCTTCTTTTAATTTAAAATATATAAACATATATGTATCCATGAAAATTGAAAAGTCTTCTACTTAATTAGACATTATGGATAGATTTAATAATAATAAAATAAATGTTTTTTTTTATTTAAAATATTATATTAAAGTGGAGAGAAATAATTCAAGGGGCTTACACTTTTAGAATAATATAGATATATGTGTGTGTCGTCTCTCTCTCTTCTTTTCAATTTGTTACTTGTTATGTCTTTTTTTTTATTCGACTTTTGAACTTCCAATCAGATCATGTAATGATATATCATAATATATTTATTTTATATTATATCTAATATATTATAAAGAGAGTAAATTTTTTTGGGCCCGCTAATTTACATATACAAATTAACGTATACAAAATAATATTTATTATTCATTGAATACATTTAGATTTAAATGGGCCCCACAAATCTGCATAGAGATAACAAATTACAACAGTGGTTGCGCCTTGCCGAGGAGAGAAGCTATTTTTGCGCCTCGTGCCTAGGCGCGCCTTTGATAACATTGAGGTACAATAATCAATAATCAAAGCCGTGTTAACAGTATTATACGTGTACTAAATTATGCTAGTCTCTAAAATTCATAGTTAGGAATAGTAAGTGTATCCTTGAAATTATCACATCCTTTTAACAAAGATTGAGCTTGAACATCGGATTAATTCCTTTAGCCTCCACCTAATATTTGTTAATATTGGTGGCTCCTTTTTTTGGAAGGCATAAATGATGGTGTAAACCCGTTCGTAGTCACCGAACGAATTGATACTTTTATAATTTAATCAGAAACAATATATCAGAAATATGACAGGACGAACTATAGATATTGAAGAATCAGCAAGAATAAGAAAATTTCGGGATCCTTTTCTTGGTCTCTTTTTCTCTCTTTTATACATGAGCTTCATTTTTTCCTCATAAATGGGAATTGAAGTACATTAAAAATAATATCACTGTAATGAAGGAAAATCTAATGCTTTCAATTGGACTTTATTGTGCTTTTTGTAACTATCGGGCCGTTACAAACTCTTGATCTGAAATGGGCTTTATTTCTTGGGCCTTATTATCTTATTGGGCTAACTGACCTTTATTTTGAGTTCCTGACAAGCACTGTATTGACTGATGGGACTGATACGAAATATGGGCCTACACTTTGCCCCCCAATTTCCAAGCCCATTTCATCTTTTGAAATAGGGTGGGAATTCGAAGGGTTGTGTAACTGCCATTTTGCCTTCTCTTCTTCAATCTCGACCCCTCACTTACAAAGGCAACCAAAGATCTCACTATCTGAAACTCTGAGGATTTCGGCCAAAAAGCTTTTTAAGGTTAGTCTTTTTCCTTGTCGTAATTTCTTTCTTTAATCTATCACCATGAGTAGTGACAGTAGCCGAACCCCTTCTCTGGAGGTGGTGGTGAATGAAATTCCTGTCGTTTTTACCTCTGAAGTTTCCCCAAGTTCCAATAAATTGAAAGCACAAAAAATTTCTCGTAAACAATTGCGCAAACTTTCCCTAGCCGATAGGTGTAAAATAGAGTTTGAAATTCCCAATGACGTTTCAATTTTTGAGTATTCTTCCGATTTGAACTTCAAATCGTATGAAGAAGTTGGACCGGATGAAGCTCTGTTTTCTGCGCATCATTTGGCCGTACTCAGATTTCCTCTCCATCCCTTCTATCACTACGTTTTTTTTTCTTTAGGGCTTACACCCTTGCAAGTGAACCCTAATTTTTTCAGGGAAGAACAAAAGGTCCCTACAATAGGTTGTACCTACAATAGGTCCCTCTTTCGGTTATGAACGCCGTTTTCTCTTCATATTTTGGGTTCATTGGGATTTGATTGTATCCTGAATAAGCATCCAAGAAGGTGAGCCGTTCGAATTCGGTAGTTGCGTCGATCATGCGATATATCTTTGGTAAAGGAAAACTGTCATTCGGGCAAGCTTTATTCAAATTGGTGAAGTCCACACATATTCGAAACTTCCCATTCTTTTTTTTGTACGACAACAACATTGGACAACCAATCTGGATAATGAACTTCTCTGATAAAGCCAGCTTCTAACAACCGATCAACTTCTTCAGCTACAAACTTTCCCCGTTCGGTTCCGATCCTTTTGGGTCGTTGTCGTACGGGTTATGCGCCAGAATGAATACTTAAAGTGTGCATCATGGTTCTTCGGTCAATCTCGGGCATGTCGCTATGCTCCCAAGCGAAAACATCGGCATTTGATCTTAGGATATAAATCAAATTGCTCATTTCATCTTAATTTAGGCTTCTTCCAATTCGGGTGGTCTTTCCCTTGCTCCCGACGATCAGATCTACTGTAATAGTATCTTCCTCCGTCTTCTCGTCATCATCAATCTGATCAGGAATGTTCGGTAATTGCTATAAGTTGCGTTCGACACTTTCGCCCCTTAAACTTTTGGTGACAATGGCGTAGCATTCTTTTGCCACCACTTGATCTCCTTGGATGTCAACAAATCCCTTCCCTGAAGGATCAACACATCACATGACCTGATGCAGAGTTGACGGAACTCCCTGCATTCGGTGAATCCACCCTCTTCCCATTATCAAATTGTAGGAGGGCTGTACATCCACCAGCATGAAATTTTCCGTCAGAGTTCGTTTTACCGTTGTCACAGGCAAATTCAATACTCCAATTGGGAAAATCCTCTTCCCATCAAAGCCTGCGAGTGGACTGGCAGTTGGCCTAATCAGCTTCATGTTGATGCCGATTTTTTTGAAGGCTGACTTGGTCAGGACGTTCGTACTGCTACCTGGATCAACTAATACCCTTTTAACTAAACAATTTGAAATTATGATCGAAATTACTAGTGGATCCTCATGCGGCAACTGTACGCATCTCAAGTCCTCCTGGGTAAATGATATGGTCAGGTTTGGGTAATTACGAATTACGTTCACCTCCCCAACTCTTCGGATTTTGTTTGCATTGCGCATTCGTAAACGCTGAACAAAATGAATTTCCTCATCCTCTTCTGGTTTTCCATGGATCATGTTAATGATTTTCACCGGCTGTCGACCCACAACCTTATTGTTCCTCGGGCGGTCAAAATTTTTTGTTCCGTTGTCCATGTATTCCTTCAAATCTCCTTTGGCTATTAAGGTCTCAACCTGCCTTTTCAAATGCCTACATTCATTGGTTAAATGGCTGAAGTCATTGTGGAACGCACAGTGCTTCGAACGGTCCTGCTGTTCTGGAGGCGTTCTCAGCGGAAATGGTGGACGAAATATGCCTTTTGCCTTATTCTCGTTGTACAATTTTGCTAAGGTTGTTCGAAGCGGAGTTCAGGTACGTCATACCTTGGCCTCTTCTCCTGCTGTCTGTACGGAGTTGATCGTGGGTTGTTCGTACTATCAGCTTTCTTGATTATCCTTTCTTTCAATTTGTTCTCCACACTAACCAACGCTGAACGATGACCCGTTTCTTGTTCATCTTTTTCCAATCTCAAATATCCCTGTGCTCGAGAATTCAACTAACCCATATTGAGGGGTATTGATTTCACCAAGGATCTATGAAAACTGGTTCCTTGTTCGATAGCCACTTTGAAAGCTTTCACCGCCTCTGGTTGATCACAACTCGATATCATTCCCATTTCCAAATTGAATCTGGACAGAAAGTTCTTCAAAGTTTCACCTTTTGCTTGCCTCATTGTAAATAGGTTAGAAATGGTCCTCTTCTGCTTCCGATTGCCAAAATACTGGGCTAAAAACTTTTCCATGAAAGTTTGGAAGGAATCAATTGAACCCCTAGGTAACTGTCTGAACCATAACAGGGATGGGCCCGTTAAAATTGTAGAAAATGCTTTGCACATTAGCGCGTCATTCGCCATGTCGAGAGTCATCATCTGCTCCACATGAAAAAGGTGTTCGATTGGGTCCTGTGTCCCATCAAACATAATGAATTTTGGCATCCGGAACTTGTCTGGCCTTCTTGGTTGTTGTATCTCAGCACTGAACGACGATATAATCATTTTTGTCGTTATCTCGATGGCTAGATCGGCCGGTGATTGCGTCTTGAGATCGTTTACTTGCTCGTCTACGATCTTCTGAAGCCTGGTCACCATGGCAAGCGGAAGTGCTTGGTTATTGGCATTTATCTTATCTCAAATTTATTGGGTACGAGTTCGATTAGCTGAACTGACCTCTTGATGATTGTCTTCCTCTTCAGCGTCGGGTTCATTCCGTCATCCTCCTGCAGGCAGTTCTTGACGTTCCGATTGGTCAAGCCTTTCCCTCAATTCTCGATTCTTTTTTTAAAGAGCCTCCAGGTGTTGAAAGATAGCATATGTGTCTTTTTGTTGTGTTGTGGATTCTCCCGCCATTGATTTAACAACTTCTGACTAGAATCTTCGTTCCTACAGACGGCGCCAAAAGTGTAAACCCGTTCGTAGTCACCGAACGAATTGATACTTTTATAATTTAATCAGAAACAATATATCATAAAAATGACAGGACGAACTATAGATATTGAAGAATTAGCAAGAATGAGAAAAATTCGGGATCCTTTTTTTGGTCTCTTTTTCTCTCTTTTATACATGAGCTTCATTTTTCCTCATAAATGGGAATTAAAGTACATTAAAAATAATATCACTGTAATGAAGGCAAATCTAATGCTTTCAATTGGACTTTATTGTGCTTTTTGTAACTGTCGGGCCATTACAAACTCTTGATCTGAAATGGGTTTTATTTCTTGGGCCTTATTATCTTATTGGGCTAACTGAACTTTATTTTGAGTTCCTGACAAGCACTGTATTGACTGATGGGCCTGATACGAAATATGGGCCTATGGATGGCTATTCCTTTTTTGTTGGAGATCACAAATCTTGGCTATTCCTTTTTGGTTCGATGCACAAATCTTAGCGAATATCTTGGTTGGTGAGCAAATCTCCTTGGCTATAAATAGGCTAGTTGAAGAGAGAATTAGTTCTGAGGGCAAGAGGTCGAAGGGCACACAACAACACGAGTTTTTTTTGGGTAAATGTTTTTTTTCTTTAATCAAATCATGTTATGAGTCGGAATAAACAACGAAGTTCTCAAGCAAAGAGAGAGGAAAATACTGAGTAGTATTTTAATTTTTGAGTGTAAGTGATACACAATGTGAGAGTTGTTGTGCAACAAAAAATATTACAATCAAATCTTTCGTGAACCGCCGGAGAAAACTTTAACAGCGGTTTACCGGCGCTTTGGTGAACCGTCGAGAAAACCGCTGTCGGTAAGGCATCACCGGCGTTTCTCGTCAACCGTCAGTATCTACCGACGTTTTTTTGCAAAGTGCCACTATAATAGATGATTAGCGGCACTTCTAAATAAGTGCCGCTAAAAGGAGTCCAATTTTTTTTAAGTATGTACGCATACCTCCTTGTCGACCTTGTTACTGTGGTCCCCTCAAGCAAACATATAATATGTCCTCCTTGTTTAAGATCCCTCAACAAGTAAGGTCCAACTCATTATATCTCAATATCAATTTTATGCTACAAGTAATTTCATCATTGCTTACTATTTCCTTCAGTCCACTCCCTCTCTTCATAATATACCCAATGTCAACAGACTTTTTAGGCAATGTGGGACACCCTTCCGACCAGGCCTCTCTGCTCCGCCTCCAATATTGCATCTGCGGTCGACTTCTGGCGACGAACAATACCCAAATTGGATCGGCCAATTCGAATTTTTGGAAAACTGAATTTAGGGATTTATGAATGGATTTTTAGAGAGAGAAAACATGGGGGAGTTTAGTGAATGGGTGAGAGATTGGTGGTATTGGTGATGGTGGGGGTAGGGGTAATGGCGGTGGCAGAGGTGGGGCTTTCGGCGGTGGCAGAGATTTGGTTATTAAGGCAGAGGGTGATGATATATATCTCTATATATTATATACACATATATAAATATAGGTTGGAGATCAACCTTTGTAATTTTTTATTTAAAAAAATGGGAAAATTACACAAACTATCCCTGAACTATGACCTAATTGCACACGGTACCCCTTACGTTTCAATAATATCATAAACTACCCTTAAAACCATCTCCGGTGTAACACATAACCCCTTCCGTTAAAATTCAACGCCGAAAATTTTTATTTTTGGTCAATAAAGCCTATTTTTTGAGTGAACTTCCAATTTTGCCCTTATATATATACATGTTCCAATTTAACCCTTACTTTTACATACAAAATTATTTAAATACCCCAACTTGTTTTACCAAATTGCCTTCACAATTTCATTTAAAAAAATATAAAAATTAAAATTGCTTGTTCCAAAAAACACAAACATCAATGTTAGTTTAAACCCCAGAAGCTTAAATAAAAAGATTCTATAAATTAAATTATAAAACTCCATTTAAGTAGAAAAAAAAATTCTTGAAAAAAGATGGAGAAAAGAACATGCATAATCCAATACAGATCTCATAAAAAAAAAAATAGAACCAACTAGAAACCTATGTTCTTGGATGTATCAAATACATATCATAAATAATCCAAAAATCAGATTAGTCTGCAAATTAACTATTTCCTAATCTGGGGTGAACCAAATCAATCAAAACAAAAACAAAAACAAAAACAAAAAAATAGCTTGGAAAAAAGATTAGACTCAGTACCTTGAATTCAACCAAATTCCCCATCAAATATATTACAATTCATCAACCAAATTCCCATTTTTTTGCTTCACACTTGCACTTGAATTTGACCCATTACTCTAAATTTTTGTTGTTCCATTTCAATTTCGTTATCTGATTCTTGGTTCAAAATCTCAATTTTTCTTCTACTTCTTTGTATTCAAAGTTATTTTTTCATTCTTCAGGTTTCTTGTTCTTTTTGTCAATCATATAAGTCATGTGAAACAATAGTTCGGTTTTATACCCTAGTTCTTGAACGTAGATACATTCTTTGAGTTTTATTGTTGTTTTGTATCATCCTTGTTGTATGAGAGGTCATCTATTCATGGGGTTTTAGTGGTCTGTGCAGTGGTTGCTTTAAAGCCCCTTATTATATTTTCCACAAAAGCTCATTAGCTTCTTCTAT
This sequence comes from Cornus suecica, assembly GCA_963922005.1. Classification (NCBI taxonomy): domain Eukaryota; kingdom Viridiplantae; phylum Streptophyta; class Magnoliopsida; order Cornales; family Cornaceae; genus Cornus; species Cornus suecica. The sequence continues at coordinate 17,973,224 of OY998241.1, forward strand.
TGAATCTGATACATTCTTTGAGTTTTATTACTCTATTCATGGGGTCTTTGGGTTTATTGGTTTGTGCAGTGCTTGCTTTGAAGCCCCTTCTTCTATTTACCACAAAAGCTCATAAGCTTCTTTTATTGAATCTGAATGGGTTTGTTGGCTTCTTTTAGGATTGACCTATCTTCTATTTTCCAGTGCTTGTTGCTTAAAAATTTAGAGTAATGAGTCTGAGTCACCATTTCTAGGGTTTGATAGATTTGGGGGTTTTGGTTGCGGAGGGGATTGAGGACTGAGTCACCATTTCTTGGTTGCAGATTTGGGGGTTTGGAGGGAGCGGCGGCAGATTTGGGGTTTGGGTTGCAGATTTGAAGGTTTTGGTTATAGACTGAATCACCATTTCTCTAGACTGTGGCGGCGCATGGTGGTGGTGATGGAGGAGAGAGAGAACGGCGAGTGGGGTGAGAGACGAGAGGAATTTTTTTTTCTCTTTTTATTTCTCCAAAATATAGGAGAGTAATAGGGTAAATTCACAATATTAAAGAAATATCATAAAAACATAACATTAGTATAAAATTTTTAGAGGGTATTTAGGTCATTTCATTAATATAGCTGATCGGAATAAAATTCCGGTGAGTAAAATGGCAGTTTATGATATTATTAAAACATAAGGGGTACCGCGTGCAATTAGGTCATAGTTCAGGGGTAGTTTGCGTAATTTTCCTTTAAAAAAACAGTTTTTAGAAACTATATCAAGTTAATTAAACAACAGAAGACCGTTAAATTCTTTGTAGCATAGTGGTTGTGATGGTCATTTGTCAACTTAAATTTGGTGGGTTCAAGTCTTGGCAGTGAATTTTATTTATGATTTTTTCCCATTATTTTACAAAACAGTTACAGCCATTATATAATCTAATGAACAGCAACAAAACTTGAAATATTTTGTAGCATAGTTGGTTAGAAGGTTTTGAATAAATTCTCTCACCCTCAAGCCCAGAGATCAAATCTTGGGATATATATATATATATTTTTAAAATATGCAGCGGCCCTTATATATAAGCAAGCGCCAGTGAAGCACCACCCATTTACCGGCAGTTTTGGCAAGAGCGCCGGTATTGGCACCCATTTACCGGCACTTTTTAATAAACGCCGACATAAGCACCCATTTAAACGCATTTTTTGTGTAATGCCGGAAATTACAGAATCTTTTCCGGCACTTCTATAAAAAATGCCGGAACCGGCATGCTACATCTTTTAATCCACTCCGGTGATGAATTTTGCGTATGAATCTGTTTGTCTTTGTGCTGTGTGCAATTGAGTGTGTGTTTTCAGTGTTGAATGATCAAATACAGGCGAGGAAACCCTAAGAAGTGGCATCAAAGTATAGGTGCCCCAACAATATTGACCCTTAATTTCTGGTGTAATTTTACGCACTATTTATGTACTAAAATGTTCTTCAGGAATTAGAATTACATACCTGAGTAATGGTTGCAGGATCAGCAGTGAGATTGGCACGGCTCGAGCACCCACTAATCTGAAACAAGTGAATATTTTGCTTCGAGTTTTCAGGAATGTAATGACATGAGTCGAAATGTGTCTAGATTCGTATATAGCAAGTGAATTGAAGTCCAAATTGGTGTTCCATTTTTCAAATGAGTAACATATATGCACATGGGAAGCTCCTGAAATAATAATTAAAAATAGTTTCTACACACTACAACTTACTGACAGGTATGCTAGGGAATTGTATAGGGCTATGGGCACCTAGACATGCACATCCACGCTTGGTTGCTGGTCCTTATAGCCGAAATAAATCATACGTAAATTTGAATCTAAATTTTTTTTTTTGGTACTCAGAACTCCTCAGAAGTGTTTATATAATGTCAGTGGTTATTAAAACAACTCGTAACACAAGTTTTTCGATCCTAATTAAAACTTCAAGTATTGAGGCAAGTGAGTTAACCCAATATTTTATAAATATTTGGTGCATATGTATGATATGAAGCACGGACACTTTGTCTACGATCGTCGTACCCATGTCAGACATGCGGACACATCAAAAATAAGTGTCCAACACGCCAAATGGTGTGTCCTGTATTTTTTTTAAATTGGACACTCAGTGGATACACGGAGGACACTCGCGTGTCCGCATGTCGGACACACGGTAGGTCGGTTGATTCCATGAAAGATAGAAGACTTTATGGAGCCGTCAATTTGATGGGTCACTTATAAAACTTGAACATCTCTAATCCAATCTTTGGCTTTGAAGATAGTTGAACATCTTTGTTCTTCCTCATCTTGTGAGAGAAATTATAGCACCTATTCACTTTTCCACTATATAGAATGGAACATGATATCACCACAAAGAGTGAAGATTTGGTATTTGTACATTCCAATGTTGGGGGAGATACATTTTATTCCTTAGATGGTAGTGAAATGAAGAATTTTGATTATGTCAGACATTTGATATTTGTACATTTCAATCTTTGTCTTCGATCAAGAATTTTTTTTATAATATAACGAGGAAGAGACTAAGATGTCAAATGTTGGGGAGATGCATTTGATTCCTTGAATAGTAGTAGAATGAAATTTTTTGATAATGTCAGACATTTCATTTAACCAATTTGTTTATTTTTGTTTATAAGTTTATTGATTCTCATTATTTAAGTGATAAATGAAATATTTGTGTAATATAATATATATATATATATATATATATATATATAAATTACGTTTTTTTATAAACGTGTCAGAGACGTGTCGTGTCCTATTTTTTTAAAATTTACAATATCGTCGTGTCGTGTCATGTTCGTGTCAGTGCTTCTTTGAATGAATGTATCACTTTTGTCATATAGTGCATGCTTTCTTTCATATTCGATTTAATCTCATGTTCGTAACCACCACCCGTTCAATGTATATATATTGATATGCATTGACCATAAAGTTTTAAGTCCAGTTTAACACATAATAACCAACACTAGGTAAAAATAAATGCCAAAGGACAAATTTATGTTGTTAGACGCGATAGAAAAATCAGCACAATAAACTTTACGTCCAATTTATGACATATAATAAACAACATTAGGGAATAAACAACAACAAACTTTTACGTCCATGTTTATAGTTGTTAGAAGCCATAGAAAAATCAGCAACGTCTTTACCGGAAGAAAAATAAATCAGCAACCTGCGGTAAAAGAGGACAAAAAATTATGAATAAATGCAGAAGACAAAAATTATAAACAAATCTAGAAGTTTTATATGTCATTTTAGCCCCTAGTCCAGGAACCCAAATTCTCTTCATTTCACCTTTTCTTAAGTGTCATTTAGCATCCAACGGCCAGATTTTCTCCACACGGCTTGCAAGATTATGGGATTAATGATGTGGGTCCTAATTAACTTTTGAAAGAGAAAAGTTACTGAAAGCTATTGTTCCTTCACTCTCTTTTCATATATATATATTAGACTATATATATATACAGAAATATACATATATGTGTGGTAAGAATCAATGCAAATTTTTGGCACTATTCACCTAACCGAAAATTCCAAAGCTTTCTTTTCCATCTCCGAATCAAATCACATTGAAACCTTGAATCTAGCAGACTAGCACTATTCATTTACTTATTCTCTTTTATATATTATATTTAAAATCATGTGTTTTGTAAATTTTAATTTAGACTAAACTTATAAATTAAATCAAATAATTTTATCATAATAATTCTCACTATGAAAAATAAAAATAATACAAAAATTAAATTTAATCATAATACAAATACAAAAAAGAGAGAAAAAACTCAAAATATAAATATTAAATACTTCCACTTTAATAAAAATCACTATATATAATTTGTTCACTATACATAATTTGTTAGTAAACACAACTTTAATGAAACACCTCTGAAACATAACTAATGGGATACAAATTATGAGTTATTTATTGAAACTAAAAGTGAAAAATAAAATATTATAAATATTTATGGAATATACAAAAAATTAAAAAATATATAATTACAAAAAAGTTAAGAAAAATAATTAAAATTGAAATACAAACAATTATAAATTCAATAGTACATAAATGATGAGGTATTTATTAAAACTAATAATACATGGAAAAGTATGAAAGGAAAAATGTAAAGTGATGTACAGTTGATTAAATAAACAATAACTATATAAATTCATTCCAACTATAAGAAACTTGAATAAATATATAATAACTAAAAGATAATATAATAATCCAATAAATATTATGAGGTACTTGAAAAAATATACATCAACTTTTAGAATAAAGATTACAGGAATTATGATATATTCATTAAAATAAATAAAAAATTATATTAAATGTTGAAAAACATAAATAATAAGTTGATGTATATATTGGCTTAATGATTAACAAACATTCAAATTACGATCTATTCATTTAAACTAAAACATAAAGGAATTAATTTATTGAAACTCTAAGGGTCCATTTGGATACGAGAAAACAATTTTTGTTTTTTTACTGTTCACCCAGTTAAAAAAAAAAACACATTTGGCAAACGCGTTCACTGTTTACTTTTTTTTTCCTAAGAAAACTGTTTTCTGTGAATAGTGTATAAAAGTGGTGAAAACACCAAATACAACTTTTAGTTGTTTTTTGAGTTTTTTCACTATTTAGGGTACCACCTCCGCCACCGCCCCCGCCACCAACCACCACCACCCCCCGCCACCGGCCCCCACCACCTTCGGTCGTCGCCAGGCCCCACCGCCGCCACCTCTGTCCGCCGCCAGTCACCCACCACCACCGCCCCCCGCCGCCGCCGGCCACCACCGCCGCCCACCAATACCATTTTATTTTTCAATACAAATTTTCATCCAAATGCTTTTTTGTTTTTAGTTTTTTGCTGGAAAAAACAAAGACAAATACAAAAACAATTTTTATATTTGAAGACAGAAAACAAATACAAAATTTAGGCTTTCCAAACGCACCCTAAAATAATTAAAAACAAAAATTTTGAATGCGGTAAAGGTTAGGCGATGTATATTGATTAAATAAATAATATTGCAAAAAATATATATAAATAATATAACAATAGAACATGGTATTTAAAATGTGTTCTTGAAAAATGTGAACCTATAAACCTTGGCACGGACATGACACTTTTATGCCTATTGAGTACCCCGGGATAAATACACGATGTACCCCAAGTCAATAAGGAAAATATATCTCATATTCAATTCCTACTATGTCACGCCCCGAATTCCTAGGACTCCGAAACCCAAGCCTAAGAGCTAAGGGAGTGATTGCGGAAATAAAAAGAAACGAGAACCAAAAGACATTCAGTCATCAAACACCCACAAAGGGTTGCAATGAATGCCTAGATATCATGTTGTCACGCCCCTAAAGGGTGACGCAAACCAAGCGACTACTAGAGTCAACAATAACAAAGAAGTACATGGAATAACAATAAGAATATACTCCATGCCGACACGAATACTAAAAATACAAGAGTATCCTCAGATACCAACAGACACGCTCCTAAATCCCTAAGACTCCCGAACTGGGACATCCAAGGAATCCAAGATGTGATCCTTAATACGAATGACCAACTAAGACATCATTAACCAAGAAAACACCTGGGTTAATGATAGAAATGGTATATTCCATACCCAAATGACTAATAAAACTAAGCAGCGGAATCTAACGAAAATCCGGCAAAATTCCGTTTGTAAATGGAACATCCGGACAACCAAACACAACACAATAACCTGCCCAAAGCAATTCAATAATCACAATGGCTTCCAAGCCCCACATTCATCAATCCTACTAGGGCCGAGGTAGTGGAAAGAAACCAAAACCCCTCCAAACCCTCTAACATTAACAGAGCCACAAATGCTCGAATAAAAATACAAAAGAGCACCTAACTGTGCGGAATAGATACAATACATCCTGAAAGAATAAGTACAGGAAATAAAAGATACATCAACAGGGATAGGCCAACAGACTGGCTCCCAAAAGAGAATACATAACAATCCCATAACAATGGGTAGAGAAACTGAAAGCGGGTACCTATCGTCCCCAAACCCAGTCGTGCTGCAACCGTAACCGCATCACCCAACGCAACTCCAAAACCTGTAACAAGGAAACAAAAGAAAACTGTCGTTGTACTGCATCCTGCTCATAGCCGTATGTTTCCTGCAACCTGGCGTGGGAATACCAGGGGGCAAATGAAATACCCCTGTGAGCAAATAAGCTCAGTGGGAAAGGATACTCTAACTACCACATCCTCTAATAGTTTAGGTAATGCTAAACCACCCAGTGAGATACATAGCCCACAACATAACCCAGCCACGAAAACCCAAGGTACGTGCTCATATACTACCGTACGTAAGTATATAGGGGATATATATATATATATATATATATATATTTATAAATACACAACATGAGCCTATAAGATACAACTAAGACTCATACCCCCAGTACCAACACCAGTAGTCTACACTAGTCTCACCAACGTACACTAGGTACATGATACTAAGATCCAATCTAACAATTATCAAGCGTTCACGACGCTAACAACAAAATCCAACCAGAGGGAATCACACTGACCTCTAATATCCACAAGGATCAAAATCCACAACTAGTACCAAGGAATACTCATAACTCACTCCCCGATAACACAGGAGGAAAAGTATTCACGTCCTTGCGTACTAACACAATCATCATCTATATATATATATATATATATATATATATATATTGTAAATGTACAATATATATATATATAACAAATCTCATCCCATCCCTAAGGAAAATCTACCTCTCAAAGGCTAGATCACCTCAATCATATCACCAGACCATAAATCATATCGACCTCATGATACTATCATCAATAGGGCCAATCACATCACTAACACTCTCACTTTAGGCGAGGAAAACCACCCAATCAAATCACTAAGAGTACATGAACTCAACTCATAAGAACGACCACCCAATGGTCACCGGAACAAAGCAAAGGAAAAGACTTCCCAATGCTAAACCAACAGATAACCGAGACAACAATGTTAAGGTTAAAACACCACAAGTGTTTAAGGAGAACACCTGGACAAGGAACCCAATCCACTCGGTATCCATGCCCCTAACATGTGGAACAACTCGAATCACCTAGGTGGTGACATCAAAAACCAAGAAGAAAGAAAGGGCAACACTATATGTGTGCACTGAACAACACCAAGCCTCATACCCGAGACTTAGAAATGATAGGAAGCAAAGGTGAAACAATGGAACACCTTTCAAAACTCTACAAGTCGAGATCTTGAGAAAGAAGTCTCGGGATCTCAGAATCTCGAGGAAATAATAAAACAGTTTTCTTTTTAAGAAACCACACAGTAAAAATGACCGTCTTGCCCCCGGTCTCCGTCAGTTGCCATCACCGGCTTTTAAAAGTTGAAAATCTTTTTAAAGAAGATCCTAAGATCATTTTACAAAGTACTAAAACTTTTAGTTGCTACGGAGGTAGGCGAAAACAGGTTTTTCCTTTTAAATACAAAGAGTTTAGAAAACACCGTTTCCGAAAGACAACCAAATAAGAGTGAACACAACTATACAGATTCCTATAATGCCCGAGAGGACAGTAAAGGAAGAACAATACGTTGGACTCACGGAAGACAACCATCCGTTCCCAACTCCACCAAATCAAATGACACCACGAGGAAGAGGTTCGGCACCAAAGCCGTAACCAAGGAATCTAGGAATGACATACAAGTCAACGACCACGTACTAGTGTACAAAACGCCGTATAAGGAATGCTTAGGGGAATGAACTAAGCACAAGAATCGAGACTGTCAAGCTACGGTACCTCGAGTACTAAATAAAGTCACTCAACCGTAACCTCTTCTCACCAATCAAACTCTCAACTACAGTTGATAACTCATTCCTCAAAAGTGAAAGACACCTAAAGGTCCATACTACAACTCACAATCTCGTCACCCGCCTTCTCGAAGGCCCCAATTCATAACTAATACTAAAATCAATCTCGGACCTCAAATCTCCAACAAGGTCACACAACTGACCACAATCACAAAACTACTGACCACAATCACCAGACTGTTAACCCCGCCTTCTCTAAGGCATCAACTCAAAATCATCTCTGCAGTCCATCACTAACCGCAACTAGCCACAAAGGTCACTAGGCCAATATACTTAACCTTCCCTACGGGCACAAAAGTATATAACACAAGTATAAGGATATACGTTTCATTTATACTTTAATAATCTTCTCATTTAAAGTCTTGTTTCACATTTCTCATTTTCAACTGAGCATTTATAAAATATGAATTAAATTCGCAATATTCATACATGACATGCTCCCAAATCCAACAGGCAATAATAACACATATTAAACCTGCTCCAACATCACATGTAATAATATCACGTATACATATTAAATGAGATCACATAAAGCTATACAACGCAGAGTGACTCATAAACCTCATGGCAGAAACCCCATGAAACACAATGCACAACCCAGTTGCGACTTCATTTGCACAACCCTGTTGCGACTTCATATGCACAACACGGTTGCGACTTCATTTGCACAACCCTGTTGCGACTTCATATGCACAACACGGTTGCGACTTCATTTGCACAACCCAGTTGCGACATCATATGCACAACACAGTTGCGACTTCCAATACGAAATCCGAAAATGGATGCACAGCCCAGTTGCGACTTATAAGCCAAAGACGGATGCACAACCCAGTTGCGACTTCTCATGCACAACATGCATCAACACAAATATGTATAACATCATATTTATGAAAATATCCACATAAATATCAAAATCTCTGTACATGCTTTTAAAATACATTAAAGCATTTAAATCATATGAAAATAATTTCATATACCATTCACGTTCTCCAAAAATATATTTTTTTCAATTCCTTAGAAAATATTTTCAATTTCAATTAACATGCCTTTTTAAAATAATTTAAGCAGATAATCCATGTAATAAAAAGGGGACCTAGAATAACGTCTAAGTCTCTCACGTCCAACGTTTACAAAAATCTTCTAGCTCATTTAATTCTCAAAGGAATTTCTAAGTCGTCTATTCCTATTCAATTCAATTAGGAATATATTTTATCTCGTAGGAAATAATTTAATAAATTTTCTTAAATTAATTCCTAAGTCCAATTCCGATTCTAAACGAATTATAGATATTTAAATTAACGATTTAAAATATCTATATTAAATTAAATAAGGGTTTTACACCCCTAAACTACTTCAATAATGCGGAGTGAGAAATATAATTTCCCACCTGAAATTACGCTTACAGAACAGCCGTTTCGGGCCCACCGTGAACAGTACCGGCGCTCGAATATGGCGCCCACCGACCAAAGTCGTCTGTAAAATATTTCACCTATATCGAAATGTCCGTCTCGACAACCTATACGATGTATACGAAGCCCATTAATAATCGGTTAATTAATTGGGTTAAATCTAAAATAGCCCAAACGAAAATTCAAAACTTCAAATCGAATTTTCCGACAAACCATTCAACGAAACATTACGAAATTGTTACACGTCGTACCTGACATATAGGCGAAGCTACCCTCCGAAAATCAGCCCAAACCGAGCTCGGGAAGTCGACCGAAAAAATGGTCGAAGTTTCGGCCAGACTGCACTATTGCGCGAACTGCTACAGTGCAGTCGCCCCTGCGCGACCCAGCTGCTGCGCCACCACCTGCAGCTCCGGCGACCCCTGCACGACGCCGCCATGCCGTCGCCGACCAGCCCTGCACCAGCCGTCGCCGATCTCCGCGTCTTCTCCAGCTGCGCGGTCGTCTGTTATGGCGACCCGCTCCTCAGTCAGCTCTCACTCTCCTCCGATCGTCTCTCTCTCTGCTCTTTAGCCGGCGACCATAAAGGCGGAGGAGCTGTGGAGTCGTCATGTTGAGGTAGGAGAAGAGGATGGAAGTAGGTCAGTAATTGTGTAAAGAAGGAGAGGAGATCGCAGAATCAGTGCATCTACATGTATCTATATATGTGCGAAATCGCTTAAGTGACGCACATTTTATCCGAAATTGCGAAATAACCCCCAAGACTATATATATATAATTACAATTAAATATATATATATATACGATAAATCCCAATAAATACCGGGAACGTCCAAACATAATCTCGTAAGCCCGAAATAACAACGAGACGTCCAATTAATTATATCGGGTTAGAAACCCAAACGTCGGGACACTAAACGCCCGATCCAATTAAAACGCGTCGTCATTCAATCGAAACACTAATCATTAAACGTCGAATAAACTAACGTCGAAACGAGACCGTGTAATTGACAACAAGAATTCGCGTAGTGTCGTCCAGTCGACTTTAAAACTAAACGCGAAACATTTACAGGTATCAAATACCAAGAATAAATAATACGTCATGAACCAGTGACGTCATTACCGAAATTAAATCAGAATTAATTTCAGTAAAAAGAATAAAAACACGGGGTGTTACATACTAGGTGTAAACAATTTGTTAGGGCCACGACCGTAGACATAGTCCGAGTCTTACTCGCGTCGTGGGGGGGCTCACTTTGCATGGGTCTCGTGGATTAGTCGAGGTGCGCGTAAGCTGACCCGGACAACACTGTTATATAAAAAAAAGGGAAAAGAGGTGTAATATGACGGGTCGTGATTTGATGATATTGTGTCGTTGTTTCACCACACCCCGATCAACAAGAATTTATATCTACTAATACTTTACTTAAAATAGTATAGCAATAAGTAGGGTTGAACCACTCTCAACTTGGAACTCGTTTTGAGACAAGGATCCAAAAACTTTACTTTTCAAGATAAAAGGAAATCACTTAAAACAACTCTAGAATTTTTTAATAGTAAACTAAAATAATTAGATAAAATTATCAACTGGTGTAAAAAAATCTCAAGGGAAAAGAATCCACCACCCGTATCTATACAAATAATATTATATATTTCTATTGCAAATTCTCCTCCAACCTATTAAACATAAACATAGATATTGGTAGGCATTCCCCGTATTTCCATTAATTGGTAATCACGAAGAATCTTCCCTCTAATGTTTTGGTTTAAATAAAAATGTAAATAGTAGTAGGCATTCCCCGTATTTCCATTAATTAGTAATTACTGAAAATCCTCCTTATAATTTTTTTAGCTTCCAACCTCTATTGTTAGGTTTTTGTTCATTGAGATTCATAAAATGAATACTCTCGGGAAAAGAATTAAACAATACGAAATAAAATAAAAATTATTTATATCTTACCCATGGTGGCTTCATCACCCCCTTGAGAAGAGTCTTAAGCTAGCATGTTGATAGAAAAATAAAACAAGGTAATAGAATAAAATTCAATTAATAGAGAAAAAGTTACAAAAAATATGAAAATGATACAAATTTATTCTAAACTCTCACTCCTCAACTCTCCACACACCCCTCGCATATGAATTGTGAAGATATATATAGACCATTGGACTTTGCCACTTGTGCCATTAATACAGATCCACCAACTTCAATATCATCAATTCCATTAATGCTTTTCCAAACACCTTGTCACCATCACACTACCTCACATAACTACACACGTACACACGTACACACACACACATATATATATATATATATATATATGTATTTATTATATTCTCCCCCTCCAACTTTTTCTTTTTCTTCATTTTTATCCTTCTTGCTTTCTTTTTCTTTTCTCTTGCAAATCAACCCCTGCATGAAATAAAAATATATACATATGAGGACATTATGCTAGGTAAATTACTCTATTTTGTGCACTTATCAAATTACCCACAAACAAGCTTTTGCTAGTCCTCTAGCAAATAAGGAAAAAATAGATAAGTTCACAAAAATGATACATTATTGAAGTTTAACTAATGATGTGCCAATTTCGCAGGCTGCATTCGATTGCATTTACCATATGCAATAAGGCCTTAAACCCCTAGGTTACCTTAGTGAACGAGCAATAACCTCGTGAGGGTTTACAGTGAAGATACCCACAAACTTCTTTAGTCTTCATTTTCACGCATACATGCATTCACACACTCATTAATTAAGCCATGATACTATATATAAGATAATATGAATTCAAATATTCCCACTCACTACCGAACAATAACTATCTCAAATTAATGATATGAACGGTCCCCACTAAATTAAATAACTTCGTTACTCTCTACTCCCAATCTAGACAACCTTCCATGTTTTTGTGAACATTCTACTATGGTATTTCAATCTCTCTTCTTCTACTTCATTGATCAAACTTTGCCATTTTTCGTAAAAATTCATTTTTTCCATCATTCCACTTCTATCCATTTTTTATCTTTCTAAACTCCGGACTTTCCAGCAAGGATTTTTAGTCCCGACCAACTGGGCCCGAGCTTCTTCCATAGGATTTATGCTCATTAGTTTTCTCCCTTTTTTACGCGAGCAATGATATTGGTGATACCAAGGCCCGGTTACTCAGATCGAAGAACTACTTTTTGCATTTTTTTCAAAATAAATTTTTAAATTTTCTCCATTCTATCTCCCTTTTTATAGCGGCAAAGCTATTTTTTCAACCCTTTTTATGCTTATGCATAAAAACAAAGAACTTCTCCAAAAAAATTCAAATTTTTTTTTCATAAAACTTTATTTTGATTAAATAGATATCCACCCCCAAACAAAAATAACACTGTCCCTAGTGTTTAAAAATACATCGAAGAGACAAATTGGAGCAAATTACCGCAATTGAGGTATTTTTTTTTTTTTAGTATAGTCCCTGCAAAGATTCTGGGCAAAAGAAAAGTCAAGTGATTAGAAATATTATGACAGACTTTACCCCAAACAAAATCTAAACATACCCAAATAGAGTGAGAAATACATTTTGTAGAAAATATTTACACAACAGACTGGGTTGCCTCCCAGGAACGCTAAGTTTAACGTCTTCAGCCAGACTCAATGGATGTGCTACCCCTAAATGGATCAGTTCGAATAAATCGGATCAATGAGTAGAATTTCCTCAATTTCAGAAGCTTCAAGTTCTAGGAAAGGCTTGAGGCGATGAACATTGACTTTAAACAACTGTCCATTCTTAGGGTCTTGTAACTCAATGGCACCATGACTATAAATGTGATGGACATAGTACAGGCCTGACCAACGTGACTTTAACTTCCCAGGAAACAATTGAAGACATGAGTTATACAAAAGAACCTTTTGTCCTATGAAAAACTCCTTTTTGAGAATGTGTTTGTCATGTTCCATTTTAGTCTTAGCTTTATAAATTCTTGAACTCTCATAGGCATCATTTCTAATTTCTTCTAACTCATCAAGTTAAAGGGTCCTACGTTGACCGGCTTTATCATAGTCAAAGTTCATGGCCTTGATGGCCCAATAAGCACGGTGTTTGAGTTCAACAGGAAAGTGACAGGCTTTGCCATAGACCAATCGATATGGGGACATTCCTATAAGGGTCTTGTAAGAAGTTCGGTACGCCTATAACGTATCCTAGAGTCAAAGACTCCAGTCATTCCTTATGGGGTTAACAGTTTTCTCTAAAATCTGTTTAATCTCCCTATTGGATACCTCAACTTGACCATTGGTTTGAGGATGATATGATAGGGCCACTTTGTGGTTGATTCCATATTTGGACAACAGGTTTCCAAAGACTTTGTTGCAAAAATGTGAACCACTGTCACTAATTATGGCTCGAGGTGTTCCAAATCGAGGCAAAACCTGGTCTTTGAAAAATTACACCACAACTCTATGGTCAACTGTTTTGGTGGCTAAAGCTTCTACCCATTTTGACACATAATCAACTGCTAGAAGGATATAGAGATTGCCAAACGAGGATGGAAATGGTCCCATGAAATCAATACCCCAGACGTCAAATATTTCAGCGATGAGAATTGATTGTTGAGGCCATTCGTTTCTTTTGATAATCTTACCTAACAATTGACATCTATGACAAGCTAGACAGTATGTGTGGGTGTCTTTGAAAAGGGTTGGCCAATAGAATCCTAACAACAAGATTTTTGCAGCAGTTCGTTTGGAACTGAAATGGCCACCACAGGCCTGGTCATGACAGAAGGAAATGACAAACTCTTGGTCTACCTCTGGAACACACCTACGAATGATCTGATCTGGACAATATTTAAACAAGTAGGGGTCATCCCAAAAATATTCCTTAGCCTTGGCCAAAAATTTATCTTTCTCTTGCTTGGACCAGTTGGAAGGAATTTGACCAGTCACAATATAATTCACAATATCGGCATACCATGGTGCATGAGATATCTCAAATAATTGTTCATCAGGAAAATAATCAGAGATGGGAATGGAGTCACTAGTGGATTCAATAACAAGACGGGATAAATAATCAGCGACTACATTCTCAGAACCTTTCTTATCTTGAATCTCAAGGTCAAACTCTTGAATGAGTAAGATCCAGCGTATCAACCTAGGTTTTGCATCAGATTTGGACAAAAGATGTCTTAACGCTGCATGATATGTATAGATGATGACCTTAGATCCAATCAAATAAGATCTAAATTTCTCAAAGGAGAACACGACTGCTAGCAACTCTTTCTCAGTGGTTGAGTAGTTGATTTGGGCATCATTTAAGGTTTTGCTAGCATAGTATATGACATGTCGTGCTCTATCCACTTTATGGCCTAAAACAGCACCTACTGCATAATCAGACACATCACACATAATTTTAAAAGGCAAGGTCCAATCAGGTGAGCGAATGATAGGTGCAGCAGTGAGTGTTGACTTTAAGTGCTCAAAGGCGGACTCACAGGCATCAGTAAACCCAAATTGGGCATCTTTAGCTAGAAGATGGGTCAAAGGTCTAGCTATCTTACTGAAATCTTTGATGAAGCGCTTGTAGAAACCAGCATGACCTAAGAATGCTCTAATATCTTGAATAGATTTACGGATATGTAGATTGGAGGTTAAATCAATTTTTGTTCTGTCGACCTCAATTCATGCACTAGAGATATTATGACCTAGGACAATTCCCTTTGTAACCATGAAATGACACTTTTCCCAGTTAAGTACCAAGTTAGTGTCACGACAATGTTGAAGTATGAGAGAAAGATGGTCCAGACATTGCAAGATAAAAGGAAATCACTTAAAACAACTCTTGAATTTTTTAATAGTAAACTAAAATAATTAGATAAAATTATCAAATGGTGTAAAAAAATCTCAAGGGAATAGAATCCACCACCCGTATCTATACAAATAATATTATATATTTCTATTGCAAATTCTCCTCCAACCTATTAAGCATAAACATAGATATTGGTAGGCATTCCTCATATTTCCATTAATTGGTAATCACGAAGAATCAACCCTCTAATGTTTTGGTTTAAATAAAAATGTAAATAGTAGTAGGCATTCCCTGTATTTTCATTAATTGGTAATTACGGAAAATTCTCCTAATGTTTTTAGCTTCCAACCTCTATTGTAAGGTTTTTGTTCATTGAGATTCATAAAATGAATACTCTCGGGAAAAGAATTAAACAATACGAAATAAAATAAAAATGATTTATATCTTACCCATGGTGGCTTCATCACCCCCTTGAGAAGAGTTTTAAGCTAGTATGCTGATAGAAAAATAAAACAAGGTAATAGAATAAAATTCCATTGATAGAGAAAAAGTTACAAAAAATATGAAAATGATACAAATTTATTCTAAACTCTCACTCCTCAACTCTCCACACACCCCTCGCATCTGAATTGTGAAGATATATATAGACCATTGGAGTTTGCCACTTGTGCCATTAATACAGATCCACCAACTTCAATATCATCAATTCCATTAATGCTTTTCCAACCACCTTGTCACCATCACACTACCTCACATAACTACACACACACACACACACACATATATATATGTATTTATTACATTCTCCCCCTCCAACTTTTTATTTTTCTTCATTTTCATTCTTCTTGCTTTCTTTTTCTTTTCTTTTGCAAATCAACCCCTGCATGAAATAAAAATATATACATATGAGGACATTATGCTAGGTAAATTACTCTATTTTGTGCACTTATCATAATACACGCATGGATTCTATCACTTGCACGTATAAATCACCATTTGTCCTGACTAGTTTGAGATACCAAGTCAGACTTATTCTCGTGGTATCCAATAATTTTTCCCTATCTAGATCCCTCAGGTCATATTAGCTATATATAAAATTTTACAATTATAAACTTAGGAAAATATGATGTGAAGATGTTTTACATATTTCTCTCTAAAATGCTAGATCAACGGATAAATCCTTCAAAAATACTATACTCTTTATAATTAAGTATAAACATATCTCAATTTTATATTTTTTCCCCTTCAAAGTGCTTAATTTTTATCTATGGAGACTTCTGAATCCCTCATTGTAAAGAAAGCAATAGGTATAAAACATTAAGAAATATAGTTTAATTATAACTATATTATAATTAAGGGTAATTTGCAGTGACACCCCTTGAGGTTTGGGTCAATTTCACTTAGTGGTCGGTCAATATTTTTTTAATAGATTCACCTCCTGAGGTTTGTAAAGTGTTACAATGAGACCCCTTAGAGACATGAAATGACTTAAATGCCCTTAATTATATTAATTTGCAAGTAAAATGTCTAAGTTACCCCCATTCCCTAACTCCACTACACCTACCTTTTTACTCTTATTATTTATATTAAAGTAATTTATATTTTTTTATACAAATTTTCATTTTCATTTATTGAATAAATATAATTATCCATTTATTTAACATTTAATACACACGAATTGTATTAAATATTATTAAATTCAATTAAAATATATTTACAACAATTAATACAAAACATTTTCAACTTCCCACAAACTATATTAATTCTTATTATATCCCACTAAGCTATATATTATATCCCACTTTTTTTGTGGTTAATATTTTTACTTATTTAAATTATTATATATTTTATATTTATACCTAAATGTCACAAAATTCTTTTGACATTCCCACTAAAATTTAATAATAAATATAATTATATTGTCAAATTTCACTAAAACTATTGATTGGCTATAGTATTTAAATTATTAACACGATTAACCACAAAAAAAGTTTATAAAAAAATAAATATGGCATTGGTATTTTAAGTAGTATATAGTTTAGTAAGATTTTGTAATAATTAATATATTTTGAGGGAAAATAAAATTTATTTTGTATTAGTTGGTATAAATATAATTATATTAAATTTAATCTATTTAATACTTTTTATTTGCAATATTTAGTGTAAATGTTATTTTTATTTAATAAATAAAAATAAAAATTGTATAAAACAATTTACTTAAAACATAAATGTACTACCTTACTAATAGCGATATATGGACAATCCTCTTTGTAATAAATATCAGTCACCATAGTAATATTTGTCAAATCAAGGCTTCAAGATGGTTTTTTCAAATTTACACAACTTAATTTCCATTTCTACCATAATTCTCCAACAAATTATGTCCGTATTTTAATCCCCAACTATATTAGATGAGTACCATCACAGTTTTGGATTTTCTCGTAATAAAAAAGTACCACCCTACTAATAGCGATATATGGGCAATCCTTTTTGTAATAGATATCAGTCACCATAGTAATATCTCTCAGATCAAGGCTTCATGATGATTTTTTTACACAACTTAATTTCCATTTCTACCATAATTCTCCAACAAATTAAGTCCGTATTTTAATCCCCAACTATATCAGATGAGCAACATCACAGTCCTTTGGGTTTGATAACATTTCTCAAGTCAAACTGTACTACAATTAGATTCGTGCACTTGCGATAAGTAAAACCTAGTCGTCATAAATGTTTGTTCTTAACCAATATTTTTAACCTATTACTGTTCTTAACTAGGATATCCCCAACTATTACGATTCGTGACTACTGCTATAATGATCTTATGAAAAGCCTATTACTGTAACAGTTGAGCATTGAGTGGTACTGATAGATATTACTATAGTAGCTGATATTTATTACAGATAGGATTGCCTATATATTACGCAAGATTTAGGGTCGTACTGATAGATATTACTTTGGTAGTTGATATTTATTACATATAGAATTGTCCATATATTATGACACTAAAATATCAAAGGACATGTTTTCAATTGATATAATGGATTGAAGTGTAATCAATGATATATTCATTTATAAATATCTTAGTTGTTTTATTGTTTAGACATTTATACTTGATTTGATTTATATTAGGGTCATATATATTATTATGGTAGTTGTTTTATTATTTACACTTGACTTGATTGATATTAGTGGACGCGTGATAAATATATTGGAGTGTAAAGTAGACAAATTTAAAGATTTGTAACCAACATTGGTAAAGGGAAAATGGTGACTACTACTATAATGATCATATGCAAAGCCTATTACTATAACAGTTGAGTAGTACTAATAGATTTTACTAAGATAGCTTATATGTATTACAAATATGATTGCCCATATATTACAGGAGATTTTAGGGTCGTACTGATAGATATTATTATGGTAGCTGAAATGTATTATAAATAGGATTGCCTGTCACGCCCCAAATTTCCAAAGACTCCCGAACCGGGACATCCGAGGAATCCGGGTCGTGATCCATAAAGTGAGCGACCAATCAATACACTAAACAACCATAAACCGAATGGAATCTTATTAACAATAATAATTCCATAAACAACAAAGCGGAAGCTAAACTAAATGATACACAAGGCACGTCTAAGTGCCGAAAGAATACATCTCTACAACGATGTAACAATACTGAATACAAGGAAGGGATATGCCAACAGACTGGCTCCCAAGAGGTACAACATCAATGGTCCCAATACAGGGAACAAGAAAATGAAACAAAAGGATCAACTCTATATATATAGCGTCCCAAACCCCGCAACAGCATCAGTGCCACGAACCATCCTGCACTCCACGTTGTCCATAACCGAAACATTTCCTGCAAACTGGTGGTGTAAACCACCAGGCATACCGCTGCCGGGGTGAGCTCATTGAGCCCCGTAGGAGAAAGAAAACATAACCGTTACATCCTACGACCGTTCAAGTCGAGTGAAAACCAACCCGTGTACATGCATCTACCTTAGGTCAGTCAAATATCCCACCTGGAAATCACGCCAAGACGAGACCCCGGAATACATCCCACTAGTCCCCTACCATGCATCCACAAATAAGCAAATAGCATATAGTGAAACTATATCACAACAACATGGAATAACTCACACCTATATATATATATATATGCACGTATATATATATACATACGAAGATACACAACCAATACCAGATACGTAGTACAGACCCCCTTCATAGATCACTACAACTCGTACCCGTCAGTCCCACACTGACAATCAACACAACACTATCACCTCAATACTATCACCAAATTATGGGTGTAAACCTCCTATTCATAACACTCTAGTAATGATAACACTTACAATTCCTAGGCTACAGGCATACCGAACTCCAAAACCTCAAATCGTTATCGAATCATACTATCCATCACTTCACATGTCACTAATGACATCCATAAACCCAACACAAGGGTAAAACATTCATGTAAACCTAAGATAAGTCACAAAGGTTTCCTAACAACAAAAGGAAGTGAAATGGATTGAATAACCCATCACACCGACCAATCAAAGGTCACATGCTCGCCAAAGGGTAAAATGGTCGAATCAGGGGTGAAATAGTAATTTCTAACTACGACTACAAACTTTGGACCTAGCGCAAGCAATGCGAACAAACGGAACCAAATTTGAAGCCACGAAGAAAGAGATATGAATTTTCGAAAGTGGTGTCAGACAACACCGACACTAAACTAAAGTTGAGGTACCCCTCTTTCACCAAGGGTAAAATAGTCATTTCAAGGGAAAAGATATACTTTCAAAGGTTGCCCCACCTATTTGGACATAGGTTGAACCATAGAAACAAACGGGATCAAATTCAAAGCCCTGACGCAAGAGATATGAATTTTTGAAAACGGTATCGGACAACGCCGATAAAAACGGAAAGTTAAAGTACCCCTCTTTCTCCAAGGGTAAAACAGTCATTTTAAATTTAAATAAATTATTTTAAATTTTATTTACAAAGATTGTTCCTAGCACAAGTCATAGGAAGAAACGGGACCTCAATCCGAGTTACGAGGTGAGAGAAATGAATTTCCGAAAATGGTCGAAACAAGGCTGAATATCCGAGAGTAGACTGCCCGTGTACGAGAGTCGACTTCCCAATGGCGAGAGTCGACTCTCCAATGGCGAGAGTCGACTGCCCTAAGACTAAGCTAAAGGAAAAAGAAGCTGCAATGCCATATTTCCGGAAGTCGGCTTCCGGCTCTTCGGAAGTCGACTGCTTCAATACGAAGCTTCAAAAATGACCCAAAGAGTGATTGAATTCTCAACTAAAAACATTTCTCCAACCTACATTTGATTGATGCACATTTAATCTATGATTCAAGTCATCCTAACACAACATGAACCTTGAACAAAAATACTCATTTAAGGTTCGTAAAGTTATCCGTCTTGCCCCCGGTATCCGTTTTGGACACCACCGACTTTCTAAAGTCAAAATCATTTATTTCTTGATTTAAAAACCATTTCAAAACTCAAAGTTTTTGTCGGCATCACGGGGGTAGGCGAAAATGGGTTTTTCACTCAAAGACCGAATAGATTGAACACAAGTCTTACGAAAAATCCGTTTTCGGGAACAACCGAAACCAACGGAAAACCAAGTGATTTTTAAAGACGCTCAAATGAAGCAAATGAATGAAGAACCGAAGTTCGAAAGCAATTAAAGAAAAGGACAAGTGACTATACACAAGGCACTAGCTCTAACCCAACCACACTTCGCTCCACATTCAAATTCACAACCCTATTACGACTTAACCGGGAATGACTACAACTCCGACGACATTCCATTCCTTAAGACCGCTAAAGGGAACCTAGTGGCCATTGCCACGGAACCAACTAGTTTCAACCAAGAACCCCTTCCGATTCTTTCAACCTCAATTTCATATTCGAAACCACATCACCTAGGTTTCTAACAAGATCATAAGGTCATTATACTCAATCAATCAAGACCGCAACCTATACCGACTCTACTTATCACAAGTAAGCCCTTAAATCAACTCATATCACCCCCCTCCTCTTAGGGTATAATAACACATAGCAACAAGTATAATTATTGATCTCACATTATACTTTAAATAAGTCATGGAATTTACATTTTTCACATCCTTCAATTCCAATTGAGCATTTTAAATAACAATTGAATTATATCACAAAATTCATATTTAAACATGCTCCTCCATCACATGGAATAACATCATACTCACATATATATGATAGTCTAAATGCACCATGACTCGACACACCCCCCCGAGACACACGGCGCCCAACTCAGGTTAACGGATACATACTCTATCCAATTACTTGTAGAGTACCGCACCGACTCTTCCCAAGTGATTTTTCTCTCTATCACTTCAACAAGGAAGACGGTTGTACGAGAGCCCAACATGCAACTCCGTACGCCATGACTACCCTTGAGTCAAGAACATGAGCCTCTACTTGGACTCCTAACTCACATTTGATCGGCTTTTTAGTTCCGTAGGCGTGATACCTCCTGGCCAGTTGTTGCTTTGATCCGAACCCGACTACCAACACATCACTACACCACCCACATATTCCAACATCATGTATTTGACACTACATGAGTACTCAATATGCACATATGATTTTTCATCAACCATACTCCATCATAATATATGCTTTTTCTCTTTAGGCAATATATCATGTCAAAACTTTCCACATGCTCATAATATTACATTTATGATTTCTAAACCACAACATCAATTCATATCACATTTATGATCAATAAACAACAACATGAATTCATATCACATAATCATATTATCAAGGGCCTAAGTTGCCCAAAACCAACTCGTATATATATGTATCCACATGAATCCAATATAATTCTCGAAATCTCTTTTAAACATGCTTTTAGTTCAATTTAGCAAGCTTTCACATATCACATCTCAACATGACATGAAGTCCAAAAATCTATCCAAAGGAACTAGCCTAATCTCATTCTAAGGCTACCTTCCTAACACCCATATACTCATATGCATAACCACACTTACACATATACATAGCTATACCCACATACATACACATCTATATAGGCATACTAGCACACTTGCATATAAGAAATCTCAAGTTTAACCACATAGCTAGCATGCTTCATAACCCTATTTAATACCATCAAAAATATTCTATACACAAAGGTTAAGTCACATAACATGCTATAACCCTAACTTCATATTTCCAAGGATATACTTAGCAAATTCATTTTTATGCTAGGAATCCTATAATCAATTTTACTCCACTACACAATCACAAGATGGCTAGTTAGGAAGTTTTCCCCCTACCTCTTGAAGAGTAAACCACAATAGCTACCAAGCAAAGCCCATGAAACCCTAGCTCTTCCCCAACCGAAATCCATGGAGTAAACCGGTGGAAAGCTTCACCATGAACTCCTAACCATGAATCAAGCTCCAACACAAGAAGAGAGCAAGAAACATTTAGTGGTTATAACAAGAAACCCTAACTAGGTTTGAAATGGAAACACACAAGGGAGGAAGAACACTTACCCATCTTTAGCTTAAACTAAAGAGAAGGACACCATGAACCTCTTCTATGTTGATGGCCACACCAAAATCCCAACTTAGGGTGATGAATTCCACCCATAAGTGGAGAAGAACAAAGAGGAAGAAAATGAGAGAAAATGGAGAAGAAGAAGATGAAGTCTTGCAAAGTGGAAGACTTGCCATATGTAGAGATTCTCCACTCACACCACTCACCATCCAAGGGTCCATAATAAAGATGGGAAAAAGGAAATGAATCCAAGGGCTAGGAATAAGTCTTGCCAAGTGGAAGACTTATTACACAAATCATAAAACCCATTAATTTGTCAAACAAGGCCTTATCATCCAAGGGCCTAGAATGAAGATGGGAAAGAATTAATCATCCAATGGTTGACAAAAAGTCTTGGCAAGTGGAAGACCAACAATAATGGATTATTCCATTTAAGTGTCAACCAAACAAGGCCTTATGATCCAAGGGTCTAAAACAAAGATGGGAGAATGAGATCAAGGGCTAGGAATGAGACAACACATAAAATGTGGAAATGACCAAAATATGCCAAAGTTGGGGTTAATTACAAGAGTGTCATCAAGACTCTTAATTACCCTTCTACCCCTTGTCATCCTCTTTAATTACAACTATGTCATCCATACACCAACACTTAGCCAATTCTCTACAATTTTCCCTAATTGCTCCAAATATGAAATTACTCATATACCCCTAGGTCATTTCTTTCCCGAAATCGTTTCTAACAATTTTCATTAGTTACAACACGAAAATATAACAAGAATTTCATATAAGTTCTACACCGAACGTCTACACTAAACTAGGTTAGAACTTTCGAGAACGTAACACGATTGCCGAAGCTCCAACGAGAAAACGTTGCACGAACCCTCGTAGTCGTTGGCGATACTCAAATCCACAAAACCGGAAACGAAATACCACGAAGTCGTCCCGCCAAGTCCAAAACTTAAACGCGAAAAATTTACTCGTACCAAGAATACACAAGACGTCATGAATAAGTGACGTCACAAAACGTTAACACTTGGAAAAGAATTCCAGAAAAGTGAAAGGAAAACGCGGGGCGTTACATTGCCCATATATTATGTCCACTAAAATTTTAGCTCTGTCAATGCTCTCTACCCACTCTCTAGCTTGAGATGAGGCTACACTCTTTGCTCTATCCACCTTATCTTTCCCCTCTCTTCTCCATTTTTCCCTTTATTGATGTTGTTTCTGCACTTTTTCAACCATAATTTGTCAGATCAAGGTTTCATGTTAATTTTTTCAAATTTACACAACTAAATTTCCATTTCTACCATAATTCTCCAACAAATTAAGTCTGTATTTTAATCCCCAACTATATCAGATGAGCACCATCATAGTTCTGGATTTTCTTGTAATAAAAAAGTATTACCCTACTAATAGCGATGTATGGGCAATTCTCTTTGTAATAGATATCAGCCACCATAGTAATATCTGTCAGACCAAGGTTTCATGTTGATTTTTTCAAATTTACACAACTTAATTTCCATTTCTATTATAATTCTTCAATAAATTAAGCCCGTATTTTAATCTCCAACTATATCAGATGAGCACCGTCACAGTTTTGGATATCCTTGTAACAAAAAAGTACTACCCTATTAATAGCGATATATGGGCAATCCTCTTTGTAATAGATATCGGCCACCATAGTAATATATGTCATATGAAGACTTCATGATGATTTTTTTCAAATTTACACAATTTAATTTCCATTTCTACCATAATTCTCCAACAAATTTATACCATACTTGATTAAAACTAGGGTTTTTTTGAGTTAAGTCCTATAGTTTTGCATCTAATTTGACATTGGTCACTTTTTAAAAACTTATTAGAGATTGGTCCCATTGCTCTTATTTTAAGTTGGGTAAATTACATTTTCACCTGTAACACCCCGTGTTACTTTATCTTTTTACTGAAATTAATTCTAATTTAATTTCGGTAATGACGTCACTTGTTATGACGTATTGTTTATTCTTGGTATTTGATACTTGTAAATTTTTCGCGTTTAGTTTTAAAGTCGACTGTATGACTTTACGGTTTCTCTTTGACGACTACGCGAATTCTCATTTTCGACTACACGATATCGTTTTGATTATTTCGGTTATGGTATTAGTACTTTTACGGATCCGGTGTGAAGCGTATTAATTTACTTTCTCAGTGTTCCGGTTGTTGGGTTCCTACACCGGTATATTTCTTTCGGACTAATTTGGTTATTTGGCGTCCTATGGACTTACGGGTTGAAGCAATATTATTTGGAGGCTTCCGGTAAATATTGGGATTTATATATACATATAATTATATATATATATATATATTGAAGTGGGGTCATTTTGCAATTATGGAAGTTTAGAGGGTTGCTTTTGCAATTAGTACATATATATGTATACTTGTACACACAACCACAGACATGTTCCCTACTTCTCTGCACGACTACTCTCCTTCACACGCAACAGACCTAGCCTTCTTCTCCTTCATTCCTTTCCTCTGTAGCAGCCATGTCCGTCTTCTCCATGCTCCATGTTTGCAGGCGAGAGAGAGAGAGAGAGAGAGAGTCGGCAGCAGGAAACGGGTTGCGGCTGGAGGCGACGCGGCTGGTAGTCGCCGAAGCTGTTACGACGATGGCGAGGGCTTGCTGGGTTGACGACGGCGAGCTGTGGTGGTGGTTGTCATCGGGCTAGAGGCGGCGCAGGGCGGCAACGTGGTGGTCGCGCACAGGGCGACGCGCAGCAGGGAGTTGCAGACTGGTTCGACCGGAACTTCAAGCGGCCGGTTCGGTGACTTCCGGTGATCGGTTTGAGCCGATTTTCGGTGAGTAGTTTCGTACCTACGTAGTATTTGTCATATATTAATTTCGTGATTTTACGTTGAACGATTTGCCCAAAAATCGCGTTTATAGGTTATAGTTTTCGTTTGGGGTATTTTAGATTTAACCCAATTAATTAACCTACTGCTAATAGGCTTCGTATATATTGTATAGGTTGTCGAGATAGACATTTCGATATAGGTGAAATATTTTTCAGACGACTTTGGTCGCCGGACGTCATATTCGGGCGCCGGTACTGTTCACGGTGGGCCCGGAACGGCTGTTCTGTAAGCGTATTTCAGGTGGGAAATTATATTTCTCACTTCGCATTATTGAAGTAGTTTAGGGGTGTAAAACCCTTATTTAATTTAATATAGATATTTTAAATCGTTAATTTAAATATCTATAATTCGTTTAGAATCGGAATTGGACTTAGGAATTAATTTAAGAAAATTTATTAAATTATTTCCTACAAGATTAAATATATTCCTAATTGAATGGAATGGGAATAGATGACTTAGAAATTCCCTCGAGAATTAAATGAGCTAGAAGATTTTGAAAACGTTGGACGTGAGAGACTTAGACGCTATTCTAGGTCCCCTTTTATTACGTGGATTATCTGTTTAAATTATTTTAAAAAGGCATGTTAATTGAAATTGAAAATATTTTCTAAGGAATTAAAGAAAATATATTTTGAAAACATGAAATGTATATGAAACTGTTTTCATATGATTTAATTGTTTTATTGTATTTTAAAGCATGAAAAGTGATTTTGAGACTTATATTACCATGTGGGTATTTTTATAAATATGATGCATTACATATTTATGATTGAGATATGATTTGATTGTACACCATGTCGTGTGAGCACATGGGTGTTGGTGCATGTAGTGCACGGTTTCACCATTGGCAGAGAGTTCATTTGGTGTGGTCTACTTCCTTTGTGCGTGGGGCACGAGTAGACGTTTGTGTCGGATCATCATAACAACTGGCCAGGAGGTATCACGCCTACGGAACTAAAAAGCCGGCAAATGTGAGTTAGGAGTCCAGGTAGAGGCTCATGTTCTTGACTTTTGTAGTCATGGAGTACGGAGTTGCAAGTAGGGCTCTCGTACAACTGCCTTCCCTGTTGAAGTGATAGAGAGAAAAATCACTTGGGAAGAGTCGGTGTGGTAACTCTACACTACTTGATGAGCTTGTATCCTCAAAAGTATGTGGACAGAGTCTGTATCCGTTACCCTTGAGAAGGGTGTGTTGTGTGTGAGTATCACGGGGAGTGTCGAGTCACATTACACTGCATATTATTTATGTGATCTCGTTTGACATGTATATGTGCTATATTACATGTGTTGTTAGAGCATGTTATTTATGAATATTGCAAAATAAATTCTTATTTTATAAATGCTCAGTTGAAAGTGATAAATGTGAAACATTAATTAAATGCGGAAATTGGAAAAGTATAATGGATTATAATCTTATACTTGTAATTATATGCTTTTATGCCTTTAGGGGAGGTTAGGTATATTGACGTTGTGACTTCTGTGGTTAGTTAAGGTTAGAGATGTATGGTTGAGTTGATGTTGAGTGATGCCTTAGAGAATGTGGTTAATGGTTTAGTGATTGTGGTTAATAGTTTGGTGATTGTGGTTGGCTGTGTGACCTTGTTAGAGATTGGAGGTTAGAGATTGATTTTAGTATCAGTTATGAATTGGGGCCTTCGAGAAGGCGGGTGATGAGATTGTGAGTTGTAGTGTGGACCTTTAGGTGTCTTTCACTTTTGAGGAATAGGCTATCAACTGTAGTTGAGATTTTGATTGGTGAGTAGAGGTTATGGTTGAGTGACTCTATTAAGTACTCGAGGTACTGTAGCTTGGCAGTATTGGTTCTAGTGCTTAGTTCATTCCCCTAAACATTCCCTGTACTGTGTTTTGTACGCCAGTAAGTAGTCGTTGACTTGTATGCCATTCCTTGAGTCAGTGGTTACGGCGTGGTGCCGAGCCTCGTCCTCGTGGTGTCACTTGATGTTATGGAGTTGGAAACGTATTGTTCTTCCCTTATTGTCCTCTTGGACATTATAGGAATCCGTAGAGTTGTGTTTTCTCTTATTTGGCTGTCATTTTGAAAACGGTGTTTTCTAAACTTTTTTGTATTTAAAAGGAAAAACCCGTTTTCGCCTACCCCCGTAAAATGAAAAGTTTTAATACTTATAAAAGATCTTAGTATCTTCTTTAAAAAGGTTTTAAACTCTACAAGCCGGTAATGGCAACTGACGGAGACCGGGGGCAAGACGGTCATTTTTACTGTGTGGTTTCCTAAAAGAAAACTATTTCATTACTTGTCTCGAGGTTCTGATATTTTTAGACTTATTTGTTAAAATCTCAACCTGTGGTGTTTTGAAAGGTGGTTCCTTGTTTCAAATTTTCTTCGGTTTATTCTAAGTCTCGTGTATGAGGCTTGGTGTTGTTCAGTGCACACATATAGTGTTGCCCTTCCTTTTCTCTGGGTTGTTGAAGTCACCACCTAGGTGATTTCAGTTTACTTACGTTAGGGGCATGGATGCCAAATGGGTTGGTTCGAGTTTTCAAAACATTTTTTTAAAAACTATTGAATCCCTGGATTCATTTTTTTTATAACCTTTATTCTCGGCCATTTATTTTTGGTTTCCTTGTTCGGTTGTTTCCCTAAACACTTGTGTGGTGTTTTAACCTTGACATTGTTGTCTCGGTTATCTGTTGGTTAGCATTGGTATTTCTTTCTCTTGCTTTGGTTTCCTTGTTCGAGTGTTTTGCTTAAACACCGGAGTGTTCTTAACCTTGACGTTGTTGCCTCGGTCATCTTTTGGTTTGGCATTGGGACTTCTTTTCCTTGCTTGGGTTCTTGACTCTTACGTTGTTTTTCTTATCCTTAGTGAGAGTGGTGGTGAATTATTGACATTGTTGGAGATAGCAATTGAGGTGTTTATGTGATGACATGATTGAGGTGACCTAGCCCTTGAGAGGTAGACTTTCTCTAGGAATGGGATGAGGTTTGTTACATATATATATATATATATATATATATATATATATATATATATATATATATATTGATGATGGTTGTGTTAGTACGCAAGGATGTGGGTGTTTTCCTTCCTGTGTTATTGGGGTGTGGGATTTGAGTCTTCCTTGGTACTAGTGGTGGATTTTGATTCTTGTGGATATTAGAGGTGAGTGTGATCTCTCCTGTTGGATTTTCTGATTCGTGTTGTGAGAAATTGATGATTTATTAGATTGGACCTTAGTGTCGTGTACCTAGTGTATGCTGGTGAGAGTAGTGTAGACTACCGGTATGGGTTCTTGGAGTACGAGTCTTAGTTGTACCTTGTAGACTCTTGTTGTGTATTTATATATATATTCCCGATACATATATATATACTCGTTTACGGTTGCTTATGAGCACGTGCCTTGGGTTTTCGTGGCTGGGTTATGTTGTGGGCTATGTATCTCATTGGGTGGTTTAGCATTACCTAAACGACCAGAGGATGTGGTAGTTAGAGTATCTTTTCCCACTGAGCTTATTTGCTCACAGGGGTATTTCATTTGCCCACTGGTATTCCCACGCTAGGTTGCAGGAAATATACGACTATGGGCAGGATGCGGTGCAACGGCAGTTTTTCTTGGTTTTCTTGTTACAGGTTTGGAGTTGCGTTGGGTGATGCGGTTACGGTTGCAACACGACTGGGTTTGGGGACGATAGGTATCCACTTTTAGTTTCTCTACCCATTGTTATGGGATTGTTATGTATTTTCTTTTGGGAGCCAGTCTGTTGGCATATCCCTGTTGATGTATCCTTTAGTTCCTGTATTTATTCTTTCTGATGGTTATTGTATTTATTCTGCACAACTAGGTGTTTTACTGTATTCTTATTCGAGCATTTGTGGCTCTATTGATTATAGAGGGTTTGGAGGGGTTTTGGTTTCTTTCCACTACCTCGGCCCTAGTAGGATTGATGAATGTGGGGCTTGGAAGCCATTGTGATTATTGAATTGCTTTGGGCAGGTTATTGTGTTGTGGTTGGTTGTCCGGATGTTCCATTTACAAACGGAACTCTGCCGGATTTTCGTTAGATTCCGCTGCTTTGTTTATTATCCATTTGGGTATTAAATATACTAGTTCTATCATTAATCCATAAGTTTTCTTGGTTAATGATGTCTTAGTTGGTCATTCGTATTAAGGATCACATCTTGGATTCCTTGGATGTCTCAGTTTGGGAGTCTTAGGGATTTAGGAGCGTGTATGCTGGTATCTGAGAATACTGTTGGGTTCTAGTATTCTACCAGGCATGGTGTATAATTTTCATTGTTACTCCATGTATATTCTTGTTATTGTTGACTCTAGTGGTCGTTTGGCTTGCGTCACCCTTTCTGGGGCGTGACAGCATGGTATCTGAGCATTCATTGTAACACTTTCGTGGGTGTTTGATGGCTGAATGTTGTTCGTTTTCATTTCTTTTCACTTTCGTTCACTCCCTTAGCTCTTAGACTCGGGTTTCTGAGTTCTAGGAAATTTGGGGCGTGACAACTTGGTATCAGAGCTCTAGGTTTCACTGTCTTAGGGACGACGGGAAATGGTCGGCGGTATGTTCGACGTGTGGGGTCTATCTACGATTATGATATGCGATCGACGTTTGGGGTTTATCTATGATTACGATATGCGTGTTCTCTATGTACTATAGTTTTCACTGTCTTAGGGACGACGGTTGATGGTCGATGGGATGTTCGACGTTTGACGCTTTTCTACGATTTCGATCTGCGTTCTTTGTGTGCTTCAGTATTCTTGTGTTTTTTCACTTGTGTTGTGTTGAGGTCGTGTCTTATTAGATGCATCCCATTGTGATTTAATTCCAGCGGAGTGAGACGATTCCTCAGTCACATGTATTCTTTCGTACCTGTATCATGGGTTGGTTACTGAGGAATGTGAGTAGATCATACGGCCTAGCTAACCGGATGTGACTTATAGACTAAGGTACTCCCTGATTTCGAGGACGAAATCTCCTAAGGTGGGAAGGTTGTAACACCCCGTGTTACTTTCTCTTTTTACTGAAATTAATTCTAATTTAATTTCGGTAATGACGTCACTTGTTATGACGTATTGTTTATTCTTGATATTTGATACCTGTAAATTTTTCGCGTTTAGTTTTAAAGTCGACTGTATGACTTTACGGTTTCTCTTTGACGACTATGCGAATTCTCATTCTGTATATTTTTTGTACTTCAAAAATATTACTTATGCATAATGTTCACAACTTAATGACCAAAGATTTTAATACACCAAGTGAACAGAACCTGTTATTATAGAGGAGAAAATACCTGATCATAATGAAGCAAGTTGTTACTATAGAGGTTGTATGTAATGTTTCCAAATTTAACTTCATAAAAAACTCATAAGGCACCGGTTCCCTTGAAACAAAAGTAACCTGATATAGATATATTGAGAAATAAAACAACCTCCCTGCTCGATAAACTATGTCCGTCCAAATTTAAATATATATAGATGTACATAGATACATATACAAACATAAATATAGACAGAATTGTAATAAATGAAGGCCAATCATGATGAAATTTCACCTTAAATGGAATTGAAAAAACCAAAGTGTGACTACAGGCAAAGATATATTAGGAATGTATGAGCAGAAACGAAAGAAACTTATAGGTAGATAATATTTAGCTATTACACAAAAAGATAAAAAGAAACAAATATATGAACATATTAAGGAGGGGAATATTTGATTTCATCCTACAAATAGTTCAAAACGTACCTGTTTACTACTCCAAAATGTCTTCATTGTAAAGTGAGCCCAAAAAGATATCTTTGTGTCATTCGTCTTTATAGGGCTTTTGTAGTAACAAAAAAATAATTGGTTGTAATAAGCAACACTATATTCCATAATATCATCCCATCAATTTCATAATGATAGACAATTCAATATGCAGAAATATAAAACAATCAATATGAGAGATACGAAAAGAATCGCACAACCCAATTTCGAATGAAGACTCTGAAAGTCTTTGATGTCTTTGAATACCTAAATTATATTATGGGTTCACTCCAAAGACGAAAACACCAAATCAAATTATTTCAAGATGAAATATTGGGTTGGCTGGATTCTTCTTTTATCCCAACCAAATTTGAATATTAAAAATTAAAATCTAACAATACAAAACTATTTTTACCTCAATATATGAAGAACATAGTAAAGCCCCAAATTAAAGGAAAAGAAGGTTGCCAGAAAAAAGGTAAATAAAATTGTTGCACTATTGTCAACAACATCATGGTAGTCTCTGAATCTTCTTCTTTGGTTTCCCTCTTTGAAAATTTTCGGACATCTAACTCTTTGAAAATTTCCCTCAATCTGGATCTGAAAATACAAACAGTGCTCTGTTTGGTTAATGAGGATCATCCTATATATATAATTTTGAATCTATGTACTGTACCAAAACATTTGGAGGGATTTTTGAAAATTTTGGGAAGAAGATTCAGATATATCAAAATCGATTTTGA
Source organism: Cornus suecica (assembly GCA_963922005.1). Lineage (NCBI taxonomy): Eukaryota > Viridiplantae > Streptophyta > Magnoliopsida > Cornales > Cornaceae > Cornus > Cornus suecica. The sequence continues at coordinate 18,005,271 of OY998241.1, forward strand.
ATTTAGTGTTTTCAGCTTCTCATTCGTCCGACGAATATACATGCATATTTATGTATGAAGATATAACTTTTAGAATCAGTTGTTTATTGTGTCAAGACCAATTCAATGAATTATTATACTTGTACTCCCTAAAGATTCATGAATCTCTAACATACATATATATATACACACACGATCATATAGATTGATAGACCTTTACTTACCAAGTTGAGTACAAAAAATTTCATTGAAAAATGCAATATCAATCTAAATTAATTTCCTACTGGGAATCAGTTTATTCAATCACTAGAACACATCTGAATCACTGTCACATATATACATATATATATGTGTAAGTATGTGTGTTGTATTAACTATATGTATAAATCTACATATACATACCGTTAGAAGAGATCGCTACCAATTCTTGATAGATTCGAGATGTGATGATAGTGGTAGTGGTCGTTGATGGTTGACATCGACCTATTTGAAAAAATTTCCTCAATCTGGATATGAAAATACAAATAGTGCTATGTTTGGTTAATGAAGATCATCCTATTTATATGATTTCGAATCTATGTACTGTACCAAAACTTTTGGATGGATTTTTGAAATTTTGGGAAGAAGATTAAGATATTTCAAAATCATTTTGAATTTGGGGCTTTCGACTTCTCCAAATTCGTCTGACAGATATATATATATGTATATATGTATATATCGTGTATAAATAAATTCCCTAAAATATATATGCAAAATGTCAAAATTGTCCATGTGGTAACTTTTTAACTTTTCACCTGTGGGGCCCTCAAAATGGCACTTAAGCCAGTGAGAGGTGGAATGGAGACGATTTTTTTCCTAGTCTAGGGCAACGGAAAAAAATCCTCTCCTTTCTGCCTCTCACTAGCTTAAGTGCCATTTAGGGCCCCACGTGGTGAAAACCTTAAAAGTTACCACATGGACAAAATTGACATTTCACAGCAAACTTAAGTTATATACATATATAGCACTATTGTATATATCATGTTGGTTTGTATATATAGCTATGCCGAATCTGAATCCGATTTATACCCCAAATTCAAATCTTTTGAAAAAAAATTGAATCTCCTTTCCAAATTGAAAAAATCCCTCCAATATTTTTGGTCTAACAATTCAAAATAATAAATATAAATAAGCATGATTTTTTGTTTCCAAACACAACACTGTTTCTTTTTTAAGGGAGAGAAATGGAGGTATTAGAACAGGTATTTTCTTCTCTTGCCTCTATATCTTTGTTTGTGTGGGTGTATGTATATATTGATATATATAATTTTGTTCATATTCATGTTATTTGTCCATTTCAATAATTATGAATTTGAGTGGGAATAGTATTTGAGATTTTTAAGATTATAGATATATAATATGGCAGAGAAGGAGATGGAGTATATGATTAAATTGTTTAACAATTAGGTGATTTTCGGCTAATCTTGTCCATTTATCTTCTTCTATGCATTTAATTCAGCTTCTTCAAGATTATGTTTGTTACATTAGAAAGGGAAAGAAAGGATAAGATTAGACCCATATAGGGTTGTCCCTTCTTTATTTATGTTTATCAATATATGGGTCAAACTTACATTTTGAATCGGTTTATTATCTCTCTCCTTTTGATGAATGTATTACACATATTTACTTATATTCTTGAATATAAAATTAAGTTGAAGAACATATGATTTTATTTTAAATTTGGTTGGAAAAAGTCATAAATCGCTTTAGTTTGTTTACTCACCAATTTTTTTTATTTTTTTTCTTTCGGTAACTAATTTCACTCATTGAGCGGATAATTGGTTAAATTTCTAGTTTGGATCTTCAAAAAAAAATTCTACTAGTTTTTAATATTTTTTGTGAAATTTTTGGTACCAAGTGTTCTCATGTGTATTAAAAATGAAACAAATATTTTTGTTACCAATCATTATTGTTTCATGTGCTATATTGTCACAGGCCCTGCAATTTTTTGTGCTGAATTGTTGAAGTGATGTACATATAGTTAGGCATACATTTCTTTTTTTTGAAGTGATGTACATATAGTTGGGCATACGTTTCTCTTTTTTAGTAGTAAATGATTCAATAAAATTTTGCTATAGAGAGAATAGAGCTAGTCTGCTCCTCAAAAGACATTCATGAACATCTTCGTGAATGATATGTCAATGTAATTGATTATGTTTTTTTCTGGTGCGAGAGGGTATATGGTGTATTTGGCTCATGAAGGAGTTCTATTTTATTTTATTAGAATTAATGTTCTCGTTTTGCATAACAGCTTTTCATTGCAGGAGTTGGGGATTAAAATACGGACTTGGTTTGTTGGAGAATTATGGTAGAAATAAAAATTATATTATATTATTAATATGGATATGTTGTGACTATTCCCTTTTGTTGTTAGATACATGGGCATTCAACAGGTATTTTTTGGTGGTCGACATATGGGTGATTGGGAAGAAGGGATGACAAACCCTGACTATGGATACAAATACTTCAACATATGAAACCTCAACCAAGCCTTTCCAAGAGAAGGAAATTGACAAGCCCTCACTCACTTAAAATCTTATTTCGGATTGTAACTCGATAAAGCCTTTTTCCAACTCAGTGACGAAGATCAAACATAACTAATAATTAGTATCAATGAGTTGTATATACTCAGATTTATCAGTCAAGCCTCTTAATCTTATTGTTGTAATCGGTGAATTAATTACATTTCTTTGGTTCTGGTTATTCAAAAAAACTTTAAATTCTTGTAAGTAGTTCTTTTTCAATGTCCTAGTTGAGTATGAGACACATCAACTTTTTTGAGTGAGTTTCGAAGGAATGATGTAGCATGCTTTTTAGACATTGCACATGGATATATCAACTTTTTGATTTTGGTTAAAAAGTACAATGATTTAAAGAAATTTCTAGTATTTCAATGGTCACGTTATTATACCTATTGAGGTATCCTTTGTATTGTTTCTTGGAATTATAATACTAGTTAGTATGTTTTTGTAATATCCTCGTGTACTTTTGTAATATCAGCTACCTCTATAATACAAGTCAGTACAACTACCATAGTAATATCTATGACTTAAAAATCAACAATACATATCAGCTACCGTAGTAATATCTATCAGGCCTACTCAACTATTATAGTAATAGGCTTTTCATGTATTTCATTTTGTATCTTTAATACATGAATGTGTGTCCAAGTGTTAATGTCTAAACGATAAAACAAGTACTATAGTAATATCTATGACTTTAAAATCAATCAAATCAAGCGTAAATGTCTAAACAATAAAACAACTAAAATATGTACAAATGAAGATACATAATAAATGGGCAATCCTATCTGTAATACATATTAGCTACCGTAATAATATCTATCAGTCATACTCAACTGCTACAGTAATAGGTTTTTCATGTATTACATTTTGTATCTTTAATATATGAATCTGTGCCCAAGTGTAACTGTCTAAACAATAAAACAACTACCATAGTAATATCTATGACTCTAAAATCAATAATACATATCAGTTACCGTAGTAATATCTATCAGGACTACTCAGTTGTTACAGTAATAGACTTTTCATGTATTACATTTTGTATCTTTAATACATGAATGTGTGCCCAAGTGTAAATGTTTAAACAATAAGACAACTACCAAAGTAATATCTATGACTCTAAAATCAATCAAATCAAGTGTAAATGTTAAAACAATAAGACAACTACCAAAGTAATATCTATGACTCTAAAATGAATCAAATCAAGCGTAAATGTCTAAACAATAAAACAACTAAGATATGTAAAAATGAAGATACATAATATATGGGCAATCATATCCGTAATATATATCAGTTACCGTAGTAATATCTATCAGTCATACTCAACTACTACAGTAATAGGTTTTTCATGTATTACTTTTTTATCTTTAATACATGAATGCATGTCCAAGTGTAAATGTTTAAACAATAAGACAACTACCAAAGTAATATCTATGACTCTAAAATCAATCAAATCAAGTATAAATGTCTAAACAATAAAAAAACTAAGATATGTAAAAATGAAGATACATAATATATGGACAATCCTATCTGTAATACATATCAGTTACCATAGTAATATCTATCAGTCATACTCAACTACTACAGTAATAGGTTTTTCATGTATTACTTTTTTATCTTTAATACATAAATGCGTGTCCAAGTGTAAATGTTTAAACAATAAGACAACTACCAAAGTAATATCTATGACTCTAAAATCAATCAAATCAAGTGTAAATGTCTAAACAATAAAAAAACTAAGATATGTAAAAATGAAGATACATAATATATGGGCAATCCTATCTGTAATACATATCAGTTACTGTAGTAATATCTATGAGTCATACTCAACTGCTACAGTAATAGGTTTTTCATGTATTACATTTTGTATATTTAATACATGAATGTGTGCCCAAGTGTAAATGTTTAAACAATAAAACAACTACCAAAGTAATATCTATGACTCTAAAATCAACCAAATCAAGTGTAAATGTTAAAACAATAAGACAACTACCAAAGTAATATCTATGACTCTAAAATGAATCAAATCAAGTGTAAATGTCTAAACAATAAAACAACTAAGATATGTAAAAATGAAGATACATAATATATGGGCAATCATATCCGTAATACATATCAGTTGCCGTAGTAATATCTATCAGTCATACTCAACTGCTACAGTAATAGGTTTTTCATGTATTACATTTTGTATCTTTAATACATGAATGCGTGTCCAGGTGTAAATGTTTAAACAATAAGACAACTACCAAAGTAATATCTATGACTCTAAAATGAATCAAATCAAGCGTAAATGTCTAAACAATAAAACAACTAAGATATGTAAAAATGAAGATACATAATATATGGGCAATCATATCCGTAATATATATCAGTTACCGTAGTAATATCTATCAGTCATACTCAACTACTACAGTAATAGGTTTTTCATGTATTACTTTTTTATATTTAATACATGAATGTGTGCCCAAGTGTATATTTTTAAACAATAAAACAACTACCAAAGTAATATCTATGACTCTAAAATCAATCAAATCAAGTGTAAATGTCTAAACAATAAAACAACTAAAATATGTAAAAATGAAGACACATCATACATGGGCAATCCTATCTATAATACATCTAAGAAATTCTAGCATTATATTATCAAATTTCATAATATAATGGGATTTTCTTTGGTATTACATATCTAAATAAGATATTTCATTATAGGTATTATATATCTAAGAAAGTTTACCATTATATTATCAAATTTTGTTAAAATTATTGAGTGGTAATATTGTAAAACATATAATTATTTTTCTATTTAAACAATAAAAATTTATATATATTTTATTAGATATGTAATACCTATAATGGTTATTAGATATAACCCTTTAATATTTTTTGAAAAATATTTATATAGTAATATATTAAAAATTAAGAGCAGTAATTAAATAATGAAACTTTCTTACTATTACTATTGATGAAATTTTTTTAGTGGTAGAATTTACCTATAAATATATATTTCAAATTGTTTTTGATGTTTTTTAATTTTATATTTAAAATAAAATTATATATATTGTATATCTTAGTAGTATTTATTTATTATAGACTTTTTATTTATAAGAGTGTTATGAAAATGGTGGTTGGTGTAATGAGTAACGCATAGGGTTTAGCCATGAGAGTTACTTAGAGATTTCACATGAAAATTAAATTAATCAAGGGTACTAAAGTCATTTTATACCTCCAAGGGATGTCATTGCAATATTTTACAAACCTCAGGGGTGTCAATGCAAAATAGTCCGTTGACCAACATCTACCTGCAATTGACCAATACCTCAGGGGATGCAATGCAAATTACCCAATAATTTAATAAGAATGCACAATAATAATACTATTATACACTAAGTAAAGAATAATATAATTATAGACTAACTAAGTAATTAATATCACAAATTTAAGATTATAAAAGATTATAAATAAATAAAATTAGATATAATTATAATTATGTCACAATTAAAAAATAAATTTAAAATACAAAAATATGGGCTAAAACTCTTCACAATAAAGTATAATTATAATTAGGTCACAATTAAAAAATAATTTAAAATTACAAAAATAGGGCTAAAACTATTCACACTTTTAATATTAGTATAGATTAGTTTATAACTAACTAAACTTAAATTTAAATGTAACGTACAAATATAGATTTTGTTTGTTATTATGTTGGGGATAAATAGAAAATTAATGATGTCAAGGAAAAACACAAAATTATATAAGTTGCATGGTATAAAAAAATATACAAAACATTGTTAGTAAACCGTGCTGATAAATATACACGAATAAAGTTGGGAAAAATAAAATTGGGAAAAACATAAGGTTCAAAAATAAAATTGGAAAAAATAAACATGAATAAATGATAACAACCTACCTTACTGTCTATTAATTTTTTAAATGATAAAAAACTAAATTTCATCTATGTTTTATTTTTTTTCTTTTATACCATATATTTTTCGTTAGTGTAATTAAATACATCATACGGTAGTAATTGAATTATTTTATACCAAGTGATCTTATACATAGCTATTATTGGTGAATGATATTAATATTATTATATTAAAGGGTAGATAAAGGATTATATAGTAATTAAACTTGTTTTAAGCCTAAAATATTAAAAAATGACTATATGACTAATTTTGGATAATTATTTAAGTATTACAAACTTGTTACTATGAGAAAGTTTGAAAGGAGATGGAAAGAGTTTGAAATAAAAGATTACTGTGGATTCGGAGAGGAAATATGAAAGGCAAGAGTTTCGGCTAATGGGAAATCAAAAGTCCTATATGTAATATATCATGTATATATATATATGTATATATGTCTAATATAGAATATTATATATATATATAATAAGAAAGAGTGAAGGAATAATATTTGTTGTAACTTTTGTACCTCAAAAATCACATGGGATCCACCTTATCAATCCCAAAACATAAATAAGCCATCGTGGAGCAGCCCACACCCTTGGATGATAAATGACACTTAAGCCAGTGAGAGGTAGAATGGAAATGATTTGGGTTCCTAGGGCAACTGATCATGCTGAGATAATATGAAACTGCCAATCTAGCTATGGGTTTGAGAGCCCTTAGATTCTACACAGGTTGCGTGCTTTTAACCCCTTGTGATATGCATATAATGCGTATAACCCCCTGTTTTTTTTTAACCTCTATTATCCAAAAATGTGTGCTTATTGCCCTATTGTTCATTTAATATAAGTAAATTGTCTAAAATACTGTTACACCCCCTCAGTTTTGCCTATATACCACTTACACCCCCTCTATTTTAAAATATCCCATTTAGACACCCTCAAATTTGGATTCATGTAACGATTTGCCCTTCCGTAGTGTGCCGTCAGCATACTGACGGAATTTGTTCACATCATTGTTAAAAAAATTATGAACTGACTGTTTTCCCCATATCAATCATAAAATTACCTTTTTTGCCCCATTAATATTTTATAATTATGATTACAAAAATTTTCATGTGACTTGTTTTGATGCAACAATGCTTACTTCTCATGATTCTCCAACTCCATCAGAATCAGGCTATCAGCGAAACCATTAAAAGCTACCATTCCTGTATATGAAGATTATTTGTCTAATATTTTGTCAAATGCATTTGGGATACTGTGAAAAATTTCCTTTCAAAAAAAAATTATAATTACAATTCTTTATTTTTTCTCTTTTAATATATATACGTAGATATATATGTATGTATATATAATTTCATCCTTTTAAATTGATTATTTTTTATGATTTAAATATAATAAAAAAATTGTGGAAAAAAGAGTAATTTCACACAATTCCACTAACTGACCTACCAGCATCACTGACATGGGGTCTAAGTGGGATATTCCAAAGTAGATGGGCCTAAGTGGGATATAGGCTAAACTAGGGGGTGTAAGTGGGATTTTAGGTATGAACATGATCTTTTTGGGAGTAAATTACAACATTTTTTGAACTAAATGAATTTATATACACATCTTCAAACAAATGGGGGTATTGTGCACCTAGTAGTAAACCATTGCGGGGGGTTTTGGCCGAAAATCCGATTCTACACTTGTCTTAACTCTTTTTTATTATTATTTTTTAAAAAAATGTTTTTAACTAGTACAAAAACATTATGGGTGTGTGTTGTCGATCAAATGAGAATTTGTTAAATTCTTAAATGACAAGAATAAATATATTTATCAGTGCATTTTTGGTGCAATGGTATAATCTCATCGAGGGAGGTAAGGGGTTCGAGCCTCCTAGGAGGCATTATGGGTGTATGTTGTGTGAGTTTTTTACCATTAAAAAAAATATATATATTTACACATACTTAATAGCTGGGCTTTCTTATAATCTATACTACTATTAAAAGTGTGAAAGGTTTCAGTATTTCAGTATTAAAATTGTAATTAAAGTATAATTTTATCTCCAAAATTTAAAATAATTCAACAACTTGGATTCTATTTGGATCAATTAAAAAAAATACCGACTCCATATTAATTCACCAATTTGGACCAATTAAAAAATACCACTCCATATTAATTCACCATCAAAATACTATTTTTTTAGGAGAAATAATTATTGATATAAAAAGATAGTGTTTTTTTTTTGTCTTCACTAACTTGGATTCTATTTGGACCAATTAAAAAATACTGACTCTATATTAATTCACCATCAAAATACTATTTTTTTAGGAGAGATAATTATTGATATAAAAATAGAGTGTTTTTTTTTTTTGTCTTTTAATTTATATAGGAGTCTTATTTGGAGTTCTAATTTTTTGTTTTACGTTTACAACATTCCATAACCTAATCTGATTTTGATATAATTATGTAATCAAAATTTTCTAAATATAAAGATGAATTATAAACAATACTTAAATATTTGTGTTATAAAGAATTTGATCCTATAAACCTTTGCCACTAAATGACTCATCAAACAGACATGTTAGGAATATATAGGCTCCGTATACTCTAAGTCTAATGTAATTTGTAAAAATAAAATAATGAAAAAAAAAAACTTAAAGAGCAAACAAATTATATAAGTAACCATCAATGTTTCAACACTATTTTAGTAGAAACTTTCTACAAAGAGTGCGATATTTGATGACACAAACAGTAAAGCAAATATATTAATAAGATAAAACAATGTACTGAAGATACAATAAAAAATATATAACTATATTATTTATTAAAAAAAACATTTCCCCTATTTTAGTAATGAAGTTGACAGCAAGTTAACCGATTGGATATATTTTATCTTATGAATGACTTTACATGGAATAATAGGAGTAGTGTTTTATTTCAAATAGTTATAAAAGGTTTTTGGTCTAATCATATATAGATATATATAGGATAATAATTATATTATTCGAGTTTATCCTAAAAAATACATAAAGTAGAATTATAAACAAGTTATATAAATTAAAACACAAAACAAACATTCTCTTTTTATATCAATAATTATCTCTCCTAAAAAATAATATTTTGATGGTAAATTAATATAAAGTCACTATTCTTTAATTGGTCCAAATAGAATCTAAGTTAGTGAATTATTCTAAATTTTGGAGATAAAATTATACTTTAATTACATTTTTTATATCAATAATTATCTCTACTAAAAAATAGTATTTTGATGGTGAATTAAAATGGAGTCACTATTATTTAATTGATCCAAATAAAATCCAAGTTAGTGAATTATTTTAAATTTTGGAGATAAAATTATACTTTAAAACGTTTTTTTTATCTAATTTTTATTAATTTTCTAGGGTCCAAAATTTAGAACACGTTTGTAATTGTAATTATCACTATAATATAGATGGTATAGATAGATATAAATTAGTTATAAGATTAACTTAAAGCGTCTATTTAGAAAAGAGTTGAATAGATAGTTAAATTATAAAAGAGTTAAAATTATGTTGTACAGAATAGAGATAAAGTTGATTAATATTTTAAACTATATTTTAATTTCAACCGTTTTGTTAAATATTTCATATATATCAGTAAGTGGTGATTTATTTTTTAATTAAGATTATCTAGTGATTATCTTTTCAGTTTTTTAACCAATTATAATTTTTTGATCCAACTACCTTTTAGATATAATTCCAAAGCCTTACAAAAAACTTTATATATATATATATATATATTATATAAAAAAAGTGATAAATCCCACTATCACCCCTTGAGGTTTGCCTTCATCCCACTTTCACCCCTTTGAATTTCAAATATTGAAGTTAGACCCCTTGAGATAGATGTCAACTTTATTAACGGTAATTTGTGCAATTACTGCTTTGCCCCTGAAAATTATATTTAGGGAAAGAAAAAACGCGTGTTTTATGAGCGCAAATTAGCTACTGCCTTCATCTTAAATTAGTTGCCCACATTTAATTTTTCAATAATTGTTTTTGATATTTTGTGTTTCCTATTTTGTTATTTGATAATTGGGAAAATTATAGAAAGGGGACCATTCCCAAACTTATTTGGTGGATAGGGACCAAACTTTTTTCAAAAGGTCAGAAGGGACCAAAATCAAAACTTAATTGCTGGGAAGGGACCATTTTATTATAATGACCAAAAAACACATACCAAAGTGTAATATTTTGTTGTGAAACTTTATATTAGTTTATTACATATTAATTCCGAAAATATTCAAAATCAAATATGAAAATATTACTTAAATATTAATTATGAAATATTAAGTCTGAAAATATTAATTAAATATTTTCTTTCTTCTCTCTTATGTGCATCAAAAGCTAATAAAAAATTGCCAATTTTTTTTTTGCTCCAAAATACCCATACTTCAATTGAATTTTTTTTATTTAAATAAAATATGGAAACAATTGGTTTGAAATATTAAATAATAAACTAATATAAAATTTCACAACAACAAAAAATCAGAATTAATATTTAATTAATATTTTCCAACTTAATTTTGAATATTTTCGGAATTGTAATATTTTCAAAACATTTAATACTATCCATCAATAAAGTAAAGTTTCACATATATATATATATATATATATATATATTTGTATATAAGTGATATATAATATTATTGAAGTTGTATTTGGAGAAAAAAAAATTTTGGAATTAATATTTTCGGAATCAATATTTAATTAAACATTTTTACCTTAATTTTTAATATTTTCAGAATTGTAATATTTAATTTTTTTTTAATATTATCTATCAATAAATTAAAATTTCACATATATATATATATATATATATTTGTATATCAGTGATATATAATATTATTGAAGTTGTATTCGGTAAAAAATTTAATATTTCAGAATCAATATTTAATTAATATTTTCGAACTTAATATTCCAAAATTTATATTTAATTAATATTTTCGGATTTAATTTTTAATATTTTCAGAATTAATATTATAGGTACCCTCATATTTCGATCTACAAGGCAACGTCACATCATCGGAATGATCCACATATCTTGGTCGTCAGTCAACATTCCACAAACACGTGGCACACGTCACGTCATCAAATCGAAGACTGAGTTGGGAGTAGGACTCAGGCATTATTGGGATCCGATGAGGTATTTGGTTTGGTGGATGAAGTCCAGGGTTCATCGGGTTAATTCTCGATTTGACTCGAGAGATAGATTTACCATTTTGACTCTCGCACATCACTTTACGATTAATTGAAAGATTAATCTCTTTTATTTGGTTTTAACTCAATGGTGATGTCATCATGACATCACCACCTCTCTTACTTGGCGTATAAAAGGAGGCTAAGGGAAGAGGATGAAAGGTTGGCTCTTTGCTGGGCAAGACTTAGACACCCACTTCACAAACACCATCACAATGGAGTCATTTTGTATCTTGCTACACACTGCCACTTTCATTTTTATCTCGCTCTCGAGTTCCCCTGGGCTTCCACCTCGAATTTTACTGTGTTGGAAGAGTATTTCTAGATTAATCAGATTTGTTGTGTGATATCCTCATTTAATATAAATTAAATTGAACCCCCCTTCAATAGGTGACTCTGCTAGGGATATCCCGTCAAGCAAGCAAACGAATTCGGAAAGCTCACAACACAAACAATCCGGTGAGTTTGTTCCAAATCCAACTTTTGATCTCAATACATGCTATACTAAATCTAATTTTCTATAGTTATGTGCTCACATACAACCACAATCAGGGCTACTGCTATATCATTCTTATCTCTAATTTTCATTTCTACTACATCTCATTTTTATTTGGACAAACCCTCATATGGTTTCTCATAAAAAACAAACAAACTAACTAACTGATCTGGACAAACCACAAAAGACTTGCTCGAGCTTCTTTGTGGTTGACAACAATTTCCTCATCGATACTATGCTTTAATTGGCACAGTTGTGCACTAGTCTTTATTCTTTTTTGTTAAAGTCAAAGATGACAGACATTATATTCTATCCACAAACGAGTTACTAGCATGCTTAAATAGCTATTTCTTTATTATTAAATAGATAGGAGGTACACCAAAGTCAAACTTTACATGCCCACCTATGTACTTGTTGTCTAACACAGCTCCTATCCATTTGCTTCTAACTCGCTATTATTAGTAAATCCCCCTGTGATTTCATTTTGAATCAATTTACTCCCTCCGTTTCAGAACTCCCCTTATAGTTTCATTTGTTATCAACTTACCTCCTTCCATCCAAGTGCCATCAACTACCATTAGAATAGAGACTACGTGCGTGTCATGTGAGGCTAAAATTTTCATTTAAGGACGGAAGTACCCCTGAACAAGCATGCACCACATGTGACCATTATTAGGCATATTTTGAGTCCGTAAATACCCTTTCCCCTCATCTACAATAGGGTTTGAAGTTGAGGCAGTGTTGGAGGAAGCCATCATCCATTGCTCATTCCATTAAGGTAAATACCCTTTCCCCTCTATCTTCTTCTATTTTCTATTTCCCATCTGAACCATGAACATTATATATATATATATATATATATGTGAAGCTCTGTTTGGCTGAAACATTAGCATGAACAGTTGATATATATATATATATATCTATATATATTTCTTAGGGTTTGAAACTGAAGCTTTGTATGGCATGAAATATTAGATTTTTTTGGCGTGAAACATTAGCTTTGTTTGGCACGAAAATGGAGCTATGCTGGGTCTTTCCAGTACAAGATTATAAACATTTGGGTTTGAAATATATTTTGAGCTACGTTGGGTCTTCACCTTACAAGATTATTATACAAAAAAAATTATTTTAATTTTGTCTGCATTAATTAATGAAATATTGTTGATTTTGTTTTTGAAGATTGAATATCAAAATGTCTAGCTCTACAAGTCAACAATTTAACAAGTCTTTTGTTCGAGGTATGAAAACGTTATTTGTGAGTGTGAGAAAATAGCGGTGATATTGGTGACAACTAATGATGATAACGGCAACTTGGGTAAGCTATACTACAAATGCCGAACATGTGATTATTGGAAGTGGTGCGAACCAATTCAGCCCCCATTGTCAAGCAGTCGAGGCAAGGATATTGTGGTGTGAACCAATTCAGCTCATTCTCGTCAAAGTTCCGAAAGGTGGACGATATTGTTGAGTTGAAGAACATGTTGGTGTCGATGGAGAAACTAATTATAGGATGTGTTTTTATATCTTTGTTTGCAATGCTTTTCTCTTTAAAGTAAAGTTATGTATTCAATAATAGATGGTTTGTAAGCTTTGAAGAACATGTTGTTTGTAAGACTTGTTTTGTCATGTTGGTTTGTAAGACTTGTTCATGTAATGGCTTGTTTTCTCTTTGTAGTAGAGCTATGTATTCAATACTCAATTCATAGCCATCGCCAAAAATACTCAATATGTACATACTTAGTTTATGTAATGCCTATGTGCTCAAAAATCTATACATGAATACTCAAAAACTGGGGCAATTTCCATTAATGAACCACTATTTCCAAAATACATATAGCAAATGTTTACAACTCATCAAAAGTGTCATTACACAAAATGAGACAATTTTAAAGTTTCATACAAAAATAAACTACATAGCCACATTAAAGTTAACAACTGCATAGCCAGTGCCAAAAAAAGGTTCACAACCACTGCATAGCCACTACCACTGCCTCATAAACTGCACCACTTCATAGCCACTTCAAAAAAAAAAGGTTCACAACCACCAACCTGCACAATATTATTAGACATTAAAGTTTGTTTTCTATAAACATAATGTAAGTGATATCAATGTTACAACCACCAACTTATATCAATGTTGACTGCCTTGGGTAAATGTTGGTGGTGTCATCTGTATGGATTGCTGAGGTTGAGAAGATGAAGCCTGCAACCATCCAATTCAATGTATGATTTCTTATATGTATTAAATTGAAACACAAACTAAGTGTAAATTTTTTCATACCTCAACCCCTCTTGCAGCAGCAGTTAAAGTATGATTACCTCGTTTTTTGGCCCTTTTTTTAGAAGCCCTAGGGTTTGTGCCTTCAGAAATGCCACCACCCATACCCTTATAATGCCTTGGTATTGGGGTTCTCCCACCTTTTCTTTTCTTTTGCTTTTGAACCTTTTCCACAACTTTGCATGTTCTTGTATTATGGCACATGTCAAAACACTTTTTGCACCTCAGAGTTTTTCCCCTGATTTCTTTCTTGCTTCATTTTGTTTTCTTTTCCTATTTTTTTTGGGTCTCCCAGGTTGAACCCTATGTGGTGGTGGCAATATAAGGGCTGTCCCTATTTCCCTGCTCATGTCCCTCAAACAGACTGGAGTAATCCAATGGCAATAGCTCCTCATAAATGCATCCTTGAAATAATATGGATTGAGATACCTTTCAGGCTCTTCCCTCCTAAAAAAAGCCACTGCCACTGCATGCTTGCAAGGAATACCACTTATATTCCAATACTTGCATGAGCAAGTTTTCTCCTTCAAGTCCACACAATCTAAAACTCCAGCATCAAGGTATGTCATGTTGTCAACTTGATACTTATCATTTCCTGCGTAGACAACACGCAGTGACCTCACCTCTGTTATGGTTTTAGCCAACTTCTCCTTGATTTTTGGGCACAAGAACCCCTCAACCTCTTCTATCATCTCAATTTGTTTATGAATCTTATTCATTAGGAGCTTTCTAATGTACTCAAACATGTATATAAGAGGCTTGTCCCTTTCACCTTTTATGAAATGGTTGAAAGACTCACACATATTGTTCACACACAAAATTGACTTACACTTCTAATCATAATCATACCTGGCCTATACATCCCTTGGAATCTTCATCAGATAATCATGAGAATCTTTGCATTCCCCTTTCATTTCTTGCATGTGTAAGTCAAAATCAGCCTTAGTGTAAGATGCAATTGCATTCCAATATATATCATGGAGTCTCTGTCCTTTGAAATTTCTCTTGAAGTTCTCATACAAATGCTTCAAGCAGAATCTCAATGAAGCTCTTGGATACATGTGCTCAAATAATTCCACTAACCCCTATGTCAAACATATCAAACAGAAATGAGAAAAAGTTAGTATTATGCAAATCAGTAATGTTCTCATACAAAGTATTATTTCAGATTTTAGATTACCTTTTGCCTATCTGAGATGAAAGTAAAGTTCTCATAACTTCCTATGATATCAAATAAAGTGTCTAAGAACCACTCCTATGAGTCCTTAGTTTCAGCCTCAACTTGAGCAATAGCAATGTGCCACAACTGATTGTTTACATCTCTCCCTATTGCAGCAAGAAGATGTCCACCATAACGCCCCTTGAGGATACATCCATCTAGACCTATGAAAGGTCTGTATCCAGCTAAGAATCCCTTCCACATTGAATCAAGAGAGTAAAACATTCTGAAAAAGGAGACTCCTTCATCACTGTATGGCATAGTGCCCACATGTGCAACACTCCCTGGGTTTGTCTGCCTAATTAGTGCACAATAATCCCTTGATCTTTTAAACTACTCTTCAAAACTGCCCTCAATGATATGGAGTGCCATTTGCTTTGCAATTTTAATATTTTGCTTGCTCACACAATATCAAGGTGTTTCTGAATTGTGGCTCTCAGTCCTCGAACAATACAGTTTGGTTTTGACATTACTGTATCAACAAAGTTCCTTGCAATATAACTTTGAGTCACTTGGTTGTTTTTGTTAGTCACTAATTAACCCTAGAGGGGGGGGGGGAAAAATATTTCTAACTATTTTCGAAATTGGAACATGCTATAATCAAAAATCAATTTCTCAATAAACAAGTGGATGATTTAATTTAAACTTCTCTAACAATTAATTGCAAGACAAATTAGCATACAAGATATTCAAGAAATTATAGCATGTAAATTAATCAAGTAAAGAGAAAGAGATAGAGAGATTGACACCGTGATTGTTTCGAGGTTCGGTAACTCCTACTCCTTGGCTCAAGAACCCCTTCTTGAGACTTTTCCCGATCCTTTCACTATGACCTTTCCTTAACAGGTGGAATGGCAAACATTTACAACACAAGCCTCTCGAGCTTGTCTCTCAATCAAGAGAACAACTCTCTCTTGAACAATCGGTGGACTTCACTTGTCCGAGATTACAAATTCGTATGTAATCAATAAAATCACTCAAGAACAAAAACACTCAAAACCCAAAGGTTTTTATGGAGGATAAATCAATACAAAACTCAAATGTTTTTGTTGATTTTACAATAGCTCTAGAAATGTATTATCAAAGAATATGATCAATGAATGATATTTGGAGGATAAGAAGAGATACTAGAGGTTTTGATTTTCAAAGAAATTTGTAGAAAATCAGATTTTCAAAGCTTGGTTTCAATGGCTTTTAGTAGAGAAAATTTATGCAGAATTTTGAGAGCTTTTCTATCTCATTGTATTTCAATCTCTTAGCATTCAATATACACATCTCATTATATATATAGCATTGCATTAGGGTTAAGAGAATGAGTATTGAATTATTTGAGTCAAGAGCCGTTTGAAAACCATTAAGCACAATCCACAAAAGATGGGAAATGTTTTTTGTTGAAACTGCAGGATTTAAGGTGCAACTAGTCGACTACTTTAGACCATCTAGTCGACTGGATTGAATTCTAGTCGACTACATGATGTAGTCTAGTCGACTCAAATTCCTTTTAGTCGACTACTTTGATGTGGATGAAAAACATATAGCTTCTGATTATTTTAGTCGACTACTAGAAAATACAAAGGGTTCTTCTAGTTAACTATAGCTTGAAAAACATTTAATAAAAATATTTTTCTTTCCGTTTAAGTTCGGTAAAGCGTTTTTCACCATTTGAGTTCGGTTTATTTTATCTTGAGATTATATGATAAAATCGACGCATAAAATTACCTTGTTACAATGATCGCTCCCCGACCTATCTACCCCAAGTCTTGAGTGTAACACCCCGTGTTATTTTCCTTCTTCCTGAAATTAATTCAAATTTAATTTCGGTAATGACGTCACTTGTTCTTGACGCATTATTTATCCTTGGTATTTCGCGTGTAAATTTTTCGCGTTTACTTTTAAAGTCGACTGGATGACTTTATGGTTTCTCTTTGACGACTAAGCGAGTTATTGTTATCGACTACGCGGTATCGTTTCGACATTTAATGTTTGGTACTTCGACTGGGCAACGACGCATTTTAAATGGATCGGGCCTGTTAGGTGTTCCGACATTTAGGTTCCTAACCCAGTGTATTTCTTTCGGACTAATTTGGTTATTTGGCGTCTTGTGGACTTACGGGTTGACGCAATATTATTTGGAGACTTCTGAAAATTGTTGGGATTTATTGTATATATATATAATTGTAATTATATATATATACATTGAGTTGGGGTCATTTCGTAATTTTGGATGAATGGAGGGTTAATTGTGCAATATAACATATATATGTATATGCATACACACCATCACACAGATCTGCTCTCTTCTCATTCTCTGCACAACTTCCTGCTCCACATTTCCTTCTCCTTCACGACTGCTACACTTCTCCTCACCACAGACCTGTGCCTCCTCTTCTTCATTGACGATCTATAGAGAGAGAGAGAGAGTCGTGAACCATGGGTTTCGTTGGACTGTAGGTTGCGGGTGGGACATGCTGCGACGGTTCGGTGGGTCGGCAGAGACTGGGTGGTCGACGGCGGCTGGTGGTGTTGGCTAGGGTGGCATTGGTGGCGGCACAAGGAGTCGACAACTACAGCAGAGGCAACGCGCAGCAGTGGAGTAGCTGACCGGTTTGGCCGGAGCTTCGAGCGGCCGGTTCGGCGAATTTCGGTGATCGGTTTGAGCCAATTTTTGGTAAGTAGCTTTGTCTCAACCTCATGTTCATCATACTTTAATTTTGTATTTGTACGTTGAACGGTTTGCCCGAAAATCGTGTTTATAGGTTATAGATTTCGTTTGGGTTATTTTAGATTTACCCAAATTAATTACCCTATTGCTAATGGGAATCGTATATATCGTATAGGTTATCGAGACGGACATTTCGATATATTTGAAATAGTTTTCGGACGATTTTGGTCGGCGGGCTTCATATTCGGGCACTAGTACTGTGTTGTTTCGGGCTATTCGGTAAATGTAAATTAGGTGGGAAATTATATTTCTCACTCCGTATTGTTGAAGTAATTTAGGGGTGCAAACCCTTATTTAATTAAATATAGATATATGAAATTATTAATTTAAATATCTATAATTTGCTTAGAATCGAAATGGGACTTAGGAATTAATTTAAGAAAATTAATTAAATTATTTCCTATGTAATTAAATCAATTCCTATCTGAATCGAATAGGAATAGATGACTTAGAAATTCCATTGATAATTAAATGGGCTAGAGAATTTTGTAAACGTTGGACGTGAGAAACTTAGACGCTATTCTAGGTTCCTCTCATTATACGTGGATTAGCTGTTTAAATTATTTTAAAGGCATGTCATGAGAAATTGAAAATATTTTATAAGGAATTAAAGAAAATATATTTTTGAAACATGAATTGTGTATGAAAGTGTTTTCATATGATTTAATTGTTTTATTGTATTTTAAAACATGAAAAAAGATTTTGAGATTTATGTTGATATTACCATGTGGGTATTTTCATAAATATGGTGCATGACATATTTATGTTGAGACATGATTTTATTGCGTACACCATGTATTGTGAGACATGGGTGTTGGTGCATGTAGTGCATGGTTTCACCATTTGCAGAGAAATTCATTTGGTGTGGTCTACTTCCTTAGTGCGTGGTGCACGAGTAGACGTTTGTGTTTGGATCGTCGTGACAACTGGCCAGGGGGTGTTGCACCCACGGAACTAATCTTCTGAGAACGCAGACGATATAGGGGGAGGACACATTATCCAAGGCCCTATGTTCACGGCTTGGCCGTGGTGGACGTCTTCCTTGGTTAAAAGTGTGAAGTGTCAAAAGCACTTGGGAAGAACAGGACGATAAGTCCACATTCCCTAGTGAGCCTGCAGACTCAGGGGAATGGTGGAGAATGATCCGGTTACCCTTTGGGAGGGTGTGTTTTTGTGTGTGTGTACCACAGGCGGTCTGTGGGAACGGTGCATAGCATATCACCATGTGATTTTATTGATCTGTATATATGATATTGGAGCATGTTAAAATTATGAATATTGTAAATTAAATTCATATTTTATAAATGCTCAGTTGAAAATGAATAATGGGAAACACGAAGTAAATGTGGTAATTTAAAAAGTACAATGAATTATAATCTTTATACTTGTTGTTATATACCTTGTATCCTTGGGGAAGGTTAAGTGGATAGACATAGTGATCTATGTGGTTAGTGGGAGCCGTAGAGTTGATATTAAGGTTGAGGCCTTAGAGAAGACGGTTAACTGTTTTGTGATTGTGGTTAATAGTTTTGGAATTGTGGTTAGTTGTGTAACCTCTTTGGAGATTTGAGGTTATGAATTGATTTTAGTATCAATTGAGATTTGAAGCCTTAGAGTAGGCGGGTGATGAGATTATGTACATTATAGGAATCCTGGTAGTTGCGTTTCACTTATTTGGCTGTCATTTTGAAAACGGTATTTTCTAAGTTTTGAAGTAAACTCTTGTATTTAAAAGGAAAAACCCGTTTTCGCCTACCCCCGTATTAAATTTAAAAGTTTCAATACTTTATAAAATGATATTGGGATCTTCTTCAAAATGATTTTCAACTTTTAAAAGCCGGTGATGGCGACTGACGGAGACCGGGGGCAAGACGGTCATTTTTACTGTGTGGTTTCTTAAAAGAAAACTATTTTATTACTCATCTCGGTGATCTGTTAGTTTAGCATTAGGAACTATTTTCCCTTTGCTTTGCTTTGGTGACCCTTAGGTGGTCGTTCACGTGAGTAGAGTTCGTGTACTCTTAGTGATTTGATTTATCCTGTTGGTGATTTATTGACTTGTTGGAGATAGCATTTGAGATTTTCGTATAGTGATACGATGTAACGCCCCGTGTTTTCCTTTCACTTTTCTAGAATTCTTTTCCAAGTGTTAAAGTTTTATGACGTCATTTATTCATGACGTCTTATGTATTCTCGGTACGAGTAAATTTTTCGCTTTTAAGTTTTGGACTTAGCGGGACGACTTCGTGGTATTTCGTTTCCGGTTTTGTGGATTTGAGTGTCGCCAATGACTACGAGGGTTCGTCCAATGTTTTCTCGTTGGGACTTCGACAATTGTGTTGCGTTCTTGAAAGTTCTAACCTAATTTAGTGTAGACGTTCGGTGTAGCACTTATATGAAATTCTTGTTATATTTTCGTGTTGTAACTAATTAAAATTATTATAAACGATTTCGGGAAAGAAATGACCTAGGGGTATATGAGTAATTTCATATTTGGAGCACTTAGTGAAAATTGTAGAGAATTGGCTAAGTGTTGGTGTATGGATGACATAGTTGTAATTAGAGAGGATGACAAGGGGTAGAAGGGTAATTAAGAGGCTTGATGACACTCTTGTAATTAACCCCAACTTTGGAGGAATTTGGTCATTTCCACTTTTCATGTGTTGTCTCATTCCTAGCCCTTGATCTCATTCTCCCATCTTTGTTTTAGACCCTTAGATCATAAGGCCTTGTTTGGTTGGCACTTAAATGGAATAATCCATTATTGTTGGTCTTCCACTTGGCAAGACTTTTTGTCAACCATTGGATGATTAATTATTTCCCATCTTCATTCTAGGCCCTTGGATGATAAGGCCTTGTTTGGCAAATTAATGGGTTTTGTGATTTGTGTAATAAGTTCTCCACTTGGCAAGACTTATTCCTAGCCCTTGGATTCATTTCCTTTTCCCCATCTTTATTATGGACCCTTGGATGGTGAGTGGTGTGAGTGGGAAATCTCTACATATTACAAGTCTTCCACTTTGCAAGACTTCACTTCTTCTTCTCCATTTTCTCTCATTTTCTTCCTCTTTGTTCTTCTCCACTTATGGGTGGAATTCATCACCCTAAGTTGGGAGTTTGGTGTGGCCATCAACATAGAAGATGTTCATGGTGTCATTCTCTTTGGTTTAAGCTAAATATGGGTAAGTGTTCTTCATCCCTTGTGTGTTTCCATTTCAAACCTAGTTAGGGTTTCTTGTTATAACCACTAAATGTTTCTTGCTCTCTTCTTGTGTTGGAGCTTGATTCATGGTTGGGAGGTCATGGTGAAGCTTTCCACCGGTTTACTCCTTGGATTTCGGTTGAGGAAGAGCTAGGGTTTCATGGGCTTTGCTTGGTGGTTATGGTGGTTTGCTCTTCAAGAGGTAGGGGGAAAACTTCCTAACTAGCCATCTTGTGATTGTGTAGTAGGGTAAATTTGATTATAGGATTCCTAGCATTAAAAATGAAATTGCTAAGTATATCCTTGAAAATATAAAGTTAGGGTTTGAGCATGTTATGTGACTTAACCTTTGTGTATAGAGTATTTTTGATAATATTGAATAAGGTTATGAATCATGCTAGCTATGTGGTTGTTCTTGAGATTTCTTATATGCAAGTGTGCTTGTATGCCTATGTATATGTGGATATATATATATGTGGGTATTGTGGTGTGTATGTGTAAGAGTAGTTATACATATGTGCATGTGGGTGTTAGGGAGGTAGCTTTAGAATGAGATTAGGTTAGTTCCTTTGGTTAGTACCTTGGAGGTATTTTTGGACTTCATGACATGTTGAGATGTGATATGTGAAAACTTGCTAAATTGAACTAAAAGGATGTTTAAATGAATGGAATGGTTTTCCTTGTGAATTGAAGTATAATTTGATAAATTGCAAGCATGATTATGTGATCTAATTGTTTGTCGTGGATTCTTGCTTTAGTGATGTAAAAGCATGTTAACGAGGTTATGAGATTCATGTGGTAGCATGTGGATATTGTTCATAAATATGATGCATTACATATTTATGTTGAGGCATGATTGTCATTCGAACCTAGATGCATATTGAGAATACCATGTAGTGTTAAATCATGGTGTTAGTATATGTGGGTTGTGAAATCATGTGGGGGTGTCTTTGTGTCGAATCGTCGTAACAACTGGCCAGGTAAAGGTGTCTCCCACCTATGGAACTAATAAGCCAAAAGGTGAATAGAGTTGGTTGCTGCCCCATCGTGGTGGTATGCGCCACTCTCGGATCTTTAGAATAGGGTTGGTTGCTGCCCCATCGTGGTGGTATGCACCACTCTCGGATCTTTAGAATAGGGTTGGTTACTGCCCCATCGTGGTGGTATGTGCCGCTCTCGCATGGGAGTTGCAAGCAGGGCTCTCGTGCAACCGTCTTCCTTGTTGAAAGTGTAGTGTCAAAAACACTTGGGAAGAATCGGTGCGGTACTCTTTCTCCTTGTAAATGGGTGGAGTGCGTATTCATTAACCACGTGATGTGGGCAAAGGGTGGTGTATGAGTCACATTATATTTGTTTGACATTTATGTGATTTCATATTGACATGTATATGTGATTTATGTTTACATGTGAAGTATGATATTATTCCATGTGATTGAGGAGCATGTTTAATATGAATTTTGTGATATAATTCATTTGTTATTAAAATGCTCAAGTGGAATTGAAGGATGTGAAAAATGTAAATTTCATGTCTTGCTTAAAGTATAATGTGAGATCAACAATTATGTTTATTGCTATGTGCTTTTATACCCTAAGAGGGGGGTTTGATATGAGTTGGTTTAAGGGCTTTCTTGTGATAAGTAAAGTCGGTATAGGTTGTGATCTTGGTTGATGGTGTATAATGACCTTATGATCTTGTTAGAAACCTAGGTGATGTGGTTTCGAATATGAAATTGAGGTTGAAAGAATCGGAAGGGGTTCTTGATTTGAAACTAGTTGGTTTAGCGGTCTTAAGGAATGGAATGTCGTCGGAGTTGTAGTCATTCCCGGTTAAGTCGTAATAGGGTTGTGAATTTGAATGTGGAGCGAAGTGTGGATGGGTTAGAGCCAGTGCCTTGTGTATAGTCACTTTCCCTTATCTTCAAGTTGCTTTCGAACTTCGGTTCTTCATTCATTTGCCTCATTTGAGCGTCTCTAAAATCAATTGGGTTTTTTTCCGTTGGTTTCGGTTGTTCCCGAAAATGGATTTTTTGTAAGACTTATGTTTTAGTCTATTCGGTCTTTGAGTGAAAAACCCGTTTTCGCCTACCCCCGTGATGCCGACAAAAACTTTGAGTTTTGAAATGGTTTTAAAAATCAAGAAATAAAGGATTTTGACTTTTGAAAGTCGGTGGTATCCAAAACGGATACCGGGGGCAAGACGGTTTGTTTTTGCGGATTTTCAAGAAAGTATTTTTGATAAAACTAAACCGAGATTAAATGATAGTTTCTCATTTCTAAAGTTCCTAAATGAGTTGAGGACTTTTGTCTCATGATTCCTAAGGCTTTGAAGCTGTTTGGAAGTCATTTTTGAGGTTTTCTAATCTAGGCAGTCGACTGGCCCATTCTAGGCAGTCGACTGGGTCAACTAAGCTTTTTCCCGTAAGAATTTTGGAACTCTCTGGTCCAGCCAGTCGACCGGGTCCTTAGCCAGTCGACTGGGTCATCAGACAGCCGACTGGGTAAACTAGCCAGTCGACTGGGTCAGCTTTGGGTGAATTTTTCCTGATTTTCGAAAATTCATTTCTCTCACATCGTAACTCGGATTGAGGTCCTGTTTCTTCTTATAGCTTGTACTAGGAACAAAATTTGTAAATAAAATTTAAAATAATTTATTTAAATTTAAAATGACTATTTTACCCTTGGAGAAAGAGGGGTACTTCAACTTTCCGTTTTTTATCGGCGTTGTCTGATACCGTTTTCAAAACTTCATATCTCTTGCATTAGGACTTTGAATTTGATCCCGTTTGTTTCTATGGTTCAACCTATGTCCAAATAGGTGGGGCAACCTTTGAAAGTACATCCTTGCCCTTGAAATGACCATTTTACCCTTTGGCGAACATGTGACCTTTGAGTGGTCGGTGTGATGGGTTATTCAATCCATTTCACTTCCTTTTGTTGTTAGGCAAACTTTATGAATTAACTTAGGTTTAAATTAATGTTTTACCTCTATGTTGGGTTTATGGATGTCATTAGTGGCATGTGAAGTGATTGATAGTATGATTCCATAACAATTTGAGGTTTTGGAGTTCGGTGTGCCTGTGGCCTAGGAACTATAAGTGTTATCATTCCTAGAGTTTTATGAATAGGAGGTTTAATCCCATGATTTGGTGATAGTGTTGAGGTGATAGTGTTGTGTTGATTATCAGTGTGGGACTGACGGGTACGAGTCGTAGTGATCTATGACGGGGGTTGTACTACGTATCTAGTATTGGTTGTATATCCTTGTATGTATATATATATATATACATGCATATATATATATAGGTGTGAGTTATTTCATGTTGTTGCGATATAGTTTCACTATATGTTATTTGCCTATTTGTGGATGCATGGTAGGGGACTAATGGGATGTATTCCGGGGTCTCGTCACGGCGTGATTGCCATGTGGGAAATTTGACTTACCTAGGTTAGATGCATGTACACGGGTTGGTTTTCACTCGATTTGAACGGTCGTAGGATGTGATGGTTATGATTTCTTTCTCCTACGGGGCTCAATGAGTTCACCCCGGCAGCGGTATGCCTGGTGGTTTACACCACCAGTTTGCAGGAAATGTTTCAGTTATGGACAACGTGGAGTGCAAGATGGCTCGTGGCACTGATGTTGTTGCGGGGTTTGGGACGCCATATATATAGAGTTGTACCTTTTGTTTGATTTTCTTGTTCCCTGTATTGGGACCATAGATGTTGTACCTCTTGGGAGCCAGTCTGTTGGCCTATCCCTTCCTTGTATTCAGTATTGTTACATCGTTGTAGAGATGTATTCTTTCGGCACTTAGACATGCCTTGTGTATCATTTGGTTTAGCTTCCGCTTTGTTGTGTATGGAATTATTATTGATAACAAGATTCCATTAGATTTATGGTTGTTTAGTATCTTAAATGGTCGCTCATTTTATGGATCATGACCCAGATTCCTCGGATGTCCCGGTTCGGGAGTCTTAGGAAATTTGGGGCGTGACATACGATGGAGGTGATCTAGCCCTTGAGAGGTAGATTTTCCTTAGGAATGTGATGAGGTTTGTTATATATATATATATATATATATATATATATATATATATATATATTGTACATATATATATGTAGATGATGATTGTGTTAGTATGCAAGGACGTGAATACTTTTCCTCCTGTGTTATCGGGGAGTGAGTTATGAGTATTCCTTGGTGCTAGTGATGGATTTTGATCCTTGTGGATATTAGAGGTGAGTATGTTTCCCTCTGTTGGATTTTGTGGTTAGTGTGGTGAACATGTGATGATTTGTTAGGATTAGACCTAGGTGTTGTGTATCTAGTGTACGTTGGTGAGAGTAGTGTAGATTACCGGTATGGGTTCTTGGAGTATGAGTCTTAGTTGTACCGTATAGGCTCTTGTTGTGTATTTATATATATATATATATATATATATATATATATATATATATATATATATATATATATTCCCGATAGATATATATATATATACTCGTTTATGGTAGCTTATAAGCGCGTGCCTTAGGTTTGCGTGGATGGGATTTGTGGGCTATATATATACCTTGCTAGATAGTTTAGCATTACCTAAACTGCCAGAGGATGTGGTAGTTAGAGTATCTTTTCCCACTGAGCTTATTTGCTCACGAAGGGAATTTCATTTGCCCCCCTGGTATTCCACGCCAGGTTGCAGGAAATATACGGCTATGGGCAGGATGCGGTACAATGACAGCTTTCCTTGGTTTTCTCGTTACAGGTTTG
Organism: Cornus suecica; assembly: GCA_963922005.1. Taxonomy (NCBI): domain Eukaryota; kingdom Viridiplantae; phylum Streptophyta; class Magnoliopsida; order Cornales; family Cornaceae; genus Cornus; species Cornus suecica. The sequence continues at coordinate 18,031,626 of OY998241.1, forward strand.
GAGTGCGTTGGGTGATGCGGTTACGGTTGCAGCACGACAGGTTTGGGGACGCTAGTATTCTGCTGTTAGCTTCTTTACCCATTGTTATGGGATTATCATGTATTTCTTTTGGGATCCAGTCTGTTGGCATATCCCTGTTGATGTATCTTTTAATTCCTGTATTTATTCTTTCAGGAGGTTATTGTATCTATTCTGCACAGCTAGGTGCATTTCTGTATTCTTATTCGAGCATTTGTGGCTCTGTTGATTATAGAGGGTTTGGAGGGGTTTTGGTTTCTTTCCACTACCTAGGCCCTAGTAGGATTGATGAATGTGGGGCTTGGAAGCTATTATTATTATCGAATTGCTATTGGCAGGTTAAATTGTTGTGGTGGTATGTCCGGATGTTCCATTTACAAACGGAACTCTATCAGATTTTCGTTAGATTCCTCTGCTTAGTTTTATCATTCATTTGGGTATGAAATATACCATTTCTATCATTAACCCATACGTTTTCTTGGTTAATGATGTCTTAGTTGGTCATTCATGTTAAGGATCACATCCTGGATTCCTTGGATGTCCCAGTTCGGGAGTCTTAGGGATTTAAGAGCGTGTCTGATGGTATCTGAGGATACTATTGAGTTCTAGTATTTTATTTGGCATGGAGTATAGTTTTCATTGTTATTCCATGTATTTAGTCTGGTTATTGTTGACTCTAGTGGTCGATTGACTTATGTCACCCTTTGGAAATTCGCTGATTCTCTAGATTAGAGTTTCGGGAATTCTAGGGGCATGATAGTAGGGTATCATAGTATGTCATTCTTACCCTTTTGTGGGTGTTTGATGACCGTATGTCATTGGTTCTCATTTCTTTTTACTTCCGTTCACCCTCTTAGCTCTTAGGCTCGGGTTTCTGAGTTCTAGGAAATTTGGGGCGTGACATTGAGTCTTCGACTTTCGCCTTTGCCGTTGAATTATTTGATTTTCCATTTGCTCTTCAATTTCTTTCACGGATTTTCGCTTTAATTCAAGCTTTCTTTCCAAGCTTGTTTTTCTAGTCGTTTCCTTTCCGAGTTTGTTTTCCGAGTCGTTCACCTGTCTTTTGCTGAAAACATAAACTTGATAATTCATTAGTATCAAACACTCTTCAATGGTTTGTTATCATCAATTTTGGAATTGTTTGCCGAAAGTAAATTTCAAAGCCAACAGTTTTTCCTCACACCACTACACTTGTGTATATCATTGAATGTTCTAATCTCAAATGAAAAGTCCAAAGTGTTCAAAGACGCATGTATTCTCCACCCATATTCTACCTTACAAAGTGTTGTTACCTTGTCTCCATCATTTTTCTGGAATTTTATGTCGAACTTTTCATTCACAACCTTGTCCCTAAGAGCAATTCTATAATCTTTTGCAGAGCCAAATTTCATCCCCACTTCAAGCTTTTTGACATCCAAGTCAGTCTTCACAATAAAATTTAAAGCACCACTCTAAACCTCCTCCTCCTCATCATCATCTGACCCAGCCAGACTTACCAACTCTTCACTAGGTTGGTATTCAGTTTTAGGGTCTGACTCAACATAAAAGGGATCCACTCTTTCATCTTCAATTTCTACCTCTTCACCAGATTCAGAATCTTCCATTTCCTCATCATCATTTTCAGATTCATCATTATTTTCAGCCTCATCATTATTTTTAGCCTCACCATTATCTTCATAAGGCACTAACTGTAAGAGATTTGATTCTGGAACAGGAATCTCAACCAAGTATAACATCACAAGGGTGAACCTTTGATACTAAGCTGTTATATCTTCTAAGTCCTCATCAGTGCAAAACTCATACACTTTGTAATCTATATAATACCTATAGTAGATTGAAACATCCACGGATTGTCCAACAATTGCAACCAAATTTCTCACTTGCACCATATTTAAACCACATAATTATACTGGCCCTAATGTTTTAAAAGTACAATACACATACTTAACTGGTTCAGAATCATCAAAATGACCCCTATAGTGCACTTCAAAGTAATGCAGTCTCTTATACGAAGGATCATATCCGATATAACCCTATTCATATATGAAAACAAGAAATTAGATTGATCATGCATAGTTTGAACAAAAAAACAAACAAACCCTAATTTTGGTATATAAGACATGCAGATAAAATAGAACCCTAACTATGGTATCTAAAACATGCATATAAAACAAACATGTATTCCTGCCATGTAAACATACAACAATAAACAACAATGAAATGGACCACAAGGCAACAAAATACTCTAATTCTATCATTATAAACCCTAAACAATTATTTTCAGTCCAATATTAAAATGCGCCTACTAACTACCAAATTTTTTATTTAATATTGATAGGGATCACTCCCCAAACAAAAGCCCTAATTTTTTACCAAAAAAGTCAGAAAAAAACCCTAACTTTAGTAATACAATCCATGATGAGAGGGACCCAATATGTTGGTGTAATACCCAACAAAACTCTACCCTACAACGAATATACAACAAAAGCCAAAAGAATCTGTAAATGGATGTTGGTATTCAGTAAAAAAAGGTTTACCTGACATCTTCTCCAACAAAACATCACCACCACCACTGATTGGATCAAACAAAACAACAAATTATGGATCTCTGGTTTTGGATTTGAAAGAAATGAATATGGATAACTGATTTTGGGTTGAAGCAAACGAAGAGAAGCTCTAAAAAGGTTAGGGTTTTCATCGCAAATGGAGAGAGTGATTTGTGACGAATGAGTGTAAGCCTAAACCCACGTTTCAAGAAGGTCAATATGGTCATTCAATTCCGGGAGATTAAAATAGGTTAAAGATTGTCGTTTTATTAAAGGGCTTTTAAGTCATTTCGTCGTTCCATTAACGGTAGCTAATGACACTTGGATGGAAAGGGGTAAGTTGATAACAAATGAAATCATAGAAGGTTTTCTGAAACGAATGGGGTAAGTTGATCCAAAATGAAACCATAGGGGAGTATACTGATAATAGCCCTTTATATACTCATATTTCTATATATACAGTTTGGTGGCTTCAATTGGAGGAGGGCGAGACCTATCTCAATCCCTCTCGATCTCGATCCCTTTATATATTCATATATATATACAACTTTTGTTTGTCTTCAATTAAAAGGAACTCAACCCTTATCTAATACTCCCTTTGTCCCAAAATAAGTGTCTACTTTTCCTCTTTCCTTTGTCCCAAAATAAGTGTCCACTTTTAAAAAGTCAAAGCATTTTATTTGGCCAATTTACCAATTTAACCTTCAACCATTAAAGTTATAAAACATATAGACTATAAACCATCACATCACTATGGTGGGACCATGGATAAAGTTGGTATTTCATTCACTAACACTACAATAAAAGTCATCATCTTTAAAAGTTAGATTTCCCAAAAGGGACTAATAATTTGGGACGGAGGGAGTATCATTTTGATTCAGACCCATTGATATATATTCATATATATATATACAACTTTTTTGGTTGGTCTTCAATAAAGGAAGCTAGATGGCAAACTCATTTTTTTGTCTCTCGATCCCTTTCTTTCATTTTCCTCTCAACGAATCTTTCAATCCCTCTCTGCTCGACCAACTCTCTCAATCCATTTCGATCTCGAGCCTTCTTGGCCAACTCTCTCAATCCCTCTCGGCCAACTCTCAATCCCTCTTGCTCGAGCCCTCTCCACGAATCTCTCTATATCTCGATTGCAAACTCCCACTATGAGCATAGAGAACTATTCTAATGGTTTTTCTACTACTTTCCTCTTCGACTCGTATTTACCCCAATAAATGCTATGCTTACAGCTTCGTTTTTCAATCAATAAAACCTCATTTTTGAATCCATGGTGTCCATGGTTTGAATTCTCTGAAAGCCTCTTGACTGTTATCTCTTGTCCAGTTGCTAGCTGACCCTGTAGAAATTAGAGTTAAGACATTTTTTTCAGCAATCACGCCAAAGATTAGGTCTTTCTCGATCTTTCTACTTCGCCAATCACGCCAAGGTTGATCTCTAGCCACGCTCTCGATACCATCGCCAAGGCCCTTTATCGATCTCTCTCCCTCACTCTGAATCGCGATTTCACATCGCCCAAGTCTCTCTGTCGAGCTTCAAGCTTCAAACCAGTCTACCGAGTTGACTCAGCCACTCGACCACACAAAACCCTTCACTCGCCAACTCGTTCAAGCACTCGCCCATCCACGGTTGAACCTCCGACGCTCGATCTCTCTATCTCAAGCTCTCCCACACATTCGAAACCCACACATGCATCAAACATACATCGGCAATCTCTGGGCTCACCAGCTTCCAAGCATCACAACCATGGCTCACTCAAAGAAGAACTCCCCATCGTCGAAGTCCAGGTCACTTCACTCATCGACGCCGACAAGGACAAGCCTCATAATTAAATTCCCAAAACTAGATCTACCAATTCTAAACCCTCATTTATCAATTTCGATTCAATTTCAATCGCATTTCATATCACAACTAAAACGAAATTGACTCACCGATTCGAATAGGGATCAATTCGATTCGATTCGCATCGCAAACTCCTTCGATGTTGAGCAGCCACTAACCTCGTCGCCAATCGAACCTCATCGAGGATTCAACCCTCATCGAGGAAGTACCCCAAATTGCCGAATCAACCCTCATCGAGGAAGGTAACCCAGATCGTCACGCCGTCTATATATCTCTTGATTCCCTATCGCTAGGCTTGATCCCATCGCCTCACTCGATCTCATGGCCAAGCTCTCTCTATTGAAATTAAGGTTGCAACTTGGGCTGGCCAACCTGAACCGGAGGGCGGGGTTGGCAGCAACCCGACCCAACTCTAAGTTGGGTTGATCCAAGCCCGACCAGGGTGGGTCGGGCGGGTTAGGTTTTTTTTTTTTTTTTTACAAAAGAAAATTAAAAAATTCAGAGGTTTTATATGGTATGTCATTCTGATTTAAAAAATGAAAGGAAGACAGAAAAAAAAAATACATTTTTTTTTTGCAAATATTATTTTTTATTTGTAGATGATAAAAATAATTATAAAAGAAAAAAAATCTCCTTCAAGCGATCTGATTTGTTTTGTTTGATGTTACCATTTTTCACAAATAAACTTAAATGATCAAATTAAACAATTGATATGTTTACTAATTAAATTAGAGCATTTTGTTGTAATATGTAGGCAAAAATACAAATTTTTTTTTTTGTAAATATTGTTTTTTATTTGTAGATGATAAAAATGATTACAAAAGAAAAAAACAATCTCCTTCATATTACTCTCTTTATAGATCCGTTTCATATACAACAATAAACACATATATGTATTCAGATCTATATTCAGTATACATATATATTTAGGAATAATTTTAGATTTATTTTCTTATAGAACAATAAACACAGATATGAACAAAGATTTGTTTTCCTATATGTATTAATAAAATCGAGATTCTTTTCCTCATCTACACATATACATATACATATATATATATATATATATATATATATATGAAACAAAAACACACAAGATGTATAGAGAGAGGATGTAGAGAGAGGGGAGCAAGTTTATAGCGGCAATGACGGGAAGAATGAAAAGAGAGAGAGGCATGATTGTTTGCAACTGTGAGGGTTCACAACTGTGTGTTAGAGAGAGAGAGAGAGAGACGTGAAGGTTTGCAACTGTGAGAGGAGATATAATAGAGGTCAGATTCGGGTTAAGCCCAACCCGCCCGAACCTGCCCACAATAAACTTGGGTTGGGCCCGAACCCAACTCGACTTTTAAAACACTCAGCCCGATGAGCCCGAATTGCTGATTTTATGGGTTGAGTCCGGGTTGGGCTGGGCTAGCCCGCCCAAGTTGCATCCCTAATTGAAATCGACCCCAACACTGTCAATTCGCACCCCTGTCACAACCACGATGCCACTGCCGCCGCAAGGTACAGACGAGGTCTCTATCTCTCGATCTCTATCCCTCAATTTTCTTCATCGCTGTGCTTGAAATCGATCCCAACATCGAAGCCTTATAATATTTTCCATCGCCAAGCTCTTTCTCTTTAGAGCTCGATTACATAGCTCCATCCCTTGAGCTCACTCTCGATCTCGCTCTTTCGATCTACCTTTCGACCTCACTATCGATTCCTCTCTCGATCTCTCTTTCACACATATATCATATATATATGTGGACTCTTCTTTCGTTCTCTCTTTCACACATATATCACATATATATATGTGGACAAAAAATAATAAATAAATAAAATAAGTATACTGTTGCGCCCTTTTTAAAGTGGGTTCCGTGAACATACTCAAGTTATAACGCACACTTTATTTATTTATTTTCAAAGTTTTGTTCTTTATCAAACATTTCTTTCTATTGGGTCACAAACACCTATGTCTCCGCTAAGTCGGTCATCGACTTCATTTTTACATTATTTTTCCCCGAGAGTTATAACCTCAATTTTATTACACAGTTATAACTCTTACTCAAGTGGAACTATAAATATTTACCTTCTTTTATCCATGTGTTACAACCTCGACGATCTCACTCAATTTATACACCTTAAACTAAATCAAACATTCCAATTTGCTCAAACTATTTTTTATGGCTATCATTAACGATTACTCTTTCATTACTTCATCATTCAAAATAAAACAAGAATTTTTAATTGTTTACGCTTAACAGACCAACGTCTCGAGCAAAAGTTCAAATTTCACTTCAAATTTTTTTCAATTCATTTGCTCTTCACAGACACACATCTTGAGTACAATAATTTTCTACTAAGAAAATTTTATTGTTAACTCCCTACAGGCCAACGTCTCGAGCGACATTTTAAAATTTCACTTTGAAATTTTTTAATTTCTTACTCTCTACAGACCAAAATCTCAAGCTAAAGTTCAAATTTTAATTCATATTTTCTCAATCCGCTCGCTCTCCACAGACACGCGTCTCGAGTGCAATAATTTTCTGTAAAGAAAATTCTATTGTTCACTCCTACAGACTACGTATCAAGCAAAATTTTAAAATTTCACTTCGAATTTTTTTTAATTGCTTACGCTCTTCAGACCAACGTCTCGAGATAAAATTCAAATTTCAATTCAAATTTTCTCAACCCGCTCGCTCTCCATAGACACGCGTCTCGAGTACAATAATTTTCTGCTAAGAAAATTCTATTGTTAACTCCCTACAGGCCAACGTCTTGAGCGACATTTTAAAATTTCACTTCAAATTTTATTTTAATTGCTTACGCTCTACAGAACAACGTCTTGAGCTAAAGTTCAAATTTCAATTCAAATTTTCTCAACTCACTCGCTCTCCATAGACACGCGTCTCGAGTAGAATAATTTTCTGCTAAGAAAATTCTATTGTTAACTCCCTACAGGCGAGCGTCTCGAGCGACATTTTAAAATTTTACTTCGTAATTTTTTAATTGTTTACACTCTACAGACCAACGTCACGAGTTAAAGTTCAAATTTAAATTCAAAATTTCTCAACCCACTCGCTTTCGACAAACATGTCTTTGAGTTCCACTTAATCATTTTCTACTTTAAAATTTTTCCTTAACTCGCTCTTCCCAGACACGCGTTTCGAATACAATAATTTTCTTCTCAGAAAATTCTATTGTTCACTCCCTACAGACCAACGTCTAGAGCAAAACTTCAAAATTTCACTTAGAAAAGTTTTATTTGCATACACTCTACAGACCAATGTCTAGCGCAAAACTTTCAATATTTCACTTCAGCATTTTTCTACATTACGAGTAGCTCTTTGCGAAAATATTTCTCGAACTCGAATTGCAAACGCTTTATATATGCCTTACATCCTTAACGTCTCTTGGCTCTCTATCACTTGGGGGCTAGTGTCACCACTTTGCTCAACACAAGTTGGCTCGCCCTACAACACATTTATTGCTACAGAAATGTCAAGCCCTCCATCGAAGCCCTATAGCACATTTCTTGCTATAGAAATGTCAAGCTCTCCACCGAGGCCTCACAACACATTTCTTCCTATCGAAATGTCAAGCCTTCAATCAAGGCCTTACAACACATTTCTTGCTATAGAAATGTCAAGCCCTTCATCGAGGCCCATAGCACATTTCTTGCTACTGTAATATCAAGCCCTCCATCTAGGCCATACAACACATTTCTTGCTATAGAAATGTCAAACCCTCTCTCGAGGCCCTCTTATTGAGTTTTTTCTATTATAAAACTCACCAAGCCCTCCCTCGAGGCCCTCTTATTGAGTTTTTTTATTATAAAACTCACCAAGCCCTCCCTCGAGGTCCTCTTATTGAGTTTTTACTATAAAACTCACCAAGCCCTCCCTTGAGGCCTTCTTATTGAGTTTTTTTCCACTACAAAGCTCACCAAGCCCTCTTTCAAGGCCCTCTTATAGAGTTTTTTTACTATAAAACTCATCAAGCCCTCCCTCGAGGCCCTCTTATTATTTTTTTACTATAAAACTCATTAAGCCCTCCCTTGAGGCCCTCTTATAGAGTTGTTTTACTATAAAACTCACGAAGCCCTCCCTCGAGGCTCTCTTATTGAGTTTTTTACTATAAAACTCACCGACCCCTCTCTCGAGGCCCTCTTATAGAGTTTTGTTTTCTACAAAACTCTTCAAGCCCTCCTTCGAGGCCCTCTCATAGAGTTTTTACTATAAAACTCACCAAGCCTTCCCCCAAGGCCCTCTTATAGAGTTTTACTATAAAACTCACCAAGCCCTCCCTCAGGGCCTTCTTATAGAGTTTTATTATAAAACTCACCAAGCCCTCCCTCGAGGCCCTCTTATTTAGTTTTTTACTATAAAACTTACCAAACCCTCCCTCGAGGCCCTCTTATAGATTTTTTACTATAAAAATTTTCAAACCCTCCTTCGAGGCCCTCTTATAGAGTTTTTACTATAAAACTCATCAAGCCCTCGCTCGAGGCCCTCTTATAGATTTTTTTACTAATAACTCACCAAGCCCTCCCTCGAGGCCCTCTTATTAAGTTTTTTACTATAAAACTCACCAAGCCCTCCCTTGAGGCCCTCTTATTGAGTTTTTACTATAAAAGTCACCAAGCCCTGCTTCGAGACCCTCTTATAGAGTTGTTTCTACAAAACTCTTCAAGCCCTCCCTCGAGTCCCTCTTATATTGTTTTTTACAATAAAAAACTCATCAAGCCCTCCATCGAGGCCTCATAGCGCATCTCTTCCTATCGAACTGTTAAGCCCTCCACCAAGGTCTCCTACACATTTCTTCCTATCGAAACGCCAAGCCCTCCATCAAGGCATTAGTGCGCATTTCTTCCTATCGAAATGCCAAGCCCTCCATCGAGGCCTTAAAGCGCGTCTCTTCCTATCAAAATGAAAAGCCTTCCATCAAGGCCTCATAGCTCATTCCTTGCTATTGAAACCCTCTAAAAATGTTTTCTCAATATCAACATTTTGCTCGATATACACTACTCACACCATTAATGTCTCTCGACACACGTTTCCTCAATATCATTTGGGGGCTGCAGTCACCCCTTTGCTCGACACAAGCTCGATGTCATTTTTAAATTTCATAAATATATATCTATTTATATATTCAGTCGATTACTCTCTATAAGCATAACATCAAATTTTATTCCCGACATATATGCTTAAATATGTTTCTTGCTGTGTGATAAAATTTTATGGAAAATTCAAACATTATATGACTGTCTATCCATAGGTACGCCTCTTATTACTTATGTTGACGCTATTACAAATCTTCACATTTTCATCTTTGCAGTTTTGGCACTCTACATTTATTTATTCTTATACCCGAGCACCCCTTCACTACACTCAGCGCCATTCGCGCATGGGGGCTTCTGTAGGTACCCTCATATTTCAATCTACATGGCAATGCCACATCATCGGAATGGTCCACATATCTTGGTCATCAGTTAACATTCAACAACATGTGGCACACGCCACGTCATCAAATTGAAGACTGAGTTGGGAGTAGGACTTAGGCATTATTGGGATCCAATGAGGTATTTGGTTTGGTGGATGAAGTTCAGGGTTCGTCAGGTTAATTCTCGATCTGACTCGAGAGATAGATTTAGCATTTTGACTCTCGTACATCACTTTACGATTAATTGAAAGATTAATATCTTTTATTTGGTTTTAACCCAATGGTGATGTCATGACATCACCACCTCTCTTACTTGGCCTATAAAAGGAGGCCAAGGGAAGAGGATAAAAGGTTGGCTCTTTGGTGGGTAAGACTTAGACACCCACTTCACAAACACCGTCACAATGGAGTCATTTGGTATCTTGCTACACACTGCCACTTTCATTTCTATCTCGCTGTCAAGTTCGTCTGGGCTTCCACCTCTATCATTCCACCTCAAATTTTACTGTGTTGGAAGAGTATTTCTAGATTAATCAGATTTGTCGTGTGATATCCTCATTTAATATAAATTAAATTAAACCCCCTTTCAAATATATAATAAAATAATAGAAAGCTTCACAACAAAATATTATACTTTGATATGAGTTTTGTGGTCATTACAATAAAATGGTCCCTTCCAAGCAATTAAGTTTTGATTTTGGCCCCTTCTCACATTTTGAAAAAAGTTTGGTCCCTATTCACCAAATAAGTTTAGGAATGGTCCCATTTCTATAATTTTTCCTTGATAATTTAGTATAGTTGTAATTTTTAGTGGGTCCCATTGCGTTTTGAATTTAATGAAAGAGGGATAATTTGATAAAGTATATGATAATATTATATTGGAATTCAAAATTGGGAATTAATTTGGGACAATTAAAGTAGACAAAGTGAACAACTAATTTGGGACGGAAGGAGTATTTTACATAGTAGTTAAAGGGTGACATCATCATAAAAGGGGTCTTAGTGGGACAAAAATAAAATCTAAGGGGGGTGTAATCAAGATATTTGAAATTTTTAGGGGATCAAATTGGGATTCCAACAAATCTCAAAGGATGAAAGTGAGATTAACCCTATATATAATTCATACTCACCTATCACAAACTCTTGGATGTGATTTTTAAGTTTTGAAGGGTAATTACTCTATTTGCATCAATCACACATGTGATAAATGTGTATAAATTTCTCTCTCACTCGCGAGGGAGACATATTTTTGTATAAACATATATATTTTTTTCGGTAAATTTTTTTAATTAAAAAAAATTCGGTAAATATGTACATATATATATATATATATATACACACATTTTTATGTTATGAGACATGAACTTGGAATACATGTATGACACCTATGAGTCGATGTAATAGGTTTTAAAAGGGACGGAATACCTTTACAAAATAATAATATATATATATATATATATTAAGTTCACACATGCCAGAGATATAACTTAAAGGAAAAAAATATAGTATTCTTATATATTTTTATCATTTAAACAAATAAATTACAAAGAAACTTATAAAAGAATGACTCTTTTAAATTTTCAACATGTTTAATATTTTTTATTTATTGCATAAAAGTTAAAAGTTCGATAACTACAAACTTACAACATATTAATTTTCCTTATTGATGACATAAAAATCACATTTTTTTCCCCAAAAAATTAACATTTTATTACCAAAGATTAAAACAAACAACAAGCCTAGCAAGACCAAAGAAGCCTTGCAAAGGTAACAAGAGGCACCAAAGGAACAAGCCTATAAAAGGCTATGGGTGCGTTTAAGAACCCTTGTTTTCGTTTTTGTTCTTGTTTTTTCCACTGTTCAGAAAAACAAAAACATGCTTGGGAGCCCAAATTTTGTTCTTGTTTTTGTGAACAGTATTAAGGACAAAAAGACATATTTTTTCAGCCTTAGTTCAAAATTTAAAAAAAAAAAAAAAATCAAATCCTTTCCTTCGATCCCCTTCTCCACCACCACTCCTCCACCCTCCACCACCACCACCACCACCCACCCCCACCCCCACCCCCACCCCCACCCGCTGCCGCCACCACCACCACCACCACCACCAATCCAAACTCTGCAAATACACACACACACACACCTATATATGTATATACAAACCACCACCCCCAAATCGAACCCCAATTCAGCCCCAAAATCGAACCCCTAATTCTGGGTTTTGGATTGATGGTGTCGATCGGTGGTCCAGACCAAGAATGGATGAAATCCCTCTCTCTGCTCTTTTTACTTTATTGAATTTAGGGTTTTGGATTTAGGGAAAAACAATAATGGATTTTGATTTTAGGGTTTTGGATTTAGGGGAGAATAATAATGAATTTTGATTTTACCCCAAACAAGGTCTTGTTTTTTTGTTTTTAGGTTGAGAAAAACAAAGAGAAGAACATGAATTGTTCTTGTTATTTTATTCAAGAGACAAAAACAAAAACAAACTCTTTCCAAACGAGCCATATACACAACAAGAAACAAAAACAAAGAAAGGGATGGAAAACAGTCACAACCTTGGCTAACACTCAAGGCATAACTATCATTCCTGAGATTGCAGAATTGAGGCCGGGAGACTTCATGCATTAACAATGTCCTTAGCCTTGCCTGTGTGCCTGAACTTTATGAACATTAGTCTCCATTTGATGCAAGTCTCAATCCTTTGAATGAGGCCAATAAAAGGGGTTTTATTCCCAGTGAAAACTCGAGAATTCATTTCCTTCCATATGAAATAGATGGAGCTGGCAAAACACAGCTTATAGATGAAAGTAGTGAGAGGGTTAGTGTTTGGCTTCCAAAGAGAGGACTCTCCGTCAATGATGGAGAAAAGGGAAAGACTGTCATGTCATGTTTGGTATGCAAGAATGGAATGGAATGTTCCATTCCTATGTTTGGTATATTTTGTTGAATCAGAATGGTCATTCTCAAGGAATGAAAATCCATTCCATTAGTAAACCTATGGAATGGTCATTCCATTCCTTAAAGAATGCTTTTAAAATATAGAATTACCAAAATAACCCTTTCACATTTCAATTAAACAAACCACTCTTACCACCATATCACTAACTTCTACTACCGCCACCACCATCACCTTTTGTTGCCTCCACCACCACCACCACAACCTCCATTGTTCACCATTACTATTGTCGTTACCTTTCACAATTTGTTTTATAAAAAAATTATGAAATAATATTATTTGATTAAAATTATATAATTATCACTAAGAGGGGTATTTTTGAGATTTTTTTTTTAAAATTCATTTCATTCCTAAAGTGCATCATATTGACAACCAAGCAAGAGAATAAGAATGGTTATTCCATTCCATTCACATTCTCATTTCATTCCCAATTCCATTCCATTTCATTCATGCGTATTAAACATAGCATCATGGTAAACATCACACCTCTGTTGAGCCCACTGCGAAATTCTGGCAGAGTAACCACATCCAAAGAAGATATGCTCATGTGATTCAGGAGCTTCATTGCAAAGGATACAAACATTATTGATACCACCAAGGACACCATGCCTATCCATGGTTCTCAACCATAAGGAGTGAAATCTGTGACAAGTTTGAGAGGGAAGAAGCAAAGCTGCATAAGTGTGCTAACACAAACATTAAAAGTCACATGTTTAATAACAAGCATCGTACAAGTTTATCTTTCCTATTGATAATATAACGGTCACAAGTTGAAAAACCAAAAACCTGTTAGAGATGTTATTTAATCTCATATTAAAATATGTATTCATGTTAATATATATTTACACATAAAGTTATAAGAATTATATAAATCTAAATGTTATAAAATATCGAAATAGTTGTCCAGTATATATATGAATGAAAATATATTAACTAAAGTTGAATAGCATGAACAATAAAATTTTGAAAATGACCATTTTACCTCTAGGTTTGGAAAGGGTCCCAAACTCCGAATTGGTCCTGTGTTGTTGAATTCAAAATCTTTTTTTAGAGCGGCGTGATGATCCAGCGATTGGATCAAAAAGTCGTCCAATGACCGAACTACCCATGTGCTAACGTCGGGTCACTTAGGTGGGATCGTAGATGATCCGTTGATATGAAAATAGGACTCAGAATTGTATCAAATCAATAAAGAAAGCAGCTTGTGTTAGAATTATGTTTCAAAATTATTTTTCTAAATTAATTTTTAAAATAAATTTTCTATAATATTCTAGAATGAACCTAAAACTATTTTCTTGGAAATTGTGAAACTTATCTCTTTTTATAATTAATAAAGTTCATTTACTTGATTTATTTTATCATCTTGAAAATGTATATTCAAAGTTTATCAACTTGAATTTTGTGATTCATTAACCAAACCAAATGAATCTTATTTATTCATGTACTTGGAAAAACTAAACCATTTATGAAGTCTTCTCATGGAGGCCTATATAAAGACTTCATTGGTGTTCACTTGAAGACATGGAAAAAATAATCCAAGTATTCTTTCTTTCATCTATATTCTTCTATATCTCTTGGGCATTCTGAAAAGAGGTTAGGTGCCGCACCCAATAGTGTATCGTGCAAATACACTGTGGTTGGATAGAGTCCAGGCTTGGTTGAATCCCGGAGATAGGGCTGCCATTATCCCTTGCACCTTATGGGAGGCTTCGACTATCTTCAAAAAGCGTTTTACGCGCTTCTAAGCCAAATGATTTCTTTTGTTTATTTCGAAGTGCAAGTTGTTTTATCATATTTCTAACAGCTTGACGCACAATCCGAAGTCGACGCGAAAAAAATCCATGTTTCTATCTTTTCTTCCTTCAGGCAGAATTCAAACAATTGGGCATGCACCTTGGAATGATGTGGCAGAACATCATAAAGTGGTTCCCAGGACTCAATATTCATAGAAACTTGTTGCAGAAAACGAATGGACAATCCAACAGCTTGTCTGTGAAAATTGGTGAAATTCATACTGTTAACAAAAGTATTTCGAATGGCCCTCTTCTAGACAGGGGCGGAGTCAAGAATTATATATATGAGGGATTATATGTAATTTTTATAAATTTATTTTATAAAATATATATTTTTATGGGCTACTAAAGGAAATTTTGAAAGGGGCCTTATGTAATTTTTAATGAACTTATATGTAAATTATATATTTTTATGGGTAAGTAAAAAAAATTAATTTAACTTTTTGGGAGGAGCTTCTATTATTATATATAGCTCCGCCCTGCTTCTAGAATTATAGGTTGCATATATTCTCAGGTCATTTGACACCTAGAGGTAGGGCTGCACACGGTTCGATTTGATATGATTTTTAAAAAATTTGGAACCAAACTATTATCAACCGTTCCTTGAAAGCAAGAACCAGAACTAGAACCATTAGTTAAGTAACCAAACCATAAAACAACGGTTCGGTTCGGTTCGGTTCCGAACCACGGTTCCGTAAGCATATTCTTTCAAATTATACATAACATACATTAACATAAATTATAAAAAATAATCTTGCCAATTTTAAAATTAAAAGCAAAACTCTTAAATCAAAAATTACACACACACACATGCACCTCCACCTCCACCCACACCCCCAAAAACTCCCACACATACGCACTAAGAGGATGAGAGAGAGAGAGAGAGAGAGTTTTAGAGAGATTGTTTATGAAGTTTTCATGATTTTTTTATTGCATTTTTTTTAAAAAAATTTAGACATGGTTTCAGTCAAGAGAATTATTGAATGTCCACGAGTTAAAATAGAAAAGTTATGAAACCGTATTTGTTTGTGAACCAACACATATTTAGAGATTTATAGAGGGAGAGAGAAATTAACCTTTTGTAAATAACTTAGAAGCCGGTGGTAATGAGGAGAGGAGTTATGGTGACTGGTGGTGAGAGGATGTGATAGATGAGGGGCTATAAATTATAGAATTTATATATATATGCGTGTAATATTTGTTTGGATGGTAAAAAATTATTAGGGTAAACTTAAAATTTTATTTAATACACTAATTTGTATTTATTTGGTGTTATAGGTTTATATGAATCTATAATTTTGTTAAATATAATGTAATTGTATAAGTGAGTTATACATATATATGTATATCTAATTCATGTCGGATCGGTTCGGTTTCAGACAGTCTGAAACCAGAACCAAACCAAATTAGAACGGTTCTATTTTTTTAGGACCGGAACCAAACCAAATGAATTCAAAACCGGAATTAAAGCACCTGTTCGATTCAGTTTGGACCGGTTCTACGGTTTTTTTGTACACCTTTACCTGGAGGCGTGGCTTAACTAATTAGAAAAAATGTTAAATTTTTTTATTTCAAGAGAATATGGTTTCTAGGTTTATGTATTTTGTTATGTTATATTTGATACATATGAATGAAATGAAATGCAAGTGAGAATGATAATATAATGAAATAATCATTCTCATTTTATTGTTTGGTTGTAAATATGAAATACTTTAGGAATAGAATGAACTTAAAAGAACATTTCTAAAAAATACCCCTCTTAGTGATAAATATATAATTTTAATTAAATAATATTATTTCATAAATTTTTTACCAAAAAATGGTGAAAGTTAACGAAAATAGTAATGACAGACAATGGAAGTGGTGGTGGTGGTGGTAGAAGTTAGACCTGTAAACGGGTCGGATTCGGATCGGATCTGTCCTGATCCAATCTGAACCCGATAAGCTTATATCCGATCCTATCCGACCCGATAACCCGATGAATTTTTACTTTATTGATCCAAATCCGAATTTGTTAATTTTCGGATATCCGATCCGATAACCCGATCCAATTAAGTAAAAAAAAAATACAATTTTTTTTTTATGTTATTTTTTAAGAATATTAAACACTAAATTATATATTTTACAATCAATGCTTGTAATACATGACTATAAAAACATAAAAAGCAAAAAGCAAAAAAAAAATTGAAATATAATTAAGTATATTATTTAATATTTACATATTAATAACATAATATATATGTGTATATATAAAATTAATCGGATCGGGTTATTATCGGATCGGATTAGGCAAATCCAAATCCAATTTGTTAAGGAATAGGATTATTGGATTCAGATCGTATTCGGGTTATCGGATTTTTTTTTCAATCCAAATCCGGCTAATCGGATCGGATTCGAATCGGATTCGGGTCAAAATCCAATCCATTGACAGGTCTAGTAGAAGTTGATGGCATGGTGGTGAAGGTGATTTGCTTATTTGAAACGTGAAAGGGTTGTTTTAGTAATTTTATACTTTAAAAGCATTCCTTAAGGAATGTAATGACCATTCCATAGGTTTACTAATGGAATGAAAATTCATTACTTGGAATGAAATTTCATTAATTGAGAATGGTCATTTTCATTCAATGTGTCATACAAGCACGAACCCACCTTTAGACCAGTGGGGGGCAATGCCCCCACTGAATTTTTTATTTTTTATGTTTTATGCCTAAGAAAATTGGAATTTGCACAAGGCACCCCATTAAAATTACACAATGCCTCCACTGAAATTATAAAAAAATACCATTACGCCCCCACTAACTCACTTTTCTGGGTCCGTGCCTGGTGTCATACAAAATCAAGAAATGGATGAAATGGAATTCCACCATACCAAACATGACATTAGATCTTTATAGACCCCATTTGTGTACTATTTTGAACATTTAACTGTCATTACCTTGACTTCTATACAACAAAATCGAGAATTGAAAATTATTAGCCTATTTGAGACTAGGAATTGCAATGGAGCAGGGCGGGCTAGGCATCACCTTCCCCATCCCCGAACCCGGTTATTTTTCCCCGCCCGCCCCATTTACTAATTTTTTTTACTCTGCCCCGAATTCCCCCCACGCCGGCCCCGTCCCCGTCCCACACCCCGGTTACTATTTTTTAAAATATATATATATTAAAAAAATCCTAAACATAAAAATTATGTTAAAATATACATATATATGGGTATCTTTGTAATAGATATAATATATATGGGAATATTTGTAATATTTAATATATATAAGGGTAATTTAGTAAATAAATTAAACGGGGCGGGGCGGGGCAGGGGTTCTCCATACCCTCCCCGAATATAATCGGGGATTTTTTTCCCGCCCCATACCCACCTCGATTAACTTAATCGGGGCCCCAAACCCGGGATAAACGGGGCGGGGCGGGGCGGGGAGGGTATGGGGCGAGGCAGGTTTTATTGTCATCCCTATTTGAGACCAGAACACTTTATCATGTCAAAGTCAAATTTATTTTTTAGTTCAAAATACTTTTTATCAGTTAGTAAAAAAATAATGATTTACCGACCAAATCTACATCTCCCTATGCTGGAAAGTATAAAGACCAGTATTAGATGGTCTTGTCTCACATCGGATCCGGATAAAAAAAGTGATTGGGTTTATAAATGGGTAGATGTTAGCGCATAAATGTTAGAATCTCGATTCTGATGGGTAAAATCTTACGATTCTGCTACGAATTTATAGGATTTTACTATTTTACCACGATTCTACTACATTAAAATAATGGTTGAACGGTTAACCTCTCAATATGAAATGCCCAAAATTTTAATTATTTAGTCCAATATCCCAATATATGGCCTAAATTTATTAGAAAATATTTAAAGACCCAATGTATTAGAAAATTTTAAAATTTTTAATATGATTTAAACTTTTAAATTAAATGTTTAATATTTAATATCTTTTTAAAATAATTAATACTTCTGGGTAGAATCTTATGATTTCACGATTCTGATTCTACGAACCCCACAATGATTCTAGTTAGACTCCCAATTCTGACAATTTTGTATTAGCGTCACCTATCATCTTAAATTTTTGAGTCGATCCACGAAACATTCCGACCCGTTACAAATGCCCTATAGACGTTGGATAATCGAGGGCCGAGAAGTACAAGACTGGCCCATAGGTGGAGAGAGTGTGCACTTCACCGAGGGCTACCGGCTAATTCATGCTAATCCATGGGCCATCCTGTCTTGGCCCTGGAACAAATTGAAAGGAAAATTAGAGTCCATGAAATACCACCGTGAGAAATTATACTTAGAGGAGAATAAGTGTCTTATGTTTTAGGCACAAGAAAGGCCATGGGGTCCAAAAGTTGTTTATAAATAAGATCAAAGCCTCTTACAATTTTCGGTATTTACACTTTGGCCTATGGAAACTGCATGAAAGTAAGTAAATAAATAAATCTAATAGGAACAAGGTTGAAAAGCTACAGTATCCCTTCCTAAAATAAATAAATAAATTTGAGTGGACACTGTTCTTTTCAAATTATTTTATACTGACATTCCCTGAGGTTTGGAAAAATTACACCTAGATGCATCGTTTGGAGAATGTGTTTCAATCGCCCCCTAAGATTATTTGGAAAAGTTGACAAAGACACTCCAATAACGCATATGCTCATTCAATTAAAGAATTGATTAAATGAGTAAAATCTCTGGATAATAAAATGATGCATATATCCCTCTGTGTAACAACATGAAATTTTGTTGTAAATAAATAGTTTTTTTACAATAAATTGAGTTTGTTGCTTAAAATTAAATTTTTAGTCACAAACTTGTATGTGTTGATATTAAAAAAAATAAAATTTTCATTTTTTGCAACAAAGTTCCAATTAGTTGCAAAAATTTTGAACTTAGCGACAAAAATATAATTCATACCAAAAAAGAATTATAGCTACAAAATATTTGTTGCAAATTAATTAACTTTTAGGCATTCCCCGTATTTTCATTAATTGGTAATCACGGAAAATCCTCCTTCTATTTTTAGCTTCCAACCTTTATTGTAAGGTTTTTGTCATTGAGATTCATAAATGAATACTCTCGGGAAGAGAATTAAACAATAAGAAATAAAATAAAAATTATTTATTTCTTACCCATAGTGGCTTCATCACCCCCTTGAGAGAGGTGTTTAAGCTAGCATATTGATCGAAAGATAAAACAAGGTAATAAAATGATTTTTCATTGATAGAGAAAAAATACAAAAGAGATAGGAAACTGATACAATGTGACTCTCACTTTTTCAACCTCCTCTCAAGCTCTATCACACCCATATATATAAGTCTCGCTTGATACAATTATTGGGTCTTATCTCTAATTTGAATTTCTGAGATGATAACATTGAAATGATTAATCTGACCTTTCAATTTAAAGAGCATTGAGATGTGCATCAGCTTGTCACACCACCTATCTTCCAGTTCTCAACTTTTTAATGGGTCTTCATATCCCACCAATGTTGGACACGTACACACTCACACCTATACATATACATGTATTTACTTCTATATGCACACACACACACACACACACACACACACATATATATATATATATATATATATATATATATATGCATGCATGCACTCATCCATACCAAATTCACCTTCTTTTCTTTTCTTTATTTTCTTTTCTTTTTCCAATTCATACCTATAAGAAACAAAAACATATATATTAGAATACTTATACAATAAAATGATAAATTAAAGGTTTATTTGGACATTTAAATTATCACTTTTGTGCACTTATCAAATTACCTCCAAACATGTTTTGCTAGTCCTCTAGCAAATACGGGCAAAATAGATAAGTTCACAAAATTTGGACATTTATTAAAGTTTAACTAAAGATGTGTCACTTTTGTAGATTGCATTCGATTGCATTTACCATATGCAATAATGCCTTTAACCCCTTGGTTACCCTAGTGGACGAGCTATATCCTTGTGAGAGTTTACAGTGAAGATACCCATAAACTTCCTATGATTACAAAATGATTTCCTGTACATCCATAAGTCATAAAAGATAAGAGATGAATTTATCAAGTCTTTCGTATACAATGAGTTACTATGGTGTTATAATAATAAATATCAAGAAAAGTTCTTCCAATAGCAACTAAGAAATAGAGTGTGTGTATGTAAAGTCCACAAAGAACAATTCGCATATCTAGGTGAGGAAATTCCCAAGTCTTTAGAAAAATACGTCTTTACTTCAAATCTCACAAGTAAATATCTCTCTAAAAGAATGACTCTCGAAATTTAGGCTAACTTTATCTCTTAGTTGTATGTGAGAATGAACTTTGTTTACAAAGTTGAAGCAAGCTCACATATTGAAATGAAATACCGATATATATAATAGACAGTCTCATGATAGGAATGCTGGTCACTTTAGGGAGAATGTCGAGTTACCCACTATAACGCCTTCTCATTTACTATCCACTATCATACCATTTTGTACATGTTTAACAACCTTATTGAAGTGGTGATTTATAAAGGAATAATTATGAGAATAAGGGGTCTTCAAAATATATACAAGGAATACATTTGTTTTTCTTTTCAATTCTCTTCTTCTTTTTTTTTTTTTTGAAGAGAATATGGATATATTTTCCGATCCCTTTTATTTTACATAAAATTTTCATCCCTAAAATTTCTCAAAATTGAAAAAGAATAATGTAACAGTATGGTGTAGATATAGTACGATAATAGATAGTAAACTACAAAACTTATGTTTCTCTTAACTCGAAATGATTTCATTCTCCGTGACCAACCAAAATGAAAGATAATGAGACTACCAACAAATTTAGTGCGATATCCAAATAATTTTGAGTCATTTTATGACTCGGAGTTAGCGTAAAAACTCTCTTAAATAGTGAAAGACACGAAATTTCACAGGGTTCAAGTCTTAGTAGATTTCTTGATCATTAGGACTTACTATTTTTTTTTCAATTTAAATTGCAAAATGAGACTCTTGTGCAATATTTATTCTACTTCTAAATGCTCGAGATGTAATATGTATCATTATATCACCGTAGTAACAAGTTCAACTTTAATCTAAATATCGACATCTCTCGACTTTTATGAATTCGAACACAAGAAAACAATTTTTTTTTGAAAATAATGAAACCCTATTTGGATTAAAGAGATACATGTTGAGATAAATGTATCCACCCCAAACAAAAAAATAACACTGTCCCTAATGTTTAAAAATACATCTAAGAGACAAATTGGAACAAATTACCGCAATTAAGGTGCTGTTTTTGGAGTATAGTCCCTGCAAAGATTCCTTGCAAAAGAAAAGTCAAGTGATTAGAAATATTATGACATACTTTTACCTCCAAAAAAAATCTAAACATACCCAAATAAAGTGAAAAAAAAATTATAAAAAATATTTACACAACTGACTGGGTTGCCTCCCATGAGCGCTAAGTTTAATGTTTTTAGCCAGACTCAATGGAGGTGTTACCCCTAAATAGATCAATCCAAATAAATCGGATCAATGGGGAGAATTTCCTCATTTTCAGAAGCTTCAAGTTCTAGGAAATGTTTTAGATGATGAGCATTGACTTTAAATAATTGTCCATTCTTAGTGTCTTATAACTCAATGGCACCATGACCAGCAATGTGATGGACATAGTACGGGCCTGACCAACGTGACCTTAACTTCCCAGGAAACAATTGAAGATGGGAGTTATATAAAAGAACCTTTTGTCCTATGAAAAACTCATTTTTTAGAATGTGTTTGTCATGTTCCAACTTAGTTTTGGCTTTATAAATTCTTGAAATCTCATAGGCATCATTTCTGATTTCTTCTAACTCATCAAGTTGAAGGGTCCTTCGTTGACCGACTTTATCATAGTCAAAGTTCATGGCCTTGAGGCCCAATAAGCACGGTGTTCGAGTTCAACAGGCAAGTGACAAGCTTTTCCATAGACCAATCGATATGGGGACATTCCTATAGGGGTCTTGTAAGCAGTGTGGTATACCCATAAAGCATCCTGGAGATGAAAACTCCAATCCTTCCTTGTGGGGTTAATAGTTTTTTCTAAAATCTACTTAATCTCCCTATTTTATACCTCAACTTGACCATTGGTTTGAGAGTGATATGATAGGGCCACTTTGTGGGTGATCCCATATTTGGACAACAGGTTTCCAAAGACTTTATTGCAAAAATGTGAACCATTGTCACTGATTATGGCTCGAGGTGTGCCAAACTGAGGCAAAACTTGGTCTTTGAAGAAACGCACCACAACAACATGGTCAGCTGTTTTGGTGGTTAAAGTTTCTACCCATTTTGACACATAATCAACTACTAGAAGGATGTAGATATTTCCAAACGATGATGGAAATGGTCCCATGAAATCAATACCCCAGACGTCAAAGATTTCAACAATGAGAATCGATTGTTGAGGCCATTCATTTCTTTTAGTAATCTTACCTAGCAATTGACATCTATAACAAGCCATACAGTATGTGTGGGTGTCTTTGAAAAGGGTTGGCCAATAGAATCCTGACCGCAAAATTTTTGCAGCAGTTCTTTTGGAACTAAAATGACCACCACATGCCTGATCACGACAGAAGGAAATGACAGGCTCTTGGTCTACCTCAAGAACATACCTACAGATGATCTGATCTGGATAATATTTAAACAAGTACGGGTTATCCCAAAAATATTCCTTAGCCTTGGCCAAGAATTTATCTTTTTCTTGTTTGGACCAATTGGAAGGAATTTGACCAGTCACAATATAATTGACAATATCTGTATACCATGGTGCATGAGATATCTCAAATAATTGCACATCTGGAAAATAATCAGAGATGAGAATGGAGTCACTAATAGATTCAACAACAAGACGGGACAAATGATCAATGACTACATTTTCTGAACCTTTCTTATCTCGAATCTCAAGGTCAAACTCTTGAAGGAGTAAGATCTAGCGTATTAACCTAGGTTTTGCCTCAGATTTGGACAAAAGATGTCTTAACGCTGCATGATCTGTATAGATGATGACCTTAGATCCAATCAAATAAGATCTAAACTTCTTAAAGAAGAACACGACTGCTAGCAACTCTTTCTCAATGGTTGAGTAGTTGATTTAGGCATCATTTAGGGTTTTGGTAGCATAATAGATAACATGTCGTGCTTTATCCACTTTTTGCCCTAAAACAACACCTGGTACATAATCAGATGCATCACACATAATTTCAAAAGGCAAGTTCCAATCAGGTGAACGAATGATAGGTGCAGTAGTGAGTGCTGACTTTAAGTGCTCAAAGGCAGACTTACAAGCATTAGTAAACTTAAATTATGCATCTTTAGCTAGAAGATGGGTCAATGGTCTAGCTATCTTACTAAAATCTTTGATAAAACGCCGGTAGAAACCGAGATGACCTAAGAATGCTCTAATATCTCGAACATATTTGGGAATAGGTAGATTAGAGATTAGATCATTTTTTTCTTTGTCTACCTCAATTCCTGCACTCGAGATGTTATGACATAAGACAATTATCTTTTTGACCATGAAATGACACTTTTCCCAATTAAGTACCAAGTTAGTGTCATGACAACGTTGAAGTACGAGAGTAAGATGGTCCAAACATTGGTTAAATGATGATCCAAAGATAGAGAAGTCATCCATGAATATTTCTAGAAAATTTTCAACCATGTCATTAAATATACTCATCATACACCGCTGAAATGTAACTAGTGCATTACACAAGCCAAATGGAATGCGACGATAGGCGAATGTACCAAATGGACAGGTGAAAGTAGTTTTTTCTTGGTCATCAGGGTGGACAAGGATTTGATTATAACCATAATAGCCATCTAAAAAGCAATAGAAGGCTTGACCAACTAATCTCTCTAACATTTGGTTGATAAAGGGAAGAGGAAAGTGGTATTTCCTAGTCACACTGTTAAGTTTCCTATAGTCAATGCAAATCATTCTCACTTTGGTTCCAATTTCAATTTTGGGCATTCTCAGCTAGTTCCTCCAAAAATATGTAGGCTTGGTCAGGGGTTTGGGCCTTGAACTTTCCTTGGTGCATTGACTAAATCATGGGTCAGTTCATGGGTGAAAGTCCCTTATAGAAGTTGAGAAGCAAATCGTGGAATCGGTCCCATGTTTGATGGAATTGTTCCTCAATTTTTCCTCTAAAGATACTAATGGCATCTCTCATTGATTCGGTCTTTTGCATGGGATAAAACTTACTCATGCATTTCCTTGCAAGTTTATCCCATGATCGAATAGAGTTGGGTAGAATGAAGTTTAGCCATGAAATATCTTTATCTTCTAAGGACAGGGGAAAAAGACGCAGTTTGACACCCTTTTCATTCAAATTTTGATTTTTGAATGTGTTGCATATTGTTAAAAACTTCCCTAAATGGATATAGGGTTGTTCACTTTCAAGCCCATGAAATTTTGGCAACATATTAATTGTGGTAGGTCTAATCTCAAACTGGGGGGCATCATTCTCAGGTAGAACAATGCAATTGGGTGGGTTGGTTGTGATTGAGGCAAAATATTCATTAAGAGTTCTTGGTGCAACCATTGATGTATTATTGGTGGTTGACAGATTTAACAAGGGAATTGATTTTTCTTCTAAATCAAGGAGTGACGGATCACTAGGAAACCTAACTAAACGCTTGTTAACTCGCAACCACTGGGGCATAAACAAAAATAAAATCTAAAATGGCTAAATGAGGGACAAATCACACAAAATTTTTGGCTTTGTTATCTTGAGCTTAAATTCAAAGGTGGTGAATTTTTAAATCTAATGTCGTAGAGAATTAATAGGATGGTGGTCAAATTAATTCTCTCCTAATTAGACAGCTCATACTCTATTCCAGATTAAGTTGATATATTACCATTTAAGGATCATCAAACTAACAACGGAGTAGTTCCCAGGAAAGTGTGGCAAGACACCTGGCCTGCTTAATGCCGGTTCAACCACACTCCTAGACAGAACTATCCTACCGTTTATTAATTTGATAATGACTCACTGGAGTGACTACCAACCGCTTCCTTCCTAGAGGGCCTATGAGCTCGTAACCCTAATTGGCTGATTTCTAATGAATTTTAATTAAATCCAGCTCATGGTTTAACAAATGTAAGGATTTTTGTGATTTGTGGGCCATGGAAACAGGAGATGAAATCCTGACCATATCTTGGGGGGTGGGGGGGGTTTGCCCTTAAGTATCTTTATGCAAAATGCTAATTAAAATATGCACAAGCAAGACAAAAATAAAACAAAATAAGAAAGAAATATACAAAAAACAATTATAATATATATATATATATATATATTTATATGAAAATAAACTAAATACAAATAACGGGAACCTAGGGTTATGTCTAATGTTATTTTACCCTAAAGGTCGCATGCAAAATTCACCTAGAAAAACTATGTTCACTTAATTTAGAAAAATAAAATAAACAAATATATATATATATATAATAAATTAAATAATAATAAAGGGAGCTTAAGGTAATGTCTAATGTTATTCTTTTCTAAAATTTGCATGCAAAATTTTCACCTAATCTAGAACAAAAATAATAAGGGTGTAGAAATATGGAACCTGGATGACGAACCGGTACGGTACCTCCTGCAAAAATAAATAACAAAAATAAAAAAGTAAATAGAAGAAAGAAAAAGAAAAAAAAAAAAAAAATAGGTGAAAGTACAATGTGCGTCAGTTTTGGATTATTATTATTAATTTTTTTTTTCAATTGGGCACCAACAAAAATTAGATGGGTGAAAGATGGAAAGTGCCAACATGTTGGTTTGTTTGATTTTTTTTTCCTTGCAAACTGTCTATATTAAAAGCTACTGTCTCTGACTTTGAATGGGCTGTTTTTTTTAATAGAACAAAACTATGAAAGTCACTCAAATCCAAACCCAATTAGGATTATTACATGCACAAACAGCAGTGCAACAGTGTTCAATGCTTAAAATGGACTATTTTTTAATTTAAATTTCTAATGTTAATGGAAAGGTACAAATCTCAATTGAATGCAATCAACTGAACAAATGCCAAAACTTTGAACTCAACAAGTGACCAGTGTGGTCACAGATTTTTTTTTTCTCAAAATTAACAGAAAGTCACATAATAGAAAAAAAAAATTAAAATAAAGAGAGGGATAGAAAGTTCGGGTGGGTTCCCGAAAAAATTCAGTAATGAATCTCTAGCTATGAATTCTCGAGTTGATGCGGCAACGGCGCCATTTGACGGGTCGCGGTTTGATGATATTTGTCGTTGCTTCACCACACCCCAGTCAACAAAAATTCATACCTACAAATACTTTACTTAAAATAGTATAGAAACAAGTACGGTCGAACTGCTCTCAACTTGGAACTCATTTTGAGACTCGGATCCACAACTTTAACTTCGAGAATAAAAAGAAATTACTTAAAACAATTCTTGAATTTTTGAGTAGTAAACTAAAATAACTAAATAAAATTATCAAATGGTGGAAAAATCTCAAGGGAAGAGAATCCACCACTCGGGTCTATATAAATAAATATTATATATTTCTATTGCAAATTCTTCTCCGACCTATTAAACATAAATGTAAATAGTAGTAGGCATTCCCCGTATTTCCATTAATTGATAATCACGGAAAATCCTCGTTCTATTTTTAGTTTCCAACGTCTATTGTAAGATTTTTGTCATTGAGATTCATAAATGAATACTCTTGGGAAGAGAATTAAACAATAAGAAATAAAATAAAAATTATTTATCTCTTACCCATAGTGGCTTCATCACCCCCTCGAGGAGAGGGATGTTTAAGTTAGCATATTGATCGAAAGATAAAATAAGGTAATAAAATGATTTTTCATTAATAGAGAAAAAATACAAAAGAGATATGAAACTGATACAATGTGACTCTCACTTTTTCAACCTCCTCTGCAGCTCTATCACACCCATATATATAAGTCTCACTTGATACAATTATTGGGTCTTATCTCCAATTTGAATTTATGAGATGATAGCTTTGGAATGAGTAATTTGACCTTTCAATTTAAAGAGCCTTGAGATGTGCACCAGCTTGTCACACCACCTATCTTCAAGTTCCCAACTTTTTAGTGGATCTTCATATCCCACCAATCTTGGACACACACATACACACACACACACTTATACATATACATATACATGTATTTACTCCTATATGCATATATATCTATGCATGCATGCATCCATCCATACCAAATTCATTTTCTTTTCTTTATTTTCTTTTATTTTTCCAATTCATACCTATAAGAAACAAAAACATATATATTAGAATACTTATACAATAAAATGATAAATTAAAGGTTTATTTGGACATTTAAATTATCCCTTTTGTGCACTTATCAGTTGTAGATAATTAATGTTTTGCAATAAATTTTCTATTTGTTGAGTAAAATATATTTTTTAGCAACAAATTTGAATGTTTGTTTCTTAAAAATATATTTTTTTATTTCAAAGTTCCACTTGGTTGCAGAATATTTGCATTTGGCAATTTGTGCCAAAATGTTAAGTTTTAACAACAAATTATTCGTTGGAAATTAATTATTTTTTAGTGTGACAAATATGTAAAATTTGTAAAAAATCATTACTAATGATAGAATGAAATGTATATATTACCATTATTAAAATTTAGATAATTGTGATTTGTCTAACAACTCTACCAAATATAAATAGAAATTATTATTCTAAGTGGACACTGTTATTTTTAAATTATTTTTAATAATAAAGTTAATTAAAAAGTATTACAATTATATATATATAAGTAATCGTTAATAGTTAAAAAATTAAAATCTACACACAAAGGGATTAACTAAAAAATTGTGTCAGGGGCGTATATTGAATATGGTAAAAAGTACTGAAGATAAATAAAAAACTTAGGTAACTTGAGGATTAATAATATTACAACATAAAAGTTTGAAAAATTAATGTGGAGGCATGGTTATTTTAGTCAATTCAACTTGAGGGACAAGAGTAAGAAATGAAAGGAAAACATGTTTATATTGCAAGTCCAAAGTCAATGGGCATTATGGACTCGAGCTACCACACAAATCAAGGAACTCTACAAATACATACAGTAGACAACCAGTTCATTCCTAATTTAGTTGCGCAAATCCAGAAGGAGATAGACGAACAGATCAAGGAATTAAGGCTCATACCCCAACTAATCTAGCTGCCTAGGTGATATTGCAGAGGAATGGATCGTTTTTCAATAGAACTATCATGAATGCTGAAAAACCAAGGAAATTTGCCATGGTCGCTTTCGATAGCACACATATTTTAGGTTTAACATAACATAATGTTATATTATGTGACTCATTTCCTTGCAGGGAAAGTTAAACTTAGCCACCAAACAATCACTATTATGGTAGGAGATCAATCAGTAGATTCCGAATTGGAATTGGTTTAGGGAAACCAATTGACTTCTTCTCCACTCCATACTCTCTTATAAATATAAGGGTCAACCCTATTGTATTATGTGCACAAATATAGAGAAGAGAAGAGATACAGACTGGTATTTTTTAGTGTGAGTGAAACACCGGTGAGAGTTAGGAATAATATAAGCTTATATTATTCCGATAATACAGGCGTGAATATACATTGTGTGTGTGCGTGTGTATGATCTATGGATCATCCCCTTGTAATCCTCTCTTTGATCAATAGTGAAACGACGTTCTCCGTGGACATAGGCTGATTTGGCTGAACCACGTATATATCTTTGCTTGATGTGTGTTTGTGTGTGATTTTTTATTTGCAGGTACACACGGCTTCTAAAAGAGGGTGTGGAAACCCTAACAAGTGGTATCAAAGCTAGAGGTTAGACCAAAGAAGAAGCCCAAACTTTCTGGTCGAAATTCAAAGTTCCAAAGTGCCTGAAATCGAAAACCAACCGTACCAGGAAGACCGACTTGAAGAGATGAAGTCGATGGTACAAAGTGGAGGTTGATCAGAGCTGGCACACGCCCCCATGCGCCACCAGAAGAATCTGCCTAGATCCCACACGCCATCACGTGCAAACAGGCGTCCACACGCTATCTCCGGTGAACAAGTCTGGTGCCGATCATTTTCTCTTGTCAGAGCTCCGTCGCCAGTCACCATTTTCGGTGAATTTTTTCGTAGCCGATCACCTTCTTCGGCTCCAACCACCGACGGCCGGCGATCTCTAGTTCTGGCCAACGTTCGACTACTATCTCCGACGCCAGTCATTTTTTTTGGCATTACAGTCACCGCCGATGAACCAGTCCGGTCATGTGAATTTTGGAGAAGACGGCTGACATCAGCAGTGCCACGTCAGCAACCTACCATGCCAGCTGCCACGTCAGTATCTCCCTGTCACGACAGCACTATTTTGTCTTTTAGTGCTAAATTTTATTTTGACCCGTTTAGAGTGGTTTAAGACCCGTTTTTGACGCGTCAGAGGCATTCTTAAGCTCTTGGATTGTTTTGGACGTAATCGTATGATCGGTTTTGTGTGATTCAAATCTGAATACCTCGAAAAGGCTCAGTGGAAGCTGTGGGAGAAGAAAATGTAGCAATAATCAACAAGTTTGACAGTACAAACTTTGCCTTTTGGAAGATGCAAATTGAGGACATGTTATTTAAAAAGAATTTGTATTTACCATTGGAAAAGCATAAGCCAGAATCGATGAAAGAAGAAGATTGGAAAATCTTGGAACGAAAGGCTCTCGGTATGATCAGACTGACGTTATCAAAGTCCATTGCATTCAACATAAAGAATGAGAAAATAACAAGGTCTCTCATGGATGCATTTTTGAACATGTACGAACAGCCGTCTACAACAAATCAGGTACATCTCATCAAAAGATTGGTCAATCTGGAGATGTCTGATAATGGAAAGGTCAGTGAACATTTCAATATATTTAATGACATTGTTAGGCAGTTGGAATCAATTGATATACCAATCAATAGCAAAATGAAAGTGGCTTTAGTTTTAAGCCAATTTCCAGAGAGTTTGAGCATCACAGTGGCTGCGATTAGTAGCTCTTTAGGGACAGAACAGTTACAGTATGATTCTGTAGTGAGTATGGTACTCACAGAAGATATCAGAAGACAGACGTCAGACTTTTATAACAGTGGCTCAACATTGAATATTGACAACAGAGGCAGAGGTTCGAGTAGGAGGAAAGGCGGAAGTTATGGACATGGCCATTCCAAATCGAGATAGGAGTCTCGAAATTCCATTGAGTGTTGGAATTATGGAAAACTTGGTCATTATAGAGACCAGTGCAAATCCCCGCAGAGTGTAGCGGATGACAAGGCTAAAGTGAATTTTGTCTCAGAAGATGATGTGTTGATATGCTCTTTGGAGAGGAAGACAGAGTTTTGGGTCTTGGACTTTGGAGCATCATTTCATGCCACCTAAATTCGAGAGCTCTTTGAGAGCTATGCACCTGGTAACCTTGGTAAGGTTCATCTAGGTGACGATAAGCCCTGCAGTGTTATAGGCAAATGTGAAGTACATATCAGACTTTGGGGATCGATATGGAAGTTGAGGGATGTGAGACACATTCCAGACTTGAGGAAGAACCTAATCTCAGAGGTCAGTTGGTGAGTGAAGGTTATGTGACCACTTTCAGTGAAGATAAGTGGAAATTTTCCAAGGGGGCTATGACTATAGCACGAGGAAAGATAGAAGGTACGCTCTACACAACCACCAATTTTAGCACACTGATTGCAGTTGTAGAAGGCAAAGAGGATCACAACTTATGGCACTAGAGGCTTGGTCACATGAGTGAAAAAGAGCTCGCGGTTATGCTCTCAAAGGGAAAACTACCAGTGAAATCAATTGATATCGACTTCTATGAGTGTAAGTAGAAGATGGTTAGTTTCCATAGCAACAACAGAAGTCTCACAGTGGACAAGCTTGAGCTAGTTCACATAGGTGTTTGGGGGCCAACAACTGTCTCATCTCTTAGCGGAAAGTCCTACTTTATGACTTTCATTGGTAACCATTCCAGGAGGATACGGGTTTATTACTTAAAACATAAATTTGAGGTGTACGATGTGTTTAAAAAATGGAAAACATGGTAGAGAACGAGACAGGGTTGAAGGTAAAGAAACTGAGATCCGACTTTGGTGGAGAAAATGAAGACTTCGGGTTCAAGAAATTTTGCTATGAGAACAGTATCAGATTAGAGAAGACTGTTCCAAGTACACTACAACAGAATGGCGTAGCAAAATGTATGAACCGAAAAGTGATTGAGATAGCCAGAAGCATACGCATTCAGGCAGGGTTGCTAGAACAGTTCTGGGCAGAAGCAGTCAATACAGTAACGTATCTTATAAATTATGGTCCATCAGTACCATTGGAGAACAGAATACCAGAAGAGGTATTTAGTGGTAAAGCACAGAGTGATCCTGTGTATGTTGAGATAGAAGATGTTCTAGACAGTGAGAGTCCTCAGTGAGAAGAACATATTGTAGACAACAATACTCAATAGGATGATACACCGCAGACTCCGACTCCTAATTCTGTGTTTAGGAGGACTTCACGACCGTATGTGCCGAATTGGAGATACTTGAATTATTTGTTGCTCACAGATGAAGATGAACCAAAATGTGATGATGAAGCATGCAGTGCAGTAAATACGAGCCAGTGGGAGGTTGCGATGGAAGATGAGATGAAGTCTCTTATCTTCAACAAGACATGGAAGTTAACCGAGCTGCCGGTAGGGAAGAAAACTCTTCATTCTTTGGCTGTGAAATTGAATACCATTCATTCAAGCATTGTTGAAGTAGATGGTTTGTATCTAGAACTATTATATGGCAAATATGCTTTCCTCCAAGGTGACCTAAAAGAGGAGTTTAATATGCAACAATCGGAAAGTCTCTCAGTGAAAGGGAAAAAAAAGATAGACGCGATAAAGTTTGCAAAGCGAAGTCAGAGGCAACAGTGGTTGCAAGACAGAGTGGCCAGGCGCAATAGAGGTCGCAGGTTTTGTACAAGGCTAGATATTGCTCATGCAATGGGAGCTATTAGCATGGTCATGTTGACCAAAGTAGTGACAACAGAGAAACTGAAATTGTGCTCAACTTCAATGGCTCTTCAAGTTCGAAGACAGAAATGAGGACACCGTAATGCACTGATCATTGATGGAGTTGATTGTTGGATGGAAATTCGTTAAGTGGGAGATTGTTATATTAGGTGACTATGTTCCTTGCAGAGAAAGTTAAACTTAGCCACCCAGCAATCACTATTATGGTAAGAGATCAATCAGTAGACTCCTAATTGGAATTGGTTTAGGGAAACCAATTGACTTTTTCTCCACTCTATACTCTCCTATAAATACAGGGGTCAACCATATTGTATTGTGTGAACAGATATAGAGAGAAGAAGAGATACTGAGTGGTATTTCTTGGTATGAGTGAAATACCGGTGAGACTTAGGAATAATATAAGATTATATTATTTCGGTGATACAGACGTGAGTATACACTGTGTGTGTGTGTGTATGATCTGCGGATCATCCCCTGGTAATCCTCTCTTTGATCAATAGTGAAACGGTATTTTCCGTGGACGTAGTCTGATTTGGCCGAACCACGTATATATCTTTTGTGTCGATTGTTCAGTGTGTGTTTGTGTGCGATTTCTGATTTGCAGGTATACACGGCTTCGAAAAAAGGTGTGAAAACCCTAACAAATAATGCTATAAAATAGTGGGCGATGCCCCATGTTCAAAGTATTCTCCACGAGTTTAACAAAGCTGATGTAAAATTTTGACAACTTTTCTGATGATTAGTTATAAGCGTTTCAAAGTTATAGGAATTATTCATTGCGCACAGGGGTGGAGCTATGTATGGTATAGGGGGGCCATGACCTAGAGAAATATAAATTTTTTATGCATAAAATCATTAAAAATTGCATGACCTCCTCAAAAATTTTATAAAAAATTATTTTAGTTCCTTACAAAGTATATTTTATAAATTAGTTTATAAGAAATTATCTACGCCCCCTCAATATATTTTTTGACTCCGCCCATGATTGCACATTACAAGCTTCACTCTTCAAATCCCCACTCTTACTTTTATAGTGTTTCAATCTCTCTCGTTCTCCAAATCTAAGATACCTCTATATCCAAGGGTATAAGAAAATACTAAAGAGACCAATGTAGGCATATCAGACCCACACAAGCTCAATTTTCGGTTAACAAGAACCTAAATTCTGGTTACATCACCACTCTCTTAGTTAAAATGTTTATAATTTAGGTCTCATATGGCATGCACTTTTTTTTTTTTTTGATAATCAACTTAAATTAAGATAAAAAAGAGCCAAAGGCATACACAGTAAGAGGGCATACCCCAATCGAAAAGCCCCACAACCACCAAAGACCTAGAGTCCAAAAGGGGGGGGGGGGGGGGGGGACAATCTCATGCAGCAGGAAACATAAACATTATCACAAAGACTATCATTGCTGCCAAGAAATTGAGAACAAAAGAAAAGAAAGCTAGAACCAACAAGGGTCCAGCCATACATGGACCACCCTTTACTTCTAGACATAGTAGAACTATAAGAAAAACATAACCTACAGTAAACTGTAAAAATGATCCATAACCAACTGGAAGTTCTGTTGAAGAGAGAATGAACCAAATTAGGAAGAGGGTTATCGATGGAGGAAGATAGAGTCAGGGAGGGCCCAGAGTTAAGTTATCCTCACATTAAGGTTAAACACTTTGACCCTTTGAAGGGAAAAGGCACGGAATCTAACAGTGTTAATCACCTGATTGAAAACTTGGTTATCAGTTCTGGTTTTTTCTTTCTATAGTCTCATGTTTCTTTTAGACCAAAAGATGTAAAGTACAACTCCAAAACACCATTTCCTGAAGAGGTTAATGAGGTTATGTCTTTTGAGTGAGGTGAGCCAAGGAATCAAATCCTCCCATTTGTGATGGGGACATTGGAGGGAACTCTACTAATGATATTATTCCATCCTTGGACAGTGAACGGGAAATCAAAGAACAGATGCTTGATGGTTTCATGAGAAGAACATAAAGTACATTTATTCTGTGTGAGAAGCTTCATCTGTTGGACTCTATCTTGAGTCAGCATTCTTTTATGTATAGTAGTTCAACATATAAAGGAGTGCCTAGGAATAGCTCCTTTAAACCATAAGAGAGTGTACCAGGGAGTGTGGTTCTTTCTATTTCTTATGTTGTTCCAAGCTTGGCTGATGCTGAAACTAGAGTTATTAAGCCACAGAAGCTTGTCTTCATGATGGTTAAGAGGATTTTGCAAGCCTTCAATGCCAACCATAAGAGGAAGTAAAACAACAGAGCTAGGCCAAACCCAATGTTCCCCATTCCAGAGAGACAACTTTAGCTCTTTTTCCCAAGCCAAAAATGGATATCAATCTCTCACCATAGATATCAGCAAGAGGTTTATCATCAATCCAGGCATTATACCAAAGAGAGACTTTTAAACCATCACTTATCTTGTACTTGAAGCAGCTTTCGAAAGTTTCCCTTAAGCTCAAGAGCTTCTTCCATGTCCAAGATCTATTATAGGAATACTTCAACTGCCAAAAATTCTTATTTTTTATAATATTTGACTGAGCCCATTTAGCCCACAGAAAAGAAGGATGAGGTTGGAGCAACCTCCATAAGTGCTTTTCCATGGCAGCCTAGTTCCAATGGACAAGATTTTTTATGCCAAGCCCACCTTCTTATTTGGGGAGACAGACCTCCAACCAAGCCAACTTCTCTCCACCTTGCTTAAGATCAGGACCATTCCACAAAAATTTTCTTAGGAGACTAGTGATCAGCTTGGGAATGGACTTAGGCATAATGAAGGTAAAAGACTGTTGTCCGTCCAGTGTGGTTAAAAATATGTGTTAAAAATGCACCCTTATGACGAATTAGGTTTTACCTATTCACAAGCGCACGAATCAATTGTTATATAAAAACGGCTTAAGAATGGGAATGTCAAACCCACAGAGACTTGTTTATTCACTTCAGCAGTACAAAAGTATTGAATTATGTTTTTGAAAAAGTATTTGGATTTGATTTTTGAGTATTAAACTAAAATTAACTAAGAAAACAATAAAAATGATAGTTGTGATCAAGAGATAGAGAACACTAGGGTTTTCATCACTCCACCACTAACTGCATAATATAATCCTTAATTTTCACAATTGTATGAGGGTGATCTATTACTGTGAATCAGGTTATACCGTAAATAGTCTAATACAACCCCCAAAAGAATACCGTCAACCGAATTCGCTACAATCCATCTCCAGACAGAGTATGACTAGTTCATTCATCTACTCTAAACTATTCCTACTAACAAAAATTAAAAAGCATGCTATATCATCTCGCCGAGGCATGACCTGTGTAAACCTAAGATTTCAAGTGTTAAGAACCATTGTGTAGAAAATCATGAATTAAACATCCGAGTTCTAGCCCATAGTGAATAATCATAATTGAGTAGAAAAATATATTTATTCCATCTAAGATAAGAATTAGAACAAATATAAAATTATGTATAGAAATCAAAACGAACACTCATCTACTACAATCATCACAGAATAGTCATAGTTTCCCCTCTATTACAATTGAAAACAAATATAAGGACTACATTACTTGGCTAGGGTTTTGCTAGAAAACCCTAGATACCGGTTTAGTTGGCCATGGAAGATGGTGACTGCATCATGGATGTAGAGACACACTCCATGGTCTTCTTCTCCGTTTCTCTAGGTCTGAGTGTGGCTTTTCTTCTCCACAGCAATAAGTCTGAATGAACGTATGAAAACTTAATGAAGCAACATCCAGCCCCTAATTCTGATGTATGGTCATGTATATATAGTCAATGGTATAAAGGGACCCTTTTTAGTCTTTTCACTCTCAAACTCATGTAAACCCTAACTTCTCATATATATAAGTATATATACATGTATACAGAGGTCTGGAGTCGCAGGGCACGTCTTCCAATTAAGCCGGGGTGAAATAGGAAAAATCCACGCAAAACCATCAATAGTTGCCGCACTTACTCTTGGAGCCTACGCTTCAAGCGTACCAGACCTACGCTTCAAGCGTAGGTCCAAGCGTACCCTCTAAGCGTAGTTTTGTGTTTTCTAACCACTTTTTGGAACTAGAAGTGTAGGCACAAGCGTAGGGAATTTATGGAAAACCACTTTTCTTCGTGAATGCACCAAAACGTCTATCTTGAACCCACGATACTTTTTGCTGAAGATGACGGCTTCTGGAAATGCTGTTTTTACCCTCCGGGAGTCATTTTGTCTTGGATTGCCTCATTGACTCTCCTCTTGGATATAAGAACACACTCTTTAGTTAATTCACTGAAGTTAGTTCTATTTCTTCATTAAGCTCCTGAAACATGCTTTAACACGCAAACAATATAAAAATACCAAATAATGAATTGTAAAGACGTAACAATAGTAAGATAAGGGCTTAAAATGGATACTTTTGAGCACCTATCAAAGACCAAAAAACATGCATAGAGAACATGACAGACTTGATCAATTGAAGTCTACCTGCACAGGATAGGTATCTACTACTCCATGATTGCAATCTCTTTGTGATCCTGGTGATAAGATCTTGGTATTCATCATCTTTAAGTTTAGAAGATATGAGGGGGACCCCCAAGTATCTTATGGGAAGCTCCCCATAGCTAAAACCAATTTTGCTCAAGATTTGAGTTTTGAGGATGTTATCAATGCCAGATGTAAAGATGTTGCTTTTAGAGTTGTTTGGCTAGAGACCTGAAAGGTTGCTGAACTCTCTAATTTTGTTCATCACAACATCAATGGATGGGATGTCAACCTTACAAAAAATGAGGTCATCAGCAAACATAAGTTGATTTAGCTTAGATTTTCTGCATCTCTAGTGATACTTGAAACCATCATCCTCCTCCAAACCTTTCAGAAGATCATATAGAGTTTCCATGGCCAAGACAAAAATGTAAGGAGATAGAGGATCTCCTTGTCTCAGCTCCCTCTCACTTTTGAAATAACCTTCAGAGATACCATTGATATTAACAGAAAACATAGGGGATTTAATGCAAGATAGGATAAGATTCAACAGTAAGGGAGAACCTCAAACCCTATTAAAACAGCTTCAATGAAATCCCAAGATATAATATCATATGCCTTTCTGATGTCTATATTCATAGTTATTCTGCTAGGCTTATTGTCCTTTTGATAGGAGCAAAACTTCCTGGGCAAGCAAAATATTATCAGCTATACTCCTCCCTAGTATGAAAGCAGATTGGCAATTACTTATACTGTCATTAAGAGCAAGTTTCAATCTATTGGCAAGAAGCTTTGCAATGCACTTGTAGATTAAGTTGCAAATTGCTATAGGTCTGAAATCCTCAACTTTAGAAGGGTTAACAACCTTGGCAGTGAGGGTAATACATGTAGCATTAACCTCTTTTTGCATGAGACCAGTTTCAATGAAATTGAGGATAACTTTGGATATGTCATGGCCAATGATTGGCCAAGCAGCCTTAAAAAACACATTGTTAAGTCCATCAGGGCCCGGGCTTTTACCATCTTTCATATGGAAAAAGATGGATATGATCTCATCCATAGTCACTGGCTTGTTCATACCTTCCTTATGGCTTTGAGATAAAGGGTTTTTAATGAATGGCTTCATGTCAGGGATAGGTAAGGGATTTTGAGCTTTGGAGAAGAGAGTTTTGTAGTAGTTGATAATCATGATCTTGATGGTAGGCATGTCTCTCACCAAATTACCTTCATTATTCATCAAGGAGCTGATTCTGTTGAAGGCCTTCCTTTGCTTGGCAACATTATGGAAGTAAGCAGTGTTCTGGTCTCCTAGATGTAGCCATTGTATTCTAGATTTTTGTTTCAAGTTGCTCTCCTCGGCATGAGCCACCTTATGGAAAAAATTTACACTCTCATGATTCATTCTAACAAGGTGAGAGTTCATAGGATCAGCATCAATGAGGTTTTAGATATTAACCACTCTCTTCCTGGCATTATCAACTTGTTTGGAAAGATCAGAGAAATGATTCATGTTTAGAGACTTGAGATAAGCTTTAATGAATTTAAGCCTTTGCATAACATAATACATCTTGGTGCCCCTCACAAAGTTTTGCCATGCATTAACAACTAAAGGCAAGAATCCTTCATGGTTGGAGAGATAATTATTGAATCTAAAGGGCTTTTTAGGCTCACAAAAATCAGTGGCAAGCTGTAGATGAATGAATGTGTGATCTGATATAGTCTGAGCACCAAAATGAGCAGCGTGATTTGGAAACCAGTGAAGCCAGCAGTCATTAGTTAGGCATCTATCGATTTTCCTGAAGATGTGGCCATTGTTCTATGTTGAGACCAGCTTTATCCAAGGCTTGCCCACATTCATTCATACAAGGGTTCCAAACTTCAGTTCCACAAAATCTTTCTTCTCTATTTCTAATATCATTGATGTCTCCAAGGACACACCAAGGATGGTTTGCCCAAGCTCTAGCTTTATCCTGAATATCAATCCATAGGTCTCTTTTTTTGATGTAGTGGTTATCACCATAAATGAAGCTAACAAAGGTACTGGACATGTTGGAGGTCATGGTAATAAAGCAATGAATGGCTTATGCATTGGTATCAATAAGGGTGAGGTTCCAAACCTGAGGATTCCAAGCAACCCAGATTCTGCCATGCTCAGAAAAATCATAGTTGTTGATACAGTTCCAATTGGGGACAATGCTATTAATAATTCTATCAGTGTTGATTTTGTTAACTCTAGTTTCAATAAATGCAACAACAGATATGTTAAGAGCCTTAATGAGTCTCTTACATTCAATTTGAGATGTAGGCCCATTTAGGCCTCTAACATTCCATGCCAAGATCATTGGATTAATGGAGAGTTAGGTTTACCTCTGGGGTTTGACACCCTTTTCTTTCCCCTCTTGGGTCTGGCAGTTGTTTTCTTAGGTGTGGAGTGCTCCTTTGTCAAAGAACTATTGATTGGAATGACCACACTGAGCTCCAAGTTATTGCATTGCAATTCAGGAGCTTCCACCTGATTTAACTTAGGCACTTCCTTAGCAGGCGTCACAGAGATGCTACCCACTAAAGATTCATTTGTACCCAGCAACTCCTCTTCATCATCCAAGGATTCAAGACAACCAAACTTGTTGGGGGACATGAATAATGGCATGTTCTTGTGGCTCAAAACTTTTCAGTGGCATAGTAGTCACCTCTTCATTGGGTTCTTCAGTGGCAATAAGGATCATTTCTATAGGGTTTTCAATGTTTGTAGCATTAGGATTATCCTCGTGGATTTCAGCATCCCCCACAGGGCCATCCTTATCTTTGCTTTGCCGATTAACCACCACCCAAACCTGTTTTCCTTGCACCACAGTTGGTGTGTTTTTGCTCTCAATGGCTTTCAGGACAGAGCATTTACTATTTGTGTGACCAAATACTTGACAGTGAGTGCATCTCGGAGGCTTCCATTGATACTCCATGTAGACAATAGTACTAGTGGTTCCATCTGGTTCCTTCATTTCAAAATCCTTTTGAAGTTCTGAATCAGCATCAACCTCCACGCATATTCTTGCATAGCTAAGACGTTTCTTATCTTCGGTAAGGGCATCAGCATAGAGGGGGGTTCCAACCATACTGGCAATTAGACTCAAACCATCATCATTCCAATATTCAAAATTAAAATTAGAGAATTTAATCCAAATAGGAACTTTCTTAATTCCTTCCTTACAAAGGGATGAGCCTCTGCGCCATTTTTGAAGGACCACCTTATGACATTGTCCCTAGCTTGGTGGTTATCAAATTTGAAGAAAAAGAAGCCTTTGTCATTACCAAACACTTCTGCCAGTCCCTCATTTGCCCAAAGCTTCTTTGCAATGTTCTCTACCATCAATGTCCTTTTTGTGCTAAAGCATGTTTAGTGTGGTCCATTTTATTTTGCATGGTACCATAAATACTGAAAACATTTCACAAAATAATTTGTTATTTTTAGTATTTTTGCATTGTTTGCTCCAAATACTGTTATTAAAATACTTTTGGACCAAAATCAAAATAGATTAGAAAAGACCAATTTTTTGGGGGATTTTTTTGACTTAAATCCTACTATTTTGAGTAGATTTTGACATTAGTTCCATTTTAAAAAATTATTTGAAATTGGTCTTATTTTTAATATTTTTGGTTAGTCAACTAACTCTCAATGTTAAATTTAAAGAGTATTTTTTCAGTATTCCAAAAATGGACCTTCCCCCTTTTCATTCGCCATTTACACATTCTTTTGTTAGGGTTAGAAGGGAGAAAAACTTAAAGCAGTCTCTCTCTCTATAATTAATCAACATATTTGCCATATCTATAATGATTTCAAAGCTCAAAATTGCTTCCTTGATTGTACAATACCAACGGTCATATCCTAATTCTTACCAAGATTGGTTTTTCTGTTTCTTGTTTTATTATTTGTGGTTTTCATTTGAGATTCCTGACATAAGACACTTTAATTAAAATTCATTATATGTATATGTATATATAGATATATATGCAGAATATGTATTTGCAAGTTGATTGTGTACATGATTCCTCTTAATTATGTAGCCTCGCATTAAATAATTCATGTTGGTAGTTCCTTTTGCACAAATATTTAGTTCACATTTTTTTGTGCAAAGGGGAAACGAAGAAAAAACAATTACTGAAAGTTTCAGGGCTTCAAAAATTAGATATCAATTTCCACCTTGAATCTCCATACACAAAACCCAAGTGAAAGGAAAGAATATTGCAGGAAAAGGTAAATATTTAGGGGCAGTTTTGGAATATAGACAAAATACATTTTAGGGTATTTTTGACAGTTAGTTGATTAACTAGAAATATAAAAAATGTGATCAATCTCAAATCATTTTTAAAAATAGGATTAATGTCAAATCTATCCAAAATAGTAAGAATTAATGATAATGGTTTTTTATTAAAAACTTCTGCACCCAAAATGAACCTTTTGAATATCTGTGCACGTGGTAATCTTAAGCTTTGAAATGGGGAGATCCTCTTTATGAGCATATATAAGAAGATTAGGAAATGAACAATTAAACATATATATCAATTATTATAGTTAGCTTCATAAGTTACTGCTCTATTCTCTACTTAAAAACAAATATATTTAAATGTTTCATGATCCATGATATATTTTTAAATTGAAGTCAAAGAAAGAATATAGAATAATGGTTACACCGTTATAACTAAGGTTATCTGTTATGCGATTAAATAATGGTACCAGGGAATAATTTGCTTCTTTATAAATATAAAATGTGGGTTAATGTTATTTAAAGGACAAATTCAACCAGTTCCAAAGGCTACTCGTGGGACAGAGACAGATAGACAAATCATTCATATTAATATCGTTTGTTTCATAAAGAACAACTAGGAAAAAAGATATAATTAAAGTTAATTAAAAAATAAAAATAAATCGTTTTTTACCCCATTCACTTATTTCACCTTTCATCTTTTTCATTTCAAGATAATATTATTATAAACAATACTCGGGTAGTGTTCTGTGAGGAATTTGTTCTCTTTTTTGGCCCGTTGTATCTATTAGACCCCTTTCGTTAGTTGATCGTCAATTGACCATCATATTTTGATTATAATCCTGAAAAAAATGTCATATGGAGCATTTTGCTCTTAAAATATGTGTGATTTAATTTTCATTATTAAATAATTAGGAACAGTAAAGTCTTTTCACGGGCTTTCGTTAGGAAACTTGGCGGACGTTAATGTCAAGTGTCCGAGTGAGAATATGAAAGGGAGGGGACCTAGGTTGGATAAGAGCAAACCTCATGCAATTTAGATGATATTTATCTTTTTTTAAAATAAGATAAATATAGAATCCATAAAAATAATAATTAGTTTTAATTTCTTTTTAAAAAAAAATTGACCACATGTTCAAATTATATTAGATCACGTTAACTGAAAGGATTTCGTCCTCTTGGGAGACCCGAGTATTGTCCATTATTAATTGGAAAAAGGATATCAGCTTTTATTTTTCCAGTTACTCTCCATGTATATATATTATTATATAATAATGTGGTTTCATCTTTCCGCTCGTTGAATGGTTCAAGTCTATACAAAGAAGAACAGAAAAAGAAATAGAGGAACAAAAATAAAGAAAAGTAATCTAGTTTGTTTTTGTTAATTGAACAAATATATTTGCTGCTGTTTTATACACCGACAGTTTCAAGCAAATATTTTTACCTTTTTTATACACATGTATATATAGACCTGTCATTCCGATCTAGCTGGATATGGATTAAAAATTCCGATCTAGCTGGATATGGATTAAAAATAAAATCCAATAACTCGATTACAATCTAAATTCGATATTTCGATTCCTTAACAAATTGGATTTGGATTTATATTAGTCCGATTCGATAATAATCCAATCCAATTAATTTTATATATACTATGTTATTAATATATAGATATTAAATAGTATACTTAATTATGTTTCAATTATGATTTTTTGTTTTTTCATTTTTATGTATTATACAGTCATGTATTATAAGTATTGATTGTAAAATATATAATTTAGTGTTTAATATTTTTAAAAAATAACAAAAAATTTATTTATTTTTTTAATAATTTTTATAATTTTATTTTTATCTAATCAAATCGGATAATGAATATGCAATTAATGCAGGAACCTAAGTAGTGAGTGCACCAGTGCATTGAATTACCTTTATACAATTGTAAACCCTTTCAAAAGAAGATTATCGAAATACTTTACCGTATCATGAATCCGTCTCCGACCTTGGAAGATAACTAAAATTAAATCAGTATGAAGAAACTATAATTAAAGAATAAATAATAACACAACTATACACATATTATTGTTTAACAAAATGTGCGGTATTCTTGTATTGGAAAAGGTTAATTTGTTGCTAAATACATTGTGCGTTTTAGCAATGATCAATGTAAATAGTAGTTGATCTAATATATGCTAATTAAAAGTTATTGCATTCAACAAATCTTTATTGATTAAAACCTTCAAAGGGATGTTCTAGCTAGCTACTATATACACAAATTAAAAATCCTACATTAACAATTAGTCCGAGACACTCTTCACGTGCATTTAGGTGTTAGTAATTATTCAACCATAGGTATAGTTATTAAAAATTTTGGAACGCGGATATTTTGTGATTCGATCCAAAAATATTAAGTGAGATTAATAAGGGTCTGTTTGGTAGAGCTGTGTTTGTGTTTGTATTTGTGTTGAAATAAACAAAAAACACGTTTTTTGTTTTTTTGTTTATTCATCAAAAAACAGAAGTATGTTTGGTAGGTATGTTGTTTGGTTTGAAATTGAAAAATTAAAAATCAATAATTAAAAATTAATAATATAAATAATAAATAAAATATAATATAATAATAATAAAAAATGAATACAATAATAATAAGTAAATATAATAATAAAATAATAAAATAAATAATAAATTACATAAAACATATTTAAAAATATAATAAAAATAACAAATAATAAACAAAATGAAATAAATAATAATAATAAATAATAAA
Source organism: Cornus suecica (assembly GCA_963922005.1). Classification (NCBI taxonomy): domain Eukaryota; kingdom Viridiplantae; phylum Streptophyta; class Magnoliopsida; order Cornales; family Cornaceae; genus Cornus; species Cornus suecica. Next base: position 18,075,796 of record OY998241.1, read on the forward strand.
TAAATATAATAATAAATAATAAGTAAATATAATAACAAATAAATACTTCATAATAATAATAAAAAATGAGTATAATAATAATAAATTAATATTAAATTAATAAAATATATTTTTAAATAATTAAAAATGAATAAATAATTTATAAATAAAATGAATTAAATAATGACATAATAATAAATAAATAAATAAAATATATTTATAAATTAATATATAAATTAATAAATACTAATTTAATAATATAAATAATAAATATAATATAATATAATAATAATAATAAATGAATACAATAATAATAAATAAATATAATAATAAAAAATGGACTAAATAATAAATAATAATAATAAAATAATAAAATAAATAATAAATTACATAAAACATATTTAAACATATAATAAAAATAATAAATAATAAACAAAATGAAATAAATAATAATAATAAATAAATCTAATAAAAAATAATAAATAAATATAATAATAAATAATAAGTAAATATTATTAATAACAAATAAATACTTCATAATAATAATAAAAAATGAGTATAATAATAATAAATTAATATTAAATTAATAAAATATATTTTTAAATAATTAAAAATGAATAAATAATAATAAATAAATAAATAGAATATATTTATAAATTAATAATATAAATAATAAAATAATAAAATATATTATAAAGTGAAGAAAGTGTAAGTGATAAACACCCCAATAAACACCAAATTCATGTTTATTCTCATATGCCTAAAGTGAAAAAGTGTTTTTAAACACACATATCCCAAAAACACAAACCAAACAAGTTTATAAACACAAAACACATAAACAAACACAAAAACACCCCAACCAAACAGGCCCTAACTAACCCGAACGCGTAATGCCATCGCATTAGAATCTGACCATCCTATCTAGCCAATTTGACCCAATTTCTTAGTTGATTACAGACAAGAGTGAGATACACCTAACCATTCCTGATTTCATGTGATTTTACAAATAGCCAAGGAATATAATTCTGAACCCAACAGAAACAAAAGATTTCTTTGGTTTAGTTCTCTACAAACATTTATGGGAACCCAAAGATTTGTTTTCACAAAATTATGAACATTAAATTTATTCAGATAATTGAACTAAAATAATTAAAAGTCTTTAATTATGCAATCACAAATCAATATTACCAGCAGGCTACCTGCAACTAGCTCTCATTGAGACAGTATTTATGCGTCATCTAATGCTAATCCAACTTTTCTATTCAAACAAATCTCTCTTGATTAACTTTCAAAAGGATGTTCTGGCCCCACTATTCAAACATTAATAGAATTCTAGATTAATAGCAACTTGGAGGGCCCTCTTCACGTGGATTCACGTGTCACAATTAATTAAAAATAATAAACTTAATAAATCAATAGTTCATTAGCAACTTGGACACAACTATCCAAAGAAAAATCACAATTAGATGGACCTAGCCCTTTGATTCAATAATTAGCTTCACTATTAAAATTCATCTAAGCCTCTTTTTTATAAAGCTTGTGTCTTTTCTTTTGTAGGGAAGGAAAAAGAGAAGGAGAAATTATTTTAAAATGTATGTATTTCTTAACATTTTCAAAATGCTCTTATAAATTTCAAAAAATATTTAAATATTTTATCAAATACTATTCAAAATATATTTTTCCTCCAAAAAAATAAAAAATACAAATTTTAAAAAGTCAATCGATACCATGCTTAACACCTCTATAATCAAACAAATCAATTCTCTACCACTTTTGTTCCACTTGCGTGCCTTCCAAATTATAGGTAGATATTCATCCACTTGCATTTTCAACTGCTATATATCTGAGCTATCTTTCCTGCACTAAGAAGCAAAACAACTAAAGACATCATCACGCAAGGATTCCACTAACCCTAGATTAATGAATCGTAATCCAACCATTAAAGCCTAACATGTATGTATGTAGTGGCTAAGAAAATAATTCACCTTTAAAGCCAAATGTGTATTATTGATCAACAAGAACTGATGGTGGGGGCAAGTGCATATATCACTCAAGTGAAATCTACGGTTATGTCTGCTTTTCTTGCAATAAGTCCGTTGTTTGATTCTGTTCAATTTAACTGTGTCCTTGTTGTGGAGTAAACGTCATCTAATTTAACCTAAGAAGAGTTTGACCTAATTTTATTTGGGTGAATAGCACAAAACTCCCCTATAGTATAAATATAGTGCATATAACCCCACTCATGTTTTTTTTTTTTTTTTGAAAGGTAAGAATTCACGCTCACACACCCACAATGTCTCCTAAATTGGGAAGAGAGATTATACCATTGCACCAAGCTGATAAACACCCCTATCATATACATTTGGTGCAAATAGCCCCCTCCATACCATTTCTATGTGCCTAAGATGTTGATTTACCATTTTACCCTTATTTATTTATTTTACAAAAAAGTTGAACTGTAAAATGACGATTTTGGCCATTTTTTTTTTGCGGTGTCAATTTTTTGATTTGATGTTTAATCACAAATGAAGCAATTTTCGGTATTTGGGAATAAAGTATTGCATGTGAAAGTCACAAGCATAAAATCAGGCAAAACAAAAAACGAAATCTTGTACAAGGGAGTCAAAATGCACACTTTTCCAATACTATTGGTATTTATATACACATTTTAAACACTAGGGATGTTATCTACACATTTTTAATACTGTAAGGGATTTTTTGTCATTTACCCGATTTTATTTTTCAAAAACAGATGATAAATTTGCCAAACCATCACTGCGAGTAGGATAGAAATTAAGGTATAGAGTAGGCATCTTGAAAATAAGTCATTGACAATACATTATGATATATTAACATTGAGAAGTCATTTACCAGAAGAGAAGGGAAACAATTATATATATAAATATATATATATTGAGAAGTATGTAAGCAATCGGATAGTTTTTCTTCCTTCTCTGCCATCTAGTTCTCAACATCTATAAAGTCAATTGAGTTGAAGTATTCCCTCCCCCTTATATTAGTTCTCACCTTTCTCAACTTTACTTCCTCAAATAAATATTAAAAAATTAAATTTGAACAATTAATTTAAGACAGAGAATGTATTACTTATTTGGATATTTAAAGATCTATTTGGTATGGAACAATGAAAAACAATTTTCTGCATTTTGAGTTGCAAAAAACAGAAAACAACTAAATTTTCCTACTTGGCAAGTTATTTTGTAAAATAATTTTTGGAAACTCAAGTTCAATAATATCAATTTTCGAAAAATAACTTAGAGTTGTTCTCAGAAACAAGAAAATAAGGTTGTGTTCGCTAACATGAAACGTTTCATGTTTAAATGTATAATTTATTATATATAATATTATTATTAAATATATAATATATTATATAATAATATTAAAATATGTTTAATTAATATAAAATTTTATATATTATTTTAATTGTATGAGACAAAAAATATATAATTTTATTAGTATATTAATTGATATTAATAATATACTATATTAAATAATAAAATTTTATTAGTTTAATTTTATGAGACAAAAATATATAATTTATTATATATAATTTTATTAATATATTACTTGATATTTATAATATATTATATTAAATAATGAAATATTATTAATAAATATAAGATAAATTTTAATGTATAAATTTTATATATTAGTTTAAATTTCTAAGACAAAAATATATAATTTATTATAGAAAACTTGTGAAACAAATGTTTTATTAAACATGTGTTATTTGTTTCTTGTTCTCAACATTATGAGAATAGTATAATATCCTATAATTTGAGAATGTTTGATATTTCTTAACTTATTATATTGTACTTTAGAATTATTTTATTTACATAATAAATGCAACCAAACAGATTTTTGAATTTTTATTTTTTGAAAATTATTTTGTAATTTTACTAGCCAAGTGAAAATTTGAATATATACCTCGAGTATGTGCAAGATAGAAACGTAGTAGGTGTAACGGGTGAATGTTTCTCGGTTCGATCCAAAAGAGTAAGTCAATGTGTTAGGCTAACATCCATCCATTATAAACCCTATCTTTATTCGATGTCCATCGTTGCGGTCGGACCATCCTATCTGCCGCCTTGGACCCGGACTCCGGCCCGGGTATATGCACCCAAGCGGGTGCTTAGCGTGGTTCTGGATCATGGACTGGGTCTGGTTCTGATAACAACTATAACGGATAGATGCTTTACGGTTCAACTTAAAAGTTTAAGCTTACACCTCTAACAATTGGCTGGTAGCCATTTTAAAAAGGCGTCATTCAAAGTACAAATATGAGAATATATCATCGAAAAAGTATGTGAACAATCTTACCTATTTTATACATTGGCAATGCAGCAAAATTTGGATGGCGCAGTAATTGTTGTCAGATTATTACAACCTTCTTTGAACAAATAAAATTACTGCAATTAATGAACTGTTATTGTTGTAATCTAGAAGTTATATATGCCTGAATTAATTTTCAAAAAAATAAAAAATTATAACTTATATATTTGCTCCCAAATGAAAAATTCAAATATTTGTGCTCATACCGAATAAAGGTAGCTTTGAAAGGTTCTCTTTGTGGGCATGAGAAGAAATACTATAAAATGAACAGTTAAACACGGGTATGTATAGCAATATATTAGTGGTTTCGTAACTAAATTGTAGAATTAATTTTTTAGTATGAAAACAAATAATGTTTTTTTTTTCTTTTCGGTGATAACAGGGTGTCTGTATTTTATTTTTTTATTATTTTTTAAGGTAGTTCAATACACCCACACGAGCCGCCTTAGAGGGCTCAAACCTCTAACCTCCCCCTTTGTGTAGAGGGGTGTGTAAGAACATTTGTGTATAATGACATGTTCTGATAAAAAAACTATGTTGAGTGATATTGAGTAATGAAGAGTGTTTTTAAGTGTATGTCGAATTAATCGAGTTGACAGGTCAAACAGAGATATCAAAGCGACATCCGAAAGCTTTATTAATCAAGAATCAAGTGTAAAGAAGTTAAAATATATGAAGTGGAGTTGGGTGGAAGCAGCAATGCAAATAAAGAACAAGAAAAATAAAGTTTGGGATTTTGTACTACGATATCTCGGACAAATTCCCGAGATCTCGAATGGTGACCGCCAGTAGCACTACTAGCGGGAAAGGGAGAAAAACATCCACAGAGTTTTTGAGTTTTTTAGATTTTTTGTACTACGAAGTCTCCCGAGATCTCGAAATATTTGTACTACGAAGTCTCCTAGGATCTCGAAATATTTGTACTACGAAGTCTCCTGAGATCTCGTAGTACAAAATGACAGAATTTTTGGAAAGTCTATTCTGATGTTGTTTTGGACTCCTAATCACTTATGGACATGTCTAGGGTTATTATTGGTATATTGGACCATCTTTTGAGGACTTTATGGTCAAAATTCAAAGGCTTGGAGGAAAAGTCTCCCGAGATCTCGAAATATTTGTATTACGAAGTCTCCTGAGATCTCGTAGTACAAAACAGGAGAATTTTTGGAAAATCTATTCTGATGTTGTTTTGGACTCCTAATCACATATGGACATGTATAGGGTTATTATTGGTATATTGGACCATCTTTTGAGGACTTTATGGTCAAAATTCAAAGGCTTGGAGGAAAAGAAATCTTAACCCTAATTGGAGACTCTTCTTTTTATAAATAGGGATTAAACTCGAGAGAAGAGTGGTGGTTTTGAGAATGAGATTTTTGAGATGTTGTGTTATTCTTTCATATATCATATTCGTTTGCATGGAGTGAGAGAAATAGATTGTTTAATCATCCTATATCAAGTTATTTTCTAGTTTTTGAAGATTATTCAATTGTGCTTCAACACGTAATATCTTTATGCACAATTGAATGGTCCGGTTACTGAAAAATTATCACATCACCTAGTGCAACGCAGTTGCATTGATCCGTTGAGAAACGAAGTCGTTAGAGTGCGGAGATCGGAGCTGAAGTTTCTTGGTTCTTTGATCTGTTGAGAAGCGGAGCCGTTAGAGTACGGAGATCGGAGCAAGAACTTCATGGAGCGCAAGTGAATCAAGACTACATGACGTCGAGTGAAGAAAGGCAAGTTGGTGTTATTGTAAGTCCAGTCTTCATAGAGTCTGTATATTCTTTGATTCATATTGTATCGATACCAAAGTATATCTGTGATTTTTACTTGAATCATTTTCCAAGGTTTTTCACGTAAAAATATCGTGTGTCTCTATTGATTTATTTTCTACACTTTTATGATTATATGCATGATATAGCTTGTTAGAGAATTGGATTAAAATTGACTATTCCGCAATTAAAATTTTAATTTGTCAATAAATCCTTAAGAAGCCTATTCACCCCCTCTAAGCTTAGTTTACCGTCTTCTAGGTAATTTCAGGGTGTATGGGGCTTTTGTCCGGACTAATCCACAGAATATGCGCAAAGTGACCCCTCTACACAAATTGGATAAAACTTAGACTATGTCCGCAGTCGTGGATCGAACAAATAGCGTTGCACCATTCATTTTGATATAATTGTCTATTGAAGTCTAAGTGATAGTACTCAAAAAGAAAATACTAGATAATGGCAACCCAAACGGGTGGCACGGTTGGGAAAAAACAGAAACCTAGTGCCTTAAGGAGTATTAAGTCTCAGGTTCGATACCCGTTGACTCAAAGAGTGTAAGTTTAAAATATTTGGCTAACTCCAAAGTTCTTTGTAAATAGAATATATGGGGCAGTCCTATTTATAGGATATTTCAACCAATTCCGAAGGTACTTACTCATATGAGTATAGTGCATGGCTACAATGAAAACAAAATTAAATCTGTTAATAAAAATAATAGTTGCCACATTCACTTATTTTTTACCCTCACCTTTCTTCTTTTTCAAGGGTCTCGCCTTTCTTCTTTCCATTTATGGACCATGTAAATGCATTTTTTTGTGAATAAAAATTTATAATTTTGGTAATAAGAACGATTGTTCTAGCTAGAAAAAACTTGGAACTTAGTTCCTCGTGAAACATCAGGTCTCATATTTTATGGGGATTGCGTACATAATCTGAGTCTTACCTGATCTATATGCGAGATCTGTTTGTCATTTAAATTTAGAATAGCTCTAAAATTGTGTGTAATATGAACAAGTAAAATTTTCAGATCTCGATTCCTGCTAGGGTCATAGAGTCCGAGCCTTACTTGATTCATATGGTCACTTTGTATAAGTCCCTCCATCTCTCTGTTTGCCATTTAGATTTAAAATTGTGTTTAAAAGTAAACTGTGTGTAATATGAACAGATAAAATTTTCAAGTCTCATGTTTGATTCTTACTTGGGTGGTAGACATAATTCGTACCTTACCCGATCCGTGTGGGGGATCGAGTCATTTTACAAAGGTCTCTCCATCTCTCTATTTTCCATTTAATATTGTAAAAAACAGCTCCAAGGCTTATTCGATCTCTGCGCGTATTATGTGTTGAGCGCAGCGGAAGCAACAAACGACAATGAAGAATATAATAACATTCACAAAGACCAAAACACAAGATTTACATGTTTCATCCCAAACTGGGCTATGTTGATTGAGGAGAAGGGATTTTACTATAATCATATAGAGATGTTATAACAGTAGAGAATTACCACCACCGGTAAATGCACGCAAATTCCAACTGAGTTTTTTCCGTGTTCCAACAACTCCTTTGCACGAGACTCCTACTCGTCAACATTGTGTACTCTACCCAACCCGTAAACTTTATTTATCCTTCAACGCACATCCTCATGAGGTTACATTTTCCCTTCTCATAAGTCTCACTCTCAATCCTAGGTATCTACTTATTGAGCAAAAATTTAATTCTTTGTTGGACAAGGATTATAATTTTTTGAAGAATAAAATTTTTCTCTACCAAAAAATTATCATATAAAACACATGCTAAAATAAAATTTTAATTACAATAAAATTTTGAGATACTTTTCTAATAGTATGCCGCTCCTCCCATAGGGGTGGCAAAAAAACCCGCCCCGCCCCGCCTCGAACCCACCCCGTTTATCCCGCCCCACCCCACCCAGCCCCATTTAGCTAACCGGGGCGGGTATGGGGCAAAAAAAAATTCCCCGATTATAATCGGGGAGGGTATGGGGCACCCTCGCCCAGCCCTGAACCCGCTCTAATTAGTTATATAATATATATATATATAGATAAATATATATATATTTATCTATATATATATATGAATAAACATGTATTGACGGATTGTTTATTATGCTTTTGAAATCTTTGATTTTGATTTCATATAGATTTATTGTTTGATTTTGATCTCTTATAGTTATGTTTGATTTTGGGATTTTATTGTTATTTGGGGGAAAAATAATACGTAAACCAATGCACATGTGTTGCAATAGTATAATCTCACTCCCAAATTGGGAAGGTGAGGAGTTCAAGCCTCATAGGAGGCATTTGTGGGTGTGGTGTGTGAGTTTCTTACCATTTAAAAAAAAAAAAAAAAACAACATAATCAGGGCGGGGCGGGGCGGGGAGTTGGCGGGTACGGGGCGTGGCGGGGTGGGAAAATAAAAAATTAATCGAGAACGAAATAGGTACGGGACAAAAAAAATAATCGGATTCGATAACGGGGCGGGTGATACCCGGCCCGACCCGGCCCATTGCCATCCATATCCTCCCATTACACACCCCAAAAAACGTGAGAAATAGAGAAATGCATTTTTCTCTCTAACACTAGGCCCTACATTTGATTTGTTGGACCACCAGACAGCAACATGCTCCCATTCCCCACCTGCCCACGCGCTTGTGGCCCACAAGATAACCCTAATTTTCAAAGAACCCCACTACAAATTCCAAAACCAGGAGTCAGAGACACAAAAGAAACATCAATGTAGAGTAGAGAGAGGAATGTACAAGCAAAAACAAAATCCCCAAGTCGCAACACAAACGCATCAATCAAAGAAACATACAAACAAATTTCTTCAGCATCGTTATTCTTCAAATGTTGCCCTACTTAGTTATACCTATATAAATATATATATATATATATGTACATGTATAGGATGACAACGGGTCGGGTTTGGGACGGATTTAGCTAATACCATTATCACCCCATTTAAAAATTACTAATACCAAATCCGTCCCAAACCCGCGATGGGTTGTAATCGGTAATACCATTACCACCCCATCGGTATAAACGGATTTCATCGGGTTACCATCGGTTGTACTAAATTATTTCTAATAAATTAGAAGCACAGTTGATTTACTAAATTATTTGATAACAAATTAAGTTATAAACCAAATATCTCTCTCTTATTCTAAGTATATATTCTGCTTTACGTTATAAACCAAATATCCCACATATTTAAACAAACAAATGTATATATACGCATATTGATTGAAATTCTTCAAAAAAAAAAAAAATATATATATATATATAGATGTCAACACCAAGAATCAGATTAATGAGTTATATATAGACAAATACGCACACACACATATATATATAATTAAAATTAAAATCGTAAACGGGTCAAGATCGGGTTACCAACGGGTTTTCCAGAAAATCCAAACCCGACCCGAATCCGCTTCGGATTTTAATTTTGGATACCAAACCCATCCCAAACCCATTTATAAATTTACCAAACCCGCCCCAATCAGATTGGGACGCGTCAAAACCCAACGATTCGGACCATTTTGCCATCCCTATACATGTACACACTTTTTATAAACAAACATGTCCTATATACGAACTATTGGTTTTTCAACCTCTCTGAGTACTGCTTTATTCTTTCCTTTTGCTTCTGATTCTTGCTAGAGTTTTTCTTTTGCATCTCTTCTTTGTTCTCTCACTTGGGCCTTTGTGTACTTTTTAGAGATTTACTTCTTCAACCTTCTTTCTCAACTTGATGAACCTAATTCTCTTCCTCTCATCATCTCTCCCTCTCTTTCAAATCAGTGAAACAGCCCTAATTTGTACTTTTTGGGTTTTGCTCATAATATTTGTAGCTGCAAGTTAGTTTAAATTCGCAATCCTGGCTAATCGGTGGTGGACCGGTCCGATAGGCCAGCCCGGAATAGAGGGCTCTGCTAGTCTACCGATGCTGAACAAACAGGATCTACATATATCTATAAATGAGAATTATAGTAGTGGTGGCAAGAGAAGTGATGAGGAGGAAGAAAGAGAGAACTACGATGATCCGAAAGAGGGAGCAGTTGAGGCCGGCTCTCGTAGACCGAGAGGCCGGCCTCCTGGATCCAAGAACAAGCCCAAACCCCCCACCATCCTGTTCCGTGACAGCCCTAACGTGCTCCGTAGCCACGTGATGGAGGTGGTGAGTGGGACCGATGTGGCGGAAAGCATTGCGCAATTTGCGAGGAAGCGTCAGAGGGGTGTCTGTGTGCTCAGTGCGACCGGCACGGTGGCCAACGTGATGCTGAGACAGCCTTCTGCTCCTAGTGCTGCGGTGGCACTTCAGGGGAGGTTTGAGATCCTGTCCCTGACCGGGGCATTCCTGCCAGGACCGGTCCCGCCTGGATCCACAGGATTGACCGTGTACCTGGCAGGCGGTCAGGGACAAGTGATAGGAGGGAGTGTGGTTGGATCACTTGTGGCGGCTGGACCGGTTATGGTCATAGCCGCCACTTTTGGTAATGCAAACTATGAGAGATTACCTCTGGGGGATGAAGATGATCTCGAGGATGTAGGTAGTGTCGGGCAGGCTCAGCTGCCCGGGAATTCGCCGCCAACCATCGGAACAAGTGGCGGGGGTCAATTGCAGCCCGTCCTGCCCGAAGCCTTGCCTTTGCCCCTTTTCAGTCTGCCAGCAAATTTATCGGCAAATGGGGTTCAAATGAGTCATGATGCCTACACATGGGCTCATACTAGGCCACCTTGTTGAATAGAGGAGCAAGAGGAAGAGCGAAAAGGAGTACTTCATCAGATTTGAAGCATCTTTAGTGAAATTAAGAAGATAGAATTACCTGGAAACAACTATATATTGGGTACTAAGAGAAGTCGAGGTGATCTTTAATACATATGTACATTAAACTGTGTGTTGCTTTTCCTTCTGCTTGCAATAAATAAAGTTGGTTGTGATTTCTATTTTAATATTTTCTACACCATAAATGATTGCTGGTTCTTTAGGGTATAAATTAATATAACTGATCTTCACGATCATTGGCAATAAAAAAAGTTGGTTGTGATATATATTTAAATGTTTTCTACACCATACATAAATGATTAAATATGCTGGTTCCTTAGGAAATAAACTAATATATATAATTGATGTTCATGATCATTGGCTTAATATATCTATATATGTACACGGTATACATATATTTAATTCTTTATTTGAATAGATTAGACTTCAAAGTATATATGAGTTAAATGGTAGACGACGTGACTTCATTTAAAACAATTTTCTTTGATTCTGACTGATTATCAACCATGGATGCATACTTTTGAAAGAAAGTAAACTAAAAGAAATTATTTAAACAAATAGAGCATTGATGGTTCAACCAAACTTGTGATTCCGAGAAGTATCGGCAACTTAGGCATTTTGCAGCTGCCTAATGATCTTATTATTGGGTTAGTTACAAACTCCGTGATTTCAGAGAGAAATTTAAATAGAATAGGGAATCTGCAATTCTATTAATTCTGTTCTAGGGTTTATAAGGCAAAACTAGGGTTACTCATGTCCCGGGAAATTATTCCTGCACATTGAAGAAGCTCTTCATACAAGTGTCTGATAACATTTCTTTTATAACATTTCTTTTATGAAAGGGTCCAAATAGTCATCTTGGACATATATTGAATCTTTTTTCCTCTCATTTTGTTTTATTTCCAATACACTAATTATAGACTTACAGTAAACATGCATGTCTTCTGATCCATAGCTCTTCTCATCATATCCAGTTGGTTTAGAAAAGTAATAATAAATTAAAGATAATGACCCTAACAGCTGCCTCTATTCTCTAATCCTGAAAACTAACAAGTTAAATATTTATATAAAGAAAAATATAATAATAGAGTAATTATTCTATTGGTTGACTACTATAGAATAATAGAAAAATATATTATAACACTCTAATCCACTAGACGTGAGTTTAATACAAGTCCATATAAATCACAACATCAAATAGTTAAATTTCCTTATTCTCTGATCGTGAAGATAGTTAAAAGCATTAATTTTTCATTTTTACATTATTTTGCTTTGTGACACCTTTTTTTTTTTAATGAACTTTAATATTTCTCAACCTCTACGACTAACCCAGTATACCTATAACTGTACCATCCCCCATCATCTAATTGCTGAAAACAATAAAATTTAAGCCTCCAACATTTACATTCATTGGATTATTATTTACTTGTCGTATTATAAGTTCAATGAATTGTAATTCGCTCTTCTTTACGTTATTATTTGATACAGTTTAGAATATTTAAATTAATTTCTGCATTCAATTCTTTTGTAAATATATTTTTTAATATTTCTTTCATTTGAATATAAAACAACTTTTTGTATGTAGGAATAAAGATGAAATATTTTCAATATATTTATTTTTTCTTGATATGAATTTTACAATTAGTCAAAACCTTAAACTAAGCCTATTTGGTTTTAATCTTGTGTTTTATTTTTAAATGTGCATGTTAGCATTTGGAATAACTCTGAAAGGATAAAGATTATTTTTTACATGATGCTGAGTTAACCATCAAACAATTATTAAACAAACTTTAGAAACTACTCATTTTCAACAATTATTGATATGTGTTGACCGATTATTAGTAGTCAACTTTCCCTAATTAGGGGATTGGATCTTGTAGTCAACTTTCCTTTAATCAAGGAATTTGACATTCCATGATTATGGCAAAATCTGGGATTTTATTATGAGTAAAATCTAGGATATGATAGTCTTGATTAGAGGCAGAATTCTGTATGTCCTTAATTGTGTCTCTCATTTTGGAGTCAATTAATGTATTATTTCGGCTTTCTTTCATGTTCGAAAGTCAATAGTTAAGAGTCTCTATCTTCTTGACCACATGCTAAAACATACAATAGTTTTTCTTGCTTTATCCTTGTACTCGGATTGTTTTGCCTCTACTATTGGTGAAAAATCGGAAAACAGTGACTCTCTCTTCTTTTATTCCGTTACTACAACAAAAATGAAGGGTTCTAATTACCTTCAATGGTTTCGGGTAGTCCAAGTCTTTCTAAAAGCTCGTGAACATCTCTCTTGTATCAAGTCACCCAAGCCAAAGGAAAAAATATATATTGATGCATGGGAACAAGAAGATGCACAAATTATGACTTGGTTATGGAATAATATGGAACCAGAGGTGTTCAATGATATCTTGTTTATGGAGACTATGAAGGAAATTTGGGACACTCTTAATGAGATGTACTCATCAGCAAAGAACATTTCTCAGATCCACTAATTATACTAAGATATTTTCTCTCTTCAAGAATGTAATCTTATGGTTGGGGAATACTACTCAGAATTAAAAGACATGTGAGAAAAATTCAATGTTTATCAACATTTGACTATAAATTTAGGGACTCAGAAACAACAAAGAAAAATTTTTGGTAGCAAAATTTCTCTCAGGGCTTCAACCAGAACTTGCACCTATTAGTTCTTAGATTCTATCAGGCAAAGACTTACCAACTACCGGTGAAACATTTTCCTGAGATCGACGTGCCGCCATCCATTCTTTTATTGGAGAAATGTGGATCATTCTGCCCTTGCAGCTCACGTTGAATGATCTGATATTTCCCATGATGGCCGAGGAGAACGTAGTATTTCACACACAATAAGAGATGGTTGTAGTGGACGAGGTGGTTATAGTATCCGAACATGTACACATTGCGGTTGTACTAAGCATATTGTTGATCACTGTTGGGAACTTCATGGCTAGCTTGCTTGGGCAAATCAGGTTTTGGTTGAGGATGAGAAGACTAATTATACTAATGAGGAACAAGTTATTATCCCCAAGACTCGGTATGATTCAATTGTTAAGCATGCTAATCTTCCTTCCATTTTCATAGTGATTAAGATAATACTTCTCTTCCTTTTTCACTCGGTGCACCTTGGATCATTGATTCTGAGGCCTCAGATCATATGACAGGTAACCCATCTCTTTTGTCAAATATTTTCAATATGTCATCTCCATCATTTGTCACAATAGCTAATGTTATTAAGTCTCAAGTCCAAGGAACTAGTACTGTTAACACCTCTGGTCTAACATACTCTTCTTGTAAGAACATTTATTATAATTATTTATGTTTGGCATGTTCTAGACAATAATCATGTTGAGTGAATTGTGAAGTCAGGAATGTTTAATAGGCATTGACAAGCTTCGTCAAATTCAAATCAAGCCTATAGAAGTGAAGAATACAAGAGAATTGAAGAGGAAACAAGTTTGAGTACAAAATGTCTCCTAGAGGACTGAAACGTCATTTTTTCAAGCCACAACTTCAAGAATAATTACAAGTGATTCGAGGGGGTTCAAATGGCATTAGTCCCGAGAAAATTTGGTTCCAAGGATTTTGCTACGCATGGCCTACGCTTCAAGCGTAGTAACCCCTACGAAGCGTACGGGTCTGGCGAGTTTGACTTTTGAAAATTCTCGTTTTGTCCTCGATTTGGTTTCCTTTGAGGTGGCTGTGACTTTACACATTGATATATGTGTCATACACATATTATTCATCAGAGAATAGGATTTTTCTTGGTTTTGTATGAAATTATAAAAAAAAAGAAAAGATTAGGGTTTCTCTAAAGCATTGTCTATAAATACCAAGGTCTTCTACAGATGTGAGGCAACTTTAGAGCCTTAGAGCCTTTGAGAGATCTCTGCAAGTTTTCTACAGATTCATATTCATCTACAGAGATAGAGATAGAGAGAGAAAATATCATTGAGTGATTTTATATCTTCTAGTTCTCTCTTGTTTAGGGTTTGTTCAATTGTGTTTCTACATCGATGATCTTATGCACAATTAAATGACCTAGATTCTGAAACAGAGTCGTCTGAGTGCGGAGATCGGAGATCAGAGATCGGAGTAGGAGGCTTTGTGGTTCATTAATCCGTTGAGAAGCGAAGCTGTCAGAGTACAAAGCGGAGCGGAGCGAGAAGCTTCATGGAGCGCGAGTGATTCAAGGTTGTCAAACGTTGAGTGGAGAAAGGCAGATCTGAAGGGATTTGTAAGTCTAAAGCTTCATAGAGTCTGTATATCTCTAGATTCATAGTGCATCGATACCCGAGTGTATCCGTGGTTTTTACTTGAAGTCTTCCCAAGGTTTTCCACGTAAAAATATCATGTGTCTCTGTTGATTTATTTTCTACACTTAGATTTATCTTTGCATGATTTATCTTGATAGAAAATTGGATTAAAATTGACTTTTCCGCAATTATTATTAATTTGTTAATAAATCCACAAAAAGTCTATACACCCCCCCCCCCCCCTCTAGGCTATTTTCATTAATCGTCTAGGTAATTTTAATTGGTATCAGACCGTGGTTGCCCCGTTTTAGGTTAACTACATAGGGTTAGATTCTGAACTTAGACGATGGATTTACCTCGGGAATGAGGATCCGTATCTAGGTTCCCATTGTTTGATGGCTCAAATTACACTTATTGGAAAGCGAGAATGAGAGCATTTTTGAAATCGTTAGATGAGAGAGTTTGGCTAGCCATAGAGGTAGGATACTCATCTCCCACTGTGAAACATGTTGTTACTAATGAATCTAGGGTAAAACCATTAAGTGAGTGGACTACTGTTGAGACAAATAGTGCTAATTGGAACTCCAAAGCGTTAAATGCTTTATACACTGTTGTGACTGAGAGTGAGTTTAAAAGAATTGCTACGTGCAAAATTACCAAAGAAGCTTGGGATATTCTCCAAGTAACTCTTGAAGGAACTTCAAAAGTTAAACAATCGAAACTCCAAATTCTAAATTCTAAATTTGAACAACTTAGGATGGATGAGGATGAAGTTTTTGGTGACTGTGAGGCTAGATTAACTGACATAGTAACCAGTTGTCACAATCCAGGAGAGCCCATTCCCGAGACTACCATAGTGAAGAAAATTCTTAGGTCTCTGCCTAAACGTTTTCGGTTTAAGGTGACCGTCATATCTGAAATCATGAGTTTCAAGGAAATTAAACTTGAAGAGTTGGCTGGGAATTTAAAATCATATGAGATGAAAATGTGTGCTCAATCCTCTAAGAAGTCTAGTGGAACAAAAGAGAAAAGCATAACTTTTAAAACTACTAAGGAGGATCCTAGTGAGTCTGATGAGGAGGGTGAAAGTAGATCAAGATAGTTTGATATGATCATGAAGCAGTTTCATAAGTTTTTAAAATCTTCTCATGGTCAAGAATTTATTAAAGGACAAAAATTTGGAGATAAATCATATGATTTTAAAAATAAAAAGATCCAAAATTGGAATGACAAGATTGACTCTAAAAAGAAAAAACCTCAATGTTTTGAGTGTCAAGGGTTCGGTCACATAGCTGCTGAGTGTGCCAATAAGAAGAAAATGATAAAAGGTTTAGCTGTTACTTAGAGTGATGGATCTGATGATGGAATAGCTATTGACTCTGTTGAGTCTGATGTGGCTGATGAGTCTGAGAATTTCACCGTGTTTGTTGCACAAAGTAAGGAGGTAGGTAAAATTGCTGCATGTTGGGAAATGTCCGAGGATGATGATTCTGAGGATAATGAAGATCATGGGGACTCATATGAAGATACATACAATAAAATTTATGAAAAGTCTTTGCATATTAGCTAAGTGTACTCGAAATTCATGGTTCAATTTAAAAGTGTTGATAAGGAGAGACAATCCTTAAGAGAAGAGTTGACCATGTCTGAATAAGAAAGGACTCAGGCTTTGAAGAGTATAGATGGTCTCCATGAGGAATTAAGAACTCTAATATTGAAATTAAGTGAGAAATCTACAAGGATTGAGAGTTTAGAAAAAGAATTGAATGATGCTAACTCAACTGGAACTCTTTAGATGAATCATATGTTGAGTGTAGGAAAATATGCAGAAAATACAAAGGGGTTGGGGTTTAAAGGAATGAGTAATTCTAACATCATTTCCAAAACAAAATTTGTAAGGGGTTTCCAAGAAGCATCTAGTTCTTCTCAATGTAAGTTTGATAGGAATTTTGATGTTCAATGTTGTGTCAAAAAATCAGTTGAAAGTAAGCCTTCCTTTACCTCTAAGTTCTTTAAGGGTTCGAACAATGATTTTCAAAGGTTTATTCCAGTTTGTCATCGTTGTGGAGTGAAATGTCACATTTGACCTGTGTGTTCAAAGTTAAGAGGAAGAACATTGAAATCAGAGTGGAAGCATAGAACTCAAAAAGGACCCAATGTTGAAAATCAAATTCGGGTGTTGAGTGAAGAGGTTGTCTAGGCTAACAAATAGAGTATCGAGAATTAAACAAGTGTGGGTTAGGAAAAATGATCTACATTGTTTGGTTGCTCATACTGCATGTCGAGCACGTGACTCTAATTCTGAGAAAGGTATTGAGTATATATCCACAGATTCTCAGTCAACAGATATCTCTACAAAATCATTAGATTTTCAAAAGTATGTCCATCTTAGAAAATCTAGTGGCATGTTATCATTATGATAAATGGTTTCATATGTATCATTCGAGTAATATCTTACATTATCTTTTATCCTAGAATTGATACATTATCATGCATTTTGTTTTATTTGCATGTTTATTTTTTATTTTTTTATTTTTATGCATGCATCTTGATTTACTACTATTAGGATTATTCATGCATGCATCATTATGACAAGAATAATAAAATAAAATTCTTAGCATGTTGAGCTTGGCTAAGGGTACAAAGGGTTGTCATATTTTACTATATTCTCATATTTACTTCTCTTATTATGCTTATGGGAATTGGAGTTGTTAGTCTGACCTGAGGATATGAGTTGTTCACTTGATATGTTTAAGTACTATTTTTTTAACTCATTAACTTTGGGTGCTTGTTTCACTTCGGAAATGACTGTAATACTTATTAAAACTTTTAGTCTTCTTCATCTAATCCGAAGTGATATGTAGGTTTATGAGCTATTCTAGATTGATCTATGCTTTTGAATACCTTTTGCATGTTTATGAATGTTGGGGTAATGTTGAAAAATGATGAGATATTTAAATTATAGAAATGCAAAGAGTTAGTTATTCAATTTGAGTAATCGGGTCTCTTATCACAAAGTAGCAGTGTGTTCGCGGAAAAATGGGAGAAGACTAATGAGCATAAATCCCATGGAAGAAGCTCGAACCCAGTTGGTCGGGACTAAAAATCCTCGCTGAAAAGTCCGGAACTTAGAAAGATAAAAAGGATATGGTGAAAAGGTGGAAAAGATTAAATTGTGTTCCCTTAATTAACAATAAGGTCCTAGTTAAAGATTTGACTTCTAGTTTAGGTTTTGGACTGAAGTGTCATCACGGTTAGTGAGGAGATTATTAGAATTAACATGTATTGTTTTCATCTTAATTGTTTGCTTGCACCTGAATATTTTTCATATATGCAAATGCTATGTAAAACTTGTCTTGTGACTGCTTATAACTACAAGGTACTGTGCTGATTTTCTTCACTATCATGTGTAAAACAACTAAGTCAAATATGTGAATATGATGTGTTAATGATTAACTATTTGTCTCTACTGTCCTGCTCATATGTTTCTAAGAACAAAAATATTTTTTTTATTGAGCATTTTTGCATTCATGCATTAGTCATAAGTTCATGCATTATAGAGATTTATGTTACTCGAGAATCTAGATGTAATCTTACAGAGTACTTCATCTTAGTATTTAGTGTTTGGTTTAGATTCTCGTGAGTATCCTCTATGATCTTTTCCTATGTTTTCATTTTGAGGCCTTCCCTATGCTTTGAGTGTTATATCTTTGCTTGCCATTTCAGTGACAAAAAGGGGGAGAAGTATTAACTAAGGGGAATAGATTGTTTGGCTAAGAGGGAGAAATATTTAATTGAGGGGGAGTTTATTCTCAGGGGGAGAAGGAGTATGTTTATACTGATGATCATTGTGTTTGCATTGTTGTCATTATTTTTGTATGATCATTATATTAGTTTATATATGTTTTCCATAGTATGTTGTTTAGTGTTATGGTCGCATGATTGAAAGATCATCATGAGGACAATCTGATAAGTCTATGTCTATGTTTGTTGGTGTGTGTTCATAGGTATAGATACTATGTTGTTATTAGTCAGGATATCTTTGTAAAACATAGTTTTGTCTTAGAAATGCCAAGGGAGAGATTGTAAGAACATTTATTGTAATTGTTTATGTTTGGCATACTCTAGACAATAACCATGTTGAGTGAATTGTCATGTTGGGTGAATTATGGAGTCGGTTTAATAGGCATTGACAAGCTTTGTGAAATTCAAATCAAGCCTATAGAAGTGAAGAATACAAGATAATTGAAGATGAATCAAGTTTGAGTAAAAAGTGTCTTCCGGAGGACTGAGACGTCATTTTTTCAAGCCGTAACTTCAAGAATAATTACAACTGAGTCGGGGGGTTCAAATGGCATTAGTCCCGAGAAACGTTGGTTCCGAGGATTTTGCTACGCACGGCATACACTTCCAGTAGCTAAAAGTGGCTAGAAAGTGTTGTTTTGACGCATGAGCTACGCATACAAATTTTGCCTACGCTTTAAGCGTAGGCTAGGCTACGCCTCAAGCATAGTAACGGGGTCTATCGAATTTAAGTTCTGGATATTCCTGTTTTGTCCTCAATTTGGTTTCCTTTGAGGTGGCGGTGACTTTACACATTGAGATATGTGTCATACACATATTATTCATCAGAGAATAAGATTTTACTTGGTTTGGTGTGAAATTACGAAAAAGGGGAAGATTAGGATTTCTCCTAAGCATTGTCTATAAATACCAAGGTCTTCTACAAATGTGAGGCAGTTTTGGAGCCTTAGAGCCTTTGAGAGATCTCTGTAAGTTTTCTACAGATTCATATTCATCTACAGAGATAGAGATAGAGAGAGAAAATATCATTGAGTGATTCTATATCTTCTAGTTCTCTCTTGTTTAGGGTTTGTTCAATTGTGCTTCTATATCGATGATCTTATGCACAATTAAATGACCTAGATTTTGAAAAATATACACACCACTGATTTCAAAGTGGTTGCCTTCATCCATTTAAGAAATAGATTTGTTTAAGTGCGGAGATCGGAGTATGAGTCTTCGTGGTTAATTGATCCATTGAGAAGCGGAGCCGTCAGAGTACGAAGCAGAGCGAGAAATTTCATGGAGCACGATTGATTCAAGGTTGTCAGACGTTGAGTGGAGAAAGGCAGATTTAGAGGGATTTGTAAGTTTAAAGCTCCATAGAGTCTGTATATTTCTTGATTCATAGTGCATTGATACCCGAGTGTATCCGTGATTTTTACCTGGAGTCTTTCCAAGGTTTTCCACGTAAAAATATCGTGTGTCCCTGTTGCTTTATTTTCTACACTTAGATTTATCTTTGCATGATTTATCTTGATAGAAAATTGTATTAAAATTAAATTTTCCGCAATTAATATTAATTTATCAATAAATCCACAAAAAGCTTATTCACCCCCCCCCCCCCCCCTCTAGGCTATTTTCATTAATCGTCTAGGTAATTTCACTTCTTTCTTATATCGTCCCCAATTTCTCTTTAATTTGTTATCAGTTCATAAACTTACTAAGGTGTTAAACTACTAAGTCACCTTCTATCCCAATCATTGTGTCTTTCAGTATCTAAAAACAAAGAGAGAATGATTGGCGGGGGCTTTTAGCATTTCCTTGATTCTAGAGGTATTATCCATCAAACCTCATATGTTGATACTCCCCAACAAAATAGGATTGCTAAAAAAAAGAATGGCCACATTCATGTTATTACCCGAGCCTTAATGATTTATATGAATGTATCTAAACACTTTTGGGGTGATGCGGTTCGAACTCCAGCGTATCTATTAAATAGGATGTCATCTCAAGTTCTTAAAAGAAAATAACCTTTCCAAGTGATGTTTCCTGATAAAGACCCATTTGTTCTTGTTTAGATGTGTGTGTTTTGTGCATAATTTCTATCCCAAATGGGACAAACTTGACCCTCGAGCTCACAAATATATATTTTTGGGCTATTGTTGCACCCCAAAAGAATATAGGTGCTATAGTTCTTCTCTGAGAAAATATTTTATGTGTGCTGATGTGAACTTTTTTTAGCATGCTCCGTATTATTCTCAAAAGGGTAGTCAATTAATCGAACCCATTTCTCAAAATACTGTTCTAACATTTCATGTTCCGAATATTCCTCCCGCTCTTCAGGTTTATATTAGGCGACGTTACAAGAATACCTCTTCTAATTTTACCTCTAGTGCCACCCACTCAAGATGTTAAACAGTAGAGCCTTCCTTTCATCCTCCACCATCTTCCTCAGTGGCTATTGATCCAACTGGTCATCCTTCGGAGCCTAATCTTGATATTTTGATTGTCCTTCGCTAAGATAAAAGAAATTGTATAGATCATCCTATATCTAATTTTGTGTTTTATTACCATTTATCGCCATCATTTCAAGTATTCTCATTATCATTGTCATTTGTCTATGTTCCTAAGTCTTATATGGAAGCTCTTTCCCATCATAGTTGGCAAAAAGCTATGGAAGATGAAATGCATGCCTTACAATATAATCTTCCTTGGGATCTAGTTCCAAAACTTGCAGGTGCTCATATTGCTGGTTTTCATTGGGGTTTCACAGTAAAATAGAATCCTGACGGCACTATCGATCATTTAAAGGCTCACTTTGTTGCTAAGGGTTTCAATCAAACTTATTGTATTAACTATAGTGAGACTTTCTCTCCTGTTGCTAAGTTAAATTACATTCACATAAATATATCTCTTGTTGCAAATCTTGATTGGCCACTCCATCAGCTTGATGTAAATTTTTTTTTTCTTCATGGCAACCTTAACGAGACAGTATACATGGCTCAACCTCTTCGTTTTGATTCCAAAGGGGAGTGTGTTTGTCACATTAGGAAGTCTGATTATGCACTCAAACAGTCACCTTGAGCATGGTTTGGTAAATTTAGCAAGGTAGTGGTTGCTCATGGCATGACTAGAAGCCAAACTGATCATTCAATTTTCTTTAAAAAGATAAAGTCTGGCATTGCAATTTTAGAGGTCTATGTGGATTATATTGTTATCACAGGGAGTAACAAGAATGGGATTCAAACCTTGATTCACCATTTGGATTCAAATTTTCTAATTAATGATTTGGGTAAATTTCGTTATTTTCTTAGTATTGAGGTTGCTAGATCATAGAAAGGCATCTATTTATCTAAGAGAAAATATACTCTTGATATCTTAAAGTATTCAGTTTATCTTGGCTCTAAACCTGCAGCAACACCCATGAAGACTAATTTGAAACTATTTCCTAATGATGGTGAGTTTGTTGATGATCCGGAGATGTATAGGCGACTTGTAGGCAAACAAATTTATCTAACTATTACTCGACCAGACATTACCTATGCAGTCAGTGTCGTGATTCAATTTATGGCCAGCCCATGAGTTCCTCACTTAGATGCAATGGTAGGGATTTTGAAATATCTCAAAGGAGCTTCAGGTCGTGATCTTCTCTATCATCTTTTGGACATATATGCATCGAGGGTTATACTGATGTTGATTGGGTGGGTTCTTCTTAATACAGATGATCAACAACTGGTTATTGTACTTTCATTAGAGTCATTCTAGTCATTTAGAAAAGCAAGAAACAGTCAGTTATAGCCCGGTCCAGTGCTAAAGCCGAGTATCGTGCAATGGCACACACTTTTTGTGAACTAACGTGGTTGAGATCTCGGTTACAAGAGCTCAATTTTTATGTTCAAGACTCCTCTCTTCTTTATTGTGATAACCAGGAAGCTATACATATTGCCAGTAACCTAGTTTTTCATGAGCAAACTAAATATATTGAGGTGGACTATTATTTCATTCGTTCTAAAGTGACTTCGAAAGAAATTGTAACTTCATTTGTATCATCTCGAAATCAATTAGCTGATATATTTACCAAGGATCTTCCAAAGCATGCTATGGATTCTATTTTTCGCAAGTTGGGAGTTGTTGATATCTACTCTCCAGCTTGAGGGGGAGTGTTGACAAATTATTAGTAGTCAATTTTCCCTAATTAAGGGAGTGGATCTTGTAGTCAACTTCTCTTAATCAAGGGGCTTAACATTCCTTGATTAGGTCAAAATATGGTATTGGATTACGAGTAAAATATGGGATATGATAGTCTTGATTTCTATTAATGACATACACTAAAGCTACTCAGGTGCAACTATTATAATAAGTTTCCCTTGGTCATTTTTCTATTTTAGTCAATGTGGGACACAAGTCTACATGCACACACATATATAAATGGTTGGTCTGCCCAGGTTAAATCCTCATCAAAACATAAATAAGTCACTTTGTTCAAAACTCACAAATTTTGTGAGAAGTCCTAGAGTATTGTTTTGGGCTTCTCTTGTATTCATAGCCCTTGGAAGAGTTGGTAATTTTTTCTTGCCAGTGATTGAAGACTCCTTGGAACACAAAGAGAAGTTTTCTGAGCAATTGGAGAAGAAGGTCTTGGAAAAGATTAATGGGTTTTATTTTGGGGGTGATATCAAATCTGTACTTTCCAAGCTTTTGACAAACTTTTTTGAAGAGGATCAATAGGGCAATGTGCCTTATTCTTGGCCTAAAGGAATGAGATACAATAAAATGGGATGGAACTTCCCAATAATTGAAAAAGAAGATATAAAACACAAGATAAACAGACAAAAATTAATCCCACGAACAAGCAACTACCCAAGAATGGAAATATATTAAATAAAGCAAAATAAAAACAAGCAAAAAACAATGACACTAATAAAGCAACTTAACATGATATTAATATCATAACAACTGAAAAACAAAACCTTCTTGTGCAATCCATTGCAAAAGAAAACAAATAACTACAGATTATAACATCAAAGTTGGTGATGGAGATACCAAACTAGAAATTTTTCAGGAACTGAAAAAAAGTAAATAAAATACAAGAAAAACAAGCAAAAAAATCCACAAGCACAAAATTTCCCAAGAATTGAAATGGAATCAATTAAACAGAAGAAAACAAACGGAAACACATGAAAGAAATAAGAACACTCCACGTGACATACCTCATATATAGGCAAATACATATATTTATTTCATGAATAACATACCAAAGTAAGACTGGGTCTTTATACCCATATCTCCTTCCATTGGGCCAAGAAGAAGACACATTGGACTATTAATCCTCTTTAGGAAATTTTGTCAAAAGCTTGGAAAGTACATATTTGATATCCTCACCAAAATAAAATTCATTAATCTTTTCCAATAACACCTTCTCCAATTGGTCAAAAAACCTAGTCTCTCTGTTCCAATGGGTCCTTAAGGCAATAAAAAATTACCAATAACTCCAAGGACCACGATTACAAGAGAAGCCCAAAACCATACTCTAGGACTTCTCAAAAAAAATGTGAATTTTGTACAAAATGACTCATTTCTATTTTAAGGAGGATTAAACTCGGGCAGACCAACCATTTATATATGTGTGTGTATGTAGACTTGTGTCCCACATCGACTAAATGAGAAAAATGTGTTTTCAAGCCCTACACACTACACCACCCCTACACACGCACACAAACTGTAGTTGTGTACATCCGTGAGTGTGTTTTCAAGCTTTTGGGCTGGAATTTAAGAACCACAAACTCCACCTTCCTACAGTCATTTCATAAAGCACACACACACACACACACTTATATCTCCGTATATATATATATATACTCATATATAACTAATTATACATAATTGTGACTGATCTGGTACCCATGTCGATTCTTCACAATCGGCCTTCAATTTCAAGTCCTACAAGGTCGACAAAGCCAATTCGGTGAACCAGTCCTTGGATGCCGGACCCCCAAACCATCCACCAATCGATGTGGTAATCGCTCCTCGCCGGTAGCAAGAGGGTCCGACCGGTGCTTTTCATCTCTCACACTCAAATCTCACTCAATTTTTTTTCGTGGGTGGGATTGCAATTCATATATATATATATATAGACACCTTTCTTATGAAACCAATAGGGTATTGGTGGCCAACTTCCCATGTCTCTCTCTAAAATTACTCTTCAATGGTGGGTCTGTAATATTATTTCTTTATATGCATTAACATACATATATATATATATATATATATATATATATATATATATATATATACACACACACAAATATATATATATATATGTATGTTGTTTATAATACCCAATCGGGTAGGGGATTGGGTTTGGTGGTTGGGGAGTGGCGGAGGAAGAGATGGAGTGGTGAAGGATGACGGTGGAGTGGCGGATGGTGGTGAAGTGGTGGAGGAGGGTGGTGGAGTGGTAGTGGATGATGATGAATATTTTTGTATTTTTAGATAAGTGTTTGAAGGGTATTTTGGACCTTGAACAAAATATTATTTTTTTAATTCTTTTTATATATTAAGTTACAGGTTTTGGATACCTCTTATTCGATTACAAAATATCTTCCAAGGTATATGTTTGGCCTTTTGTGAGACATGTCGTTCCCTTCTATTTTGATTCAAAGTATTTTTTAGTATTGTGGATTCGATATATGTTTAGCAAAGATGGTATGTGGCTAGATGTTGCAACTAATTAAGATAAACTTGATATTTTCTAACTTTCTCTTTGACTTTATTTATAAGTAGAATGGATTGCACTATTCAATGTTCAAATATTCAATGATTTAAATTATACATGATTCAATATGTTATTTTTTAATTACATGATTTATATTGTATATTGGTCAGCGCATGTATATGAGTTGTGAAATAAAATGATATTTAAAAAAACATTAAAGTAGGTAAAAAATTACAAACTCCTCCAAGGACCACGATTACAAGAAAAACCTAAAACCATACTCTAGGAATTCTGACAAATTTTGTGAGTTTTGTACAAAATGACTCATTTCTGTTTTGAGGAGGATTAAACATGGGAAGACCGGCCATTTATATATGTGTGTGTATATGGACTTGTGTCCCATATCGACTTAAAGAGAAACGTGACCAAGGGAAACTTCTTATAAATAGTTGCACATGAGTAGCGTTAGTGTATATTGATAGGTGCCGAATGTTCTCCATTTTAGGACCCTAACTCGGTATTGTTAAATCTTATCATTCCATTACTTGGTGTTTTTATGCAGTTTGTGTGTTAAAGCGTGTTTCATGAGCTTAATGAAAAAACGAGTTAACGTTGGTGAATTAACCAAGGATGTGTTTGTGTCTACCCAAGAAGAGAGCAAAAGAGGAGTGTTCAAGAAAAAAAAGTCCCCCTGAGGGTAAAAATGATATTTTTCACAGCCAAAACTTCGGGAAACATACCAATGGAGTCGAGGGGGTTCTAACGGAGCAATAATTAGAAACAGTGGTTTCAATGAATATTCCTATGTTTAATCTACGCATACAGTAGCTAAAATTGGCTAGAATTATCAAAACTACGATTGAGCTACGCATGGGGAAAATGCCCTACGCTTAAGCATAAGCTTAGCAACCCCTACGCTTGCATAGGGGCTAATCGTAGGTCCAAACTTTCAGGCAACTTCGGTCGCCCATATCTCAGTCAAAACAGGTCCACATGGAGTGATTATTGAGCCTACACACAAGAGCTTGAAGTTATTTTTTCAACAAGCTAAAATACACCTCAATCCAAGTTGTGTAGCTCCAATTATGATCAAAAGCGTAAGACGTGTCTGCAGAAAAAAGCTGAAAAACTGCAGATTTGGTAAAAAAAATCTTAATTTGACCTGAATTGATCTTTTTGACTTGGGATGACTTTGTGTTCGAATTCAACACTTCCAAGCACGTGTATAAGGTGTATTTAGATCAGATTAAAAGGGTTTGACTCATATTTGAGGAGAAACACATTAAAGATGACTCATACTCCAAGCATTATAAGTGTAATCCAAGCAGAACTCTTCTCAATCACTTTTATAAATACCAAGGTTTGGATCAGACCTAGGGAGCTTCGAATTTACATAATGTCTAGAGCACTATCTTTGGAGATTCACATCTTTTGAAGAAATGAGGCATTCAAGACCTAGAGATCCGGAGCTGACGGTCATGAGCAATTAAACCGGTATCTAGGATTTTCTAGGCCAAGTAATGTAGTTTATTTATTTGTTTCAATTGTAACGAGGGAAAACTGAAGACCACATCTATGATGATTGTGTAGATCTGTAATCGTAGTTATTTGTGATACGGGATTTTATATTTATTCTAAATTCTTATCTTAGATTGAATGAATGCATTATCCCAACCAATCATGTTTTCTTAAACATATCATGATTTTCTACACAATCGTGCTTAACACTTGAAACCATAGATTTACACAGGTCATGCCTCAACAAGGTGATATAGACATGTTTTAGTTTAATTTTATGTTGTAAGAGTATATTAAAGTAAAATAGATGGCATGTACTAGTCATACTCTGTCCGTAGATGAGTTGTAGCGAATATGGTGGATAGTATCCTTTTTGGGACGTATTCGACTATTTGTGGTACGATCTGATTCACGGTGATGGATCGCCCTCTTGCAATTGAGCAAGTAGATAGTGATAGGTGTCAAATATTACTCATTTTGACCCCTTAACTCACTATTGTTACGTTCTTTCATTTCATTATTTGGTATTTTTATGATGTTTACATGTTAAAGCATGTTTCAGAAGCTTAATAAAGAAATGAAGCTAACTTCGGTGAATTAACTAAAAAATGTGTTCTTTCTATCCAACAGGAAAGTCAAAGAAGCATTCCGAGACAAAAATGGCTCCCGGAGGGCAAAAATGGCATTTTCAGAAGCCGTCATCTTCAGCAAAAAGTATCGTAGGTTCGAGATGGACGTTTTGGCGCATTCACGGAGAAAATTGGTTTTCCATAAAAACCCTATGCTTGTGTCTACACTTCCAATACCAAAAAGTGGCTAGAATTGCAAAATCTACGCTTAGACCTACGCTTGAAGCGTAGCCTTCAAGCGTAAGTGCAGCAACTTTGAGGATTTCTGTGTGATTTTTCCTATTTCACTCCGGGCTTAATTGAAAGACGTGCCCATGACTCCAGACCTCTGTATACATGTATATACACTTATATTTAAGGTTTTGATAAGTTTTAAGACTGAAAATACTGAAAAGGGTCTCTTTATTCCAGTGTTTATATATACAAGACCATACATCAAAGTTAGGTTTGTTGAGTTGGAGAGTTCAGACGTGAGCTTTTGGAGGTTGTTCATTCATTCAGATTTGTTGCTGTTGAGAGCCATATTCAAACCTAGAGATCCGAAGAAGAGGATTATGGAGAGCATTTCTACATCAACGATATAATCACCTTTTACCATGGTCAACTAACTCGGTATCTAGGGTTTTTTAGCAAAACCGTAGCCAAGTAATGTAGTTCTTTTATTATTTTTAATTGTAAACGAGGGAAAACTGTGACCATACTGTGATGATTGAAGTAGTTAAGAGACCGTACTGATTTGCAATATAAAATTATGTGTCTGTTCTAAATTCTTGTCTTAGATGGAATAAATATATTATTTTACACAATTATGATTATTCAATATAGGTTGGAACTCGGATGCTTAATCATAGTTTTCTACACAATGGTGGTAATGAAACTTGAAACCCTAGGTTGACACAGGTTGTGCCTTGGCGATTTAATATAGACATGTTTTAGTCTATTTTTATGCATTAGGAGTAGATTAGAGTAATATAATTGGCATGTACTAGTTAGGTCAGTCATGAAACGGGTTATCGCGATCCGGTTGATGGTACTCCTTTTTGGGGTCGTATTTAGCTATCTGTGATACGACCTGATTCACAGTAATGGATCGCCCTCTTACAGTTGAAACAGTGATGAACTATATTATGCGATTAGTGGTGGAGTCATGAAAACCCTAGTTTTCTCTATCATCTGAATCACAACCAATTTACTTGTTTTTTAGATAATTTTAGTTAAAATAGATAATTTTGTCTTTGACCACCCAAACAAATAAGCTTTCAGAAAATATAATTTGGTGTTTTTAAATTATTAAAGTGAATAATCTCAGTCTCTGTGGGATCGATATCCCTTACTCAAACCGTTTTTCTATTCTACAATTGATATGTACGTTTGCGTAGGGTAAAACCTAGAGTCGTTAAGTGGTTGTTTTTAACCATATATTTTTATACACTTAACATCGCATCAGATAGCTATATTATGTGATTAGTGGTGGAGTATGAAAACCTTAATTTTTATCTCTACTATTTTGTCTTAATCTATCTTTATTTGCTTTATTTGTTAACTAGTTTAGAAATCACAAACAACAAACCATACTTTTATAGCAATTTAAGAGTATTATTTTATGAGAGTTCAAAATACGACTTAGTCCCTTGGGTTCGATAACTTTTCTCAAGCCGAACTGTACTACATTACGACTCGTGCACTTCTGATTAGGTAAAACCTTATCGTCATAAAGGGTCGTTCTTATGCACTATTTTTAACCTCGATTGACAGACATCAAGTTTTTGGTGTCGTTGCCGGGGACTAACGGATATTCTGAATTTTAATAATTTAGTATACTTGAATTATTTGTATTGTATCTAAAGTTGGATTTTATATTTTTGCGAGGTACACTGAAAAGTGCAAAGGAAATCGGCGGAGCACTGACGATTGCGTTGCTGGACCACTTGTGAGTTCTAGTGTAGCTTAATTTTACGCATAATTTTAGCTTTAATTTCTGTCCATAGTTGAAGTCGTTTAGAAGTAGTTATTTTTTCTTAAAAATAAAAATAAAATAAAATAATCTGATTTTTTCGTGTAGACTGACAGAAAGTCCGAATTTAGTGAAAAATGAGAGTTTTTTGAGTGAAAAGGGGCCATTGAACAAAAATCACTGTATAAAGTGAGCCTAGATTATTTTAGGCCGAAACACATTGTTTAGGACCTCAAAACCACGATTTTGTGATTGTTAGGAAAAAAAATGTATAATTCATATACTAATTCGGCGAATGTTCCATATTATAATTCATACAACCCGGATTGGAGAAATATTCCCAATTTTCAATACCAACAGCCAAGTATAAAAAATTCATATCAAAGCTTTAACGAGGATCCACGATATTTTGATCACGGATTAAGTTATCGACCGTATAGTCAAGATTATTATCCCCAACCATCTAATTAATTCCAATTTGAAGAGTCAAATGCATATTCGTGTTCGGAGCCATTGTCTTTTGAAGATAAATACTTAGGCTCTGTTTGGGAAGGCCTGTTTTTGTTCTTGTTCTTATTTTTTGGCACTATTCATGAGAACATAAAATATTTGGGAGGGTTTTTACTGTTCACTTTGTTCTTGGTTTGGAAACAATTCTGCTGATTAGTGCAGCAAACAAGAGTACGAGAAAAAGATGTTTTCTTGTTCTAACTTTGGGATTTCCTTAAAAAATAAATAATAAAAAACGCCTTTGTTCTCCTCCTCCGCCACCACCACACCACCACCACAACCACGAACACCCACCACGAACACCACCACCACCTTCAATACACACACATATATATATACACACATAAAAAAACCTCTTCGTTCTCCTCATCCCCCACCACCACGCCACCCACCACCCCCTGCCACCACCCAAAACCATCAACCACCACCACCACCACCTCCACCCCTTAGAAACCCCAACCCCCAATTGAATCCCTAACCCCCAATCAAACCCTTAACCCCCACTCAAACCCTAACACCCTTTAAAAATCACCACCACGCCATTAATCGCCACCACTACCGTGAGAGTGAGTAAGAAAGAGAGAGAAAGACGATTGTGAGAGAGAGAGAATCGTGTTTATGCGTGTGAGATAAAGAGATAGAAAACAAATAAGTATATATTTTTTGTTCTTGTTCTTTTGGGTGAGAAAATAAGAACAAGAACAAGAATTGTTCTTGTTTTTCGGTTCCGAAAACAAAAACAAAAACTATGGTTCCCAAACGGGGCCTTAGATTTTTGAGAAAAATCAAAGCAACCACCCATCTAGAGTTATTATCTTCTGATGAAAAATTCCTCGCATCTTTGAGCGAAATCGAAGCAACCCCTCAAAATTGTGAGGAGATCACATACAACAGAGAGAATTCATACTTTCTGAACATTGAAGATCCTCAACCAAGTTTCAATAGAAGCCAACAACCATTTAATACTCCAAATTTTCAGTCCAATAACACCCAATCATTCTAATCCTTCAACCAAAATACCCAATCATTCTAACCCTTCAACAAAACTTTACCCATTTTTAAAATCAAAATTCACCGTCTAGACCACTTGATTTTGAGGATGAAATGATGAGCGCCTTGAGAGAGTTTAACACAACCATCCAATTGAATTCTCAGGCCTTATCTAAGTTAGAAACCCAAGTAAGGCAACTAGCTGATACTTTAAGAATGGAGGAATTACCAAATCAAGTGGTAGTTAATTTTGAAGATGATGAGGACGGGTACAGTGAAACAGATGAAAGCTTTTAAACTGAGAGTGACATATCACAGGACGAGTGTGCGTAAACCATTCCTTTACCACAAGATCCAAAAGAGATACCATATGAGCCTAAAGCAATATTTACCGAATGTCTCGATGAGCTGCGTTTTGAAGATAAACAAGGAGGGGATGAGTACTACATAATGGACAGGATTGATGAGGTGATAAAGGACTCATTATCTTATTCGTTGACAGAAGAATCATTGGACATAAGTACTAAACATGGGATGAATGTAGAACATGACAAATAAGATAAAGTATATAACGATTATGATGTGCTTCATGTCTTGCTCATTACTAAATGTTCATAGTGGACACCGTTGAACAATTTACTTCCCACACTTGTTCCGCTATGTGGTGGAAGTGTGCACAAAGGATGGGTGTTGGATAGCCTTTGTGGAGCGTCGCGCCAACGACGTTAAACATTGGTCCTAGGCTGTGAAAATTAGTTTCAAGCCTCAGTTTGTATAATAGAATTTCATTTGATTTTTGAAATTTCAATTCATAGGATTGTAGGCCCTTAAGGTCAAATCATTGTTTATATTTAAAATAAATAAATAAATCATTCCTTGTGCTATACTGAGTAATGATTTCCGGAAAGCAATGATGTATATCTTCTTCCCTTGCTATAATATTGGATATTTGTGCTTTGTCGAATATTTCTACAGGTAGCTCGATTCAAGTACATGAAATTCCGGAACTACAGTCTGATGGTATCTACATTCCTCCCCAAATTGGGAGAGGTCTGGGGTTTGAGCCCTATAGGGCTCATGTGGGGGTATGTGAGTGTGTAGGTGTGTGACTTTTTTAACATTCAAAATATTTAAATATTCTGGAACTGCGCTTCAAGGGTAACTATATTCTTCCTCATGAGTATGATCGTGAACCATGCGGACATGGTTTAATTTAAGTTTCGGGGAAATGTATAGTTGGTTGGTTATAAGGAATGATTGAAAAGAAAAATTGAAAAAAATGAAATTTTTTTGAAAAATTCTTTGTTTTTATGCATGAGGGTTTGCATTACAAGTTGATTAATTTTATGTTTATGATTTATGATTAGTATGTGATGTGATATTCCAGCTCATGAGAGTAATGATTAAATTGAGTTAGTGAAGTGATATGGTTTTACATAGGTGATTGAATTAGTGAAATTGAAACTGAAAAGAATAGTCTTGACCTATAATGCACTTGCACATATTTTTGATAGGATGATTAATTGATCTTTGCCAATGTAGTTGAGAATATAGTTTTGTAATCATGAGAAGGGGAGTAGTATGGAGAAAATCTAGAAAAAAAGTAATTATTCGATCTGAGTAACCGGGCTTCTTACCACAAAATAAGAGTGAAATTACCTAGACGACGGTGAAAATAGTCTAGAGGGGGGGGGGTGAATAGACTTTTTGTGGATTTATTGAAAATTTAATATTTAATTGTATAAAAGTTAATTTTAATCCAATCACAAAACCCTAATTCTCAAACCACATCATTCAAGCAATATCAAACAAACATCAATGTACTGCATAAAATAAAGCAAGAGACGACATAGAGAATTATACTTGGAAAAACCAAGGAAAAAACCACGGGTACACTCAGGTACCGATGCACTATGAATTAACAAGTACAGACTCTATGAGAGTTTTAGACTTACAATCACTCCTGATATGCCTTCCTCTACTCGCGGTCTGAAACCCTTGAATCACTCGTATTTCACGAAGCACGCTTGCTTTGCCAGACACTATAAGAGACTCACAAATCACACCTAATTTGTCTTTCTCTACTCGTGGTCTGAAATCCTCGAATCGCTCCATACTCGGACGACTCCACTTCTCAACGGATCAATGCAACCTCGTTGCAATGGATGATGTGATGATTTTTCAGCAACCACTCATCCAATCGTGCATAAGGAACTTCGATGTAAAAACACGATTGGAGAACCTCAACACAAGAGAGAACGCCAATATGTATGATCACTCCATGATTACCTCTATGTGTGTATCACTCTGTAGAAGAATATGAATGATAGAATATTGCAGAGCTCTCACCAAAAACCCTCTTGAAAAATCATCGTAAAAAACCGTAACCTCTTCTCTTATAGAACCTTGGTATTTATAGACCAAGTCAAATAAAACCCTAACCTTGCCATTTTACGTAATTTCACAATACGTTGATAAATCCTCTAAAATATGATATAAATATGTGTATACGCCTATACGTAGAGATTTGGAGTCGTCGATCACTTAAAAACTCCAAGTATGGACAAAACTAGAAAAATTCGAAAATACTCCGAAACAACTCCTGCATAACAAGTGATCATGTGGCCACAAAGTGAGACCTACGCTTGGGCATAGGTCAGGGGCGTAAGGTCCATTCCCAGCTCCAAAAACCAAAGCATAGGTTAGTGTGATTCTGCCTCTTTTTGCCTCTGACAACGTAGGGTATCATGCGTCTTTTGCTGTAAAAACCTATTTTTTCATATTTGAGCTAAACTGGTCGTCTCGGACTCCCGACGCTTTTGGTTAAAGTAATAATGTCTGGAAATGACATCTTTGCCCTCCGGTGAAGTGACGGTGTCTGGAAATGATGTTTTTGCCCTTCGGTAGCTCTTTTTTGCTCTGACACACCTCTTGACTCCTCTCTCGAGATGGAAACGAACATACTAACAACTCGTTTGCAGATACACAAAAATCTCAACATGACAATTCACTCAACATGGTTATTGTCTAGAACATGTCAAACACAAATAATACTATAAATGTCTTATTAAGATTGTTCGCGCCAAAATGGGGAAAAACTAATGAGCATAAATCCCAATGAAGAAGCTCGGGCCCAGTTGGTTGTGACTAAAAATCCTCGCTAGAAAGTCCGAAACTTAGAAAGACAAAAAGGGATAAAGTGAAAAGAAAGGTGAAAAGAATAATTTTACACATAGCATGGCAAAGTTTGATCAGTGATGTAGAAGAAGAAAGATTGATCTACCATAAAGGAATGTTCACAAAAACATGAAAGATTGTCCGGATTGGGAATAGAGATTAACGAAGTTATTTACTTTAGTGGGGACCATTCTCAACATTAGCTCGAGATAGTTGTTATTTGGTAGTGAGTGGGAATGTTTGTATCCATGTTATCTTGTATATTGTAGCATGGCGTAATTAATAAGTATGAGAATGCATGAATGTGTGATAACGAATAATGGAGAAGTTGTGGGTAGTATAGTTAACTCTCAAGAGACTTAACTCGTCCACTCAGCATTGCCGAGGGGTTTAAAATGCTTGTTACACATGCTAAGCGTAATCATTGACCCTCACGAAAGCAAGAGAGTGGTGTAGAGTAGTTATATTAGAAAATTGTCATGAGAGTTTTTAAAAGTTATTTTGTGTTCATTCCTAAGAGACTAGAAATATGTAAGTTTGGGAGTGTGATAGGTGTCGAATGTTGTCAATTCTAAGGCCCTAACTCGGTATTGTTAAATCTTATCATTCCATTACTTGATGTTTTTATGAAATTTGCGTGTTAAAGCGTGTTTTAGGAGCTTAATGAAGAAATGAGCTAACTTTGGTGAATTGACCAAGGATGTGCTTGTATCTACCCAATAAGAGTGCAAAAGAGGAGTGTTCAAGCAAAAAGTGTCCCCCCGAGGGCAAAAACGACATTTTTAGGAGCCGAAACTTCGAGAAACAAACAAACGGAGTTAAGGGAGTTCTAACGGATCAATAATTAGAAAATTGTGATTTTCATGAATTTTTCTACGCTTGAGCTACGCATACAGTAGCTTAAAGTGGCTAGAATCATCAAAACTATGCTTGAGCTACGCATGGGGAAAATGCCCTATGCTTAAGCGTAAGCGTAGGGACCAATTGTTTATCCAAAATTTTAGCGAACTTCGGATGACCATATCTCAGTCAAAAGAGGTCTAAATAGAGTGATTCTTGTGTCTAAATACAAGATCTTGAAGTCATATTTCCATCAAGCTAAAGTATGTCTCAATCCAAGTTGTGTAGCTCCAGTTATGATCAAAATCGTAAGACGTGTCTGAAGGAAAAAGCTGAAAACTGCAAATCCTAGTTTGACCTAAATTGATCCTTTTGACTTGGGATGACTTTGTATTCAACACCAAAACTTCCAAGCACATGTATAAGGTGCATTTACATCAGATTAAAAGGGTTTGGCTCAAATTTGAGGAAAAAAACATTAAAGATGACTCATACTCCAAGCATGATAAGTCTAATCCAAGCAGAACTCTTCTCAATCACTTCTATAAATACCAAGGTTTGGATCAGACCTAGGGAGCTTCGAATTAACATAATGTCTAGAGCACTATCTTTGGAGATTCACATCTTTTGAAGAAAGGAGTCATTTAATACCTAGAGATCTGGAGCGGATGATCATGGAGGGCGTTTCCACATCAACGATATAGTCTCCTTCCACCATGAGCAACTAAACCGGTATCTAGGAAAACCCTAGCCAAGTAATGTAGTTTAGTTTTTTGTTTCAATTGTAACGAGGGGAAACTAAAGACCACATCTGTGATGATTGTGTAGATATGTAACCGTAGTTATTTGTGATACAGGATTTTATATTTATTATAAATTCTTGTCTTAGATTGAATGAATGCATTATCCCAACCAATCAAGTTATCTTAAACATATCCTTATTTTTTACACAATGGTGCTTAACACTTGAAACCCTAGATTTACATAGGTCATGCCTCAATGAGGTGATATAGACATGCTTTAGTTTAATTTTATATTATAAAAGTAGATTAAAGTAAAGTAGATGGCATGTACTAGTCACACTCTGTCCGGAGATGAGTTGTAGCGAATCCGGTGGATAGTATCCTTTTTGGGACATATTCAACTATTCGCGGTACGATCTGATTCACGATGCTAGATCACCCTTTTGCAATTGAGCAAGTAGATAGCTATATTTTGCGGTTAGTGGTAGAGTATAAAAATCCTAATTTTTATTTCTATTGTTCTTATTTTAATCTATCTTTACTTGTTTTATTAGTTAACTAGTTCTGAAATCACAAACAACAAACCATACTTTTACAGCAATTTAAGACTATTACTTTACGAGAGTTCAGAATATGACTTAGTCCATTTGGTTCGATAACCTTTCTCAAGCCGAACTGTACTACATAACGACTCGTGCACTTACGATAAGTAAAACCTTGTCGTCATAAGGGGTCATTCTTAAGCACTATTTTTAACCTCAATCGACAAACATCATATATCATTATTTTATTCCAACTTATTAAATGTCTTGTAATCACTCTTTCATATACTAAAACCATCTATTATTCTCCATACGATATAATTTAACTTCCTTTTCACCAATATGTAATGAGAAAACTATTATTATTTTATTTTATTTTTTTTATGTATTAATTTACATGTTTTGGATACCCCTCATTCGATTTCAAAATATCCTCCAAGATATGTGCTTGGCCTTATGCGGGACATGCCGCTCCTTCCTATTTTGATTCAAAGTATTTTTTAGTATTGTGGATTGGATGTTTAGCAAATATGATATGTTGCTAGATGTTGTAACTAATTGAGATATATTTGATATTTTCTAACTTTCGCTTTGACTTTATTTATAAGTATAATGGATTGCATTATTCAATGTCAATATTTCAAATATTCAATGAGTTAAATTATACTTGATTCAATGTGTTATTTTTAAATTACTTGATTTATAATGTATATTGGTCAGTGCATGTATATAAGTTGTGAGATAAAATAATATTTAAAAAAATATTGAAGCAGGTAAAAATTTACTTCCTTCTCCAAGGACCACAATTACAAGAGAAGCCCAAAACCATACTCTAGGACTTCTCACAAAATTTGTGAGTTTTGTACAAAATGACTCATTTCTTTTTTGAGGAGGATTAAAACTAGGCAGACCAGACATTTATATATGTGTGTTTATATAGACTTGTGTCCCACATTGACTAAAAGAGAAAAGTGACCAAGGGAAACTTCTTAATAATAGTTGCACATGAGTAGCTTTAGTGTAAACAATTATTTTATTCCAACTTATTATATGTCTTGTAATCACTCTTTCATGGTATACTAAAACCATCTATTCTTCTCCCTACGATACAATTTAGCTTACTTTTCACCAATATGTAAATAAAAAACTATTAATATTTTATTTTATTGCTTTTATGTATAGACAGAAATCAATAGACATAAATCAAGGGTTCAGTGGCTGGAGCTTGGTGACCAAAACACACGTTTCTTTTTTAATGCAGTGAAAGACAACAATAGTAAGGCCCAGAGAGCACACAACCATTCATTGCCATGTTCGATCTGAGTACAATCGAATTGCTAAGTTACAGTTACTCCTAAATTAAGTTATAAAATACTCCTAGTGCGAAGAAAAGTAAAAAAAGGACAACAGTGTGTTGTGGTCACGGGCCCTTTGCACAGTGTTCTGTTCTGACTTTTATACCTCCACGTCCTCTGGCATGTCTGATCGAGCGGGCTTGAGAGGAGTTAATGGCAGTTACCAGCGGTTCCTATTCTGGCGCCTGACTTTCGAATTTCAAAACCCCCCTTTGATTATAATTGCATCCTCCCGAAACAACGACGTATTGCTCCACTTCCCAATTACCCACAACGATGTCGTGTCCTTCATAACTTTTCCTCTGGTATGACACGTGGCACCACTATTAAGTGTCTATACCAATGACGATTGAAGTGTTTAGCAGCACTAGAAAGAGTAGAGTATACATGATACCCGGCATTTGGCGACTTATATATTGACTATCTATTTTATACTGTTTTATTAGTTAATTTAGAAAAGTCTATTAAAGGTAAAGGAGAAGGATTCTATATATAATAAAGATCTTATACCCGGAAAACTGCGACAAAAGCATACTTTTTTTCTAGTTGAAATATTTACTATATATAATAAAAGAGCTGAAGACGATTAATGGCATTTCCAAGAAGAAAATGAACGCTAAACGCAAAAAACATAAGATAAATAGAATACAAGTAGGAACATTAGTCAGAGTAATATAAGCAAAAATAATAGGTAAGAGAACAAGAAGACGATTCTCCGCTTTGGCGAATAAGATGATTTTGAAATTGCGTAAGTGATGTTGGAGATCAACTCATAACATCAAAGTGAAAGAAGGACCAACGACGATTCTATCCTTTCTAAAAGGAAGGTAGGGGAGAAGGAACGGGTTCCCGAGATGGATCCAGCCGGCCTTAGCAATCGTTAATAGTGGAATTGGAAGCTCCACACTCTTCCCAATTATCGCAAGCTGCCATGATAATTGGCAAGAAAATCAAAATGCCAAAATAATCAAAGATGTAATTGAACAGCAATACCACCAGGAGTGGAAAAAGAATAGACAAAAAGTAAATAATAGAATCCGTAGAAATTTTAGGGTCCGTGATGATAGATTTGAACCAGTTGAAAAGTGTTTCCATTCTCTTTTTCATTTTCAATACCTATACCTAGCTAACCCCTCTTCCTGTTGTATTGATCAGAAGCATCCAGCGGCAGCACCACACCGGGACAAATCACCCGGATTTCAAGTTCGATCTATTAGGTTCTTCAATTTGTTCAGAAAAGAAACGAGAGACAAGAAAACATCTTTGATTACGATTAAAAGGAACAATCTCAAATAGACCAAGATCAAATTTTGGGTCATTTCTTGGTGAACATGATCTACCATAATCTCTTCGATCCCATAATTTATGTGCCAGAATACAGAGAGATTTGGTAGGAAAGTGGAATAGACTTCTTTGTATATATTAATCAAAGGGAGTGGGAAAGCTGCAGTAATTCTTTGGAAAAGCCCGGTTCTCTTTGTCTTCCAACTTTCATTCCTCAATCCACTGATTCGTTCATTCATATACCTCCCCACCAATAGATAGAGACAAATGGGAATAACCAAACCATGTCTACAAAATGCCAGTACCATGCAGCTGCTTCAAAGCCAACGTGATGCTCCTTGGTCAGATGACCAAGATATTGGCGAATACCACATGATCGAGAAAAGAGTACCTATAATCACATGAAAACCATGAAAGCTAGTTGCTAAGAAAAAGGTAGAACCATAAATACTATCTGAAATAGTGGAGGGCGCTTGATAATATTCCATTCCTTGAAAGCCAGTGAAACGGTAACTACTAAAGCATAAACTGCTCGTTTTTCCTTCCCCGCGAGTATAGCATGATGAGCCCAAGTTACGGCAGCTCCGGATGAAAGGAGAATAAAGGTATTAAGAAAAGGGATTTCCCAAGGATCTAAAACCCAAATCCCTTTGGGGGTCCAAATACCTCCGATCTTTACCGTAGGTGCCAAAGAAGAATGAGAAGAAGCCCGAAAAAGGGCAAAAAGGAACATAACCTCCGATACAACAAACAGAATAAAACCATATCGAAGTCCTAATTGTACGACTTTGGTATGATGTCCTTCCAACGTCGATTCACATAGAACATCGCGCCACCATACGAACATGGTATATAGGATAAATATGAGGCCCAAACTGAGAAGTGTTGCACCCCCTTGAAATGAGTGCATGTACATCACACCCCCTACGATGGTAGCCAAAGCTCCGAGTGAACCCGAAATAGGCCATGGACTTGAATCTACCAAATGATAAGAATGCCTTTGAGATTCAATCATAAACCACTTTGTCTCGGTTATATGTAAACCCCCCATTCACCCCCACCCCTAAAGTGGTAAAGAAGGGCTCTTTGGGGTCTCATTTTCTTTCTATCTGACAGGACAAAGAAATAGGAAGGGATGGTTCTTTCATTGCATTGATAGAAGTCTAACTAGAAAAAGATCTCTCTATTACTTTGAGAAGAGAATCGTTGGTTTGACCGACGAACTACGTGGTAAAATGGACCTTCTTTATTTGTCTTTTATTTTCAGCAAGCATTTTAGGAAAGTAACAATTCCATTCAGTTCGGTTTCGGAAAACTTGTTGGTTACGGATTAGTTCATTATGCGCCGCCGGTGGCCTAAAATCAAAGGCGCAGGTGGATCTCTCTGGTGGAGGCTGCATTCATTTATTCAACTTGACCCGTGGGAAAGGCTTACTCTCCTAGTGGCTCGGCTTGGTCTCGCTCCCTTCCCACACTATTCCTCCCCATTAAAAGATAAATTAAGAATCTCGAGAAGCTTTCTAAATGTCAGTCTTCGCGAGGTGATTTGAAAAAACGTATATCTTTCTTGTAGTGCCTTCCATTCCACTATTCTGATCGAGAAATAATCTCTTCTGAACGGCCAAGTCATAATGAGAATAAAAAATGATGTTTCCTTGGCCATGTGGAACATGGATTAACATTATGTCATTCCTACAAGTGATCCCTCATCCAGGATTGGAAGAAGTACTATATGAGA
Source organism: Cornus suecica (assembly GCA_963922005.1). Taxonomy (NCBI): domain Eukaryota; kingdom Viridiplantae; phylum Streptophyta; class Magnoliopsida; order Cornales; family Cornaceae; genus Cornus; species Cornus suecica. Next base: position 18,116,758 of record OY998241.1, read on the forward strand.
ACTTCGAGATCAAATATAATATGTTTCTTTCCATTCCTCGTGAGCCACTTATTTCTCCGAAAGAAGAGATCAAAGTGATTTTCCTCCTTTTTCCTAATAAGTCGACGGTGTTACACCATTGGGATACTTCGAATAAACTGGAGTACATATTGGATACACCGGTGTTAAAACCTTTTCTCAAGATATCTTCCAAACTGTTGGGGTCGTTGCTCCAGATGTTGTTCCCCCGGTGTGAAGCCAGTTGGTTCCATAGTTTTAGAATTCTATTGATCCCAAGTACTCCATCTCCATCATTGGATATTGGAATATATAAAGTAAAGAGGAAAAGGCATGACCAGAAGAATTGTGTGGAATAAGTGAATTTATCCAGTTGAGGCATTCTTGATTGAGAAAAAATGATTCCCTCCAGACAGAAAGAGACTCATTCCTATACGAGTAGTGAAGAACTTTAGAGAACTTTTGTTGGTTGTTGACCAATGGAAAGCATGGGAGAAATGCACAAATGAAAAAGGGCGACTTCATAAAAAGCAAGATACTTCTTTCATAGCTTTTAAGTGACAGACACTACTTTAAATGTAGTCTTTAATTAGCTTATCTAGATCAGGGCGAGGGTTCCCCCTTAGGTCCAACACCCAATCCTTTAAGTGATAGGGGGCTTTCAGTATCGGGATCCTTGGGAATTACCTAATGAGAAAGAGCCTATGCAAAAGTAGCCCTTTACACGAGGTTTTATATAGCCTCTGCTAACTACGTTTTATATAGACTGGAAGCGTTAGAAAGACTATACTAAGGTATAGTGTCGCTACCAGAAAAGGTTGTTTCATGCTAGGTGTCCAGACCTACTACGCCCGAGCTGCATCCCGGCACACTTGTTATATCCACTAACGCTTCATCCCACTTCATCCTACCAACTATACCTGAAATAAAGGCATTCTATAACAATTCAAGACAACAAGAAAACGATAGCGATCGGTTTGGGAGCGTCACGGGGGAGGAAGAAAGAAAGGTAACCTATGACACCGGGGAGTTACGCCTTTTCTCCCGCCTCAACTTCACGGATGGGAGGAGGGCGAGAGCTGAGCCTGCACGCTCTATGTTTTTCCCCAACTTTCCCTCCAGTAAAATATTAGCTCGTACCCCCTATGTCTAGGGATTCCTGGGGCATGAGTTAAGCCCCAAATATGTGTTTGGCCTTATGCGGGACATGCTGCTCCCTCTTATTTTGATTCAAAGTATTTTTTAGTATTGTGGATTGGATGTTTAGCAAAGATGATATGTGGCTAGATGTTGCAACTAATTGAGATAAACTTGATATTTTCTAAATTTCTCTTTGACTTTATTTATAAGTATAATGGATTGCACAATTCAATGTCAATGTTTCAAATATTCAATGAGTTAAATTATACTTGATTCAATGTGTTATTTTTGAATTACTTGATTTATATTGTATATTGGTCAGTGCATGTATATGAGTTATGAGATAAAATGATATTTTAAAAAAATATTAAAGTAGGTAAAAAATTACCAACTCCTCCAAGGACCGCGATTACAAGAGAAGCCTAAAACCATACTCTAGGGGCTTGCTTGATTTTTAGTTTAGTTTAGTCTTCTCTTGTTTTTGCTTTTTTTTAAAGACCAAATGGACTTTGGTTTTTACAATTTAAGACCAAATGTTTTTCCTAGGTGGGCCCCGCATTCCACTATACATCATCTTTTTCTCTCTCTTTCTATATATATATATATATATAATTCATGATGGACCCCGCTAACCACTATTATTTACTCTCTTTTTTTCTATATAGGATAATTTGCACTAACACCCTATGAGATTTGAATCTATATATATTTTCAAAAACATATAAATTCGAAATATATATATATTTCGAAAATATATATATAAAATTTGAAAAATATATAAATTTGAATATATATATATTTCAAAAAAAAAAATTCAAAATATATATATATTCAAAAAACAAAATTCAAAAAAATTATATAATTTCGAAAATCATATAATCATTTCAAAAAATATGTATATTTTTTAATTTATATATTTTTCAAATTATATATATATATTCGAATTATATATATATATTTCAAATTTTATATATTTTTTGAAATTTATATATGTTTTTCAAAATTATATAATTTTTTGAATTTTGTTTTAGAAAATATATATTTTTTGATTTTTTTTTTGAAATATATATATTCGAATTTATATATATTTCAAATTATATATATATATTTCGAATTATATATATTTCAAATTTTATATATATTTTTTAATTTTTTATATATATTTTTAAATTTATATATGTTTTTCGAAATTATATAATGTTTTGAATTTTGTTTTTGAATATATATATATTTTGAATTATATATATTCGAATTTAAATATTTTTCAATTTATATATATATTTTCGAATTTTAAATATTTTTTTTATTTTATATATATTTTTTGAAATTTATATATATTTTTCAAAATTTATATATTTTATTCTAATTTTATATATTTTTTAAAATTTATATATTTTATTCTAATTTTATATATTTTTTTAAATTTATATATATTTTTCAAAATTTATATATTTTATTCTAATTTTATATATGTTTTCAAAATTTAAATATTTGTTTTCGAATTTTATACATTTTTTTCAATTTTATATATTTTTTCGAATTTATATATATGTTTTTCAAAATTTTATATATTTGGGGTTGGGGCATAAAGGTCATTTCACATTATCCTTAATATGTTTGAATTTTATGAAAGGTATTTTGGTCATTTGGGGTGTCATGGCAAGCAAAACAAAATCTCAGGGGGTGTTAGTGCAAATTACCCTTCTATATATATATATATAATTCATGGTGGGCCCCACTGACCACTATTCTTTACTCTTTTTCTATATATATATAATTCATGGTGGGCCCCGCTGGCCACTACTCTTTACAAAACCACACAAGACCAACCAATATAGCCAGACAAAACCAGACAAGACCAGAAATCAAACGGGCCCTAGGTCTCACAAAATTTAATATTGTGGATTGGATGTTTAACAAAAATGATATGTGCCTAGATGTTGCAACTAATTGAGATAAAGTTGATATTGTCTAACTTTGTCTTTGACTTTATTTTTAAGTGGAATGGATTTCATTCTTTAATGTCAATATTTCAAATATTCAATGAGTTAAATTTTACTTGATTTCAATTTGTTATTTTTGAATTTCTTGAGAGTTAAATTTTACTTGATTTCAATATGTTATTTTTGAATTACTTGACTTATAATGTATATTAGTCAACACATGTATATGAGTTGGGAGATAAAATGATATTTAAAAAATTATTCTCTAGGACTTCTTACAAAATTTATTAGTTTTATAGAAAATGAATCATTTCTATTTTGAGGAGGACTAAACCTGGGCAGACCTTCCATTTATATATGTGTGTATGTAGAAATGTGTCCCGCATCGACTGAAAGAGAAAAACGACTAAAGAAATCTTCTTATAAATAGTTGCACCTGAGTAGCTTTATTGTATGTCATTGTTTTATTTCAATTTATTATATGGTTTTTAATCACTCTTTCAGGATATGATAAACCATCTATTCTTCTCCCTACAATAAAATTTAGCTTACTTTTCAAAAATATGTAATGAACAAACTATTATTATTTTGTTTTATTCTTTTTATGTATTAATTTACAGGTTTTGGATACCTCTTATTCGATAAAAAATATCATCCAAGATATGTGTTTGGCCTTTTGTGGGACATGTCGCTCTCTCCTATTTTGATTCAAAATATTTTTTAGTATTGTTGATTGGATATTTAACAAAGATAATATGCAGTTAGATGTTGCAATTAATTAAGATAAAGTTGATATTGTCTAACTTTCTCCTTGACTTTATGTAAAAGTATAATAGATTGCACTCTTTAATGTCAATTGTAAGAACACTTTTGAGTATTGTTTATTTATGGCATCTTCTAGATAATAATCATGTTGAGTATTAGATATGTCATTTTGGTTTCAACAACATCTACAAGCTTTAACAAAGGCGAAATTAAGCATTGAAGTAGTGAAAAATACAAGTGAAGTGCAAAAGTGAGTGTATTTAGTAAAAATGTCTCCCATAGGGCAAAAATGGCATTTTCCAAAGTCGTTAATTCAAACAAGAAGTCTCGGGGAGTCAAGATGGTCATTTTGACACAGTTTCAAAGAAAAGTGATTTTCATGAAGAAACCTACGCTCAAGTCTACGCCTACAGAAGCAAAAAGTGGCCAGAAAGTGCAAATCTACGCTCAGGCTACGCTCAGGACCTACGCCTAAGGCTTAGGTTCGGCTACAGTATTTTTCAGCACAAAATTTCAGCCAACTTGGGGCAGCCATATCTCGATCAAAACGGTCCGAATGGGGTAATTCTTTAGCCTAAAATCAAGAGCTTGAAGTCAGATTTCCAAAAAGCTATTACACGCCTCCATAAAATATGTGTAACTCCATATATGATCAAAATAGTGAGAGCTATCCTGTAGAAAAAATTGAAAATTTCATAATCGGGCTGAAATTTTATTTTGACTTGAATTGATCCATGTTGACCCGGATGACTATTCGATCCAAACACCTATAAGCATGTGTATATCACATATTATACATTATATTGAAGGTTTTGGCTCAGTTGAGTGTGAAATTACACAAAAGGGTAAGGTTAGGGTTTTTCCTTGACTTTGTCTATAAATACCTAGGTCCACAACAGAGGAGACCGCGTCTTTGAGAGATCTCTGCAAGTTTTCTATAGATTCATATTCTTCTACAGAGATATATGGTGAGAGAAGATCATTGAGTGATTATATATCTTCTAGTTCTCTCTTGGTTTGAGTTTTTCCTGTTGTGCTTCTACATCGATAATTCTCATCCACGATTGGATGATTTGGTTGCTGAAAAATTATCACACCATCTATTGCAACGAGGTTGCGTTGATCCATTGAGAAGCGGAGTCGTCTGAGTGCGTAGATTGAAGTAGGAGTTTTCGTGGTTATTTGATCCATTGAGAACCGGAGCCGTCAGAGTACGGAGCGGAGCGAGAGCTTCGTGGAGCGCAAATGATTCAAGGTTGTCATAATCGAGTGGAGAAAGGAAGACCTGGAGGGATTTGTAAGTCTAAAACTTCATAGAGTCTGTGTACTTCTTGATTCATAGTGCATCGATACCCGAGCGTATCTATGGTTTTTACTTAGAGTTTTTCCAAGGTTTTTCACGTAAAAATATTGTGTCTCTATTGTTTTATTTTCTGCACTTAGATTAATCTTTGCATGATTTATCTTGTTAGAGAATTGGATTAAAATTGATTTTTCCGTAATTATTATTAATCTGTCAATAAATCCATAAAAAGCCTATTCACCCCCCCCCCCCCCCTCTAGGCTATTTTCATTTATCGTCTAGGTAATTTCATCAATGTCTTAAATATTCATTGAGTTAAATTTTTCTTGATTTCAATGTGTTATTTTTTATTTATACTGTAAATTGGTCATCACATGTATATGAGTTGGGAGAAAAAATAATATTTTGAAAAAAATTAAAGTAGGTGAAAAAATTATCAACTCCACCAAGGACCACGATTACAAGAGATATCCAAAACCATACTCGAGGACTTCTCACTAAATTTGTGAGTTTGTACAAAATGACTCATTTCTGTTTTGAGGAGGATTAAAACTGGACAAACCATCCATTTACATATGTGTGTATGTAGTCTTGTGTCCCATATCGACTAAAAGAGAAAAGTTACCAAGGGAAACTTCTTATTAGTTACACCTAAGTAGCTTTATTGTATGTTGATGAGACCAAAATATTTGGTATTTTGGGCGTTAATAAATTCTTAGTTAGCCTATTTATTTTATTAATAAGATATTCTTATTTAAGTTGCGTGTTTAAGCACGTTTTAGGGGTCTTAACCCAAATCTGAGTTAATTTTGGGTTTTTAGCAAATTTGTCTGATCCGAAACAATACTCGGAGGATAAATCCACTCAGTTCAGAGCAAGGTACAAGTTAGCAAAGCAGAGTACAAGCGGCTAAAGCACAAAATCGCAAAATAAAGAAATATTAAAATTCAAGAGCCACTGATTGATCGGTGGAGTCTCCCGATCGATCGACCACCGCCGACATTGGGAAATGTGCGCAAAGATATTGCAGAATTCTAACTTTGTGTGCAAGTATATCAGATGGCAAATTGGTCCATTCACTGCTTTTACTTGGTCATCACACCAACTCTTCTTGGAGTGCAAGAAAATACATTTCATATTTACACCAACTTTTGTCTATAAATATATGAAAGCTTCATGAAGAGAAGATATCATTGGATCATATATCATCATTCATATAAAAAGTCTCTCCAAAGAAAGAGGCTCCTCAAGAACTCAAGAACCACAAACCAATCGTGAGGAGGATATCTACACCAACGTTGCAGTCTCCTTTCTCCATGAGCGGCTAGTCGGTATTTAGGGTTTCCAACGAAACCCTAGTCAAGTAATGTAGAACTTTAATTAATTTTATTGCAAAGAGGGGAAGCTAAAGAGCACTTATATGATGATTATGTAGTGAGAGACCGAACGAATTACCTAAATAAGATTTATTTATTAATTATCTTCTTAAGATGAGATTGAATTAATGATTTATCTTGAACAACTGTGTTTTTACTAAGGGCAAGAAATCCAAGGTTTAAATAATGGTTTCTACATAATGGTTCTTAACGGCATGATAAGATTTAGGTATATACGGTTCATACTAAGAGAAGATGACCATTAGTGTGTTTTTAATTTCATGTTTTAGGAATAGTTGTAGTATAGATGCATACCATGGTCATGTCAATTGAAGAGGAATTGTAGTAACTAAACTTGATTGCATCTCTTTTAGGATTAGGCAACTGCTTGTAGTGTTACTAATCTGATTCGTATAAGTTGTATTTCCCTCTTGCAATAATAAGATTAAAGGACTATATTATGCGACTAGTGGTTAGTTGGAGCAAAACCCTATACTTGTTTATCTTGATTTACAACACAAAAAATTATATATGTTTATTTATTTTATGTTTATTAGTTTATAAAACCAATCAATTAATCAAAACAACGTTATTAACATAATTCAATTTTCTGCTTTACAATTCTTTGAGATACGACTTTGATCTTTGTGGTTTGATACCCTATTTACCCAACTATACTATATACTACTCGTGTACTTGCGACTGAGAGGTAAAACTAGATCGTGTTAATTCTCTATTTTAAACACTTTTATTTTCATATGACTAGAACTGATCACAAGTTTGTGACGTCGTTGCCGGGGATCAAACGAATATTTCATATTATTGTATTGAAGTTTATTGAATTATTGTACTAATTTTAGTTTATTTTCACATTTCTTATTTTTTACTTGCAGGTCAGAAACCACACTGTTCAAAACTGTAAATTTTCCAAAAAAGTTCACGAACTCCAGTTTCGATCGAGCGGCAGTATCAGCGATCGATCGGTAAATTCACCGATCGTTCGGTAAGTTCCCTGATCGATAAAAATATATTATTCCGATCGTTCGGACAATTTTGTGATCAATCGGAATAGCTTCTATTCGTACAAAAGCAAATATAGACAAAATAGATACAGTTCAATCACATTACAATAGTATCAGAAAACAAATAAAAATATAATATTTCTTAAAAACAAGATTTATATTCAGATTTGCGTATCTTATTCTTAAAATAAAAAAATAAAAATAATTAATAATATAATATGTTTATATAATTATTTTTTTAAAATAAATAAATAATAGATAATAAATATTTATTTAAATATATATTTGTTGCATTGCAGTCTATAGCTCTATTGAATATTATTATTTAACGATTTATGCTTATACGTCATTCAATTAATAGTCTTCTTGAAGCATTTGACCCTGAAATTGATCAAACATACCAAATAAATAAAAGAAAGAATCTAAATAATTTAAATAGTATAAACATGGGTGATAACGCAGTAGTAGCTCCGTCTGCTGTCTTTAAATATTTCTATACTCCGCAAAAATACACTTCCCATTAGAAATCGCAATACCAGCAGGAGCAAACTAATATGAAATTAATCCTGCTATAGCTAATATGTTATCTAAGTTTCATGGGAACACTCATGAGGATCCCTATCATCATATAGATGAATTCTTAAAGGTCTGTAACATTGTGCGTATAAGAGGATGTACGGATGATGATTTTAAAATTAGATTATTCTCTTCTTCCTTAAAAGATAAAGTGAAACTTTGGTATAGTACAACACTAGAAGATTTTAGAAATAACTGGAAGAAGCTTCAGAAAGAATTCTTACACAAGTTCTTCCCAATGGAAAAAATGCACAAGACCCGTAGAGCTATCTTAATGTTCTCATAAATACCTATTGAGCAATTCGATGAAACTTGGGAACGATTTAACAAAATTTTACGAAAATGCCCTCATCATGAATTCCCTAATCACGAATTAGTCCGTAGTTTCTATGTAGGACTAGGAGAGGGCCACAAAAATACAGTTGATGCAAGTTGTGGAAGAACATTTACACAAAAAATCGAGACTTCCTATGGAATATTTTTTAAGAATCTTGTGAAGATTCCCGACAAAATATGTCTGATATTAGATCTCCACGAACTATCATTTCTAATCTTAAAAGAACCGATAGTGCATTCGAAGCGAGTCAGATATATGAAGTAACATCAAAACTGGATGAGTTAAATAAAAAATTTGATCAACTAATGAGAACCACTCATATAAACCCCACAACCCAAGAAGTCTATTCGATATGTGGTAATCCTTCGCACTATGACAACAACCGTCCTTATACACAACCAGAGTATATTGCTGAGGATGTTAATGTCACATTTACCAATCCGAATAATGACCCATTTTCAAATAGCTACAACCCCGGTTGGCGAAATCATCCTAATTTCTCATATAAAACTCAGAATAACACTTTTAATCAAAACCCTAAGCAACAGACCAACCAATTCTGATCATTTAACCAAAATCTTAATCAATAAATCAATCAATTTCGTCCATTCAATCAAAACCTAAATCAGCCACCTTTTAGAAACCCAAACAATACACAACCTATGAGAACACTTGATTTTGAACAAGAACTCATAAGTATGCTAAATAAGTTCAAAAATGCCACGCAACTCCTACATACCCATTCTCAATCTATCTCTAAACTTGAGACTCAAATTGGGCAAATAGCTAATTCTATTAATAGAAAAGAAGAAGGGAAACTATCGAGTCAACCACTCATAAACTAAAAAGGACAACATATGATTGAACATATAGCACAAGTAGGACAACCATCAATAGAAACCATTCAAGTCATAACTACACTTCGAAATGGTAGAGTCGTGGATAACAAGGCTGAGGAATAATTCGAGGAAAGGACGAATAAGCAAAATAATAAAGAAACCAATCCTGAAGTGGAAAATGAATTAGCCTCTAGCAAGAAAGAAATAAATCTCGAAATAGAGGTAGAAAAAGAATTAGTTTCTAAAAAGAAACAAGAACTAGATATGGAAAGACAAAATTCTACACCAACAAAAGAAATAGGATAAACGAGTTACGAACCTAAAGCTCCGTTTCCATAGTGTTTACAAGAGCTTGTTCCTTACGAAAAACAAGGAGAAAAGATTCAAGAAATGTTTGAGACGTTCCAACAAGTAAAGATTAATCTTCCTCTCTTGACAGCAATCAAACAAATTCTTCCTTATGCTAAATTCTTAAAAGATTTATGTATGCATAAAAGGTGGAACATAACGCATAACGCTAAGAAGATCGTGTTGACCAATCACGTGAGTTCTATAATATCCAACAATTTGCCTCTAAAATATAAAGATCCAGGAGCACCAATTATTTCTTGCACAATAGGAAATCAAGAAATTGGAAAAGCCCTGCTCGATTTAGGAGCTAGTGTAAATCTTTTATCGTATTCAGTATATCGGTAGTTAGGACCACGAGGAATAATAGAGGATGTTATTGTTCAAATTGATAAGTTCTATTTCCCAGTTGACTTCATTATTCTAGATAGGGAACCTGTCTACGATCATAAAAGGATTTACCTGTAATCCTAGGCCGTCCATTTTTAGCAACTGCGAATGCATGTATAAAATGCAGAACGGGGGTTATGGATTTATCATTTGGGAATATGAAAATCCGAAATAATATTTTTTCGAATCCATCTCAATTACATTAAGGAAAAAAGTGATTTCTTATTGACATAATTGACGAATTAGTGGAGGAAATGTCACCACAAATATTGAGTGAAGACCCATTAGTGAGGGCGGTGAATAGCGAAATTCTAGACGACTATGTTGAGTCTCTAAATAATCAGCAGTTACCAAAACTAGAAAAAATAGTTATAATCGAGCAAGCATTCGAGGTACCACCCTGGAGAACACCGAAAGAGCCTTTGCCTACAATATCAGGTACTCCTCCAGTACCGTCATTAGTATCCCCGCCCAAGCTGGAACTAATGGAATTACCCAATCATTTAAAACATGTATTCCTAGGGTCGGATAAAACACTACCCGTAATTATTTCAGCACAACTAAATACTGAACAAGAGATACAATTAGTAAGAATATTAGGCAAGAACAAAGAAGCAATAGGGTGGAGTGTGGATGATTTAAAATGAATAGATCATTCAATATGTATACATCACATCCACCTAGAAGAAGATGCAAAATCATCAAGGGAAATGCAGAGAAAATTGAATCCTAATATGAAAGAGGTAGTGAAACTACTAAATGCGGGAATAATATATCCAATATCAGATAGAACATGGGTCATCCCTACACAAGTAGTACCCAATAAATCTGGTATTACAGTAGTACCAAATGCAATAGGAGAATTAATTCCTCAATGAACAACTACCGGGTGGCGGGTATGCATTGACTATAGGAAGTGAAATTCCCATACTAGGAAAGATCATTTTCCGTTACCCTTTATAGACCAAATCTTAAAAAAATTGGCAGGACAGAGTTACTATTTTTTCTTAGACGAGTATTCTGGGTATAACCAAGTTGCAATAGACCCGGCGGCTCAAGAAAAAACGACTATTACTTGTCCTTATGGTACCTTTGCATATAGACGAATGTTGTTTGGATTATGTAATGCACCGGCTACATTTCAACGATGCATGATGATCGGTGCCAAAACCTTGATTGGTTTCAGCTACTAGGCTAGAATAATAAGTAATAATAATAGTTGTGTAAGTAAGCCTTTGAATGTTAACCTAGTTTTACCTATCGCAAGTACACGAATCAATCGCAATATAGTATGTTTATGATAGGGTATATCGAATCCACAGAGACTAATGATTTCACAACTTCTTTTATAATTATTGAGATAGACATGCTTTAGTTTATTTCATGCATTAGGAGAAGATTAGAGTAATTTAATTGGCATGCACCAATCAGTTTAGTCTTGAGATGGGTTGTCGCCATCCGGTTGATGATAATTTTTTTTGGGATCGTATTTAACTATTTGCAGTACGACATGATTCACAGTCTATGAATCGCCCTCTTACAAATGTTACATTGACAAAACTATATTATAAGGTTAGTGGTGGAGTGATGACAACCCTAGTTTTCTCTCTCTCTTGAATCACTACCCAATTTACTTTAGTTTTTAGTTAATTTAGTTACGATTAGATAATTTGGTCTTTTAACCACCAAAACAAACAATTTTCAGATATATAATTCAGTGTTTTGAGCTATTAAAGTGAACAATCTTAGTCTTTGTGAAATCGATATCCCTTACTCAAGCTTTACTATTCTACAATTGATATGTGCGCATGCGTAGGGTAAAAACTAGGGCGTCTATAAGGTGTTGTTTTTAACCACATATTTTGTACACACCTGACGCACATCACACGCCCGTCATGGTTGATATTCTTCTCTCTTGCAGAATCTCCTAGACAATATATAAAAACCTCTAATTTTTCCAACCCCCCCCCCCCCCCCTTGTAGAGGAAACCCCTCTCTTTTATAGAAAAAGAATGCATCTTTATTTGGTTAATTAATTGCTTCATGGTCAAGTCAGAATTGTGTGTTATAATCCTTGAAAAATAGTGTTAAATCTCATCAAATATGGTTAATATTATGTCTAAAATAGTCTATAAGTCATTCCATGTTGAGTTAGGCCAAAACGGGTCACACCAGTGCATATATAAGTTGTTGAGTCAAACTTGGGGTAATTGGTTTTGTCGAGTAGTCGGTGAAACTTCATGTTGATGCACAATGGTGCGTAAGCTCGCTCAAGTCTCTGGCCATTTTTCTTCAAATGCGCAAGTTCGCACACTTGCGCACTCACCGAATACTCGGTGAAGGCACTACCGAATACTCGGTAGTTCTTCACCTTGTATTTTTTTGTTTCATCTTCTTTACTCTGTTTCTCTTCTCAGTTGCATTCCACTGCACTCATTTTGCATCCTTAACTTATTTTTGGTCATTTATAGGTCTTTTATCCATGGTTTCGGCTCACGGATAATCTTGAGTCATAAATTCAATTATTTCACCGAATTAAACTCGTTTTGCATGACATAGTCCTGAAACGTCTTAAAACACAAAAATCGCATAAAAGCACCAATATAATAACAATTTTAGACATAACAATGTATAGTTAGGAGCCTTGTATGTACGATATTTGGCTCCTATCAAGCCCCCAAACTTCAACATTGCTAGTCCCTTAGCAATCAATTCAATAAAAAAAATTTAAAATAAGTGATGATTGTGTTTTTAGTATAAGAAATTAAAATTAACTAACTGAACTATTTATCTAATTAACTAACTAAACTTTTATTTCGTGAAGATGTACGATTACACTTAGCACGTGTAACAAGCCTTTTAAATCCCTCGGCAATACCGAGTGAACGAGTGAAGTTTCGTAAAGGTTAAATATACTACCCATAAATTCTTCCATTCTTCATTTTCATATGCTCATAAAATCAAATAATCATTAAATTATGCAATGCTATAATACCGTCAGAGTAAAATGCATACAAATTATCCCCACACACTCATAAATAACAGTTTTCATGAAATTAGATTCAAAAGAATGGTTCCCACAGTAGTGAAATAAACTTGTTAATCTCTATAACCGTTCAACATAGCTCTCCGTGCTTTTGTGAACATTCTCTATGGTAGACTAATATCCCTTCTTCTATTTCATTGATCAAACTTTGTCATGATATAACATATATAGAACATTTTTATTTTTATCCTTTTTTGTCTTTCCAAGTCTCCGAACTTTCCAACGAAAATTTTTAGTCCCGACCAACTGGGCCCAAGCTTCTTCCATGGGATTTATGTTCATCAATTTTCTCCCCTTTTTACGCGAACACTCTGCTACTTTGTGGTAGGAGACCCGGTTACTCAGATCGAAGAACAGTTTTTTGCATTTTTTTTATATTTTTCATAGAAATAATTTATTTTTTCTCCATACTACTTCTTCATAACACTCCCCTTCTCCCCTTATCAGGGTTACAACGCTATTTTTTCAACTACATAGTCAAAGGTCAATTATTTTTCCCATAAAGAATGTGTGCATGTGCTTATATGTCAAAATTATCTTTCTCGGTTTCAATTTCACTCATTTATTCACTTATGTGGACCACATCTTAAGAATCAACTTAGTCAAATTGTTACGTACTCATAAGTGAGGTAAGTGCATACATAATACATTTCTAGTCATAACATATAGATAAATTAACTCATACTTAACCTTAATCACATATTTCGAAAAAAGAACTTAATAAAAAAAATTTCTTTCAATATTTTTATTTTTCTTGTTCCCTTTAAAACAGTAACTAATAACTAATTCCCTCCCCCCCCCCCCCCCCCCCCTCTCCCCCAAAAAAAAAAAACTTAAAGCGGACCATGTCCTCATGGTTTAAGAATATAAATAAAATAAGGAAGAAATTGTTACCACCCTTTGAAGCGTAATTCCGGTTACTTGCGTTGTCATGCACGTATCTTCCCCAAACTTGTTGTGAATGATTTACTCAAGCATAAAATACTATACAAAACCCAATATCATATCAAGTGGAGAGATAATCATTTAATAAACCAAAATATTAAACATAGACAACAAATTTTCAACGGAATGGAATTTTATTAATAATTGCACTCATGATTTGTCCTTAAGAGTCTACAATCCTATAAAGTAAAATTGCAGAAAAATAAAATAAAATAAAGGCAAAACATGGATAGAACCAATCCTAAACGGATTTGGTGAAAAAGAAAATAAATAAATAAATAAAGTAAAATAAGAAAATACTAGAGAATTATACATCCATTCCCAATCCTACGAATTATTCATATTCCACTCCTAGCCACATAGGGCAAAGTCATCGTTCCATGTGTTGAATCCATTTGCCCACCACTTTCTTAGTTCATATATGGAGGATTTGCCAAAGAATTGATCATGATCAATTTTCTTAGGACCCGTATTCATTGGTTCATCAGTCGCATCCAAAAATTCACCCAATTGATATTCGATTAACGCAGTGATGAGGAAAGGAAATAACAACTTCACATCCATATGTAATGAAGCACATGAATTTTGCTCAAGAGTGTGCCAACACTCCATCATCTTATCATAGATCAACTTAGGGATAGAAACTCAAAATTCCTTCTTAAAGCAATAGAGCGTATACACCATCTCTCGTAATAGATATCTATCTTTTTCCTTGGGACATGCTTGTTTATCCAAAATTCCATCAATATACCAAAGCTCCGGTTCTAGCTCCGTATTTTTTATCTAAAATTGAGTTGGTGGGTTTTCAAGCCCATCACAAATCTCTCTAACCATATCACGAAATGACGAAATCGGATGTGTAATAAGGCGAAACTTCCAATCAAGATCGGAAGGTAGTTCATGAGGAAGTCCCAATGCTTTTGCAATAGCCTCGAGAGTCACATTGATGGACCTAGAATTATATTGTATAGTCGTACGAGCGATCAAACCTCCTTCACCCTTAATATCGTGCCTCATATTATAGTAGAAATCAAGCACAATGTTGGGAAAAGCTTGTATATTCGCCGATTTGTAAAGCTGCTCCAATCGCCGCTCTTTGAAAGCTATGTCTGGCATTATCTCCAATGGATCGTACGTGATATGCTTATAGAACACTCGCTCATACTTGATCTTGTAATCTACAAGAGGATCACCCTTAGGGGTAGCATCCTTGATTTCCTCCTCCGTCAAACTTCCAATGGTCATACTAGCTTACTAATTGTCTAATAGTTTTGAATAAGATGTGAAAGAAAGAATAGGGGAGGCCTTATATTTATAGATCTTAAATCCAAGTCTCTTCTAGGAGAGGAATAATTCAATTCACAGCATAAATCTGAAATAGGAATCATTGAATTGGAAAGTTTTGAAATGGTAACTAGCTTTAATGCATATTTTTCATGGTTGAACAGGATTTCGGTGTTTATGGAAACTTTTCTAGAACTCTCTTTTCTATAATATAAAAATATGAAAACTATATAAAACTATTATAATATATTAGTTAAAATCCTAAGTTAAGAAGAAAATAAAAAATAAATAAGTATATATTTATTTTTTCAAAAATATTAATTTCCAATTTCCACCGAGTACTCGGTAGTTCCTATAGCAAAAACAATTTTCAAAAATTAATTTTATTTAATATATATTTATATAAAGTTATACATAAAATATATATAAGAAGTAAGTATATATAATTAAATAAAATATTTAACTAAAGTTAATAAAAATTATAATTTTTTTATTAATATGATATTATATATTTATGAAAATAATTTAAATAAAGTCAACTATTTATATCATAAATTATACATATGTAATTATATATAAAATTAGTATATAAGTTTTAAAAACGTAATATTTTTGAAAAATCGTACCCTTATACATACTCATTCAAGAGAACACTAACTCTCTCATTTGGGGCCCTTTTTAAGGTCGTTGGCACAATGTTTGTAGTTCTATTAATCTTTATCGTAAGTGGGTTCTATCAGATCGACAGAATCCATACAGCCTAATTCGGGATTTATTTCTGCGAACCGTTTCAGTTGTTGACTACATTCCTTATAACTTATTCTTTTCCTCAGACCTTTAAGTTTTAACAAACTAATACTAAATAATTGCTCATCTGGGAAATAATCCATTAACAGTGTTATCTACTGTTGATTCAACTATTATTCTTGATAAATGATCTGCCACAACGTTTTCCACACCCTTTTTTATCACATATTTCAATATCGAGCTCTAGTAATTATAGGATCCATCTAATAAGTATGGGTTTGGAATCCGTTTTTGTTGGTAAATATTTTAAAGTTGCGTGGTCAGAGAAAACGACTACCTTGGTTCCTAATAAATATAATCTAAATTTGTCAAAGGCAAATACTACGGCTAACAATTCCTTTTCGGTGGTAGTGTAATTAATTTGAGCATCGGCAAGTGTTTTACTGGCGTAATACAGTACATATGGTAACTTATCTTTTCATTGTCTTAATACTGCTCCTATGGCATAGTCAGATGCATCACACAACAATTCAAATGGTAGGGACCAATCCAGTGGTTTCATTATTGAGGTTGTTGAGAGTAAATTATGCAATTTCTCAAACGATCCAAGACATTCTTTATTGAAGTCAAAAGTTGCATCTTTTAAATTCCCAAAAAAAAAAATTTGCATCTTTAGCTAAGAGATTGCATAATGGCTGAGATATTTTGCTAAAATATTTAATAAATTGTCTATAAAACCCGGCGTGACCTATGAATGATCGAATCTGTTTAACAGATGTAGGAGGCGGTAGATTAGTAATTAATTCGACTTTAGTTTTATCTACTTTTAGAAATTATGTGTCCTAGGACTATACCTTCTTGAACCATAAAGTGGCTATTTTCCCAACTTAATATTAGATTTGTGTCTTTACATCTTTATAATACAAGTGCTAGATGTTTTAAACAATCCTCAAAAGTAGTTCCGAACACTGAAAAATCATCCATAAATACTTCTAGAAATTTTTATACCATGTCTGAAAAGATTAACATCATACATCGTTGAAATGTAGCACGTGTATTGCATAAGCCAAATGGCATTCTTCTATATGCAAACGTACCATAAGGACAAGTAAATGTGGTATTTTCTTGGTCTGTTGGATCAATGGCTACTTGATTATAACCGGAATAACCATCTAGAAAACAATAATAACTTTGGCTAGCTAAACGTTCTAAGATTTGGTCAATGAATGGTAACGGAAAGTGACATTTCCTAGTATGTGAGTTTAGTTTTCTATAATCAATACACACACATCACCCAGTTGTGGTTCGTTGTGGGATTAACTCACCTTTTAAATTTGGCACCACTGTGATACCGGATTTCTTTAGTACCACTTGTGTTGGACTAACCCATGAGTTGTCTAATATGGGGTATATAATTCCCGCATCAAGTAATTTTACTACTTCATTCTTAACTACCTCCTTCATATTAGGGTTTAACCTTCGTTGCATCTCTCGAGATGGTTTCGCATTCTCCTCTAAATGTATACGGTTCATATAAATTGAGGGATCAATTCCCTTCAAATCAACCACACTCCATCCAATTGTTTTTTTATGGTCAGATAATACTTATACTAATTGTTCTTCTTGTTTTGTCGTAAGATAGGAAGAAATAATAATGGAAAGAGTATTGTCTGGACCTAAGAAAACATATTTGAGTTGCTTAGGTAATTCTTTAAGCTCTAATTTTGGTAGAGATGTAAGTGACAGAATAGGTGGAGTACTCGAAATAAGAGGTAATGATTCATGTGGTTGTTTCCAAGATTCACCATATAGTGCGGTTTTTACAATTGCGATGTCCTCTTTATCGAACTGTATTTGTTCATCTCTATCCATGTTAATGTCCTTTTCCTCAGTTATTATTGTTTCCAAGTTATCTTTTGCTAATATCTCTTGTGTCACTTCTTCCCCTAATTCATCTATCTCATCAACGTTAAAACAATCGATTTTTTCTGAAAGTTGGCTATTTGTATTAAACACATTTAATCTTAATTTCATATTCCCAAATGATATATCCATTACTCATGTTCTACAATTAATGCATACATTAGCTGTTGTTAATAATGATCGTCCTAAGATTACAGGTATATGTTTCTTTGGACTATGAACAGGTTCTGTGTCTAGAATTATGAAATCAACAAGGAAATAGAATTTGTCTACTTGAACTATCACATCTTCAACTATCCCTCTTAGCTATTTGATTGATCTATCTTCTAATTGAAGTACAACCGTCGTAGGGTTTAATTGTTCTAATCCCAATTGTTGGTACACTGAATAAGGTAATAAATTGACACTAGCACCTAAATCAAGGAGAGCCCAACCTACTTCTTGATCTCCAATTATGCATGATATTGTAGGTGCTCTTGGATCTCTATATTTGGGTGGTGTATCATTTAACAATAACGAAATCACTTGTTCAGTCAACATTATCTTTTTAGGTACCTTAGCTCTATTTCTATGATTTTGCGTACATAAATCTTTCAAGAATTTAGCATAAGGTGAAATTTAAGATATGGCATCTAATAAAGGCAAGTTAAATTTTACTTGTCTAAATACTTCTAAGATTTTATTTGTTTTATCGCCTTGTTTTCCATAATAATTTGATCCTTGGAGACGTTGAGGGAATGGTGTTTTTGGTTCATATTCCTTCTCCGTATGTTTTTCAAGTATTTCCTTAATAGGTTCATCTATTGTTGGATGTGATGTTTCTTTAGGAATATTTTCCAAAACTTCTTCTCATGCTAGTCTTTCCTCAAAATTTTCCTCAACTCTATTATCCACTATCCTGTAACTCCTTAAGGTTGTAATTGTTTGAACAGTTTCATGCATAGGTTCTTGTAAAGTTCTCAACTCAATCATATGTTGTCTTTTAGGATTCATCACGGGTTGGCTTGGTAGTCTACCATCTTCTCTTTTATTAAGTGTGTTAGTTATTTGTCTCATCTGTGTTTCTAATTTTGAAATAGCTTAAGAATGTGTGTAACAGTTGGGTATTAGCTTCTAAGTTATCAACAATTGCTAAGAATTTATCCTCAAAACCAAATGATCTTTGTGGTGGATTAGGGTTTGGAATTTGGTTCCCATATTGATGTTGGTTTGATTGAGAAGATCGAAATCCTTATGTATTAGTTTGAAATTTTTTATTACTATTGAATTGTCTTGGATTTTGATTGAAATTTTGAGTGTTATTGAATGGTCTTGGATTTTGATTAAAATTTGTTAGAACACTTTTGAGTATTGTTTATTAATGTCATGTTCTAGACAATAACCATGTTGAGTGTTAGATAGGACGTTTTGGTTTCAACGACATCTACAAGTATCAACAAATGCAAAATCAAGCATTAAAGTAGTGAAGAATACAAGTGAAGTGCAAAAGTGAGCGTATTGAGTAAAAATGTCTCCCGGAGGGCAAAAACAACATTTTCCAAAGCCGTCAATTCAAAGCAAAAAGTCTCGGGGAGTCAAGAGGATCATTTTGGCACAGTTGTGGAAAAAAGTGATTTTAGCAAAGTATCTACGCTCAAGCCTATGCCTACAGAACCTAAAAGTGGCTAAAAGGTGAAAAACTACGCTCAAGGGTACACTCAGTGTTCTGCCGCATCTACGCTCAAGCGTTACGCCTAAGGCGTAGGTGCTTGGCGAGGAATTTTTTGCAGATTTCATGAATTATCGAATGTAACCCCAACTTGAAGTTTGATGATGTGGCTACGACTTATTGACCAATATACATGTTTGTATATCAATATAAGTCAGTTTCACTCTTAATTGGAAGGGTTTGACACAAAGAATAAATCCTAATCAAAATGGGGAACAAGTTATCTCAAAACTAGGGTTTCCTACTCTATAAATAGGAGAAGCCTCTACAGAATTGGGGGAGTGGTTTTTGAGAGATCTCTGCAGTTTTTATATCGTTCATATTCTTCTACAGAGATAGATAATCATTGAGTGAAGATATTCTTATTCTCTCTTAATTAGAGTTCGTTCAATTGTGCTTCTACATCTAAGATCTCTATACACAATTGAATAATCTAGTTGCTGAAAAATCAACACATCACACTGTGCAATGTGGTTGCTTTGATCCGTTTGAGAAACGGAGTCATCTGAGTGCGGAGATCGGAGCAGGAGGCTTCGTGGTTATTTGATCTGTTGAGAAACAGAGTCGTCAGAGTATGAAGCGGAGCGAAAGCTTCGTGGAGAGCGAGTGAATCTAGACTTTCATACGTCAAGTGAAGAACAGCAGATTACATCAGTTGTAAGTACTGTTTTCATATAGTCTGTACAAATTCTCTGATTCATAGTGCATCGATACCCGAGTGTATCTGTGATTTTTCCTTGGAGTCTTTCCAAGGTTTTCCTAGTAAAAATATCGTGTGCCTCTATTGCTTTATTTTCTACATTTAGATTAATCGTTGCATGATTTATCTTGATAGTGAATTGCATTAAAATTGACTTTTCCGCAATTATTATTAATTTGTCAATAAATCCACAAAAAGCCTATTCACGCCCCCTCTAGGCTATTTTCATTGATCGTCTAGAAAATTTCAATTGGCATCAGAGTGTGGTTGCCCCGTTTTAGGTTAACTACCTAAGGTTAGATCTTAAACTTAGACGATGGACGTACCTCGTGAAGGAGGTTCCGTATCTAGGTCCCTTTTATTTGATGGTTCCAGTTACACGTATTGGAAAGCGAGAATGAGAGCGTTTTTGAAATCGCTAGATGAGATAGATTGGCTTGCCATAAAGGTAGGATACTCACCTCCCACTGTGAAAGATGTTGTTACTAATGAATCTAGGGTAAAACTGTCGAGTGAGTGGACCACTGCTGAAACAAATAGTGCTAGTTGGAATTCAAAAGCTTTGAATACGTTGTATAATGCGGTGACTACGAGTGAGTTTAAGAGAATAGCCACATATGAAATTGCAAAATAAGCTTGGGACATTCTCCAAGTAACTCATGAGGGAACTTTAAAAGTTAAGCAATCTAAACTCTAAATTCTAAATTCACAATTTGAACAGCTTGGGATGGAGGAGGATGAAGTTTTTAGTGACTTTGAGGCTAGGTTGACTGACATAGTAACAAGTTGTCACAATTTAGGAGAGCATATTCCAGAGACTACCATAGTGAAGAAAATTCTTAGGTCTCGACTAGAACGTTTTCGGTCTAAGGTTACTGTCATATCTGAAATCATGAGTTTCAAAGATATTAAACTTGAAGAATTGGTAGGGAATCTAAAATCTTATGAGATGGAGATGTGTGATCAATCGTCTAAGAAGTCGAGTGGTACAAAAGAGAAGAGCATAGCTTTTAGAACCACTAAAGAGGATCCTAGTGAGTCTGATGAGGAGGGTGAGTATAGACCAAGTCAGTTTGATATGATCATGAAGCAGTTTCATAAATTTTTAAAATTTTCTTGTGGTCAAGAGTTAATTAAAGGACAAAAATTTAGAGATAAATCACATGATTTTAAAAATAAAAAGGTCCAAAATAAGAATGACAAGATTGACCCTAAAAAGAATAAACCTCAATGTTTTGAGTGTCAAGGATTTGATCACATAGCTGCTGAGTGTGTCAATAAGAAGAAAAAGACAAAAGGTCTAGTTGTTACTTGGAGTGATGGATCAGATGATAGAACATCTAGTGATTCTGCTAGGTCTGACATGGTTGATGAGTCTGAGAATTTCACCGTGTTTGCTGCTCAAAGTAAGGAGGTCGGTGAAATTGCTGCAAGTTGAGCAATGTCTAAAGATGATTCTGAGGATAATGAAGATCGTGGGGACTCGTATGAAGATGCATACAACAAACTTTATGAAAATTATGTTCATATGAGCAAAGTCTTCTCAAAATATATATCTCAGTTCAAAAATATTGATAAGGAGAGACAATCCTTAAGAGAAGAGTTGACCAAGCCTGAACAAGAAAGGACTTAGGCTTTGAAGAGGGTAGATGGTCTCAACGAAGAATTAAACATTCTACAATTGGAATTGAGTGAGAAATCTACAAGGATTAAAGGTTCGGAAAAGGATTTGAAGGATGCTAACTCAACTATCCATAAATGGTCTAGTGGAACACTTAAGCTGAATCATATGTTAAGTGTGGGAAAATCTGCAGGAAATACAAAAGGGTCGGGATTCAAAGGAACATTGAGTGATTCAAACATCATTTCCAAAACAACCTTTGTAAGGGGTTCCCAAAAAGTATCTAGTTCTTCTCAAGGTAAGTTTGATAAGAATCTGAATGTTCAATCTTATGCCAGAAAACCTATTGAGAAGATTTTTTCTTTACAAGAGATTGTTTACCATCAGTAGAACATTTCTTCCAATAAAACTAGTAAGAGACTAATCCTAATAAATTAAATGAATCATGTAAACCACAACATCTTTCTACACCTAGTAGTCTGACAATAATTTCATAGAATTCGCATGTGAAACTGCAGGAGGGAACACTAAAAGAATGTAAAAAAGATAACTGCGCCAACCTAGACATATGTAACAAAATTTTCATCGAGTTTGCATACATTACTAGTTTCTACTGAAGGGGTTCAGCTTGGAAACAAACAATAGGCAGGTAGCAAATGATAAATTGAATGGAAAAACCAAGATAGTGAATTTCACTCTTTTCAGAAAGATGACTCTGTCTTGCAAGCTGTCCATAGCCCTGTCATTTTTATGATCATCATCAAGGTCACGCGGATATGAGGAGGAAGCCTGAATACCACCCTCCTCAATGCCATCAAAGCTATCAAAAAGTGCTGCTCTGGAATTACGTTGCTCCCTGAATAGAAAGACAAACACAATAATTAGTTGAAGATGATGGATATGAAATTCTTTGGAACAATACCATTGCTAGAAAAAGGGAAAACACTTGGACTGAACAGAATCTTCCACAATAATGTCTATAGGCACTTCCATGTAGACTTGTCCGTGGATCGGATTTTGATCCGAATCCGATCCATTTAGCCGGATATGGATTAATGAAAAAATACGATAATTCGAATATAATCCGAATCCGATAATCCAGTTTCATTAACAAATTGTATATGGATTTAGGTGGTCCGATCCGATAATACTCCGATTCGATTGTATATTCTATATATACAGAAAAACTATGTTATTAGTTGTATATATTAAGTAGTATCTCTACTTATGTCCCAAATTTTGGTTTGTTATTTGACATTCATATATGTCATGGACAAGTATTTTTAAGTAAATAGATAATTTGATTTTTAATATTCATAAAATAACAATAAAGAATTACTATTAATATTAATTGTTGATTTGTATTTTTCAAGAATTGCATAATCGGATTGGAGATCCAATTATCACAAAAATCGAATATGGATTAGCTAAATAACAATCCGTCGGATTATCGGATCGGATCGGTATTATGCTTATTGGATCCGATCCGTTTACAGGTCTACTTTCATGTATGTCTGTATGCACATAATGGAGAGAATATAAACTACCAAAAGTAGCACATGAAAGAAGGCAACTATTTCAATTTATGCCAACATTAAGCCAATAAAGTTCAAGAGGAAAAAGAGATTTATAAGACTCCCCTGTAATTAATGATATCATGTGCTAAAAGGTCAGGTTCTTTACACGAATAGGTGATACACATGTTGTGGTCCTATGAACAAGCAAGAGAGCTGGCTCCAATGAGTTTGTATGTGTGTTCGCGCGTGAGCGAGAGAGAGATCCAAGTGCAGTAAGTCCAGTCTAAACATCCTCTAAAACACAAGAAATAGGAATAGCCTGCTTGAACTAAAGAAATAAATCCAAGCTAGTGGAGGACAACTCTGAGTATAACCAATCACAGACAAAAGCTGTGACTTCATTTGGTGGAAAGAATGTTTGAGTTTGGAAAGGTTCCACCCAAATGACATTCTACCCAACTACTGAACTTGACTAATTTTGGTTTTCCTGGTTACACAATTACCACCTCAAAAAGGTTTGTATCACCTGAAATGCATAACACGCGGCAGTGATCAAAACACACTCCAACTTCTACTCATTCAACTATCTAAAACAACTGATATTTGCAATGCAACACCCTATTTCTCCCAGTAGTTAAATCCTCCACATTTGCTTCCTTGCAGATACAATTCAACAAGCCCGGATCCCAATGCTAATAGTCGTGCACATGGATCCATCTTCTTGAATTGCTGCTTATTAAAGCAGAATCCTTTCTTATACCAAGTTGCTCAACCCAGGTTCTTTCTCTAGCTCTAAATAATTGTCTTAGCCATTCAATCCAAAAACAAATCCCCTATAAAATCAACATAATTATAGCGATGTTATTTAGTAGATGTTTACGGGTAAAACTTTAGATCGATGTTGTTGTGTTTGTGTCGTGTTTTGAACTACTTTAATGGGATTTGACATGTCAGCGTATCAGTGCCATATCATTTATGTGACTTGTGTCCATGTCTATGCTACTTAGATTCCTGCATAATCCCATTCCGTTTTCTGCTCATCTTTGGCACTCCTCTTTCATCATCTCTCTACTACAAAAATCTACAAACACTGCTCTACCAGTTAAAGCCCATGGCTGTTTAAGGTATCCTTAGACCCCAAAAAAGCCACAAGTTCAGCTATTTTCTTCAAGCTACTACAGCCGATATCCCTTCAGTCAAGCACACATAAAGTCCTGCGGCTTGCTCCTCACTAATGACAGAAAAATGAAGCACTTTTTTTCTTAAAAAATATTTGATCGAATATTTTCCTCCTAATTTTGTAACGGTCATATTGACATTTCCTATATCACAGTCATATTCAACATGTACTATTCTCATGGTTACTTAGTTTCTGCATATATATAAATACATATGAATGTATAAGTGCCTCCATGAATTCACACACACACATATATATATATATGGGTCTATATAAACAAACCTTCTGTAACTCATCGGAGCCGCAATTCACTGCTTCAGTCTTTGATTTCACTTCTTCAGCCTATGATTCTTCCTCTAAGAGTACACATTGACAATAAAACCGTTACGGCTACAAGATCTGTTGCCTCTTTAAGCCCGATATATATTGGTGATATATATATATATACAGCGGTAGAAAGCAATTGAAATGAAAACAAGACAAAAGAAGCAAATCAAAGAAAGGATTTGGAAAGGTAAGATTATAACTATAAAAGTGGTGCTATACATAGAGGGGAAATGGGCCGGTTTGGGTTGTATCATAAACGGTAAGTTACCCCATTCTCAATCTATCATAACAGGTTATAAATGGGTTGGGGTCAACCCTATCCAAAACCCTTCAACATATACACTTGTATTCCAAATTTTAAAAAGTTATAAAATATATACATATTTTAATTATAACCACTTTACCGTGTCTCCATAAAAGTTTACTAAATTGATAAACAAAATTGCACTAAATTCGTGCTATATATGCATATAGACATATATATATATATATATTTAGTTATATATATATACACCATATATCTCTATCCCAAATATACGTATATGTTCTATAATATATATATATATATATATATAGGAGATTGACACATAGGATAAAGAAGGTTGATTGAGAGAGAGACCAAAGAGAAACGCTTGAAATAGACTAGAGAGAAAGGTGGAGTGGAGTTGAGGGATTACACGGTACCCTCACCCAACCCGCTAGCAACTCGCATGTTAAATAATTCACTCATTACCCAATATGTTAGCAATCTATATATTAAACAACTCATTTATTACCTAATTTTAATGGGCGAGTTGATGGATTTGGGTAATTTTTGTCTGCTCTAGTGTTATCCCTCCAAAAATGAAAAAAATAAAAGATTTGGGGAAAAAATAAAAGAAAGGATAATGCTATATGTGTTTGGGCTGACATATTAAAGATAAAATAAAGAATTTTAAGGGATAAACTTATAACTACAAAACTCTTTGGTGTTATCCCTCCAAAAATAAAAAGATTTGGAGATAAAAGAAATGATAACAACTTTAAGTATTAAAATGACAAAACTATCATATATATTTTAAAAAACAACTTTATTAACTAAAGGATGAACCGGACATTTAATTATTATCATTTCATTTATTTTCTCTCATTTGGTTTATCCAAACAAGAATTATATTATTTCTTTTCTTTTCTTTCATAATCTATCCAAACATAAATTTAAAATATGGTTATCATTTCTTTTCTCTCCTCTCATAACTAATGTTATCATTTCTCACATATCCATCCAAACGAACCCTAAAAGATTGAATAAAATTAAAATAATCCGAATAAAGGGAAGGGACCCAAAAGTATTTGTACAATAATACATACCGATATAAGGAATTTTAGAAAATCACAAATAAAGGGAAAAAAATAAAAACAAAAAACAGCACACGCTCTTGCTGTTTGGTATAGGATTTTGTATGTTGGCCCAGTACCATAGTAAAACAGAGGCCCAAAATGGAAGTAGTAAAATACTAAAATGTTGTTTTCGTCTGGTTTTCGTTTTGCACTGTGACCCAAACTTGTCACTGTAACACAGAAAGCATAAGCCCACGACTCAAAATATAATTGTATCATATATATAATTATCTACACTCCTGCATAAAATATTATTCTAGGGTGAAATCCAACCAACATAAAATATTCTAGCATAAGCATAAGCCCACGATCTTCATGGCGATTTGGAAGAGATTTTGACAAATTAACCATTTCATCACAAAATCCATCGTCTGACAAAGAAACTTTAGAACTGTTGTGAAATCCAACCAGCTCGTTGTATATTTTTCGATACATGATTACGTTTGGACCGATTTAAGAGTTTTTACAACCAAACCATTTGACGTGTGGCACCAAGTCAAACCGAATAGTGATAAAACGATTTATTTCAGTTCGGTTTTACCGTTCCAATTTTTTTTTCTTCTCTACGGAAGTATATAATTATAGTTACGAATGAAAATTGAAAATTTGTTATTTATAATGGTATTATTTTATACATTCAAAAATTGAAATAAAACGAAGAAACCATCTCTTTCTTGTAATATAAAAATGCTTACATGCTCAATAATCCATATCTCGTTACTTAAGTTTTACAAACCTGATATCAAATGTTAATGTAAAAACACTTGCTAGTATTGTTTATTGTTGACAGGTTCTAGACAATAACCATTGAGTGAATTGTGAGATCGGGTAGGTTTAGGAAAATAAAAGTGGTCAAGCAAAGACATCGACAAGCTTCATCAAATTCAAATCAAAATTAAAGTAGTGAAGATGGTGTTGTTTGATAAAACTGAAAATTAATATCTGAATTTTAAGTACTGAAGGTTTTAAGTGGAGCTTAAATTTTTTTTTTGAAATTTTTGTAAATCTTCAGTGTTTAGACTTCAGTGTTAAGTGGTGATCATATCACTTAAAATTTTACCACATTTTAAGTGGTGTTCAATTTTTTTATCAAACGCACTTAACAGATTAAGTGTTGAATCTATTCAGATTTAAGTAGTAAATAAGTGTTATCTAACAGACCCAGAGCAAGTTTGAGCAAAAAATGCATTCTGGAGGGCAAAACAGACGTTTTTCAAGGCCAGAACTTTGGGAAACATTTTAAGGAATGAACAGGGTTCAAACAGAAGAAAAGCTGGAAAAAGTGGATTTCATAAATTTTGCTACGCATAGCCTACGCAAATAGTAGCCAAAAACTAGCTAGAAAGTTGAAATCTACGCACGGGGGAAATGTCCTTACTCACGAAGCTATGCTCTAGCATAGCAAGCCCTACGCTCAAGCGTAGGGCCATGCGTAGTACACCTACCTGAAATTTCAGTTTGGAAGAAATACACTTGGTTTAACCTATGTTGACTTGGGTTACACTCCAACATATCCTAGCACGTGTATAAAGGATATTTACACCAAAGTTGGCTCAATTCACTCTCAATTACAAGAGGATTAAATAAGGGAGGAATCCTAGTCTAAAAAGGAAACAAGTTTACTCAATATAGGATTCATCTCTCTATAAATAAGAGGAGTCTGTATAGATTTTGGGTGTGGCTTTTGTGAGATATCTACAATACTTTCATAGATCAGATCCGTCTGCAGAGAGAGAAAAATAGTGTAAGAACATTTATAGTATTATTTGTGTTTGACATGTTCTAGACAACAACCATGTTGAGTGAATTGTGGAGTCGGGTAGGTTTAATAGGCATCGACAAGCTTCTTTAAATTCAAATCATGCCTAAACAAGTGAAGAATACAAGAGAATTGAAGAGGAATCAAGTTTGAGTAAAAAGTGTCTCCCGAATGGCAGAAACGTCATTTTTTCGAGTCGCAACTTTAAGAATTATGACAAGCGAGTCGAGGAGGTTCAAGTGGCACAATTATCATAAAAAGTTGGTTCTAAGTATTTTGCTACACCTGACATACGCCCATAGCAACAAAAAATGGCTAGAGAGTGTCGTTTCTATGCCCGAAGCACACGCAACATAAACAGGCCAACGCCCCAGACATAGGAGCCCCTACGCCCCAAGCGTAGGGGTCTGGCAATTTTAATGATGGAAAATTCCCGTTTTGCCCTCGACTTGTTCTCCTTTGAGGCGGTTGTGATTTTACACCTCGATATTCGTGTCATACACATAATATACATCAGAGTATAGGGTTTTACTTGGTTTGGTGTGAAATTACGAAAAAGCAAAAGGTTAGGGCTTTTCCTTGACTTTGTTTATAAATACCAAAGTCTACAACAGAGGAGATAGAGCTTTTGGTGAGATCTCTACAAGTCGTCTACAATTCATGTTATTCTGCAGTGATAGAGATATAGAAAGAAAATCATTGAGTGATTCTTTATCTTCTAGTTCTTTCTTGTTTAGGGTTTGTTCAATGTTGTTTATACATCGATGATCTTATGCACAATTGAATGACCTAAATTCTGAAAAATCTAAACACCACCTTGTGTAATGTGGTTGCTTAGATCCGTTTGAGAAATGGAGCCGTCTAAGTGCTGAGATCGAAGCAAGAGGCTTTATGGTTCATTGATTCATTGAGAAGCGGAGCCGTCAGAGTACGTAGCGGAGCGAGAGTTTCGTGGAGCGCGAGTGATTCAAGTCCGTCAGATGTCGAGTGGAGAAAGGCAGATCATGAGTGATTTGTAAGTCTAAATCTTCATAAAGTCTGTGTACTGCTTGATTCATAGTGCATCAATACTCGACAGTATCCATGATTTTTACATGGAGTATTTCCAAGGTTTTCCACGTAAAAATATCGTGTGTGTCTATTGCTTTATTTTCTACACTTAGGTTAATTTTTGCATGATTTATCTTCTTAGAGAATTGGATTAAAATTGACTTTTTCGCAATTAATTTTAATTTGTCAATAAATCCAAAAAAAGCCTATTCGCCCCCCCCCCCCCCCCCCCCCCCCCCCCCCCCCCGCCTCTATGATAGTTTCATTAGTCGTCTAGGTAATTTCAAAGAGATTGTTTGATTATCCTATATCAAGTTTTTTTTCTAGTTTGTGAAGGCTATCCAATTGTGCTTCAACTGTTGAGATCTTTATGCACAATTGGATGATCTAGTTGCTGAAAAATCATCACACCACCTTGTGCAACGTGGTTGCATCGATCCATTAAGAAGAAGAGCCGTCGGAATACGAAGATTGAAGCAAGAAGCTTCGTGGAAAATTGATCCGTTGAGAAGCGGAGATGTCAGAGTACGAAGATCGGAGCGAGAGATTCGTGGAGCGCACGAGTGGATCTAGAATTTCAGACGTCAAGTGAAGAACAACAAACCACAATGGTTGTAAGTCCTGTTTTTATAGAGTTTGTATAAATTCTCTTATTCATAGTGCATCGATACCCGAGTGTATCAGTGGTTTTTTCCTTGGAATGTTTCCAAGGTTTTTCCACATAAAAATCTCTATGTCGTCTCATGATTTATTTTCTGCACTTATATTCATCATTGTTTGATTAATCTGATTAGAGAATTAGGGTTTCGTGACTGAATAAAATTGACTTTCTGCTAAATAATTTTAATTGATCATAAAATCAATAAAAAGCCTATTCACCCCCTCTAGGCTATTTTCCTTAGTCACCTAGGTATTTTCAGTTAATTTACGGCTGCATTGATGGGATGACAACATGCAGTAAACACAATTTATTTATGTAACATGATAGTATATAATATCTATGTATATATCCATATGCATAATATTTTATGACTCGATTCGGCCCGATTATGTTCCATGGGACCTAAAATTGGAATTGATCCGTGAAATCACAATTCCATTATTATGTTATTGTGTCAAAATCGAACCATTGAGAATATGATGTAGGATAAGAATCTTGGCTGGTTGGTTGAGCAGTTTTCAGACCGATGGCTGGAGTATCTGATTTTATTAAGAAAATATAGTTTTTTAGTGAAAACGACCAATGAACAAAATCACTGTATAATAGTAAGCCATCATGCTTTTGGGCCGAAATCCATCATTTAAGGCTTTAAGGCTCGTATTTATTTCGTGATTTTTCTTGGTGGTCAACATAAATTCTGATTTGGATGATATTTTAGGATAAACATCTTTTGTTAATTAGGATTTTTAGGTGTGTAAATCCTCAGGCCCACCAGGTTGAAGCCCATCAAGTATCAGACCCATCAGGCTAATGGCCCAATAGGGTTATTAAAAGCCTGAAGACAAGGCCCATTTCAACTTGTATTTCTTTTAAAATAATGATGATGATGAAAGCAAAGTGTGTTGCCCTAATGGGCTAAAGGTCCAAAAAGGAAATGTATATAAAAAAAAATAAAAAATTGAATAAAGCATAGAATTATTGTGTTGTGCATTTTTAGGCATTTACACATTGACGCCGTCTATGGGAAATCAACGAGTTCTTGAAATTTTCGGTCTGTCCTTCGGGATTCGAAAAACCATCTCTTTTTTCCCATCTCGTTAAGCTGAGTTTATTTTTTCAATCTGAAGATCTGAGAGTTGTCTCCATTCTTCACCACCTTTTAAAAAATCTCCGTTCGCAGTCCCCAACAAATATGTCGGTCACCCGTTCGCAGGCGGACGTTCCGACCACCCCTAACAGCCGTGAAAAAGGTTCCCAATCCATCGAATGAATCATGCAACGTCTGATAGTTGTTGAGGAACGTAGCTTGGCTCTCGAGAAGTAGAACACAGAGCTCATGGCGAGATTAGCTCCACCACCGCCTGCCCCTCCGGTAGCGGCGCTCGACCCCTCCGAGAACCAGCAAGATGTCGACAGGCTTGAAGAGCACGCCGAGTCTTCCCAGCGCTCGGGAAAGGCTCCTGCCACCGATGAAGCCCTGACCCCCAGAAGCTTCAGGCAATGATGGTCGAGTTCCAGAAGAAAATCCTCGGGGATTTGAGAGCCCGATCCACCGATGACCTAGCCATTCAAGCATCAACCGAGCTGGTATAATCACCCTTCGTCCCAGAGATAACCCGGGAACCCTTTCTAAAGAAGTTCATTATGCCCCGGTTCACCCCCTAAGATGGCATCAAAGATCCTGAGGAGCACATTTATCAGATCCATCAGAAGATGACCATGTATGCGGAGAACGAGTCCTTGCTCTGCAAACTGTTTTCCACTAATCTTGTTGATGCGACCCTATTATGGTTTAGGAAACAGCCACCTCAGTCCATCGGCAGCTAGCAGCAGTTGACCAGGCTCTTCGTTTCCCAATACTATAGGAATAAGAGACAAAAGAAGACCATACCCTGCCTCTTCACTATGATTCAGGAAAAAAGGGAATCACTGAAGAGCTTCCTGTCCCGATTCAACATCGAATCTTCTTTTGTCGACAACTGTGACCACCACTCTGCTATGGAGGCCTTCAGGATGGCCCTCATTCCAGGGACAAGTTCCACCAATCTTTGGTGAAACGCCCCCCATCGGGCATTGGGGAGTTAAACTCCAGAGCCCGGGGATATTTGAGGATTGAAGAAGAGGAAACTGTCAGGCAGAGGAGGGTGGCCTTGGTCAGCATTAAAGCCCCATTAAAGGATCAGGCAATCGATCGAAAGCGTCCAACTTTATCAGGATCGCCGGCTCTTTCAGGATCATCAGTCCTGAAACCGTTCAAACGCTCCAAATTTGAAGATAGAACGACCCCCCTGAGGTCAACCTTGCCAAACTCTACCAAGATAACAAGACCAAAGGGATTTTCCAGTAACCCCCAACCATTAGACAACCACTTGACCAAAGGGATAAGTCAAACCATTGCGCTTTCCACGGGGATTTTGGGCATGTCATAACGAATGTCGTAATCTAAGGCAGCAGGTTGAGGCACTGTTACTTCGTGGAGAGCTCCGGGATTACGTCTAATAGGACAAACCGAGGGCCGATCAACGTGCTCCTAGCACCCCCAGGAATCCCGCAGCCACACAGCCCATCCGGATCATCAATATGATTCTTGGCGGACCCGCCTCCAAGAATACCGAAAGATCCAGCCGGAGCCAGCTGTGAAGGGCCCGCAAGATAAGAAAAGTCAACGAAATCAATAATGTCCACCACAAGACAGGAGAAGCACGTATCATTTTTTCTGCATCAAACCTTCGGAGCATCCAGACCCCACATGATGACCCTCTAGTTGTGACCCTGATGGTAGCCAACTGTCTTGTGAAGAGAGTCATGATCGATCCCAGGAGCAGCGCAAACGTCATCACTAAAAGGGCTTTTGAAAAGCTTGAAATCGACCTGAATGAAATTGTGACGTCCCGATGCCCTATTGTAGGATTCGATGGAAAGCAAATCGAGCCAATCGGGGAGGTCCAATTACCGGTATCTGCTGCTCAAAGAACCCTAACCGAGACGTTTGTTATAGTGTACGTGAAGCCTTCATTCAATCAGCTCATGGGAAGGGGATGGATTCACCGGATGCGGGGTGTGCCTTCAACCCTTCAGCAAGTGATGAGATGCATAAGCCCGAATGGTTTTGGCACCATTGACATCAGAGGTGACCAGGTGGCCGCCAAGGAGTGTTATGCGGTCACACTGAAGGAGATTTGGAAGGGAAAAGGTCCAGCGGTGCCCCATTCCAAGGAACAGAATCTAGGCCCTAAATAGCAATCAAAGGAAAGGGATCCGGGTACCCCGATCATGATTGAGCCATTACAACCAGTCTCTATTGTACTCGATAGCCCGGAAAAAGTTACTTTTGCAGGTACAAACCTTACCAACTCTGAATTAAGAGAATTGACACAGTTATTGCAGGATAATGCCGATGTATTTGCATAGGAACATACAGACATGCCTGGCATCGACCCTCTTATTGCCCAGCACTCGTTAAACGTTGACCCGAATGTAAGACCGATCAGGCAAAAACAGAGGCGCATGGGAGCGCATAGAAACCAGATCATAGTAAACGAAGTGTCCAGATTGTTTCAGGCTGGTTTTATCAGGGAATTCAAATATCCCAAATGGCTCGCCAACGTAGTGGTCGTCCAAAAGAAGAATGGTAAATGGAAGGTTTGTGTTTATTTTACTGACCTGAATAGGGCGTGCCCGAAGGACAGCTTTCCACTGCCAAAGATCGACCAGATGGTTGACGCTACCGCTGGCTATGATCGTCTAACTTTTCTAGATGCTTATTCGTGATACAACCAGATAAAAATGAACCCGATGGACGAGGAAAAGACCTCATTTATTACTGAAACACGTACTTATTGTTTTAAAGTTATGCCATTCGGACTAAAAAATGCAGGTGCCACTTTCCAGAGGTTGGTCAACAGGATCTTTAAGGGGATGATGGGTACAGTAATAAAGGTTTATATTGATGACACTATGGTCAAGAGCAGGAAAAGGGAGACCATCTTACCCACTTGCGACAAGTGTTTGACACCTCAGGATGCATGGCATGAAACTTAACCCAGAGAAATGCTTCTTTGGTGTATCATCCGGACAGTTCTTGGGACACATCGTGGACAAAACCAGGATCCAGGCCAGCCCGACTCAAGTCAAGGCCCTGATAGAGATGAGGGAGCCCCGGACACATAAAGACGTTCAAGTCTTGACGGGAAGAGTGGTGGCACTTAACAGGTTCATGTAAGTTCGCTGTCGGAGTATTATCACCCCGTGTTATTTTTTTCTTTTTCCTAAAATTCTTTTCGATTTATTTTCGGTTGTGATGTCACTTGTTCATTACGTCTTGTTTACTCGTGTTATTTCGCTTGTAAATTTTTCAAGTTTACGTTTAAAGTTGACTGGACGACTTTACGATTTCGACTTGACGACTTCATGGGCTTTATTGTTATAGACTACACGATTTTGTTTCGACGTTTAGCATTTAGTTTTTCGACTGGGCGACGACACATTTTATTAGATCTGACTTGTTAGGTGTTCCGATGATTTAGTTTTATAACTGGGGTAATTATATCGATTTATTTCATTTATTTGGCGTTCCATGGATTTAAGGGTTCACGCGTTATTATTTGGAGGCTCCCAGTATTTTTCAAGATTTATTGTGTATATATATATTTAATTATAATTATATATATATATATATATTGTTTTGCGGAATAGTTTGTAATTTTTGACGATTGGAGGGTCACTTGTGTAATTATTATATATATGTATACACATTTGCACATAGAAAGAGAGGAATCACACGGCGACTTTCAGTTGATTTCCTTCTTCTTCTCCGTATGAATGACCTGTAAATCCACCTTCTTCTCCTTCCTTGTTGGCCGTCACCGGAAATAAAGAGAGAGAGAGGGAGTTGGTGTCTCAACTCCGGCCGTCAGTCACACGTCTTCCTGTCATCGAGCCACAAAATTGATTTAATTAGGGATCCAGGTAAGATGCAAGTTGGGGATTTATTGCTGATCGCGGTGGTGATGGGGGCGGGTATGTATACAACACTTGTATTTGTGATTTTCTTTTTGTGGGTTCTGGGATTGTTCTTAGTGATATTGTGGATACTTCCTTTTTAGAGGGTTATTTGTGGTCTTTCTATTGGCGAATGGTTGTTTTCTATTTTGTTTTCCGTCACAAATGGTAGCGAAGAAGGTTTTAAAGGAGTAGATTCGGATTTGGTGAATCAACCAGATTTGATTAAGATCACAATGGCAATAGGAAGTATTAGGCCCTCGGTAGTATTCGTTTATGACGAGGCCAGATGTTATGAAGTATCCATCTACGACGTGGTGACTCCATTTAGGGTTCCCACAACAGAGAGTTTGGAAGGGGGTTTTGGCTACCAGTTTGATAACCGTGTCACGATAGTGAAGAGGTTATCTGAGCAGAATGATGAAATGGATCGGGTTTACGGGACTGAAGTTCCATGGGTGAAGGCGAAGGAATTCTTAGGTGGTGTACCTTCATCTCGTTTTGAACAATCGAGGGAGAAGATGGGTGTTTCGTCATGCGATGGGTTGAGGGAGAGGCGTGTGCTTTACACGGACGAGAAGATAGATGTTCTGGAAAAAAAAATAGTAGGTGGCACGTGTTGGTGTAGGGGCAGAGGGATGACGCTGTTAGGGCTGGGCATAATGATTAAGGAAGACATTATCACGTGAGTAGGCAAAAAGGGAAAGAACCGTTGGTGGATGATGCGTGAGCTCTTGGAGTATTAAATAATAATTGTGAGATTTGAACATAAGTTAATTACATCTTAATGTAATAATAAAGTTTTTGTGTGGTGTGTTGTTTGTATTGAGTATTTGTAATTGATTGTCTATGGATTAGTATATCTATGCTTGTACTTTGATTGATTTTCGGGAATTGTATTATTTATAATATTTTTCGAATTCGTTTCCGTAATAGTGAATAGTAATCACGTAAATTGTATTGGTTGACTAGATTTGACTAGTTGACTTTTCATAAAATTCTAGGTATTCTAGTCATTATCTGAGTCTTTGGATTCGGGGCGTGACAGTTATGCTAATTATTAAACTTGAATATTAGAGTTTAATGTGTGGTATTAAGTTTTTACTCATTGTGTATTCCATAAAGGGAGAAATGTGTTTTGGAACAAATAAATAAATAATTATTACCTTGTTTTATGGGTCCTTTTGTAATTACTGATAAGATCGGACTGGTGACATATGGTTTAGTTATGTTAAATAATATGCAAATGGTTCATATTTGTTTTTTTCTTTTCTACATGTTACGAAAATTTTCTCTAACATGAGAATATGTATTATTGTATTAATGTGGGGGAATGAAATCCATGTGACTTACTGCGCTATTTAGTTCAAGTATGTGGTGAATTTCGGGGACGGAATTCCTTTATTAGGGAGGAAGAATGAAATAACCCTAATTTATATATTAAATGGATTTGGTATTTATGATGTGGGTATATATGTAATTTATAAATTTTAATGTGAAATTTGTAATTTAGAAATTTTGGTGTGTAAATTAGTAATTGTGATATGTGTAATTATGTGTAAATATATATATATATATGAATCGGATATGTGTAAATGATAAATTAATGATATTTATTTAATATAAAAGAAAAGGAAAAATGTGAGGAAATAATTGATAAAAGAATGGAAGAGTAGGAATGTGGGGTAAATGTGAAGAAAATTGGGAAAGGGTGGAGAAAATTGGGGAAAGGTGTAGACAAAA
This sequence comes from Cornus suecica, assembly GCA_963922005.1. Taxonomy (NCBI): domain Eukaryota; kingdom Viridiplantae; phylum Streptophyta; class Magnoliopsida; order Cornales; family Cornaceae; genus Cornus; species Cornus suecica. Next base: position 18,153,386 of record OY998241.1, read on the forward strand.
GCTAAAGGAGGGGCCCCACATGTTTTTAAAGGAATAATTGTTAGAATTATTAGGTTATGTCTTGCAATGGATACAACTTCATTTTTTGCTCTAACGTTTGAGAGAGAATGGAGACAAATGAGAGAGAGTCTTGGAAAGAAGGTGATCATCTTGGATGAATTTTGGCTTGAAGATATAAATTAAAGCCGAATAATTTAAAGCAAGTTACAACTCTATTCTACCCCTTTGAATTTATAAATCCAAGACTTTTGTGAAATAATATGTATAAATAGATATATATTATTTATACATAATTAATTTTCTATAAAAATAATTATTTAAGTGTTATCATGTATATAAATGCATATATATATGGATAGATGAATGTTTAATGATTATTATGGCCCCGTTTGGATACGGAAAAACAGTTTTTATTTTTTTACTGTTCACCGAGTTAAAAAAAAAAACACGTTTGGCAAACGCGTTTACTGTTCACTTTTTTTCCCAAGAAAACTGTTTTCTGTGAATAGTGTGTAAAAGTGGTAAAAACACCAAATACAACTTTTAATTGTTTTTTGAGTTTTTTCACTGTTTAGGGTACCACCTCCGCCACCGCCCCCACCACTGCCGCCACCAACCACCACCACTCCCGCCACTGGTAGCTGTCACCGACCCCTGCCGCCCACCAATACCATTTTATTTTTCAATGCAAATTTTCATCCAAACGCTTTTTTGTTTTTAGTTTTTTACTGAAAAAAATAAAGACAAATACAAAAACAGTTTTTATATTTGAAGACAGAAAACAAATACAAAAAACAGGCTATCCAAACGGACCCTATCATATATTTTATATTATCTTTAAATTGTATTTTAATTATAAAATATATCTATAATCATGAAACTTATCGTTAAATATTAGTTAAGAAGCTTTATTAATATTTAAAATTATTTAAATAGATTTCTTGAATTTTCTAGGAATTTTAAGAGTTATTGTGGCAATTTTCAAAAATTATATAAATCTGGAAATCTAGTGTGGCTGATTGTATGGTAGACTTATTTTTCTAACCATAGGATTATATTAACTTTCAATCCAAGCATTTGATTTAAATATACATGTATGCTGGAATCTAGTGTGAGCGGATTTAGTTTACTATGATACACTCATTTTAGTAACCATAGGATTAGATGGAATCTTTAATCCTTACCATTGAAGTAAACTATAGTTATTGGGTATAATCTCGTGTAGGTGTGCACACACTAAGCATAACTTTGACCAATTAAAATCATCCAAATATATGAGAAATTATCCGGTGTAAATGCGCACACCGTAGGCATGTGAACTTCACTAAAATTATATTTAAACCCCTGAATATTAATATGACTACGAATATACCCCTTGCAATTACTTTAATTACAGTTTGTGTAACACCCCGTGTTATAATCCTTTTTACTGAAATTATTTTTGATTTAATTTCGGTAATGACGTCACTTGTTCTTGACGTATTGTTTGTTCTTGGTATTTCGTACCTGTAAATTTTTCGCGTTTAGTTTTAAAGTCGACTGGACGACATTACGGTTTCGTTTTGACGAGTTCGTGGATTATTGTTATCGACTACGCGGTTTCGTTTTGATCAATTAATGTTTAGTGCTTCGACTGGTTGACGACACGTTGTAATTGATCGGACTTGTTTAGTGTTCTGACGTTTGGGGTCCTAACCCGGTGTATTTCTTTCGGACTATTTTAGTTATTTGGCGTCCCGTGGACTTTCGGGGTCGCGCGACATTATTTAGAGGCTCCCGGTATTTAATGGGATTTATTATATATATATTTAATTATATATATATATTGAAGTGGGGTCATTTCGTAATTATGGATAAGTTGAGGGTTGCTTTTGCAATTAGGTCATATATATATATATATGTATATGCGTGTACTGAGCTGCTGAACCACTCTCCTTCTCCTACACGATACACAGATTTTCAGTTTTCTTCTCCACTCTTCTCAAACCTTCTCACGCACAGATCTATTTCTCTATCATTCTATAATGGCCGATTGAGATAGGGAGAGAGAGAGAGAGAGAAGACGGGAAGTGGAGGTGCTGCTTGCGGCACAGTGGGTTGCGCAGGTGAGGTGCGACCAAACGAGGGTTTCATTTGAGGTTACGGGACATGGTGTTTGCCGGCGAGAAGGAGAGACGGCCATGGATGGCGATGTAATCGTGAGCAGGAAGGTGGGAGCCTGGTGCTGTGGCCGCTGCTATAGTGGCGCGACCATGAGCCGCGTGTAGAACAAACGAATTTGTGTTCGGTCTTGGGTTTGCAATTTGGCTTCGTGGTCGCCGGCTGAGGTAGCAGCGACGGCGACCATGGAGGTGGACCGGTGGTTCGCGGCAGCGTGGGTCACCAGACTGGTGTAGATCGGGCGTTTTGGTGGGTAACTAGTCCCGAGTCGACTGGACTGAGTCGGGTTGACTCAGAGGCGAGTCGGCCTCGGTTCGGGATGGTTTTCGGGGAATAGCTTGGCCTCGGTACCGTGTACGATATATCCGAAATTGGTGCGAAACCATTGAGCGGTTTGCAGGGAATTTCAGATTTTTGGTATGAATTTCAGTTTCGTTTTCTGTAGATTTGTTCCGAATTAATTATCGATTGCTAACAAATTTTAATTATATTGAATAGGACGATAAGGCGGTCATTTCAACATATTAAATATATTTTTCGGACGACTTTGGTCGGTGGGCGTTATATTCGGGCGCCGGTACTGTTCACGGTGGGCCCGAAACGGCTGTTCTGTAAGCGTATTTCAGGTGGGAAATTTTATTTCGCACTCCGCATTATTGAAGTAGTTTAGGGGTGCAAAGCCCTTATTTAATTTAATATAGATATATTAAATCGTTAATTTAAATATCTATAATTCGTTTTGAATCGGAATTGGACTTAGGAATTAATTTAAGAAAATTAATTAAATTATTTCCTATGTAATTAAATAATTTCCTATATGAATCGAATAGGAATAGATGGCTTAGAATTTCCCTTGAGAATTAAATGAGTTAGTAGAGATTCGTGGAAACTTAGACGTTGTGCTAGGTTCCTTTGCGATACGTGAATTAATTGCTTTAATTTATTTTAAAGGCATGATAAAGGAATTTGAAATATTTTCTAAAGAGTTAAAGAAAATATATATTTTGAAAACATGAATGGTATATGAAATTGTTTTCATATGATTTACTTGTTTTATTGTATTTTAAAGCATGAAAGGAGATTTTGAGATTTATATATTACCATGTGGGTATTTACATAAATATGATGTATTACATATTTATGTTGAGGCATGATTATCATTTGGACCTGGATGCATATTGAGAATATCATGTAGTGTTAAATCATGGTATTGGTATATGTGGGTTGTGAAATCATGTGGGGTGTCTTTGTGTCGAATCGTCGCAACAACTGGCCAGGGGGTGTTCCCATCCTGCGGAATAATGAGCCGTGAATAGGGTATAGGGTGAGTCGTCTCATTCTCGAAGTCGCGGGTCGTCTCGTGCATCCGATATACGGATCTTTGGTCACGGGTCGTCTCGTGCAACCGTCTTCCTTGTTGAAAGTGTAGTGTCAAAAACACTTGGGAAAAATCGGTGCGGTACTCTTTCTCCTTGTAAATGGGTGGAGTGCGTATTCGTTAACCACGTGATGTGGGCAAAGAGTGGTGTATAAGTGACATTGTATTTGCATGGCATTTATGTGATTTCATTTGACATGTATACGTGATATTATTACATGTGATGTTGGAGCAGGTTTAATATGTGTTATTATTGCCTGTTGGATTTTGGAGCATGTTATGTATGAATATTGTAAATTAAATTCATATTTTATAAATGCTCAGTTGAAAGTAATTAATGTGGAAGAAAATGATAATATGTCATAATTAATAAGTATAATGAAACGTATATCCTTGTACTTGTTGTATACTTTAGTACCCTTGGGGGAGGTTATGCGTGTTGGCATAGTGATCCATGTGGCTAGTTGAGGCTAGTGGTGGATCGTAGGCTTGACTTTGAGTTGAGGCCTTAGAGATTGTGGTTAATAGCCTTGTGATTGTGATTAGTAGTTTGGTGATCGTGGTTAGTTGTGTGAACTCTTTTGGAGATTTGAGATTAGGGATGATTTTTGTGTCAATTGATAATTGAGGTCTTAGAGAAGGCGAGTGATGAGTTGTGTGAGATTTTGATTGATGATAAGAGATTATGATTAGGGATTCATTAAGTACTCGAGGTACTGTAGTCTGACAGTCTTGATTCTTATGTTTAGTCCCTTCCCTTAAGCATTTCTGGTACTGTGTTTTGTACACTAGTACGTTGTCGTTGACTTGTATGTCATTTCTTGAGTTGTCAGTTACGGTGTGGTGCCGAACCTCTTCCATGTGTTGTCATTTGATTTGGTGGAGTTGGAAACGGATGGATGTCTTCCGTGAGTCCAACGTGTTGTTCTTCCTTTACTGTCCTTTTGGGCATTATAGGAATCCGTGGAGTTGTTCATTCTTATGTGGCTGTCATTTCGAAAACGGTGTTTTCTAAACCTTGAAACAAACTCTTTATACTTAAAAGGAAAAACCCGTTTTTGCCTACCCCCGTAGAAATGAAAAGTTTTAGTACTTTATAAATGATCTTTGGATCTTCTTTAAAAAGATTTTAAATTCTAAAAGCCTGCGATGGCGAATGACGGAGACCGGGGGCAAGACGGTCATTTTTACTGTGTGGTTTCTTAAAAGAAAACTATTTTATTACTTTCTCGAGATTCCTAGACTTCTTTCTCAAGATCTCGACCTGTAGAGTTTTGAAAGGTGTTCCATTGTTTCACCTTTGCTTCCTATCATTTCTAAGTCTCGGGTATGAGGCTTGGTGTTGTTCAGGGTACACATATAGTGTTGCCCTTTCCTTTCTTCTTGGTTTTTTATGTCACCACTTAGGTGATTCGAGTTGTTCCACATGTTAGGGGCATGGATACCGAGTGGATTGGGTTCCTTGTCCAGGTGTTTTCACTAAACACTTGTGGTGTTCTTTACCTTGACATTGTTATCTCGGTTATCTGTTGGTTAAGCATTGGAAAGTCTTTTCATTCTCTTTGCTTTGGTGACCCTGAGGTGGTCGTTCTTTTGAGTTGAGTTCGTGTACTCTTAGTGATTTGATTGGGTGGTTTTCCTCGCCTACAGTGAGAGTGTTAGTGATGTGATTGACCCTATTAATGATAGTATTATGAGGTCGATTTGAATTATGGTATGATGATATGATTGAGGTGATCTAGCCCTTGAGAGGTAGATTTTCCTTAGGAATGTGATGAGGTTTTTTATATATATATATATATATAGATGATGATTGTGTTAGTACACAAGGACGTGGATGTTTTCCTTCCTGTATTATCGGGGTGTGGGATTTGAGTATTCCTTGGTACTAGTGGTGGATTTGATCCTTGTGGATATTAGAGGTGAGTGTGCTCCCTCTATTGGGTTTTGTGGTTAGCGTGGTGAGTATTTGATGACTTGTCAGGATTGGACTTGGGTGTACTTAGTGTATGTTGGTGAGAGTAGTGTAGACTACCGGTATGGGTACTTGGAGTATAAGCCTTAGTTGTGCCTTGTAGACTCAGATTGCATACTTATACATGTATACATGTATATATATATATGTATATATATGTATTCCCCCTATATACTTACGTACGGTAGTATATGAGCACGTACCTTGGGTTTTCGTGGCTGGGTTATGTTGTGGGCTATGTATCTCACTGGGTGGTTTAGCATGACCTAAACTATTAGAGGATGTGGTAGTTAGAGTATTCTTTCCCACTGAGCTTATTTGCTCACAGGGGTATTTCATTTGCCCCCTGGTATTCCCACGCCAGGTTGCAGGAAATATAAGGCTATAAGCAGGATGCAGTGCAACGGCAGTTTTCTCTTGTTTCCTTGTTACAGGTTTGGAGTTGCGTTGGGTGATGCGTTTACGATTGCAGTACGACTAGTTTATGGACGATAGGTATTTACTGTTAGCTTCTCTCCCCATTGTTATGGGATTGTTATGTATTTTCTTTTGGGAGCCAGTCTGTTGGCATATCCCTGTTGATGTATCCTTTATTTCCTGTATTTATTCTTTCAGGAGGTTATTGTATTTATTTTGCACAGCTAGGTGCATTTCTTGTATTCCTATTCGAGCATTTGTGGCTCTGTTGAGTTTAGAGGGTTTGGAGGGGTTTTGGTTTCTTTCTACTACCTCGGCCCTAGTAGGATTGATGAATGTGGGGCTTGGAAGCCATTGTAATTATTTAATTGCTTTGGGCAGGTTATTGTGTTGTGTTTGGTTGTCCGGATGTTCCATTTACAAATGGAACTCTGCCGAATTTTCGTTAGATTCCGCTGCTTTGTTTATTATTCATTTGGGTATGAAATATACCATTTCCTATCATTATTCCATACGTTTTCATGGTTAATGATATCTTAGTTGCTCATTATAATGATCACATTCTGGATCCCTTGGATGTCCCAGTTCGGGAGTCTTAGGAATTTAGGGACGTGTCAGCATGGTATTAGAGCATTTTACCCTTTTGTGGGTGTTTGATGACCTTCAGTCATTGGTTTTCATTTGTTCTTGTTTCTTTTTACTTCCGCATTCACTCCCTTAGTTTTTAGGCTCGGGTTTCGGAGTCCTAGGAATTTGGGGCGTGACAGTTTGGCCCTAATTATATTACATTTTGACCCCTTAGGTTATACTAATTATAATATGACCCCTATAATTTACGGAAATTAGATATTAGTCTCCATAATATTTCTGAAGTTACAATAGGATCCCTGTATTGTACTGTAATTACAGTTTGACCCCAAATCTTTATTAAAAAGATATTTGGGATCCCTATACTTTAATTAAGTAATATTGTGATTTATGATCTCATAATTAATCTATCATAAAATATGTTAAGGTTATAATGGTGTTAAATATATTCATTAGAATGATTTATCAATAATTATATTATGGAAGTTGGTATTTGTTATTTATTGAATATAATGGTTTATTATGTTGTTATAAATCATAATGTATGATTTCGTACATATGTGTAGCATGTGATATACAATGATGTGTAGGATATTCACCTTTATTATGTTAATAAGCATATTTGTGTGCGATGATGTATGAGATGAAATAAATAATGCAAGGGAATTGATAAATTCGTAAATCATAATATTTAATTAAATAAATATGGATTGAGGATGTTTAAGGAACCAGTTGGAGGCTGACTATTAACGTAGTCTCATGAGTACCACGGGACATGGTTGAGTTGTCACGACATGGGTGAATTGTCGGGTACGTGGTTAAAATAAGGTTTGGATAAATTGTCTATTGGCATAAGAAAATGATTATGAATATTAAGAGGTTCCTTTATATGATATTGGTGAGGCATGGTATGCATGAGTTATTTATCCTAAAAGGGATAATTATATATTTTTATTTGATTATAAAAATATATTTATGCATGGATTGCATGGATTATTTATTTTAAAAGGTATAATAATATATCTTCTATTTGATTAAGGGAAAAATATTATAAAATATGTTTATGCATGGGAGGCATGGGATATTTCTTTTAAAATATATAATTATATATCTTTTATTCGATTATGTGATATACATATTATAAAATATGTGTATGCATAGGATGCATTGGTTATTTTAAAAAATAAATAAATCAATAAATAAATATATATATTTATATATCTTTTATATGATTATGAAAAGAAAATAAATGTTCTAAATGTTTTATGGAAAGTGAAATATAAATCTTATTACATAGGGTCTATATATCCATGTTGTTTCGTTAAGAGATGTTGGTTTTATCGGTCCTCTGTTGGGTTGTAGTAGTAGTGGACTTGCTCGTGGGTTTAACCCACCTTATTGTTATTATTTCAGGTCTGTGACAGTTCAGCCACCGGGTTAAGGTTTTGAGTCATCGCGTTTTGTTCGTGATCGTCTACTCCATTCCTACTTTCGGTTTATAGTGTATATTGGTTGTACAACTGTTATAAATTAGGCAAGGTTATTAAAAATGTAATTTTTTATTTAGGGGTCCTTCTTTAACAGGATTCTCAGGTTGTATCTTAAAGTCTTTTGTAAGATTTGACGTTAGTGTTACTTCTGCTATGATTTTTTTTTATTTCGCAAATTTCCTATTGTATTATGTGTTTTTGTATATTAATTGCATAGTATTTTCCGATCTTCGTATGTGAGTCTGGCCAACTCACGGGCTAAAATTGGGTGTATCACATCTTTCATATCATTTATTAGTGGCTCCAAGCATCTATATCATTCCTTAATTGTTTGGGCCCTGGAATTAGCAACGTTAACATTATATTTTCTTTAAAGTGGAGGTAGATTATATACTACCAACATCACTGGCCAACAACTACATGTTGAACTAAGATTTTCAAATTGATTAAACCCATTGATTGATAGGCCAAGTCTCAAATTTCGTCAATCAGATACAATAGAAGGTCATTCTTTATCCATCGTATGCCATATAGGTGTATCAATCGGATGTCATATCTTTCAATCTTGACTTATATGAGTTGAATGCCACGTTAGCTATTAAGTTATTTTAGGGGACCAAAACGTTCTTCTAAATCTTGGTACTATTGGAATGTATCACAACACCTTAGCTGAGACACTTAAATACACTCTTTATACTTATTAATATGGATAAACTTGATAGGTCATGCAATTGAATTTTCATTAATTGCTCCAGTCAAATAATAAGAGGGATGAGGGATGAGGGATGATTCCTATACAAAGATATTTCATCTTTAAAGATGAAGTTTACCCACATTTTACAGCAATCATAACCAACAGGTGCCTCACCTATGAGCATAATAGGATCAGTCGAATCAACTTCTTCGCTAGCAACAAGTAATTCACTCCCATTATACTGATATAATTCACAGTCTGCCTTCTCAACATTTTCAATATATTGAACACTTGATGAAACAACATGACATGATTCCTTATTAACATCTTGTTCATAGGTAAGAAGAAACAAAGTAACAATATTTATATCTTATTTCACTTACACATATTGATCGATAGGTTTAATTAATTAAGATGCAAAAGTATGTATGGACCACCTTAATAGCCACATATTTTTTTGTCCATTAAATACGGTCTTATTTCGTCTTCAAAAAGTGACCTTTTGGGAAGGTTTTGGTGCGATTCAAAAGTCATAATTTTTATATTTTGTACTACTTTTTCACCCGCTTTAATAGCTTTTTAAATGTCATTTTTATCTCCCTACTCATATACATGTGCTGACCAATATATAGTATATATCAAGTAATTCAAACACATTGAAATCAAGTAAAATTTAACTATTGAATATTTAAAACATTGACATTGAATAATGCAATTCATTCTACTTATAAATAAGGGTAATTTGCACTAACACCCTCTGAGGTTTGCATCTATTTCACCTACGTGTAGATTTTCAAAATTTTGACACAAACACCCCCTGAGGTTTGGTTTTGCTTGCCATGACACCCCAAATGACCAAACTACCCTTCAAAAAATTCGAAAATAAATATTTAAATGTGAAATGACCTTTATGCCCCAACCCCAAATATATAAAATTTCGAAAAACATATATATAAATTCGAAAAAATGTATAAAATTAGAAAACAAATATTTAAATTTAAAATATATATATAAAATTAGAATAAAATATATAAATTTCAAAAAATATATATAAAATCAAAACAATATTTAAAATTCGAAAAAAATATATATATATATATATTGAAAAATATTTAAATTCGAATATATATATTTCAAAATATATATATATAATTCAAAATATATATATTTTCAAAAAACAAATTCAAAAAATTATATAATTTCGAAAAACATATATAAATTTCAAAAAATATATAAAAAATTCAAAAAACAATATAAAAATATATATATAATTCGAAAATATATATATAAATTTTGAAAAATATATAAATTCGAATATATATATATATATTTCAAAAAAAAATTAAAAATTAAAAATATATATATTTTACAAAACAAAATTCAAAAAATTGTATAATTTTAAAAAACATATATAAATTTTAAAAAATATATAAAATTTCAAATATATATATAATTCAAAAATATTTATATAAAATTTGAAAAATATATAAACTCGATTATATATATATTTCAAAACAAAAAATTCAAAATATATATATTTTCAAAAACAAAATTAAAAAAAATTATATAATTTCGAAAAACATATATAAATTTCAAAAAATATGTATATTTGTTTTTGATATATATATATATATATATTTTTTCAAATTATATATACATATTTTCGAATTATATATATATATATATATATATATATATATATTCAAATTTTATATATTTTTTAAAATTTATATATGTTTTTAGACATTATATAATTTTTTTAATTTTGTTTTTGAATATATATATATATATTTTTTTTTATTTTTTTTTGAAATATATATATATATATATATATTCGAGTTTATATATATTTCAAATTTTGTATATATATTTTCGAATTATATATATATTTCAAATTTTATATATTTTTTGGAATTTTATATATATTTTTTGAAATTTATATATGTTTTTCGAAATTATATAATTTTTTGAATTTTGTTTTTGAAAATATATATTTTGAATTTTTTTTTTGAAATATATATATATTCGAATTTATATATTTTTCAAATTATATATATATATTTTCGAATTATATATATATTTCAAATTTTATATATTTTGTTGAACTTTTTATATATATTTTTAAATTTATATATGTTTTTCGAAATTATATAATTTTTTGAATTTTGTTTTTGAAAATATATATATTTTGAATTATATATATATATTTTGAAATATATATATTCAAATTTAAATATTTTTCAAAATATATATATATTTCGAATTATATATATATATTTTATTATATATATATATTTTGAAATTTATATATATTTTTCCAATTTTATATATTTTATTCTAATTTTATATATATTTTTCAAAATTTAAATATTTGTTTTCGAATTTTATACATTTTTTTGAATTTATATATATGTTTTTCGAAATTTTATATATTTGGGGTTAGGGCATAAAGGTCATTTCACATTTAAATATTTATTTTCGTATTTTTTGAAGGGTATTTTAGTTATTCGGGGTGTCATGGCAAGCAAAACCAAACCTCAGGGGGTGTTTGTGTCAAAATTTCAAAAATCAGCACCCAGGTGAAATAGATGCAAATCTCAAGGGGTGTTAGTGCAAATTACTCTATAAATAAAGTCAAAGAAAAAGTTAGACAATATCAAGGATATCTCAATTAGTTGCAACATCCAGCCACATATCATCTTTTTAATCCACAGTATTAAAAAATACTTTGAATCAAAATAGGAGAGAGCGACATGTCCCACATAAGGTCAAACACATATCTTGAAAGATATTTTTTTTATTGAATAAGAGGTATCCAAAACCTATAAATTAATACATAAAAACATAAAACAAAATAATAATAGTTTGTTCATTACATATTGTTGAAAAGTAAGCTAAGTAAGCTAAATTGTATAGTAGGGAGAAGAATATATGATTTTATTATATCCTAAAAGAGTAATTACAAGATATAGTAAGTTGGAATAAAACAATGACATACACTAAAGCTACTCAGGTACAACTATCTATATGAATTTTCCTTTGGTCATTTTTCTCTTTTAGTCGATGTGGAAGACTTCTATATACACACATATATAAATGGCCGGTCTGCCCAGGTTTAATCCTCCTCAAAAAAACAGAAATGAGTCATTTTGTACAAAACTCACAAACTTTGTGAGAAGTTCTAGAGTATAGTTTTGGGCTTCTCTTGTAATCGTACAAACTTTGTGAGAAGTCCTAGAGTATAGTTTCGGGCTTCTCTTGTAATTGTACAAACTTTGTGAGAAGTCCTAGAGTATAGTTTCGGGCTTCTCTTGTAATCGTAATCCTTGGAAGAGTTGGTAACTTTTTCACCTATTTTAATATTTTTTCAAATATCATTTTATCTCCTAACTCATATACATGTGCTGACCAATATACAATATAAATCAAGTAGTTAAAAAATAACACATTGAAATCAAGTAGATTTAACTTATTGAATATTTGAAATATTGATTTATTTCAATTAATTGCAACATCCTGCCACATATCATCTTTGCTAAACATTCAATCCACAATGATAAAAAATACTTTGAATCAAAATAGGAGAGAACAGCATGTCCCACATAAGGCCAAGCACATATCTGAGAGGATATAACCCCTATGTGGTTTCAAAAAAATCACTTTACCCCTTTCTATACAGAAAATTTCCTACACTTATTAAATTATATCAGCTTGCATCCTTCATTATAATTTTGGACCAAAATACTTCTGAGATTTAATGAAAAATGATTTAAATTCAAAAAAACATAAAAATTCAAAAAATATAAATAAACTTTCTAAAATATATATAAAACTCGAAAAAAACATATAAAATTCGAAAATATATATATAATTCAAAAATATATATAAAATTCGAGAAAAACAAATAAAATTCGAAATATATATATAAATTTCGAAAAACATATATAAAATTCAAAAAAATATATAAAATTAAAAAAAAACATAAAATTTGAAAAGAACATATAAAATTCGAAAACAATATATAAAATTCGAAAACAAAACACATAAAATTTGAAAAAAACATATAAAATTAGAAAAATATATATAAAATTCATAACAATATATATAAAATTCTTTAAAATATATATAATTCGTAAAAATATATAAAATTCATAAAACAATGTATAAAATTTTAAAAAATAAGTAAGAAGATGTAAAAAAAAGAGAATATATTAAGGTTACAAGAGAATACAAGTAAGAATATATAAATTTTGAATTATATATATATTTTTGGAATTTTATATATTTTTTACGAATTTTATATATATATTTTCCAATTTTATATATTATTTTCAAATTTTATATATTTTTTCGAATTTTATATATTGTTTCGAATTTATATGTTTTTGTTTTAATTTTATATATATTTTTTTAATTTTATATGTTTTTTCGAATTTTATATCATTTTTCATTAAATCCCAGGGGTATTTTAAATCATTAAATCAATTTTCGAATTTTAAATCATTTTTAAAAAATTTATATATATTTGTTCAAATTTTATATGTTTTGTTTCGAATTTTATATGTTTTTTTCAAATTTTATATGTTTTTTCAAATTTTATAAATTGTTTTATGAATTTAATATATTTTTATGAATTTTATATATATTTTGATGGTTTTTATATATATTTTTTGAATTATATATATATAATTTTGAATTTAATATGTTTTTTTTAAATTTTAAATAATTTTTTATTAAATCCCAAGGGTATTTTGGTACAAAATTATAGGGAAGGGGGCAACTTGATGCAATTTGATAAGTGCGGGGGGGTTTTTTGTATAGGAGAGGGGCAAAGTGATCTTTTTTAAAACCACATGGTTGTTTACTGAAATTAACTCTATCCAAAATCTGTAAATTAGTACATAAAAACAATAAAACAAAACAATAATAGTTTGTTCATTATATGTTATTGAAGAGTAAGTTAATTGTATCGTAGGGAGAAGAATAGATGGTTTTATTATATTCTAAAAGAGTGATTACAAAATATATAATAAGTTGGAATAAAACAATGACATATAATTGGTTATAGTCGTATGAAAATAAAAGTGTTTAAAATAGTGAATTAACAAGATCTAGTTTTACTTCTCAGTCGCAAGTACGCAAGTAATATATAGTTGTAAGTGTGGAAATTGTCTAAGCCCACTAGAGCCTTTCAAGCTTAAGGTCATCAGGCTACTGACCCAATAAGATTTCTATAGGCCCAGTGATTAGGCCCATTGTATTTTTGTATTTCTTTAGAAAATGAAAGTGATGATGTAATCAAGGCATTATTGCCCAAATGGGCCTCAAGCCCATTAAAATAATGTATATAAGGAAAATCAAAGAATTAATAAAAATCATTCTCTTATGTTGTGCAAATTTGAGCATTTACACATTGACGTCGTTTGTGGGAAACTTGAGGGAGTTCCTGATTTTTCAAATCTGCCCTTCGGGATCTGTAAAATCGTCTCCTTTTTCCCATCTAAAAAAAAAAGCTGAGTCTGCTTGTTAAACTCAAAGATCTTCTACCACCTTCAAAAAACCTTCACTCACTACCCCCCCGGACAGAGATGTCAATCACTCGTTCACAGGCAGACGTTCTACCCACTGCGGACAATCGTGCAAAGGGTTCCCAGACCATGGAGCAAATTCTTCAACGCTTGATAGCTGCTGAGGAACGTAGCATGGCCTTGGAAAAACAGAATGCGGAACTCATGGCGAGGTTGGCTCCACAACCTACTGCCCTACCGGTAGTTACACCTGACCCTCCGGTGGCGGCGGTCGACCATTTTCTGAACCAGCAGGGTAGCGACAGACCTGAAGAGCATGCCGAGTCTTCCCAGCACTCAGGAAAAGCTCCAGCAACCGACGAGTCCATAACCCCCCAGAAACTTCAAGCAATGATGGATGAATTCCAAAGAAAAGTTCTCAGGGACTTGAGGTCCCGATCTACCGATGACATGGCCATCCAGGCGTCCATTGAATTGATACAGTCACCTTTCGTCCACGAAATAACCCAAAAACCTTTCCCAAAGAAGTTTGTTATGCCCCAGTTCACCCCTTACGATGGCACAAGGGACCCCGAAGAGCACATATACCAGATCCATCAGAAGATGACCCTGTACGCTGAGAACGAGTCCTTACTTTGCAAAGTGTTCTCCACAAGCCTTGATGATGCCGCTCTATTGTGGTTTAGGAAGCAGCCACCCCGATCCATTGGCAACTGGCAGCAGTTGACCAGACTCTTCATCGCCCAATATTATGGAAACAAGAGACAGAAGAAGACCATATCCTGCCTCTTCACCATGATCCAGGAAAAAGGAGAGTCATTGAAAAGTTTTCTATCCCGATTCAACATCGAATCCTCTTCAGTGGATAACTGTGACCAACACTCTGCTGTTGAGGCATTCAGGATGGCCCTCATTCCAGGAACTAAGTTCCATCAGTCTCTGGTAAAACGCCTTCCATCGGGCATTGGGGAGCTAAACTCCAGGGCCCAGGGGTACTTGAAAATTGAAAAAGAGGAAACTATCACGTAAAGGAGGTCAGCCCTAGTCAGTGTTGAGATTCAGTCAAGGCATCGATTGACCGATCGAAAGCGGTCAACTCCATCTGGGTCATCAGTCCCAACGGGATCATCAGCCCCAAAACCATTCAAGCGCCCCAAATTCGAAGAAAGACTGACACCCCTGAAGGTTAGCCTTGCGAAACTATATCAAAAGAATAAAGCTAAAGGAATTTTCCAGCAACCCCCGACCATCAGACAGCCACTTGACCAAAGGGACAAGTCAAAACACTGTGCATTCCACAGTGATTTCGGGCACATCACAAATGAATGTCGTAATCTAAGGCAATAGGTGGAGGCGTCACTGCTTCGCGGGGAACTCCGAGATTACATCCACTTGACCAAAGACCGATCAACGTGCCCTCAGCGCCCCTCGGAACCCCTCGGACGCACAGTCGGTCAGGGTCATTAATATGATTCATGGTGGCCCCCATCCAAAGAGAACGAAGGATCACGCCGGAGCCATCTACGGAGATCTCACAAGATGAGGAGAGTCAACAAGATCAGCGAGGCCCATCACAGAGCAGGGGAAACGCAGATCACTTTCTCAGTATCGGACCTTCGGGATGTCCAAACCCCGCATGACGACCCTCTGGTTGTGACCCTAATGGTGGCCAACTGTTTTGTGAAGAGAGTCATGATCGATCCTGGGAGCAGTGCCAACATCATCACCAAGTGGGCTTTTGAAAAGCTCGAGATCAATCCATCCGAAATTGTGGCATCCCGGTGCCCCATTGCGGGTTTTGATGGGAGGAAAATCGAGTCGATCGAGGAATCCAGTTTCCAGTATCCGTTGCTCAGAGGACCTTGACCAAGACATTCGTTGTAGTGGATGCCAAACTTTCATATAATCTGCTCATGGGAAGGGGATGGATTCACCGAATTCAAGGTATACCCTCAACTCTTCACCAGGTCATGAGATGTGTGAGCCCCGACAGTATAGGTACCATTGATGTCAAAGGTGACCAAGTGGCCGCCAAGGAGTGCTATACGGTCACCCTGAAAGAGATCCGGAAAATGAAAGCCACAGTGGCAACCCCCTCTAAGGAACATAGCTCAGGCTCCAAATAGCAATTAAAGGAGGGGGATCCGGGTACCCCAATTATGGTCGAACTGTTGCAGCCAGTCTATGTTGTGCCCAACAGTCCGAAAAAAGTTACTTTTGCAGGTACAAACCTCACCGACCCTGAATTTAAGTAACTAACACAATTGCTGCAGGACAACTTTGATGTTTTCGCATGGGAGCATACGGACATGCCAGGTATCGATCCCGATATTTCCCAGCACTCGTTGCATGTTGACCCAAATGTCAGACCTATCAGGCAAAAACAGAGGCGCATAGGGACACACATGAACCAAATTATAGCATATGAGGTCTCTAGATTGCTCCAGACTGGCTTCATCAGGGAGGTCAGATATCCCGAATGGCTTGCCAACGTAGTGGTCGTGCAGAAGAATAATGGCAAATGGAGGGTTTGCGTTGACTTTACTGACCTGAACAAGGCATGCCCGAAGGACAGCTTTCCACTCCCAAAGATCGACCATATTGTTGATGTTACCGCTGGTTATGATCGTCTAACTTTTTTGGATGCTTATTCAGGTTACAACCAAATAAAAATGAACCCGTTGGACAAGGAAAAGACCTCATTCATTACCGAAACAGGTACATACTGCTTTAAAGTTATGCCTTTCGGACTGAAAAATCCAGGTGTCACTTTCCAGAGGTTGGTCAACAGGATGTTTAAGGGTATGATGGGTACAGTAATTGAGGCTTATATCGATGACACTGTGGTCAAAACAGAAAGAAGAGGAACCATCTTACCCACCTGCGCCAAGTGTTTGACACCCTCAGGTCACATGACATGAAGCTTAATCCGGAAAAATGCTCTTTTGGTGTATCATCCGGGCAGTTCCTGGGGCACATTGTAGACCAGACCGGGATCCAGGTCAGCCCGACACAAGTCAAGGCCCTTATAGAAATGAAGGAGCCCCAGACACATAAAGACGTTCAGGTCTTGACGGGAAGAGTGGTTGCACTTAGCAAATTCATTTCACGACTCACTGATCGATGCAGACCATTCTTTCAGGCAATCAAGGCGAAGAAGGGAGAGATCTGGGGTCCTGAACAATCGGAAGCCCTGGCGAGGTTAAAAGAGTACTTGACCATGCCCCCAATCCTATCCACACCAAATCCCGATGAAGTCTTATATCTATATTTAGCAGTATCCTCTGTGTCGACCATCGTCGCCCTCATCAGAGAGGACGAAAACCTTCAAATGCCAGTATTCTACACCAGCAAATCATTGGCTGAGGCAGTGACCAGATACAGCAGGCAGGAAAAATTGGTTCTATCACTGGTGAATGCCAAGAGACGGCTAAGGCATTACTTTGAAGCTCACCCGATCATCGTCCTGACAGCCACACCCTTACGGGTTATTATGTCAAAGCCCGACCTCTCAGGGAGAATCTCTAAATGGGCCATCAAATTGGGCATATACGACTTGACATGCATACCTCGGGTTTCCATCAAAGGACAGGCGGTACCAGACTTTTTACTTGAAAGTTGAAGAGCCAGACCAGAAAAGTGAACCGGACACGTGGAAGATTTTTGTGGATGGATCAGCCAGCTCTTCCGGATCAGGAATTGGTTTGGAAATCTTGACACCTGATGGGACACGCCTTCATATGTTAATGCAACTACAGTTCCCAGCCATGAACAATGAGGCAGAGTATGAGGCTATCGTATCTGGCTTGAGAATAGCCCGAAGCCTCCAGATTCAGTCCCTAGCAGTACACAGTGATTCTCAATTGGTCTCCGTCAGATCAACGGGGAGTATGAAGCAAAGGATCCGAAAATGGAGTCTTATCGGGCACTCGTGTTGAAGGAAACAGAAAGTTTTCAAAGAATAACCTTCACACAAATCCCTAGGAGCGAAAACTCTGTAGCTGACCACCTAGCCAATCAGGCATTCTCAGCCAGAGAAGACCTGACCCGGGTTGCACTAGTGGACTCTATTCTCAGGCCCAGTATTCAGCAGCCCGAACGAGTGATGCTTATCCCATGGGAGCCCAGCTGGATGGATCCCCTAATGGATTACCTACGAAATGGAACTCTCCCCGAAAACAAAGCTGAAGCTTACAAGATCAAGAGGAATTCAGCCAGATACTCAGTAATAAATGGTCAACTCTACCTCAAAACCTTTTCCGGTCCTTACTTGAAATGTATTATGCCGTCATAATCTAGAGCAGTGATGCAAGATATTCACAGTGGGGCTTGTGGAAACCACTCCGGCAGTAGATCCCTTGCCCATAAGATACTCTCTCAAGGGTACTTCTGGCCCTATCTGTCTCGGGATGCTGAAGAATACGTCTGAAGGTGTAAGCCATGCCAGATGCACGAAGACGTTATCCATCGGTCGCCTGAGTTCTTACATCCCATCATTGTACCACACACATTCGCCCGATGGGGAATGGATATAGTGGGACCCCTTCCAAAAGCGATCCGGTCAAACACTTATGTCCTTCTAGCCACTGATTACTTCACCAAATGGGTAGAGGCAGAAGCCTATCCCACCATCAAGGGTAGCCACGTTATCAAATTCGTATGGACCCACATAATATGCAGATTTGGCCTGCCAAGGACAATCATGATGGATAATGGGACAAATCTTGACAACAAAGAGGTGAGAGCATTCTTTGCTAAGCACGGTATCAACCAGAATACATCTTCCGTCGGGTACCCACAAGGGAACGGACAGGCGGAAAGGACAAGCCGAACTATATTCAACACTCTGGACGAAAAGCTTGAGGATGCCAAAGGACTATGTCTAGAGAAACTACCTGAGGTTCTCTGGTCATACAGAATAACTCCCAGACAACCCACTGGGGAAACCCCCTTTGCGATGGCATACGACGCTGAGGCCATGATACCAATGGAGATCAGGGTTCCAACCCTCCAGAGCGAGGCTTGGGTTGAAGGACCAAATAACCAACACCTGGCTCAGAATCTTGATCTTCTGGATGAAAGAAGAGATGCTGTCAGGATCAGGCTGGCCGCCTACCAACAGCAAGTTCGGAACCACTTCAATCAAAAAGTCAAAAGAAGAGAGTTCCAGGTCGGAGACATGGTCCTTAGGCGAAAAATCGGGCTCGTAGGCAAGCTCAGGGAGCCTTGGGAGGGTCCGTACACCATTACCGAAGTCATCGGTCGCGGGGCATACCGCGTCCAAAGGAATATTGATGGCGGAATTAAACCAAACTCCCAGAACGCCTCTTACCTAAAGAGGTACTACCCTTAATGGGCCAAATTTTGTTTTTACTTTGATCTTTTTGCAAAAAGGCTATAGTACCTCATAAGTAAAAAATCATTATTATGGCAAAATAGCTTATAAATATCTACTGAAACGAAAAAAGAAACCAAGTGTTGCATTGTCTATCGCATGGCCTAAAGTGTCCGAAGACACAACACTGATCCTGAAGAGATCACAAAGTTTTGCAAAAAGAAACCAAGTGTTGCATTGTCTATCGCATGGCATGAAGTGCCTGAAGACACAACACTGATCCAGAAGAGATCACAAAGTTTTGCAAAAAGAAACCAAGTGTTGCATTGTCTATCGCATGGCCTGAAGTGCCCGAAGACACAACACTGATCCTGAAGAGATCACAAAGTTTTGCAAAAAGAAACCAAGTGTTGCATTGTCTATCGCATGGCCTGAAGTGCCCGAAGACACAACACTGATCCTGAAGAGATCACAAAGTTTTACAAAAAGAAACCAAGTGTTGCATTGTCTATCGCATGGCCTGAAGTGCCCGAAGACACAACACTGATCCTGAAGAGATCACAAAGTTTTGCAAAAAGAAACCAAGTGTTGCATTGTCTATCGCATGGCCTGAAGTGCCCGAAGACACAACACTGATCCTGAAGAGGTCATAAAGTTTTGCAAAAAGAAACCAAGTGTTGCATTGTCTATCGCATGGCCTGAAGTGCCTGAAGACACAACATTGATCCTGAAGAGATCACAAAGTTTTACAAAAAGAAACCAAGTGTTGCATTGTCTATCGCATGGCCTGAAGTGCCCGAAGACACAACACTGATCCTGAAGAGATCACAAAGTTTTTCAAAAAGAAATCAAGTGTTGCATTATCTATCGTATGGCCTGAAGTGCCCGAAGACACAACACTGATCCTGAAAAGATCACAAAATTTACAAAAATAAACTAAGTGGACAAAAACTATGATCCTTCATTCAAAATGGGCCCCAGTGGCCAAGGCTTACAATATGTTTTATAAACGCAAAATCCTAAGGGCCAACATCGGTGCCCGACTCATTGGGGTTCACTGGAACGATGGTCCCATCAGGAGCTAGAGGATCAGAGGGGGCGGTGATGCTCATCCCTAGGAGAGGCTTGGTCAGGAACTCGCAGAAACGAACATCATCTGGACTGCCGACCGGATCATCGTACAGTGAAGCGATGCCCAAATTCTCGTCCAGTTCCTCCACCGAGGAGAAATCCCTTTCCTCAATAGGTTTCTGCATATCCTTGAAGCATGACCTTCAACCAAACCTGATTTGATACTGGGAGGTGTCGCAGAATTGCTTGTACATTTCGTTCCCACCCCGGTGGCACATCTCCACCACCGACCTCTCCATTGCAAGGAGATTCTCGATCTCTGCATTCTCCTCCAGGAGTTTCGAGTTGGAGGCCGTCAGGCTCTCATTGTTATCTTTCAGGCTCTCATTCTCAGCCTTCAAGGCCTCCGTTTCAGCAAATATGGCCCGCCTGACCGCCTCCATCTCTTTAATCTTATCTTGAGCAGCCCGAAGCTGCTGCTCTGTAGAGATAGCCCTCCGGGTATGAACATCCAGCTTTTCATTGGATATGGACAACAGGTTGGCAACCTTCATCCGGGAATCCTCCTTCAGCCTCAGAAGCTCATTAGATTTCTGGAGCAACTTGGTGTCCTCATCCATCTTTGCGTTGTAAGCCTGGGTCAAATACATCATCTTCCAAAAGGACAAGTGTCAGCCTGATCAAGAAATAAATAAAATGTTAAGTACGATTGAGGAAGCAGTAGTTGAAGCAGTACCTTCATAGCTATCTCTGGACCTGTCAGGGCCAATTCCTCCCGATTGATCGTTCTCAGCCTCTTTCGGTCAACGGGTGTCTAGATTTGGGAACCCATTGCCCAAAGGGCAACGTCATTGTGAATAGTTGCATGCCCTGCAACCAGAAAGTCGCCGCCCGGGAGTGTGATCTTTGGCGCCCACAGAACGGGTCACTCCTCTTCAGTTGCAAACCTACTCTCATATACTATGATGGGAGACGACACTGTGGTCATACGGGGCCTGACAGATCGGTCAGGTAGATCCTCTTCTGTTCGGGGATGTCGCGTCCCCGTCAAGCTGGATTCCCCTTTAACCAACCGGAATTCAGGAGTGGGAACGACCCCAGAAGAGCGAACAACCACCTCTGGTTTTGAAGGAGGGGTCTGATTGATTTGAATATTCCCCATCTGTGGAGATGGGACCACCTGGCTATTCTCTAACGGTGGTAGAAGAACAGGACCGGGCAGGGGAGTTGGAACATTTTGCGACCCCTATCCGCTTTGATCCTCACCCGATGCTGGAGTTATCACTTGAGGGCCAACTGCCCGCTTGGCCTTCTTTTTTAGCACGGCCTGCGGGATTCTCAGCATTTCTGTTGACAAGGCCTGCAAATTAGAACCCGTCAGGAAACTATTACACATCCTTAAGGGTTGTCCCCAAATTTTTGATTTAAGAAGTTCAAAACGGGTTCTGATATAAATTGAAGTTCTAAATTTATCGGGTGCTCCCAGAAACTCAAGCACATGGAGGCCCAACTTATCATTACATTGATCATAGTAGCATGACCCCCTGTGGAATGGTTTGAAGGAAGGGAATAGGGGCCGGTCGAATTCGCTAGGAACTTTGAATCCCGATGAGCTAGGAAGTCTCCAATTCCCGTTTACCAAGACCATTATCTCTTTCCACCCTTTGTTGGACTTTTTGGTGCCATCACAAATCTTCCTCCCGCTCAGAGGAAAAAGATTATACCGGCCCCTGCAGTCCTTCTGGGCCTGTATTTTGTAACATAACAGAAGTTTTGCCAGGCCAAGATCTAACCCCAGATCCCGATTAAGTATCAGGAACATAGCCAAGACCCTGAAGAAGTTAGGCCTCACCTGAAGTGGAGCCAGACCCAGGGTAGCCAAGGTATAAAGAAAAAAAGGCTGAATCAGGAATCTAATGACCTGAAGGTGAAAGGCCGACAACAGAATCTGGTGGTCCAAAACCCCCACACCCTTCCTGAAATCGTATTTTTAGGGTAGTTTTTAATAATTACCCCATCGGGTATCCCACATTTGACCCTTAACCTTTTTAGTATTGTCTCTACCCTATATGTAGGAGGGAGGGGTCAGCATAAAATTGGTCTCCCGAACCCCCTGCAGCCGGATCCCCAACTGCTACGACGTTCTGGTTGACTTCCGGTGGACTAGACACGATTGTCCTAACCACCTCTACTGAGGGCGAACTAAGGGAGGCGTCCGGATCCACAGAAGAGGGCAGGCGGTCGCTACCCGACCGGGTATCATCACTATCATACATTTTAAAAGGAAAGACACGAAGATGAAAGGAGAGAACTTACTCTAAGATGAATCCCGAGAAGGTTTCAGACGCTTTCCTGGGAAAGGAAATAGACTCTAGCAATGATAAATAAAGATCTCAGGTGCAAAGAGTTTTCTGAAATTTGTAAGTTTTGAAACGGAGTGAATCTTCAACATGTACAACGGTTATTTATAGGAGTCTAAGAGGCGCCTGAAAAGCCGTGCGCTCGGGAAGAGAAGCGTCACCTCGCTTCATGTGCGCCTCCTCAGCCTCCCTTCTCGCCAATCGAGGCCATCCTGACCACATGTTTCGAATATTACAATGATTATATAGCCATCGCATTAATTGAATGAGCCACATCACCCCAACAGGGGCAATGTATTCCATTTTCCACCCTGCCTTCTCTCTAATGGGCCTGATCACCCGACAACCCATCAAAAAGAAGCGGGCCTGTGTAAGTGTGGAAATTGTCTAAGCCCACTAGAGCCTTTCAAGCTTAAGGCCATCAGGCTACTGACCCAATAAGATTTCTGTAAGCCCAGTGATTAGGCCCATTGTATTTTTGTATTTCTTTAGAAAATGAAAGTGATGATGTAATCAAGGCATTATTGCCCCAATGGTCCTCAAGCCCATTAAGAAAATGTATATAAGGAAAATCAAAGAATTAATAAAAATTATTATCTTGTGTTGTGCAAATTTGAGCATTTACAATAGTATAGTTGGGTAGAGATGGTATCGAACCGCAAAGATCAAAGTCGTATCTCAAAGAATTGTAAAACAAAAAATTGAATTATGTTAATAACGTTGTTTTGATTGGTTGGTTTTATAAACTAATAAACAAAGATAATTTTTTGTGTTATAAATCAAGATAAACAAGTCTAGGGTTTTGCTCCAACTATACCATTAGTAGCATAATATAGTCATTTAATCTTATTATTGCAAGAGGAATATACAACTTATACGAATCATATTAGTAACACTACAAACAGTTGTCTAATCACAAAAGAGATGCAATCAAGTTTAGTTTACTACAATTCATCTTCAATTGACATGACTATGGTATGCATCTATACTACAACTACTCCTAAAACACACTAATGGTCATCTTCTCTTAATATGAACTATATATACCTAAATCTTATCATGCTATTAAGAACCATTATGTAGAAACTATTATTTAATCCTTGGATTTCTTGCCCTTAGTAAAAACGCGGTTGTTCAAGATAAATCATTAATTCAATCTTAGCTTAAGAAGAGAATTAATAAATAAATCTTATTTAGGTAATTCATTCGGTCTCTCACTACATAATCATCATATAAGTGCTCTTTAGCTTCCCCTCTTTGCAATAAAATCAATTAAAGTTCTACATTAATTGACTAGGGTTTCGTCGGAAACCCTAGATACCGACTAGCCGCTCATGGAGAAAGGAGATTGCATTGTTGATGTAGACATCCTCCTCACAATTGGTTCGTGGTTCTAAAGTTCTCGAGGAGCCTCTCTTTCTAGAGATACTTTTTATATGAACGATGATATATGATCCATGGATATCTTCTCTTCATGAAGTCTTCATATATTTATAGACAAAATTTTGTGTAAATATGACATGTATTTTCTTGCACTCCAAGAAGACTTGGTGTGAGGACCAAGTAAAAGCAGTGAATGAACCAATTTGCCCTTTGATATACTTGCACATAAAGTTAGAATTTTGCAGTATCTTCGCACATATTTCCCAATGTCGGCGGTGACCGATCGATCGAGAGACTCCATCGATCGATGGGTGGCTCCTAAATTTTAATATTTCCCTATTCTGCGATTTTGTGCTTCAGCCGCTTCTACTCTGTTTTGTTGACTTGTACCTTGCTCTGAACTGAGTGCATTTATCCTCCAAGTATTGTTCCGGATCAGACATATTTGCTAAAAACCCGAAATTAACTCATATTTGCGTTAAAACTCCTAAAACATGCTTAAACACGCAACTCATATAAGAATATCTTATTAATAAAATAAATAGACTAACTAAAAATTTATTAACGCCTAGAATACCAAATATTCTGGTCTCATCACACCCTTAAACTTGAATATTTCTAGTCCCTTAGCAGTAAAATAAAATAAAATATCATGAAGAATTAACTAATCTAATTTATTTAAACAATTTAAACTAATCCCTCTATTTCGTGAAGGGAAAACGATTACACTTAGCATGTGTAATAAGTATTTTAAACCCCTAGGAAAAATCCTAGTGGACGAGTGAAGTCTCGTGAGGGTTAAATAGACTACCCACAACTTCCTTATAATATTTATTTTCACATATTCATAACTATTCTCGTTTGATAATCAAAAGATGATATAATTCATAGAATAAATGCAAGTAAATAAATCATACTCATACAAAACAACAATCAAATCAGATCAGTGTTGAGAATGGTCTCCAATAGTGGTTAAACTTAACTAATTTATACTTCTAGAGCCAATAATCTCTCGTGTCTTGTGAACTTTCTTTATAGCACATTTATTTCCATTTATAGTATATCCTTTATAATTTTTTTTCTTTTTGTTGGAGAGGGTTTTCCTCTCTCGTTTTACCTTTTTCACTCATAGTATATTTTTCTTATATACCTTTCTTTTTCTTAGAGAAGGATTTCTTCTCCTATTTACTTTTTCCACTCATTTTTTCCGATACGCCATTTCCCACTCTTTTGAGTGTTTACGTATATCTTTTTTTTTTCCAAAGACCTTATATGATCATAAACAAAACTATAGAGATCATGTGCATGTGCTTATAGGTAAAGATTATATTTTCTAGTTTCAATTTCACCAGTTTACTTACCTATGGAGAACCACATCTCTTCACTTTTTGAACTTAATCATTATTCAGATAAGCAGAAAATATAGCCTACATATACTCTATGAACTAGTCTTGTAAGATCATAATTGAGTATTATTTATTTATGGCATGTTTTAGACAATAACCATGTTGAGTGTTAGATAGGTTAATTTGGTTTCAATGACATCTATAAGCTTCGTCAAAGGCAAAATCACGCATTAAAGTAGTGAAGAATACAAGTGAAGCACGAAAGTGAAAATATTGAGGAAAAATGTCTCCTGGAGGGCGAAAACAATATTTTCCAAAGCCGTCAATTCAAGCAAAAAGTATCGTAGATTCAAAAGGGTCATTTTGGCGCCGTTGTGGAGAAAAGTGATTTTAACAAAATTACTTACGCTTAAGCCTACGCTTTCAGAATAAAAAAGTGGTTGGAAAGTGGAGTTTTATGCTTGCAGGTACGCTTGGACGTATGCTTCAAGAGTAGCTGCGACAAGAATTTTTCTATATTTTGCTGCGATGTTCAAATTTGTCTGTGGTTGGTTTTATGATGTGTTCATGACTCATACACATTATAGTGCGTGCTATATACATGATATACACCATAGAAAAGGGTTTGACTTCGATAGGTGTGAAATTACGAGAAAGGGCAAACTTAGGATTTGATTCATCACTGCCTATAAAAACCAGGTCTACAATAAGAAAAGGCACATTTTTGAAAAATCTCTGCTAATTTTCTACAACTTCATCTTCTTCAAAGATATATGGTGAGAGAATATTATTGAGTGAATAGATATACACAATTTCTCTCTTGTTATGGAGTGTCTTCAATTGTGCTTCTACATCGACAATTCTCATGCACAATTGGATGTTCTAGTTGCTAAAAAGTCCACACACCATCTATAGCAATGTGATTGCATTGATCCGTTGAAGAACGGAGCCGTCTGAGTGCAGAGATCGAAGTAGGAGGCTTCGTGGTTATTCGATCTGTTGAGAAACAGAGTCATCAGAGTACGAAGATCAGAGCGAGAGCTTCATGGAGATTGAGTGATTCTAGACTTTCAGACATCTAGTGAAGAACAAAAAATTACAGTGGTTGTAAGTTATGTTTTCATAGAGTCTGTACAAATTCTCTGATTCATAGTGCATCGATACCCAAGCATTTTCGTGATTTTTTCTTGGAGTCTTTTCAAGGTCTTCCAAGTAAAAATCTCCGTGTCTTCTCATGATTAAAATTTTTGCACTTATATTCATATTTACTTTATTGATATGTTTTTAGAATTAAATGGAGAATTAGGGTTTGTGACTGATTAAAATTGAATTTCCGCTAAATAATTTTAATTGATCATAAAATCAACAAAAAGTCTATTCACCCCCCTCTAGGTTATTTTCACGATCGTCTAGGTAATTTCAATTGGTATCAGAGCGTGGTTGCTCCGATTTAGGTTAACTACCTAGGGTTAGATTCTGAACTTAGACGATAGAGATGCCTCGTGAAGGAGGTTTCATATCTAGGTCCCCGTTGTTTGATGGCTTGAATTATACATATTGGAAAGCAAGACTGAGAGCATTTTTAAAATCGTTAGATGAGAGAGCTTGGAATGCTGTAGAGATAAGATATTCACTTCCTACGGTGAAAAATGATACGGCTAACGAAGTTAAAGCAAAACCGTCGAACGAGTGGACTGCTACTGAGACGAACAGTGGAAATAGGAATTCAAAAACGTTGAATGCATTGTATAATGCAGTGACCCCAAGTGAATTTTAAAAGAATCGCTATGTGTGAGGTTGCCAAAGAAGCGTGGGATATTTTCCAAATGACCCATTAAGGGATGTCAAAGGTCAAACAATCAAAACTTCAAATTTTGAATTCTCAATTTAAGTAGCTGAAGATGGAAGATGATGAATTCTACGTTGACATTGAGGCGAGACTAACTAATATTGTCACATGTTTTCATAATCTAGGTGAACCCATTCCTGAGACAACCATAGTGAAGAAAATAATTAAGTCTCTGCCTGAACATTTTCGATCTAAGGTTATTGTCATCTCAGAGGTTATGAGTCTTAAAGAAATTAAGGTTGAAGAATTGGCTAGAAATTTAAAATCTTATGAGATAGAGATGTTTAAAAATTCCCCTAAGAAAGCTAGTGGCACAAAGGAGAAAAACATAGATTTCAAAACCACTAGAGAGGATCATGTTAAACCTGATGAAGAAAGTGAGTTAAGTCTGACTAACATTGTCATGTTTCCTAAGAGGTTGAACAAATTTGTTAGGGCTAAACAGAATGGCTAAGGACAAAAAATTGGGGATAAGTGTGTGAGTCTAGAAGTAGAAATAAGACTCAAACTAGGAAGGACAAGTCTGATTCTAAAAAGAAGAAACCCCAATGTTTTGAATGTCAAGGATATGGTCACATAGCTACAAAGTGTGAAAACGCTTTGAATAAATTCAAATAATTAGCTATCAGTTGGGATGATGACTTTGACAATGGATCAACTAGTGATATGATAGACTCGGATGTAGGTGATGATTTTAAGAATTTCACTGTGTTCGCTGCATAAAGCAAGGAGGTTAGGGAAGTTGCTACAAGTTGGGCGATGTCTGAAGAAGAAGGTTATCTGAGTGATGAAGCTTGTGATGACACTCTTCAAGAGTCTTATGACAAATTACTTGATAAGACCTCATAACTTCACAAAAATCACATGAAACTGTTGACTAAGAGTCTTAACATGGACAAAGAATTACATTCTTTTAAAAGATGAATTAGTCAAAAGTTCTCAAACTCAAAATCTCCTACAGACTCAAAAGGCCAAGCTAGTTGAAGATTTGAAGAAGTCTGAACTAGAAAAAACTCAGGCTTTGAAGTTAGTAGATGATCTCAATAAGGACGTGGTTGAGAAATCTACTAAGATTGAAAATTTGGAAAAAAAACTGAAAGATGCTAGATTAAATCTTTGTAAATGGTCTGAAGGAACCCTTAAGCTTGATGAAATGTTGAGTAAGGGAAAATCAATAGGAAATACAAAGGGTTTAGATTTTGTTGGAGTAATGCCGAATTCAAATGTTGTTGCAAAAACCACCTTTATAAAGGCCTCCCATGTAGCGTCTAGTTCTTCACAAGGAAATTCAAATTGGAATCCTGGTGTTCAAGCCTATGACAAAAGACATGTTGAAAGCAAGTCTTTTCTTACCGCTAGATATCATATGAGGTTAACTGATAGAGTTCAGAGATTCATTCATGTATATCACCACTGTGGTGTCAGAGGTCACATTCGACCGAGGTGTTTGAAGCTAAGAGAGAAGGTGTTGAAGTTAGTGAAGGAACAATGAATCCAACAGGGAGATCGTGTTCAAGATTAAATTCGAGTGTTGAATGAAGAAATGAAGAATTTGTCAAGATTGGCAAATGGAGCTTCATAGAAGGCTTGGATTCACAAAGGCGAGCTACACTATTTTGTAGTTCATACTGCTCTTAGAGCATGCAAGTTTACTTCTTGGTACCTGGATAGTGGATGTTCGAGGCATATGACCGGAGATAAGTCATTGTTTGGATTTCTCGAGGAATTTCATGGTGGGATAGTCACTTTTGGTGATAGAAAGAAGTCAGAGGTTATAGGAAAAGGTACGGTTATGACTCCTGGTCTACCTAAACTATAAGATGTGCTTTATGTATAGGGTCTTAAAGCAAATTTGTTGAGCATAAGTCTTTTTCTCCTGGTAAGTGTTCGATCTTTGACTCTTCTGGGAATTGCATGATGGAAGGTATGCGTTCAACTGATAACTGCTATTGCATTGTTCCTAGTCCTAAATTGTCACACAATAGAGTTAAACTTTATGAAGTTAAAATTTGGTATCAATGGATGAGACATGTTAATTTTTGAGAATTAACAAAAATTATTAAGAGTGAAATCATTAAGGGAGTCCCTAAGCTTGGTTATGCATAAGGGATTGTGTGTGGATCATGTCAGAAGGGTAAACAAGTCAGATGTCAGCACAAAAAGACAAATGTCATTGGTACTTCTAGACCTTTAGAGTTGTTGCATATTGATTTAATGGGTCCTACTAGGACTATGAGCAAAGGAGGAAAAAAGTATATTTTTTTCATGGTGGATGATTACTCAAGGTTTGCATGGGTTGGATTTTTAAGTGAAAAACCTGAAGCTTCTGAAAGTTTTAAGAGAATTTGTTTAAGAATTCAGACTGAGAAAAATTGTTCCATTTCTAGAGTGAGGAGTGATCATGGAAGGGAGTTTGAAAATTCATAAATTGAAGTGTTTTGTGATGAGAGAGGAATAAAACATGAATTTTCAGCACCGAAAACTCCACAACAAAATGGAGTTATTGAGAGGAAAATAGGGTTATTCAAGAAATGGAGAATGTTATGTTACATGGTGATGTGATGTTAGGTGTGTAAAAATATGTGGTTAAAAATAACACCTTAACGACTCTAGATTTTACCCTACGCAAGCGCAAATATCAATTGTAGAATAACAAATGGCTTGAGTAAGGGGTATCGACCCCACAGAGACTAAGATTGTTCATTTTAGCAATTCAAAAACATTGAATTATATTTTCTGAGAATGGTTTGTTTAGGTGGTCAAAGACTAAATTATCTATTTTAACTAAAATTATCTATAAAGCAAATTAAATTGGTTGTGATTCAGATGAGAGAGAAAACTAGAGTTTTCATCACTCCACCACTAACCACATAATATAAATCCTTATTGTATCAACTATAAGAGGGTGATTCATAACTGTGAATCAGGTCATACCCCAAATAGCTAAATACGACCCCAAAAATGAGTATTATCAACCTAATTGCGATAACCCGTCTCATGAATGACATAACTAGTGCATGTCAAGTATATTACTCTAATATACTCCTAATGCATGAAAATAAACTAAAGCATGTCTATATTAAGTTGCAAAGGCACAACCTGTGTCAACCTAGGGTCTCAAGTTTTATTACCACCATTGTGTAGAAAACCATAATTAAGCATCCTAGTTCCTGCTCATATTGAATAATCATAATTGTGCAAAATAATACATTCATTTCATCTAAGACAAGAATTTAGAACAAACATATAATTTTATATTGTAAATTAGTACGATCTCTTAACTACTACAATCATCACAGTATGGTCAACAGTTTTCCCACGTTACAATTGAAAACAATGAAAGAACTACATTACTTGGCTAGGGTTTTGGTAGAAAACCCAGATACCGAGTTAGTTGGCCATGGTGGAAGGTGACTGCATCGATGATGTAGAAACGATCTCCATAGTCTTCTTCTCCGAATCTTTAGGTTTAAATATGGCTCTCAACAGCAACAAGTCTGAACGTGAGAGAACTTTTTGCATGAACCAGCCAACCTCGCTGAATGAACAACCCCTAACACTGATTTATGATCGTGTAGAGAAGTCATTTTTAGTATTTTCACACTAAACCTCATGTAAATCTTAAAATCTGATATATATATATGTGTATATACATGTATACAGAGTTTTGGAGTCGCAGGCACATCTTGGAGTCGAACCGGGGGTAAAACAGTCAAAAATCTCTGTAGGCATATGTATTATTTTAGGATGCACTTGACTCATAGAGGTGTCTCATTTAGGGTACTGGGCTACTGGGTAAAGCCTCGGACCTACCCCACTGAAGTTGGTATACGGGTTGACCCAATGTGTCCGACTTCGAGGCGGATTACTCATGGTAACTCAAAAGCCTTCTAAAGGTGGTCCTATTGTGGCATCGCACCTATGGTCTATAGGTCCTGATGACGTAGTAGACACTCAAGGGCGTTTACCACCATTTCTGCATAGCTCTAGCAGTATATGCATGTACTGCGAAGGCTATTGGGGAGTGATCTGTTGTACGACTGATCCGGCTGTGACCATAGACGTTGCGTAGCCATGACACGTGGACAACGCGACACCATCCTCACATTTTAAAGGGATTGGAAAGAGCATGTGGCATGGAGGCTTGGAGTGTAGTCTAGTCATAATAAAGGCTCATAATGTGAATTATACCCATTATTCATAATGTGGAAAACATTCTCCTTATAGGCCCACATTATGGCCCTCATCACTTATTATAGAATTGTGGAGCATTGGTAGGACTTGGGGACCACTACAATTAGGGTAACATTTGAAGCCAAATCACCTATAAATAGAGGGCAATAATGCATTGCCTAGGGATTTTCTCTCCATATTTTCGGTTGACTCATTCACATACCACATTCTTTCTTTTCCATTTTCTTATCTCTTTGCTTGGAGGCTACTCCTTCAAAGACGGCTACCATTTTCTCTCTATTTTTGCTTCCTCTGTGCTTCGACCATGGAGTTCTGAATTTGCCTTCTTCACGTCTGACCTTTCTTCTCTACTTGATCTTCCTTTCTCCATTTCTTGGTCTTTAGCTATTTCAGGGGTATTTCACTTCTTGGGGCTTTTGTGGTTTAGATCATTCAATGCTCAGTACCCATTCTCTAGTTGTGATGAGGCTACACTATTTGCTCTTCTCCACCATCTATTTTCTCCCATTTCAATCTTTTTGCTTGAGATTTTCGACCATGGATTGTGACATCTTTGTTCTAACTTGCTAGTGGAGTATTCTCTCCATTTTTCTCTTGTTTCTTAGTGTTTTCACCCATAATTTTTGGCGACCACAGTGGGAGAGAAAGGCGGGCCATATAGCATGACCAGAAGCTCATCTCGTATAGCTATGACGTCTCAAGCACCTTTTTTTTCTGCACTTCCTCCACCCCCTTCTCTTCCATTCAGGCCAGAGTCAGCT
This sequence comes from Cornus suecica, assembly GCA_963922005.1. Lineage (NCBI taxonomy): Eukaryota > Viridiplantae > Streptophyta > Magnoliopsida > Cornales > Cornaceae > Cornus > Cornus suecica. The sequence goes on from OY998241.1 coordinate 18,185,915, forward strand.
GCGCCTATTAGAGTTGAGAACCATACTCGTGAGGAGGTGAGCCAGCCTTCACGAGGGCTTTTTCTGATCAATCGACCCCCACCAGGTCCGACGGCGACCCAGCCACAGCCCCAGGGCATCGCCGCAGTGGAGCCACAACTCAGGGAGCCACCGCTCGATCATTCCCCGGTCGCTCCTGAGCAGGAGGTGACCAGTGCTCGTTCCTCCAGCCGTACTGTCACAGGACGCAGCACCACAGGACGGCTCAGAGCAGGTCCCATAACACTGCCACCTCGAGCTAAGCCGGGAGGCGCGACCTCGATGCGCTTCTCATGGAAACGTTGCTCGCTATGTAGGCCACCCAACAACAAATGTGGGAGGAGCAGAAAACAATGTTTGCCTTTGCCAGGCCCGACGCAGCCACTGGTGCAGCTCTCACGCCAGCACAGGCACCGACATCTATCATTCATCGTGATGTTATGGTGATGCCCCCACGTGCATTTTCAGCATTGCCCCAAGGCCACACTACAACGGCATCATTAACCCCATTTGGCTTGGCTTAGCAGAACGTTTCCCCCTATGTCACGTTCGATCAGTTGCGCGCCATGATGGGGTCGGGATGTGTCTCGACCGAGGTGGATCTTATTGGCTCCATTCCCTGTCTCTGTCCTTTAGCAGCCATACCCAGCTGAGTACATTACGCCTAAGTTCCGACAGTTCGATGAAAGGAAATGCAACGCCAAGGAGCATATGGAGAGTTTCATTAGCCATTTGGGGGACCATGCCTCCAACGAGGCATTGAAGTTGAGGGAGTTCCCCAAGTCACTGACTGACCGTGCGTACACGTGGTACCACAACTTGGAGCCTGGGTCAGTGACCAGTTGGTAAGAGATGACGCAGCATTTTTATAGCAAGTACTACCAGGTTGATGAGAGGGTTACGCTGTTGTCCCTTACTAAGCTCACTCAGAAGAGTAACGAGGATGTGATGTCTTATGTAAGGCGGTTCAGGGAGCGCACATTGGAATTTTATGAGGTTGCCAAGGAGGAGGACTTGGTCAGGATTTTTATCGATGGGATGGATAGAGAGTATTGCCTCTATCTAGTCGCCCTCGATATCCGCACCTTTTTTCGATCTTATGGTTAAAACTAGATGTTTGGATGACCGAGTGGCCAGTCCCCGAGGAGGTCGTGTTTGGCGGGGGCCATGCCCTGTCTCCATTACGGCGGCTGTTGTTGAGGATGAGAAGCAGTTTTCCAAGGAGCCTACGGAGGACGAGGATTCCTTCATGGCATCGGCTGACCAGCAAAAGAAGCAATTTCGGATGACTCCACTACCTTTCTGTTGTAGTCGTAGGCAGGTCCTTGTTGTATTGAACCACTGGATCCGCGACAAGGTCGTTAGCCTTCCACCTACTTTAGAGGAGAACCATAAGGATCTGGTGAATGATCCACATTTCTGTCATTTCCACCATGGTACTAGGCATCCATTAATGAAGTGTTGGAGTCTGCGCGACCTTTTCCAAGAGAAGATGAAGTCTGGGCAGCTGGAGCTTTTGAAGAGGTAGGATGTGCATGACAATCCCTTCCCATGCCACGATGCGGGGGTTCATGTCATCTCAAGGGAGGATCGTGGCACATTGGAGGAGCTTCAAGGCAAGGAGGTAGCTTGGTTGGGCGAGCAAGTTCAAAGGGGGACCCAGGACCGCATGGCCCAAATGACTGGCCTCATGAGGGAGTTTTTCGACAAGCTTAAGCTCAATTCGGATTCCAGAGCCGAGGTGACTAAGGTGTTGTTTAAAGTCAATTAAAAAGCAGGGATGGAAGCTAGGAAGGACGAGCCCACCATCTCGGCGAGGCCTGACCATGACAGGGAGGTCACCTTTTTCGAGGTGGACAAGCTCATTGAGGGCCCTCACAACCGACCATTGTATGTGTCTGCTACCATTAACGGGGTCGATTTCAAGAGGACATTTCTAGACAATGGCGCTTTTGTCAACGTCATGCCAGTTGCCATCATGAGGAAGGCCAGTATTAAGGATGAAGCCGTGACCGGGAGGCCAATCGACATTTCGGGTTTCAATGGAATAAGACAAAGGACCTTGGGTTATGTCACTACCGACCTGCAGGTGGAGGACATCCGAGGGCCTGTCCGATTCCATATCATTGAAGGGGAGCCATCCTACCATGTTTTGTTTGGGAGGTCCTGGATGCACCTCCACGGTGTAGTCCCTTATTCATACCATCTGGTGATGAAGGCCAACTGGGGCACTGGGACTACTGTTGTCAAGGCCACAAGGAATCCCTTCTCTCTCAGCGAGGTGCACTTGTCAAATGTTATTTACTTCACTAAATTTTCTGTTGTGGATGAGAGTCTTGAGGAAGGCGAGGCTTATGCTACCCCATTACCCGACTGGGAGGATATTGCCCAATCCGATGACGATGACGTAATGATGGTCATCTCCCATAAGGGAAAGTGGAAGGTCGAGAATGATGAAGAGCTTTGCAGGAGAGTGCACAAGGCTGATGGAAGTTACGTTTACCAATTGTGACGGTGCGAGGGGCCGGACGCCCCAGTGCAGGCGCACAACCCCTGCGATGACCATTTTATAGCTGAGGCATCCATTCTTATTGAGGATTCAGTGAGGCAGGATGATCAGCAATCAGGTCTAGCTGCAGCCCAGAAAAAGGGTGTTGAGGAGGTCAATCTAGATAAGGAAGGGGAGCAGCCCCGTATGGTATCTATCAATCGCGATCTATCTGTCAAGTTCAAGGAGCAACTGGTGGGCCTACTCAAAGAGTATCAGGATGTATTCGCTTGGAGCTACGACCAGATGCCTGGACTTGACCCCGACTTGGTTGTGCACCGTCTGAATGTTGAACCAGGAGTTGTACCAAGGAAGCAGGATTCTCGAGTATTTGCGCCGAAAATCGAAGGTCAGATTAAGGAGGAAGTCCAGCATTTATTGTAGGCCAATTTCATCAAGCCCATTCAGCACCCATCATGGTTGGCCAACGTGGTCCCTGTACGAAAGAATAATGGAAAGGTTCAAGACTGTATCGATTTCAGGGACATCAACAAGGCGTTCCCAAATGATGAGTTTCTGTTACCAAACATCGACGCCATTGTGGATGTCACTGCCGGGCACAGGATGTTCTCTTTTATGGACGGTTTCAGTGGCTACAATCAAATCAGGATGTCTGAGGAGGACGCACCCAAATCCATTTTTCACACTCCAATGGGGAACTTTCATTTCACTGTAATGCCGTTTGGACTGAAGAATGCTGCGGTGACCTACCAAAGGGCCATGACTGCCGTCTTTCACGATATGATCCACGAGTCTGTTGAGTGCTATGTTGACAATCTGGTAGTCAAGTCGAAACAGCCAACGGACCACATCGACGATTTAAGGAATGTCTTTGACAGGTACAGGCATTACCAGCTAAAGATGAACCCGACAAAGTCAGTTTTTAGCGTGAGAAGAGGGAACTTCTTGGGATTTATCGTGCATCAGCGGGGTATTGAGGTCGATGGTGATAAGACGGTGGCTACCATCGCTCTGGATCCACCATGCTCGTTGAAGTAGCTTAGAGGATTTATTGGAAATATTTCCTACTTGTGACGCTTCATTCCTGATCTTGTCGAGCTGATGCAGCCATTTTTACCACTTTTTAAGAAGAACGTTGTTTATGTTTGGACCCCTGAGTGTCAGCAGAGCTTTGAGGCCATCAAGAGGATCCTGGTTGCACTGGAAACCATGACTGCACCTAGGTGGGGAGTTCCCCTCCAAGTCTACATTTCAGCGACCGACCATTCACTGGGGGCAATCCTCGCCCAGGAGGAGGGTGAGCGTGAACGACCTATCTATTATGCTAGCAGGGTCATCCGTGGCACTGAACTTCGGTACACTGCAACTGAGAAGCAGTGTCTTGCGTTGGTTTTCACTGTAAAGAAGTTCTGGCATTACTAATCTACGCACGCTGTGGAGTTGATGACCAAAAGTAAACCAGTGCGCTACATGGTGACCCATCCTCCTTCTGGTGGACGTCTAACCAAGTGGTTGATGGGTTTGTTAGGGATCGACATTCAGTGTGTGCGACCCATGGCCATCAAAGAGCAGGCTCTGGCGGATCTTCTATCTCATTCTTCTTGTAGCCGGGGCTCGACCGACCGGTTGATGGCTGAGGCTGAGGAATGGGAGCTGACATTCGATGGAGCATCCACTGCCCATAATGGTAGGGTCGGTATTGTTCTCACACCGAGCGGTGACGGGCCCCATGTCCATCTTTCTTATCAGTTGGATTTTCTGTGCTCCAAAAATGAGGCCGAGTATGAAGCATTGCTTTTGGGACTGAGAGAGGCACATAGACGGGGTATCCGACGCTTAAAGGTGAAGGGCGACTTTCAGCTCATCATCAAGCAGGTCACAGGCGAGTTCACTGTGAAGGAGGCTAACCTTGCTCCTTATCGCACCCAGGTGCAGCTATTGCTTAGGCATTTCGACGTTGTGGAGTTCACCCATGTTTCTAGATGTAGGAACCGCTTCCCCGATGCTCTGGCAACTCTGGCATCAAAGATCAGACTTGAGCAGGATGGCCTATCATTGGAGGTGCGGAAGTACTCTGCCCCCGCGATGGCGGAAGGTTCCGACTCGATAAGGGTCGATGATTGGTGTGTCTCTATCATGGAAGGCTTGTTAAATGAGGGTTTCGATAGGCCAATAACTAAGGGGTTTGTACTTATCAAAGGGGATCTTTACTTCAAGGGGCCTGAGGGCGTATTGGCTCGATGTGTTTCTGAGGAGGAAGGTGCCACAATTCTTGAGGAGACCCACAGGATTGTATACGGCATGGAAGACGTTAGTCTTTACCGGAGGATCCAGCGCAGAGGTTTCTATTGGCCCAATATGATGGCAACCGCTAAGGACGTTCAAAGGAGCTGTATTCTCTGTGCTCGTACCCCTCAGGGTGGTGAGAGTGCTTTTTAGACCGACTTGTTTGACTGGTGAAGGTTGTACATCGACTTCTTCCAAGAGGGCAAGCTACCGGACCACCGAATGGATGCAGCGTTTGTCAGGAAGAAAGTGACATGTTTCCTCCTCCTTGAGGGCACCCTTTATCGCAAAGTATTATGTGGGAGGCCGTTAAGGTGTATCAACCATGAGGAGGCCACCATTGTCATGACTGAGGCGCACCAGCGTGACCATCAGGGTGGCGCGAAGCTGTATCAACACTTGGTTACCTGTGGTTATTATTGGTCCACGATGGAGAAAGACACTGCCACTCACGTACGATGGTGTGAGTCTTGTCAGAAGCATGGAAACCTTATCCATGCACCTGCTGTTAGCCTTCGTTCTTTATCCATGTCTTGGTCATTCCACACTTGGGCATTGGACATTGTCGGACCCATCACCCCCAAGTCCGGAGGGCATGCCAGGATCTTGGCTGCTACCGAGCTCTTTACCAAGTGGGTCGAGGTTGTTCCATTAAGGCGGACCGTTGTGGCTGTTGTGGTCAGGTTTATAAAATAGCAGATCATTTGTCGGTTCGGGGTGCCACACACCATCCTGTCCGACAATGGAACTCCCTTTGTGAACAAGAACATAGGGGCATTTTTGGAACAGTATCAGGTGTTGCATCATACTTCTACGCCTTACTATCCCAAAGGCAATGGCCAGGCTGAAGCCACCAACAAGACGTTGATCCGGATCCTGAGCAAGACGTTGCACGATCATGGCAGGGGTTGGGCTGACCAGTTACCAATGGCTCTATGGGCTTATCGTACTTCCAAGCGACGGGCAACCCAGGAGACTCCGTTCGCCTTAGTGTATGGATTCGATGCCGTATTACCCGAGGAGTTGGCGGTGCCGTCTGCACATTTCGTGGCCTCATGTGGGCTGATGGCGGTCAGCAAATGTGATGTTAGAAGTCTTGGATGAGAGGAAGGATGTTGCATCAGCAGCGTCACAAAATTATAGGGCCAGGATTGCAAGGGCCTATAATACTTCTATTAGAGAAAGGGTTTTTGCTAAGGGAGACTTAGTCCTGAAGACGGTTGGCGCTGTGATGAGGGGCCAAAACCCAGGGAAATTTGCACCCAAGTGGGAAGGACCTTACACCGTAGCCAAAGCCTCACCCAACGGTTACTATGAGTTGACCGAGGTTGGAACCGGATTCAGGAATGGCCCCCTTAACGCCAAGTGGATCAAAAGATTTTATCCTTAAGGAAATATCATCTGACCACCTCTGACTTCGTCGCGCCTCATCCAAGACGTTCTATTTCTTCTCTTCATTTCTTTATTCCTTTATTTTTCTTGCTTAAGTTAGTCAGGTTGTCAGAAGAGTTGGATCTCTTCCTCTCAACCTTATGTTCCTTTATTAGAGTTATTTCTTTTAGTTAAGTTCTTTGCACAAAGGAGTCGCAACATACATGTAGCCATACATGTAAACAAGAGGAAAATATATATAGAGACAAATCTTTACTTAATGATAGATGTTTTATTCACAAAAGGAATATGTTACATTTTCTGATTACAAGTGCTATTTTAAAGTAAATATTACATAAGATTAGGCTTAAGCCTCTATCATGGCGAAAAATTCAATACAGGGAGTAGCCTTGAAAGTTTGCTTTAGTCTTATTTTCCGTGCAAGGTTCTCAAGAAGGCGTATGTGCCACGACGACATTTCCCCTTTTTATCCATTTGCATGAGCGGCTGCCAAGCCTGCACCTTCCATGTCACAACCTGCACATTTAAAAACAAAAAAACCAAAAAAAAAGGCATATGCAAAACCAAAATAGCATTCACAAATAGGCATTAACTTAAACAAACTGTTAGATAACAAAAATGTGTCACTCAAAAAGAGGGCAAGTCTGAGCATGCTGAAGCACGCTTCCAAAAAGAATAACAAAGCCCGCATTCAGGCAGGCACAGTACTGTACCTGTGTTAATGTTTACATTCCCAAAATTTATCAAGTTATATGAAATTGTTTCTAATGGCAAAAAAAAAAGATTGTTTTTGAGAATTTGCAGGATTCAGATAACAGAATGGATCTTTAGGGCAAGAGGAAAGGATCGGTATCCCTCACACGGTTCACCACCCGTTGCTCATCAGTGGCCTCCACCAGCCAGACAGCCTCCGCCTCCTTGTGCACCTCCTCAGCGTCGTTCTTTGCAGCATTCTCCAACAGCACCTCGACGTCCCTCCTCATTTGGGCTGCCTCTTCCCTGAGTTTCATAGATTCGGCATGGGCGTTCTCACCAAAGAGGCGCAGGATACCGCAGTCATCCCTTGCCTTGATCTTATTCAGCCTCTCAATGAACCAGTCCATATTGATGCCAAATTGCACGGCCTAGGCAACCAGCCTCCTGGCGCCATCCAAGGCCTGTAGAGTCACATCCCCTACAGTGGCCCTAACCACTTGTTGGAAATACCGAGCGAGCCCATCAAGCATAGGTGTCTGGGCTTGTTCGAAGGCAATATTGAAGCCATCAAACATCCCAGGATGGGCGATGACAAGGCGATTAAGGGTCGGAATAGAGTTCCCGCTGCAGTAGAAGCCCCTCCATTTAGGCAAGTTTAGTGGACCAAGGTCAGGCATAGGATTCCCCGCCTGAGGAACTGAACCGCTTGAAGCACCGGTGGGCTTAGGATCTGTAGCGGCGGTCTGGCGTGGAGTACTTCCGGGAGTCTGATGGGGAGAACTTTCAGGGACACAAGGGGAAGCCGAGCGGTCACCCTTAGGAGGATTAGTCGCTTCCTCATCAGAGGACACATCAACAAGGGCTGAGTTTGCAGGGGCTGATGAAGGAGACTTGAATACACTAGATTTGTGGGCAGAACGCCGTGGCTTCTTCGCTGCCGGACCGGGAGCATTTGGGGACGCCTGTCTCTTGGGACGCCGTTGGCCTAGGGGAACTTCATCATAACTGTCCTTCTCCTCTGGAATAGGGGTCTTCCTGGCAGGGACACTCCTCTTGAAACGATCTGCAAGAGGAACGCCATCATCACTGGAAGATGAAGAGGGAGATTGGTCTTCCCCATGGCCACCATTTTCTCTCTCTCTTTTTCTCTCCCTCGACTTATATTTTTCTCTATGATTTTTCTCCTCCTAAAAGTATATAAGACTTGTGTTTGAAATGTGAATGAAAAATAGGTAAGGGGGGAGGGTATTTATACCTGAGCGAATGGACTCTTGAGTTCCTAAAGAATACGAAGCGCCGGATCCTGCATTTAAGGAGGAACCGGTTAAAGCATTTAAATCTTTAGAAGTTGGAATCCTCCGCGCCGCACCCCATGGAGTCTCAGTGTGAAGCAAATCCGCATCCTTAAAGACTTCGGCAATGTTGTCAGGAGGAAGCGCCAGGCCGGGGGCATCAGTCCTCCTTCTCGACGATCTTGTCCTACTCGCAACCGACGGAGGCTGCGACCCCGAGGAGGCACTTGGCTAAAAAAAAAAGAAGAAAAAAAATGGAAGGTTTATTTAAAACTTTTACAAGTTTATATTTCTTTCCTTATTTATATAATATACATATATGTATGTAAAATAAAGAAAACCCCACTCAAAGAGGGGGCAATAAATGTACTAATAAATTTGCCTTGAGTACAAGATTATATGGCTTACATTGGCAGATGCACTGAGACGCCTATGGGTAGGAACTGAGGGCCCTGTTTCGTCTTGAGTAGGCCTTCACCTTGACGAGGTCGGACGGTTTTACGCTGCAAGGGCTTGAGGAATTGGTTGCTCAGGGACTACAAGGGTTTGACCTTATGGAGGCCATACATCAAAAGGTTCCAATGGGATGGTGTCCTTGTCAATAACCCAGGGCTCACTTCTGCGAGCCGACGACTGGACAAAGGCCTGCAGGGCGTCAAGGTTTGACCTCCAGAAAACACCGAATGACGGTGTGATGTCACCACGACAGAGGCGTGATGGTATAGCAAATGGATGAGGGGGATTGTTTAAGGACGACAGGCTCCCAGTAAGGAATTTGTCTGAACGACATGGTGTGCACAACCCTTTTTGACCTTGATCTTCCCATTGGCTGGAACATGTCGCGAGAAAATGGATGAGGGGGATTGTTTAAGGATGACAGGCTCCCAGCAAGGAATCTGTCTGAACTAAGGGCGAAACTTAAAGCAGTGGCTGGAGCAATAGGGACGCCCTGGTCAAAGCCAAACTGACGGGTTACCCGATGAGGATTGTAACTGGCGAGAGGCATATTGTCCTTAAACCAGGAAGGCAGTGAGTATTTTCTCAGGACCAGCAGGAGTTTGAAATGTGAATGGGGTGAGTTGGGAGTAGGATTGAGCATGTGTGGATCTTCACCGAATAAGGATTGAACAGGGAAGCTAGACAGTATTACAGAGTAGGGCCTAAATTGGAATTCGTTTTCCAGGTCCACCACCAGGCTGAGATCGTCACGAAGGACAATGTCGGACCATCTAGGGGCACGGATGAAGCCCCAAGGATCTTTGAACGGTCTAGCAGCCTCTAGAGTATGTGGCGTAAGAAAGAACTCAGGAAAGCGCTCCATTATGAACAGAGATAAGAAAAGGCTAGACACATGCGCTTTCACCTCACAGCGGTGCATCCCGGCCACTACCGAGTCGAGTCTTTTGTACATCGTCCCCAGGAAAAGTGGCCCTAGTGCGATGGTCCTGCCAAGAGCCATATGGGCTGCTAAATTGAAGACCCTCTTACTCATGCAGTCGTTAGGACGCCCTTCGAACAAATGGCGTGCGAGCCAAAGTGCCAGAAAGGCGGCCAAATGATGGGGACTATCCAGAGGCACACCTTGAGTATTATTGGGGCGAAGAGGTCGGCCTGATGCATGGTAGGTGAAAAAGCACCTGGCCCAGTTTGCAAATTTGCACTTGCCTTTCTTCTTCACAGTAGTATTGAGGTAGGTGGCATGAGTAAAGGAGGCCTCTAGGAAGTCTATTGTGGCTTGGCATTCTGAAGGAATTATGTGGGGTCTGAAACTGTGTTCCCCGATCAGAGGTAAGTGCATTAGGGACTTCACAGCTTCCAGTGTTGGGGTAAACTCACCCCAGGCGGCAGCAAAAGTATGGGTATCAGTATTCCAGCGAGAAATTAGGGCTTGCAAAGAGGGGTTTGACCACCGAATGTTGACACGGTGGCTTTAATCAATGGCCGTCAGGACTGAGGCACGGCTGAGGGTTTCCATAGAGTCTGGCCTCGAAAGAATGTGCTCACACCAGTAATCCCACTCCGAGATTGGTGTTGTATGGCCTTCGAATTGGAGGTGCGAGTAAGGGAAATCGCCCCTCTCGATGGGAAACCGCATATTTTTCCCTGGCTTCCACTGGGTACCCGATGTGGAGGGGGCATCGCCCTCTAACAGTACGGGCTCACCCAAAATTGCAGGGTTTGGTTGATAATGCCTGGCCTGGTGCCAGAAGAAGTCGACCTCCTTGCCGAAAAAAGGGGCGTGTCGCCATTCGTCGTCACTAGGAACTGTGTCGTCGTGTGCCTTCGAGGGTAGCATGGCTTCTACAGAAAAGGGGTTTTTTTTCTCTCTCTCTCCTTTTCACTTTCTCTCTTTCTCTGGTTTTTCCTTCTTTCTTCTTTTTTTCTCTTTCTTCTTACTCTCTTGATTTCCCTTTTTCTCCCTCTGGTTCACTCTTTCTTCAAGATTTTGCTTTCTCTCACAGTGAAATCAGTAGTTGTAGAGTCGTACACTTAAGTTGTTTTGTCCCATTTCCCTAACTTGGAGAGGTATTTGTAAGCCGCCTCTCTGCGCACTCCCCAACCACAACTGCACCAATTCCGGGGAGTGGCGTCTAGCGAAGCGTCGCCATAATGGGGGTGGCGAAAAGGCACCTTTTTGCAGGGGGCTGCCATTATTGCTTTGTCTCACTGCCCTTTTCCTCTTCTGTGGTTTGGCACCAGTTCGTCTTTGAGAAGGAAACTGTCGGTTCAAAATTTCTAAACTTACCCCTTTTATATACTCATATATCTATATAAACACACGTGGGTATATGTACACGTGTACAGTTTTTAAATAAATAAATAAAACTTCAAAACTTACTTATTCAAATATATATATATATATACGTACACAAATATATATATATATATGTACTATTACAATTTAGTTATTTCCTTATTTTTACCATGTTACTTATGGTGATTACTAATCAAATTTAAATTCCCTTTGAAAAATTAATATTATACCCTTCCATGTGGTTTCCAAAAATGTGTGTACTTAAAAAACAAATGGTTGTTTGTCTTTCCTATATTTGGCTTCATTTTGTTTTACTTCTTTATTTCTTGTTTACATATTTTATTTCTCAATTTCACATTTTCAAATTTCATATTTACATCATTTATTTTCTTTTTAATTTCCTTTCATTTTTGTTTCTTTTACCTTGTCATTGCTTATTTTCATTCCTTGTTGTCGTCTTTACCGTTCATTGGATCATCCCTACTTTTCTATTGTGTTTATTACTTTTCGTAGCATATTTTTAAGGTATATATGTACGCTATAAATATGTATCCATATATATATAAATAGGGACAATGGCAATATAAATATTGTATATATGGGGCTTGATGTGTGCATGCAAGCCCAACTTTGAGGTGGTGCCTCGCATGCACAGGGGCAAAATTGTAGGCATAGGTATTATTTTAGGATGCACTCGACTCGTAGAGGGGTCTCATTTAGGGTACTGGGCTACTGGGTAGAGCCTCGAACCTGCCCCACTGAAGTTGGTATACGGGTTGACCCAATGTGTCTGACTTCGAGGCGGATTACTCGTGGCAACTCAAAAGCCTTCTAAAGGTGGTCCTATTGTGGCAGCGCATCTGTGGAGATGAAGAGCGTACACGGGAGTAGTACCTACATGGTCTACAGGTCCTGATGACGTAGAAGACTCTCAAGGACGTTTACCACCATTTCTGCACAGCTCTAGCGGTATATGCATGTACTGCAAAGGCTATTGGGGAGTGATCCATTGCATGACTGATTCGGCTGTGGCCACAGACGCTGCGTAGCCGTGACACGTGGACAGCGCGACACCATCCTCACATTTTAAAGGGATTGTAAAAAGCATGTAGCATGGAGGCTTGGAATGTAGTCTAGTCATAATAAAGGCTCATCATGTGAATTATACTCATTATTCATAATGTGGAAATAATTCTCCTTATAGGCCCATATTATGACCCTCATCACTTATTAGAGAAATGTGGAGCATTGGTAGGACTTGGGGACCACTACAATTAGGGCAACATTTGAATCCAAGTCACTTATAAATTGAGGGCAATAGTCCATTGTCTAGGGATTCTCTCTCCATCTTTTTGGCTGACTCATTCACATACCACATTCTTTCTTTTCCCTTTTGTTCTCTCTTTGCTTGGAGACTACTCCTTCAAGGACGGCTACCATTTTCTCTCTATTTTTACTTCCTTTATGCTTCGGCCATGGAGTTCTGAATTCGCCTTCTTCACGTCTGACCTTTCTTCTCTACTTGTTCTTCCTTTCTCCATTTCTTGGTCTTTAGCTATTTCAGGGGTATTTCACTTCTTGGGGATTTTGTGGTTTAGATCTATCAATGCTCACTACCCATTCTCTAGTTGTGATGAGACTACACTCTTTGCTCTTCTCCACCATCTTTTTTCTCCCCTTTTATTCTTTTTACTTGAGATTTTCGACCATGGATTGTGACATCTTTGTTCTGACTTGCTAGTGGAGCATTCTCTCCATTTTTCTCTTCTTTCTTAGCTTTTTCACCCACAATCTCCAAAAACCACAAATTCATGTCGCACCTACGCTTCAAGCATACCTGGCCTACACTTCAAGTATAGGTCCAAGCGTAGAAATGTGATTTCCAGCCACTTTTTGAAACTGAAAGCGTAGGTATTTTATGGAAAACCACTTTTCTCCATGAATGCACCAAAACGAACGTCTTAAACCCACGATACTTTTTGCTGAAGATGACGGTTTCTGGAAATGTCATTTTTGCCCTCCGAGAGCTATTTTTGTCTTAGACTGTCTCCTTAACTCTCCTCTTGGATAGAAAGAACACACTCTTCAGTTAATTTACCGAAGTTAGCTTCATTTCTTCATTAAGCTCATAAAACATGTTTTAACACACAAACATCATAAAAATACAAAATAATAAAATGAAAGATCGTAACAATAGTGAGTTAATGGGTCAAAATGTTTAATATTTGACACCTATCACACCCCCAAACTTACATATTGTTAGTCCCTTAGCAATAAACTCAAGGAACTTTCTTGTGATGATTTGTTTTTTATCTATTCTAACTAATCTAACATAATCCCTTGCTTTTGTGAGGGTCGACGATTACACTTAGCATGTGTAACAGCCTTTTAAACCCCTAGGTTACCCTTAGTGGACAAATGAAGTCTCGTGAAGGTTTTCAGTGATGGTACCTACAAACATCCCAGTTTTCTATAATCACGCAGTTATGAGTCCACACACAAGTTCAATTAAATCATGATATAATGTAAAAGACAGCATGGATACAAATACTCCCACTCACTACCGAACAACAATTATATCAAGCTTCGTGTCATGAATAGTTCCCACTAAAGTGAATGATTTCGCTACTTTCTACTCCTAATCCAGACAACCTTCTGTGTTTTTGTGCACATTCTACTATGGTATTTCAATCTCTCCTCTTCTTACTTCATTAATCAAATTTTGTCATTTTTCATAAAAATCAATCTTTCCATTATTTCACTTTTATCCATTTTTGTCTTTCTTAGTCTCCAGACTTTCCAGCGAGGATTTTTAGTCCTGACCAACTGGGCATGAGTTTCTTCCATGGGATTTATGCACATCAGACTTCTCCCCTTTAAACGCGAACAGTGATATCGGTGATACCAATGCCTAGTTACTCAGCTTGAAGAACTGTTTTTTGCATTTTATTTTCTCAAAATAAGTTTTTCAATTTTCTCCATTTCAACCATAACATCTCCCCTTCTCCCCTTTTATTGTGGCAAAAATATTTTTTTCAACTACATAGTCAAAGATTAACTGTTTTTCCCATAGTGAATGTATGTTTGTGCTTATAGGTCAAAGTCGTCTTTTTCGGTTTCAATTTCACTAATCTACTCACCCAAGTAAAACCACGTCACTTCACTTAGCTCGATCTAATCATTACTCTCATGAGCGGGAATATATAACATCACATATTATTCATACATCATAAACACAAACTTAGTTAACTTGTAATGCAAAATACTCATGCATAAAAATAAAGAATTTATTCAAAACAATTCAAATTTTTTTCAATTTTTTTAAATCATTCCTTATACTATCTATACAACCAACTATTTCTTCCCCCCAAACTTAAATTAAACCATGTCCTCATGGTTTACAATCATACTCATGAGAAAGAATATAGTTACCCTTGAAGCGCAGATTCAGAATTTCAAATTTTTTTGCTCATTCTCCTCCCCCAAACTTGAATCGAGCTACCTGTAGAAATATTCAACAAAACACGCATACCCAATATCATAGCAAGAGAAGAAGAAATATAATCATCACTTTTCAAAAATTATTACTCAACCTAGAAAAAGGAATGATATATATTATTTTATAAAATAAATAAACATGATTTAGCCTTAAGGACCTACAATCATATGGAATTGAAAAACAATTATTTGGCCTTAAGGGTCTACAATCTCTAAGAATTGAAATTGCAACGACTTGTCCTTAATGGACTACAGTCTCTAAGAATTAAAATTACATAAATTAAATGATATCTTATTCTACAAACCTAGGCTAGAAACTAACTTTCACAATCTAGGACCAATGTTTAACGTTGTTGGCACGACAACTCCTAAAAGGGTTATCCAACACCCTTTCTCTCTGCAACACTTCTCTTACTCATAAGACAAAATGTAAGAAGTAACTCCCTCAGTGCTCTCACTTGTGAGTTAACGCAGCCTTTACAACCACTAATAATAATCCATACTCATATTCTTATAATCAAGGCTGGTGGAATCATCCATATTTATCGTATCGGTCTCAAAACGTAAAGAATCTAGTCCAAACTCAGAAATTTGAAATTTGCTAGACGATCAATGAAAATAGCCTAGAAGGGGGGGTGAATAGGTTTTTTGTGGATTTATTGACAAATTAATAATAATTGCGAAAAATTCAATTTTAATCCAATTCACTATCAAGATAAATCATACAACGATTAATCCAAGTGTAGAAAATAAAGCAATAGAGGCACACGACATTTTTACGTGGAAAACCTTGAAAAGACTCCAAGTAAAAACCACGGATACGGTCGGGTATCGATACACTATGAATTAAAGAATTTGTACAGATTATATGAAAATAGTACTTACAACTGATGTAATCTGTTGTTCTTCACTCGATGTCTGAAAGTTTAGATTAACTCGTGTTCCATGAAGCTCTCGCTTCGTACTCTGAAGACTCTGTTTCTCAACAGATCAAATAACCACGAAGCCTCTTACTCCGATCTCCGCACTTAGACGTGTTAGTCACTAATTAACCCTAGAGGGGGGTGAATAAGGTGTTCAAAATATTTCTACTCCTTTTTGAAATTGGAACAATATATAATCAATACTCAATTTCTTCAATAGTCAAGTGAATAAATTCAATTTGATTTATCTAATAACTAATCACAAGACTAATTAGCATACAAGATATTCAACTAAATATAGCATGCAAATTAATGAAATAAGGAAAGAGAGATAGAAAGATTGACACCGTGATTTTTCAAGGTTCGGTAACTCCTACTCCTCGGCTCAAGAACCCCTTCTTGAGACTTTTCCCGATCCTTTCACTATGGTCATTCCTTCACAGGTGGAATGGCAAACCTTTACAACACAAGCCTCTTGAGCTTGTCTCTCAATCAAGAGAACAACCCTCTCTTGAACAATCGGTGGACTTCACTTATCTGAGATTACTAATTCGTATGTAATCAATAAAATCACTCAAGAACAAAAACACTCAAAACCCAAAGGTTTTTATGGAAGATAAATCAATATAAGCCTAAGTGTTTTTGGTGATTTTTAAATAGCTCTAGAAATATATTCTCAAAGGATATAATCAATGAATGATGTTTGGAGAATAAGAAGAGATACTAGAGGTTTTGATTTTCAAAGAAACTTGAAGAAAATCAATTTTTCAAAGCTTGGTTTCAATGGCTTTTGTAGAGAAATTTTTTGCAGAATTTTGAGAGTTTTTCTTCCTTTTCTTTCTCTTTTTGTTTTTCAATCTATCTTAGCTTACAATACACATATCTCATTCTATATATATAAATACATTAGGGTTATGAGAGTGAGTATTGATTTAGAGAAGTCAAGAGCCGTTTGAAATCCATTAAACATGATGCACAAAACATGGAAACTGTTTTCTGAAAAACTGCAGAATTTGAGGTTCAAACTAGTCGACTACTTTGAGCCTCTAGTTGACTAGATTGATTCTTCTAGTCGACTAGAAGAGGTTCTAGTCGACTACTTCATGTAGTCTAGTCGACTCAAATGGTTTTAGTCGACTACATGGGTGGTTCTAGTTGACTACTTGAGGGCTTTAGTCGACTACTTAAAAAATGGATGAAAACTTGATGCTACTGATTGTTTTAGTCGACTACTAGAGAATACAAAGGATTCTTCTAGTCGAATATAACTTGAAAAACATCTAATAAAAATATTTTTCTTTCCGTTTAAGTTCGGTAAAATGTTTTTCATTCCATTTGAGTTCGGTTCATTTTATTCTTGAGCTTATACGATAATATCGGCACATAAAATTACCTTGTTACAATCATCGCTCCTCGACCTATCTACCCCAAGTCTTGAGTTTTCGAATTTCGCCTTTGCCATTTCTCAAACGGATCAAAGCAACCACGTTACACAGGGTGGTGTGTTGATTTTTGAGCAACTAGGTCATTCAATTGTGTATAGAGATCTTAGATGTATAAGCACAATTGAACGAACCCTAATTAAGAGAGAATAAGAATATCTTCACTCAATGATTATCTCTCTCTATCTCTATCTCTGTAGAAGAATATGAACGATATAAAAACTGCAGAGATCTCTCAAAAACCACTCCCCCAATTCTGTAAAGGCTTTTCCTATTTATAAAGTAGGAAATCCTAGTTTTGAGATAATTTGTTCTCCACTTTGATTAGGATACCTTCTTTGTGTCAAACCCTTCCAATTACGAGTGAAACAAACTTATATTGATATACAAACATGTATATAGGTCAATAGGTCATAGCCATGTCATTAAACTTCAAGTTGGGGTTAAATTTGACAATTCATGAAATTTGCAAGAAATCCCTCGACAGACACCTACGCCTTAGGCATAACCCTTGAGCGTAGATGCGGCAAAACACTGAGTGTACCCTTGAGCGTAGTTTTTCACTTTCTAGCCACTTTTAGGTTCTGTAGACGTAGGCTTGAGCGTAGATACTTTGTGAAAACCACTTTTCTCCGCAACTATGCCAAAATTACTCTCTTGACTCCCCGAGACTTTTGCTTGAATTGACGGATTTGGAAAATGCTATTTTTGCCCACCGAGAGACATTTTTACTCAATACGCTCACTTTCGCACTTCACTTATATTATTCACTACTTCAATGCTTGATTTTGCCTTTGTCAATACTTGTAGATGTCGTTGAAACAAAAACATCATATCTAACACTCAACATGGTTATTGTCTAGAACATGCCATAAATAAATAATACTCAAAAGTGTTCTTACAATCTCCCCCTTAGCATTTCTGAGACAAAACCATGTTTTACAATATAACGTCACAAATAACAACTTAACATCTTTACCTATGAACACACACCGACAATTATAGATATAAACTGTCACCTTGCTTTCATAACAGTCTACCAATCATGTAACCACAACACTGAACAAACCATTAAATGAAAGTGAGGAAAACAGACATAATCAATATAATGATCATAAGAATAACATAACAACAATGCAAGCATAATGATCATCAAACACACAATCCTTCTCCCCATTACTCAATACTTCTCCCCCTAAAACCATTACTCCCCTTACTTAATATTTCTCCCCCTAAAATCATTGCTCCCCTTATTCAATAATTCTCCCTCTAAAACCATTACTCCCCCTCACTCAATATTTCTCCCCCTTTTTGTTACTGAATTGACAAGGAATAATAAAAATAATCAAATCTCATAAGAGAAACAAGGGAAAATCCCAAGATGAAAACATAGGAAAATGATCACATAGGAGACTCTAGAGAATCTAAGTCAAGCACTAAATACTAAGATAAAGTACTCTATAAGATTATATCTAGATTCTCGAGTAACATAAATCTCTACAATACATGAACCTAATACTAATGCATGGATGCAAAATAAAAAACAAACAAAAAAATATATTTTTTCTTACAAACATGCGAGCAGGGCAGAAGAGACAATGGGCTAATCATTAACATATCATATTCGCATATTTGACTTAACTATTATACACATGATAGTGAAGAAAATCAGCGTACATACCTTGTAGATATAAGCAGTCACAAGGCAAGCTTTATATAGCATTTGCATATATGAAAAATATTTAGGTGCAAGCAAATAACTAAGATGAAAACAATACATATTAATTCCTAATTCTAATAATATCCTCACTAACCGTTATGATACTTCAGTTTAAAACCCAAACTAGAAATCAAATCTTTAACTTAGACCTTATTGCTAATTAAGGAAACACAATTTAATCTTTTCAACCTTTTCACCATATCCCTTTTTATCTTTCTAAGCTCCGGACTTTCCAACGAGGATTTTTCAATCCCGACCAACTAGGCCCGAGCTTCTTCCATGGGATTTATGTTCATTAGTCTTCTCCCTTTTTTATGCAAACATTCAATGTTTACTGAGGCAAGAGGCCCGATTACTCAGATCGAAGAACTACTTTTTGCATTTCTATATTTTAAACATTTCATTCTTTCCTCTTTTCAACATCACACCACAACATTCATAAGCATGAAAAAAGATATTTCAGAGCATAGATCAATCTAGCATCGTTTATGAACTTATATATCCCTTCGGATTAAATGAGAAAGATTAAAAGTTTCAACAAGTATTACAATCATCTCCGAAGTAAAATAGACACCCAAAGTTGATGGGTTCCAAAAATAATACTTAAACATGTTAAGTGAATAATTCATAACCTCAGGTCAGATTAACAACTTCAATTCCCATAAGTATAATAAGAAAATTAAATATGGGAATAAAGTGAAATATGACAATCATTTGTACCCTTAGCCAAGCTCAACATGCTAAGATTTTTTTTTTTCATATTTGTCATAATAATGCATGATGATCAATCCTAATAGTAGCAAAACATGATGCATACATACATAAAAAAATAAAATAAAAAATAAACATGCAAATAATACAAAAAAACATGATAATGTATCGATTATAGGATAAAAGGTAATGAAAGATGTTCCTAGAATGATACATATGAAGACATCTATCTTAATGATAACATGTCATTAGAATTTCTAAAACGCGCATGCTTTTGAAAATCTAATGATTTTGTAGAGATGTTTGTTGACTGAGAATCTGTAGATATATACTCAAGACTTTTCTAAGAATTAGAGTCACGTGCTAGACATGTAGTATGAGCAACCAAATAATGTAATTCATCTTTTCTAACCCACACTTGTTTAATTCTCGGTGTTCTATTTGCTAGCATTGACAACATCTTCACCTCTTCACTCAACACCCGAATTTGATTTTCAATATTGGGTCATTTTTGAGTTATACGCTTCCACTCTGAATTCAAAGTTTTTTCTCTTAACTTTGAACACATGGGTCGAATGTGACCTTTCATCCAACAGTGATGACATATTGGGATAAACCTTTGATTACCATGATTTGAACCTGATTTGAACTTTTATTGACTCTAGAGGTAAAGGGAGACTTATGTATATCTTTGTTATGTCTTTAGTGGAAAAGACTATTTTGGTTCCAGTGTAGCAAAATGCTTGTTGGATACTTAAACAAGATGATTGTCCACAAGTGATGTAGCAAAGGATATTTCAGAAACGGAAGTGAGGTACAAAAAATGGATAATTTATCGAGAAAATATATATATATATATGTAAGTGTGGAAAATATCTTAGCCCACCAGAGCCTTGCCAGGTCAAGCTCATCAGGCTACTAACCCAATAAAATTTCTGTAAGCCCAATAATTAGGCCCATTGTATTTGTGTATTTCTTTAGTAAATGAAAAGATGATGTAATAAAGGAAAAGTTGTCTCAATGGGCTTCAAGCCCATTAAGAAAATGTATAAAAGGAAAATCAAATTTTTAATAAAGCATTCTCTTGTGTTGTGCAAATTTGAGCATCTACACATTGGCGTCGTCTCTGTGGGAAACACACAACGAGGAGTTCCCGACTTTTCAAATCTGCCCTTCGGGATCTGAAAAATCGCCTTATTCTTCCCATCTCAAAAAGCTGAGTCTGTTTGTCAAACAGAAAATCAACCCACTGCAGAGATGCCAATCACTCGTTCGCAGGAAGATGTTCAACCCACTGCAGATAATCGTGCAGAGGGTTCCATGGAGAAAATTCTTCAATGCTTGGTAGCTGCAGAGGAACGTAGCATGGTCTTGGAAAGGCAGAATGTGGAGCTCATGGCGAGGTTGACTCCACAACCTGCTGTCCCACCGGTAGTTCCAGATGACCCTCCGGTGGCGGCAGTCGACCATTCTCTAAACCAGCAGGGCAGCGACAGACCTAAGGAGCATGCCGAGTCTTCTCAGCGCTCAGAAAAGGCTCCAGCAACCGACGAGTCCATAACCCCCCAGAAACTTCAAGCGATGATGGATGAATTCCAAAGAAAATTTCTCGGGGACTTGAGGTCCCGATCTACTGATGACATAGCTATCCAGGCGTCCACTGAATTGATACAGTCACCCTTCGTTCGTGAAATAACCCAAGAGCCTTTCCCAAAGAAGTTCATTATGCCCCAATTCACCCCTTATGATGGCACAAGGGACCCCGAGGAACACATATACCAGATCCATCAGAAGATGACCATGTACGCTGAGAACGAGTCCCTGCTTTACAAAGTATTCTCCACAAGCCTTGCTGATGCCGCTCTATTGTGGTTTAGGAACCAGCCACCCCGATCCATTGGCAGCTGGCAGCAGTTGACCAGGCTCTTCATTGCCCAGTATTATGGAAACAAGAGACAGAAGAAGACAATATCCTGCCTCTTCACCATGATCCAGGAGAAAGGGGAGTCATTGAAAAGTTTTATATCCCGATTCAACATCGAATCCTCTTCGGTGGATAATTGTGGCAAGCACTCTGCGGTTGAGGCATTCAGGATGGCCCTCATTCCAGGAACCAAGTTCCATCAGTCTTTGGTAAAGCGCCATCCATCGGGCATTGGGGAGCTAAACTCCAAGGCCCAGGGGTACTTGATAATTGAAGAGGAGGAGACTATCAGGCAAAGGAGGTCAGCCTTTGTCGGTCTTGAGATTCAGTCCAAGGATCGATTGAACGATCGAAAGCGAGCAACTCCACCGGGATCCTCAGCCCCACTGGGATCATCAGTCCCAAAACAGTTCAAACGCCCCAGGTTCGAAGAAAGGTTGACACCCCTGAAGGTTAGCCTTGCAAAACTCTACCAAGAGAACAAAGCCAAAGGAATCTTCCAGCAACCCCTACCATGAGACAGCCACTAGACCAGAGGGACAAGTCAAAACATTGTGCTTTCCACGGTGATTTCGGGCACATCACGAATGAATGCCACAATCTAAGGCAACAGGTAGAGACGTTACTGCTCCGCGGGGAACTCCGAGATTACGTCCAACGAGATAGACCAAGGACCGATGATCAACGTGCCCTCAGTGCCCCTCGGAAACCCTCAGATGCACAGCCGGTCAGGGTCATTAATATGATTCATGGTGGCCCCCATCCAAAGCAACCGAAGGATCAAGCCGGAGCCATCTGCGGAGAGGTCACAAGATGAGAAGAGTCAACGAGATCAGTGACGCCCACCACAAAGCAGGGGAAACACAGATCACCTTCTCGGTGTCGGACCTTCGGGGTGTCCAAACCCCGCATGAAGACCCTCTGGTCGTGACCATAATGGTGTCCAACTGTCTTGTGAAAAGAGTTATGATCGATCCTGGGAGCAGTGCCAACATCATCACCAAATGGGCTTTTGAAAAGCTCGAAATCGATCCATCTGAAGTTGTGGCATCCCGGTGCCCCATCGCAGGTTTTGACGGAAGGCAAATCTGTAACACCCCGTGTTATTTTCCTTTTTTCTGAAATTATATTTAATTTAATTTCGGTTATGACGTCACTTGTTCATGACGTATTGTTTATTTAATTGGTATTTGATACCTGTAAATTTTTCGCGTTTAGTTTAAAGTCGACTGGACGACATTCCAGTTTCTCTTTGACGACTACGCGAATTCTTATTCTCGACTACACGATATCGTTTCGATTATTTTGGTTACGGTATTAGTACTTTTACGGAACCGGTGTGAAGAGTATTAAATTACTTTCTCGGTGTTTCGGTTGTTGGATTTCTAAACCGGTATAATTCTTTCGGATTAATTTGGTAAATTGGTGTCCCGTGTAATTACCAGTTACGTAAATTACACTTGGGGGTTGGTCCATAATAAATTGGGATTTATTATATATATATATATATATATATATTTAATTATATATATATTGAAGTGGGGTTCATTTTGCAATTATAGAAAAGTTGGGGTTTAGTTTGCAATTAGGTTATATGTATATACACATGTATACGCGTATCTCTGCTACAGCTTCTTATCTTTCTTCTCCACATGAACTGGCCACATCTCCTCTCCTTCACCATTGTTGCAGCAGAGAGAGAGAGAGAGAGAGTGTCGGTTGAGAGAGGGAGAGAGAGCTGGCTGAGGAGCGGGTCGCCATAACAGACGACCGTGCAGCTGGAGAAGAAGCGGCGAGAGGCGGCGGCTGGAGCCAGGGTCGGCGACCTGGAGCGGGCGACGACGGTGGACGGCGGCGGTGCTGGTGGCGTCGGCGAGGCGCGCAGGTGGTGGCGCAAGGGCAAGGCAAGGCCGCGTCTGGGCAGCCGCGCGTGGACGCGTGGACAGGGGCGAACTCGGCTGGAGCTTCGGCCAATTTTACGGCGACCTTCCGGTGATCGGTTTGAGCCGATTTTTGGTGAGTAGTTTCGTACCTACGTAGTATTCGTCATATATTAATTTCGTGAATTTACGATGAACGATTTGCCCGGAAATCACATTTATAGGTTATAGATTTCGTTTGGGTTATTTTAGATTTAACCCAATTAATTAACCGATTATTAATGGGCTTCATATATATCATATAGGTTGTCGAGACGGACATTTTGATATATTCGAAATAGTTTTTGGACGATTTTGGTCGGGGGGCTTCATATTCGGGCGCCGGTACTGTGCTGTTTCGGGTTGTTCGGTAACGTATAATTAGGTGGGAAATTATATTTCTAACTCCTCATTATTGAAGTAGTTTAGGGGTGCAAAACCCTTATTTAATTTATTATAGATATATTAAATTGCTAGTTTAAATATCTATAAATTGTTTAGGATCAGGATGGGGCTTAGGAATTAATTTAAGAAAATTTATTAAATTATTCCTATGTGATTAAATAATATTCTTATTTAAATTAAATAAGAATGGACGGCTTAGAAACCCTTACGAATTTAAATGGGTTATTAGAGATTCGAAAAGCTTAGACGATGTGTTAGGATCCTTTTGGTATACGTGAAATAATTGTTTAAATTATTTAAAAAGACATGTTAATTGAAATTGAAATATTTTCTAAAGAATTAAAGAAAATATATTGTTTAGAACATGAATCTATTTTCTCACGATTTAAATGCTTTAATATATTTTTAAAAGCATGTACAGAGATTTGAGATTTATGTTGATATTACCATGTGGGTATTTTTATAAATATGGTGCATTACATATTTATGTTGGACATGATTTTGTTGCGTACACCATGTATTGTGAGACATGGGTATTGGTGCATGTGTTGCATGATTTCACCATTTGCAAAGAGATTCATTTGGTGTGGTCTACTTCCTTTGTGCGTGAGGCACGGGTAGACGTTTGTGTTTGGATCATCGTGACAACTGGCCAGGGGGTGCTGCACCCACGGAACTAATCTTCTGAGAACGCAGACGATATAGGGGGAGGACACATAGTCCAAGGCCCTATGTTCACGGCTGGGCCGTGGTGGACGTCTTCCTTGGTTAAAAGTGTGAAGTGTCAAAAGCACTTGGGAAGAACGGGACGATAAGTCTACATTCCTTAGTGAGCTGTATCCTCAGGGGAATGGTAGAGAATGATCCAGTACCCTTGGGAAGGGTGTGTTTTTGTGTGTGTGTACCACAGGCGGTCTGTGAGTACGGTGCGTTGCATATCATCATGTGATTTATTGATATGTATATATATATATATATGTTGGAGCATGATTATTTATGAATATGCAAAATGAATTCATTTTATAAAATGCTCAGTTGAAAGTGATAAATGTGAAAATGGGAATTAAAAGCAGTAATTATTAAAGTATAAACGAGGCGTATGTCCTTATACTTGTGTTGTATACTTTTGTGCCCGTAGGGGAGGTTAAGTGTATTGGTCTGGCGACTTCTGTGGTTAGTTGAAGTTAGAGATGGATTGTAGAATTGAGGTTGAGTTGATGTGGAGTAATGCCTTAGAGAATGTGGTTAATAGTTTTGTAAGTGTGGTTAGTAGCCTTGTGATCGTGGTTAGCAGTCTTGTGACTGTGGTTAGTAGTCTTGTGATTGTGGTTAGTAGTTTAGTGATTTTGGTTGGTTGTGTGACTTGTTAGAGATTTGAGATCCGAGATTGATTTTAGTATCAGTTATGAATTGGGGACTTAGAGAAGGCGGGTGATGAAATGGTGTGAGATGTTGGTTGATGAGAAGAGGTTATGGTTATGTGATTCATTAAGTACTTGGGAGTATTGTAAGTGTTGTGCCATTGTTTCTTATGCTTAGTTCATTTCCTTAAGCATTTCTTGTACTGTATTTGTACGCTAGTACATATCGTTGACTTCTATGTCACTCCTTGAGTTGCTGATTACGGCGTGGTGTCGAACCTCTTCCTTATGTCATCATTGATTTCGTGGAGTTGGAAACGGATGGTTGTCTTCCGTGAGTCCAACGTGTTGTTCGTCATTTCCTTATCCTCTCGGACATTATAGAAATCTGTGGAGTTATGTTCCCTCTTGTTTGGCTGTCATTTCGAAAACGGTGTTTTCTAATGTTTTAAAATAAACTCTTGTATTTAAAAGGAAAAACTCGTTTTCGCCTACCCCCGTAGAAATGAAAAGTTTTAATACTTATAAAACGATCTTGAGATCTTCTTTGAGATGATTTTCAACTTGTAAAAGCCAGTGATGGCAACTGACGGAGACCGGGGGCAAGACGGTCATTTTTAATGTGTGGTTTCCTAAAATAAAACTATTTTTATTACTTGTCTTTATGATTCTGAGATTTTGAGACTTCTTTCTCAAAATCTCGACCTGTAGTGTTTTAAAAGGGGATTTCCTGTTTCTCCTTTTCTTCGGATCATTCTAAGTCTCGGTTACGAGGCTTGGTGTTGTCTCTCACTTCTTCTTGGTTGTTGATGTCACCACCTAGGTGATAGGAGTTTTTCTTAAGTTAGGGGCATGGATACCGAATGGATTGGTTCGAGTTTAGAAACATTTTTCTTAAAAACTATTGAATCTCTGGGATTCATCTTTTCATTTCTTTCACTTTCGGCCATTCGTTTTTGGTTTCCTTGTTCACTTTTGGTGTTCTTTCTTTGTTCACTTTTGGTGTTCTTTCTTTGTTCACTTGTGGTGTTCTTTCCTTATTTGGGTATTCTTAACCTTGACGTTGTTGTCTTGGTTATCTGTTGGTTAGCATTGGGAACTCTTTTCCTTTGCTTCGTTTTGGTGACCCTTAAGTGGTCGTTCTTGGGAGTTGAGTTCTTGTACTCTTAGTGAATTGATCGGGTGGTTTTGTAGCTTATAGTGCAAGTGTTAGTGATGGATTCATCCTGTTGGTGACTTATTGACTTGTTGGAGATAGCATTGAGGTTTTCGCATAGTGAGATGATGGGGTGATCCCATCCTTGAGGTACAGACTTACTTTAGGAGAGGGATGAGATTTGTTATATATATATATATATATATATATTGATGATGTTGTGTTAGTACGCAAGGGCGTGGGTGTTTTCCTTCCTGTGTTATCGGGGTGTAGGATTTGAGCCTTCCTTGGTACTATTGGTGGATTTCGTTTCCTTGTGGATATTAGAGGTGAGTGTGATCTCCTCTGTTGGATCTTCTGTTTGGTGATGTGAGCACTTTGTGACTTGGTTAGATTTGACCTTAGTGTCGGGTACTTGATGTACGTTGGTGGGAATAGTGTAGACTACTGGTGTTGGGTACTTGGAATACGAGTTTTAGAGACTCATGTTGTGTATTTATATATATATACGTGTAGATATATATATACATATTCCCTATATACCTATGTATACTCGTTTACGATAGTATATGAGCGTGTGACTTGGGTTTGCGTGGATGGGACTAGTTGGGCTATATTTATATCTTATTAGACGGTTTAGCTTTACCTAAACTATCAGTGGATGTGGTAGTTAGGATATCTTTTCCCACTGAGCTTATTTGCTCACAGGGGAATTTCATTCGCCCCATGGTATTCCACGCCAGGTTGCAGGAAATATACGGCTATGAGCAGGATGCAGTGCAACGGCAGCTTTCTTTTGTTTCCTTGTTACAGGTTTTGGAGTTGCGTTGGGTGATGCGGTTACGGTTGCAGCACGACTGGGTTTGGGGACGATAGGTATCCACTTTCAGTTTCTCTACCCATTGTTATGGGATTGTTATGTATTTTCTTTTGGGAGCCAGTCTGTTGGCATATCCCTGTTGATGTATTCTTTAGTTCCTGTATTTATTCTTTCTGATGGTTATTGTATCTATTCTGCACAGCTAGGTGCTTTACTGTATCTTATTCGAGCATTTGTGGCTCTGTTGATTATTAGAGGGTTTGGAGGGGTTTTGGTTTCTTTCCACTACCTCGGCCCTAGTAGATTGATGAATGTGGGGCTTGGAAGCCATTGTGATTATTGAATTGCTTTGGGCAGGTTATTGTGTTGTGTTTGGTTGTCCGGATGTTCCATTTACAAACGGAACTCTGCCGGATTTTCGTTAGATTCCGCTGCTTAGTTTTATTAGTCATTTGGGTATGGAATATACCATTTCTATCATTAACCCATGTGTTTTCTTGGTTAATGATGTCTTAGTTGGTCATTCGTATTAAGGATCACATCTTGGATTCCTTGGATGTCCCAGTTCGGGAGTCTTAGGGATTTAGGAGCGTGTCTGTTGGTATCTGAGGATACTCTTGTGTTTTTAGTATTCGGGTTGGCATGGAGTATATTCTTATTGTTATTCCATGTACTTCTTTGTTATTGTTGACTCTAGTAGTCGTTTGGTTTGCGTCACCCTTTAGGGGCGTGACAGCATGGTATCTGGGCATTCATTGCAACCCTTTGTGGGTGTTTGATGACCTTCAGTCATTGGTTTTCATTTGTTTTTCGTTTCTTTTTACTTCCGCAATCACTCCCTTAGCTCTTAGGCTCGGGTTTCGGAGTCCTAGGAATTTGGGGCGTGATAAATCGAGCCGATCGGAGAAGTTCAGCTACCGGTATCTGCCGCTCAGAGGACCCTAAACGAGACATTCGTTGTGGTGGATGCCAAACCTTCGTACAATTTGCTCATGGGAAGGGGATGGATTCACCGAATGCAAGGTGTGCCTCCGACTCTTCACCGGGTCATGAGATGTTTAAGCCCCGACGGTACAGGTACCATTGATGTCAAAGGTGACCAGGTGGCCGCCAAGGAATGCTATGCAGTCACCCTGAAAGAGATCCAGAAGGTGAAGGCCCCAGTGGCACCCCGCTCCAAGGAACAAAGCTCAGGCTCCAAATAACAATTAAAGGAGGGGGACCCGGGCACCCCAATTGTGGTTGAACCGTTGTAGCCGATCTGTGTTGTGCCTGACAGCCAGGAAAAAGTTACCTTTGCAGGTACAAACCTCACCGATCCTGAATTTAAGAAACTAACACAATTACTGCAGGACAACTTTGATGTCTTCGCATGGGAGCATACGGACATGCCAGGGATCGACCCCGATGTTTCGCAGCACTCATTGCATGTTAACCCAAATGTCAGACCTGTCAGGCAAAAGCAAAAGCGCATGGGGGCACATCGGAACCAAATTATAGCAGATGAGGTATCCAGATTGCTCCAGGCAGGCTTCATCAGAGATGTCAGATATCCCGAATGGCTTGCCAACGTAGTGGTAGTGCAGAAGAAGAATGGCAAATGGAGGGTTTGTGTTGACTTTACCAACCTGAACAAGGCATGCCCGAAGGACAGCTTTCCACTGCCAAAGATTGACCAGATGGTTGATGCTACCACTGGATACGATAGTCTAACTTTTTTGGATGCTTATTCAGGTTACAACAAAATAAAAATGAACCTGATGGATGAGGAAAAGACCTTCTTCATTACTGAAACAGATATATACTGCTTTAAAGTTATGCCTTTCGGACTGAAAAATGCAGGTGCCACTTTCCAGAGGTTGGTCAACAGGATCTTTAAAGGTATGATGGGTATAGTAATCGAGGCCTACATCGATGACACTGTGGTCAAGAGTAGAAAGAAGGAGGACCATCTCACCCACCTATGCCAAGTGTTTGCCACCCTCAGGTCACACAGCATGAAGCTTAATCCAGCGAAATGCTCTTTTTGTGTATCATCTGGGCAGTTCCTGGGGCACATCGTGGACCGGACCAGAATTCAGGCCAGCCCGACACAAGTCAAGGCCCTGATAGAAATGAAGGAGCCCCGGACACATAAATACGTTCAAGTCTTGACGGGAAGAGTGGTTGCACTTAGCAGATTCATTTCACGACTCACTGATCGATGCCGACCATTCTTTCAGGCAATAAAGGCGAAGAAGGGAGAGATCTGGGGTCCAGAGCAATCGGAGGCCCTAGCGAGGTTAAAAGAGTACTTGACCATGCCCCCGATCATGTCCACACCAACTCCCGATGAAATCTTATACCTGTATTTAGCAGTATCCTCTACGTCAACCAGCGCCGCCCTCATCAGAGAGGACGGAAACCTTCAAATGCTAGTATTCTACACCAGCAAATCATTAGCTGAGGCAGAAACCAGATACAGCAGGCAAGAGAAATTGGTTATGTCACTAGTGAATGCCAAGAGAAGGCTAAGGCATTACTTTGAAGCCCACCCGATCGTCGTCCCAACAGTAACACCCCTACGGGTTATTATGCCAAAGCCTGACCTCTCAGGGCGAATCTCTAAATGGGCCATCGAATTGGGCATATACGATTTGACATACATACCTTAGGTTTCCATCAAAGGACAGGTAGTAGCGGACTTTTTACTTGAAAGCGAAACTGAAGAGCCAGACCAGAAAAGTGAACCGAACACCTGGAAGATTTTTGTGGATTGATCAGCCTCCTTTTCCGGATCAAGGATTAGTTTGGAGATCTTGACACCTGATGGGACACGCCTTCATATGTCAGTACAACTACAGTTCCTAGCCACGAACAATGAGGCGGAGTATGAGGCCGTCGTATCCGGATTAAGGATAGCCCGGAGCCTCCAGATTTAGTCCTTAGCAGTACACAGTGATTCTCAGCTAGTTGTCCATCAGATCAACGGAGAGTATGAAACAAAGGATCCGAAAATGGAGTCGTATCGGGCACTCATTTTGAAAGAAACAGAAGGTTTTCAAAAAATAACCTTCACCCAAATCCCTAGGAACGAAAATTCTGAAGCTGACCACCTGGCCAATTAGGCGTCCTCAGCCGGAGAGGACCTAACCCGGGTTGCACTGGTGGATTTTATTCAAATGCCCAGTATCCAGGAGGCCGAACAAGTAATGCTTATCCCATGGGAACCCAGCTGGATGGATCCCCTGATGGATTACCTGCGAAATGGAACTCTTCCCGAAAACAAAGCTGAAGCTTACAAGATCAGGAGGAATTCCGCCCGATACTCAATCATAAACGGGCAACTCTACCGAAAATCCTTTTCAGGTCCTTACCTGAGATGTGTTACACCGTCAGAATCTAGAGCAGTGATGCAGGAAATTCACAGTGGGGCTTGTGGAAACCACTCTGGCGGCAGATCCCTTGCCCATAAGATTCTATCTCAAGGGTACTTCTGGCTCTACCTGTAGCGGGATGCTGAGGAGTACGTCCGAAGGTGCAAGCCCTGTCAAATGCACGGGGATGTTATCCATCGGCCACCTGAGTTCTTGCATCCCACTATAGTACCACACCCATTTTCCCGATGGGGAATGGATATAGTGGGACCCCTCCCGAAAGCAATCCTGTCAAATGCGTACGTCCTTCTGGCCACTGACTATTTCACCAAGTGGGTGGAAGCGGAAGCCTATCCCACCGTCAAAGGTAGCCACGTCATCAAATTCATATGGACCCACATAATATGAAGATTCGGGTTACCAAGGACGATCATGATGGATAACGGAACAAATCTGGACAACAAGGGGGTTAGAGCATTCTTTACCGAGCATGGTATAAACCAGAACACGTCGTCCATCGGCTACCCGCAAGGGAACAGGCAGGCGGAAAGGACAAATCGAACTATATTCAACACCTTGGCCAAAAAGCTTGAAAAAGCCAAAGGGGCCTGGCTAGAGAAACTGCCCGAAGTTCTCTGGTCATACAGAATGACCCCCAGACAACCCACTAGTGAAACCCCCTTTGCCATGGCGTACGGCGCTGAGGCTGTGATTCCTACATAAATCAGGGTTCCAACCCTCTAGAGTGAGGCCTGGGTTGAAGGACCAAATAACCAGCACTTGGCTCAGAATCTTGATCTTCTGGATGAAAGAAGAGAGGCTGCCGGGATCAGGCTGGACGCCTACCAACAGCACGTCCGTAACCATTTCAATCAAAGAGTCAAAAGAAGAGAGTTCCAGGTCGAAGATATGGTCCTTAGGCGAAAAATAGGGCTCGTAGGCAAGCTCAGGGAGCCTTGGGAGGGCCCGTATACCATTTCCGAGGTCATCGGTCGCGGAGCATACCGAGTCCGAAGTAATAGTGATGGCGGAATGGAACCAAACTCCCAGAACGCCTCTCGCCTGAAGAGGTACTACCCTTAATGGGCCAAGTCTTGTTTTTACTTTAATCTTTTTTGTAAAAAGGCTATAGTACTTGATCTGTAAAAATCATTATTATGGCAAATTAAATCATAAAAATCTACAGATCCTAAAGAGATCAAAGTTCCAAAAATAAATTAAGTGTTGCATTGTCTTTCGCATGGCCTGAAGTGCCCAAAGACACAACACAGATCCTGAAGAGATCAAAGTTCCAAAAACAAACTAAGTGTTGCATTGTATTTCGCATGGCCTGAAGCGCCCGAAGACACAACACAGATCCTGAAGAGATCACAAATTTGAAAAAAACAAACTAAGTGTTACATTGTCTTTCGCATGGCCTGAAGTACCCGAAAGCACAACACAGATCCTGAAGAGATCAAAGTTCCAAAAACAAACTAAGTGTTGCATTGTCTTTCGCATGGCCTGAAGCGCCCGAAGACACAACACGGATCCTGAAGAGATCACAAATTTGAAAAAACAAAGTGTTGCATTGTATTTCGCATGGCCTGAAGTGCCCGAAGACACAACACATCCTGAAGAGATCAAAGTTCCAAAAACAAACTAAGTGTTGCATTGTCTTTCGCATGGCCTGAAGCGCCCAAAGACACAACACATATCCTGAAGAGATCACAAATTTGAAAAAACAAAGTGTTGCATTGTATTTCGCATGGCTTGAAGTGCCCGAAGACACAACACATCCTGAAGAGACCAAAGTTCCAAAAACAAGCTAAGTGTTGCATTGTCTTTCGCATGGCATGAAGTGCCCGAAGACACAACCAGATCCTAAAGAGATCAGAGTTCCAAAAACACATCAAGTGTTGCATTGTCTATTGCATGGCCTGAAGTGCCCGAAGACACAAAATAGATCCTGAAAATATCACAAAATTTGCAAAAATAAACTAAGTGGACAAAAACTGTGATCCTTCATTCAGAATGGGCCCCAATGGCCAAAGCTTAGAATATGTTTTATAAATGCAAAAATCCTAAGGGCCAATATCGGTGCCCGACTCAGGGGGATTCACTAAAGCAACGGTCCCATCAAGAACAGGAGGATCAGAGGGTGCGGTGATGCTCATCCCTAGTAGAGGCTTGGTCATGAACTCGCAGAAACGAACGTCATCTGGACCACCGACGGGATCGTCGTACGGAGAAGCGATGCCTAAACTCTCGTCCAGTTCCTCCACCAAGGCGAAATTCCTTTCTTCAACGGGTTTCTGTATGTCATTGTAACATGACCTCCAACCGAACCCGATTCGGTACTAGGAAGTCTCACAGAAACGCTTGTACATTTCGTTCCCGCCCCTGTGGCACATCTCCACCACCGACCTCTCCGTTGCAAAGAGGTTCTCAATCTCTGCCCTCTCCTCCAGGAGCTTCGAATTGGAGGTCGTCAAGCTCTCATTGTTAGTTTTTAGCCTCTCATTCTCAGCTTTTAAGGACTCCGTTTCAGCAAAAAGGGCCCGCCGAACTGCCTCCATTTCTTTAATCTGATCCTGAGCGGCCCGAAGCTGCTGCTCTGCAGCGATAGCCCTCTAGGTCTGGACATCCAACTTTTCATTGGATATGGACAGCTGGTTGGCGACCTTCATACGGGAGTCCTCCTTAAGCCTCAGAAGCTCATTGGACTTCTGGAGCAACTTGGTGTCTTCCTCCATCTTTGCATTATAGGCCTAGGTCAGGTAAAGCATATGCCAAAAGAACAAGTGTTAGCCTGATAAATAAATAAATCAAATATTAAATAAGATTGAGGAAGCTGATGATTGAAGCAGTATCTTCATTGCTATCTCTGGACCTGTCAGGGCCAAATCCTCCCGGTCAATCGTCCTCAGCCTCTTTCGGTTAGTTGGTGTCCAGATTTGAGAACCCATTGCCCGAAGGGCAACATCATTGTCTATGGTTGCGTGACCTGCAACCAGAAAGTCACCGCCCGGGAGTGTGATCTTCGGCGCCCATGGAACGGGTCACTCCACCTCAGTTGCAACCCCACTGTCATCCAGTACGATGTGAGATGACGGCGTGGTCGTATGGGACCTGACAGACCATTCGGGTAGATTCTCCTCTGATTGGGGATGTCTTGTCCCCGTCAAGCTCGTCTCCCCTTCAACCAGCCGAAATTCAGGAGTAGGGACGTCCCCTGAAGGTCGAACAACCTCCTCTGATCTTGGGGAAGGAGTCTGACCGACTTGAACATTTCCCATCGGTGCAGGTGGAATTACCGAAGTATTCTCCACCGGTGGCAGAAAAATGGGCCCAGATGATGGAGTTGGAACACTGTGTGACCCCGACCCGCTTTGATTCTCACCCGATGTTGGAATTATCGCTTGAGGGCCGATTGCCCGCCTGGTCTTCTTTTTTAACACTGCCTGCGGGATTCTCAGCATCTCTGTTGACAGGGCCTGCAAATTAGAAACCGTCAGGAAACTATTACACATCCTCAAGGGCTGTCTCCAAATTTTTGACTTTAACATTTCAAAACGGGTTCTGATATAGTTTGAAGTTTCAAATTCATCAGGTGCCCCCAGAAACTCAAGCACATGGAGGCCTAACTTATCATTGCACTGATCGCAGTAGCATGACCCCCTATGGAATGGCTTGAAGGAAGGGAATAGGGGATGGTCAAACTCGCTAGGGACTTTGAACCTCGATGAGCTTTGGAGTCTCCAGCTCCCGCTTACCAAGATCATTCTCTCCTTCCACCCTTTGTTAGACTTTTCGGTGCCATCACAAATCTTCCTCCCACTAAGAGGAAAAAGATTGTACCGGCCTCTGCAGTCCTTCTGAGCCTGTATTTTGTAACATAACAGAAGTTCCGTCAGTCCAAGGTCTAAGCCCAGATCCCGGTTGATCATCAGGATCATAGCCAAGACCCTGAAGAAGTTAGGCCCCACCTGAAGCGGGGCCAGACCCAGGGTAGCTAAGGTATAAAGGAAAAAAGGTTGGATCGGGAATCTAAGGACCTGAAGGTGAAAGGCCGACAACAGAATCTGGTGGTCGAAAACCCCCTCACCCTTCCTGAAATCATACTTTTTAGGGTAGTTTTTAATAATTACCCCATCGGGTACCCCACATTTGACTCTCAACCTTTTTAATACCGTCTCTACCCTATTCATAGGAGGAAGGGGGTCGGCATAAAATTGATCTCCCGATCCCCCTGCAGCCGGGTCCCCGGCTGCTGCGGTGTTCTGGTTAATCTCCGGAGGACTAGACACGACTGTCCTAATCACCTCCACTGAGGGTGAACGAAGGGAGGCATCCGGGTCTACAGATGGAGGTAAACGGTCGCTACCCGACCGGGTATCATCGCTATCAGACATTTTGAAAAGAAAGACGCGAAGATGAAAAGAAATAACTTACTCTAAGATGAGTCCCGAAAAGATTTCAGACGCTTTCCGGGGAAATGAGATAAACTCTGGCAATGATAAGTGAAAAGCTCAGGTGCAGAGAGTTTGCTGAAATTTGCAAGTTGTGAAGAGGAATGAATCTTCAACATGTACAACCGATATTTATAGGAGTTTCAAAGACGCCTGAAAAGTCGTGTGCTCGGGAAGCAAAGCGTCACCTCGTTTCACGTGCGCCTCCTCGACCTCCCTTCTCGCCAATCGAGGCCATCCGGACCACTGGTTTCAAATATCGCAATGATTACTCAGCCATCACATTAATTGGATGAGCCACGTCACCCCGACAGGGGTGATGTATTCATTGTTTTCACCCTTCCTTCTCCCATATGGGCCTGGTCGCCCTACAGCCCATCAAGAAGAAGTGGGCCTGTGTAAGTGTGGAAAATATCTTAGCCCACCAGAGCCTTCCCAGGTCAAGCCCATCAAGCTACTGACCCAATAAAATTTCTGTAAGCCCAATAATTAGGCCCATTGTATTTATGTATTTCTTTAGTAAATGAAAAGATGATGTAATAAAGGAAAAGTTGTCTCAATGGGCTTCTGGCCCATTAAGAAAATGTATAAAAGGAAAATCAAATTTTTAATAAAGCATTCTCTTGTGTTGTGCAAATTTGAGCATCTACAATATATATATGATTCGTCAAAAGTATATATTTTTCGAATTGTTTTAAAAAATATGATTTTTTTATGAAAAATATACATTATTTTCTAAAATATAAAAAATATATATTTCGGAAAACAATTATATTATTTTCGGAAAAAAAATCATATTTTGGAAAATAATATATGTTTTTCTCAAAACAATTATTTTTCGGAAAAAATCATATTTTGGAACATAATATATATTTTTCCCAAAAAATTTATTTTTTGGAAAAAATTCATATTTTTTTAAAACAATTCGAAAAATATATATTTTTGACGAATTATATATATATATTCCAAAATATATATCATTTTCCAATAAAACTTAATTTCATTTAAATCATAAAACTCATTATCCTAATTAAATTTTGTTTTTTGCCAAATGAAACTTTCTTTTCATAAAAATATATTCATAAATTATGATTTATTTATGAATATATTAATTAGGATTGAGTTTTATGATTTAAATCAAATTAAAATTTAATAACAAATTAATTGATTTACAAATAAAATAATTAAAACTTACAAAAAAAATTAACATTTGAGAGTATATTTAGCTAATACATTAAAGGTAAATGGTATAATTAATATTTTAACTAAAAGAAATAATATTTTTGTAATTTAAAGAATTAAGAAATATAATAGTAAGGATAAAATTATAGGTAAGGTGGAAATACAAAAAGTTTGGAGGGTAAAAGGGTAAAACAAATTGAGGGCAAGCCCATGATGCAACATTTTATGAAACTTTAGGGGGTTCTAAGCTCATTTCATAGTTGAGGGGGTATAGTAGAAAAAGAGAGTAAAATTGAGGGGGTTTAAGCTATTTACCCCATGAAAATTTATATTTCCGCTCTCCTTCGCACAAGTTCTTGAAACTGTTTCTGAGGATTAGATATTGCTCTGTGCCAGGACTGAGAAACGAACAAAATAGCAGATAAGAAAGATTTTTAGTCGATTGTATAAGTAAACACGCAACAATACAAATTAATAGAAAAAGCTTTCCGTGACGCTCTTATCTCAAGTATATATGATACTTATATCTTAACATGTTGGTTGAGATATAAGTATACAACTAAACACATAACAATGATATTTAATTGTAAATTATATTGACAGTCGTTCTATGTGTTCCGTGTAAGTGGATATGGCAGTCTTCATTGTTTATTTAGGTAAATGATTTATTCCATGGCTGTCTTTCTAGTGTAGTTCTAAAAGTACCCCTCCTACTGGTGTAAAAGTATT
This sequence comes from Cornus suecica, assembly GCA_963922005.1. Lineage (NCBI taxonomy): Eukaryota > Viridiplantae > Streptophyta > Magnoliopsida > Cornales > Cornaceae > Cornus > Cornus suecica. The sequence continues at coordinate 18,222,460 of OY998241.1, forward strand.
CCAGTGACAGCCTCCTAAAGTCTGTTGAATGTTTCTAAACCATAAATCGCCCTATAGGGTCTTGTAAAAGAAATTATTAGTCGAACTGCTTTAACCTCCCAGAAATATTACATAACTACGTTGGCATCCTGTGCTCATTCACAAATCCACAGCCCTTCCCTATTATATATTTCCATCGGTGGCGATGTAACAGGGAGTGTTTGTTCTACATTTCCACCCTTAACGGTCATTATGTTGTATTAGTTGAAAAATGGCATTGAAGTGATTAAGAAGGACGATTCTGGTACTTTATATTGAAGTAAAGAAAAAATGGTCAAACTACTTGGTATCAACCACCAAGGGGCGGTTGCCCGGTGGTACTAAGTGTCTATTTAGCAATGGGAGCGGTACGTTGTTGATTTTTTGTTTTGGTTTGGGTTGACTTGGGTTGAGTTTGGTATTGTTTTATTCTGAATTGAAATCATGTTTGGTGTGAAAAAAAATAAAGTTGAAAATCCAAATCATGATAGGTAGAGTTGGTATAAACTGAAATTCTGAAACCAAATTATATTTGGTAACTTAGAATAGTTTGACATTTTATTTATTTATAATAATTTTTTAAAAATATATATGTTTTAAAAAAATAAAATATATAGATAAAAAGACATTTCAAAAATATACATAAAATTAAAAAATATATAAATTTCAAATATATATATAATTCAAAATATATATCTATAATTCAAAAAATATATAAAATTCAAAAAAATATATATTTTGAAATATATATAACATTCGAGAAAATATATAAAATTTCAAATATATATAAAATTCAAAAAATATATAAAAATTTAAATATATATATTGTTTATATATTGTTTTCGAATTTTATATATTCTTTTCGACTTTTATATATTTGTTTCGAAAGTTTACCCTAGTTTGCCCTAATTGTACAACTATAATTGAGTAAACAATATTCGATTTTGGAGTCCTTCATCTTTTAGCCGAACAGTCATAAATATGGTGTCTAAGGGCATACCTTAGACACCATATTTATAACCATCCATGTTTTAAAATTGATATTCAAATTAATATTTATTTATAATATTTTTATTATTATTTATTTTGTTTACTTTATTTATTATTTTTAAATATTTATTACTCAATTTTATTTATTATTAATTATATTCTATTATTTGATAACTTTTATTTAGTTATTTAATATAATTAAATAATTTTTTAATTAAATAAATATATATGTATATGGTTTGGAGAATTGAAGTTGATTTGCTTGAATGGTACCACACCATCCCAAAACCATGTCTAGAGATGATGTGAAAAATACACCATTTGATACCAATTTAACACACCATTTTTTGATATTATTCAACCATCTCACACCAACCAAACATAATTTAGATTATAATTTATATTCCACACCAAATTTTTAGCTCTACTTTCATCTTCCAAACATGCATTTTCTTTCTCACCTTCTGTAGAAGGTTAAGGGTTCAACTCCTCACAGGGCCAACTGTGTGCGAGTTTATTGCCAGAACTATGAGAAAGGTAAAAACTAACTGTTACCCAATTTTTCTCTTGGGACGTGTACTAAAACTTTAAAAAGACAAGATAGTCATCATTGTTCATGATGCTGATTTTATTACCCATTGTTAAGAACAATCTCAAAAACTGAAAAGTTGGATTTTTTTTTTTCATTTTTATTGTAAGTATTGCTTTTGGTGAGACATGCTGACAACTCTCTAGGGGAGCTTATTTTCTCAAAGAGGGTTTGTTACTGGGATTGTAAACGAGCCGAGCCGAATTATAAAATGTTCAAGCTCGGTTCAATTACTAAACGAGCTTAAAAAATATATTTAAGCTTGACTCATTTACTTAACGAATGAGCTCGAACCGAACGTCAGATTTAACGAGTCGGGTCTGAGCTTGCTCACGAACGACTGGTTTTAGTTGCAACAAATATTACTCTTGCCAATAACCGTTTGGATTGAATTGTTACATGTTTTTTTTTAACATATTCTCACTAGTACAAGTTTTTATGAAAGATTTTTATGGTATGAACGCATAAGTTCTATAATATTTTCACAACACTCTTTATAATTTGTTTAATTTGAACACTATACGAGTCTGTTCACGAGCTTGGCGAACCGAGCTTAGTAATGTCCAAGCTCGGCTCGTTTAATAAACGAGCCTAAAACTTGTGCTCGGGCTCGGTTCGTTTACTAAACCAACAAGCTCGAGCCGAGTTCAACCCTGCTCATAAATGACTTGGTTCATTTGCAACCCTATTTGTGACAGGTGAATCTGTGATAGCGTAATGCTGATTAGCTAAAAGGAATGGAAAGAGAAGAAATAGGATTGGAACACACCATTCTCCTGAGATTCCTCCCCCTCTGGTTGGTACTGATCAAGCTTTTGTTTGCAGGATCTTTAGATACTTCATGTTCGGTTAAATAAGATTTTGAAGCTCATGTGCAGAAATTTTGTTAAGTGGTAGAATCTGGGTGATATATACAATATGAAGCGTCTCAATGTGTTTGAAAGTTAAAGAGGCGCCTTATCGTTTGCTTTTGCTGGAAATCTGGCTGAGAGAAGTTCGTATTTTCAGAGAAGATACATAGGAGATCATTGCTGAGAGCTAGTTTTTTAGTGCTCAACTGCATTGACAATGATTGATGGTGGGTGGTGTGTATTTGATAGTGCATATTCAGAAAGTTCCTTCAATATTGTTGCAAGGAATGTTCCATATACAAAGCTCTTTCCAATACTGGACATTATTGTGCAGATTTGCTGGTGTCTTATTATTAGATGTGAGGAAACGAAACCGAGTCCGAGCATCACTTTCTCTGTTAAGGGGAATAATATGTATGATGTTTCGGTATTGTTATTGGTTCTTAAAACATTCAAATTGTTTGTTTATCCAACAATGTAAGCAGGTTATTTTACCTTCAATACAGTCTCTGTGGATGATGGTGTCGTCGAAATAAAACAATACATGGCAGTCGTAATAACATAAAGAAGTGGTTGATGGTAAGTCTGCTGTGTTGAATTCAAGGTTTGCCGCGGTATCAGTCGGATCGGTATCAGTGTAATGGATTCGGGTCAATATGGAATTACGTAACGGGACTCGGTTATTGCAATCGTCATTTTTTTAAAAATTTGCACATCTTACCCAAAATGATCTAATTGGATATTTTTGGTAACATAAATGAATAAAAATGAATTTTTTATAGATTTGAGTGAATTTTATTAAAAAAATTAAAGAGATTTAATATAAAAAATGGTAAATTGCTTAAAATCCCCCTCAAGTTTACTCTATTTTCCTACTATACCCCCTCAACTATGAAATGAGCTTAGAACCCCCTAAAATTTCATAAAAGGTTACACCATGGGCTTGCACTCAAATTGTTTTACCTTTTTACCCTCCAAACTTTTTGTATTTTCATCTTACCTTTAATCATATCCTTACTATTATATTTCTTAATTCTTTAAATTACAAAAATATTATTTCTTTTAGTTAGAATATTAATTATGCCATTTACCTTTAATGTATTAGACTAAATATACTCTCAAATGTTAAATTTTTTTTTTGTAAGTTTTAATTATTTTATTTGTAAATCAATTAATTTGTTATTAAATTTTAGTTTGATTTAAATCATAAAACTCAATCCTAATTAATATATTCATAAATAAATGACAATTTATGAATATATTTTTATGAAAAGAAAGTTTCATTTGGCAAAAAAAAAAATTTAATTAGGATAATGAATTTTATGATTTAAATGAAATTAAGTTTTATTGGAAAATGATATGTATTTTGGAATATATATATATATATATATAATTCGTCAAAAATATATATTTTTCGAATTGTTTTAAAAAAATATGATTTTTTTCCAAAAAATAAAATTTTTGGGAAAAATATATATTATGTTCCAAAATATATTCATAAATTATAATTTATTTATGAATATATTAATTAGGATTGAGTTTTATTATTTAAATCAAACTAAAATTTAATACCAAGTTAATTAATTTACAAATAAAATAATTAGAACTTATAAAAAAAAAACTAACATTTGAGAGTATATTTAGTCTAATATATTAAAGGTAAATGGCATAATTAATATTCTAACTAAAAGAAATAATATTTTTGTAATTTAAAGAATTAAGAAATATAATAGTAAGGATATGATTAAAGGTAATGTGGAAATACAAAAGGTTTGGAGGGTAAAAGGGTAAAAAAAAATTTGAAAGCAAGTCCATGGTGCAAGAAAATGAAAGTTTAAGAGGGTATAATTAGTTGAGGGGGAGTATAGTAGAGAAAGAGAGTAAACTTGAGGGGGTTTTAAGCAATTTATCCTATAAAAAATGAGTTATTAATAGTTATTTCAATACTTATGTTATACTTATTATAATATTATTAAATTAATTTTAAATTTAAATAAATAAATTGTGAGTATTGAATTCCTAGGTAACATTTGAGTCATACTGCGAAGGTTTTGCATATTATAGCTAGCCACATAAATTCGCGGATGTGACTAGCCATAATATATTTTATGACTGCTATCGCTTTTCCAAATCCTTCAAGTTTTGTCATCAATTTCAACCGCTAAACCCCCCACAAACCTAATCAATTTTCCCTCTTTTATTTTATTTGGGTGTGTGAATTGCAGACATTAAAAATATACATATGAAATTAGCATAGTTGATTTTAATACAATTCTATATGATTTTATCATAATTTTATTCACATGTATTTTAGAAATTTTTAGACTAAAATAATAATTTGATAGTTAGGTCCTTCATATGAAATACCCAAAATCTTAATGATTTAATTTAATATGACCAAAACTTATGAGAAAAGAATTAAAGATCCAAAATTTTAATATTTTTATTTTTTGAATATATTTTTACTATATTATAAATATATATTTAAAAAAACCTTAAACAGAATTATTTATTAATAAATAAAGCAGATGATTCTACCATTTCAATTCTCTGAACCTCCAACAATCCTATTTTGATTCTCAATTTTAACAATCTTGAAATTAGGCAGGTGTCAGTTTACTAAAGCTCACTCAACAGAATAGCTAAGTTCAGCCCAATCCAAAGTTCAAGCCCACTTTCTTCCACCACACTTGCAATCCTACTTGTCCACCTACTCCAAGGGGTTAGACCAAAGCAGCCACGTGGCAAACATATTTGATACTCCACTTATCAATGGACCATTAATCCAATCCCGTTTTTACTATTTTCTCACATACCAAAATATAATTTTCTTTCATTAAATGCATTTTTTTAGGGTAAATTGCAGTAGCACCCCCCTAAAGTTTAGGTCAATGCCACAAATATGTCGGTCAACACAATACTTTGCAATGACACCCCCTGGGTCTGTGAAATGACTAGAATGTCCCTTTAATTGTTTCACTTATTACATTAGGGTAATATATAAAGTTTGAAATTACTCATATGCCCAAATACTAAAATTACTAATTACACTTCCACCCCTTATTACAAAATATATATATATATATATATATATATATATATTACAATATATATATATATATATTACGAATATTACAAAATTCTAAATAAACACAAAAAATTCGAAACAAACATATAAAATTCAAAAAAATATATAAAATTTGAAAAAACATATAAAATTAAAATATATATATAAAATTAAAAAAAAACATATAAAATTAGAAACAAATATATAAAATTCTTAAACAATATATAAAATTCGAAAAAATATATAAAATGCAAATATATATATATATATATATATATATATATATATAAAATGTGACTGAAGTGATTCCTACCACATTTGAAAATTCAAATTATTTTGAAATTTGAAATAATTTCAATATATATATATTTGAAATTTCATTCAAATATATTTAACAGATTGCTAAAGTATTTATTTTGAAATAAAAGAAAGAAAAAGTTCCTTAGTTAAGATATTTCTAGCACTAGATTTTCCTTTTTTATTATTTAAAATCTAAATACCGTTATATCGATTCCTTGTTTTTAGAAGTGGAAACAAAAAATGACAGATGAAAGAAAGTGATATTGCAAAGGAAAGTTTTATGATATTTTTTTACCTTACATTATTTTTATTGAAAAGGAAGAATTTTAGGAAGGAATAAAGTTGATATTGCATTATTCTATTATAAAATTATTTCTTCTTTAGGAAATGTTAGATATGGAAGGGAGAAAATGTGGTAGGAATCATTTCCAAATAATTTGAATTTCCAAATGTGGTAGGAATCACTTCAATCACACTTTATATATATATATATATTTGAATTTTATATATTTTTTAGAATTTTATATGTTTTTCGAATTTTATATATTGTTTATGAATTTTATATATTTGTTTCAAATTTTATATGTTTTTTTTTAATTTTATATATTGTTTCAAATTTTATACATTTTTTTGAATTTTATATGTTTTTTCAAATTTTATATATTTTTTACAAATTATATATATTTTTTCGAATTTTATATGTTTGTTTCGAATTTTTTGTGTTTATTTAGAATTTTGTAATTTTTGTAATATATATATATTCGGAGCCATAAAGTCTCGTTGATTATCTAGTAAATTACTCAGATCTGTTAATCTATAGCCTTTTTTATCTGTTCCTTTATATTGTTCTTCATCTTCTCTTTCTCTGTTTGTTGGTGCCACCTCCCCATAAACTGTAAAACCAAACATTAAGTCCCTTGGTGAGCTTTTAGGCGTTTTAGGGCATGAGCGGTGATGTCGTTGGGCTAAGGTATGTGTTATGAAATGCAACAAACATTGAAAATAGGATAAAGCACAATTATAATGTTCAGATAATAAGATTATTGATTAATCATGAGTCGTTTATTTAGATATTCCTCCTCTCGACATAGTCGAACAAACCTACCTTCCATTCCAGATAATAATGACATAATTAATGAAGAAGAACACACCTACACTAATCTTGAATGTCACAATGATTGGAATATCCCAAGGGTACCCACAAATGAAATTTACAAAACCAGTTTCATTAAGTCAACCTTTTTTACAGAATACACAATCAAAACTGTTGAACAAGTTTATGCTATGAATAAAGAACACGAAAAATGCCAATTATTTTCTCCAAAAACTATAAAACAACATCGCGAAAGAGGATACAATTTTATCCATATTGGTCTTGTACAAGTTGCAGTTGATCCATTAACTATTTTATAACAAAATGCATCGATTCTTCTCTGTCTAAGAGATGCTAGGTTCCTCGACTATAATCAAAGCTTAATTAGTGTCATTGAAACCAGCCTATGTAATGGTCCAGTCTACTTTGATTGCTTTCCTAATTTTAAGTTAAGCCTAAGTGACCCTCACATACTAAAAGCTTTAACATTAAACATCAAAACTTCAGGATATGCCATGTTCGCAGGTGCCCAGCCTCTAAGCTTAATTTATAGAATTTACTACAAAACTATGAAAACCAATTTAAATGTTCATGCTCTAATCAAAAGTCCCAAAGATCAAACTTTATTAATTCAGAGCAGTACTTCTAATGCAAATATTAGAATACCAAAAACGATTGTCTGGAAAGATGTTTCCCTCCCAAACGAATGGTTACTTGAAAATGAAAATCACCCAACCAAAATCGAAAATGATGTCCGAAACCTTGAACATGTACAACAATTCCTTGATGGAACTGTTAAGTTAACATTTGATAGATCTAGACACAGTTGCTCTTCCGTTAGTTCAAGCTCTAAAATGTTCACCCCCTTACCAATAAGAGAAAATACTACTATCCATAATACAGAATTTGTAGAATCTCTAATCCACCGATCCAGGCGTGATCATAGATTAAAAGGAATTCAAAAGGATGAACAGGTATCTACTCCATGTTACGTCCCAAACATAGAAACTGAAGATTCAATCTCTAACCACTCTCCTACACAAACTGACTTTGAGATCGAAACTGTTAATCCACAACTATGTGTTTTAAGTAAATCATTTCCTATGACCTTCTAAAGTTAGAAGTTGAAGCCAAGTCCAAAGAAAATAAAGCAATACGACAAATATATAAAACAAGTTACACGCATGAGGAGAGAACAAAAATTACAAAAAAATGGCAAAAATTCATGATAACAAACCAATTAGAAATTAGTTTCTTTGATTATCTTGAAAATTACTACAAAAAAATTAATGTTCTTACAAAACATAAATGGACAAAACATGATAAAACAATTGTTTCTTCTAGTCACCCTCCTTTAGAAAACCTAATTGTTAACCACCTGGGAACCGAAATCCCAGCCTCCCCTTTTAAAGTAGTTACCTCCACACTCGATCCTAATACAAAAAAAAAATATTGAACAAAACAATTTCACCAACCAATATTTAAGTACGTTAGGTTCTCAATTAGACAAAATAGAATCCAAACTTGACGCTTCCACCCCGGTGACAAAAACTATTGATTCCCCTCTAATCAAGCTTCCTACAAAACGTCAAGGACTGCCTAACAAACCAAGCACAAGCGACTCCTCTGCCCAAATTGATAAATTGTTAAAAGCCTTAGAATCACAACTACTCAAGGACGAAAAAACCCTCACAGTTCTCAATTTTGATTCTCATAATGATACTGATAACTCTGAAACCTCATCTGAAGAAGACACAGATAACAATATACGCAAGTTAGAAAATGCCTTTGAGATCAATAGGATCACACATCGACCAATTAACCCTATCAGTATTACGAAAAATTGGTATACCCAACCCACTCCTGTCGATATTCAATATGAAGAAAGAATCTTCCAAAACCAATTTTCTGTATCATCTAAAAAAATTTATGAATGGAATATTGATGGACTCTCTGAACAAGAAATTTTAAACAAATTAAACCATCTTTCTATGACAGCCAATAGTTATCTTACACATCACAATATGCCTCAACCTGATATTGTAGAATTACTAGCCTCTGGGTTTTCAGGCATGTTAAGAAATTGGTGGGATAAACATCTTACCCAGGAAGCAAGAGATAATATAACACATGCAGTCCAAAAAACAGAAGATGGAATCCCTATTTTTAATGAACAAATTGGCATCGGACTCCCTGATGGAGTCAATACATTAATTTACACAATTATAGACCATTTCATTGGCAGACCAAGTGACATTACTTCTAGAATTCATGATCAACCTAGTAACCTTAGATGTCCTACATTAAGTGATTTTAGATGGTACAAAGATACTTTCTTGTCACGAGTTATGCTACGTGAAGATAGTAATAAACCATTTTGGAAAGAAAAATTTATTAATGGATTGCCCAGCCTTTTCTCTCATAAAATACGCACAGAACTTAGTAACACAACTGATGTTATTGAATATGACAGTCTAACCTATGGTAATATTATTAGTCTAATCCAGAAAGTAGGACTCAAAATGTGTATAGATATGAAAATTAATAATCAGCTTAGTAAAGATAAAAACAAGACTAAATATGAAATGGGCACATTCTGCCAACAATATGGATTACCCCCAATTGCACCATCTCGGCAAACAAAGAATTCAAAACAAACAAAATCCTTCCCAAAACGATATACTCGTCCTTATAAAAGATATAATAAAAAATTCCAACATAATGAATTCTATGATAAACAAAAGTTTAAAAAGAACGAAAAATATACGAGGAAAACAAAACCTTTTGAGAAGAATAATAAAATTGATCCAACTAAAGTTACGTGTTATAAGTGTAGTAAGAAAGGTCACTACGCGAGAAATTGTCCTGTAAAAAATAAAATTAATCAGCTAGAAATCCCTGATGAAACTAAACAACAAATTTACACAATTCTTGAGTTAAAAAACACAAGCGACAGTGATACTGAAATTGAATCTAGTTCCTCTACTGAATCTTCTGCCTCTTGCCCCAGTTCACCGGATATTAGTTTTGGGTGCAAAGATAGTTGTTGTACAAAAACAGTCAATATGTTAAATCGACACCAACATAAAACCCTTAATGTTCTCACCAAAGCAGAAGAACAACAGCATCTTCTGCTAGACCTCATAAGTAAAGTTGAAGACCCAGATTTAAAAAATTCTTATCTCCAAAAGCTTACTAGATTACTCACCATAAACAAAGATACTCAACTCCCTACCATAAACAAACCAAATTTTAGTCTTCACAAAACTCTTGAACGTTTTACTCCTAAAAAAGAAGTCACTATACAAGACCTCCAAGCAGAAGTCAACATCGTTAAACAAGAAATCAAAACCCTGAAAATGAGAATCAAGATATAAAATCCCTCTTTCACACCCAACTCAAAGATCTAGTTAAAACTTCACACCAATTTTCAGTTTCTGATTCCTCTTCCTCTGACAGTAATGAAGATAATGACAACACAAATCCTTTTCAAAGTACTGAAGAGGAAACCAATGGTTTGAATCTAATTAACCGAACCTCATTTAAAAAATGGAAAATAAAAGTCACATTAGTTATTAATAAGGAATACCAAAAAACTGTCATTGCTCTAGTTGACTCTGGAGCTGATCTTAACTGTATACAAGAAGGCCTGATTCCTAGCAAATACTATGAAAAAACAAATGAGAAACTCAGTTCTGCTAATGGTAGTGCGATGAAAATCAAGTATGAATTATCTAAAGCTCATATTTGTCAAGATAATGTCTGTTTCAAAATTACATTTGTCCTAGTAAAAAATATGACTGATACAGTCATCCTTGGCCTTCCATTTTTATATCTTCTTTACCCATTTACCATAAATAATGATGGTCTCTCTACAATACATTTTGGTCAAAATATTACTTTTCCTTTTTTGCAAAAATCTTCTAGTAAAAAACTCGAAAGCATCATTGATTTTTCAGTCTCTAAAAATATTTACATCCTCCATCATAAAGAACGACATTTAAATTCTTTAAAAGAAGAAATAATTCACAAACGAACAGAAACACAATTAAGAAACCCTACCCTTCAAAATCAGATAAAACAATACGAAAATAAACTTATTCAAGAAATATGTTCGGAACTACCCAATGCTTTTTGGCATAGAAAACAACATATTGTTAGTCTTCCTTACATCAAATCCTTCACTAATAAAAATATTCCAACTAAAGCCCGACCAATTCAGATGAATGTTGAAGTCTTAGAATTCTGTAAAAAAGAAATCCATGACCTTCTTCAAAAGAAAATCATACGTCACAGCAAATCACCTTGGTCTTGCTCAGCTTTTTATGTCCAGAAAAATTCCGAAATAGAACGAGGGGTACCACGTCTAGTCATTAATTACAAGCATCTTAATCAAGTCCTTGAATGGATAAGATATCCTATCCCTAACAAGAGAGATTTAATTAATCGATTAGGACAAGCAACCATTTTCTCCAAATTTGACATTAAGTCCGGCTTCTGGCAAATTCAGATTACAGAAAAAGATAAGTACAAAACTGCATTCGCTACACCTTTCGGCCATTACGAATGGAATGTCATGCCCTTTGGCCTTAAAAATGCCCCAAGTGAATTCCAAAATATTATGAATGATATTTTCAATCCTTTCAGTCATTTTTTCATAGTCTACATTGATGATGTTCTTATCTTTTCCAACAGCATTGAAGCTCATTGGAAACATCTTAATTCTTTCTTCCACACCATCAAAATCAACGGTTTAGTCATCTCTGCAAAAATTTGACTAAAGTTAGATTTCTTGGTTATGATATATCCCAAGGACAATTCCACCCAATCAGTCGTTCCATAGAATTTGCAGGCAAATTCCCAGACCAAATTCTTGATAAAACCCAGTTACAACGTTTCCTTGGTTCTTTAAATTACATTGCTGAATTTTACAAAGATCTTAGAAAACAATGTAAACCACTCTTCGATCGTTTACAGTCAAACCCCCCTCCATGGACTGATATTCATACCATTATAGTTAGAGACATTAAAAAATATGTCAAAACTCTTCCTTGCTTAGGAATTCCTTCAGTCAACTCTTTCAAAATCATTGAAACCGATGCCTCCAACTGTAAAAAATGTTGACTTAATGAAACTGGTTTTGTAAATTTCATTTGTGGGTACCCTTGGAATATTCCAATCATTGTGACATTCAAGATTAGTGTAGGTGTGTTCTTCTTCATTAATTATGTCATTATTATCTGGAATGGAAGGTAGGTTTGTTCGACTATATCGAGAGGAGGGAGATCTAAATAAACGACTCATGAGTAATCAATAATCTTATTATCTGAACATTATAATTGTGCTTTATCCTATTTTCAATGTTTGTTGCATTTCATAACACATACCTTAGCCCAACGACATCACCGCTCATGCCCTAAAACGCCTAAAAGTTCACCAAGGGACTTAATGTTTGGTTTTACACTTTATGGGGAGGTGGCACCAACAAACAGAGAAAGAGAAAATGAAGAACAATATAAAGGAACAGATAAAAGTCTATAGATTAACATATCTGAGTAATTTACTAGATAATCAACGAGACTTTATAGATCCATTAACTATTTATATATATTAATATATATATATATTCGTAATATATATATATATATTCTCGTAATATATATATATATTTTGTAATAAGGGGTGGAAGTGTAATTAGTAATTTTAGTATTTGGGCATATGGGTAATTTCAAACTTTATATATTACCCTAATGTAATAAGTGAAATAATTAAAGGGGCATTCTAGTCATTTCACAGGCCCAGGGAGTGTCATTGCAAAGTATTGCGTTGACTGACATATTTGTGGCATTGATCTAAACCTCAGGGGGTGCTACTGCAATTTACCCTTTTTTTATCTTTTAAGTATTATTAATATTCTTGGATGTTAGTTGTGATATGAATTAATAGCTTCTAAATATAATCATGGTTGATACTAAAATATTAAAAGTTTTGAAAGCAGGAGTGTTTCCGTTGAAATTATTAAAATCCTAGTAAATGCATTCTTTTATTCAAATTTTTTGTTTTAGTGTTATATATCTGTATGTATTTTTTTAAAATACATACGCATTCCTATATTCTTATATATATATATATATTTCGTTTGTTATGTGGATTTATACGCTGTGTTCACATATTTATTAAAAATATATATAAATACATCATATTCGGAAGACAACATTTAAATACGTTCATATTAAACAGTATTTACAAGAATGAGCTGAATCAAAACTAATTCTAAAATAGTAAAAGTGAAACTTTTTTTACCGTAATAAACAAAAGGAAGAATTTTATAGAAGTAGTATAAAGTGCAATGATAAAAGGATATACTACTAATTAACTAATGTGTTTGATGGGTATTTGCTATTTGCGTCTTTTACACCATGCACTTGCTTCTAGCCTTCTTGCTGGGTTGCTAAGGGTCCGTTTGGCAACCCGGTCTTGGTCTTGGTTTTGGTCTTGGTCTTTGATTTCAAGACCAAGACCATGTTTGGTTGGCCGGTTTTGGATTTGGTTTTGGACACCCTAAAACCAACCACTAAAACTTGGTTTTGGCCCATCATTTTTGACTTTTCTCTCTTTCTCTATATATATATATATACATATATATGGGCGAAAATATGAATTATTTAAAAAAAAAATTTATATTTTTCGGAAAAAAATTAATTTCCGGAAAAAAATTATTTTTTCGAAAATAATTATCTTTTTCGGAAAAAAATAAATTTTTTGGAAAATTAAATAATTTTCGGAAAAAATCATATTTTCGGACAAAAATTAATTTTCGGGAAAAAAAAATTTTTTTTTGGAAAAAAATTATTAATTCGGGAAAAAATTATTTTTCCGAAAATATTTATTTTTTTAGAAAAAAATCATATTTTCGGAAAATAATTATTTTTTCGGAAAAATTTATTTTTTCGTCAAAAAATAAATTTTTGGAAAAAATCATATTTTTGGGAAAAAATTATTTTCCGGAAAATATTTATTTTTTCGGAAAAAAATCATATTTTTGGGAAAAAATATATTTTTTCGACAAAAATTATTTTTGTCGAAAAAATTAATTTTTGGAAAAAAAATCATATTTTCGGAAAAAAAATCATATTTTTGGAAAAAAATTAATTTTCGGAAAAAAATATTTTTTCGACAAAAATTATTTTTTTGAAAAAATTAATTTTTCGGAAAAATTAATTATTTTTGAAAAAATTATTTTTTATATTTTTGGGAAAAATATTTTTTTCCCGAAAATTACTTTTTTTCCAATTTTATATATATATATTTTTCATATTTATATATTTTTAATACATATTAGTATATATACATATAATTATACCAAGACCAAGACCAAAAGCAAAACCAACTCTTTACCAAACACTATATATTGGTTTTAGATTTACCTAAAACCACCCAAGACCAAAACCAAAACCAAAACCAAAACCAAGTTCCCAAACGGACCCTAAGAGTATCAGCAGCTTAAAAGAATCTAGCGCATAGGGATACTTGTGGCGCGAGAAAAATAGGCTGGAGTGCAACTCTCTATTTGGTGGGTCCCATGTAAAATATTTTATCTCATGCGCTACCTTTGGCGAGATGAACATTTGTTTTGGTGGGACCAATTTGTTTGATTTTTGTACAATATTCAAAATTCACTCATTTTTTTTCATTTATATAATATTCATCTCTTTTTATGTTTTCATTGTATATGCACCTTTTTTTTTTTGCCGAGTGTTTTTTTTTTTTATTTATTTGCACTTTAATTTAATTTAAGTTATAAAAAACTTACTTTGCATAATAATTTGTTTTATTTTTTATTTTAAAAAAAAAAACTCTTGCCTTTTAACTTAAATATTACAATATTTAATTATTCAATTGATAAAAACTATTTTTTCTCATGTGTGTTAAATTATTTTAATGTAATTTTATTTTTTTGCATATTTAATTTTTATCTGTACAAAATTTAATCTTATATTTTTTTAATGACATTTAATATATTTTTTATATTAAATATTTTATTAATAATTAAAAACAAATTTATAATAAAATAATATAAAATATAATGAATCATACAATTTCATACCATACAATACCCACACTCCAAATAAAACAAAGAGCCCCACACCCTAAAAGAGTGACGTGACACTCCACTTTGTGAAAGTGGAGTGTCTAAAAGTGCATTTGCATTGCAGATGCTCTAAGGGCATTAGGAATGGATAGGAAGTAACGAATATGGGTACCAAATGACGTTTGACAACGTGCAAAGCATGGATGGAGTGATACAAAATTTGTAGTGGGCTGATGCAAACATTTGCACTTGTTTCGCCACATACATCGAGGGAAGTGGCGAGCTTTTCACAAATTATGGTGGGCTCCATGCAAGCATTTGTGCTTGCTTTGTCTTTTTTTTTTAAAATTCAAAATAAATAAATTTATTATGTTTTAATATATAATACAATATTTTTATTATAATATTCAATTAACTAATTAAAAAATATATAATTTAATAATTTTAAAATAAAAAATATATTATTTTGGCTATATTCTTTAATGTACAATGCAATATTTTGTTATAACATTCAATTAATTAATTAAAAAATATAATAAAATAATAATAATGTAGATGTAATACAATAATGCAGATGTAGTACAATAATGTAAAATAATAATGTAGATGTAGTACAATAATGTAGACGTAGTACAATAATGCAAATGAAATATAATAATATGACATTTCAAGTTATTCTATAAATATCAGTATACTTCTAGCATAAAATTTTCATCCTTCAAAACTTACATTTCTTTCTTACTTTGTATTTTTTTATACCTCATGGATCCTCGACCTCCATTCAACCAATCTCATAACTCTGAAGTACCATCACAATTTGCCTATGATTTTCAGTCCTCAAATTATTTTCAATCTGAAATCCAACCTCCTCCCTATAATCCATCTCATTTTCAATACTCATTTCATCCACAACACCTATTTGTTCCCAATACCAATAAAATATTCAATATCCACCTCCTTTCCAATATCAATCTCATCCTCAATATCCGCCTCAGTCCCAATACCCATCTCAATCTCAATCTCAAGCTTCTCAATCCCAGCCTAATTCAAGAAAAAACAAGCTTAATTTGTCCACCCAAGAAGATGAAGCATTGTGCAAAGCATGGATTAATATTGGAGAAGATCCAATAACGGGTGCAGATCAACAAATTACTTCATTTTGGGGATGAATCCATGCTGAATTTCTACTTCAATCTGGCGACACAGAACGACGAAACATGATAGGTTTAACAAATCGGTTCTCGACCATTAAGCGAATTGTCAGCAAATTTAGTGGATATCACAAACAAATCCAAGATCAGTGCATGAGTGGATACAACGTTGAAGATACAGTAAGTTTCTTAATTATTAATATTATTAATATAAATTATATATTTTGATCGACATATATCTTAAAATATTATTTATTTCTTGTAGCATTCAACAACAAAATCATTATATGAGGATCAAGAAGGGGAGTCATTTAAGCTTGAGCACTGTTGGAATCTTCTTCGCAAATCTCCGAAATGGCAAGATATTTGCAGCAGTGCAAGCAACTCAAAAAATTCCAATAGAAATGCAAATAAGAGAGTTGTAGATCCCGATATGAATCAACCTGATGATTTTTATGAAACAATACTATCAGCACCAGGTTCAGCCCAAAGTAATCCATATACTCCATCGACTACTGGAGTATTAACACCAAGTTCGATAAACCTTGGTGATGACAATTCACCCGCTGTTAATAAAGATTCACATGACACTTTACGACCAATTGGACGAAAAACATCAAAGAAAGTTCGTAAGCAGAATAAAGATAAGTTACAACAAAACTTATATGCTACTTCTTTGACTGAAAAATTTAATTTAATGAATGAGAAAGCAATCCAAGCTCATAATATGAAATTGAAAACAAAATATGATTTGGGCATGCAACATGAAGTTACAAAGCGATTGGAGATTGAGATGAAAATAAAAGATATTGAGACACAATAAAAAATTAAAAGAATGGAGATTGAGAATCAGCAAGCTACTTGGGAAAGACAAATGATGGGAAAATATCCAAATTCGACAGTCAAAGCATGGATCGAGGCTCAACAAAATGCAATAATATCGCGTTTTAGACAAGGAAATGTTTAATTCTATTATAATATATGGTAAAATATTAATATATATATTTTTCCAGTGTGTTATGATGTAATGTATTTTTTTTCATGTGTGTCAAGTTATTTAATGTATTTTTTTGCATGTTTATTTATTTTTATGTGAGAAATTATTAATGTATTTTTCATTTGTAGAAAATTTGAGAATATATATTTTTATTTGTCATATTTAATATTTTTTGTATATTAAATTTTTTTAATAGTAATTAAATAATGTTGAATAATAAAATAATAATAAAATGTAGTTAAACATAAAACACCACTCCATAAAACACACACTTCAAATAAAATGTATAATCACATCATCACCCATTCTCCAAAATACTGACATAGAACTACACTTTATCAAAAAATATAACACCACCCATAAGGCCCTGTTTTGTAACTGGTGTTGGTACCAAGTTTTTGGTTTTGGTACTGAATAGTAGTACCAACCCATGTTTGGTAAAACTAGAGCTGGTACTACTGTAGCGCACCAAATGGAGGCATTTTTGGAACCATCTTTGTGGATGGTTTTGTATGGTGCGGACACTGTAGCAAACCACTGTAGCACCCCACTGTAGCACTGTAGCAACCTGAATCACTGTAGCACCGAATATAATATTTATATTTTAATATTATAAATTTTAATATTAATATATATATATATTAATATTAATATATTAATATTAATATTTAAATTTTTAATATTAATATTAATATTAATATAAATTTTAATATTATAAATTTTAATATTAATATTATAAATTTTAATATTAATATATTATTATATTAATATTAATATTAAAATATTATAAATTTTAATATTAATATTAATATAAATTTTAATATTAATATATTATTATATTAATATTAATATTAAAATTAAAATATATTAATATTAAAGTATTAATATATTTTAATATAATAAAAATATTTTAATATTATAAATTTTAATATATTAATATATTAATATATAGTAAAATATTATAAAATTTTAATATTTATAAATAAAATGTGAAACCATTCCAAGTTACGAAACATAGTTTGGTTTCAGAATTTCAACCCACATCAACTCTACCAAACATGATTTGGTTTTTCAGCATCATTTTTTCTCACACCAAAACCATCTGCACCAAACATGATTTGAAACCAAAATAAAACCACACCAAACCAAACCAAATCCAACCCAACCCAAACCAAAACAAAAACCTAACACCGCACCAAACCGTTACCAAACTCAACCTAAGGGCCATAACACACCACTCCACACGCTCTAATGACCTTTTTCCGAAAAAATCACCAAAAGCAAGCCTCTGAAAAACCCCAATTTCCCAAAATCTGTCAGAAAGACTTTTGTCAACCCTTTTGGCGCCAAAATATAAAGATGAATTTACGCTAAACAATTCGCGCCAAATTTACTTTTTAATACCCTCCAAAAATCTCCCCCCTTTCTCTTACCCTGTAAAAATCCTCCAAAATCTCTCTCTCTCTTTCTCTCAAACCTACCCTCTGTTTTCATTTCGCCTCCATTTTCAATTTCCGATTTGTCTACGGAGCTCATTTCTCTCTCTCTCTCTCTCCATTTTCCTTTCTCTCAAACCTACCCTCTGTTTTCATTTCGCCTCTATTTTCGATCTCCTATTTGTCTCCGGAGGATTTTTCTGGGTCTGGTGCCATCGATCGCCTAAGACATGGAAACGAAAACCATGATACTTGAAGATGAGAACATAAAAAAGATCCGATCAATGGTGGGTACCGAATTTCCTGAACCAGACATTCTCAGAGCGCTCTCACAATGCGGCAACAACCCAGATGCGGCCATCAACCACATCCTACTCACAGTTCCGGTCTCCGTCCAACGCAAGCTCACCAGTACCGGCGCTCGAATTTCCACCCAAATAAAGCCAGAGGGCAGTGACCAATCCAAGTGGTTGATCACAGCCAAGAAGGAACCTGATGTGGGATGTCCGATTGAAAATTGTGAAAGGTGTGAATCTGCGCGTATCCTTTTCGATTTATCCCATATTGAAGATCTCAATACCCAGATGGAGTTGGACAGGCCTAAAGAATCAGAAGAAGCAAAATTGGTTTCCGGGTTGGAGTCCGATGTGAAGGTGAAGGTGAAGGAGGAACCTGTTGTAGGATTTGAGGTTAAAGATTGTGTGAAGGAAGAATCTGGGGGTTTCGATTGCCTTCAGAAACCGAAACCCAGAATGACTTTTGAGGAATGGCTCGATGCCCAGATGGAGTTGGAAAGGCGTAAAGAAGCAGAAGAAGCAAAATCGGTTCTTGGGTCGAATTCGGATGCGAAGGTGAATGTGAAGGAGGAACCTGTCAATACCCCGGAAAGGCCTAAAGAATCAGAAGAGGCAAAATCAGTTCTCGGGTTGAATCCGGATATGAATGTGAAGAAGGAACGTGATATGTGTATCGACGAAGGCGGGAAGAGCCAGACTGTTAAACAAGAGACGCCTGTAGAGCCCTCCCGTTGGGCGAAGGAGGAAGAATTATATAACAAGTATCGGGGAAGGAGTGTTAATGGCAGGACAGAAAAATTTGAGGGGAAACAAGATTTGTCGAAGCCGTCTTCAATTGTGAAGAAAGAGAGAGTGGAAGATAGGAGGCTGAACACAGTTGTGATAGAGGATGGGGATTTTCCGGAAGAGAAGGACTGGTTGTTGGTGGGAAGGAGTATTGTCACTGGGCTTTCCACTACCAGGGGAAGGAAACTGGAAGACAATGAAGTAGTACATTTTGCTTTCCCTTCTGCAGATTCAAGAAGTAGACTCAGTTCACAGTTCAGTGCAAAGGCAGCATCGGGGATTGTTCGCTTCTCAACCAAACGATCGGGCGAGGTAAATCTCTATTTAGTTTTCGGGGTTATTTCATTTCAAGTTCTCAATTTTTTTTATTCCATTTTTGTTATTGCTGTTGTTGTGGCCTACTGCTGTTTTTCTGAAGAATGTTTCTCTTGGTTTGTGTTTGTGTGTGGTAGTAGTCTTATAATGCAATTGTTAGTTCCTAATTTGAGAATTCACACCTATTGAAGAATTTAAATTTTCAAATAGCGTAAGTTTTTTGAGTAATTAATAGTTAAAATAGTCATGTAAAGGTGACGGGACATGTTGAAGGATATAAATATCAAAGCTGCACCTTCTCTTGTAGCTGAACTTTTTAGAGTAAATGAGTAGTTAACAAGATCATCCAAGTCTTGCACCATTGAATTTGTTCACTGATTTAAGTGTAATTGAAGTATGATTTTAGCATCAATCAAGGATTGTAAGAATCTATACAATTTATGCTTTTCATAATTCAGATTGGCCGTCTTCCTATGGAGTGGGCAAAATGCCTCATCCCACTAGTTGAATCTTCTAAAGTTAAAGTTCGTGGCCGATGTGTAGTTGCGCCATTAAATCTTCAGTTGATGCAAGAGATAATGTTATATTTAAGGTAAAGTTCCCAACTGTTTTGCTTGTGCATTTTTCTACTTATCTCTGTTTTTTTTTTCTTTGGTTGATTAAATCCATTTTTGTATGCCTTCAATGAACTTGCTTGGTTATTACAATTCTTTGGTGTGACTACAAGTTGTCTCTCTCTTCTTATTTTTGGCAGCTTTTATATTCATAGTTCGGTTTTCACCGATGGGGATAAGTCTTCTTGGAAGCTGGATGCCACTTCGTTTATTGACTCCACGGTTTATCCTCTGCTAACTCTGTTTAAGTTGCTGAAAGTTGAACCATTTCAAAAGGTAATAATACTCTATTCCGGTTCTAATTTAAGTGCTTCAAATGGACTTTATAGCTGTTCTTAGTTTGTAATGTAACATTTGAATTTTTTTGAAGACTATTGTTAAAGTAACCTCTACATTGCTTCTGTCTTCGTATTCAACCAGGCTGAATTCTCCCCAGAGGAACTTAACTCTCGTAAACGGATGCTGAATCTAGAGGTACGTGTGTAATCTCTTGTTAGTGTATTTCCAGACAGAGTTGCTGCAATACTGAATTATTAATCAACTTTATATCGTTGATGCGATGCTGTATGATTTTATCGACATTTTTATCTTCTGAATAGCAGGGTGATTCAAATGAGGCAGCCTCAATGCTTCCTATAGTGAAGCGACAAAAGGGATGCCAGCAGTATCCTGAACAAAACAAAGATGAACAAGCTATCTCAGAATCAGCTTTGAATAAGCTTGTTGGTGCAATAGATACATACAACTTGGAGGTAGTATAATCTTGTGATTTTCAGAATTAAATGAATATTAAACTTGATCAGGAAATCAATTCGTCTCTCTTCATATTGTTCAGGAGATGGAGCCCCCAGCAACCCTTATGTGTGATTTAAGGCCATACCAGAAGCAGGCTCTCTACTGGATGTCAGAATTGGAGAAGGGAGCTGATGTCGACGAAGCAGAAAAAACTCTTCATCCATGCTGGGCCGCACATCGCATATGTGATGGGTATGTAGTCTCTTTCACAAGTTTAAAGATGAAAAGAGGATCCAAGGCATGTAGTTTCAGCCAAAATTCTAATGTGTAACTTGACCACCAACATGTACTTTAACAGGAGGGCTTCTGCAATTTATGTGAATGTTTTCTCTGGCGAAGCGACTACTAAATTTCCAACTGCAACACAGACGTCAAGAGGAGGAGTGAGTTTTGCCATGGACCCTTTTTTCATTTCATACTGTATCTGTTGTTTCTAAATATAAAATAAAATTTGCTAACTGCATTCATATGTTGCATGGTCTTCACCACCACTGTATGTTCATCAATTTGAGGTGACAATGTATAACTACATATTTCTCTAACTTGCTTTGTAGATTTTGGCTGACGCAATGGGGTTAGGGAAAACTGTGATGACGATTGCCCTAATTCTTGCGGGATTAGGCAGGGGAATGGATTCTGAAGCAGAAACACCACTAAAAGTAAAAGGTGGCACTCTCATTATTTGTCCCATGGCTTTGCTTGGCCAATGGAAGGTGAGTCCCTTCAGCTACTGAAATTTTCTCCATTTTTATCTCTCTTTTGGTTATCATCCATGCGGCTTGAAAGTTTTTTGACACTAAGTTTAGATCATGAAATGCTGATGCACTTCACTCTAGTTGACTAAGATTCTATTCTCTCTGTTCAACTCCAGGATGAGCTTGATACCCATTCAAAGCCGGAAAGTATATCAGTTTTTGTACACTATGGTGGGGATCGAACCAATAATGTGAAGGTGATCGCAAAAAATGATGTTGTTGTAACAACATATGGTGTCTTGACTTCCTCTTATAAAAGTGTAAGATATCCTACCTTTTATTTCTTTTTCCTTCATTCCTGTTGTCTATTTGTAGGTCTACCATTTTGTCCATTTTCATTTTGCTGCAACAGTGGTAATCATTTTTCCCGCTACTATCATAGTATTCTGTTATCAAAATTTGCTGCCTGCTGTAATAATAATTGTTATTACACCTCTTTTTTATTTCCTTTCTGAATTTTGATTCAGGATGGAGAGAACAGCATCTTTCACAGAATTCAGTGGCATCGTGTGGTGCTGGATGAAGCTCATACTATCAAATCCTCAAAGACCGTAGCTGCTCAGGCTGCTTATTCGTTGTCCTCACACTGCCGGTGGTGTCTCACGGGTACACCTCTTCAGGTGTGTTTCATTTTCTCTCCTATAGTGTGATAGCATAAGAAACATAATCGTTTTGGTGATCATATGAGCTGAGTTATGCTTGTATGCGTCTGTGTTGCTTACTGGACAAAGGTCATACATTCTTAACATATTTATCAATTATTCGTAACTACAACAGTTTTTTGTTTATGAATAAATTGCCCAACTGTTTTGGCTCATTGGTGTGAATTTTAAGTACGAAGTTCATCAGAATAGCTAACATATTTTTCTCAATTACTGCAGAATAATTTGGAAGACCTCTACAGCCTGCTATGCTTCTTGCATGTTGAGCCATGGTGCAACTGGTCATGGTAAGTGAAACGAATCATCTCCGTCTAACCCCACATTTTGATTATTATTTGCCATATGGAATTGTAATATTTTGGAAAATTGTTGAATTTTGGCATTTCTGCTTAATTACCGGTCAGAGACTATAGTTTGAGGAACAAAACCAATAATCCCGTTCTTTCCAATTTCGCTGGTAATTAGGTGGACCAAATTGATTCAGAGGCCTTATGAGAGTGGCGATCAGAGAGGCTTGAGATTGATTAAGGCCATTTTGAGGCCGCTTATGTTGAGGAGAACTAAGGAGACAAAAGACAAAGCAGGAAGGTGAGCATTCCCATTTCATATCTTTTTCTATTTTACTTTTAAGTGTGGGCAAATTCCTGTTAATGTTAGCATATTGATGCTCTATGCATGCAAAATTAGGCCCATTCTTGTCCTCCCACCAACGGACATCCAAATCATCGAGTGCAAACAGTCAGAAGCTGAACGTGATTTTTATGATGCTCTCTTCAAGAGATCAAAGGTAACTTGGATGATAAATAGCTTTTGAATGTCATATTTTTTCTCCCCGACTGAACTAGATTTGCATATGATGGTATAGCCTTGAGTAATTGAACTTCCATCTTATTGCTTCATCTATGTTTCGACACTTCTGTAGCTATCTCTACTAATATGGGACTTGTATGTTTTGTTGAATATGATCAGGTCCAGTTTGACCAATTTGTTGCACAAGGCAAAGTTCTTCATAACTATGCAAATATCCTTGAGCTTCTACTTAGACTAAGGCAGTGTTGCAACCACCCATTTCTTGTTATGAGGTGAGTAGTTTTTATTCTTCAACCTAATTGAAGCAATAGTCACCTCTCTCACACCTCATTTTAATACGATTTCATATTTAAATATGCAGCCGAAGTGATTCACAAGAATATGCAGACCTAAACAAGCTTGCCAAAAGGTTCCTTGATATTAGTCCGGAATCTGCTACTTCAGGTCAGAAAGTGCCCAGTCAAGCATACGTCGAAGAGGTTGTTGAGGGTATCCGGAAAGGCGAAAACACAGAGTGCCCTATATGCTTGGAGTCTGCAGATGACCCTGTGCTCACTCCATGTGCGCATAGGATGTGCAGGGAGTGCCTTCTGTCAAGCTGGAGGACCCCTGTCACGGGGCTTTGCCCGATATGCAGGCAGGTGCTGAAGAAATCCGACCTCATTACGTGCCCATCTGAAAACCGGTTCAGAATCGATGTTGTACAGAATTGGAAGGAGTCTTGTAAGGTTACAAAGCTCCTTGAGTGCCTGCAAGGTATACGCCGATCAGGTTCTGGGGAGAAGAGCATTGTTTTCAGCCAGTGGACTTCATTTTTCGATCTCTTGGAGATTCCATTGAGGGAAAAAGGAATAGGGTTCTTAAGATTTGATGGTAAACTGACTCAGAAACAGAGGGAAAGGGTTTTAAAGGAGTTCAGTGAAACCAAAGAGAAGATGGTAAGCATCGATAAGTACTTAATTTCTTCTCAATATATACACATACATATAGAAAACTCGGATTGTTTGGCAGTAGATACTGAATCTTGTTGGTGATCAAAATGCTTAAATCTACTCTCTTTTATATTCAGGTATTGTTGATGTCTTTGAAAGCGGGTGGTGTGGGCTTGAATCTGACTGCAGCCTGCAATGTCTTCCTGATGGTACATTTCCAGCATTGCATCTTTTACTTGCACTTTTTTTGGGGTTCAAATTTCCATTGAAACACCCCTTGATATACAAAAATTGTATACACATACATATATATATATATATCGATATAAAATTTATATTTGAATGAAATATGTAGGATCCATGGTGGAATCCTGCAGTGGAGGAGCAAGCCATAATGCGAATTCATCGGATTGGACAAAAGCGAACAGTTTCTGTTAGAAGATTCATTGTCAAGGTGAGATATACTATTTTCTTGTCCTTCCTCATCTGCCTTTGAGAGTGTTTCTCTAATTTGTACCAGACAGAAGGGTAGGAATTCTCTTCCTTTAAACTCAGATGAAACTAAACTAGTGTAAACATCAGTCTTTTTCATTGGGTTGTTGCATTATTAGACTTTTGCATTATATATCCAATTCAATATGCATGATATATATATATATAAAATGCATGATATATAGTCTTATGTAGAAATGCTGAATAAAATTAACAATAGAAATCAATCAGGGTTTTGAGCTTGAATCCTTGACATGCTTCATGTGCTTATATACAACTTAAAAGTATTGGTCTGGTTAAAAGTAGTATTTGACTAATTAGATCAGTTTTTTTGATGCACTTCAATCATGGTTCGCTGCATCGATACATTACTTTATCTCACATAAATTATTTTAACCATGTTAGTCACATCAGTGGCAATGAAAACCGATGGCAAAGGTTATTTCTTTCGAAATATTTCACTTATTCCCCCATTTACACAATCATCAACACTATCCATTTATTAAACTAACAACTATAAAATTAATGTGATGTGTATAGGACACAGTCGAGGAACGAATGCAACAGGTTCAGGCGAGGAAGGAACGGATGATAGCAGGAGCCCTCACTGATCAAGAAGTTCGATCAGCTCGGCTTGAGGAGCTTAAAATGCTCTTCAGATAGTTTTTATTTTTATTTTTTATTATTATTATGAAATATGCATGCACTTGTATATGTATGGCATGAAAGTCTTCTGAGAGAGGGCACTTTTTTGTATAGGCCAATGCCCCTCAAGTTTTGCAAATATAACAATACTTTGCAATGTTAATTTATTCTTTGACCTTAATCTTCAGTAGCTCTTTTGCATTTGAAAGAAATGTTTTCAACATAATGGATGTTTGGTAGAGCAGAGAATCTATAAGAATCATAAAATTGTATACCATGGTCTGCCATATCGTTCCATACGTTATATATTAGGTTAATAATTTTCAACTTAGGTTCACCCCTAATTATAAAATTGGTTGCTTTAGGCTCGTGAAACATAAAATTATACTCAGAGTGGGGCTTTGAATTGCTCAATCCAAGTTGAACCCCTCTGAGTTGCTCCTAGATTGTGTGCTAGGTGTGTGTTGCACTAATCCAAAGTATGTTTCGTGAGTGTTTTAACAGTATAAACATGTTTCTAAAATTTGGACTGAAACAAGAAGCATCATTTTTTATATTGTTATATATTTTAGTTACTTTAACCTTCGGAAATTCCATTGTAATATATGTAACAAATTTCGATTACCAAGAATATTTCCGATCTAGAATCGAAATACTATACAACAAAAATATTATTTTTATTTTGGCTAAAAGCATGATTGGGACATTTACATAAAAAGATATTTTATTACACTATCTATAAAAGATTTCATATTCATAATTTTGAAAAAAATACCACAAAGTGGAACTAGAACAATAAATGATCATAATAAGGCCTCAAAACAAAGAAAGTGCAACTATTGTGCCAACAATTAAAAACAAGTACAGAAGAGAAAAGGATCAAAGAATACAACAAAACATAGATATCTCAATTTAAATAAAACTACAGTTTAAATGAATTATGAAATATTCAGGTTGAACAGATTGAACAACTCCAGTATGAATCAACAATTACACTTGAAACTGAAATACAAAAGTAAGTGTATTCCATATAATTTACTCAATCCAAAAAAGAAAGAGAATAGCTATTTCCTGGTGTGCGCAACTACTTCCCTCTTCCTGTTGATTGCATGAGAGCAGTGTGATTTGCAATTTCCCCGAAATCATTAGCCCGATTATCATAAGCACAATTTAGCGGGCGATCAAGATCATTTAGCTCCATAAAGGCTACATCCGCAAAATCATTAGCCCCATTATCATAAACACAATTTAGTGGCTGGTCAAGATCAGCTAGCTCAAAAAAGGTTACATCCCCAAAATTATTAGACTCATTATCATAAACACAATTTAGCGGCTGGTCAAGATCATTTAGCTCAATAAAGTCTGCATCCCCGAAATTATTAGCCTCATTATCATAAACACCCTTTAGCGAGTGGTCAAGATCATCTAGCTCGATAAAGGTTACATCCCCGAAATTATTAGACTCATTATCATAAACACAATTTAGCGGCTGGTCAAGATCATTTAGCTCGATAAAGTCTGCATCCCCAAAATTCATATCCTCATTATCATAAACACACTTTAGAGGCTGGACAAGATCATTTAGCTCGATAAAGGCTACAGCCCTGAAATTATTAGCCTCATTATCATAAACGCTATTTAGCGGCTGGTCAAGATCATTTAGCTCGATAAAGGCTACATCGCATAATGAAGACATCGAGCTTGAAGAACAGTCAGTATCCATCTCTAACCAGTTATACATGTCCCCCAGAAAATTTAAATTATCATTTCCATCCAAGGAAGATATTGCTGCGCTACTTTTATCATCATTAATATTAGCAAGCTTCTGCAGGCAAACAAAATAAAAAATTCAACATCAGTATCGACCAAAAGTTTACAGTAATTGCAGACATTACTACTCATCACACCAGGGGCTTCCTTTTTGCACAAAAATGATATTTTCACATCCCAAACAATTTTGAGAAGATGTAATTGACATCATTTTTAAAAATAAAAATAAAAAAACATACAGGGTTTCCCAAAAGAGAGAAGAAAATTGTTGCCAGCTTGTTATTAAAAATCATCTGTTGACTATCAAGACTCGAGTCAAAAGAAAATGAAAAAAGAGTTATCTACGATCAAGGAGTATAAAACACCAGTATTACATGATCATATAACGCTCCTCAAAACTTTAGATGTAAGAACATTTATTTATGTAATGGCATGTTCTGATCAAAAACCATGTTGAGAGTTGTGTGTTTTAGATCGAGTTCGTAAATTGTTGTATGGTAAGAAGTTTATGTGTCAAATCAAGTATAAAGTGGTGAAGATACAGGAGTGGAACTACGGTTGGAAGCAACAACGTATTAAAACTATGTTTGCACAAATGGCTTGTTCCACCGAGTACTCGGTAAGATGCAAAGTGACGTAAATTTTCAGAGAGCAGTGTGAGTTCTCGCACACTTGCACGCAATTGCGTGTTCATCGAGTACTCGGTAAGTGGGTACGCAAAATTATTTTTGGGAAGGTTTATTTTGCTACGTAATTGATTCCTAACCACTTTGGGACATGATTAGAAGATATTATCCGTATATTGGACTATTATTGACATAATTATATTTGGAAGACTTAATGGTGAAAATGCAAAGATCTCTCAAAATATCAGTATATTGGACTATCATTGACATATTTATATTTAAACGGTGCTCCATATTCCGCACCATTTTTTGAACCTGGGCCACTCTTCTTAAATATGTTACACTGAACATATGAATCCTGCAACAACCAGCCAAAGAATGTAGTTTGAGATTAGTTACAAGGACTCCATCCACATCAACAAGTTTACAATCGCTAACGCAGAACGTGATACTCAGTGTTCATATAAGAAAATGGAGGAAGCTTCCATTACCAAGCTTAAAAAGACAGAAGTGGTACATGGTGATTGAAAATCGATGCACACACCAACATCATGACTAAAACTTTTAAATTCCAACGTAACAAACATCAAACACAGTGCCTCTTAAGAAGAAACATATCCTTGTGGGCATTATTTTGTTGGTCTATTAAATAAACCAGCGGATTTACATCTTTGATCTTTCACAACGCACAAAGCAAAAGAAAAACCAAACTACCTTCCAAGCCTCTTGTAATGCAGAAAATTATTCAATATTAATTATTAACAAAAGACTTCAATTACAAAATATAACTGAATATTTTCTACAAAACACATAGCCTAGGAATTTCACCTGAAATTTCAGTCAACACTACTCATCTCTAAATGTTGAAATCTTGCACAAGAGGTTAGAAAGGACAAAGCAACACATGATTAATAGAAATGCATAATGTATTTAAAAAGCAACAGCTACTTTACCATGCCACATTATTGCATTCACTCTACTAATGCCGGAAAAAAAATCTCCAAATTAAGAATTGAAAAATGCCTCGAACTATAAGCTGGATTGGGAGAGCTCCTTTAACAAATTTTCTAATATTGATATTGGTCTTGACCAAGTCGGAGAACCAAGCTCTAATAGATACCTATATACTGTAACCTCTTTTGAATCCAGCACCCCTATCTTTTCAAAAGTATGAATTATTGTAATTAGTGGGTGGTGTGTTTCCCACTAAGTTTGCTTTTTGCTTTTGGCGTTTAGCCATAGTGTGTGTAGGAATATATTCCTTCTTATCTTCTTAGCTGTAAAAGCAATCCTTTAGTGCTGGCGATGGGGCCCTAATGCGTACCCGCGCACTATCATTGCTTTGCTAAGGATGTATTTATAGGTGTTTCCTATCTCATTGCAAGACACACTCGGCATTACCGAACAAGTCTTACTTTGAGTTTCCTTTGTAATCTTGAGCTTGAGAATTTCTTCTCTCTAGTTCTTTCAATAAAATTTGGTATGTGTGAAACATTGTCTTCTTAGTGATTATCTTTGTTTCAAGATCCTTTGTTTCCGCCCTATTACTGGTATCAGAGCCAGGTTGTCCATGGCAGCTTAAAGCCCCCCCCCCCTTCAGTAAGATCAAGGAAAGAGGTTGTGCTCATTTCCTTTCCTGGCTGGTGCTTTCTTCTCAGTAGAGATAGTGAGACCTTCGAGCTTTGAAATCAGATCTTCAGGGATGGTAAGAGAAGTTGATGCTGTGTCAGTGAATAATTTGTTTTTGATTGCTCGTACGTCTTGGGCAATAGAAGCAAGATCTTCAGCTATCTGGGCTAAAAGCTGAATTTCAGTGTTGTTTTGCCTGATGATATTTCGAACGCCTGATGTTACTCCAAGGTTATCGGTGGTTCTGACAAAACCAAGAGCTGGGGAGTCGTGTTTTTCTGATTCCTTCAGTGCCTGTAAGTAGGCAGGTGTATTACTCATGAACGGAGTAGACCTTCTACCTGTTGAAGGATTGCTTCAACACGATGGATCTTAGTAGCAAGATCCTCCGTGAGTTTGAGTGCCTGTTCCTCGACAATCTTTGGCTGTTTAGCTATTGAAGCCACCAGAGAAGTGACCTCCTCACGGGTGAGAGGTTTGCTGGTTTTTGAGGATTTTCTGGGTAACAGACTCAAGGTTAGAAATGGATTTTTCTAATTCAAGGTGTTTTTCTTGAATGAGTTTGAGGTTTCTGATGTGAACACGAGAGGATAATCTTAGGTCGTTATAAATAACACTGAGATTATGGCTTATTTGAGAATTCGATGGTTTGGAAACTTCAGCAAGATCTAAGTACTCAAGGTTAGCAACATGAGCCTTAGTGTACCACTCCTGGATAGATCTTTCCCACCTTTCAGACATCTGCCATCTACAGTATCAGCTGCATCCACCGCATAAGCAAGGCTTCTGCTCACCTTTTCACCTGCTGCCTCTCTCCGGGACTTACGTTGGCTTACGTCTTTTGCTTCGTCAGAGCTTACCGCACAACACAGCTGGCTAATCAACGAACAGATAATCTTTGGGTGATGAGATCAATGATAGGAGTAGCTCACATAGACAAATGAGCACAACCTCCAGTAATAGGGCGGAAACAAAGGATCTTGAAACAAAGATAATCACTAAGAAGACAATGTTTCACACATACCAAATTTTATTGAAAGAACTAGAGAGAAGAAATTCTCAAGCTCAAGATTACAAAGGAAACTCAAAGTAAGACTTGTTCGGTAATGCCGAGTGTGTCTTGCAATGAGATAGGAAACACCTATAAATACATCCTTAGCAAAGCAATGATAGTGCGCGGGTACGCATTAGGGCCCCATCGCCAACACTAAAGGATTGCTTTTACAGCTAAGAAGATAAAAAGGAATATATTCCTACACACACTATGGCTAAACGCCAAAAGCAAAAAGCAAACTTAGTGGGAAACACACCACCCACTAATTACAATAATTCATACTTTTGAAAAGATAGGGGACCATGCTTTAGGAAGGAATAGATTCGCTCTCCTCCACTAGCTTGGCCAGGCTGACAAAGATGCTTTCCAGCTGTTGTATTCCCTTTCTTGCGTCAGGGAGTGCATCACTGGCATAGTTGTCCTTTGTCGCCACTCGTTGGAGTGATTGTGCCTTGGATCTGAGGATCCCAAGTAACTCCTTCGTTGCTCTGAGGGCCTCTTGCCCTGCTTTGTGCTCAAGTTTTGCAAGCTGAGCTGCTGCTTGGTTGTTGAGTTCCATGCTGATTCCAGTTGTTCTGAAGATGACTTCTCTCTGCTGCATAAGTCCATCATATGCGAGGAATGTTGGAAATTCCGTTCCACATAGTTGACTAGGTGGGATAGTGCTAAGGACTTGTCTGTATCCTCCTTCAGGTTGTGGAACTCCTTGATTGCTTCCTTGACTTTGTTGACCTCTGGCTGCCATTGGGCTTCTTGTTCCTGATCTGAAAATAGGATAAAATTAATTAACCGAGATAGAACGTCGGCTAACTGATTATCCTTTCCGTCGATATGCTGGAACTGAACCGGGATACCGATTCCTGTGATATAGTCCACCAATGCAATCCACCGAATCCTTGAGGGTTTGTGATTACTGGATTTATCAAAGAAACTGACTATGGCTTGACAATCAGTTCTTATGAGTAAATTTTCCTTGTCAAGATAATAAATCTTGAAGGATTCCAGGCTTTTTATAACTGCTTGAACCTCAGCATCAATGGTTGATTGCGGATTCTGGAACTTTCCGCTGGCGTAAGCGCATACGTTTTCTGCACTCTTTGGATCATGGGCTTTGGGCTTCCATTTGCATACACCTCCCCATCCATCACTGCATCCATCAGTCTCAATTAAGATAACTGAGTTCTTTGGAGGAAGGCTTAGGTCCGGTAAATTCTGGACCTGCTGCTGGATTTGATCAACTAAGGCCCAATCCTTAGTGTTCATTCTTCTTTCTCCTGTTGGGCTTGCTTTAGCATACAATGGGCTTAGAAGACGGCCCATATGAGGAATGTAAGATCTAGCATAATTCAAAAGCCCAAGGAATGACTTCAGGCCTTTCAGCGAAGTTAAAGTGGATTTATCGAAATTAACCACCTTCTTGATTATATGGGGCTGAAGCTTGATCTTCCCTTTGTTGATTATTGCACCAAGAAACTCAATTTCTTCCTGAGCGATCTTCATCTTGGTTGGACTTAGGACTAGCCCATTAGCTCTGACAATCTCGAGCATTTTCTTCAGGTGCTCCACATGCTCTCTTTCTGATTTTGAGAAGACTAGGATGTCGTCAATGTAAACTGCTATGAACTCTTCTGTTCCTCTGAAGCATTCATCCATCTTCCTCTGGAATACTGCCGGAGCATTCTTGAGACCAAATGGCATAACAAGCCATTCGAATAACCCTTCGGGAACCCAAAATGCCGTCCACTCAATTGAGTCGGGATGCATTGCTACCTGATGAAAATCTGATTTAAGGTCGAATTTTGAGAATATTGAACTATTCCCAACTCTGTTCATTATCGTTTGGATTCCTGGTAGACTGTATTGATCTTTGTGGGTTAGGTCATTCAACCTTTTATAGTTGAAAACCATTCTCTCCTTCCCATGCACCGCTTGCTTGGTTACTGGATCAATAGTGATTCCTGAGTTGACAATAAATGCTGTGGTGCGATGCTTGCTCTTACTTGGTCTGATTACACCAATCTGTTGGAGGGTTTTCACATGCTTTCTGAATTGCTCCTCCATTAGAGGAGTTACATGCTTAAGAGGGCGATCATCAATTGTCATGTCTGGATTTTTTATATCCAGATGACATAAGACTCTATTCTTTTCCCAATGTCTCATGGGATTATCGCCTATGAACCCTGCTTCTTTCAAACTCACAATGCAAGAACGCGCAAGAATAGTACCAGCTGAGGTATTATACAGATCGAGACGAGATGCGGTCAATCATCGTGTCTATACGCACAGATCCGAAGAATTTGTACTCTGTGGAGAAGGAACACAGATCGATCGAGCGTTCATACAGCCAGAAAGCTTCCAAAGAGAAGGTTTCACCTTCATTCATGTCGGGATCTTGCAAGTAAGAATCCAGACGTTGCACAGACAAGAAGAAGGGACAATGGCGCTTGTCTTGTTCAGAGACAACAGATGGCAAGGAGATCGTGCTATCTTCGCAACCATGGAGGTTGATTTATCCAGAGGAGTCCAGCTGATATATGTCGTCCCAGACACAACCATGACAGTCAATGACTTCGCCAGGTTTGTCCAAATCTCTGTTCTTACCAGGGGTTATGAAGATTGGCAGCAGGGACAAGCCAACTTGTTGATCACAAGAGGAATGACTGGTAGACTATCAAATACTCCAAACGTGGCGTTTGCCTATCAAATCAGCAACGTTACTGACTACCTCACTAGTCATGGGGTCCGAGCCATAGAAGGAAGGAGATATTCAGTGGAGAATCTCCGAGGCCAACAATGGGTTATTCGACCCCCGAGGGCTGATACTACCCCCATGATGCCCCAGAACGTGAATTATCAGAATCGAGTTGATGGCAGCATTAGCCTTCGATTCAGTAACTATACAGAAGCACCACAACAGGTTCAACCTACCTACAACACTGAAGATGAAGAAGTTCAATCTGATGAGGACAGTCTTCGAGGGCATATGGTGCTCGTCCTGATTGAAGAAGAAAATTGGGATACTTTGGGCCAACCATCAGGCAAATACGACTATATGGTTAAATACTCTTCATCCAACCATACTCATATCCCTCTCTCAGAAGTCCTAGCCACCGGATGGGATACCTCCGATGATGAAGATGAAGACCTCACCAATGAAGTCACGGAAACCTATGTTTCCACTTCAAAGGAGGGTGGAGAGATGCCGTACCCCCAATTTCGCACTGAATCACAGTTCAAAAATCCATTTGGGATTTCCTCAGATGAATCTGACAGCAACAACGTGGTCGATGGTCAGGCCGGAGATCACTTAGTTGCTGCCGGAAACATCAGTGAGATTGACTATCCCAATCTTAGGTCAATCATCGATTCTGAAAAGATATTCTCAGGAGTATCGGAGGCGCAGTCACACTACAGACCACCAACAGACGTGTCCATGACACCAGTGGCTTACCCACCAGGAAGTACAGGAGGAGCCAGCTCAAGCAGACAGCCCCCACAGGAATTTGAAGGTTATTATCCAAGAAGAAATCCCGGATTCATAATTTCAATGAATGGTGGCAATTACCATCTGCTCAAGGAACCACAGGAGCTATCTTCACTATGCCTAGGCAGATTGGATTATTCCATGATGTATTTTCTCGTTGGGAATCAATCACAAAGAACTATGTTGCCCTGCAAGGTTTCACAGACCCAGCAGACAAGATTGAATTCATGGAGAATATGCTTGGAGAAATAGAAAAACTCACATGGATACAATGGAGGATGCAGTATCCAGAGGAATTTGAGCAATTAAAGATAGCCGCAGATGGAAGAGAAGGCACACAAAATGTACTCTCTCAAATGAGAAGAGTATTCAGCCTTGAAGACCCAGCTACAGGATCCACAGCAATCCAAGATGAAGCCTACAGAAACCTGGAAAGATTAAATTGTACAAATGTCAAAGATATCATCCAGTATCTGAATGACTATGGAAGGCTTGCAGCAAAAACTGGCAGATTATTCATTAGCACAGAGCTTAGTGAAAAGCTTTGGACCAAGATGCCAGGAGAACTTGGAAAGAGAATGAAGCAGGCTTATTCAGAGAAGAACCCAGGCAATGAAATCGGAGTGTTCCCCCGAATATTATTTGCCTACAAATACCTTGTGGAAGAATGCAAGGAAGCTGCTTTCAAGAGAAGCCTCAAGAATCTCTCATTCTGTAAAGATATCCCACTGCCAGGTTATTATGGAGATGAAGGCAAAAAGAAGTACAGCCTGAGGAGATCGACTACTTATAAAGGAAAGCCTCACAGCTCTCACGCCAGAGTTGAGAAACGCAAGCACCTAGTCAGATCTAAGCGGTGCAAATGTTATCTATGCGGAGAAGAAGGACATTTCGCAAGGGAATGCCCCAGTGAGAAAAGAAATGTAAGAAGAGTCGCGGTCTTCGAAAATCTGGACATCCCAGATGATTTTGACATCATGTCAGTTGCAGATGGAGAAGATCAAAGCGACGCCATCTTCAGCATCTCAGAAGGAGAAGGCGACCAGGACTTAGATCCTTTGGGAGCAGCACTAACGGAACATTATTGCTATATGTTTCGTGAAGAAGACAGAACGTACTGGCTAGGAAAACAAGGAGGATACCTATCCATGGTAAAAGTCTCAGAAAAGCAGTATAACTGTCAGCACAAATGGGAATTCAACAAGGTGATTAATAACCTGGAGGCACAAAAATGCAAGTTCTGTAAACGAGATCCTAGCATGAAGGCTAGAATGCATTGCCCAGAATGTCTCATCACCTCATGTGACATGTGCAGTAACCACTACTGCAATGTAAAAATTCAGAGAGAACCTGCTGCACCAGCACAGTACAATACTCAGCCATTGCTATATCAGCAGCAAGAGTACATTCTATGGTGTGAAGGCGAAATTGCTCGCTTAAAGAAGGAGGTTGAATTCTACAAAGCTAAAGAGGAGCAAAAAATGCAGGAGGATCTAGAAAAGGCTGCCCTACAGCAACAAGAATTTGACGAGCAGAAGCAGCAGAAGCTGAAGACAGAAGATGATGAGATCAGCTTTGCCACAGATGAGGAGGAACCTCATACTATTGCTGTATGGGACGAAGAAGGAATGGAACACTATGATGTGGTTGCAAGTGCCGAAGAAACAAAGAAGAATCCTCGCCCCAATCGATTATACAACATCGATGTTGAGCTGGATATCCCAGGCACAAAACCTTTCATAGTCAAGGCCATACTGGACACCGGAGCAACAACCTGTTGCATCGACACTAAAGCAGTTCCAGTCACGGCATTAATGGATAATCCATTTCTGGTCCATTTCAGTGGAATTAATTCCAAACAAGCAGTCAGAAAGAAGCTCAAGGATGGACGAATGTCCATTGAGCATCATAACTTCCGCATCCCGTACACTTATGCTTTCGACATGAATCTAGGTGATTCAATACAACTAATCCTTGGTTGTAACTTCATTCGGGGAATGCACGGCGGAGTTCGATTAGAAGGGAATACAGTCACCTTCTACAAAAATATCACCACCATTACCACAAGAATGGCGGCCCCAGCAATCCAGTTGCCGGAATTTGAGGAGAATCTGGATGATTCTTCCATTTTGGAGGGGAAGGAGTATGAGGAGCTTCAATCCATTCAGGAAGCTGTCGCAATCGCAATGGAGCGACCATACCCTCATTTTGAACAAAAATTCCAAGGGGTAATCAAGGAGCTGAAAGAAGCAGGGTTCATAGGCGATAATCCCATGAGACATTGGGAAAAGAATAGAGTCTTATGTCATCTGGATATCAAAAATCCAGACATGACAATTGATGATCGCCCTCTTAAGCATGTAACTCCTCTAATGGAGGAGCAATTCAGAAAGCATGTGAAAACCCTCCAACAGATTGGTGTAATCAGACCAAGTAAGAGCAAGCATCGCACCACAGCATTTATTGTCAACTCAGGAATCACTATTGATCCAGTAACCAAGCAAGCGGTGCATGGGAAGGAGAGAATGGTTTTCAACTATAAAAGGTTGAATGACCTAACCCACAAAGATCAATACAGTCTACCAGGAATCCAAACGATAATGAACAGAGTTGGGAATAGTTCAATATTCTCAAAATTCGACCTTAAATCAGATTTTCATCAGGTAGCAATGCATCCCGACTCAATTAAGTGGACGGCATTTTGGGTTCCCGAAGGGTTATTCGAATGGCTTGTTATGCCATTTGGTCTCAAGAATGCTCCGGCAGTATTCCAGAGGAAGATGGATGAATGCTTCAGAGGAACAGAAGAGTTCATAGCAGTTTACATTGACGACATCCTAGTCTTCTCAAAATCAGAAAGAGAGCATGTGGAGCACCTGAAGAAAATGCTCGAGATTGTCAGAGCTAATGGGCTAGTCCTAAGTCCAACCAAGATGAAGATCGCTCAGGAAGAAATTGAGTTTCTTGGTGCAATAATCAACAAAGGGAAGATCAAGCTTCAGCCCCATATAATCAAGAAGGTGGTTAATTTCGATAAATCCACTTTAACTTCGCTGAAAGGCCTGAAGTCATTCCTTGGGCTTTTGAATTATGCTAGATCTTACATTCCTCATATGGGCCGTCTTCTAAGCCCATTGTATGCTAAAGCAAGCCCAACAGGAGAAAGAAGAATGAACACTAAGGATTGGGCCTTAGTTGATCAAATCCAGCAGCAGGTCCAGAATTTACCGGACCTAAGCCTTCCTCCAAAGAACTCAGTTATCTTAATTGAGACTGATGGATGCAGTGATGGATGGGGAGGTGTATGCAAATGGAAGCCCAAAGCCCATGATCCAAAGAGTGCAGAAAACGTATGCGCTTACGCCAGCGGAAAGTTCCAGAATCCGCAATCAACCATTGATGCTGAGGTTCAAGCAGTTATAAAAAGTCTGGAATC
The DNA here is from genome assembly GCA_963922005.1 of Cornus suecica. Taxonomy (NCBI): domain Eukaryota; kingdom Viridiplantae; phylum Streptophyta; class Magnoliopsida; order Cornales; family Cornaceae; genus Cornus; species Cornus suecica. The sequence continues at coordinate 18,260,145 of OY998241.1, forward strand.
CTTCAAGATTTATTATCTTGACAAGGAAAATTTACTCATAAGAACTGATTGTCAAGCCATAGTCAGTTTCTTTGATAAATCCAGTAATCACAAACCCTCAAGGATTCGGTGGATTGCATTGGTGGACTATATCACAGGAATTGGTATCCCGGTTCAGTTCCAGCATATCGACGGAAAGGATAATCAGTTAGCCGACGTTCTATCTCGGTTAATTAATTTTATCCTATTTTCAGATCAGGAACAAGAAGCCCAATGGCAGCCAGAGGTCAACAAAGTCAAGGAAGCAATCAAGGAGTTCCACAACCTGAAGGAGGATACAGACAAGTCCTTAGCACTATCCCACCTAGTCAACTATGTGGAACGGAATTTCCAACATTCCTCGCATATGATGGACTTATGCAGCAGAGAGAAGTCATCTTCAGAACAACTGGAATCAGCATTGAACTCAACAACCAAGCAGCAGCTCAGCTTGCAAAACTTGAGCACAAAGCAGGGCAAGAGGCCCTCAGAGCAACGAAGGAGTTACTTGGGATCCTCAGATCCAAGGCACAATCACTCCAACGAGTGGCGACAAAGGACAACTATGCCAGTGACGCACTCCCTGACGCAAGAAAGGGAATACAACAGCTGGAAAGCATCTTTGTCAGCCTGGCCAAGCTAGTGGAGGAGAGCGAATCTATTCCTTCCTAAAGCATGGTCCCCGCAAAAGTATGAATTATTGTAATTAGTGGGTGGTATGTTTCCCACTAAGTTTGCTTTTTGCTTTTGGCGTTTAGCCATAGTGTGTGTAGGAATATATTCCTTCTTATCTTCTTAGCTGTAAAAGCAATCCTTTAGTGCTGGCGATGGGGCCCTAATGCGTACCCGCGCACTATCATTGCTTTGCTAAGGATGTATTTATAGGTGTTTCCTATCTCATTGCAAGACACACTCGGCATTACCGAACAAGTCTTACTTTGAGTTTCCTTTGTAATCTTGAGCTTGAGAATTTCTTCTCTCTAGTTCTTTCAATAAAATTTGGTATGTGTGAAACATTGTCTTCTTAGTGATTATCTTTGTTTCAAGATCCTTTGTTTCCGCCCTATTACTGGTATCAGAGCTAAGTTGTCCATGACAGCTTAAAGCCCCCCCTTCAGTAAGATCAAGGAAAGAGGTTGTGCTCATTTGTCTATATGAGCTACTCCTATCATTGATCTCATCACCCAAAGATTATCTGTTCGTTGATCAGCCAGCTGTGTTGTGCGGTAAGCTCTGACGAAGCAAAAGACGTAAGCCAACGTAAGTCCCGGAGAGAGGCAGCAGGTGAAAAGGTGAGCAGAAGCCTTGCTTATGCGGTGGATGCAACTGATACTGTAGATGGCAGATGTCTGAAAGGTGGGAAAGATCTATCCAGGAGTGGTACACTAAGGCTCATGTTGCTAACCTTGAGTACTTAGATCTTGCTGAAGTTTCCAAACCATCGAATTCTCAAATAAGCCATAATCTCAGTGTTATTTATAACGACCTAAGATTATCCTCTCGTGTTCACATCAGAAACCTCAAACTCATTCAAGAAAAACACCTTGAATTAGAAAAATCCATTTCTAACCTTGAGTCTGTTACCCAGAAAATCCTCAAAAACCAGAAAACCAGCAAACCTCTCACCCGTGAGGAGGTCACTTCTCTGGTGGCTTCAATAGCTAAACAGCCAAAGATTGTCGAGGAACAGGCACTCAAACTCACGGAGGATCTTGCTATTAAGATCCATCGTGTTGAAGCAATCCTTCAACAGGTAGAAAGATGCTTTCCAGCTGTTGTATTCCCTTTCTTGCGTCAGGGAGTGCGTCACTGGCATAGTTGTCCTTTGTCGCCACTCGTTGGAGTGATTGTGCCTTGGATCTGAGGATCCCAAGTAACTCCTTCGTTGCTCTGAGGGCCTCTTGCCCTGCTTTGTGCTCAAGTTTTGCAAGCTGAGCTGCTGCTTGGTTGTTGAGTTCCATGCTGATTCCAGTTGTTCTGAAGATGAATCTTAGGTCAATCATTGATTCTGAAAAGATATTCTCAGGAGTATCGGAGGCGCAGTCACACTACAGACCACCAACAGACGTGTCCATGACACCAGTGGCTTACCCACCAGGAAGTACAGGAGGAGCCAGCTCAAGCAGACAGCCCCCACAGGAATTTGAAGGTTATTATCCAAGAAGAAATCCCGGATTCAGAAGGGATAATTTCAATGAATGGTGGCAATTACCATCTGCTCAAGGGGGATAGTCAATCTCACTGATGTTTCCGGCAGCAACTAAGTGATCTCCGGCCTGACCATCGACCACGTTGTTGCTGTCAGATTCATCTGAGGAAATCCCAAATGGATTTTTGAACTGTGATTCAGTGCGAAATTGGGGGTACGGCATCTCTCCACTAATTAAACTTACTTTTCAACTATTCAAACACGAATTAAACTTACTTTTCTCTCCATTACGTTTTTCAACCTTATCACTTCTGCCACTAACCTTCCCTTTCCCTCCTCATTTCATTTTTATCTTCTTCTAATACACAAACAGTCTGTAAGTACGTGCCTAAGTTGCTACTGCAAAACAAGGCACCAACAAAGTACCATGTTGGCCTTTGAATTCTAAAGATCTTTCAAAACATTGTGATTTTCTTAAGTACATAATTGTTTAACAAGCCTGATGGTAAGAGAAAGTAAAGTTAAGAAAGTTGGTTGATTATGTAGAAGCATTCCATTTTCCTAAATTTTCATCGTTTTCACTATAACAAAAAACAGTAACCCAAGACCAACTCTTGCTGGTGATCGCAATGAATTTTCAGCCAAAGGAAATTATAAAAATACCAAATAAACCAATAACTAACGTAAATGTTGGAATGTCACCTGATTTAACTATAACCAAAAAAGGACTTTAAAAACAGATTTATAACCTCTTTCTTTTAGAATCAGTGAGCTATTAGAAAACTAAACAAGACTAGTGATTCCGACATGTAATGAACTTGCATAAAAAGTTTCCTAGTTAGTCAAAGCTTCTACGATTTACCAAAACCAATACAGTGAGAGACCTTATTGCAAAAAACGAATCATCATGATGCAGTTCGTACAAATCCATCGCTAGAAGGATAAAATTCATCAACTCCTCATAGAAACTATAAATTCTACTGTGTAAAGGAAAAAAAGACCCCAACACATCTTGTCCAACTCACACCTCGTTTTACTGTAATCCCAATGCAATCAAGACAAGGGGAACACGACCAATATCATCTAGTTACAAATTCCAAATTTGTAAGTATATATTCCCATGAACTATAGAAATCAATATACTTCACTTAATTTCTAAATTATTGTGTTTCTAAATTATCAGGTTGAGCAGCAACTCTAAAAGCTAAGACAATTGAATGCACAACAAAGACAAACAACTATCTTCCTCAAGCAAACGAGAATGATAGAGAAGAATAGGGAAACAGATACTTCGTAATGGGAAAATAAATAGGGAACTAAATTACCTGAATGACTCCTGTTTCAGCCAAAGCCGCCACTAATTCGACATCCATGGGGTCAAAATGAAATCCCCGAGAGAGGGATAACGGTGCCATGAAGAATAAAAACCTTTGGAATTCTATATATAAACTAATAATAGATTCTTCACAGATGACGAACAATGCAAATTGGATCCCGTCAAGTCCAATGCCGAAACAGGATCTTGCGCGAACAGCAGAGCCTACCCCGGTTCATGAAACAACAGGTGCACCAACAAAAACAATGATGCTTGTTGAAGAGATCAAAAGGCATTTGGTGCAAGACACAAACCCTGTCATTGTTTTCAATAATCAAGTCAGCCACACAAAACAAACAACTACACAATATTGAAACAGAAACAAAGCAACAAATCTATCTATCCCTTTTCATCAAAATACATCAACCTCAGTAAAGTAAAATAAAAATAAAAATCATATAAATACTACTTACAAGTATATAAAATTAGAGAAATAAAAATAACCCAATTAAAAACTAACTAAAAATAAGAGAATCATATTTGAAACCCAAATGTTGGGGGATTCCAATACTAGCAGTGATGAAACTCCCAATAATTAAAAAAGCAAATAATTTATTTGATTACAAACATGCTTCATACTACACTGAAATTTGAAATCGCATCAAAAGCACATAGAAATCCAGATGATAAAAAATCGAAGTTCTCAAAAGACAGATTTTTTATTTTTTTTCACCTGGCAATACCTTAAAAGACAGATCGAACAGTTCAGATGCACACATTCGCTATAAAAAAATAAAAATAAATAAAAATAAAAATTATACAAATCTGTAGTTAAACATATACACATAATTATATAGACATAATCTCTGTAATGGACGAACTAAAACATGTGTAGAAACCCTAGGAGAGAGAAAGAGAAGTCTGACCTTGGGAGACGGAGAATGGAGGAATCGCAGGGCGTTCTCCGAGAGAGTAATAGGGTTCGTAGAGCCAGAGAGGGTTTGTGGAACGACAGAGAGAGAGGGTTTGTAGATGGAGAGCGAGAAAGGATTTGTAGAGCGAGAGAGGAGAGGGTTTGTATACAGAGAGCGAGAGAGAAGAGGATTTGTATATATATATATACACACACATATATATATATATAGAGAGAGAGAGAGAGAGAGAGGGCGCGAGAGAGAGGGTTTTGGACCTTTTGGTTTGAGAGGGGTCGCTTTTGACTGAACCTATTTATTTATTTAAAGTTATTTATACATACCTATATATAAATACATAAATTATATATTTATAAAGAATATAGTGCGTTAGAAACAAAAGTTAGAAATTACTTCATGCCCTATAAATATATAGATTAATATTCTTTCAGTTATTTATTGTGAATAAAAATAAATTATAGATTTTTATATATTTATAACATACATAGAGGAACTGTAAAAGTAAATGTAAAAATAAATTATAGATTTTTATTTATTTATAAGATACATAGAAGAACTGTAAAAGTAAATGTTTACAATTATATAATCAAAATTGTAAAATTCCACTCCCCATTTATAAAAAATAACACCAGTAAATATATTTTAATAATAAAATCATAAAATATAAACACCTTTTCACTTTTATATATTTCAATGTAATGTTAAAAAAAAGGATAAATTGCACTAGCACCCCCTGAGGTATAGATCAATGTCACTAATATGTTGGTCAATACTTTTTCGGTCCCATATCCTCCTGAGGTTTCAATTTCGTTGCAATGACATCCCCTGAGCTGGTGAAATGACTAGAATGCCCATTTAATTATTCATTTATTACATTAGGGTAATATATAAAGTGTGAAATTACTCATATGCCCAAACACTTCACCCATTTAAAATTACTAATTACATTTCCATCCCTTATTACAAATATATATATATATTACAAAAATTACAATTTGATTTTATTCTTTATAAAATTCTAAATAAATACAAAAAATTTGAAACAAACATATACAATTCGAAAATATATATATAATTTGTAAAAAATATATATAATTTGAAAAAAACATATAGAGTTCGAAAAAATATATAAAATTTGAAACAATATATAAAATTAAAAAAACATATAAAATTCTAAATAAATATATAAAATTTGTAAACAATATATAAAATTCGAAAAACATATAAAATTCTAATATATATATAAAATTCAAATATATATATATATATAAAGTGTGACTCAAGTGATTCCTATCACATTTGGAAATTCAAATTATTTTGAAATAATTTCAAAAAATATATATATAGAAATTATTTTTTAGAATTTTATATATTTTTCGAATTTTATATATTGTTTGCAAATTTTATATATTTTTTTCAAATTATATATATTTTTTCGAATTTTATATGTTTGTTTCAAATTTTTTGTGTTTATTTAGAATTTTATAAAGAAAAAAAATCAAATTGTATTTTTTGTAATATGTATATATTTTGTAATAAGGGGTGAAAGTGTAATTAATAATTTCAGAAGTATGAAGTGTTTGGGCATATGGATAATTTTATATTTTATATATTACCTTAATGTAATAAGTGAAAAATTAAGGGGGCATTCTAGTCATTTCACCATTATAGGGGGTGTCATTGCAATAAAATTGAAACCTCAAGGGACTATGGGACCGAAAAAGTATTGACCAACATATTAGTGACATTGACCTAAACCTCAGGGGTGCTAGTGCAATTTACCCTAAAAAAAGCATAGATGAATAAGTACTTTTCCCAAATTTAAAATTTTGTTCCGTTGTTTCTTAAAATTTGAAATATCTTTCAAACGGCTATAACCCGGAAGGCTAAAGATATCTAAAATCCCCTCTCTCAAAGTCATTTCTCTCTCTCTCTACAAACCCTCTCTCGCGCTCTCTCTCTCTCTATATATAGTATATATATACAAACACACTCTCTTAAAAGCTCCCTCTCGCTTCAGAAACTCTCTCTTGCTCTACAGACCCTCTTACTTTCTAGGAGAATCCTTTGCGATTCCGTTCGCCGTCTCCCAAGGTCATCTCTCTCTCTCTCTCCTAGGGTTTCTATAGATTTCTTAGTTGGTTCTATGTCTATATTTTTGGGTACATACACACACATATATATATATATGTATAGGCATGTGTAGATCTCTTGTTTTGCAACGGATTTGTGTATCAGTAGTCCGTTTTGTGTGGTTAGATCTATCTTTTGACCACTTTGATTTCTATATGTGCTTTTGTTCATATGTATGTGCTTTTGATGCCATTTCAAATTTCAGTGTAGTATGTGTTTCGGTTCACGGGCCCCACATATCTCAATAATGGTGTGATATTGTCCGCTTTGGGCTCAGCCTGCACGGTTTTGCTCTTGGATTTTCCCTAAAAGGCCTCACACCAATTGAGATATGTACATCCTTTTATCGCAACCTGGGCTCTGATACCAATTGTTGGGGATCACGGGCCCCACATATCTCAACAATGGTGTGATATTGTCCGCTTTGGGCCCAGCCCGCACGGTTTTGCTCTTGGGTTTTCCCCAAAAGGCCTCATATCAATTGAGATATGTACATCCTTTTATATACCCATGATCATTCCCACTTTTAACCCATGTGGGACTTTGGTCGCATACTTAACAATCTCCCCAAAAGGCCTCACACCAATTGAGATATGTACATCCTTTTATATACCCATGATCCTTCCCACTTTTAACTCATGTGGGACTTTGGTCGCATACTTAACAATCCTCCCCTCGAACAAAGGACCACATCTCACCCTCCCCTTAAACGATCATCCATCCGTCCATCGTGAGTTAATCTGAGGGCTCACCTTCCATTCGACATTTCGAGAATTCTCCACATGGCTACCAGTCCACTCCTGCCTCCGCTGCCATCGCTGGTCGATACAACGCTAGCCCATTCCGACTGGTTAACACCACGAATCGCAACCTGGGCTCTGATACCACTTGTTAGGGTTCGCACACCTTATGTACGAACAATCGACACAAGAATATATACGTGGTTCAGCCAAATACGTCTACGTCCACGAAGAGCACCGTTTCACTAAAAATCACTGAGAGGATTACAAGGGGGTGATTCACAGATCACACACGCACACACACTGTGTATACTCACGCTTGTATCACCGGAATAATATAAACGTATATTATTCCTAACTCTTTCTTTCTATTTCTGTGTACACAATTCAATAGGAGAAACCCTATATTTATAGGTGAGGATATAGAGGTGGGTTTCCCAATCTTACGATGTGGGACAAGTTAATATAACAAAGTAGTCATATTATATATATATGCTAATATATAATAGTATGAAACATGTGTGTACTTAAATTGTTTATTTAATTTTTTAATTATTGGAAGTTTTGTCACAATTAGTACTAGAATCCCATCCAACAACAATAGTGTTTCATAATTCTTTCTCTTGTATTTTTATTTTTATTTTTTATAGAATTAGTTTTACTTCACTGGTTGTATAGAATTGTATGTAGAACTTTGTATGAGTTGATATTTTTTATTTACTTTGCTAATGTTGATATATTTTGATGAAATGGGATTGATACATTTCTTGCTTAGTCTCTGTGTAGTTGTTTGTTTGAGGTACTATTTTTTGGGGCTGACTCATTATTGATAACAATTTGAGGGTTTGTTTTTTGCACCCCATGTCTTTTGTTCTCCTCAACAAGAACCAGTGTTTTTGTTGGTGTGCCTTTTGATTCATGAACCGGGGTAGGCTCTGCTGTTCACGCAAGATCCTGTTCCAGCATTGCACTTGACGGGACCTATCTTGCGTTGCTCTTGTTCTGAGAAGAATATTTTATTAGTATATATATACAATTCCAAAGGGTATTATTATTCATGGCACCGTTATCCCTCACTCCGGGATTTCGGTTCCCATTCTACAGATGTTGAAATGATTAAGTATTATCTTAAGGGGAAGTTAATGGGAACAAAGTTCAGTTTTGAAGCCATTTCTGAAGTCAACTTTTGTAAGTTCTCTCCATGGGATCTCCCAGGTATTAGAACTCCTCAATTCCACCTTTTTTTTTTGTCTATTTTGTATCTCTTATTCACTTTGTTTGCCAGTAGGTTTTCTGTTATGTAACTTTGGGAGTTCATATAAGTGGTTAGAGCCAATGATTAGGCGTTTGTGATGTTTTCAGTCGGTCATTCTGTAATTCCGGTTTTATGATCTGATTTATAATATGATTCTTTTACTTGATCTATATACATTTCTCCTGATTTCTGCTTGTTTTTCTTTTTCGCCCTCGTCATCAACCTCAACATCATCCTTGCCTTAATCTCATATGAATTGAGGGTCGGCTGTTTTTTGCTTGGTTTTTCTTTATTATCCGATTTTTTTAGCTTTTCCGAGAAGCTACCATATTGTTGCATGATATGTAGCTTTTTATTGTTTATTTCGTGTTTTATTTGCATGTGATGTTTCCTTTATGTGGTTGTTACCTGATGTTTGGTGTTTTTTCCCTTAGATAAATCTTGTTTGCAAACTAAAGATCGTGAAAACTTTGGTTTTTCACCTAGGTCGTGCTCCAAAAGGAGAGAGAACAGACTGGGTAATGCATGAATATAGGAGCGAGGATGCGGCTTTGGCTGAAGCTGGAGTCATTCAGGTAATGTAGTTCCCTACTTATTTTCCCAGTACTAAGTATTTGTTTCCAGATTCCTTTCTGACTTGCATACTCAGCTATTCTTCTCTTTCATTCTCCTTTGGATCTCGAGGAAAATAGTTTCTTGTCTTTGTTGGATTTAATTGTCTTAGATTTTAGAGTTGCTGTTCAACCTGATAATTTAGAAATCAAATGAAGTATATTGATTTCTATAGTTTATGGGAATATAATGCTTTGCGAAATTTGGAATTTATAAGTAGATGATATTGGGAGTGTTCCTCTTGTCTGGATTGCTTTAGGATTACAGTAAAAGGAGCTGTGAGTTGGACAAGACATGCTGTTGGGATCTTTTTTTACCCCTTCACTCAGTAGAATTTATAGTTTCTACGAGGTGTTGATGAATTTTATTCTTCTAGCGATTGATTTGTACGAACTTGATCAGGATGATTCGTTTTGTTCTTTTAGGTCTCTCACTGTATTGATTTTGGTACATTGTAGAAGCTACGACTAACTTGGAAACATTTTCTGGAGGTTCATTACCTGTTCTCATTACTAGTCCTGCTTAGTTTTATAATAGCAGTGTTTTTTCTACTTATTTTCACCGTTTTTAAATGAAAGAAGTTATTTGGTGAACGATTTTTTTAAGTCCTTAAGTCGTCGTAATTTAACCATGTGACATTTCAAATTTTACTTCAGTTATGGGTTTATTTGTTATTTTAATAGTTTCTTTTGGCTGAAAAATACATTCGACCACCGGCAAGAAGTCTTGGGTTAGTGCTTTGTACAGTGAAAACCATGAAAACTCAGGAAAATGGAACTCTTCCACGTAATCAACCAACCTTCTTAACATTACTTTCTCTTACTATTAGGTTTGTTTTACTTCAAAAATCATAGCTATTCGGGCAACTTCATATTGGCGTTCTACTGAAGAAGGGCCATGAAGAATGTCACTGAGTCCTTCAATAAAGTCATAAATCATACAAAACCTTTTGAAATATCCTTAGGATTCCAAGGCCAACATGGTATTTTGTTGGTGCCTTGGTTTGCAGTAGCTACTCAAGCACATTCTTACACACTGTTTAATTATGGATGGAAGGAAATGAGGAGGGAAAGGGAAAGGGAAAGGGAAAGGGAAAGGGAAAGGGAAGGTTAGTGGTAGAAGTGATAATATTCCAAAAACCTAATGGTGAGAGAAATAAGTTCAATTTGTGTTTGATTAAATGGGCAGGGAGAAGGAAGATTAGGGGTTATAAAAAATTCATCATTTCCAGAAAACATGAAAGAGATAGAAAAAAATAATATATATCTGGAATGGCAAGTGTAAACAGAGGAAATTAGCTTCTTCTGAAGAACATAGGAACACTGTAATCGTCTTGTTTTCCCTCCGTTTTAAAGTAACTTTGCGTCCTCATTTTTATAGCTGTACTTGACTACTGTCCCCACTTCTCTACCGTCTTCTTACCAATCCCTCAATTCAAAAGAGGTTGTATATGTATGTATAACAACTTACTTCTCTGACTTGGACTAGATTTTCTTAAGGAGCTCTCCCAATCCAGCTTATAGTTTGAGGCAACTTTCAATTCTTAATTTATAGTTTATTTCAGCATTAGTAGGGCGAATGCAATATTGTGGCATGGTAAAGTAGCCTTTTGCCTTTTTAATACTACATGCTTTGCTGCTAAATTTATAATCATGTATTGCTTTCGTCTTTTTAAACTTACAGCTGCAAGATTCCAACCTCACTTAGAGTGTAGTTTTGACTGTTTTTAATTAACATTTCTGGGTTATGTGTTTTGAAGAAATTCTTCAATTATATTTCATAACTGAAGTCTTTTTCTTTATCCTTAATTTGGAATAATTTTTCTGCATTAGTAGAGGAACCAAGAAATGTAGACTTGTAAGGTAGTTTACTTTTCCCTTTGTTTTTGTACCTATGAAAGAGGTTAATAGGCGGGTTTATTCACCAAACCAACCAAAATAATCACCATAATGGTATGCTTCTTATTTGGAGGCACTGTGCGATGTTCATTACTTTGAAATTTAAAAGCTTTAGTCATGATTTTGGTTTGTGCATCAATGATCAAACACCATGTAACGCATTTGTCTTTTCAAGCCTGTTGATGGAAGCTTCCTCCACATTTTCATATGATGAATGCTGACCATCATGTTTTGCGTCTGGGATTGTAAACTTGTTGATGCAGATCAAGAATCGAGTCCTTGTCACTAATCTCGATTTACATTCTTGGGCTTTTTTTTGCCGGATGCATATGTTCTGTGTAAGGTTTTTAAGAAGAGTGGCCCAGGTCCAAAATATTGTGCGAACTTAACGATGAAGATTGGAGTGATGATGCGGAATATAACGGGTTCCAAGAAACTCTAGAGCCTGCGAAGCAGAATGATTCCGTTCTGAGAAGCACGATAGTTCCTGGTAGCTCGTCTTTATCTAATGCTGTGTCTTCTGAAGAGGCGCCCCAACTGCATTCAGATGCCAATGATCTTAGATTGTTTCTGGCAATGTTTGCGGAAAATGTTGATTTGCTTTCTAATGTCAGTGTTAACGAGGTGCGTAATCTCCTCCTATTTTTGCCTACAGAATAAAGACCCAGAAATAATTTTCTTTGCTCAGGATAATGTTGTTTAATCTGTTCGTATGAAAGTGATTTTCAGTAATGAAAATCTTTTTACACTGGGCTAACTATTTTTCCATTTCCTTTTTGAACCGAGTCTTGATAGGCGACAAATGATTTTTTTTTTTTTGAATGGTAAGATACCGACACACTCACACACCCCGGCGACAGATGATTTTACTATAACAATCTGGCAGCATTTTCATTTTTTTCTTTCGGGAACTCCTTTTTGGCGAAACTGTTGTTAAAATGTTTGTTATGTTTGGATGCAGATGCTCGCTGATATCGATCTTGATACAAGTAGCGAAACAATATCTTGCTTGGATGGATCAACTACTGGATTGGTCAGAGATGAACAGATGTGCACTTATGCCTTCCTTGTGCAATGCTAGATCATATACAAGTGTAATCTATTCAGGTACATCTGCCAAATTCTTATAATCTATTTATCTTATAATTTTTAATTATAAAATGTTGCCCGTGTGTCGAAAATAGTATTTGATTTTGTTATCTTAAATTAGAAAGTTCCATCATCGTCATTGCGTTTCATTTTCATGAAGATAATGTCCTTATTGTTGGGTTCAGTGTATGTTCTTAGCATGATTTGCCGTATCGGTCCGTTACATTGCGTATTTTTCGGTTCGTAACGTTTTTGGAAAGTCCCAATACCGTTATTTAGTACCAATACTCATTTGTAAGACTAATATTATACGGGTCCGTTACACCGATACCGCAACGGTGAACCATGGAGGAATGCAATGAACAGTATTTGCCTCATTCATTGATAAAGCAAGTAATAAATTTTAATTTTTATATCCACATAATCTTATAAGTAATTTGGGTTTGCAAGTGAGACATAATTTTTATATCCACATAATTTTTATTTAAACTTGGGTTTGCAAGTCAGACTGATATTTCAAGTTGTGATTCTCCTAAGCAAAAGAGTTTTTTATTGTAATTTTTTAGTAAAAACACACAGATTCTTATATAATTAATTCTTCAAAATTTTGATATAAAATAAATTACGATTCAAACAAAGTACGTTGAAAGGAAAATACTAGTTCTAACTTCAATATCAGTTATGATGTAATGAAAATAAAGAATAAAATACATGTGAAACATAAAAATAATTCATTTGTTCGGGTTGATCACTAAGTCCAACTCAAATTACATTGAAATTAAATATTTTCTACTTAGATCCCACCCTCATTTTAAAACTAGTTGCTCAGACTCGTGGAAATTTGAAATAAACTCAAGAGTTGGGTGTGGAGTTGCTCAAAAATCCCCATCGTGGAGGAGATAAAATATACTAAAAAGAATAAGGAAACACCTATTACTATTGGTCCGTTTGCGTTTTGTTTTTTACTAAAACAAATCAAATGTTTTTTTCTGTAGGTTTGTTTTAGTTAAAAATCATAATGATGTTTGGTAATGTAAATTTGTATCTATTTTAAGTTTGGTCCAAATATATTTTTGCTATACTATTGAAGCAAACAGTGCAAAAACACTAAAAACATTAAATTGGTGTTTTTCATTTTTCCCCGAACTATTTCAATTATTCGCATTATTGTGCAAAACAAAACACACCGCTCCAAACATGCTTCAACCCAAAAAAATGCATCGGTTTCCAGCATATTGCAGAAATAGCAAAAGCAAAGCAGATGCCAAACAAGGCCTAAGAGTCGAAGCCCCAAATCGGATTTGGAATTGGAAATTTGGTGTTTGGAAGAATTAGAATTCTTAAAATTTTGAAATTTGACGGGAAATTTTATAACTTAACCAAATGCCTTCAAATCCGTGAAAAAATGATCGGATTTGAAGGGATTTGGTAATTGCCCATTAATTTACTCTTAGTTTACCAAAATTACCCTTCAATTTATTATATACATTTCCATAATTATAAGGGCAATATTATACACAATTATTTTTTTTATAACTGAATTTTCATTTCTTCCAAACACAAAATACATTTTCTTTTTCAATTCTAATTCCAAATTCCAATTTTTTTTATTCACGAAACACTACAATAAAAAAAAAGTAATTTCTGTCACTCAAAGCAAAACACAATTAAAACAGGACCAAAGAATCTTCACAATGTATTAAAATTTGCAGCACGTGATTACAATCACTAGCTAGTTTACCGTTCTAGTCATCCGCACTCCAAAAGTTATTTATATCTATATAATCTAGGTCCCGTCCTTCGAAGAACTTATAAATTTTCTTTTGTGTTTTGTATTTTTTATTTGAATTAGGAATTTTGTTCTCCTCCAGTCTATCATCTTCTATTCTGGGTTATTTTATGAAGATTTGCATGATCACAATAACTAATTATTACAAACAGTCAATGTAGGGCACAAGAGCACTCGTTCAATAAACTATTTTGCACCTTCGAAGGTGATGGAAATTTACCAACGAGGAGCCCAAAATTCTCTCACTTCAAAATACTTAAAATATAGATATGCAAACACTTCAAGAGTTTTCTGATTTGTCCTTGCTACAGTAATAAGCCAAATTTTCATATGATTGGAATAGAAGCAGTGACTGATCTAGGGATCCGTGTCAAAGGGGGCTAAAATTTTCTTTTTTTAGATTTTTGGAGTATAAATGACATATATTTATTTTAGTGGGTTTAAAACAAATTTTCAGTGGGGGCTTATTTGTAAAGAAATCTAAATTTTGTGGTACTTAAGGTAAAAAAAAATTCATTAAAGGCTAAATACAAAATATCTAAAATTTTAGGATAAAAACTGAAAAAGAAAAAAAATTCAGTGGGAGCCTGAATCCGTCAATGAATGGAAGTGAATGCAAAAACAAACGCTAAATATAATCAATGGTGGCGAATTAATTAAAATAAAGGGCTAATGATAAAAAAAAAAAATTTCTTTTTATCATTCATATGAAAAATAATCATTTTCAAACTCAGAAAGCACTACTCAGTTACATAAACATGTTTAAACTAATACTCGTGACTCATGTATCATTTTATGCATCATTTTAGTTCAGTGTGTATACTTTTTGAGTTTGTATATAACATTTTGTTAAATAAATTATCTCACTAGTCTAAGCTCATAATATCCCTTTGTCTCACACACTAAATCACATTAACTCACTTAATCTTTCTTCTTTGATTATTTGTCACGTCACTTATATCAATGCAGATGGAATGTTATAAATGAAGTTCATATATTTATACATAGTTCATCTGCATTATTATCATTGTTGGAGATGTTTTAAATTATCTCACCAAAACTTCTCCTTCTTTCTTCAATTATCTTACTCTTTTGTACATATAATTATAGAAGTATAGAAGTTTAGACTACCCCTTGTAACTCGAAAAAGTCTTCTAGAATCCCACTCCAAGTGAAAGTGGAAAATCTCCTAATATTATATGAGGATCAAAATAAGTGAACACCATTGCAGAATTAAACCTAGACACATTTCTCATTTATGATCAAATCCAATTACACGGGGCTCCAAAAAATTAAATAATATTTATTAGTAGTATAGGCCCCAATTTTTTTATTTATTTAATCTAATAGTCCAACACTAATTTAAGCCTAATCTTATCCTAATTACTAATTAAATTAAGGCATTCTTAAATCAAACCCGAGCTTCACATACCTACAATTAGAAAATAAATCTAACCCCAAAAAGAAAATGTAGCAATACAAGTGTGCATATTTGTATTCCGGGTATATCAACTCATTATCCTTGAAAATGTCAATTATATTTTTATTTTAAATTTGTGCACATGTGACATAAATAAATGTATATATATTTGATTTTTGCAAATTTGATTATTTTTAATCTTTGAGGACTTTTCATTTTTTGTTCTTTCCGGTAAAGTAATGCGATTTTAATAGATGGAAAAGGACGAAATTTAATTAAAATGGATTGTAATTGAAATATTTGTAACTGAATATATATATCTCTATGTGCATGAGTTATTCTAGACTGAGCATATTTATTTCAAAATGGGTGCGTATGTGAAAAAGAAAAAAGAAAAAAATTCCCTTTCCTTTAAAAAATATGAAAATTACTCCATCCTTATCACCTATGTTCAATTGTTTAGTATGCTGATTTAGTTCAAATTCTAATATTCTAATGAAGAAGAAGAAGAAGAAGAAGAAGAAGAAGAAGAAGAAGAAGAAGAAGAAGAAGAAGAAGAAGAAAGGTATTTATTCAATCTCAAAAAGTAGCTTTCCATATTTTTTTTTATATCTTCAATAGTAACCACTGAATTTTAAAAAAAAATCTACACTCTTACAACATATTCCATTCAATATATAAATACCCTTGATATTAGCCAGAACTTGCACTTGTCAGAATTAATAACTTGAGGTTGAGGGTGAATAATTATACCTTGATAACCATTGAATTTTCATTCAGAAATCATCACATCCAGATCCAGATTTGACAACTATGCAATGATCAAAGCTACAGAGAAAACCAAAAAAAAAAAATGTAATATAACTAATAAAAATATGTAATATAAAAAAATGTACTTGAGCATAGGGAAAAAAAATAGCAAAGAACAGTACAAGGTAATGGCATTGGTCATAAGGATTCCTGATTGAAACAAATGTTAAATAAAATCTGTGTGACTAATATATAATTTTAGCACTACTATAGTATTATTATTTATATAATCTCTAATATATGAGAGAGTATATATATATATTACTATAATATATATTTATTCTAAGTGTGGAATCTTTCAAACTCATCAAACTTTGGGCCCATAAGCCTGTTGGCTCAGCAAAGTTTAAATAAAGTCCGAAGATAATGGTTCATTCCAAGCCCAATAGCCAAAAACATTCTAGTACAACTTGGAAATCAAGTCAATGATGTAAGAAAGAGAGGAAGTGATGTGTGCATGAGGGAATGTTGCCATAATGGGCTTAAGACCTAAAAATGGAATGTATATAAAGAAAAATAAAAACTCAATAAATGATTCATTCTTGTGTTGTGCATTTTTTAGCATTTACACATTGACGTTGTCTGTGGGAAGACACCATTGATTATCTTCCCATCTCTCAAGTTGAGCTTACCTTTCATTTTCTCCCTTTAGGCTTACTTCTCTTTTTCTTACCTAACCATGCCGGTAACCCGCTCCCAAACGGAGGCACCAACCACCGTAGACAACCATGCAGGGGCTTCTCAAACCACTAAGCAGATCCTGCAACGACTGGCAGCCGCCGAAGAGCGAAACGCTGAGAGAAGTAGAACGCTGAGCTTTTGGCAAGGATGGTTCACCTACTCACTTCTCCTACATCGCCTGGTCACCCACATTTACGGGAAGAAGGTGATGGGTTGGAAGAGCACGCTGAATCCTTACACCATTTAGGCAAGACCCCCACCACTGACGAGGTCTTGATCTCCCAAAAGCTAGAGAAGATGATGGCCAAGTTCCTTTCCAAAAGAAGGTCATGAGAGATCTGAGGGCTCAATCCACCGACGATTTGGTTGTTCAGGCCTCCACCGAGTCAATCCAATCGTCGTTCACCCCAGAGATCACCCAGGTGCCCTTCCTGAAGAAGTTCGTCATGCCCAGATTCACCCCCTACGATGGCATGAAGGACCCAGAGGAGCACATCTTCCAGATACCCAAGAAGATGACCATGTATGCTGAGAACGAGGCCTTGCTCTGTAAGATATTCTCTATAAGTCTCATCGATGCCGCTCTGTTGTGGTTCAAGAAACAGCCACAGGGGTCTATCGGGAGCTGGTAGCAACTGACCAAACTCTTGGTTGCCTAGTACTACGGAAACAAGAGGTAGAAGAAGACTATATCATGTCTCTTCACGATGATCCAAGAGAAGGATGAGTCCCTGAAGAGCTTTCTATCTAGGTTCTACGTAGAGTCTTCCTTCATCGATAACTGTGATCAGCACTCCGTTGTCGAGGCTTTTAGGATGGCCTTGATACCCGGAACGAAGTTCCATCAATCTCTGGTGAAGCGTCCTCCATCGGACATCGGGGATTTGAATTCATGGGCACAAGGCCACCTAAGGATAGAAAAAAAAGAGGCCATCCGACAAAATAAGGCAGCCTTGGTGAATGTAGAAGCCCAAACGAAGGAACGGATAACCGATCGCAAGTGACCCCTCTGCTCCGATCCTCAAAAAGTGTCCCAGGTTCGAAGAAAAAGTGACCCCCTTGAGGGTCAGCTTAGCCAAGCTCTATAAAGAGAATAAAAACAGGGGTATTTTTCAGATGCCACCCCCTATCAGGTAGCCCCTAGACCAGAGGGACAAATCAAAACATTATGCCTTCCACAGTGACTTTGGTCACATAACCAATGAATAGGGATGGCAAAAAAACCGCCCCGCTCTGAACCCGCCCCGTTTATCCCGCCCCATTTAGCTAACCGGGGCAGGTATGGGGCAAAAAAAATTCCCCGATTATAATCGGAGCGGGTATGGGGCACCCTTGCCCCGCCCCGAACCCGCCCCGATTAGTTATATATATATCTATATATATGAATAAACATGTATTAACGGGTTGTTTATTATGCTTTTGAAATCTTTGATTTTGATTTCATATAGATTTATTGTTTGATTTTGATCTCTTATAGTTATGTTTGATTTTGGAATTTTATTGTTATTTGGGGGAAAAATAATACGTAACCTTATCAAAAAAAATAATAAATAAAATAATAATACGTAATCGGGGCGGGGGCGGGGAGTTGCCGGGTACGGGGTGGGGCGGGTCAGGAAAATAAAAAATTAATCGGGGACGGGGCGGGGAAAAATAATCGGGTTCGGGGACGGGGCGGGTGATACTCGCCCTGATCCGTCCCATTGCCATCCCTACCAATGAATGCCGAAGTCTCAGACGTCAGGTGGAGTCCATGATATCCAGGGGAGAGCTCCAAGACTACGTCCAACGGGATAGACCGAGAACCGATCAGCAGGAGACCAACACCCAACAAAACCCCACGATAGCACAGCAAGTGAGGATCATCAACATGATTCATAATGGTCTCACTTCCAAGGAAGTGGAGGGAGTCAGCATATCTCAATTACGCAAGGCCCAAAAAATGAGGAGAGTTGGCGAAGTGAATGAGGTTCACCATCGGACAACTGACGCGCAAATCGTTTTCTCCACGACCGACCTCCGTAACATCCTGACCCCTCATGATGACTCGTTGGTTGTCACCCTGATGGTGTAAAATTGCCTTATCAAGTGAGTCATGATTGACCTGGGGAACAACACCAACATCATCACTAAATGGGCCTTCGACAAGCTCAAAATCAACCCGAGGGAAATAGTGACCTCCCGAAGCCCCATAGCGGGATTCGACGGGAAGTAGATCGAGCCAATCAGGGAGGTTCAGTTGTCAGTATCTGCTGCCCAAAGAACCCTCTCAGAGACTTTTATCATAGTGAATGTGAAGCAATCGTATAACTTGCTCATGGGAAAGGGTTAGATCCACCGAATGCATGGAGTACCGTCAACCCTGCATCAGATGATGAGGTACGTGGGCCCGAACGGGTTTAACGTCATTGACATCAAATGGGATCAAGTAGCTGTAAAGGAGTGTTATGTTGTTACCCTAAAGGGAATGAGGAAAAGACAGGACCAAGGGGAGATCCACGACAAGGATCGAGACCCCGGACCCAAATAACAATTCAAGGAAGGGGACTCGGGTCCCCCGGTTGTGGTAGAGCCTTTACAATACCTGATTAACCCGAGAAAATTACCTATGCAGGTACAAACCTTACTTCTTGTGAATTAAATGAACTGACCCAATTCTTGCAGGACAACTCTAACATCTTTGCATGAGAGCACATGGACATGCCCAACATTGATCCCATTGTTGCCCAACATTCCCTCTATGTGGATCCGAATGTGAAGCCCATCAGACAGAAAAAGAGACGCATGGGGGCCCATAGAAACCAGATCATAGCCGAAGAGGTGTCCCGCCTACTCCAAGCATGGTTCATCAGGGAGGTAAGGTATCCTAAATGGCTTGCTAATGTTGTTGTAGTCCAGAAGAAGAATGAAAAATGGAGGGTCTGTGTTAACTTCACCGACCTCAACAAAGCATGCCCCAAGGACAACTTTTCATTGCCAAAAATCGATCAGATGGTGGATGTCATGGCTGGATACGGCTGACTAACTTTTCTTGATGCATACTTGGGTTATGACCAGATATGTATGAACCCGACCGATGAGGAAAAAACTTCCTTCATCACCGAGACAGATACTTATTGTTTTAAAGTTATACATTTCGGACTAAAGAATGCAGGTGCCACTTTCCGAAGATTAGTAAACAGAATCTTCAAGGGAATGATGTGCACAATGATCGAGGCCTATATCAATGATACAGTGGTAAAAAGAAGGGAAAAGATGAACCATCTGGGGCATTTCCAACAAGTGTTTGACACCCTGAGAAAGCATGGCATGAAACTCAACCCAACCAATGTTATTTCGATGTGTCATCTGGACAGTTCTTGGGGCACATTGTGGATCGGACATGAATACAAGCCAACCCGACACAGGTCAAAGCCCTGCTGGAAATAAAATAACCCTGAACGCATAAAAAGGTTCATGTCCTGACGGGGAGGGTGGTTGCTCTTAGTAGGTTCATTGCGAAACTCACTGATCGTTGCATGCCCTTCTTCCTAGCAATCAAGGCAAATAAAGGTGAATTATGGGGCCCTGAGCAGACCAAAGCCCTCTCCAAGCTAAAGAATTATATGGCTAGGCCCCCAATTCTAGCCATTTCGGAACCCGATGAGGTCATGTACTTGTACTTAGAAACCTCTGCAGTTTTGACCAACGCAACCCTCATTAGGGAAGATAAAAACCTTAAGATGCCCGTCTTTTACATCAGCAAGTCCTTAGCTGAAACTGAGACCCGCTACAGCAAGCAGAAGAAGCTGGTACTATCCCTGGTAAAACCTGACCTTTCGGGCAACCAATCGTTGTCCCGTGATTGAAGGGCACCCAATCGTTGTCCCGACCTCTACTCCCATCTGGGTCATTATGTCAAAACCTGACCTTTCGGGCAGGATCTCAAAGTGGGCCATCGAATTGGACATCTATGATATAACCTATGTCCCCCGAGTTTCCATCAAAGGTTAGGTAGTGGCATACTTTTTGCTAGAAGAAGAGACTGAGGACACCGATCTTTCAAATGCACCGACTATGTGGAAGCTATTTGTGGATGGTTCAGCCAGTTCAAATGGGTCCCGGGTCGAGATAAAGATTCTGATGCATGATGGAACCCGTCTCCAGATGTCGATACGGCTACAGTTCCCAGCAACCAATAACAAAGCTGAATACGAAACAATCATATCCGGTCTACAAATGGCCAAAAGCCTTCAAATCCAGACCCTTTCGGTGTACAGTGACTCCCAGCTGGTCATCCGGCATATCACTAGGGAATACAAAACCAAAGATTCGAAAATGGAATCCTATCGGGCACTTGTACTTAAGGAGGTCAGAGGCTTCCAAAGTCTAAACTTTAACCAAATTCTAAGGAGTGAGAACACTGCGGCTGACCATTTGGCCAATCAAGCGTCATCAACTGATGAGGATTCAACCCGGGTAGTGCTAGTGGATCTTCTAGCGAGACCCAACATTCAGGAGCCAGAATACGTAATGTTGATCCCATGGGAGCCCAGTTGGATGGACACCTTGGTGGATTACCTAAGGAGAGAAACCCTCACTGAGTACAAACCAGAAACTCGTAAGGTCCGCATAAAGTCAGCCAGATACTCTATCATCAGGTGGCAACTCTACCGAAGATCATTCTCTGGCCCATACCTGAAGTGCGTTACCCCCTCTGAAGCACGGGCAGTGATGGAAGAGATCCATGAAGGGTGATATGGAAATCACTCCGGGGGAAGATCTCTTGCTCACAAGATACTCTCCCAGGGGTACTTCTGGCCATACTTATCGCGAGACGCTAAAGTTTATGTTCGAAGATGCAAGGCGTGCCAAATGCATGGGGATGTTATCCATTCACCACCAAAACTCCTACACCCAATAGTGATCCCTCATCCTTTCGCCCGGTGGGGTATGGATATCGTTGGCCCTCTCCCGATGGCAATACGATCAACCACCCACATGTTGGTAGCTACTGATTACTTCACTAAATGGGTAGAGGCTGAAGCTTATCTGACAATCAAGATCAGTCATGTCATCAAATTCATTTAGAGCCATATAATATGCAGGTTCAGGTTGCCCAAGACAATTATGATGGACAATGGAATAAATTTAGATAAGAAGAAAGTAAGGGCATTCCTTGCCAAACATGGCATTGACCAAAACACTTCTTCAGTTGGGTACCCACAAGGAAACGGACAGGCTGAAAGGACAAACTGAACCATATTAGACACCCTCGCGAAAAAGCTCGAAGAAGCTAAGGAGGGCTGGTTGGAAAAGTTATATGAGGTACTGTGGTCATACAGGACAACAATTGTCACGCCCCGAATTTCCTAGGACTCCAAAACCCGAGCCTAAGAGCTAAGGGAGTGAATGCGGAAGAAATAGAAATTAAATAAAATCCCTTTAAGTCATCAAATACCCGTACAAAGGTAAAAGAGACTCGAAACACCTCAAAGATGTTAAATAGATCATACGGGATCGGAAGGAAGGTAAACCGAAACAATCGGTACCTTAACCGAAACATCGGAACACCCTATGTTCAACCAAGGGTAAAATGGTCATTTGGAGGGTGAAATGGTAAGTTCCAATTACAAACACAAAGTTTGGACCTAGCACAAGCCATAGGAACAAACGGGACCTAACTTGAAGCCACGAGGAAGGAGGTATGAATTTTCAAAAATGGTGTCAGACAACACCGACCCAAAAACTAAAGTTGAAGTACCACTCTTTCACTAAGGGTAAAACAGTCAATTCAGGGTTAAACTAGTCATTCAAATTTTATCCCGATAATTTGGACGTAGGAAAACCCATAGAAACAAACGGGGGTCCATTCCGACGTTCGAGGAGGAAAATACGGATTTTCAAACATCGGACGTCGTAAGCCGCTGCAGCAGGTCTGCACTTCAAATTCCGAAAATCTACCGTCAACTTCAGTCGACCATTTCTCACTCAAAAATGACTCAAATGAGGCGATTCAAAATCCTAAACGCAAGAGCTTGAAGTCAGCTTTGTAAAAAAATAAAAAACTCCTTCATCCGACAACCGTAGATCGAGATATGACCGAATTACTGAACGGTGGTCGAAGTGTGCGCGAGCTGTAGTCCACTAAAGGAACCTTTAGTCGACTAGAATGAGCATTTAGTCGACTGAAACAGCCCTTAGTCGACTACAAGGTGCATTTAGTCGACTGAAACAACCCTTAGTCGACTCAAAGGAGTATCTAGTCGACTGAAACAAGAATATAGTCAACTAAAACAGTCAGGAGCTTGCAGAAATGAAGGTTGAGGATTTAGTCGACTACCCAAAACTCTAGTCGACTATAAGGAGGGTTCTAGTCGACTAAACCAAGCAAGAAGTCGACTAAAACAGTCAGAGGCTTGCGTAAATGGAGGTGAAGACTTAGGCTGCTACCTTAAAACTCAACTCAAGTCTGCAGAGGGGACAATTTATCTCTACACCATCATGAACACTTATAGGATAAAGGAATTAGCCTCAACACTAATAGGATGCTACAAAAACAATTTCCGAAACTCAAGAACTAGAAAGAAACAATTATTTTCCTCGAAATCTTTTACTTGAATTTTCGTAAAAATCATCTGTCTTGCCCCCGGTCTACGTTTTGAATAAACCACCGACTCTAAATTCTAAAATTTCTTTCAAACAACTTCAAATCAGTTTAAAACATAAAGTTTTTGTCGGGTTTACGGGGGTAGGCGAAAACGGGTTTTTCCATCCAAAACGAAAGGATTGGTTTGAAAACTTAGAAAAACGCCGTTTTCGGCCGAATACCTTATAATCACATTTCAAGACAATTAATTCATTTCACACTCAAAATTCCAAATAAAAGAGTTCCATATTTTCATTATAGCGCCCTAAGGCGAAACATGATAGAGTTTGTTCAAAATTACATATTTCCACGTTTCGACACCGAAATGCCCCAAAAGAATATAATCCCCGCGTATAGCGCTCCAAGGGATATACATTGAGAATAACACCTCAGCTAACATGCTAGCCGGGTTAAAATAAAATAGTTTTTTTTTCAAATTCAACTTACATGAACAAAAAGAAATTTAAATACATGTTTATCAACTAAATGTCCCACAAAATAAGTATGGTCCGTCTCATGCACAAAAGGGCGGACATACAGCCACACGTCCACGGAGAGACTACGGAACTCTCCTAACGGGATCATCACCTGAAAAATATATAAGGCGTGGGGTGAGCTCACTAGCCCAGTAGAAGAAGCGTCATTGCCTCCATCTCGGTAGTCCGAGTGGTTCAACCCAACCAAGGTTCATGCCACTAACCCTAGGTCGGTCTCTTGTCCCACATGGCTCTCACGCCAATCTGGAACCCCATCAAACCCAACAAATGAGTTTCCCCAACATGCTCACAACATAATTTACCACAATTATAACATGCTTCAACATCAATAACATAATCATACTTATGGGATAGTTCAAGTATAAATATAACTCAACACACCCCATAATATGCGCTTGCCCCAATTCGGGGTTAACGAATACGCACTCACTCATACTATGAGTAACGAGTACCGCACCGATTCTCCCCAAGTGATTTTGAAACTTCTCACTTCAACAAGGAAGACGGTCGCATGAGAGCCCCACTAGCAACTCCCATACTACGAAGATCCGAGAGTGGCGCCTACCACCACGATGGGGCAGCAACCAACCCTATATCCCAAATTCCCAGATTACTAGTCCGGAGGTGGGAGACACCTATACCTGGCCAGTTGTTGCGACGATTTGACACAAGACTACGTACATAGGTTTACACATCTCGTACAACCCAACACCCACGTTTTGACACTAAATAGTGTAACCAAATTGCATAAAGGTTTTCGATCTCAACCCTATGCCATCACAATACATGCTTACAATTCATATTTATAAGCCATAAAACACAACATGCATATATATCACAATATCATGTTCTCAAAGGCCTAAATCATAGGCTAAGCTATCAAGACCAACTCGCATACATATATACGGCATATATACACATAGACGCACACACCCTCGTACAAAAACAAAGACAAGTCGTTTTTCCCCTACCTCAAATCCAAGTAAGAACACCTAGAACAAGTAAGGCTTCCAAGAGTTAGCCGAATCAACCCAACCTCCTCCAAGGCCAACAATAAGTTCTATTCAACCGGTAGCTAAGCTTCAATAGAGTCCTAAGCAAGAGCTATAGATAGACAACTCCATAATCAAATTTTGAATACAAGAATCCAATAATAGAAGCTAGGGTTTGAAACTAGAAATTCTAAAGGAGAAGAAATCACTTACCAAGCTTTGGCTCAAAAGGAAGCTTGGAGCACCAACATCAACTTTCATGCACAAACCTCCTTCAAATTCTCATCATAAGGAAGAGAGAATTCTACAACTTGAAGAAGAATAAGTGAAATGAGGGAGAGCAAGAGAAAGAACCGTATGAGAGAAGCTAGAGATTTTTGTGGTGAATGAGAGAAATCTTGCAAATGAGAGAAACTCATAAGTGTAGAGATTCTCCACTAACTCTTCTCAAATCCAAGGGTTCAAAATGAAGCTAGGAAAAAGGAAATGAATCCAAGGGCTAGAAATGAGTCTTGTCAAGTGGAAGACTTATGACACAACTCATAAAACTCATTAATTTACCAAACGGGGCCTTATCATCCAAGGGCTTAGAATAAAGATGGAAATCAAATAACCATCCAATGGTTGAGAAAAAGTCTTGCCAAGTGGATGACCAACAATAATGGATTATTCCATTTAAGTGCCAACCAAACAAGGCCTTATGATCCAAGGGTCCAAAACAAAGATGGGAGAATGAGATCAAGGGCTAGAAATTAGACAACACATGAAAGGTGGAAATGACTAAATTCTTCCAAAGTTAGGGTTAATTACAAGAGTGCCATCAAGACTCTTTATTACCCTTTTACCCCTTGTCATCCTCCCTAATTACTAAAACGCCATTCATGCCCTAATTTCTACATTTTCCACTAATTGCTCAAAATGTGAAATTACTCATTTACCCCTCGGTCATTTCTTTCCCGAAATTGTTTCCAATAATTTTCATTAATTTTGAAATGAAAATTCAACATGCTACGTACAATTTTTATAACACGTAAAACATGTAAGGCATGCTAAAACAATTAAACACATAAACACATAAACATTTAATTGTTTAAATAAAAATTTTAAATTAACTCGTAAAAATACCGGACGTTACAGCCCAGGCAACCGACCGGAGAAACACCATTCGACATGGCGTACAGTGTTAAGGCCGTGATTCCCACCAAAGTCAGAGTGCCAACCTTAAGTAGCAAGGCTTGGGAAAAAGGCCTGAATAACCAACATCTAGCTCATGACCTGGACTTGCTGGATGAAATAAGAGAGACGACGGGGATCAGGTTGGCAACTTACTAGCAACGCGTCAGGAGTCACTTCAACCAGAAAGTCAAAATAAGAGAATTTCAGGTCGGGGACATGGTCCTTAAGCAAAAGATTGTGCTAGTAGGAAAACTCAGAGAACCTTGGGAAGGTCCGTACATCATCACCGATGTTATAGGCCGCGGGGCATACCGCCTTCGTAGAAATGAAGACGGTTGGATAGAACCAAAACACCCAAAACTCCTCTCGACTGAAGATGTACTATCCGTAGCCGGCTTATTTTCCCGAAAACCCTTTTAATCCTTTTTATTCATTTACTTTTGTAAAGAAGGCATTAATGCCAAAGAATTCACGCACTCGCCTAACAATAGAAAAAGACACATTTTCGTTAATGATCATTTTCGAAACAAGTGCAAACTAAGTGTTGTGGCATCTTTCTCAAGGCCACAAGTGCTCGAAAGATATAACACTGATCCACAAGTGATAAAAATATCAAATTTTACAAAATGAAAAAAGTTAAGTGTTGTGACATCTTTCTCAAGGACACAAGTGCCTGAAATACATAACACTGATCCCCAAGTGATCAAAATATCAAATTTTACAAAAGGAAAAAAACTAAATGTTGTGACATCTTTCTCAAGGCCATAAGTGCCCCGAAAGACATAACACTGATCCCCAAGTGATCAAAATATCAAATTTTACAAAAGGAAAAAAATTAAGTGTTGTGACATCTTTCTCAAGGCCACAAGTGCCCGAAGGACATAACACTGATCCCCAAGTGATCAAGATAACAAATTTTACAAAAATATATATATAAAAAAAAACTAAGTGTTGTGACATCTTTCTCAATGCCATAAGTGCCTGAAAGACATAACATTGATCCCCAAGTGATCAAAATATCAAATTTTATAAAAGAAAAATATATGAGTATTGTGAACAGAGCTTCAAGATTCTACTAGTGTTGTCACTGAGAATAAAAAATCAAAGAGTAAAGCAATCACTCATGAACTCTGTTATTCAAATATCAAGTTTTCCATTAAATATAAGGCCCCGGTGGCCAAGGTTTACAAGAAATCAAAAGAAGAAAAGTAACAAAAACTAAGTCCTACGAGCTTGGTTGCTAAGCTCGGGCTCAAATCTATCTACAATCCTAGGGCCATCAGCAGTGTCATCAAGTTCCTCACCAGCAGGATCAGGAACTTGATCCTCGCAGGTAGCAAGGCAGGATCAGGAGCAGAGCCAAGCAGGGGCTTTGAAAGAAACTCACTGAAGAGGAGGTCATTCGGGCCCTCAACTAGATCATGGTACTAAGGGGCAATGCCAAGGAAAACGTCCAACTCCTCTACAGATTTGAACTCCCGTTCCTTAAGGGGAAGCTGAGAATTTTCAAAACATGTCCTTTATCCAAACCCGACCTGGTGTTGGAGGTGGCACAGAAGTGTTGGTATATCTCATTGTCACCCTGATGGCACATCTCAATGGTGGATCTCTCCACTGCCAGAAGGTTCTCCAGCTTGACCTTCTCCTCCTGAAGTTTGAGCCGGGAAGCCTTTAACCCCTCATTTTGGGCCACCAAGTCTAAGTTCCGAGCATCCAAGGCTTTTTGTCCCTTCAGTATCTCCTGAAGGGACTTCTCTGTAGTTTTGGCCTTCAGGGTCGGCTCGACCAATTCCATCTTCAGGAGCTCCACCTGTTTGTATAGTTTCTGCTTGATGTCCTCCCTTTTATGCAGCAACTCAGCCTGGGTCTGAAGCTTCCTACTATCTTTCTCAAGCTTGGCATTATACGCCTGAGCGTAGTACAACATATGTGGAAATTTCACAAGGGTTAACTGGTCAGTAAACATGCACATGCTAGCAGAGCATAGTAAAATTCTAACATTTGTTATCAAGGTTACTTACCTTCATGGCTATCTCTGGACTGGTCATAGCCAGATGTTCCCTGTCCATATCAAAAATCGTTCTGCGATCCCCCGGGGTCCAGATCTCCAGGCCCATTATTCTAAGGGCATCACTGTTATCAATGGTCTGCTGCCCGACAACTAGGGTATTATTCCCGGGAAGGACCAGGGTCGGGTGCCAAGTGAAAGCCTCAGCAACAACGTTTGCCTCCCCGAAAATACTGGGAGATGCAATAGGCATTATCCTAACCCGTCGCTCAAGTTGCCCATCACCCGAAGGTCTTTGGTGATAAGGCTTCTGGGTACCCTCGGAATTCGAAGAGGTAGGGGGATCCTCTTCAACTACCTGAGGAGGGACAATATGAACGACTAGGACATCCCCCGAAGGGGGAGGTGGAGGAATGACTGGAGGCTCCCTAGAAGGGGGTGGTGGAGGAACATCCTCAATATTATGAGGGACTGTATTAATAGGGGTGGCAGAGCTAATGGATGAGCCCGATCTGGGTGCTCGATTCCTCCACAGGTTGATCTGTGGGATCTTCAACATAATTGTTGCTCTAGATAGTAATATTTGTTGCAAAACATCACTAGTTAAGAACTCAGGGCACATCCTCAAAGGCTTACCCCAGACTTTAGACTTGAGGAGATCAAATCGGGACCGAATGTAAGAGGGCTATCTAGTACTATCAGATGCCTTCAGGAACTCATAGACGTATTTCCCTCTCTTGTCATCACACAACTCATAAAAGCAAGCCCCTTTTGCGAAAAGGGCCTGAAGGGAGGAAACAAGTGTTTTTTAAACACTTTAGGGATCAGAAGGCTAGATGAGTGAGGATACCTCCAGTTTCCACTCACCAGGATCATTCTCTTCTTCCAACCCTTATTGGATCTCTCCGTACCATCACACATCTTTCTCCCTTGAAAGGGAAAAATGTTATAATGACCCTTACAATCCCTAAGGTCCTGCAGGTGGTAAAAAAAAATGGATTTCAGCCAAGCCCAAGTCCAAACCGAGATCCCTATTGAGTAACAGGGTCATGGCTAAAATCCTGAAAAAGTTTGGCCCAACTTGAAATAGGGATAGACCGAGGACAGATAAAGCTAAGAGGAAGAACGAGTGGATGGGAAAATGAAGAACCCTCAAATGATAGGTAGATAGTAAGATCTGGTCATCCCACACTCTTTCACACGTCCTGAAATATGATTTCCAGGGATAATGACTGATCATCACATCATCGGGTATGACAAATTTATTTAACTTAGCATCCATCCTAAACTTGGCTGGGAGAGGGTCTGCATAAAATCGATTGAGATTACTACTACCAGTGACACCGGTGTTGGCATCTTGGATAGCCTCAGGAGGACTAGATCTTACAGTCCTGATCACCTCAACAGATGGAGAACTAAGGGAGGCATCAAAATCAACAGTGGAGGGGACACGATCACTAAATGATTGGGTATCGTCGCTCTCAGACATGGTGACAGAAAGGTAGAAAAGTCAGAAGAGGGAACTTACACTCAGACGCTTTCTAGAGGGAGTTCTTGGATTATCCGGTGAAAATTTACAGATTCCGGCGAGAAGTTCTGAGAAGGAGGAATATTTATAAAAATAAATCTTGCTGAAAGAACACATTTCAAAGTGATAAATGTTTCAAAGTGTATATTGGGAGTATTTATAGGGGATAAGGGTGACTACCAAGGATCCTTTGCATGGGGAACGGGGCATTGAGCTGTCGTTTTTGCCACCCTCACGAAAATCAAGGCCACAAGGGCCATGTATTTGAAATTCAAGTGGTGGGGCACAACTGTCATATTCAATGCGTTATCATGTCACCTGCAGAGTTAGTAAAAAACATCACCCACACATTTCCTTCTTGGTATTGGGCCTAATGATCAAAAGGCCTACAACCAAGAAGTGGGCCAGTGTAAGTGTGGAATCTTTCAAACCCATCAAACTTCGAGCCCATAAGCATGCTGGCTCAACAAAGTTTAAATAAAGCCCGAAGATAAGAGCCCATTCCAAGCCCAATAGCCAAAAACATTCTAGAACAACTTGGAAACCAGGTCAATGACGTAAGAAAGAGAGGAAGTGATGTGTGTATGAGGGAATGTTGCCCTAATGGGTTCAAGGCCCAAAAAGGGAATGTATATAAATAAAAAGAAAAAATCAATAAAAGATTCATTCTTGTGTTGTGCATTTTTTGGCATCTACATATATATTATGTATAATAAAATTATATATACTATATAATAAATTATATATATATATATTAAACATAATAAATTATTAAGATAAAAGAACCTATTAGACCGAGTCTAGAATTTGATTCTATGTCCTTAAGACAGATTCACCCCGCTACGGTGCTCACGGTCTTTATAGCGTCTGTCTCCCATGATACAACGACCTTCCTTCTCCAATAGCAACACTACAAATTGGAGAATAATCAAACATCTTTTGTGTTGTACTCTCTACGACTACTAATATTATATGCAGAGAAGAAGAAATGAGACAAGAAATGAACTTTAGAAATGAATTTTGCAAATGACCCAGTGGGGTATTTATAAACAAACTGGTGCCTATTCAGATGATGCGAATAGTCACCAGATGTGATGGTTCAACACGAACCATCACCAGTTGCATTGGTTCAAATTGGTTGTGTCTATTCACCATCACCCATATAAGATGTGATTATATCGATTCGTACGAGATGCCTTTTGGAAAGGTGATGACTGAATAGACGTATATTTTTAGTCAGTCACTTCAAATGTCCAACTGCAGACACAACTCAACACAACTCTAACTATCCAACTGTAGACACAACTCTCTGTCTAACAGTCACATCTCATTCACCAAAAATTTTCCAACAATCCCCCACATGAATGAGATTTTGATGTCAATTGAAAATGCAGACACTATAAATAGTACAATTGGAAAGTTACTGCATCAGGAGATGTAGTTTTTGGCCTTGAACCTCCCTTAGTGTTTTACTATCGAATTTACTAGCTAATCAGTGAACATAATGTCTTGAGCTGTTTTGTCGTCGATGTAAACCAAGACAATAGCAAACACACAGTTGATGTCCATCGGGGTGTGCTAAAAATGTGTTAAAAATGGCCCCTTATGACGACTTTAGGTTTTACACTACTCAAGCGCACGTATCGATTGTAAAATAGCAATGGCTTGAGTAAGAGATATCGATCCCACATAGATTAAGATTGTTAACTTTAGAAATTCAAAGATACTAAATTATATTTTCTGAAAATGGTTTGTTTGGGTGGTCAAAGACCAAATTATCTAAATTAACTAAAATTATCTAGAAAGCAAAGTAAATTGGTTGTGATTCAGATGAGAGAGAAAACTAAGGTTTTCATCACTCCACCACTAACCACATAATATAGTTCCTCACTATATCAACTGTAAGAGGGCGATCCATAACTGTGAATCAAGTCGTACCGCAAATAGCTAAATACAACCCCTAAAAGGAGTACCATCCACCGGATTGCGACAACCCATCTCATAACTGACCTAACTAGTGCATGTCAATTATATTACTCTAATCTACTCCTAATTCATGAAAATAAACTACAACATGTTTATATTAAATCGCCAAGGCATGGCATGTGTCAACATAGGGTTTCAAGTTTCATTACCACCATCATGTAAAAAATCATAATTAAGCATCCGAGTTCTAGCCTATAGTGAATAATCATAGTTGTGTAAAATAATACATTCATTTCATCTAAGACAAGAATTTAGAACAAACATATAATTTTATATTGCAAATCAGTGCGGTCTCTTAACTGCTACAATCATCACAGTATAGTCAACAGTTTCCCCTCGTTACAATTGAAAATAATGAAAGAACTACATTACTTGGCTAGGGTTTTGCTAGAAAACCCTAGATACCGAGTTAGTTGGCCATGGTGGAAGGTGACTGCATCGCTAATGTAGAAACAATCTCTATGTCTTCTTCTTCAGATCTTTAGGTTTGAATATGGCTATCAACAACAACAAGTCTGAATATGAACGTGAGAAAACTCTCTGCATGAATCACCAACCTCTCTCTGAATGAACATCCCCCCTAACACAAATATATGATCGTGTATATAAGCAATGGTGTAGAGAGGTCATTTTCAGTCTTTTCACCATAATCCTCATGCAAACCCTAAAATCTGATATATATATATATAAGTGTATATACATGTATATAGAGGTCTGGAGTCACAGACACGTCTTCAAATGAAATTGGGGGTAGAACAGGCAAAAACCATCAAAACTTATAAAAACTTGCGGCAGATACGCTTTAAGCGTAGGTCCAAGCGTACATCCCAAACGTAGGTCCAAGCATAAAAATGTGATTTCCAACCACTTTTTGAAATTGAAAGCATAGGCACAAGCGTAGATGTTTTCTTCAAAACCCTTGAACCAACGATACTTTTTGCTGAAGATGACGGCTTCCGAAAATGCCATTTTTGCCCTCCGGAAGCCATTTTTATCTCGAACTACCTCTTTGACTCTCCTCTTTAAATAGAAAGAACATGCACTTCAGTTATTTACCGAAGTTAGCTTCATTTCTTCGTTAAGTTCCTGAAACATGCTTTAACACACAAACATCATAAAAATACCAAATAATGGAATGAAATAACGTAATAATATTAGTTAAGGGGTCAAAATGTCTAATATTTGACACCTATCAACAGTTTCTTTCCACACAGAATCGGTTCTCACTGTTGTGTTCATATGGCCCTGAACAATGTCTGGTACTTCATGAGTGCTCTAGAAAACTTAGTCTTGGAAGTTTTCATGGAAGCGGCCCCACTTCACACTCATATAGGTGACCTCTTATTAAGAATATCCTACCATATACCACTTGAATTTTTAAGATATAAGAGTCATTAAAAGTATAGCTTATCCTAATTATCGTTGTAGGTAACACTGTCTCATCATAGAAATGGGTAGAAGAATTAATTCTTCCCAGTGCTTCTGGTGAGTCATTCAGAATTTTTGTTGTCCCTTTGAACCTAGATCTTGGGATCTCCGGTCAACTAAGTTGGGTTTCCATTAAGATGACTCGTTAGCATTTGGCTTTAACCCCATTCCCCTCAATGAACTATACACTTGCTCTCTAGTCAAACCTTTTGTAAACGGATCCGCTAAATTTTCTTTTGACTTTATATAATCTATAGAGATTATTCCATTTGAGAGCAATTGTTTGATGGTGTTATGTCTTCGATGTATATGTGGAGACTTACCGTTATACATATTACTTTGTGCCCTTGAAATCGTCGATTGACTATCACAATGTATATATATTGTCGACATAGGTTTAGGCTAATTTGGAATGTCTTCTAAGAAATTACGAAGTCACTCAGCTTCATCACTAGCTTTATCTAAAGCAATAAATTTAGATTCCATAGTGGATCTGGAAATACAAGTTTGTTTAAAAGATTTCAAGATATGGCTCCATATCCAATCGTGAAGACATATACGAGGTTTTATTTTCCTCGTATATTTTTCGTTCTTTTTAAACTTTTGTTTATCATAGAATTCATTATGTTGGAATTTTTTATTATATCTTTTATAAGGGCGAGTATATCGTTTTGGGAAGGATTTTGTTTGTTTTGATTTTTTTGTTTGTCGAGATGGTGCAATTGGAGGTTATCCATATTGTTGACAGAATGTGCCCATTTTATATTTAGCCTTCTTTTTATCTTTACTAAGCTGATTATTAATTTTCATATCTATACACATTTTGAGTCCTACTTTCTGGATTAGACTAATAATATTGCCATAGGTTAGACTGTCATATTCAATAACACCAGTTGTGTTACTAAGTTCTGTGCGTATTTTATGAGAGAAAAGGCTGGACAATCCATTAATAAATTTTTCTTTCCAAAATGGTTTATTACTATCTTCTCATAACATAACTCGTGACAAGAAAGTATCTTTGTACCATCTAAAATCACTTAATGTAGGACATCTAAGGTTACTAAGTTGATCATGAATTCTAGAAGTAATGTCACTTGGTCTGCCAATGAAATGATTTATAATTGTGTAAATTAATGTATTGACTCCATCAGGGAGTCCTAGGCCAATTTCTTCATTAAAAATAGGGGTTTCATCTTCTGTTTTTTGGATTGCATGTGTTATATTATCTCTTGCTTCTTGGGTAAGATGTTTATCCCACCAATTTCTTAACATGCCTGAAAATCCAAAGGCTAGTAATTCTACAATATCAGGTTGAGGCATATTGTGATGTGTAAGGTAACTATTGGCTGTCATAGAAAGGTGGTTTAATTTGTTTAAAATTTCTTGTTCAGAGAGTCCATCAATATTCCATTCATAAATTTTTTTAGATGACACAAAAAATTGGTTTTGGAAGATTCTTTCTTCATATTGGATATCGACAGGAGTAGGTTGGGTATACCAATTTTTTGTAATACTGGTAGGGTTAATTGGTCGATGTGTGATCCTATTGATCTCAAAGGCATTTTCTAACTTGCGTATATCCTTATATGTGTCTTCTTCATATGAGGTTTTTGAGTTATCAGTATTATTATGAGAATCAAAATTGAGAACTGTGAGGGATTTTTCGTCCTTGATTAGTTGTGATTCTAAGGCTTTTAACAATTTATCAATTTGGGCAAAGGAGTCACTTGTGCTTGGTTTGTTAGGTAGTCCTTGACGTTTTGTAGGAAGCTTGATTAGAGGGGAATCAATAGTTTTAGTCACAGGGGTGGAAGCGTCAAGTTTGGATTCTATTTTGTCCACTTGAGAACCTAGCGTACTTAAATATTGATTGGTGAAATTGTTTTGTTCAATAATTTTTTTAGTATTAGGATCGATTGCGGAGGTGACAACCTTAAAAGGGGAGGCTGGGATTTCTGTTCCCAGGTGGTTAACAATTAGGTTTTCTAAAGGAGAGTGACTAGAAGAAACAGTTGTTTTATCATGTTTTGTCCATTTATGTTTTGTAAGAACATTAATTTTTTTGTAGTAATTTTCAAGATAATCAAAGAAACTAATTTCTAACTGTTTTGTTATCATGATTTTTTTCTATTTTTTTTGTAATTTTTGTTCTCTCCTCATGCGTGTAACTTATTCTATATATTTGTCGTCTTACTTTATTTTCTTTGGACTTGGCTTCAACTTCTAACTTTAGAAGGTCATAGGAAAATGATTTACTTAAAACACATAGTTGTGGATTAACAGTGTCGGTCTCAAAGTCACTTTGTGTAGGAGAGTTGTTAGAGATTGAATCTTCAGTCTCTATCTTTGGGACATAACATGGAGTAGATAATTGTTCATCCTTTTGAATTCATTTTAATCTATGATCACGTCTGGATCGGTGGATTAGAGATTCTACAAATTATGTATCATGGTTAGTAGTATTTTCTCTAATTGGTAGAGGGGTGAACATTTTAGAGTTTGAACTAACGGAAGAACAACTGTGTCTAGATCTATCAAATGTTAACTTAACAGTTCCATCCAGGAATTGTTGCACATGTTCAATATTTCGGACATCATTTTCGATTTTGGTTGAGTGATTTTCATTTTCATGTAACCATTCATTTGGGAGGGAAACATCTTTCCAGACAATCATTTTTGGTATTCGAATATTTGCATTAGAAGTACTGCTTTGAATTAATAAAGTTTGATCTTTAGGACTTTTGACTAGAGCATGAACATTTAAATTGGTTTTCATAGTCTTGTAGTAAATTCTATAAATTAAGCTTAGAGGCTGGGCACCTGCAAACATGGCATATCCTGAAGTTTTGATGTTTAATGTTAAAGTTTTTAGTATGTGAGGGTCACTTAGGCTTAACTTAAAATTAGGAAAGCAATTAAAGTAGACCGGACCATTACATAGGCTGGTTTCAATGACACTAATTAAGCTTTGATTATAGTCGAGGAACCTAACATCTTTTAGACATAGAAGAATCGATACATTTTGTCCTAAAATAGTTAATGGATCAACTGCAACTTGTACAAGACCAATATGTATAAAATTGTATCCTCTTTTGCGATGTTGTTTTACAGTTTTTGGAGAAAATAATTGGCATTTTTCGTGTTATTTATTTATAGCATATACTTGTTCAACAATTTTGACTGTGTATTCTGTAAAAAATGTTGACTTAATATATTAATATTAATATATTTTAATATATTAATATTAAAATATATTTTTGGAAGTTATTTTAATATTATAGTTTTATTATCTTTCCTAAAAATTAATATATTAATATTAAAATATATTTTTGGAAATTTAATATATTTTAATATTATAGTTTTATTATCTTTCCTAAAAATTAATATATTAATATTATAAATTTTAATATTTATAAATAAAATGTGAAACCATTCCAACTTACCAAAAGATGGTTTGGTTTCAGAATTTCAACTCATATCAACTCTATCAAACATGGTTTGATTTTTCAACATCACTTTTTCTCACACCAAAACCATCTGCACCAAACATGGTTTGGAACCAAAATAAAATCACACTAAACCAAATCCAACCCAACCCAAACCAAAACCAAAAACTAGCACCGCACCGTACCACACCGTTACCAAACGCAACCCATTAAATGGGGGGCAACCTAACAAACTACGAAGATAACAGATTCATTAGATTGGGATGGGATGGGAGGGGAGGGGGAGGGGGATACACTTCCATTTTTTCAAACATGTGAAACCTTATATATAAAAATCCTCAAATTTAAATGTTCACATAAGGTCTATTAGACCCCATTTGGTAACCGGTCTTGTCCGGGTGATATTCTGAAATTCTGTTTGGTAAGCGATCTGGTTTGATAGTCTTGGTTTGAGGAAACTGGAATCAGACCATGTTTACTAGTTTTAAATTTCTAGTAAATTGTGAAAATATTGAATATACTTTATATGATGTAATAACCTTAAAACCCACATATTTAATTTGTAAACATTTGTTAAAGTCTTTTTGATTGATTTTTATTATGTATTTCTTACATAATAATGTTATATTGGTTTTGTAAACATTTCTTAGAGTATGATTATTGCACTCCAATTATCAAATATAACAACAAATATGTTTTATACAATCCACATTTTTTATTATACAAAAATTACGATCACACAAATTTCACAAGTCACACACTAATATTACATAACAACTTCAACTATCGATAACATGCAAATAATGCACTCTGATATTTTGGCTTTTAAAAAAAATTATTATTTATCATTTACTATTTACTATTTATTTATTATTTATTATAATATATATTTATTTATTATTTTTATATATTATTTAATTCATTTTGTTTATTATTTATTATTTATTCATTTATTTTTATTTGTTTATAAATATATTTTATTAATTTATTATTTATATTATTATTTATTATCATATTTATTTATTAACTATTATTTTTATGTATTATCTAATTCATTTTATTTCATTTAGTTTGTTTATTATTTAATTCATTTAATTTTTTAATTATTATTATGTATTATTTAATTCATTTTGTTTATTATTCATTTTTTTATAAATATAATTCATTTAATTGATTATTTATATTATTATTTATTCATTTATTTTAATTAATTTATAAATATATTTTATTCATTTATTATTATTTTTATGTCTTATTTAATTCATTTTGCTTATTATTATTTATTTATTATTATTTTTATGTATTATTTAATTCATTTTTCTTATGATTTATTTATTTATTGTTATTTTTATGTATTATTTAATTCATTTTGTTTATTATTTATTACTATTTATTCATTTATTTTTATTTGTCTTTAAATATATTTTATTAATTTATTATTATATTTATTAATTTATATTTATTTTTATGTATTATTTAATTCATTTAATTTATTAGTTATTATTATGTATTATTTAATTCATTTTGTTTATTATTCATTTTTTTATAGATATAATTCATTTAATTTATTATTTATATTATTATTTATTCATTTATTTTAATTAATTTATAAATATATTATTATTTATTTATTCTTTTGTTATTATTATTATAATATTTATTCATTTATTACTATTTTTTTGTATTATTTAATTCATTTTGCTTATTATTATTATTTTTTATTTAATTCATTTTTTTTTATTCATTATTTTTATTTTATTTATAAATATGCTTTATTTCATTTATTATTTATATTATTAATTTATCATTTATTATTATTTATTTTTTTGTTTAATTAATTTATAAATATATTTTATTAATTTATTATTTATATTATTATTTTTTATTATTATTATGTATTATTTAATTTATTTCGTTTATTATTCAT
Source organism: Cornus suecica (assembly GCA_963922005.1). Taxonomy (NCBI): domain Eukaryota; kingdom Viridiplantae; phylum Streptophyta; class Magnoliopsida; order Cornales; family Cornaceae; genus Cornus; species Cornus suecica. The sequence continues at coordinate 18,298,602 of OY998241.1, forward strand.
TATTTGTTTTATTTTTATTCATTTATTTATATTAATTTTTAAATATATTTTATTTTACTTATCATTTATATTATTATTTTATTCATAAATATATTTTATTTTATTTTTATTCATTTATAAATATATTTTATTAATTTTTTATTATTTATTAATTTTTTATTTTTTTATTTTTATGTATTATTTAATTCATTTTATTTATTATTCATTATTTTATTTTTTTATTTTTGTGTTTTGTTTTATATATTGGTTAGATGTGGTTTAATTATTGGAGAATATTTTAGTTAGATTTTGTAACCAGATCAAATAGAACCACAAAAAATTATGGTCCTAAAAACGGTCCCTGATGTAGAGTCGACAGATAGTGGCACAGCTAGTAATATACTTGATTTACAATAATACATTTCCAAAACAGTATTTAAAGGAAAATTTTGAAAAACGACCACTTTTTGAGTAATATTACAAAAAAGCCATAATTTTTAAAAAGTATTTGGTATTTGACAACTTTGAATAAAATAATTATATGTTTGACAAGTTACTATCAATGTAGAATTAAAATGCTCTCAAGAAAGTTGTAATGTAATTGTAGAAGTTACATGTGATGAAAATAAGTTTTACATATTCAAATAAATTTTGCGGGGTGAAATAAACTAAAATCTTAATGTAATTTACGTTAAGATTATGGGTCAACGGGCATTATACACCAAAATGGTATATTTCGCTAAGATGGTAATGGCCATATGTCTATTTCGTATTTTACTCAGACAAGTCATAAGCAACTAACTTTTTCTTGTAGATACTTTTTGAAATTTATCACACTTTTGTAATATGGACTCCAAAAATTATAGCATTTTTAAAATTTTCCCTATATATTGCCAGTTTTTAAAAAGTCATTTCAAAGAATAATATTTCGGTCCTCCTCATACTTTGTTCCTTTCAGTCGAGCGAGTCTAACTCCCTTGCTTGCTTTAGAAATAGAGGGAGCAACCTACCTAGCTCTCAGTCATAACAGTTGAAAATGCACGACTAGGCCAATCAACATAAGAAGAATCCGAAGCTGACTAATAGCGAGATTGACTCTTCTCCTTTTAAGGAGTTTTTTTAGTCTTTCTTGATTTGCAATAAAAAACCAAAAAAGACTGACGTCAAGTAGGTCGAAAGCTCATTCAGTCTAATTAGATATGTCACTAAAGCAAAGTTATTTCGTTTTGTCTCTTTTTTTATTTTAGGATTCTGAGGATGCGTCAGCCGAGCCTAAGTCCTTTCAAATGGAATCTCTTTTTAATTGAAAATCGAGAAAGAGGCATACTTGACGGTTGATGATTTGTTGATATTTGTCGTTGCTTCACCAAACTCCGGTCAATAAAATTTATAATATCTACAAATACTTTACTTAAAATAGTATATCAATACGTAGGGTCGAACCACTCTCAACTTAGAAATCGGTTTGAGACTAGGATCCAAAACTTTATTTTTTGAGATAAAAAGAACTTACTTAAAACAATTCTTGAATTTTTTAATAATAAACTAAAATAACTAGATAATTATCAAATGGTGGAAGAAATCTCAAGGGAAGAGAATCCACCACCCGAGTCTGTATAAATAATATTATATATTTCTATTGCAAAATTCTCCTCCAACCTATTAAACATAAACATAGATATTGATAGGCATTCCCTGTATTTCCATTAATTGGTAATCACGGAAAATTCTCCCTCTAATATTTTGGTCTAAAACTAAATAAATATAAATAGTGGTAGACATTCCCCGTATTTCCATTGATTGGTAATCACGGAGAATCCTTCCTTTATTTTCATCCTCTATTGTAGGTTTTGTTACTGGAAAGAATTATTTCGGGAAGAGAATTAAATAATAAGAAATAAAATAAAATTATGTATATCTTACCCAAGGTGGCTTCATCACTCCCTTAAGAAGATGTTTAAGCTAGCATAATAATAGAGAAATAAAATAAGATGATAGAAGAATTTTTCATTAACTAAGAAAAATATTACAACAAAATAAAAACTTGATACAAGACTAAATTCTCTCTACAATTTCTTGCTCTCTACCATCTAACTCCCTACAATTTCTAACTACTCTCCTATTTATAGAGAAAATTGGAATATAATGACATCTTGTAAAGTGAAGTTAGATCTACTTTTCTTTTCTTTTTCTTTGAATATTTATGTTTTCCAAGTCATTTTCTTCTTTCTTCATGTGCATTATATTTTTCATCTTCCATCCATGTGCATTCCTTTCTTCACCTTCCATCCATGTGCATTCCTTTTCTTCATTTTAATATATTTTCTTCATCTTTTCCAATTCAAACCTATAAGAAATAAAAAGATATATATAAGAAGATTTATGCAATAAAATGGTGAATTAAAGATTTATTTTTTACATTTAAAATAGTGATTTTGTGAACTTATCAAATTACCCCCAAACAAGCTCTTGCTAGTCCTCTAGCAAATAAGGGCAAAATAGATTAGTTCGCAAAATTAGACTTTTATTAATTTTAACTAAAAATGTGTCACTTTCGCAGGCTGCTTTCGATTGCATTTACCATATGCAATAAGGCCTTAAACCCCTAGGTTACCCTAGTGGACGAGCAATAGCCTCGTGAGGATTGGATATATTACCCACAACTTCTTCATTCTTCATTTTCATGCATTCATGCATTCACATACTCATTAATCAAGCCATGATACAATATATAAGATAATATGAATGCAAATACTACCATTCACTACCGAACAATAACTATCTCAAGCTAATGATATGAATGATCCCCACTAAAGTAAATAATTTCGTTACTTTCTACTCCCAATCTAGACAACCTTCCGTATTTTTGTGAACATTCTACTATGGTATGTCAATTTCTCTTCTTCTACTTCATTGATCAAACTTTGCTATATTTTTCAAAAAAATTCATTATTTCCATCATTTCACTTCCATCTTTTTTTGTATTTATAAGCTCCGGACTTTCCAGAGAGGATTTTCAGTCCCGACCAACTGGGCCCGAGCTTCTTCCATGGGATTTATGCTCATTAGTTTTCTCTCCTTTTTACGCGAACAATGATATTGGTGATACCAAGGTCCGGTTACTCAAATCGAAGAACTACTTTTTGCATTTCTTTGAATTTTTTTTTTTTTTTTTTAAATTTTCTCCTTTCTATCTCCCCTTTTATAGCGGCAAAGCTAATTTTTCAACTACGTAGTCAAAGAACTACTGTTTTTCCCATAGTGAATGTGTGCATGTACTTATAGGTCAAAGTTGTCATTTTCGGTTTCAGTTTCACTAATTCATTTACCTATGTAAAACCATATCACATCACTAACTCAATCTAATCATTACTCTCATTAGCGGGAATATCGCATCACATACTACTGATATATCATAAACACAAAATTAATCAATATATAATGCAAAACACTCATGCATAAAAACAAAGAACTTTTTTTTTTTTTTTTAATAATGAAATTCTATTTTGATTAAATAGATATTCACCCCCAAACAAAAATAACACTGTCCCTAGTGTTTAAAAATACATCTAAGAGACAAATTGGAACAAATTACCGCAATTGAGGTGGTGCTTTTGGAGTATAGTCCCTGCAAAGATTCTTGGCAAAAGAAAAGTCAAGTGATTGGAAAAATTATGACAGACTTTACCCCCAAACAAAATCTAAACATATTCAAATAGAGTGAAAAAATAAAATTGATAGAAAATATTTACCCAACTGACTGGGTTGCCTCACAGGAGCGCTATGTTTAACGTCTTCGGCCAGACTCAACAGATGTGCTACCCCTAAATAGATCAGTCCGAATAAATCGGATCAATGAGGAGAATTTCCTCATTTTCAGAAGTTTCAAGTTCTAAGAAAGGCTTTAGACAATGAGTATTAACTTTAAACAACTGTCCATTCTTAGGGTCTTGTAACTCAATGGCACCATGAGTAGAAATGTGATGGACATAGTACAGGCCTGACCATTGTGACCTTAACTTCCTAGGAAACAATTGAAGACGGGAGTTATACAAAAGAACTTTTTGTCTTATGAAAAACTCCTTTTTGAGAATGTGTTTGTCATGTTCCAACTTAGTCTTAGCTTTATAAATTTTTGAACTCTCATAGGCATCATTTCTGATTTCTTCTAACTCATCAAGTTGAAGGGTCCTACGTTGACCGGCTTTATCATAGTCAAAGTTCATGGCCTTGATGGCCCAATAAGCACGGTGTTCGAGTTCAACAGGCAAGTGACAGGCTTTGCCATAGACCAATCGATATGGGGACATTCCTATAGGGATCTTGTAAGCAGTACGATATGCCCATAAAGCATCCCGGAGATGAAGACTCCAGTCCTTCCTTGTGGGGTTAATTGTTTTCTCTAAGATCTATTTAATCTCCCTATTAGATACCTCAGATTGACCATTGGTTTGAGGGTGAACAGGTTTCCAAAGACTTTGTTGCAAAAATGTGAACCATTGTCACTGATTATGGCTCGAGGTGTTCCAAACTGAGGCAAAACCTGGTCTTTGAAAAAATGCACCACAACTCTATGGTCAGCTGTTTTGGTGGCTAAAGCTTCTACCCATTTTGACACATAATCAACTGCTAAAAGGATGTAGAGATTCCCAAACGAGGATGGAAATGGTCCCATGAAATCAATACCCCATACGTCAAAGATTTCAACGACGAGAATCAATTGTTGAGGCCATTCGTTTCTTTTGGTAATCTTACCTAGCAATTGGCATCTATGACAAGCTGGACAGTATGTGTGGGTGTCTTTGAAAATGGTTGGCCAATAGAATCCTGATTGCAAGATTTTTGCAGCAGTTCGTTTGGAACTGAAATGGTCACCACATGCCTGGTCATGACAGAAGGAAATGACAAACTTTTGATCTACCTCAGGAACACACCTACAAATGATCTGATCTGGACAATATTTAAACAATTAGGGGTCATTCCAGAAATATTCCTTAGCCTTGGCCAAAAATTTATCTTTCTCTTGTTTGGACCAGTTGGAAGGAATTTGACTAGTCACAATATAATTGACAATATCTGCATACCATGGTGCATGAGATATTTCAAATAATTGCTCATCAGGAAAATAATCAGAGATGGGAATGGAGTCACTAGTGATTCAATAACAAGACGGGACAAATGATCAACAACTACATTCTCGGAACCTTTCTTATCTTGAATCTCAAGGTCAAACTCTTGAAGGAGTAAGATCCAGCGTATCAACCTAGGTTTTGCATCAGATTTGGACAAAAGATGTCTTAACGCTGCATGATCTGTATAAATGATGACCTTAGATCCAACCAAATAAGATCTAAACTTCTCAAAGGAGAACACGACTGCTAGCAACTCTTTCTCAGTGGTTGAGTAGTTGATTTGGGCATCATTTAAGGTTTTGCTAGCATAGTATATGACATGTCGTGCTTTATCAACTTTCTGGCCTAAAACAGTACCTACTGCATAATCAGACGCATCACACATAATTTCAAAAGGCAAGTTCCAATCAGGTGAGCGAATGATAGGTGCAGTAGTGAGTGTTGACTTTAAGTATTCAAAGGCGGACTTACAGGCATCGGAAAACTCAAAGTGTGCATCTTTAACTAGAAGATGGGTCAAATGTCTAGTTATCTTACTGAAATCTTTGATGAAACGCCTGTAGAAACAGGCATGACCTAGGAATGCTTTAATATCTCGAACAGATTTGGGGATAGGTAGATTGGAGATTAGATCAATTTTTGCTTTGTCTACCTCAATTCTTGCACTGGAAATATTATGACCTAGGACAATTCCCTTTTGGACCATGAAATGACACTTTTCCCAATTAAGTACCAAGTTATTGTCACGACAATGTTGAAGTACGAGAGAAAGATGGTTCAGACATTGCTCAAATGATGACCCAAAGACAGAGAAGTCATCCATGAAGATTTCTAGAAACTTTTCAACCATGTCACTAAATATACTCATCATACATCGCTGAAATGTAGCTGGTACATTACACAAGCCGAATGGCATGCGACGATAGGCAAATGTACCGAATGGACAGGTGAAAGTAGTTTTGTCTTGGTCATTAGGGTGGACAGAAATTTGATTGTACCCAGAATAACCTTCTAAAAAACAATAGAAGGCCTAACCAGTTAATCTTTCTAACATTTAGTCGATGAAGGGAAGTGGAAAATGGTCTTTTCTAGTCACGCTATTCAGTTTCCTGTAATCTATGCAAACTCGCCATCCAGTTTGAATGCGAGTAGGAACAAGCTCATTATGGGCATTGGACACAACAGTGATGCCAGACTTTTTAGGAACTACCTGGATTGGACTCACCCATTGACTATCAGAAATCGGGTAGATGATATCAGCGTCAAGAAGTTTGATAACTTCTCCGCGGACAACTTCTTTCATATTGGGGTTAAGTCTCATTTGAGGTTGTCTACAGGTTTTCGCATTATCTTCTAAGTGAATGCGATGTTGCACCACTAGAGGATTAATGCCCTTGATATCATCAATGGACTATGCTATGGCTTCCCTATTTGTCTTAAGAACCTCAATTAATTGGGACTCTTGTTGCTCAGTTAACTCAGAAGATATTACCACTGGAAAAGTCTCATATTCACCAAGATACGAATATTTTAAAGTCTCGGGTAAAGGCTTTAATTCAATATTAGGTGGTTTATTTGTATTTTCAGATTCAGTGTTAACTGGCAAGGACAATGATTCGAATTTGGATTTATACTTGGATGCTTCAAAGGTTGGGGGAGAGTCTAGCAAATCATTTACTTGGCTAATGTTATTAGCTTCATCCAAATTATCATCAAAATGGGCTAGATAATGCTGGAGTGGATCCTCAGGATATGAGTGGTTAAAGGTGTGGTTGGTCAATGAATCAATGAGACAAACATCTTCAACAGACTCTGATTCAATGGGTTGTTTCATCAAATTAAACACATTGACTTCCAATTTCATGTTCCCAAAGGTTAAGGTCATGCTACCATTTCTACAATTGATCAATGCATAGGCTGTGGCTAAAAATGGTCGACCTAAAATGATTGGAATTTGTTTACCTTGGGTTGGTTGAGTGTCTAGCACAATAAAGTCTATGGGGTAATAAAAATCATTAACTTTTACTATCACATTCTCAATTATACCCCTTGGAATTTTGATGGATCGGTCAGCTAACTGAATTCTAACATCAGTTTTCTTCAAATCAGTTAATCCCAAATCCAAGTAGAATGAATACGGTAGCACATTGACACTGGCACCAAGGTCCAATAAAGCTTGATATTCAAAATTTTCTCCTATCCTACAAGTGATAGTTGGACTACCAGGGTCTTTGTGTTTAACCACAACTTGGTTTTGTAGGAAGGAGGAACAATGTTGGGCTATGAAAGCTTCCTTAGGGATATTGGTTTTCCTCTTGACTAAGTCTTTAATGAATTTTGCATAAGAATGAATTTGTTTAATAGCAGTGAGAAATGGAATGTTAATCTGGAGATTTTGAAAAATCTCTAAGATTTCACTGTATTGAGAATCCTTCTTATTGTTGACTAGTCTAGAGGGAAAATGTGCACGTGGAATAAACAGCTTTGGAATGACCTCATCAAAGTTAGGACCTTAGTCCTTTTTGGATTTTTGGGAATTGGGTGGAAGAGATTTAGATGGTTCAATTTCATCACTGATGGGTGGCTCAACCTTATTATCAATTTTGTTTCCTGACCTGAGGGTAATGATGGAATTTACATTGGCATTTGATTGGTCAGAAGTGGAAGGAGTCCCTACAAGATTAACTCCTTGTCTTTTTGGATTGATTTCGGGTTGGCTAGGCAATGTACCCCTTTGTCTTTCAAACAGAGCTGTAGTGAGTTGACTCAACTGATTTTGGAGAGACTGCTGAAATTGCAGTTGATTTTGAGTCAAGAGATCAAAGTTATTTTCTAACTTTTGAAATCTCTGATTGGAATGCTTATTGGATTGATCAAGATTAAGGGCAAGCATTTTCAAAGTGTCCTCATAATTGGAAGTATTATTGACCGGTGGGACATGAGCAACATAGTTGTTCATGGGATCAACTGCTAAATCTCGGCTAGGATTGAACTGGTTATTCCTAGGGAATTGATTTTGAGGAATTATTGGTCCTTGAGTTGGAGGTTGCCTATTGGAGTTACCTTGAAAACCAGACTGACCACTTAAGTGTTGTGGAGGTAAATTTTGCCTCCATGAAAAATTAGGATGGTTTCTAGTATCAGGATGGTAACTTTGGCTGAATGTATTAGGCAATGGTCTCCTAAAAGTATTGAAAGCACAAACTTGCGCATCCGAAGGTTCAGATGTACAAGAGACCGGACATTCCTCTGTTGGATGGGATAAACCAGAACAAACATTGCATTGTGCAGGGGTAGATATTAGGGCAAATGCATCAAACTTTTTACCTAAGTCTTTCACCCCCTCAGCAAGACTTTGTATCACAGATTTTAACTCATTTTCAGGTTTGATCTCATAAAAACCAGATGTTCAATTCATTTGATCATTCCTAGAAAATTCATTATCAATTTGGTTCCAATTCCAATTTTGGGCATTTTCAGCTAGTTCCTCCAAAAATATATATGCTTGGTCAGGGGTTTAGGCCTTGAACTTTCCTTGGTGCATTGACTCAATCATGGTTCGGTTCATAGGTGAAAATCCCTTATAGAAGAAATGGACTAGTTGTGCTTTATCAAAACCATGGTGTGGGCATTTGAGTAGCAAGTCATGGAATCGGTCCCAATTTTGATGAAATTGTTCCTCAATTTTCCCTCTAAAAGTACTAATGACATCTCTCATTGATTCGGTCTTTTGCATGGGATAAAACTTACTCATGAATTTCCTTGCAAGTTCATCCCATGATTGAATGGAATTGGGTGGAATGGAGTTTAGCCATGATACAACTCTATCTTCTAAGGACAGTGGGAAAAGACGCAGTTTGACACCCTCTTCATTCAAATTTTAATTTTTGAATGTATTGCATATTGTTAAAAACTTCCCTAAATGGATATAGGGTTGTTCGTTTTCAAGTCCATGAAATTTTGGCAACATATTGATTGTGGCGGGTCTAATCTCAAACTGAGGTGCATCATTCTCAGGTAGAACAATGCAATTGGGTGGGTTGGTTGTGATTGGGGCAAAATAGTCATTAAGAGTTCTCGGTGCAGCCATTGATGAATTATTGGTGGTTGACAGATTTAACAAGGTAGTTGATTTTTCTTCTAAATCAAAGAATAAGAGATCACTAGGAAACCTAACTAAACGTTTGTTAACTCGCAACCACTGGGGCATAAACAAAAAGAAACCTAAAAAGGCTAGATGATGGGCAAATCACACAAAAAATTTTGCTTTGTTATCTTGAGCTTAATTCAAGGGTGGTGAATTTTTAAATCTAATATTGTAGAGAATTAATTGGATGGTGTCCAAATTAATTCTCTCCTAATTAGACAGCTCCTACTATATTTCAGATTAAGTCGATAGATTATCAGTTAAGGATCATCAAACTAACAACGGAGTATTCCCAGGAAAGTGTGGCGAGGCACGTGGCCTGCTTAATGGCGCGTCAACCACATTCCTAGACAAAATTTCCTACCGTTTATCAATTTGATAATGACTCACTGGAGTAATTACCAACCGCTTCCTTCCTAGAGGGCCTATGAGCTCGTAACCCTAAATTGGATTATTGCTAATGAATTTTAAAATTAGGCTCATGGTTTAACAAATGTAAGGATTTTTGTGATTTGTGGGCCACGGAAACAGGTGATGAAATCCCGACCGTATCTTGTGGGAATTTTGCCCTTAAGTATCTTATACAAAATGTTAATTAAAATATGCACAAACAAGAGAAAAAGAAAAAAAAAAAAACGGGAGCTTAGGGGAATTTCTAATGTTATTCTATCCTAGAATTCGCATGCAAAATTTGTGTCTAGAAAAAATTAAAAACTAAAATATAAATAAACTAAATACAAAGGATGGGAACTTAAGGTAATTTCTAATGTTATTCTATCCTAGAATTCGCATGCAAACTTTTCACCTAATCTAGGAAAAATAAATAAATAACAAGGGTTTAGAGATATGGAACCTAGCTGACGAACCGGTACGGTATCTCCTGCAAAAAAAAAATAAACAACAAAAATAAACAAGTAAGTAAATAAAAAAATAATGAAAAAAAAATGAGTGAATAAAAAAATAATAATTGAACAATTATACTAATCTGTTTTTGTTTCTTCGTTTTTTGTTTTTTTTATTATTATTATTATTATTTTTTTTTTGTACCTTAATATTAGAATGTTAGCAAATGGGTTAAATAATGATATATGGCTACTAGTATTAGACCAAAACTTTGGAAGCTTGATTCGGACTATGGTGGCCTTTGGTATCAATTGTGCCTACACAAGCCACAATTACAACCTACTGGAGTTTTGTTGTTTTTTGGTCTTTTTTTTTTTTTCCTCGAAAATTAACAAAAATCACACAATATAGAAAATTTAAAATAAAGAGAGGGATAGAAAGTTCGGGTGGGTTCCCGAAAACTTGTAGTCTCAAATCTTTGACTCCGAATTCAATGTTGATGCGGCAACGGCGCCATTTGACGGTTGATGATTTGTTGATATTTGTCGTTGCTTCACCAAACTCCGGTCAATAAAATTTATAATATCTACAAATACTTTACTTAAAATAGTATATCAATACGTAGGGTCGAACCACTCTCAACTTAGAAATCGGTTTGAGACTAGGATCCAAAACTTTATTTTTTGAGATAAAAAGAACTTACTTAAAACAATTCTTGAATTTTTGAATAGTAAACTAAAATAACTAGATAATTATCAAATGGTGGAAGACATCTCAAGGGAAGAGAATCCACCACCCGGGTCTATATAAATAATATTATATATTTTTATTGCAAAATTCTCCTCCAACCTATTAAACATAACTATAGATATTGGTAGGCATTCCCCGTATTTCCATTAATTGGTAATAACGGAAAATCCTCCCTCTAATGTTTTGGTTTAAAACTAAATAAATATAAATAGTGGTAGGCATTCCCCGTATTTCCATTGATTGGTAATCACGGAGAATCCTTCCTTTATTTTCAACCTCTATTGTAGGTTTTGTCTCTTGAAAGAATTATTTCGGGAAGAGAATTAAACAATAAGAAATAAAATAAAATTATGTATATCTTACCCAAGGTGGCTTCATCACTCCCTTGAGAAGATGTTTAAACTAGCATAATAATAGAGAAATAAAATAAGATGATAGAAGAATTTTTCATTAACTAAGAAAAAGATTACAACAAAATAAAAACTTGATACAAGACTAAATTCTCTCTACAATTTCTTGCTCTCTACCATCTAACTCCCTACAATTTCCAACTACTCTCCTATTTATAGAGAAAATTGGAATATAATGACATCTTGTAAAGTGAAGTTAGATCTACTTTTCTTTTCTTTTTCTTTGAATATTTATATTTTCCAAGTCATTTTCTTCTTTTTTCATGTGCATTATATTCTTCATCTTTTCTTCATGTGCATTATATTTTTCATCTTCCATCCATGTGCATTCCTTTCTTCACCTTCCATCCATGTGCATTCCTTTTCTTCATTTTAATATATTTTCTTCATCTTTTCCAATTCAAACCTATAAGAAATAAAAAGATATATATAAGAAGATTTATGCAATAAAATGGTGAATTAAAGATTTATTTTTGACATTTAAAATAGTGATTTTGTGAACTTATCAATACTGTAACAAAGGTCGCAACTAAGAAAAAAGTCACAATCTCCGCGGCCGCGGCCGCTCCTGCTGCGTCCTCATAGAGAATTTCGAATTGTCGTGGCTCCAGTGGAAGAAGTTCCACAGGTCCCAATATGGTTCGATATAACTTGGACACTTGGTCAAATTTTTTTAATAAGGAATTGATATTAATTCTTGTTTTATAAATTTTATTTTTATCTTTCTTTTATATAAATATTTGACCACGTGTTCAAATTATATTGAACCATATAAGCGGGAAGACAAACGTGGACCTAAATGTTGTCCCATTTCAAAAAGGGCCTACAGAAATTATTTCAAAGCAAAGTCCAAGTGACTGTCCAGTATCAATGCGCCAAACAACAAAAGGAACAAAAATGGCCGTTTTGTATGAAAGAACAATGATTCTAATAACCATCTCATCAAGATATGATAAAAGAGTACACGAATCTAATGAAACAAATAACAGAAGCGAAAACATAAAAATAATATCAGTTGAAGCGCCTCTTCAGTATGCACAACATTAGATGGACCAGCTTCAGAAAAAGACATGTTACATATGCTTCCAGGAACTAACGTTCTTGTTCGAACAGAATCATCCTGCTTATCAGGCTCTCTCGAGTTTCTTCCTCGTGATTGCTCCAATCTTCCTCGTTAAACAGTGCTCCATATTCCCCCGCACAATTTTTGGGACCTGGGCCACTCTTCTTAAATATTTTACACAGAACATATGCATCCTGAACAAAAAGACCAAGAATGTAGATTGAGATTGGTAACAAGAACTCCATCCGCATTAAAAAGTTTACAATTGCAAACGCAGAACATGATATTCAGTGTGCATGTAAAATAAAATGGAGGAAGCTTCCATCAACAAGCTTCAAAAGACAAATGTGTTACATGGCAATTGAAAATTGATGCACACACCAAAATCATGACTAATGCTCTTAAATTCCAACGCGACACACATCAAACACAGTGCGTCTTAACAAGGAGCATACCATTATGGTCGTTATTTTGGTTGGTTAACAGAATAAACTAACCAATTAAACTCTATCCAAGGTACCAAAAAAATGAAAACCAAACTACCTTACAAGTTTAGATTACTTGGTTCCTCTGCTAATGCAGAAAAAATATTCCAAATTAAGTATTAATAAAAGACTTCAATTAAAAAATATAATTGAAAATTTTCTTAAAGACATATAACCCAGGAATGTAAATTGAAATTCCAGTCAACACTACTTATCTCTAAATAGTTGGAATCTTGCAGGACAGGTTAGAAAAGACCAAAGTAATAAATGATTAACAGCAATTCATACCATGCCACTCTCTACTAACGGTGCCAAAATTGGGTTAATTTCAATAAAAACCTCTTACACTGTCCAGTTTAATCAACTAACTCTCATTGTGTTCATTTTGCCCCCAATACTATTCAATTTTATCATTATGCCCCCTCACCTCACATTTTAAGTCCAAATACTTAAACTACCCTCAATAGTATAAGGGGGTTTAGTGAAATCAACCATTCAAAAAAATTATTTTTCACAACTAAATTATATTTTTCGCAGAAAATTTATTTTATGGAGGGAGTATATTATTTTCCAAAAAATAAATTATTTCGGAAAAAATTAATATATATTTTTTGGAAAAAAAAATCATATTTTGGAATATAATAGTATATTTTTTTCGCAAAAAAAATATTTTTCGGGAAAGATCATATTTTGGAACATAATAGTATATATTTTTCACAAAAAAATTATTTTCGGAAAAGACCATATTTTGGAACATAATATATATTTTTCGCAAAAAAAGTATTTTTCGGAAAAACAATTCATATTTTGGAACATAATAAATAGTTTATAGCAAAAAAAATATTTTTCAGAAAAAAAATCATATTTTGGAACATAATATATATTTTTCACAAAAAAATTATTTTTCGGAAAAAAATCATATTTTGGAACATAATATATATTTTTCGCAAAAAAAATATTTTTTAGAAAAAAATCATATTTTGGAACATAATATATATTTTTCGCAAAAAATTCATGTTTTGGAACATAATATATACTTTTTCGTAAAAAAATTATTTTTCGTAAAACAATTCATATTTTGGAACATAATATATATTTTTTGCAAAAAAAATATTTTTCACAAAAAAATCATATTTTGGAACATAATATATACTTTTTCGCAAAAAAATTATTTTTCGGAAAAAAAATCATATTTTGGAACATAATATATATTTTTCGCAAAAAATTCTTTTTCAAAAAAAAAATCATATTTTGGAACATATTATATACTTTTTCACAAAAAAAAAATTCGGAAAAAAAAATTATATTTTGGAACATAATATATATTTTTCATAAAAAAAGTATTGATTATATCATATTTTTCATAATATATAATTTATTTTTCGAAAAATAAATTTTTGAAGGGTTGATTTCACTAAACCCCCTTATACTATTAAGGGATGGTAGTTTAGACATTTTGACTCAAAATGTGAGGAGGAGGTAGCATAATGATGAAATTGGATAGTATATGGGGCAAAGTGGATACAGTAGGGTTAGTTGATTAAATTGAATAACATAAGGGGGTTTCTTGAAATAAACCCTTAAAAATATAAATTGTTTTTATTATTTCCAATTTTTTATTTTTATTTTAAATACATAACCAATAATTATGATAAAAGGACATAATTAGGGACGGAGCTAGGAATTTTTCTCACTGAGGGCAATATATGATATTAGGGGCAATAAGCCTAATTTTTAAAAAATTAAATAGGGGCAAATATCAATTTTTACTTATATTTTCTTCAAAATACTTAAATTACCAATAAAAAAATCAAATTTTTTTTTTTAATGGGGGAAATTGCCCCCATTGGAGCCTTAGTGGCTCCGTGTCTGACATCAATAATGTTTTTGATATAAACAAACTATATCTAGACTACTATTAAAAGTATGAAGGATTTTTATTATTTCCAAATATTTATTTCTATTTTAAATACATAACCAATAATTAAATAATTATGACAAAAAGGCATCAATAATGCTTTTAATAGTATATAATATATTGTTATATTATTTATATTTTAAATTGTCCCACATTCAAAAAGATTGCAACATTTCTACATATTTCTCTCTATAAATAGGAGAGAAGAGATAAATAATTATTTTCAAACAATTATTTATATTTTAAATACATATTACTATTAAAAGTATGAAGGGTTTTTATTATTTTCAAATATTTATTTCTATTTTAAATACATAACCAATAATTAAACAATTATGACAAAAGGGTATCAATAATGCTTTTAATAATATATAATATATAATTATATTACTTGTATTTCAAATTGTCCCACATTCAAAAGGTTGCAACATTTCTGAAAAGACGTCTTTTTCTCTATAAATAGGAGAGAAGGGACAAATAATTATTTCCAAACAATTATTTATATTTTAAATACATAAAATATTTCTTTAAAGTGTACCAATAATTAAATCATTATGACAAAAGGGCATCAATAATGCTTTTAATAGTATAATATATGCAATTATATTATTTGTATTTTAAATAGTTATTTTCATAAATGAAATGAGACTGCAAAGATCGTAATTTAGCGGCTTTGAGAGTTGAAGCTTTTTCATCTTACGGCGTTGAGGTTTTGCAAGGTTGACCGCGAATCATTCATTTGTGTGTTTTTGCATTTGTCTGTGTGTGCACAAACTTTTATCCTTTCTAAAAAGATGCCACATTCAGAAAAGTTGCAACATTTTTGAATATACGTATTTCTCTCTATAAATAAGAGAAGATAAATAATAGAGTTTCAATCTCATGTGTGGTGCATTTAATAAATTTATAATGAGCCAATCAATTCTATCACGTAACTTTAAAATCTATTCATAGATTTTGTTCAACTTTATCATCACATCATATATAAGAAAAAAAGATGAAGCATTCACACTTGATCTTCACATACGAGGTAGGTGGGTGGCCAATTTGGTTGTGGATGGCCTGATTTGGTTACATTGCTCCAAATATTTGATTTGTAAAACTTTAATAATTTTTAGGTTTGTTTTTCTTTAATTATTTTGTTTGCATTTTATTTTTTCAGAATATATTTATTTAGTTGAATAAGATAGTTCTTGAAATTATATTATTTATAAATATATTTATACTTCATTTATTCACCATGTGCAAAATACATGCTTATTTATAGTATATGTAAATAAATATGTATATATATATATATATACATATAGAGAGAGGGTATACAAATTGCTAGGGAAAAACTGGGATGAAAAGAGGAAATTGGACTTGTTGAAAGGTCGTCCACGGTAAGCTTATGGTGAGCCTCAAGAAGACGAAAAGAAACGTGGAATAAAGGTGGGGTACTGTGGGAAAAAGATGATTTAGGAGGGTGTTCTGGTAAAAGCAGATGGTTGATGAAAGGGCAAAAAGATAACAAAAGAATTTGGACCATTTCTCAATTTGTGCGTGTCATCCTTACGCAATGCTAATCTTCTATGGATCGTTCCAATTTTATCGGATGTCCCCGAAGGGACAAATGTCTATCCTAAGCAAGACATATATCAAGGCTAGGAACTTTATATCTTAGCCTGGGAGACTTTGACCATTTTATGTTCATTGCCTAAAATCAATGGGAAAAAATAAATAAATGCTCACTTCCGAAAAACTTGTTTGGTGCATGCTAAATTTTACTTAAATTTAGAATCTAAATTCACATAAGAGTTTCTTGAACTAGTAAAGAGCACGTCTTCTAAATTCTAGAAGTGTTAATTCGTAAATTTGAATATTATAGATTATCTAAATTTAAAAATAATAAAAATAATGTTCATCTTAGAATTTTTGTGTATAAATCTAAATAGATTACAACCATCACACATTACTTCCGTATATTACTTATAAATTTGTGGCACCAACAATCATACCTTTTGAATTTAAATAAAGAGACATGTCCCATACCTTTTAAATTTAAATGAAGAGACATAACATCTGCATTTAAACCAAAAGATATGTCTTTTAATTATTTGATTTAAAAATAAAATAAATATTTAAAAATAATAAAAAATGCTCGTACTTTTAATAGTATAGGCAAAAAGCATGAGATTTGCACATGTTGAATAACTATCTAGAAAAAATTAAAATTAACAATAACAATAATAACAAACAAAAAGAATATATAACGATAATTGAAAAACTAAAATTAATCATAGAAGTAAAAATAGAAAACCACCGAGTGGAAAGTGAAAATGAGAAGGAATTGAACAATGAAAGGTAGAAAAAAAAAATAATGGAACAATGAAAGGAAGGAAAAAAATGATGAAAGGGACATGAATATTAATAAAGGATAAGTCATGTATGGTGTAGAGTTGTGTGTGTAGTTATTTACGTTATTGGTGGGTTTTTGCATGAAAAATGATGTGAAATATATATATAGTAATGAAAGGTTGTGATTTGGAGGGTTTTGAGATGTTACTGTTGGAAGTGAAGTAACATGACTAATGGGAGTGAAGCAACATGTTGAAGATGTGTCATTGATACATAATATAAGAGGATGTTGAGAAGGTGTTATTGATACAAAATATATAAATTAAAAAGACACGTATGTTTAAATAATTAATAATATATATTTATTTATTTAAAAATATTTGGAAATATTAAAGGGGTCTTGTACTTTTATAAGTAATATAGACTAGGCAAGCATGTGCTCTACACATGTTGAAAGATTTCCTTTTTTTTTTATGAAAAGTGTTGAAAGACTTATGGTGAACGAATGAAATACAATGAAAAAAAGAAAAATACCAAAAGTACTAATAAAGATAAAGTAAAAAATTCAATTAGATGTATAACCTTTAGCAATTTCTCAAAATTATCCAAATATGATCAAATAAAAGAGAAAGAGAAAGTGTAATACATGTGTATCGTTTAATAATAGAAAAAATATCAAATAGAGAAATAGAACAATGTAATATTGTAATAGTAAAATTCATGTGGCCCAAATGGGTTGGGTCACACATAGATCCTATGGGCTAAAGCCCATAGTATCTTATAGAATCAGTGTGGGTTACAAGAAACAAATCCCTAAAGTTAAGGGATTGAGATAAAGATAGAAAAGGATAATAGACCATCCCTGAAAATTGGGTTGTGATTGACTTGTTTGATGGGCCAAAGCCCATCAAAACCATGTATATATATGAGATTGAGTAATAAGAAGATTTATAAAAAAATTGCGTAATTTTTCCACAGTTACACAATTGGCTATATCTGTGAGAAGCATTCCTGAAATCTTTTTCAAAGCTTCCCACTTTCTGCTAGCTTAGGCTAACATCACTTATGGTGTTTATCACCCGATTGCATCAATCTGACTTGCCCCAAGCAGGGGGCAACACCTCCTAAGCCGAAGATCCAATTCGATGAGCCCTTGAGGAGAGAAATGCGGAGTTAGAAAGGCAGAATGCTGAACTTCTGGCGAAACTGGCTTTAGTACCACCTACGATATCGATCCTTCCTACGGGCTAGCAAGACTCGCAAGCAGGTCAGCACGACGACTCTTTAAACCACCCAAATCAGTCAGCAAGGCACCAGACGGAGAAACATGGTAGCCAGGCGGTGTCCAACCACAACCAAGAGGATCACACAGAGTCGTCACTACGAGTGATCGGGGTACACAACCCCAACGAGACCTTAACCATGGGAAGGCTATAAGAAATCGTGGTCAGGTTCTAGAAAGAAGTGCTTAGAAACTTGAAGGTCCAAACCCCTAACGATCTGGCTTCTAAAGTATCCATTGATGCAATACAAACACCATTCATACTGGCGATAACCAGCGTGCCCTACCTAGAGAGGTTCAGACTGCCAAAGTTCACCCTCTTCGACGGCACGAAGGACCCAACGGAACACATCTACCATCTCCACACAAAGATGAACATTTATAATGAGAATGAGGCCCTACTATGCAAAATATTTCCAACCATCCTAATTGAAGCAGCCCTGATCTGGTTCCGAAAGCAGCCACCCCGATCTATTGGAAGTTGGCTCCGACTCTGTGAGCTGTTCATCACCCAGTATTTTGGCAACAAAAGACAGAAGAAGACAATCTCCATCCTGTTCACTATAATTTAGGAGAAAGTCGAATCCCTGAAGAGCTTTGTCTCGTGGTTCAACGTTGAGATGTCTTCCATCGATAACTGCGATCAACACTCGGCCGTTAAGGCCTTCAGAATGACACTCTTCCCGAGATCCAAGTTCCATCAGTCCCTAGTCAAGAAACCACCAACAGATATCAGGGAACTTAATTCCAGAGCACAAGGACATATTCGGATAGAGGAAGAGTAAGCCATACACCAAAGGAAGGCGACCTTCGTAACTGTTGAGGCAAAGTCATCAGAACTAAAGTCCAAGGATCGGGTGCCTGACCGGAAATGCCCGAGTACACCTGCACCGCCTTCTCATGCCACGGAGAAATGCCAGAAAATTGAAGATTAAGTTACTCCCTTGAAAGTTAGTCTGACAAATTTATACCAGGAGACTAAGGGTAAGGGGATCTTCCGGGCACCACCTCCCATCAGACAATCGATGGACCAGAGGGATATGTCTAGGCACTGTGTTTTCCATGGCGAATATGGATGCCACACCAACGAGTATAGGAGTCTCAGAAGACAGGTAGAGGCAATGATCACAAAAGGAGAATTGGCTAACCACGTCACCAAGGAGGGAGCTCGATTCGATTAAGCCTCGTTGACCTTGACCAAAGGCACGACGACCCAACCTGTAAGGGTTATTCACATGGTTCATGGAGGATCCAGCAAGTCAAAGGTCAAGGAGATTCACAGATCCCAGACGCGTCAAACCCAGAAACTACGACTGGTTGGGGAAATTAGTGAGTTCCAGAACTCGAAGGAAGATGCCCGAATCACCTTCTCCTCTACGGACCTACGGAGGATACAATCACCACATGATAATCCCCTGGTGATTTCCCTCATGGTCTCCAACTGCTTAATCAAGAAAGTGTTGATCGATCCAAGGAGCAGCACGAACATCATCACCAAGTGGGCCTTTGAGAAGTTGGAGATGGATCATTTGGAGATAGTTCCCTCAAGAAGTCCGATAGCAGGTTTCGATGGCAGAAGGGTGGAACCAGTAGGAGATATCCAATTACCGGTCACAGTCGCAAGGTGTACGCTTAGAGAGACTTTTATGGTGGTGAATGTCAAACCTTCATACAATCTGCTTATGGGCAGGGGTTGGATCTATCAGATGCACGAAGTTTCTTCCACCCTACATCAGGTCATGCGGTGCATCAACCCAAATGATGTGGATGTGATTGATATCCACAGAGATCAGGTGGCGGCCAAGAAATGTTACACAGTCACTTTGATGGGGCTAAGGAAGAAGTTAGAGCCGGAACGGGTATTAAAAGTTAAAATACCTTATGATAGCCAATAACAATTATAGGATGGGGGAACGGGGTCCCCTATAGCAGCAAAGCCCCTGATCGAGGTATCAACATTCTCGATCAACCCGAAAAAACTACCTATATTGGATCTGGCCTTACTGATTATGAGAAGAATGAACTAAAAACCCTTCTGAGTTCCAACACTGATGTTTTTCGCATGGAGCCACCTGGACATAGCCGGTATTGATCCTACAGTAGCCCATCATTCACTCAACATGGATCCCAGTATAAAGCCCATCAGTTAGAAGCAGAGACGCATGGGGGCTTACCGAAACCATATCATAACAGAAGAAATTGATCAACTTCTTCAGACTGGATTCATCAAACAAATATAGTACCCCTCATGGCTGGCCAATATGGTGGTGGTTCAAAAAATGAAGAGTGTGCGTGGACTTCACCGATCTGAATAAAGCATGCCCGAAAGATTATTTTCCCTTACCGAAGACTGATCAGATGGTGGATGCCACCATAGGGTTTGAACACCTAAGCTTCCTTGATGCTTACTCTGGCTATAATCAGATACGCATGGATCCTGCCGACAAGGAGAATATAAGATTCATCACTGAGTCAGGTATATATTGTTATATAGTTATGCCTTTCGGACTAAAGAATGTAAGTGCAACCTTCTAGAGGTTGGTTAACAAGGTTTTTTAGGGCATGCAAGGATTTACCATAGAAGCTTACATCGATGATACTGTGGTCAAAAGTAAGGTAAAATGTGACCATTTGGCGGATCTGCAATAGGTGTTTAACACCCTCAAAAAGTACAAGATGAAGCTCAACCCGTCCAAGTGTTCTTTTGGTGTGTCTTCAGGACAATTCCTGAGACATATAGTTGATTGGACATGAATACAAGAAAGCCCAGCACAAGTAAAAGCTCTTATCGAAATAGAGGATCCCAAGTCCTGAAAAGTGGTCCAAGTACTGACCGGAAGGGTGGTAACTCTCAGTCGTTTCATCTCTAGTCTAACCGATCGATGTCGACCATTCTTCCAGGCCATAAAACAGGAAAAGGAAAAGTCTGGGGACTCGAGTAGTCAGAAGCCCTGCGGAACCTTAATGGTTACATGATAAAAACCCCTATACTAGTAACACCAGAAATAGATGAACCTTTACACTTATACTTGGCAGTATCTTCAACATCCACCAGCGCCGCTCTGGCCAATGAGGGAAATGGGTGTCAGATGCCGGTTTTCTACACCAGCAAAGCCTTTACCGATGCTGAGACCTGATACACCAAACATGAAAAATAGGTACTATCATTGATCAATGTAAAACGTCATCTTTGGCATTACTTTGAGGCACACCCGATCATGGTATTGACTATTACTCTGATCAGATATATCATAGAAAAGCTCAAACTCTCATGAAGGGTATCCAAATGGGCAATTGAACTGGGAATTTATGACATAACTTACGTTCCCCGAACTGCCATCAAAGGCCAAGGAGTAGCCGATTTTTTGCTAGAGGCCGAGTCTCTGGATCACACCGAAGAAGATCAACCTGAACTCTGGGTAATCTATATGGATGGGTCGTCAAACACCAACAAAGCAAAGGCCAATGTGGAACTCTTAACGCCCGATGGCACCAGACTCTAGCAATCCATCCGATTAGAGTTTTTAGCTTTCAATAACGAGGCCGAATATGAAGCCCTTCTGGCTAGTATCCGTCTTACCCGAAGCCTACAAGTGCAAAAATCATAAGTAAGAAGTGATTCTCAGCTTGTCATCAGACAGTTGAACAACGAATACGAAACCCGAGACCCAAAGAGTGAATCATACAAGGAGTTGGTGATGAAAAAAGCCGAGGGGTTCGAGCAGCTAACTTTTAAACATATCCCAAGGGGTGATAATGCAAATGCCGATTGACTGGATAATCAAGCCTCCGTTACAGGGGAAAACATGACGTGAATTGTGCCGATCGACTTTATTGACAAATCAAGACTAGACCCCCCGAAGGAGATAATGATCATTCCATGGGAACCCAACTGGATGGACCCTATAGTTAACTACCTGAGAACGGGCACCCTACCCAAATCAAAGCCATAAACTAGGAAAATCATAATGAAAGCAGCTAGATATGCACTATACAATGGCCAGTTATACCGAAAGTCTTTTTTCCGGGCCTTATCTGAGATGTCTCACGCCATCAGAAGCTTCTGCGGTCATGGAAAAGATACATGCTGGGTCTTGCGGCAATCACTCCGGAGGAAGATCGCTTGCCCATAAAGTCCTAACCCGAGGGTATTTTTGGCCCTACTTGTCAAGAGATGTTGAGGTATATGCCCGAAGATATAAAAAGTTCCAGTTCCATGGAGATGCCATTCATCCACCTCTGGAGTTACTTAATCCAACTATCGTTCCGCATCCATTCGCCCGATAGGGGATGAACATCATTGGTCCACTCCCTTAAGCCATCCGATCTACCACCCATGTCCTATTAGTTACGGACTACTTCACTAAGCGGGTAGAAGCTGAGGCATATTCACCCATCAAGAGCAGCCATGTTATCAAGTTCATCTGGATTCATATTATCTGCAAGATTGGCATGTCCCAAACAATAATGATGGACAAAGGCACCAACCTGGACAATAAGAAGTTTTGGGCGTTCCTAAGGAAACATGGGATAAATTAGAATACCTCTTCAGTGGGCTATCCGCAAGGCAATGGATAAGCATAAAGAACTAACAGAATAATTTTTGACACTCTCAGAAATAAGCTTGAAGAGGCCAAGGGAGCCTGGCTTGAGAAGCTGCCTGAAGTATTGTGGTCCTACCAAACCACCCCAAGACAACCAACAGGGGAAACCCCATTCGCCATGGCCATGGCCTATGGGGCTGAGACAGTTATCCCAACTGAAATTAGAGTGTCAACACTAAGAAGTCAAACATGTGAGGAAGCCCAAATAACCAGCATTTGGCCCACGATCTAGACTTGCTGAAAGAAAGAAAAGAGATTGCAGGAAGGTTTGTGCCTACCGATAGCAAGTTCGGGCCCGTTTTAACCAGAAGATCAAGAGGAGAGAATTCCAAGTTGGTGATATGGTGCTCAGAAAGAAGATCGGAAGTATTGACAAGCTGCGAGAGACTTGGGAAGGACAATATATGATCACTGAGGTCATCAAACGTGGAGCCTATCGGGTAAGGAAGAATGCAACAGGGCGTATGGAGTCCAACTCCCAGAATGCCTACCACCTGAAGAAGTATTACCCTTAGGTAAACTTAGGTTTTAGTTCTTGTTAAATAAAGAGCATCTGTGTCCACAAAAAGACACCTATGCTACTAAATGAGAGCATTTGTGCCCACTAGATGGCACATCTGCTGAATACTTCTCTAAATTTAATAAATTTATTGCATTCCTTACATAAGTTGTGTAATTGCATTCAATGATCTAACCATATAACTCAAAGGATAAAAATTTTCAAGTGTTGAGTTTAAACCTTAACCTGAACTAATTAAAGGAAACCTATGGAGACTTGGAGGCCAGATGCCCGAAGTGTCATACCAGAATAAACAAAATATCCTAAGTGTTAAAATTTAATACACTTTGAATTAGCCAGAGGAACATAATGAGACTAAGGGGCCAAATGCCCGAAGTCTCTCACGAAGCGAGAAATTTTCCTAAGTGTTGAGTTCAAACTTAACTTGAACTATCAGAGGTTATTTACGGGGCTCAGGGGACTGATGCCCGAAGCCTCACAATGAATGAAATTTCCTAAGTATTGAGTTCAAACTCAACTTGAATTAATCAGAGGATAATTACGGGGCTCAGGGGCTTAATACCCGAAGCCTCACAATGAAAGAAATTTCCTAAGTATTGAGTTCAAACTCAACTTGAACTAATCAGAGGATAATTACGGGGCTCGGAAAAATTTCATAATTATTGAGTTTTGCATAGCCTGAATTGATCATAGGAAACCTTTAGGACTTAGGGGCCAAACGCCCAAAGCCTCAAAACAAAGTTCCTAAGTGTTAAGCTAAGTCATAAGATAACCAAAGGATATACATCAAAACCAAATAGGCTACTTAGGGCAAAAGAAAGAGATTCTTTCATTAATTTAAATAAAGTTACAAAAATGGCTATAGTAAAGGCAGTACATGATAAGCAGGGTAAATAAGACTACACAAGCTAAGTCCTATGACCTTGACCCTTGAATTAAGGGCCAAGATCATCTACAATCTTCGTTCGGGGAGGGGGGTGGTTGAGGAGTTAAAGGAGCAGGATCTTTTCCTTTTAAAAAAGTAATGAATCGTTTCCCATTTTCTGAAGCCGACGGATCCTTATAGGGAAAAGGCACCTTCATAAACGCGTCAAACTCCTCAGCAGTCTTAAACTCCTACTTTGCTAGCGGAATATGCTCCATCTCATGCCTTTCACGCCAGGCCAGGGTTGATCGAACATTACAGATGGCTATATACCGCTAATACATGTCCAAAACACCCAAACGACACATCTTCACCTTAGATTGCTCAAGAGCCAGAAGGGTATCTAACTCTACCTTCTCAACAACAACCTTTTGGTAGGCAGCATTCACCTCTGCCAGCTCTGCTGTCATGGCCCTCTTTTTAGCCTCTCCAATCTCTAGCAATGCCTTCTGATTAGCTATACTCTGATAAAGGCCATCAACCTCCTTCACCAGAGTGACCCGAAGGTCACTCGCCTAATGATTGGCATTCAAAAGCCTGTTCATCTCTCTGACATCAGCTTCTAGGAGATGATTGTATATCATAGAGGAGTTGTCAAGAAAAACACCAAGTTATTACCAGAACATATGAAAGGTAAAGATTAAGAAAAGTTACTAAGTGTACAAAACAACAACTTACTTCCATGGCCATTCTGGGGCCCTTCTAAAGCAACTCAGTCCTAGTAACCTTGGTTTGAGCCGCCCGATCAGCAAGGGTCCACACTCCCTTGGCCATCACTCGAAGAGCTTCAGTATCACCAAAAGTAACCTGATCTGTGCAGATTGGAGACCCATTGGGGAACAAGAATTTGGGCTCCCAAGGAATAACAGAGCGTGGGATATCCTGACCCTGTGGAAGGTCACTAGATAAAACATCGGTAGCCTAGATCCTGGCCCTCTTATTAGCTATTCCCCCACCAATAGAAGTACAGGGTCGGGTAGCAGGAGGACGGGGAGATGAAAGAGGGAAATCTGAGGAAGTTGAGTCAGTTGGTATCACCGGGGGCACTAGGGGTGCTATGGAGATCGGTATTGCTTGAACTAGATTAGATCCTTCAGGGACTTGAGTGCATCTAGCAGATAGGGGTTTCAAAGGTAGATCCATCCTATCAACAATAGCACCCAAGTTATATATATGTTCCAGATTCTTTGAAGATAGGAGCGTGGAAGCAGATTTGACATTATTCCAGATCTTAGTTTTCAGAAGTTCAAATTTCTCCCTTATAAGACCAGGTGTCATCTCCCTCTCCTCATAACCTAAGAACCTGAGCATATACTCCCCCCGGTGCAAGTCACAGAACTCGTAAAAACATGTGGCCTTATGGTAAGGACGGAAGGAAGGAAGACGTAGGGCCAAATTCCCTAGGGATCGAGTAAGTCAAAGAGAACGGGTAGAACCAATTGCCACTAACTATCACTATTTTATCCTTCCAACCCTTATCTGATTTCTCTTTGTTAGAACAGATACTTCTCCCCTGAAAAGGGAAGAGGTTGTACCTACCCTTACTCTCCCTAGCTTTTTGAAAGAAGTAACAGATGAGGAGGTTAGCTAAGCCTAAGTTGAGACTCAAGACCTTGTTGTAGAGTAGGAGCATGGCAAAAACCCTGAAGCAGTTCGGGTTAAGCTGAAGGGGGTTCAACTCCAACATAAATAAAACATAGTGAAATAAGGGATGAATGGAAAATTTCAGAATTTTGATATAAACAGCAGAAAGGAGGAAGTTGCCCGGTTCAACTCTTTCACTCTTTGAGAAGTCCAAATGTTTGGGGTAAGGGGCCAGATAGACATCATCAAGTACACCAACATTTGTCTTCAGGCGTTTAACGTCTATAGTGGTTCTAGAACTCTCCCAAAAAGAAACAACCATAAAAGGAGTGGGGACGGATGGGTCTATAGGACCATCATCCTCATCAGAACCCTCATTTTTAACTAGCAACTCAGGGTTAGCCGAGGAGCTTGGCAGATCAGGGTTGACAGACGGAATTGTGGGTGCAGGAGTTTCTAGTTGTACAGAAGAGGGGCTGCTACTAAAGGTTTCCGGATCAATGTCAAAGGACAGAACTACTTCATCTACCGACCTAGTGTCATCACTCCCTGACATTTTTTCTACAGAAAGGTAGAAGAGACAGAGATGGCGGAGAAGAAGAGATAAAATTGAAATTCAACAGTGACAAACTTACGCAAAAGAAGAGTAGATGAGGGATGATAAGTAGAGCCTTCGGTAAGAACTGATATGTACTCCGATGAAACTCTCCGGCGAGGAAATACAGAGTCCGGAGAGGATTGGCTTTAGAGAAAATTACAGAGATACAAGAATGATTGCAGGGATTAAAATTTGTGAAGACCAAATGATGGAAGGGTGGGCTATTTATAAAGACGTAGAAGAAGGTCAAATGGCAACGCGAAGACCGAAGGTCATGCGCCGCCAATCCAACTCCCATGCGCGAAGATCGAAGGCCGTGCATGAATAAAAATTTAAAGATAACCTAAATATGAAGAAGTTTATATGAAATATATGAAAAGAAATTTAAATATCACAATAAAAATTACTACTGATATTACATTAAAAATTCAAAGAGTAACCTAAATATGAGGGCTTAATATATATACTAGCAAACAAATAAGATAAATTTATATAAATGAGGTGAGGTGAGGCAGGGTGGGTATCTATTAAAATCCGTACCCGCCCCATAACCCATGATATGTTCAATTTTTAATACTATACCCGCCCCTACGAAATTAAAAACACTCCCAAACCCTTGAATAAAGGGGTGGGATGAGGCTCCAAGGGGCGGGTACAAATTGTCATCCCTACTCTTGGTTGGTTGATTATAAACATACATATCACTTGAAATTAAACCAAAAGACATATCTATTTGGAATTCAACATACTATTTATAACACACACCTTTTATAATGAAAGGTTATATGTGAAAGGTTGCGTGGTTATAAGTCACGTCTCTTACAATAGTCATACACGGTCTATAAATATGAGTCAAATTTAATATATGCAATTTGCACAAAGTACCACTGATATGTCTTTCTCTATAAGTATAATTATTATTAAACTCGTATATATATTTATATGTTATTGTAAGTGTGGAAATGCCCAAGCCCATCAAACATCGGGCCCATCAGGCTAATGGCCCAATAAGATTCTCACAATCCCGATGGGCAAGCCCATTTCAGTATGTATTTCTTTAGAATTAGAAATAGTGATGTCATGGTGATGTAATCAAGGTGGTATTGCCCTAATGGGCCTAAAACCCAAAGAGAAAATGTATATAAGGAAAGTCAAAATTTAATAAGAGGGGGATAGATATTGTGTTGTGCATTTTTGCCATTTACACATGGGCACCGTCTGTGGAAGCATTAAAGGAGTTCTTGAATTTTCAAATCTGTCCTTCGGGGTCTGTAAAATTGTCTCCTTCTTCCCATCTCGTTAAGCTGAGTTTGTTTGTTAAACCCAAAGATCAAAAGCTTCCTCTTGTTCTTCACCACCTTCTATAAACCTCCACTCACAACTTCCCGGGCAAAGATGTCGGTAACTCGTTCACAAGCAGACGTTCCAACCACTGCAGACAGTCGTGGAGGAGGTCCCCAGTCCATGGAACAAATCCTTCAACGCCTGATAGCCGCTGAGGAACGCAACCTAGCCCTGGAGAAACAGAATGCAGAGCTCGTGGCAAGGTTGGCTCCATCACCAGCTGCCCCTCCGGTAGCGGTGCCCGATCCTCCAATAGCGGCGCTCGATCATTCTATGAACCAGGGAGATAGCGACAGAATGGAAGAGCACGCTGAGTCTTCCCAGCGCTCAGGAAAGGCTCCCGCAATCTACGAATCCATGACCCCCCAAAAACTTCAGGCAATGATGGATGAATTCCAAAAGAAAGTCCTCGGGGACCTGAGGGCTCAAACTACCGATGATCTAGCCGTCCAAACGTCAACCGAGTTGGTACAGTCGTCTTTCGTCTCTGAGATAACCCAAAAACCTTTCCCAAATAAATTTGTTATGCCTCATTTCACCCCATACGATGGCACCAAGGACCCCGAGGAGCACATTTATCAGATCCACCAAAAGATGACCATGTACACCGAAAACGAGTCCTTACTTTGTAAGGTGTTTTCCACAAGTCTTGTTGATGCAGCTCTATTATGGTTCAGGAAGCAGCTACCCCGATCCATTGGCAGCTGGCAACTGTTGACCAGGCTCTTCATTGCCTAGTACTATGGGAACAAGAGATAGAAGAATACCATATCATGCCTCTTCACCATGATCCAGGAGAAAGGAGAGTCACTGAAAAGCTTTCTATCCCGATTCAACATCGAATCTTCTTCTGTCGATAACTGTGACCAACACTCTACTTTTGAGGCCTTCCGAATGGCCCTTATTCCAGGGACTAAGTTCCATAAGTCTCTGGTGAAACGCCCTCCATCGGGCATTGAGGAGTTAAACTCCAGAGCTTAGGGGTACTTGAGAATTGAAGAAGAGAAAGCCGTCAGGCAGAAGAGGGCAGCCTTGGTCAGCATTGAAGCCCGATCAAAAGATCGAGCGACCGATCGAAAGCGTCCAACTTCATCAGGACTATCGACTCCCTCGGGATCATCAGCCCCGAAGCCATTCAAACGCTCTAAAATTGAAGAGAGAATGACGCCTCTGAGGGTCAGCCTTGCGAAACTCTACCAGGAAAACAAAACCAAGGGGATCTTCCAACAACCCCCAACCAACAGACAACCACTTGATCAAAGGGACAAGTCAAAGCACTGTGCTTTCCACGGTGATTTCGGGCACATCACAAACGAGTGCTAAAATCTTAAACAACAGGTGGAGGCGTTGCTGCTTCGCGGAGAGCTCTGGGATTACGTCCAACATGACAGATCGAGGGCCGATCAATGTACCCCTAGCACCCCTCGGAACCCCGCGGATGCACAACCAGTCAGGATCATTAATATGATTCTTGGAGGCCCCCCATCCAGAGAAACTGAAGGAACCCGCCGAAGCCACCTATGGAGAGCCCGTAAGGCGAGAAGGGTCAACGAAATAAATGAGGTCCACCACAAGTCAGGAGAAGTGCAGATCATTTTCTCTCCATCAGAACTCCGGAACATCCAGATCCGACATGAAAACTCGCTAGTTATGACCCTGATGGTAGCCAACTACCTTATGAAGAGATTCATGATCGATCCTGGGAGCAGTACAAACATCATCACCAAATGGGCTTTTGAGAAGCTCGAGATCGACCTGAACGAAATTATAGCCTCCCGATGCCCTATTGCAGGTTTCGATGGAAGGCAAATCGAACTGATCAGGGAAGTCCAATTGCCGGTGTCAGCTGCTCAAAGGACCTTGAATGAGACATTTGTTGTGGTGGATGTCAAGCCTTCATACAATTTGCTTATGGGAAGGGGATGGATTCATCGTATGCAGGGTGTGCTCTCAACTCTTCACCAGGTCATAAGATGCATAAGCCCCAACGGTCTAGGTACCGTTGATATCAGGGGTGACCAGGTGGCCGCCAAGGAGTGCTACGCAATTACCCTGAAGGAGATCTGGAAAAGGAAAGTCCCAATGACATCCCACTCCAAAGAACAGATTCCAGGCTCCAAATAGCAATTAAAGAGGGGGGATCCGGGTACCCTAATCGTGGTCGAGCCATTACAGTCAATCTGTGTTGTACCCGATAGCCCGGAAAAAGTTACTTTTACAGGTACAAATCTTACCGACCTTGAATTAAAAGAACTGACACAATTGCTGCAGGACAACTCTGATGTCTTTGCGTGGGAGCATACTGATATGCCAGGAATCGATCCTGATATTGCCCAGTATTCATTACACGTTAACCCAAATGTAAGACCAATCAGGCAAAAGCAGAGGCGGATGGGAGCACATCGGAACCAAATTATAGTAGATGAGGTATCCAGATTGCTCCAGGCTGGTTTTATTAGGGAAGTTAGGTATCCCGAATGACTTTCCAATGTAGTGGTCATGCAAAAGAAGAATGGTAAGTGGAGGGTTGTGTTGATTTTACTAACTTGAACAGGGCATGCCCGAAGGACAGTTTCCCACTGCCGAAGATTGACCAGATGGTTGACGCTACAGCCAGCTACGACCGTCTGACTTTTTTGGATGCATATTCGGGATACAACCAGATAAAAATGAACCCGATGGACGAGGAAAAAACCTCTTTCATTACTGAGACAGGTACCTATTACTTTAGGATTATGCCTTTCGGTCTAAAAAATGCAGGTGCCACTTTCTAGAGATTGGTCAACAGGATCTTCAAGGGGATGATGGGTATGGTAATTGAGGCTTATATTGATGACATTGTGGTCAAGAGCAGGATTAGGGGAGATTATCTCACCCACTTGCGCCAAGTGTTTGACACACTCAGGATGCATGGAATAAAGCTTAATCCGGAGAAATGCTCTTTTGGTGTATCATCCGGACAGTTCCTAGGACACATCGTGGACCGAACAGGGATCCAGGCCAGCCCGACACAAGTCAAGGCCCTGATGAAATTTAAGGAGCCTCGGACACACAAAGACGTTCAAGTCTTGACAGGAAGAGTGGTGGCACTTAGCAGGTTCATTTCATGACTCACTGACCGATGCAAACCATTCTTTCAGGCAATCAAGGTGAAAAAGGGGGAAATCTGGGGTCCTGAGCAGTCCGAAGCCCTGGCGTGGTTAAAGGAGTATATGGCCATACCCCCGATCTTATCCACATCAGGTCCCGACGAAGTCTTGCATCTATACTTAGCAGTATCCTCTGTGTCAACCAGTGCAGCCCTCATCAGAGAGGATGGGAACCTTCAGATGTCAGTCTTTTACACCAGCAAATCCTTGGGTGAAGCGGAAACCTGGTACAACAGGCAGGAGAAACTGGTTCTTTCACTGGTAAATGCAAAAAAACTACTAAGACAATACTTCGAAGCTCATCCAATCATTGTCCCAATTGCCACTCCTCTCCGTATCATTATATCGAAACCTGATCTTTCTGGGAGAATTTCCAAATGGGCCATTGAATTGGGCATATATGACTTGACTTACATACCTCGGGTTTTCATCAAGGGTCAGGCAGTGGCGGATTTCCTACTCGAAGATGAAACTGAGGAACCTGACCGGATAACCGAGCCAGACACCTGGAAGCTCTTCGTGGATGGCTCAGCCAGCCCCGCCAGGTCAAGAATCGGTTTGCTAATCCTGACACCCGACGATACGCACCTCCACATATCGGTGCGACTGCAGTTCCCAGCCACCAACAATGAGGCAGAGTATGAAGCAGTCATATCTGGCTTGAGGTTAGCCCGAAGCCTCTAGATCCAGGCCCTAGCAGTGCACAGCGACTCCCAACTAATCGTTCGACAAATTAAAGGGGAGTACGAGACAAAGGATCCAAAAATGGAGTCTTATCGGGCACTCGTGTTAAAAGAAACATAAAGCTTTCAAAAATTAACTTTCACTCAGATCCCGATGAGCGAAAACTCTGTAGCGGACCACCTAGCCAGTCAGGCATCCTCAGCCGGAAAAGACCTGACCTGGGTTGCGCTAGTGGATTTTATAACCAGGCCAAGTATTCAGGAGCCCGAACAAGTGATGTTTATCCCATGGGAGCCCAGCTGGATGAATCCCCTGATGGGTTACCTACGAAGTGGAACACTCCCAGAGAACAAAGTTGAAGCTCACAAGATCAGGAGGAATTCGGCCCGATATTCGGTAATAAATGGGCAACTTTATCGAAAATCCTTCTCAGGTCCTTACTTGAAGTGTATCACGCCATCAGAATTAAGAGCAGTGATGCAGGAGATTCACAGTGGAAATTGCGGGAACCACTATAGAGGTAGATCCCTAGCCCATAAGGTACTCTCCCAAGGATACTTCTGGCCTTATCTGTCGCGAGATACCGAAGAGTACGTCCGAAGGTGCAAGCCATGTCAGATGCACGGAGACGCTATCCACCGACCACCTGAGTTCTTACATTCCACCATAGTATCGCACCCATTCGCTCGATGGGGAATGGATATCGTGGGACCTCTCCCGAAGGCAATTCGGTCAAATGTCTATGTCCTTCTGGCCACTAATTACTTCACTAAATGGGTAGAAGCTGAAGCCTATCCCACCATTAAGAGTTACCACGTCATCAAATTCATGTGGACCCACATAATCTACAGATTCGAGCTATCAGGGACAATCATGATGGATAATGAGACAAATCTTGACAACAAAGAAGTGAGAACGTTCTTTGCCGAGCATGGTATCAACTAAAGTACATCTTCCGTCGGGTACCCACAAGGGAACGGACAGGCGGAAAGAACAAATCGAACCATATTCAACACCCTAGCCAAAAAGCTTGAGGAAGCCAAAGGAGCCTGGCTCGAGAAACTACATGAAGTGCTTTGGTCATACAGAATGACTCCCAGACAACCCACCGGGGAGACCCCCTTTGCCATGGCATACGGCGCTGAGGCTATGATCCCAACGGAGGTCAGGGTTCCAACACTCTAGAGCCAAGCCTGGGTTGAAGGACCAAATAACCAGCACTTGGCTCATGGCATTGATCTATTAGATGAAAGAATGGAGGTTGTCGGGATCAGGCTGACCGCTTACCAATTGCGCGTCCGGAACCATTTTAACCAAAAAGTTAAAATAAGAGAATTCCAGGTCGGGGACATGGTCCTTAGGCGGAAAATCGGGCTCGTAGGCAAGCTCGGGGAGCCTTGGGAGGGCCCATACACCATTACCGAAGTCATCGGGCACGGAGCATACCGTGTCCGAAGAAATATTTATGGCGGAATGGAACCAAACTCCCAGAACATCTCTCGCTTGAAGATGTACTACCCATAAAGGGCCAAGTTCTGCTTTTGCTTTGGTCTTTTTGTAAAAATGGTTATAGCACTCGATTAATAAAAATCATTTTTATGGCAAAATAGCTTATAAATATCTACAAAAACAAACAAGTGTTGCATTGTCTGTCACATGGCCTGAAGTGCCCGAAAGACACAACATTAATCCTGAAGAGATCAAAATTTGCAAAAAATAAACCAAGTGTTGCATTGTCTATCGTATGGCCTGAAGTGCCCGAAAGACACAACATTGATCCTGAAGAGATCAAAATTTGCAAAAAACAAACAAGTGTTGCATTGTCTATCGCATGGCCTAAAGTGCCCGAAAGACACAACAATGATCCTGAAGAGATCAAAATTTGTAAAAAAACAAAGTGTTGCATTGTCTATCGCATGGCCTGAAGTGCCCGAAAGACACAACACTGATCCTGAAGAGATCAAAATTTGCAAAAAAACAAACAAGTGTTGCATTGTCTATCGCATGGCCTAAAATGCCTGAAAGGCACAACACTGATCTTGAAAAGATCAAAATTTGTAAAAAAATAAAGTGTTGCATTGTCTATCGCATGGCTTGAAGTGCCCGAAAGACACAACACTGATACTGAAAAGATCGCAAATTGCAAAATAAAATAAAATAGTCTTTTCCATCGCATGACATGAAGATCCCGAAAGACAGTACCTTTTTGGATAAAATAATCTAAGCATGAAAAAGATAAATTGGACAATAGTAATGATCTTTCATTCAAAAATGAGCCCCGATGGCCAAGGCTTACAAAATGTTTTATAAAATGGAGAATCCTATCCTAAGTGCTAGCACCAGTGCCCACCGAACTGGAGCTCACAAGGACAATGACCCCATCAGGAACTGGAGGATCAGAGTTGGACATAATACTCATCCCCGGGAGAGGTTTGGTCAGGAACTCACAGAAACGAACATCATCAGGACCTCCAATCGGATCGTCATACGGTGGGGCGATGCCCAAATTCTCATCCAATTCTTCCACTGAGGTGAAGTCCCTCTCCTCAACAGGTTTCTGGAGGTCATTGAAGCATGACCTCCATCCGAACCCGATTCGATACTGGGAGGTGTCACAGAAGCGTTTGTACATCTCATTGCCACCCCGGTGACACATCTCCACTGCAAGGAGGTTCTCGGTCTCAGCCTTCTCCTCCAGAAGCTTCACCTTAGAAGCCCTCAGGCCCTCATTCTCAGCCCTCAGGCTTTCATTCTCAGCCTTCAGGGCCTCCGTTTCAGATAATAGGGCCCGCCGCATCGCCTTCATCTCCTGGATCTGATCACGGGCAGCCCGAATCTGTTGTTCTGCAGTGATTTCCCTCATTGTCTGAACCTCCAATTTTTCATTGGATATTAACAACAAGGAGGCAACCTTTTACCTGGCATCTTCCTTCACCTTCAGAAGCTCATTAGATTTACGAAGCAACTTAGTGTCCTCCTTCATCTTCGCATTATAGACTTGGGTCAAATAAAGCATCCACCAAAAGAACAAGTGTTAGCTTGATCAAGGAATAAAAGAGAGATATACCAAGTATGACTAATGAGACAATGTAGTGAAAATGTACCTTCATGGCAATCTCCGGACCAGTTAAGGCCAGTTCTGCCCAATCGATCTGTCTCAGTTTCTTTCTGTCCGCAAGAGTCCAGATCTGGGAACCCATTGCCTGAAGGGCTACGTCATTGTCGATGGTCTCGTGTCCCCTGACTAAAAAGTCACCACCCGGAAGTGTTATCTTTGGCACCCATGGGACGGGTCACTCCTCTTCAGTTGCAGCCCCAGTCTCCTCTACTATGATTAGAGACGACGTTGTGGTCAGACGGGGCCTAACCAATCAGTCGGCAGTAACCTCCTCAGATCGGGGACGTTGTCTCCCCGCCAGACTAGCCTCTCCCTCAATCTGTCGAGATTCTGGAACGGGAATGTCTCCTGAAGGAAGAATGAAAGGTGTTCCGGTAGTACCAGCTCCTGAAGAAGGGGGCGGAGTAACCTAAATGTTTCCCATCAGGGTTGGAGTCACCAGAATGTTTCCCGCCGGTGGTGGAAGAGCAGTCCCAGATGGAGGAGTCGAAGTACTTTCCGTCCCCTAACCGTTTTGACCCTCCTCCGATACTGAAGGGATCGCTTGAGGGCCAGGAGCCCGCTTAGCCTTTTTCTTAAGCACAACTTGCGGGATTCTCAGCATTTATGATATGAGTGCCTGCAAATTAGAACCTGTCAGGTAAACGCCACACATCCTCAGGGGCTGCCCCCAAATTTTTGATTTAAGGATATAAAATTGGGACTTTATGTATTTTGGAGTTTTAAACTGGTCGGG
This sequence comes from Cornus suecica, assembly GCA_963922005.1. Taxonomy (NCBI): domain Eukaryota; kingdom Viridiplantae; phylum Streptophyta; class Magnoliopsida; order Cornales; family Cornaceae; genus Cornus; species Cornus suecica. Next base: position 18,334,213 of record OY998241.1, read on the forward strand.
CGCTCCTAGAAACTCCAGCACATGATGACCCAACTTATCATCGCATTGTTCACAGTAGTAGGACCCTCTATGGTAAGGTTTGAAATAAAGGAACAAAGATATGTCAAACTCACTAGGGACTTTGAATCCGGCTGAGCCAAGAAGCCTCCAATTCCCGCTCACCAAGATCATTCTCTCCTTCCACTCCTTATTAGACTTCTCGGTGCCGTCACAAATTTTTCTCCCACTTAAGGGAAAAAGATTGTACCGACCCCTACAATCCTTCTGGTCCTATATCTTGTAACAAAATAGAAGCTCAGCTAAACCCAGGTCGAGACCCAACTCCCGATTAATTATCAGGAGCATAGCCACGATCCTGAAGAAGTTAGGTCCCACCTGAAACGGGGCCAGACCCAAAGTAGCTAAGGTGTAAATAAAGTAAAGGTGGATCGGGAATTTAAGAACTTGAAGGTGGGAGGCTGACAACAAAATCTAATGGTCCATGACCCCTTCACCCTTCTTAAAGTCATATTTTTTGGGATAATTCTTAATGATTACCCCATCGGGAATCCCGCACTTAACCCTTAATCTTTTCAATACTGTTTCTACCCTGTGCGTAGGAGGGAGGGTATCGGCATAAAATTGATCTCCCGAACTTCCTGTATCCGGATCCCCAACCGCTACAACATTTTGATTAACCTCAGGAGGACTGGACCCGACTATCCTAACCACCTCTACTAAAGGGGAACTAAGGGAAGCATCTGGGTCCACAGAGGAGGGGAGACGGTCGCTACCCGACCGAGTGTCGTCATTATCGGACATATTGAAAGAAAGGTAGGAAAACTGAAAGAAGATAACTTACTCTAGGATGAATCCCAATGAGTTTTCGGACATTTTCCCGGAAGAGTGAACGGAGTCTGGCAATGATAAGCGAAGAACTCAAGTTGCAGAGAGTTTTCTGAGAACTATTGGCTTTGAAATACAATGAGTGTTCAGCAATTGCACTGGGTATTTATAGAGGCCTCTGAAATGCTTGAAAAGTCGTGCGCTCGGGAAGCGAAGCGTCACATCGTTTCACGTGCGCCTCCTCAGCCCCCTTCTCGCCAATCGATGCCACCCAAGCCATGAGTTTCAAACGTTTGAATGATGGTACGGCCGTCGCATTAATTAGCTTTGCCACATCACCCCGTCAGGGGTAATGTATCTTGTTTTCCACTTTATCTTTTATCTAATGGGCCTGACCGCCCGAAGGCCCATCACAAAGAAGCGGACATGTGTAAGTGTGGAAATGCCCAAGCCCATCAAACATCGGCCCATCAGACTAATGGCCCAATAAGATTCTCACAAGCCCGATGGGCAAGCCTATTTCATTATGTATTTCTTTGGAATTAGAAATAGTGATGTCATGGTGATGTAATCAAGGTGGTATTGCCCTAATGGGCCTAAAGCCCAAAGAGAAAATGTATATAAGAAAAGTCAAAATTTAATAAGAGGGGGATAGATATTGTGTTGTGCATTTTTTGCCATTTACAATTATATTTCTCTTTTAATTTAATACTATGTTATAATTCTGTTATGTATACAATTTTTTTAATTTTAACACTACAACTCTTATTCTATAATCTTATTTTGTTTAAAATTATTTGCTATATAATTATCATATTTTTTTACATTAACTTTACAATTAGTACATATCTATCTATTATATTTATCATTTACTAAATACCTATGTAAGTTTAAATAATTAAAAATTATTAAACATTTGTATTTCTTTCATATTTTATTCATTCACTGTGAGTCTTTCATCATGTGCAGAGCACATGCTTACTCCTAATAGATATAGATACATATACATATATATACATAAACATATGTATACAACCATAGGTAGGTTTAGTCGCATAAGTAATTTGAAATAAATATATAAAAAGGAAAAAAACAAACTTGAAATAAATAGATTAGAATAATAAAAACATTGATAAAGTGCCCATAAATGCAATTCAAAAGCGACCACTCTCAAACCAAAAGGTCCAAAACCCTCTCTCGCTCTACGAACCCTCTCTCGCCCTGCGATTCCTCCATTCTTCGTCTTCTACTTCTCTTGCTCTCTCCTATGGTTTCCACACATGTTTTAGTTGGTCCATTACAGAGACTATGTCTTTATAATTATGTGTATATGTTTATCTACAGATTTGTATAAAATATGTATTTTTTAGCGGATGTGTGTATCTGAACTGTTCGATCTTTCTTTTGAGAACTTCGAATTTTGATCATCTGGATTTCCGTATGTGCATTTAATGCGATTTCAAATATCAGTTTTGTATGAAGCATATTTGTAATCAAATAGATTATTTGATTTTGTAATTATTGTGAGTTTCATCACTGCTAGTATTAGAATCCCCCAACATTAGGGTTTCAAAATTGATTCTCTTATTTTTAGTTAGTTTTTAATTGGGTTATTTTTATTTGTCTAATTTTATATAGTTGTAAGTAGAATTTATATGATTTGTTGTTTTTATTTTTTACTTTACTCAGGTTGGTATATTTTGATGAAAAGGGATTGATAGATTTGTTGTTTTGTTTCTGTTTCAATTTGGTGTAGTTGTTTGTTTTGTGACGGCTGACTGATTATTGAAAACAATGACAGGGTTTGTGTATTGCACCAAATGCCTTTTGATCTCATCAACAAGCATCATTGTTTCTGTTGGTGCGCCTTTTGTTTCATGAACAGGGGTAGGCTCTGCTGTTCGCGCAAGATCCTGTTTCGGCATTTGACTTGACGGGATCCATTTTGCGTTGTTTGTCTTCTGTGAAGAATCTATTATTAGTTTATATATACAATTCCAAAGGTTTTTATTCTTCATGGCACCGTGATCCCTCTCTCCGGGATTTCGTATGTATGTCGAATTAGGGGCGGCTTTGGCTGAAACAGGAGTCATTCAGGTAATTTAGTTCCCTATTTATTTTCCCATTACGAAGTATTTGTTTCCAGATTCCTTTTGACTTGCATACTCAGCTGTTCTTGTCTATCATGCTTGTTTGCTGGAGGAAGATAGTTTATTGTCTTTGTTGCATTTAATTGTTGTAGCTTTTAGAGTTGCTGCTCAACCTGATAATTTAGAAATTAACTGAATTATATTGATTTCTATGTTCATGGGAATATATACTTGCAAATTTGGAATATATAAGTAGATGATAATTGGAAGTGTTCCCCTTATCTTGATTGCGTTGGGATTACAGTAAAAGGAGGTGTGAGTTTGACAAGACGTGTTGGGGTCTTTTTTTTCCCCTGTACTCGGTAGAATTTATAGTTTCTACGAGGCATTGATGAATTTTATCCTTCTAGGGATGGATTTATACGAACTTCATCATGATGTTCGTTTTGTGCTTTAAGGTCTTGCACTGTATTGGTTTTGGTAATTCATAGAAGCTTCGACTAACTAGGAAACATTTTCTGGAAGTTCGTTACATGTCGGAATCACTAGTCTTGTTTAATTTTTCGAAAAGCTCGCCACTTTTAAAAGAAAGAGGTTATTTGGTGAATCAGTTTTTAAAGTCCTTTAGAGGTTAGAGTTAGATCATGTGACATTTCAAAATTTACGTTAGTTATTGGTTTATTTGGTATTTTTTTAATTCCTTTGGCTGAAAATTACATTGCGACTGCCATCAAGAGTTGGTCTTGGGTTACGGTTTTTTGTAAAGTGAAAACCATGAAAACTCAGGAAAATTGAATGCTTCCACAGAATCAACCAACTTTCTTAATGTAACACCCCGCTCCAACACTTGGTATAATATTGTCCGCTCTGGGCCCAGCCCGCACGGTTTTGCTCTTGGGCTCCTCCCAAAAGGCCTCCAACCAATTGGAGACAACACTGCACATATAAGCACATCCCCAGACCTCTACCCGGGCGATGTGGGACATCACACTTAACTTTACGTTCTCTTACTACTAGGCTTGTTAAACAATTATGTACTTCAAAAATCACAGCTACGATGGACAAATTAACGTTGGGGGTTTAGCAGAAGGGCCAGAAGAATGTCACCAAGCCCTTCAATAAGGTCATAATTAATTCAAAATGTTTTGAAAGATCTTTAGAATTCAAAGGCCAACATGGTACTTTGTTGGTGCATTGTTTTGCAGTAGCAACTTAAGCACTTATTTACACACTTTTTGTGTATTAAAAGAAGATAACATTAGTTATGGAGGAAATGAAATGAGGACGGAAAGGGAAGGTTAGTGGTAGAAGTGATAATGTTGAAAAAATCTAACGGAGAGAAAAGTAAAGTTAAAATTCGTGTTTGAATAGTTGAGGAGGGAAAAGGAAGATTAGGGTTTGTTATATTAATTTATTAATTTCTGAAAAAAGTTCTATTTTGGAAAAAGCAAGTGTAAACATAGGAAATTAGCACCGGTGGACCAAATGGCCCAATGGTATTTCCTCTCCTCCCAATTGGGGAGGTGAGGGGTTCAAGTCTCTTAGGAGACAAAACGTGCGTGTGTGGGAAAAGCTTATCTTTAAAAAAAATAAACATAGGAAATTAGCTTCTTATGAAAAATAGAGGAACACTGTAATCATCTTGTTTCCACACATTTTTACTTTTCAGTAACTTTGCTTCATCATTTTCATAGCAGTACTTGACTACTGTCCCCACTTCTCTACATTATTCTTACCAATTCCTGGATTCAAAAGAGGTTGCAGTGTATAGGTATCTATTAGAGCTTGGTTCTCCGACCTTGGTCAAGACCATTAACAATATTAGAATTTTTGTTTAAGGAGCTCTCAATCCAGCTTATAGTTCGTGCCATTTTTCAATTCTTAATTTAGAGTTTTTTTTTTTCTGCATTAGTAGAGTAAATTCAATAATGTGGCATGGTAAAGTAGCTTTTGCTTTTTTAATACAATATGCATTTCTATTAATCATGTGTTGCTTTTGTCCTTTCTAACCTCTTGCTGCAAGATTTCAACATTTAGAGATGAGTAGCGTTGACTGGAATTTCAGGTGAAATTCCTGGGTTATGTGTTTTGAAGAAAATTTTCAATTATATTTTGTAATTGAATTATTTTGTTAATAATTAATTCGGAATAATTTTCTGCATTACGAGAGGCTTTGAAGGTAGTTTGGTTTTTCTTTTGCTTTGTACCTTGGGAAAGATGTAAATTTGCCGGCAACAGACCAACCAAAATAATGCCCACAATTGTATGTTCCTTGTTAAGAGGCACTGTGTTTGATGTTTGTTACATTAAATTTAAAAGCTTTAGTCATGATGTTGGTGTGTGCATCATGTACCACATTTGTCTTTTCAAGCTCGGTGATGGAAGCTTCCTCCATTTTCTCATATGAACACTGATTATCATGTTCTGTGTTGGCGATTGTAGACTTGTTGATGTGGATTGAGTTCTTGTAACTAATTTCAAACTACATTCTTTGGCTCATTGTTGCAGGATTCATGTGCTCAGTGTAAAATATATAAGAAGAGTGGCCCAGGTCCAAAAAATGGTGCGGAATATGGAGCACCGTTTAACGAGGAAGATAATGTGCTCGTAGAAACTGTAGAGCCTGATAAGCAGCATGATCTTGTTAGAACAAGCACCTTAATTCCAGCAAGCGTATGGTGCATGTCTTTATCTGAAGCTGGTCCTTCTAATGCTGTGCCTTCTCAAGTGGAGTCTCAACTGCTTCCAGATGACGAAGATCTTACTAAGTTGCTGTCCATGTTTGTGGAAGATGGCAATTTGCTTCCAAATGATGATGATGTTATGTTTGTGGACAATGGTGATTTTCTTTCTAGTGTCGGTGATAATGAGGTGCGTAATCTCCTCTTTTTGTACTAGAATGAAGACCAAGAGATAATTTCTTTCATGATATTGTGTTGTTTAATCTATTTAAATGATAGTGATACGTAATAATGATAATCTCTTTTACTTTTTTGTTTCTGTGGATTTCTGAAGTTTTGAGGAGCGTTATATGATCATGTAATACTGGTATACTTTTATACTCTGTGATGGTAGCGACACTGAGATAACTCTTTTTTCATTTTCTTTTGACTCGAGTCTTGATAGTCAACAGATGATGTTATTATAACAAGCTGGCAACAATTTTCTTTTTTCTTTTGGAAACCTCTGTATGTTTACATTGAATATTTATGTAATGATGTCAATTACATCTTGTCGAAATTGTTTGAGTTGCGAACTTATCATTTTTGTGCAAAAAGGAAGCTTTCTGTGTGATGCATAGTTATTTCTGCTGTGACTGTAAATTTTTGGCCGATACTGATGTTGAAATTTTTATTTTGTTTGCCTGCAGAAGCTCGCTAATAATAATCATGATAAAAGTAGTGCAGCAATATCTTCCTTGGATGGAAATGATAATTTAAATTTGCTGGGGGACCTGAATAGCTGGTCAGAGATGGATACTGACTGCTTGATGCCTACATTGAGCGATGCAGACTTTATCGAGCTAGATGATCTTGACCAACAACTAAATTGTGTTTATGGTAATGAGGCTAATAATTTCGGGGATGCAGACTTTATCGAGCTAAATGATCTTGACCAGCAGCTAAATTGTGTTTATGATAACGAGGCTGATAATTTCGGGGATGCTGACTTTATGGAGTTAAATGATCTTGACCAGCCGCTAAATTGTGTTTATGATAATCAGGCCAATAATTTCGGGGATGCAGACTTTATCGAGCTAAATGATCTTGACCAGCAGCTAAATTGTGTTTATGATAACGAGGCTAATATTTTCGGGGATGGTGCCTTTATCGAGCTGAATGATCTTGACCAGCTGCTAAATTGTGTTTACGATTATCAGTCTAATGATTTCGGGGAAATTGCAAATCACACTGCTCTCATGCAATCAACAGAAAGATGGAAGTAGGTGTGAGGGAAATAGTTACGTACACCAGGAAATAGCAATTCTCTTTCTTTTTTGGATCGAGCAAATTATATGGAATACAATTTCTTTTGTATTTCAGTTTAAAGTGCAACTGTTGATTCATACTGGAGTTGTTCAATTTGTTGAACAGTAATAATTCATAATTCATTTACTCAGTGGTTTTATTTAAATCGAGATATCTATGTTTTGCTATTATTATTTTTTCCTCTTCTACTGCCTTTGTTTTGCATTGTGGGCTTTTATGCACTTTCTCTATTTGTTTTGAGACATTTCTCATATATTTTTGTTCAAGTTTGGTTGTAAATGTTCCCATTTTGTATGTTAGATCAAAAGGGGTCAATAGTTTATGATTACCCTTTTATGATAGATTTATAAGTCCTACTTTTTTTGTCAATCATGAAAAGTGGGACTTTTTATGTAATCAAATATATTTTTATGTAAATGTTTACATAGTGTGGTAAAAATTGTTTAAAATGTTCCAATGATGAAAATTGGTACACTGTCCAGCTAAAAATTTACATATATCTTCTGTGCAAGGATGGATGACAATAAAATTTGGAGTCACACAATTTGAATACTTCTTCTATATAGCCTCATGTAATAACTAATTGTTGATTGTAAAGATTCTTTAAAGTAAAAAAAATAAAAATAAAATAAAGTTTCTTGTTTTTTTTTATTCTTTTCCCAGAATAAAAATGACATTTTTTTTGTATAGTGTTGTGCATCCTTGGTAATAGAATTTTGTTGCATAGATTATAATGAAATTTCGAACTTTTACTTCCCCGTACTAAAAATACTGAAATAATGATTCATGTTTCAATCCACTTACAAAGAAAAAATAAAAATAAAATACTAAGGGTGCGTTTGGAAACTAGTGTTTTCGTTTTCGTTTTTTATCTCTTGAGAACAAAAAAATTTCTTGTTCTTGTCCTAAGGGTAATCCGGAAACAAAAACAAGTTTGGTTGGAAATTTTGTCTAAAAAATTTTCGGGAACAAAAAAAAAAAAAAAATTTTTTTTTGGAGGTTGAAGATGGAGGTTAAGGTTTGGAGGTTGAAGTTGGAGGTTAGGAAATCTGCAACAATTAATTTTTTTTTGGTTGAGAACAAACAGTGCCGAAAACAAAAAAACACTATTTTGGTGTTCTCAAATTTTGAACTAAGGGTGAGAAACGTTTTTTTACTGTTCACGAAAATAAAAATCATCAAAGGCTCCCAAACGCGTTTTTGCTCCCGTGAATAGTGGAAAAAACAAGAATAAAAACGAAAACACCCCTATCCAAACGCACCCTAAGGGTCCGTTTGGATACCCTGTTTTTTGTTTTTGTTTTTTTACTGTTCACAAGACTAAAAAAAAAACACGTTTGGCAAACGCGTTTACTGTTCACTGTTTTTTCCCCAAGAAAACTGTTTTCTGTGAATAGTGTATAAAAGTGATGAAAATACCAAATACAACTTTTAGTTGTTTTTTCACTGTTTAGGTGGTAAAAATAATGAAAACACCAAATTCATAAAATACAATTTTCACCAAATAAAAGTGGTGAAAACACCTTCATCTAAACGCTTTTTTGTTTTTAGTTTTTTCCTGAAAAAACAAAGACAAATACAAAAACAGTTTTTATATTTGAAGACAGAAAACAAATACAAAAAACAGGCTTTCCAAACGCACCCTAAACATATTTTTTACTCATTCCTTCTGTACCAAAATAAGTGTCCAATTTTCTTATTTTTGCTGTCCCAAAATAGGTGTTCATTTTGAAAAGTCAAAGTATTTTATTGGATCAATTTACCAATTTAACCTTCAAGCATTAAAGTTATAAAATATATACGCTATAAACCATCATATCACTATAATGGATTTATGGATAAAATTGATATTTCATTCACTAATACTATAATAAAAGTCATATTCTAAAAAAAGTTGAATTCCGACTAATAATTTGAGACGAGGGATTATCTTTTATTTTAAAAAAAATATAAAATATAAAATTAATAAATATAATTTAACTTTCTACTTTTCTTACAAAAGTCTTTTTCGGGAAAGAAAAACCATTTCTCTCTAAAAAATAAAATTAATAATTAATAAATATAATTTAACTTTCTACTTTTCTTACAAAAGTCTTTTTCGGGAAAGAAAAACCATTTCTCTCTCGCTCTAAAAACCATTTTTCTCTCTTGTCGCTTTCGCTCTTGCTCTCTCTCGCTCTAGAAACCCTCTCTCTCTTGCGCGCGCTCTCTCTGTATCTTTCACTACGAACCCTCTCTTTCTCTCTCTCGCTACAGAAACCCTCGCTTTACAGACCCTATCTCTCTATAAACCCTCTTACTTACTCGGAGACCCCCCTGCGATTCCTCCGTTCTTCGTCTGCCAAGGTCAGTTCTCTCTCTCTCTTTCCTAGGGTTTCTACATATGTTAATTTGTTCCATTCAGAGTCTACATTTATATAACCATGTCTATATTTCTGTCTATAGATATGTATGTGTATGTATGTATAGATCTATTTTTTTTCAGCGTATCTCTTTTTGGTATGGTTAGATTTCTGTATGTGGTTTTGTTCACATGTATGTGCTTTCGATGCCATTTCAAATTCCAGAGTAGTATGAAGCATATTTCTAATTAAATTGTTTATAAATTTCTTAGTTATTGGAAGTTTCATCACTAATCTAGTATTAGAATTCCACAACATTAGTGTTTCATAATTCATTCTCTTATTTTTATTTAGAATTATTTTTACTTTACCAATTTTATATAGTTGTATGTAGAATTTATATGATTTGTTGTTTTTTTATTTAATTTACTGAGATTGATGTATTTTTATGAAAGGGATTGATAGATTTCTTCTTAGGTTCTGTTTCAAGTCTGTGTAGGTGTTTGTTTGAGGTAATTATTGATAATTGTTGTTGTTCTTCTTCTTCCTCCTCGAACAACTCTACAGACATGACCCCAAATGAAAAACCCATTTCATCACATGAGCCTTTTCTTTTACGGAAATCGAAGAGAGCAACCAAAACAATAGTTCTTCTTCTTCTTCCTTGAACAACTCTACTGCTATCACAAAAAAACCTATTTCATCAGATTATCATCCCAAGCCCAAAGCCAAACCCATATGTTCTTCTTGTGTTTTTGGGTCCGCCGAAAGCCAAGCACCAACTCAGTGAATTACCAGAAGTAAGTGAGGAGGAAAAGGTCAATGAATATGACACCAACTGCACCAATGTGGGGGAGGAAGCTGCGATGCTTCGCGGGTGGATCAATGCAGATCTCAAATTCATCAAAAACAATCCCCAACAATAACACTTACATTTCAATCCTAACAAAAAAAGTCAAATATAACTACAATGATTTTCTCTATATTTTGTCTGCTTAATTGTCAAAGAACCCAAACCGATACCCTCGCGTTAGATTACTGCACAGACAAGTCCGTTTGGGTTGACTGCAAACAGGACCTGAGTGTGAGTTTTAAGCCGCCGATAATTTCGATACACGAGAATTCCATTCAGTCACATGATTAATTCTTTAAACTACGCTTGTGTTTTATTGCATAATAGGAAAGTCATTTTGAAACCTTGGTCACATTTTTAAATATATATATATATATATATGTATTTATGAAAAAAATAGTAGGAGAGAAGAAATGAATAAGCTCCGAAAAATAGTGCAAATAAACATCTTTTAGTAACAGATTGAAAAGATGCTACGTAATTAAATTTTATACTGACCCTTACCATTAGTATATGAATATATACACATTTATATAAAATAAGATAATTTAAAATAAATAAACTTAGATCAATATAATACTTGGACTTTTTCCAAAATGTTTTTTAGAATTCCTTTGGTTGTTTTTTAAAATTTGAAATATTCCTCAAACGGCTCTATCCCCCAATCGCTTAAGCTGAAGGCTCAAAATATTTAAAAGCCCTCGCTCGCTCTCTCTATCGCTCTAAAATCATCTCTCTCTACCAGCCCTCTCTCTCTCTCATTCTACAAACCCTCTCTTGCACTACAAACTCTAAATTCTCTTTAGCACTACAAACCCTCTCTCGCTATGTATCTCGCTTTCAAACCCTCTCTCTCTCTCTTAGAAGTTCTCTCTCACTCCAGAAACCCTCTCTCGCTCTTCAGATCATATCTCACTCTACAAACCCTCTTACTTTCTCGGAGCACCCCCTGCGATTCCTCCGTTCTTCGTCTGCCAAGGTCAACTCTCCCTCCCTCCCTCCCTCCTAGGGTTTGTACATATGTTTTAATTGGTTCCATTACAGAGATCATGTTTATACAATCATGTCTATATTTCTGTCTATAAATATGTATGGGTTGTATAGATCTCTCTTTTTCAGCGGATCTCTTTTTTTGTATGGTTAGATTTTTATTTTGGTTTTGTTCTTATGTGCTTGTGATGCTATTTCAAATTTCAGTGTAGTATGAGGCATGTTTGTAATTAAATTGTTTATTTAATATTTTAATTATTGGAAGTTTCATCACTAATCTAGTATTACAATCCCACAACATTAGTGTTTCATAATTCATTCTCTTGTTTTTATTTAGAATTATTTTTACTTTACTAATTTTATATAATTGTATGTAGAATTTATATAATTTGTCATTTTTTATTTACTTTACTAAGGTTGATGTATGTTGATGAAAAGGGATTGATAGATTTCTTGCTTAGTTTCTGTTTCAAGTATGTGTAGTTGTTTGTTTGAGGTACTATTTTATGGGGCTGACTCATTATTGATAACAATTTTAGGTTTGTGCTTTGCGCCCAATGTCTTTTGATCTCTTCAACAAGCATGAGTGTTTTTGTTGGTGTGCCTTTTGTTTCATGAACCGGAGTAGGCTCTGCTGTTCATGCAAGATCCTGGTCCGGCATAGGACTTGACGGGATCCACCTTGTGTTGTTCATCTTCTGAGAAGAATATATTATTAGTTTATGTATACAATTCCAAAGGGTATTATTCTTCATGGCTTCGTTATCCCTGACTCCGGGATTTCGGTTCCATCCTACGGATGCTGAAATGATTAATTATTTTCTTAAGAGGAAGTTAATGGGAACAAAGTTCAGTTTCGAAGCCATTTCTGAAGTCAACGTTTACAAGTTTTCTCCATGGGATTTCCCAGGTATTAGAACTCCTCATTTCCACTGTTTTGACTAATGTTATATCTCCTATTCACTTTGTTTGCCAATAGGTTTTCTTGTATGTAACTTGGGGAGTTCATACAAATGGTTACCAATGGTTAGGCATTTGTGATATTTTCAGTTGGTCATTCTGTTTACTTGATCTATATACAGTTCTCCTGATCTTCTTGGCCGGCTATTTTTTGCTTGGTTTCTCTATGTTCTCTGATTTTTTAGCTTTTTAGAGAAGCTACCGTATTGTTGTATGATATGTAGCTTTCTATTGTTTATTTCATGCTTTATTTGCATGTGATGTTTCCTTTATGCGGTTGTTACCTGATGTTTGGTGTTTTTTCCCCTAGATAAATCTTGTTTGCAAAGTAAAGATCATGAATGGTACTTCTTTTGTCCGCAAGAGTGGAGATACTCAAGTGGGTCGAGAGCAAGTCGCTAAACTGAAAAAGGATATTGGAAAGTGACAGGAAAAGATAGGGCTGTTCTTTACAACAAACAAACAGCGGGAATGGTGAAATTTTTTGTTTTTTCAACCTTGGTCGTGCTCCAAAAGGAGAGAGAACTGATTGGGTGTGCACGAGTATAGGAGCGAGGATGCAGCTTTGGCTGAAGCAGGAGTCATTCAGGTAATTTAGTTCCCTATTTATTTACCCATTTCGAAGTATTTGTTTCTAGATTCCTTCTGACTTGCATACTAATGTTATTCATGAAACTCCATCACAAATATGGCAATAGGTCAGGGAATAAGTAACTAATCCTATATGGTGTTTAATGGAGTTCTTCTTCTTCATCTATTTTTTTTTTGGGTTTGGTTGCCATTTCCACATTTTAAACGTTGTGGTACTCTGTTATTTATTTATTTCTTTCATTAGGATTGTACTTTGTTTCTGTAATGGTACTCGGTTATATCTTTCTATCTTTCGTTAGAAGTGTGCTCTGTTATTTCTTTCTTTTGTTATTGTTTGTATTATGCTATTATTCTCCTCCATTCCCATTTGGCTCTTGAGGAAGATAATTTCTTGTCTTTGATGCATTTAATTGTTGTAGCTTTTAGAGTTGCTGCTCAACATGATAATATGGAAACATGGGAATTAAGAGAGCAAGTGAAGTATATTAATTTCTAGTGATGGGAGTATATAGTTGCTAAATTTGGAACTTCTTAGTAGATGATATTTGTTGTGTTACCCTTGTCTGGATTGCTTTAGAATTACAATAAAAGGAGGTGTGAGTTGGACAAAACGTGTTGTTGATGTCTTTTTTTCCCTTCACTCAGTAGAATTTATACGTTCTACAAGCCGTTGATGAATTTTACCCTTCTAGAGATTGATGTACAAACTTGATCACGATGGTTAGATGTTTGCTTTAAGGTCTCTGCCTTTATTGGTTTTGGTAAATTCCAAATTTTACTTTAGTTATTGGTTTATTTGTTATTTTTATAATTTCTCTCGGCTGAGGAGGGAAAATGAGGATGGAAAGTGAAGATTAGTGGTTGGAATAAGTTGTGTTTGTATAGTTGGGGAGGGAAAGCATGATTAGGGGTATTAATTCATCATTTCAAAAAATATAATGGAGATAAAATAAAATTGTTCTATTTTTATTTGTATTTTTGAAAAGGAAAAAAAAAGGTTCTTCTGCGGAACAGAGGAACACTGTAATAAAATAGTTCTAACTTGTTGCTGCAAAATTCCAACTTCATTTAGAGATGAGAAAGTGTTGAGGGAAATTCAATTGACAGTTCTACGATATGTGGTTTGAAGAAATTCTTCATTTATATTTTACAACTGAAGTCTTTTCTTAATACTGAATTGGGGATAATTTTTCTGCATTAGGAGAGGAACCAAGTAATGTAGACTTGTACGGAAGTTTGCTTTTTCGTATGTTTTGTTCCTTTGAAAGAGGTTAATTGGCTGGTTTATTCACGAAACCGACAAAAATAATGACCCTAATGGTATGCGCCTTGTTTAGAAGCACTGTGTGATGTATGTTTTGTTGAAATTTAAAAGCTTTAGTCATGATTTGGGAGTGTGTATCAATGATCAATCACCATGTAACACATTTGTCTTTTCAAGTTTGTTGATGGAAGCTTCCTCCATTTATTTTATACGAATGCTGACTATCAAGTTCTGTATTGGTGATTGTAAACTTGTTGGTGTGGATGGAGTTCTTGTTACTAATCTCAATCTACATTCTTGGGCTCTTTGTTGCAGGATGCACATGTTCTGTATAAATTTTTAAGAAGAGTTGCCCAGGTCCAAAAAGTGGTGCTGAATATGGAGCACCATTTAACGAGGAAGATTGGAGTGATGATGAGGAACAAATCAATCAATTGCTGTGATCAAGTTTGTACAAATCAATCGCTGGGAGGGTAAAATACATCAATGCCTCATAGAAACTGTAACTTCCACTGAATTTGGGGAACAAAAAAAGATCCCAGGGGAACACTACCAATATCATCTACTTTCCAAATTTAACAAGTATATATTCCCATGAACTAAAGAAATCAACATACTTCACTTGATTTCTAAATTATTGTGTTTCTAAAATATCAGGTTGAGCAGCTACGACAATTAAATGCAGCATAGACAAGAAGCTATCTTCCTTTTGACCCGACGAGAATGAAAGAGAAGAATAGCAGAGTATGCAAGTCAGAAAGGAATCTGGAAACAATTACTTTGTAATGGAATAATAAATGAGGAAGTACTTGTATGACTCCTGCTACAGCCAAAGCAGCATCCTCACTCATATACTCATGCATAACCCAATCAATTTTCCTTCCTTTTGGAGCACGACCTAGGTGAAAAACCAAAGTTTTCACCATTCCCACTGTTTGATTGTTGTAAAGAACAGCCCTATCATTTCCTGTTGGTTTCCAATACCCTTTTTCAGTTGAGCGACTTGCTCTAGACCCACTTGCATATTTCCTCTCTCGCGGACAATCTTTACTTTGCAAACAAGATTTATCTGGGAGATCCCGTGGAGAGAACTTGTAAATGTTGAGTTCGGGAATAACTTCAAAACTGAACTTTGTTCCCATCACCTTCCTCTTAAGACAATACTTGATCATTTTGACATCCGTAGGATGAAATCAAATCAAAATCCTGGAGGGAGGGATAGCGGTGCCATGTAGAATAATACCCTTTGGAATTGTATATATAAACTAATAATATATTCTTATGAGAAGATGAACGCAAGATGAATCCCATCAAGTCCAATGTTGGAAGAGGATCTTGCGTGAACACCGGAGGCTTACCCCGGTTCCTGAAACAAAAGGCACACCAACAAAAACACTCATGCTTGTTGAAGAGACCAAAAGACATTGGGTGCAGAGCACAAACCCTTTTGAGTGCCTTTATATATACATCTTACTTATGGAAAAAGAAACTGTGGAGCCTGATAAGCTGAATGATTCTGTTCTAACAAGCACGTTAGTTCCTGGAAGCATATGTAGCAGTTCTTTATTTGAAGCTGGTCCATCTAATGTGTGCTTTTTGAAGAGGCACCTCAACTGCTTTCAGATGACGATGATGCTCGTTTGTTTCTAGCCATATTTGTGGAAGATGGTTATCTGCTTTCTAGTGTCAATGATAACGAGGTGCGTGACCTCCTATTTTTTTCCCTATAGAAGGAAGCCCACACAGAATTTTCTTTGTTCATGATAGTTAGCTGTTTGATCTGTTGAAATGATAGTGATATCCAATAAGGGAAATCTATTTACTCTGTTTTTCTTTTCTTTTTTTCTATGGATTTCTTAAGTTTTAGGAACGTTATATGATCATGTAATATTGGCATATTTTCTTACTCTTTTTTTCATTTTCTTTTGACTCGAGTCTTGTCAACACATTAACAAGCTGGCAACAATTTTCTTTTTCTTTCGGAAAACTTCTGTTTGTTCACATTGAATATTTATGGGATGATGTCAATTATATCTTCTCCGTATTGTTTAGTGATGTGAACTTGTCATTTTTGTGGAAAAAGGAAGCCTCTGGTATGATGAATAGTAATTTCTGAAATAATGGTAAACATTTGGCCGATACTGATATTGAAATTTTTATTATGTTTGCCTGCAGAAGCTTGCTGATGTCCTTGGATGGAAATGATAAATTAAATTGCAGAGATGAACTTTTCCAGCTATCAGAATACCAACTGTTCTTCGAGCTCAATGCCTTCATTTCGCCATGTAGCCTTTATGCTTTCATTGTGATCTTATTTTGTCCACGTATTCTTTTGTGAAATAACTAATTTGGAGCTTAGAATTTATCTATAATATATATATATATATATATTTTTTGTATCTCAGCACCTCTTTAACCCCTTAACCCCAAGGGATCATTCTAATCTGTATGTTTGTGTGGGGGGGGCTCTGTAGTGTGACATGGATTACCATTTGTTTTGTGGTTTTTTATTCAACTGTCAATTGGACTAGTTTTAGTAGAGTTTCACATTTCGATGCATGTAGAAAGCACTAACACCAAAAACAAACTACTCCCTTCATTAGAAGAAAGTTGACATACAGAATAACCATCTAATAAATACATAGAAAAAGGATACTCATACATACAGATGGGATAAAGCTCCATCTATATATTATGATTGTGACCCTAATCAGTTATTTACAACTCGATCTATATTTACGGTTATGACCCTAGCGAGATCCATATATATAGTTGTGACTCTCAATAACAAATTATTTGCATATAGTAAAATTTTATCCAATTTTTTTCCAAATAAGCCAATCTAGCTTTCAATAGACTAGTATAGTTCTGTTTTTATCTCTGTCTACCTTAATCAAGCTAAAGAAAATTACTCCAATATGGATAAGTTGTTGAATTGGATGGAGTTTCATAAAAAGAATATCCTTTGCTTTTCTCTTTTTCCACCTTCCAAATATACCACAAGACACAACACATATATGAAAGGGTTAATTTCATTTACACCCCCTAAATTATGGCAAAACATAATTTTGACCCCCCACTTTTGCATAAATGCACTTTCACCCCCTAATTAAGCAAACTTTCTCCATTTGCACCCTCTGACCACTTTTGGGCGATGACTAGGTAGGAAAAGACATTCTTACCCTTTGCCAAACAGCTTGAATTGTAATTTTAATTTTAAAGCTATTCTTACTCAAGATAGATGGATAACCTTAATCCATTTTCAGATGGGTTTAAATCCATACCCAAACACCCTTAATCCCCCTCTTCCACCTCAACCCTGACCCTAATCTCAACCACCACCGTTGCAGCCGTCGCCGCCATTTCTCTCTTTCTATATATATATATATACACACACATGCACACACATACACATACACACACACACATATACATATACATATATATATACTCATGAAATTGGATTTGGGTATGTGCAATAGAAAGGGATTTGTGATGAAATTAGGGCACAAAGGGGTTTGGGAGAAAGAATAAACAACGGTGGTGTTGGTGGGAGGAGGCGGAGAGGAGATAATGGTGGAGGAGAGAGAAAATTGGATTATTTGAATTTAATACTATATTAAATATATAAATTTATTATTAATTTTATATGAGTCAAGTGTTTTTATATTTTATTTTAATGTTAGAATATAAATTTGTATGCTTGAGTATTAATTTATTATATTTTCACTATTAATTCTTTTTTTATATATTTTATGAATTTATGTGTGTGATTTCGATGCTCGTACAATAATAATAAAATTAAAGTTACAATTGAAAAGTTAAATTTTTCATTTACATAAAAAAAATAAAAAATATATGTTTTATGAAAAAAAATTACTATTTATGTGTGTAAATTTAGTATTTTTTTAACAAATTTAAATATTTTGCATTTTTATTTTAATTTAAAATTAAAAATTTTGTGAAGTGTATCTAATATTATTAAAAATATGTATTAGTAAAGTCAAATATATTTCAAGATCAAAATAAAAAATAAAAACTTGTGTTAGTTTACAAGTTTGATAAATATAAATAATAAAAATTTGTGTTAGTTTACAAATTTGATAAATATAAATGTAAATATTTTAAATGTAAATACTTTTTTTTTTTTGAAAATAAAATGTTTATATTATTATATATATATATATTTGAATGTTAAGGAACTCACACACTCCCACATGAGCCCTATAGGGCTCGAACCCCAGACCTCTTCCAATTTTGGGGAGGAATGAAAATACCATTAGACCACAAGGTCATTGGTATTTAAATGTAAATACTTGTGTTAGCTAAATATGTCAATACTTATTTTTTTTTTGTTAATTTCATTTACACCCCTTGAATTTTGAATAATATAGTTGTTTTCTAAATTAAGGGGTCAAATTGATATATTAAAGTAGGGATAGGGGACAAGGGTAGTTTAGACATTTTGCACAGGTCTGAAAAGGTGTCAAAAGTACATAAGGGAGTGCAAATGAGTGTCTTTTTCTTAATTAGGGGGTCTGACTGCATTTATGCAAAAATAAAAAATCAAAATAATGTTTTAACATAATTTAGGAGATGTAAATGAAATTAACCCTATACGATAACACTAATTCTTCTTCCACCCTAACTACTCAATCTGAGTCCAATCTATCTTTTTTTTTTTTTACTTCTAACTGAGATTTTTCAATTAGAAAATAAATTTAACATAATCTTGAAATAGTTTCAATTGAATCAATCATGAGCAAGTCTTATTGAATTTAACTATATATAAGGGGTAAAGTGCAAAAAAAAAAAAATCCCTTGCAACAAACTCCCCCGAACTAAAAATAATCTCCTTCAATGATCAATTTGTTACAATTATTAGCCCAAATTTCATCCCAAAAGACTCTTTTACCTTTCTTACTTAGTTTGTTATTTTTTAAAATTATACTAATTATATTTTTCACTTATTTATTATAGGGTTAACTTCATTTACACCCCTTGAGGTTTGTTTTAACTTCAATCACACCCCTTCAGGTTTACAAATCTTCAATCACACCCCCTCATGGTATGAAATATCTAAAAAGCCCCTAAATCAAACACCCCTTAAACCAATTTAATCATATAATATTATTAATCCTATATTCAACTCTTAAACATATATCCAAACACCCCAATCCCCCATTATCCTCACCACCACCATCACCCGCACCCACCGCAGCTCCCCCCACCCCACCACCACAAGCCGTCGCAAGCCCACACCCCACCCCACCACCACAAGCCGTCGCAAGCCCACACCCCACCCCCACCTGCCGGCACACCACCCCGCCGCACCTGCACACACACAATCTATCTATATCTATATATGTAAACATCTGGGGTTTATTTTCTTCTCCCATCTCTCCCTCTTTAGATATAAATATACATGTATATATTTATATATATATACACAATTTGCAAATATACATGTATATATTTTCTACTTCCATCTCTCTCTCTCTTTGTACGGTACGTTAGAGAAATCCTCCACTTCACTCCCAATTGAATGCCCAATTAGTCCAAAAATGTTCAAAAATGAAGAGAAAACTAGGGTTAGGGTTAAGGTTAGATTTGGAGAAGGGGGTTGAGGGTGATGGTTGGGTGTTTGGGTATAAGGATTATGGGTGTTTGAGGGGTCAAATTGATAAAATAAGGAATACTTGTTTCCAAATATTCCCTAGGTTAACCTCAAGGGTAATTTAGGTATTAAATTAAAATTTTAGGCTGGTGTCATGAATTAGGGGTGTAAATGATGTTAGTTTTAAAAAATAAGGGGTGTGATTGAAGATTTGCAAACTTGAAGGAATGTGATTAAAGTAAAAATAAATCTCAGGAGTATAAATGAAATTAACTCTTTATTATATTAACTAATCATTCAACTTAATTGTATTATAATAGTAAACATCTCTTCAAATGAAAAATAAAAGAATCATAAGGTGTAATTGCTTTATTTCTCTAAAATAATAAACAATTATTATAATTTTAGTTTGTTTTACATAATGTATATTTTTGTCTTAAGTCCAAGCTTTTTATGTTAATTCTTTTATTTTTTTAAAAAAAGAACTTCTTTTCATAAGATGTATTCAAATTGAATTTACAAATAACTTAAATAATAAATATTTTTTTATCATGTTATATACATAAATAGTGTTGAGTAATTACTTAACTATTTTTAAAAAAAATATTAGGCAATTTTATTTAAACAACTTAAAAACATTATTTAAATTTAATAATTATAAAAATTGTGAAAATTTATGTAAATTTAAATAAGATTTGCCACCAAATTAGTAACAATTATTTCAAAATTTATGCTAATGAGAAAAATGCATTAAATATAATTGAATAAGAAATATCATTTTGATCATTTATGATTTTTTTTAAGATAATGGATTATTTTGTAACAAAAGGTGATAGTTTAGGGGGTTAGTTGCACAAAAAATATAATTCAGGGAGAATATTTGCAAAATTGATCATAGTTTGAATTTGTTTTGACATTTTATCGGCTATATAATGTTATTCTCATATATAAGTAAGGATAATTAACACTTTCTCCGACCTAATTTAAGTGTTCACATTCATTATTCAATTATCCTAAAATAAGTAAAGTCAATGCCACTTTATTCGATTAATTTACCAATTTACCATTCAATTATTCAAGTTATAAAATATCAAAACTACAAACATCACATCACTTGGTGGAACTAAGGATAAAATTGATTTTTCATTCACTATTTCACTAATAAAAGTCATAATCTAAAAAAATTAAAATTTTTAAAAATAACTTATAATTTGAGACAGACGGAATATATTTTACTAAAAAACATTGACCAAAGTCAACTTACCACAAAGATTCTGATTGAAGAAATGCAAATCTAAGCGAGTCTTGTGAAAATATTTACAAACTTTTTTACAAGGGGTAAATGAAATTAACCCTGTGAAGTCTTTTATTATTTTTTTATCGTTTACCTTCTATTTGTGCTAATCACCCTATTATATTTTACCTTCTATTTGTACTAATCACCCTACAATTCGTATAGTTAATAAAAATATGTACAGTCATTTTTATTCAAAATAAATAACTAACAAAATATTTAGCGCTATATTTATAGAGTATGAAGGAATACAAATATAGAATATATCTATGTATGTGTTTGTATAATCATTTTGAAATTAATAATTAAACAGGTTAACATAGAAATATTGATAACGCGTCCCATAAATGCAATTCAAAAGCCCTGTTTCTCTCTTCGCTCTAACAACTCTCTCTCTCTAATACCCTCTCTGTCTCTGTCTCTGTCTCTCTCTCTCTCTCTAAAAACCCTCTCTTTCTCTAAAAACCCTCTCTCGCTCGGCAAACCTTCTCTTTCTACAAACCCTCTCTCGCTCTAGGAACCCTCTTATTCTCTCGGTGAACTCCCTGCGATTCCTCCATTTTTCGTCTCCCAAGGTCAGTTCTCTCTCTCTCTCCTAGGGTTTCTAAATATGTTTTAGTTGGTTCCATTCAGACTATATGTTTATATAATCATATGTATATTTCGGTGTATATATATGTCTAGGCATGTATAGATTTGTTGTTTTCCGCGGACGGTGTGTATCTTTACTCTCTTTTTTGTATGGTTAAATTTCTGTTTGTGGTTTTGTTCATATTTATGATCTTTTGACGCCAATATAAATTTCAGTATAGTATAAAGCATGTTTGTAATTAAATTGTTTATTTATCTTTTTGATTATTGGGAGTTATATCACTAATCTAGTATTAGAATCCCACAACATTAGGGTTTCAAAATTTATTGTCTTATGTTTTATTTAGTTTTAAATTTGATTATTTCACTTACTAATTTTATATGATTGTAAGTAGAATTTATATGATTTCTTATTTTTATTTTTCCTTCACTAAGATTTTATGTGTTTTGATGAAAAGGGATTGATAGGTTTGTTGATTTGTTTCTGTTTCAATTTTTGGGTAGTTGTTTGTTTGGTGATTCTGACTGATTATTGAAAACAATGACAGGGTTTGTGTATTGCACCAAATGCCTTTTGATCTCTTCAACAAGCATCACTGTTTTTGTTGGTGCGCCTTTTGTTTTATGAACCGGGGTAGGCTCTGCTGTTCGCGCGAGATCCTGTTTCGGCATTGGACTTGACGGGATCCATCCTGCGAGGTTCATCTTCTGGGAAGAATATATTATTTGTTTATATATACTATTACAAAGGTTTTTATTCTTCATGGCACCGTTATCCCTCACTCCGGGATTTCGATTTCATCCCACTGATGTCGAATTGATTAAGTATTATCTTAAGAGGAAGCTAATGGGAGCAAAGTTCTGTTTCGAAGCCATTTCTGAACTCAACATATACAAGTTCTCTCCATGGGATCTCCAAGGTATTAGAACTTCTCATTCTCATTGTTTTGTTTATTTAAAATTACCTAATACACTTTGTTTGCCACTAGCTTTTCTGGTATGTAACTTGGGAGTTTATACATGTTCCAAGAGCACATGATTAGGCATTTGTGATGTTTTCAGTTAGTCATTTTGTAATACTGATTTTATGACCTGATGTATAATGTGATTCTTTTACTTGATCTATAGATATTATTCCTGCTTTCTGCTTGTTACCTGATGTTTGGTGTTTTTTTCCCTTAGATAAATCATGTTTGCAAAGTAAAGATCGTAAATGGTACTTCTTTTGCCCGCGGGAGAGGAAATATGCGAGTGGGTCTAGAGCAAGTCGCTCAACTGAAGAAGGGTATTGGAAAGCGACAGGAAAAGATAGGGCTGTTCTATACAACAAGCAAACAGTGGGAATGGTGAAAACTTTGATTTTTCACCTAGGTCGTGCTCCAAAAGCAGAGAGAACTGATTGGGTTATGCACGAGTATAGGAGTGAGGATGCTGCTTTGGCTGAATCAGGAGTCACTCAGGTAATTTAGTTCGCTATTTTTTTTCCCATTATGAAGTATTTGCTTCCAGTTTCCTTTATGACTTGCATACTCTGCTATTCTTCTCTTCCATTCTCGTTTTGCTCTCGAGGAAGAAGTTTTTTGCATTTGTTGCATTTAATTGTCGTATCTTTTAGAGTTACTGCTTAACTTGATAATTCAGAAATCAAGTGAAGTATATTGATTTCTATAGTTCATGGGAATATATACTTGCTAAATTTGGAATTTATTAGTAGATGATATTGGTAGTGTTCCCCTGTCTCGATTGCTTTAGGATTACAGTAAAAGGAGGTGTGAGTTGGACAAGTTGGCTGTTGGGGTATTTTTTCCCCTTCACTCAGTAGAATTTATAGTTTCTACGAGGCGTTGATGAATTTTTATCCTTCTAGCCATGGATTTGTACGAATTTGATCACAATGATATGTTTTGTGCTTTAAGGTCTCTCACTGTATTGATTTTGGTAAACCGTAGAAGCTATGACTAACTTGGAAACGTGTTTCTGGAAGTTCATTACCTATCCTCATGACTAGTCTTGTTTAGTTTTGAAGTAGTGATGTTTTCTTCATATTTTCATTTTTTGCCGTTTCTTATCTTTTACCTTCCATTTATTCTACTCAATAAAGTTTGTTGATAGTGTTTGAATCCAATAAATTATTGTTAGTTCTTATATAGGAGCATTGTTCACCCGTCAATTCTATTTTTTAGGGAAGCTCACTTCTACAACAATAAAAAAGTGAGGACTCAAAAGGGGGAGCAAGTTGCTGTGATACATAACATTTAAGAATTTAGTAGGCATAGTCTAAAGACAAAAACTAAAATAATGAACCACCTCCTTAGACCTTGAGTGTGAAGTCTTGAAGTGCAAGGTTCACATTACAAGTATCTGGAGTCTTCTAAGAATGAGCAGACCTTTTGTTCGCCTATATCTTCTTCCTCATCCAAGTAGTTTTCATACTAGGGCCAAATTTTTTTACTGAGCATACTTGCTGTTGGATTGACTAGATTGGATTTAGGAGGGAGCTATTCTCTTTATTTGTCAATTATTGTTTTTCTCTCTCTCTCTTGGATTGAGGTAGTTTATAGTAGCATGAGGAATCCATTAACAATTACTTTTCGATATCAAGCTTTTGGGTTGATTTATATTAGAGTTATTTATTTTTTTGAACTTGAAGATTTCATCGTTCTGGTATTTCAGGGTGTTTCTCATCTAAATCACGACATCTATGTTTTTTTTTTTCTCCCGTTTCCTTTTTTTCTTTTTGTTTGGTTTCTTAGTGGGTTTGGAATTTTTTTCCCTGTAGATTATATATGCAACATGACTTTTCTTGTCATAGTAATGGAAGTACTTACAAGGGTGAGTTATAATTCTGGCCATCCTCTTTTTTGCAAACCCAGTATTAGAAGTAAAGGGACAAGAGAATATAAGACGATCTTTTTTGTTTCTTCATCTTCTGTATAAGTTTGCATTGTTAGATTTTATTTTTCAAGACAACAACTAAATTTTCTATCATTGTTTTGAGACCCTCATTCTGGTTATCTATTTGACCAAAGTCAATTCCAAAAACTTTCAGTTTCCATTTTTTATTCTAATTTTGATGTTTTCACAAGTCCACTGTTATTGTAAGGCGTTTGAAAGGGGGAACACATCCTGAAAGCTACACAAAGGCCAAAATCAAAGAAGGATCCTATGGACCTAAGTAACCCCAAAAAAGTGACACTTTAATGTTTCCCTTTTCGAAGATATTATATTTCTCATTTCCATTCTTTAGCTGAGGTCATGGCTTTCTTAGTTTAACATTTGAAGGTCATATGGATGATGAAAAATCCCAAGTGTAGCATTAGCCTTTAATTTCTGTTACTTCTCCCTTCAAACAAATTATTATTATATGCAGCCTTTATTTTTGCATTTACTGCCATTTGGAGGTGAAAATTTATCACGTTACTTTAGAAATGAACTTTGACATAGTTTATTTGGCACATCTGTAATGACAAATCAGAAAACCCTCAATTCTATGCATATCCATATTTTATGTTTTCGAAATGTCCAAATCACCTCTCTATTGAGCATCCTGATCTAGTACAAAGTGAGAAAATTATCGAGACAACATAAAGCCTTTCTTTTTTTTCTTTGGGGGGGGGGGTAATGAATAGGTCAATTCATGTCTTCTATTGAGTTCATTGTCAATTAATTTTCCTATATTAACTGATCCAAACATTATGCAGTTGAGAATATATCCAAATGCCCCACTCAGGAAAAAAATCATGGCACATATTGCAGTCAAGAGTTTTTTAAATGTCCCAATCATGAAAAACCAAGGTACATAGTCCAGCTGAATGTTTAGTATGTTAAGATAGATGACAATAATATTGCTGAGTCACTCACTTATCCAAAAAATAATATTGTCACTCAATTCTGATACCCCTGTAAAGACTTTGTAATCACTAGTCATTATGTCACATGTAATTGCAATCATGTGTTGCAAATTTTGATACCTAGTAAAACTGCTCAATTTTCTTGCATTCATCATAGAAGCAAATACCTGATGCTGAACGAGAATGTTATTCAAAGTTGAACATTATGTGGTATTATCTTTCGTTATCAAAAGCCTGAAGCTAAGGTCTCCCAAAATGATTGATTTTTCGTAGTTTTAAAAGTCTGTCCGTCTGAAATCCTTTGAAAGAGGAATTACCTAAATGAATTTAAAAGAAAAAGTTATTTGGTCAATGAGTTTTTTAAGTCCTTAAGTTATTGTAGTTAAATCATTTGACATTTCAATTTTTACGTTGGTTATTGGTTTATTTGTTATTTTTATAATTTCCTTTGGCTGAAAAGTTACATTGTGACCACCAGCAAGAGTTGGTCTTGGGTTACGGCTTTGTATAGTGAGACCATGAAAACTCAGGAAAATGGAATGCTTTCCCATAAGCAACCGACCTTAACTTTACTTTCTCTTACCATTAGGTTTGTTAAACAGTTCTGTACTAAAATCAATCACAACTATGACGGGCGACTTCAGGTTGGTGGTTTACTGCAGAAGGGACAGGAAGAATGTCTGAGTCCTTCAATAAGGTCGTAAATCATTCAGAAGAAAGGGAATGTTGGTGGTAAAAGTGATCATGTTCAAAAAACCAGATGGAGAGAAAAATAAGTTTTAAATGTGTCCTAATAGTTGAGGAGTGAAAAGGAACAATTGGGGTTATTAATTCATCATTTCCGGAGAAAGTAACGGAGATGGAATAAAATAGTTATATCTGGGGAATACCTAGTGTAAACATAGGAAATTAGCTTTTTAGAGGAACAGAGTATGCATCTTGTTTTCCCTCATTTTTACTTTAAAGTAACTTTGCGTCCGCATTTTTAAAGGAGCTCTCTCAATCCAGCTTATAGTTCAATGCATTTTTTAATTCTTAATTTGGAGTTTAGTTTCAGCATTAGTAGAGTGAACTTAATAGTGTGCCATGGTATGAATTCCTGATAATCATGTATTACTTTTGTCTTTTCTAACCTGTTGCTGCAAGAGTCCAACTTTATTTAGAGATGAGTAGTGTTGACGGGAATTTCAATTGACATTCCTGGGTTATGTGTTTTGAAGAAAATCAATTATATTTTATAATTGAAGTCTCTTATCAATACTTAATTTGGAATAGTTTTCCGCATTAGCAGAGGAACCAACTAATTTAAACTTATAAGGTAGTTTAGTTTTCATTTTTTTTTGTACCATGGAAAGAGGTTAATTGGTTAGTTTATTCAGTTAACCAACCAAAATAATTACCACAATAGTATGGTCCTTGTTAAGGCGCACTGTGCTTGATGTGTGTTGCGTTGAAATTTAAAAGCTTTAGTCATAATTTGGTGTGTACATTAAATTTCAATCACCTGGTAACACATTTGTCCTTTCAAGCTTGTTGATGGAAGCTTCCTACATTTTATTTTACATGCACACTGATTATTGCAATTGTAAACTTGTTAATGCGGATGGAGTTCTTGTTACCAATCTCAATCTACATTCTTGGTCTTTTTGTTGCAGGATGCATATGTTCTGTGTAAAATATTTAAGAAGAGTGGCCCAGGTCCCAAAAATGGTGCGGAATATGGAGCACCGTTTATCGAGGAAGATTGGAGTGATCATGAGGAAGAAACTCAAGCGCCTGATAAGCAGGATGATTCTGTTCGAACAAACACATCAGTTCCTGGTCCATCTAATGCTGTCCCTGCTGAAGAGGCGTCTCAACTGCTTCCAGATGATGATGATCTTAATTCGTCGTTGGCCACATTTGTGGGAGATGACGATTTGCTTCCAATTGTTAATTATAACGCGGTGCAGGATGTTTCTGCTCTAACAAGCATCTTAGTTCCTGGAAGCATATCTTTATCAGAAGCTGGTCCATCTAATGCTGTGGCTTCTGAAGAGGCGTCTCAACTGCTTCCAGATGATGATGATCTTAGTTCGCTGCTGGCCATGATTGGGGAAGATGGTGATTCATTTTCTGATGCAGCTTTTATGGAGCTAAATGATCTTGACCACTTTTTAAACTAAACTTGTAAGGGTCAGAAAAACCAAAAATTGAATCTATTATGTTTGTCTGATTGAAATACCAGTTCTCCATCTCCCAGACATGTAAGGTTTTCATTTATTTTACTTGGTTTCTCTCTTGTATTCAGCCTTTGTTTTTGCATTCCAAGCATATGAAAATTTGGCATACTACTTTAGCAATGACAAATCAGAAAATTCTCTAGTGTTTTAATAATACTCTGAGTGACGCAATTTTAATACATTATGTCCATGAAATTTTCTTTGTTGCTATAGTCTTATAGATTTTTTTTAAAAAAGGTATATTCTAACTGATCGCAGTAAAATAGATAATCTATAACAACAAAGAATCAATTTTAGAGTTTTTATTCATTTTTCCTTTTCTTTTTTTCTTTTTATTTCCAGTTTTTATTCTTTTGTTTGTTGGGCGGCAGTGTGCAAAATCACCCTCGAAAAGGTGCATAATAGTTATTGTGATCAATTGTTGCAAATTTTGTTAAAGTACTCCAGGATGGAAGATGATGGACTGGAGGAGAACAAAAGTCTTAATTCGAAAAAAAAAAAAACATAAATAAAAGAAAATTAATAAATTCTTTGAAAAGACCGGAGTTAAATCATTCTGATATAACAAATGGATGATTAGAACAGATCGGTAAACTACTCATTGTGATCAGATATTGCAAATTTTAGTACCCCTAAAAATTCTTTGGCCTTGTTTGAATTGCGTTTTGCTTCGAGTGGCAAAAATTACGTTTTTTGTTGTAGTTTTTGTGAGTCAAAATCAAAAGCACACTTAGTGATAGAAATTTGTTGCATAGATTACAGTGGACTTCGGATTGCTACAATAAAACACTTATATGATGCTTCTTGTTTTGGTCCAGAATTTTCAAGCGTTCTGATATTGTGTAAAACACTTTGGGCTGGTACTATAAACATGGTGTAAAAGCACCAACCAAACAGAATCTTTGTAATTCGTAGTGGAGAAACTCGATATTATTACGATCCACCTATTTGTGTTCATGTCTTATGTAATATTCTCAATAAAATGAGACATGTTTTTAACTAATTAAGCTAGACGTCATTCTTTTATATATATATCACACACATATAAGCTATGGTTCTTACAATTCTTCCAATTCTATGAATGTATATACCAAAAAGGTCAATTACTATTTTGGGGTTTCGACTCTTAAATATAGGGGTTTCCTTTTTCTTTTTAGTATATTTTATCTTCGGGGTGGGGATTTTTGAGTGATCCAAACCCAACTCTTTAGTTTATTTCAAATTTCTACGAGTCTGAGCAACCATTTTTAAAATATGGGTGGGATCTAAGTTGATTTTTTTTTTTTTTTTTAATTTCAATGTAATTAGAGTTGGACTTGAGTTATGGTGCTAGCAATTCGTGCTCAACCCGAACAAGAAAATTATTTTTATGTTTCACATGTATTTTTATTCTTTATTTTCCATACATTATAACTAATATTCAAGTTAGAACTACTTTTTTTTTTTTTTGAATTGTAATTAGTTTTATACTACCTCTGTCCCATATTAGTTGTCTACTATTGTAACTTTACTTGTCCAGTTTCAAATTTCAATCCAATATAATTCTTTTCTTTCCCCAATTACCATTTTTTCACTAACTTCAAACAAATATCCGACCCCACCATAATACTATATCATTAAGACCAACCTCAATCCATAAAATGTTAAAAAGTTCAAATTGGACAAGTATTGCTGGACGGAGGGAGTATTAAAATTATGAAAATTTAACTTTATAAGAATGTGTGCTTTTAATTAAAAAAATGCAATATTGTTTACAAACACATTTGGTTAGGAGTGATTCAATTGAAACCACCTCAACATTATATTAAATTTTACTAACTTGAAATCTCAGTCTAAGCTGCAAACCCGAGTATATGAATAAAAGGATAGAATGGACCCAAATTAAGTAGATAGGAAGGAAAATAGAATTATTATCAAAACATTTTATATATTAATTTGGATTTGAGTTATACTTACTTCAAGACATATAAGAAGTTGTCCCCAAAGCAAGCAAGATTGTAAGAGTTCTTAGCATAATTTGATTTTGTATGGATACACAAACCAGGAAGGCAGAATGAGGTGACAGTGAGCAGGAAAGAAGTGCAAGAGCATGTGGCTGCACTTTCTGTTGTGTACATGGATTTCCTTAAGCGAGTCAAGCGGGAAATCACTGCAGATGTTGCCTACATCAAGCTATAGCAACAAGTGAAGGAAGGCTTGGTGAGGCAGTACTAGCTAGAGGACGATTTACTTTACGGTAGAGGCGAAAGACTCTATGTACCTAGTAGCGTAGGGCTACTCAAGGAGCTGATGCGAGAGATGCATGACACCCGGTGGGCTGGACACCTAGGAGTGGAGCGGATGCATGCACTCATTTCATGGGGATAATACTTGCCAAAGATGGAAGATGACATTGAAGCCTATGTTCGGACTTGTCTAGTATGCCAACTTGACAAGCTTGAGAAGGAGGTAGGATTATTGCAGCCCTTGCCCATTCAGGAAAGGCCATGACAATCAGTTTCAATGGACTTTGTCACACCCCAAAATTTCAAAGACTCCCGAACTGGGACATCCGAGAAATCCGGGGTGTGATCCATACAAAGAATGACCAACTAAGATCATAAATAACAATAAAACGAATGGAATATTATTAATAACAATAATTTCATACATAATCAAGCGGAAGTTAAACCAAATGATACACAAGGCATATTGAGACGCCGAAAGAATACATATCTACAACGATGCAAAGATACCAAATACAAGGAAGGGATACGCCAACAGATTGACTCCCAAGAAATACAATAACAATCCCCACCTAAAGGGCTAGCAAAGGGAAAATCTAATAGGAATAACACTACGTGAAGACATCTCAATCCCGTAATGTCATCCGTATCCCTCTGTGCAAATCCAGAACCTGCAACGAGGAAACAAAAGAAAGGTGTCGTTGCACCCCATGTTATCCGTAACCGAAACATCACTTGCAAACTGATGTGGACCACCAGGGCAAACCAACGCCGGGGTGAGCTCATCAAGTCCCGTAGGAGAAAGGAAATCGTAACTGTCACTTCCTCCGACCATCCAAGTCTAGTGTGAACCAACCCGTGTACATGTATCTACCCTAGGTTAGTCAAACATCCCACATGACACTCACGCCAATACAAGACCCCAGAAACACATCCCATAGTCCCCTACCATGCATCAACACATAGGGCAACTAAGACGTAGTGAACCATAACATAACAACATATAATAAACACACACCTATATATATATGCACGTATATATATATATATATATATATATATAGACATAAAACCAATACAAGCCACGTAGTATAGACCACCTTAGGGATCACTATGACTCGTACCCGCCAATCCAACACTGACAAATCAATACAACACTAAACGCCAATAATGGAAGAAACACTCATATTCATAACACCCCAGGAAGGATAACAATCACACTTTTTAGCTCACGAGCATACCGAGCTCTAAAACCTCCAATCACTATCAAACCATGCTACTAATCACCTCACATGTCACTCTGTACCATCCGTAGACCCAATACAGGGGTAAAATAATCATTTCAACCTAAGGGAAGTCACCAAGGTTGCTGGAAACCAAAAAGGAAGTGAAAGAGATTAAACAACCCATCAAACTGACCACTTCAATGTCACAGTTCGCCCAAGGGTAAAATGGTAATTTTAAGAAAAAAAATGTACTTTCAAACTTTACCCCACCTATTTGGACATTGGTCAAACCTTAGAAGCAAACGGAACCTAAATCCAAGCCACAAGATGAGAGATGAATTTTTGAAAATGGCATCGGACAATGCCGACCCAAACAGAAAGTTAAAGTATCCCTATTTCACCAAGGGTAAAACAGTCATTTCAAGTGAAAATAAATGATTTCAAATTTTGTATCAAATATTTGGATATAGGACAGGCCCTAGAAACAAACGGGACCTAAATTAAAGCCACGAGACGAGAGATATGCATTTTTGAAAACGGTATCGGAGAACGCCGACAAAAATGGAAAGCTGAAGTACCTCACTTTCACCAAGGGTAAAACAATTATTTAAAGTGCAAACAAATTATTTCAAATTTTATCTCAAGAATTTGAACATAGGAAAAGTTATAGAAACAAACGGGACTCAATTTGAAGGTCTGAGGCAGAAACTACGCATTTTTGAAAGTACATGAATGAGCTTTGCTACCGCAGCCCCAGATGTAGTAGACTACACTTTTTTGTGCACTTGCAATGTAGTCAACTACATTTTCCAGCCCCTAAACCTCAAAAATGTGAAAATTTGAAAAAAGTGGAAATATGCCGATTTTGCATACGGACTCTGTTTTTCGCGCCGTCAGTTCCGAAAAATCATAAATATTGAAAAAGTGAGTTTTTCATTTGCAGAACTCAAAAATAGTCATCGAAATCTCGGGAAACGCGTAAAACGCAAACTTTGAATAAAAGTGATTTTCTAAAGTTTTGTAAAATTATCCGTCTTGCCCCCGGTCTCCGTTTTAGTATACCCCCAACTTTTAAAATGTCAAGACCTTTTCAAAATAACTGAAAACCATTTCAAAACTCAAAATTTTAGTCGGGTCACGGGGGTGAGCGAAAACGGTTTTTCACTTAAAGACCGAATAGATTTAAAAACAAGTCTTATGAAAAATTCATTTTCGGGAAAACAAACTGAAACACCAATGGAAAAACCAAAACGAATTTATAGACGCTCAATGGAACAAGGAAATAAAGAACCGAAGTGAATGGTACTTCCAAGGAAAAAGGTAAGTGGCTCTACACAAGAACACTAACCCCAATTCCACCACACTTAGCTCTATATCCAATTCCCTAAACTCCACAACAACCTAATCAAGAGTGACCACAACTTCAAGGACACTCCAATCCTTAAGATCGCTAAGGGGAACCTAGTGGCCGTGGTCACGGAACCAACTAGTTTCAATCAAAACTTCTTCCGATTCTTTCAAATCTCAATTTCACATGTAATATCACATCTCTTATATTATTACCACACAAGTGATTATGATCAATCCTCACCTCACTTAATCAAATTCCATACCTCAAGGTATAATAGACGATACATTCCTTAAATGCGAAAGAAGTATTGAATGGCCATCCCTACATAACAAACCAAGATCACAACTATCACCCGCCTTCTCAAAGGTCATAACTCACATTCAAGCCCCTAGTCCACTACCGATTTTACTTATCACAAGAAAGCCATTAAACCAACTCATATCACCACAGAAGTGACTATAAACACATATCAACAAGTATAAACATTTATCTCACATTATACTTTAAACAAGGCATGTAAATCATATTATCACATCCTTCAATTTCACTTGAACATTTTAATAACATATGAATTGTATATATCAAAATTCACATTAAACATGCTCCTCAACCACATAGAGTAATATCATGATCCACATGTAAACATAAATCACATAACAACAACTTAAATGCAATGTGACTCACACACATCATGATACACATGCGACCACACACACCCTAACTCCAAGGGTCAACGAGATCATTCTCTAACCATTCACTTTTGAGGATACAAGCTCATGAATGAAGGTAGATTTATTGTACCGATTCTTCCCAAGTGCTTTTGACACTTCACACTTTTAACAAGGAAGACGTCAAACACGACGCGGTCGTGAAATAGGATTTGGACAAGTCCTCCCCCTATCGTCTGCGTTTCTCGGAAGATTAGTTCCGTGGGAGCAAGAAGCACCCCCTGGCCAGTTGTTACGACGATCTAAAACAAGTCTACTCACGCATAAATACACAAACGGATGTAGACCACACCAATTGAATTCTCTCTACAAAAGGTGAACCCATATGCAATACGTCTTCATGACCCATGCACCAACATAAATATGTATCTCATCATATTTATAAACGACATTCCCAAAATGCCAACACGAATGCTTTTCATCATTCAACATGCTTTTTAAATCTCATTTAAAGCAATAATCAACAAGGATGCCTTCTCATGCACCATTCATGAACCAAATAATCAAGTTGTCATTTAATACATAATGATAACATTTTCATTCATTTAACATGCTTATATCTCAATTAAAGCATTTAAATCACAAGGATACATTCTCATACACAATTAATGTTCCAAGTCATCAAGTTGTCCTTTAATTCACAAGGATAACCATTCCATTCTTTTAAACATGCTTTTAGTTCAATTAAGCAAGTTTTCCACAAATCACATCTCAAACCTAACATCCATTCCCGAAATAGTAAATATTGTTGGCTTTGAAATTTACTTTCGGCAAACAATTCCAAAATTGATGATAACAAACCATTGAAGAGTGTTTGATACTAATGAATTATCAAGTTTATATTTTCAGCAAAAGACAGGTGAATGACTCAGAAATCAAACTCGAAAAGGAAACTACTCGAAAAACAAGCTCGGAAAGAAAGTTTGATTTAAAGCGAAAAGCTGTGAAAGAAATTGAAGCGAAAAAGGAAAATCAATTAAACGGCAAAAACGAAAGTCGAAGACTCAAGACTCGGGGTAGATAGGTCGGGGAGCGATCATTGTAACAAGGTAATTTTATGTGTCGATTTTATCGTATAAGCTCAAGTATAAAATGAACCGAACTCAAATGAAATGAAAAACGCTTTACCAAACTTAAACGGAAAGAAAAATATTTTTATTAAATATTTTTCTTGTTATAGTCGACTAGAATCACCCTGTGTATTTTCTAGTAGTCGACTATTTCAACCAGTAGCTATTGGTTTTTCATCCACATCAAAAGAGTCGACTGAAACAAGCTTGAGTCGACTAGACTACTCATTGTAGTCGACTAGAACTCATTCTAGTTGACTAGATGGTCCAAAGTAGTCGACTAGAACTCAATCTAGTCGACTAGATGGACCATTGTAGTCGACTACAATGAAGAAGTAGTCGACTAGAATATTGCTTAAAATCTGCAGATTTTCAGAAAACAATTCCCATGTTTTGTGGATCGTGTTTAATGGTATTCAAACGGCTCTTGTCTTTCAAATACTATAATCACTCTTCAAAACCCTAATACAATGCTATATATAGAATGAGATGTGTTTATTGAAGATCAAGAGATTGAAATACAAAAGAGAAAGAAAGCTATCAAAAATTCTGCAGAAATTTTCTCTTCAAAAGCCATTGAAACCAAGCTTTGAAAATATGATTTTCTCCAAGTTTCTTTGAAAATCAAAACCTCTAGAATCTCTTCTTATTCTCCAAATATCATTCATTGATTATATACTTTGAGAATACATTTCTAGAGCTATTGTAAAATCACCAAAAACATTTGAGCTTATATTGATTTATCTTCCATAAAAACCTTTGGGTTTTGAGTGTCTTTGTTCTTGAGTGATTTTATTGATTACATACGAATTTGTAATCTCGGACAAGTGAAGTCCACCGATTGTTCAAGAGAGGGTTGTTCTCTTGATTGAGAGACAAGCTCTAGAGGCTTGTGTTGTAAAGGTTTGCCATTCCACCTGTGAAGGAAGGGCCATAGTGAAAGGATCGGGAAAAGTCTCAAGAAGGGGTTCTTGAGCCGAGGAGTAGGAGTTACCGAACCTCGAAAAAATCACGGTGTCAATCTCTCTATCTCTTTCTCTTTACATAAGTATTTTGCATGCTATATTTGCTTGAATATCTTGTATGCTAATTTGTCTTGAAATTAATTATTGTAAAAGTTTAAATTGAATCATCCACTTGCTTATTGAGAAATTGATTTTTGATTATAGTGTGTTCCATGTTCGAAAAGAGTTAGACTTATTTTTGAACACCCTATTCACCCCCCCTCCCTCTAGGGTTAATTAGTGACTAACAAATATTATTCACAAAAGGGAACTAGATGGTCACTCAAAGTTAAGTCGCCGAGTTACACCAATCACATAGTATAACCTCAAAAGTGCTAACCAAAGGAGTTAGCCTAATCTCACTACCAAGGCTACATTGCTAACACCTATATACAAATATGTATAATTACAATTACACATATACACAACTATACCCACATACATATACACATATATATAGGCATACAAGTATACTTTAATATTGGAAATCTCAAGAACAACCACCCAATTAGCATGCATCATAGTCCTAGCAATCTCATCACTAAGTACTCCATACACAAGGGTTAATTTACATAAACATGTTCAAACCCTAACTTCACATTTTCAAGGATACATTTAGCAATTTCATCTAAGTTTAGGAATCCTAGAATCAAATTCTCAAACCTACACAATCACAAGATGAGATAGTTAAGAAGTTTTTCCTAACCTCCATTAATAGCAAAGCAAAACAACTAAGCAAGGCCAAGAAACCCTAGCTCTCACCCAACACCGAAATCAAAGGAGAAAATTGGTAAAAAGCTTCACCATAGCCTCTTAACAATGAATCAAACTCCAACACAAGAGGAGAACAAAAATCATCAAGTGGTTTGACAAGAAAACCCAAA
The DNA here is from genome assembly GCA_963922005.1 of Cornus suecica. NCBI lineage: Eukaryota > Viridiplantae > Streptophyta > Magnoliopsida > Cornales > Cornaceae > Cornus > Cornus suecica. The sequence continues at coordinate 18,370,180 of OY998241.1, forward strand.
ACTAGGGTTTGAAAGGAAACACACAAGGAAGGAAGATCACTTACCAATTCTTGGCTCAAACCAAAGAGAAGAACCCATGAACATCTTCCATGTTGATGGCCACATCAAACTCCCAACTTAGGGTGATGAATTCAACCCATAAGTGGAGAAGAAACAAGAGGAAAAAGATGAGAGAAAATGGAGAAAAATAGATGAAGTCTTGGCAAATGAAAGACAACTACACTCACACATGTGTAGAGATTCTCCACTCACCCCTCTCACAATTCAAGGGTCCAAAACAAATATTGGGAAAAAGAAATGGATCCAAGGGCTAGAAACAAGTCTTGCAATAGAAGACTTAAACCAAAACACACCACCCTTATACACTTGCTAGACAAGGCCTTAACATCCAAGGGTTGAGAATAAGGCAATGAAAATGAATAAATGATCCAAGGATTGACATGAAGTCTTGCAAAGTGAAAGACTAAGAATAATGCATTTTTGCATTTAAGTGTCATCCAATCAAGGCCCTATGATCCAAGGGTTGAGAACAAAGATGGGAGAAGAAGATCAATGGCTATAAGTGAAACACCACTTGAAAATGGGAAATGACCAATTTCTTTCAAACTTAGGATTAATTACAAGAGTGTCATCATGCCTCTTAATTACCCTTCCACCCCTTATCATCTTATTTATTTACCACTATACCACTCATACCCAACACTTAGCCAAAATTTTACATTTTCCACTAAGTGCTCTAAATATAAAAATATTCATTTACCATTCGGTCATTTCTTTCCCGAAATGGTTTTTAACTATTCTTATTATTTACAAAATGAAAATACAACAAACAATTCACATAAGTGCTACACCGGAACGTTTACAATAAACTAAGGTAACATGTTCAGGAATGCAACAACATTGCGGAAGCTCCAATGATAAAATGTTGCAACGAACCCACGTAGTCGCCAACGAACAATAAATTACAAAGCTAGAAATGAAAGTCCACGAAGTTGTCCCGCTAAGTCCAAAACTTAAACGTGAAAAATTTACACAAGACGGCATGAATAAGTGACATCACAAAACGTTAACATTTGGAAAAGAATTCCAGAAAAGAGAAAGGAAACGCGGGGCGTTACAGACTTTGTCTCCGGTCTCCTAAAGGTAAAGGGAATGAGTTCCATTTTTGTCATTGGTGACAGATTTTTGAAGTAAGCTATTTTCGCTGTTGTACCTCATACATGTCCGGTTGATGTTGTTGCAGAGTTATTTTACAAGAATGTAGTCTAACACTTCGGGCAACCAGAGGACATATTTAGTGATCGGGATGCTCGTTTCATGGGCCGATTCTGGACAACACTCTTCAACCTCCTTGAGATAGAGTTGAAGTTTTCCATACCCAATCATCCACAAATTGATGGTCAAACAGAAAGGATGAATTAGTTGATGGAGGAGTACCTGAGACACTACGTGACTGCTTCCCAAAAGAATTTGGTTGAGATAACACAATTTTGCTACAACTTGCACTGCTCATCAGCAAAATAGGCATAAGTCCCTTTGAGTAAGCAACATGACAGCAGCGATGAACACCACATGAGGTGTTATTGTAGTGAACTGGTGGTTAGTGTCTTGCTGCATACAGACTTGATCAATCCAAGCAAGAGATGATGGACGAGGCACAAGATAACCTAGCCAAACCTGGTAGACGGATGAAGAAGTATGCGGTCCAACATAGGAGGCCCTTGGAGTTTGTTGTTGGTAACAAAGTGTTGTTGAAATTTAAACCATAGATCATGCAAAAGATTAGCAGAAAAGTAGTACATAGATGGCTAGTTCCAAAGTATGATGGGCCATTTGAAGTCATGAAGCGGGTGGGGAATGTTGCTTATCGCTTAAGACTGCCAGATTGCCTTAAGATCCACCTTACGTTCCATGTAAGTTTCCTCAAGCCATTCCATGAGGACGCGACATACTCAAGTAGATTACAAACTAAGCGAGCTCCCCCGGTGATCAGAAAACAATTTATCACAAAGTGGAGAAAATTTTGGCACACATAATTGAAGGCTAAAACAAGAAGAATCGAAGGACATATTACTTGGTTTAATGGAAAGGTGGTGGTGAGAAGGAGGCTACATGGGAACGTGATGTAACTTTATGAGCATTCGAGAAGCAGGTGAAGGAGTACTTAGACAAATAGCCGACGAAGGCGTCAGACTCCTCTAATGGGGGAGATTTGTTTGCCCCTTGAGACTTGCATGCGGAGTGATTTACCTAGGTGGGCATAGGCAAAGACCCAAAAGCAAACAACCTTGGATAAAGGGGGCTGAAAAATTGCCTTGGAGTGCATTTATGGGAAATCGAAGTCAGTGAAACAAGTGTTGGAAAAATGCAATAATATTGGTGGAACACCCATATAACCTAAAATGATAAATCTGCCAAAGTAGGTCAGCATTTGAAGTTTGGAATATTTAATAAAAAATATTATGACTCCTCAAGCAAGGTTGATATTTGTTCCAGTCATAGGAGTAGTTCTATATTTTGCATATATAAGGGGGTATGAGTCATTGGCTCCCCATTGGCACCTAACCATCTAGCAAGTATGGGGAAGCTTGCTAACTTGCTTAGGCATGGTTTGGTACCACTTGGAGTGTTGGCATGGATAGTGGTTACAGTTGGTGACGGTGTACGACGCTTATGACACTGTAAGCACTATATGCGTGTGTGTATGCATGCTGGCGCGCACATGGCTTGGATAGCTATACGTGCATGTCCACAAGTGTGCTAACTTGTCATTGGGCAGGGTGATGCCTTGAATTGGCATGCGCTGGTGTGTATGTAACCATAGTTGTCAAAGGCGCGCCTAGGCATCGGGCGATGGCTTAACAACTTGCCTACAACTGGATGATCGATCTTCAAAAGGTGCCGACTAGTCGCTCGCTTCACGTGAGGCTCTGGGCGCACCTTTTTTCCAGTTTTTGTGACTTTTTTATTTATGTTTAAGTAGTTTGACTTTGACCTATTATATACATATGAGATATTATATATATGGTATATTAAAATATATATTGGGATTGGGTTGGGTTTAAATAAAGAAATTAGGGCAAGAATCAATGAAGGAAAATAAATGTCACGATGAGGGACTGATGAGGCAAAGGTGAACCTGCTTGACGTGATGACCCAAGCATGTTTTCTCTTCTTCGCTTCTTCTCTCTTTCTCGCTTCTCTTTTCCCTTTTCTCTCCTCTCTTTTCCGTCTTTTTTTTATTTTCTTTTGTTGTCTACTAAATAGTAAGACAACACTTACATATATACTCATATTATTTCATTCCTTTTTTTTCTCTCACTCTCTATCTATATTATGCTCTATAACCATTTGTTTTTTTTTTCTTTTTCTGTTGTCTATTAAATAGTAAGACAACACTTATATATATACGCATATTATTTCAGTCATTTTTCTCTCTCTTTCTCTATAGTATGCACTGTATGCTCTATAACCGTTTCTTTGTCCCCCCCCTTTCTGCTATCTATTATATACTAAGACAACACTTATATATACGCATATTTTTTAACTTTTTTTTCTCTCTCTCTCTATTATGCTTTATAACTATTTCTTTTTTCTTTTTTGCTGCCTAGTAAATAGTAACACAACACTTGTATATATACATTCACTCATTTTTTTTTCTCTTTCTCTTTGTCTCTCTATTATGCTCTGTAACCGTTTTTTTTTCTCACTCCTTTCTCCCTCTCTCTCTATTATGCTCTATAACCGTAATACCTATTATATGAATATTTTTTCCTACTCCACTTATTCTTCGGTTTTTTTTCGTAATAAAATTGAATCCAATTTCTAAATTATTGAACCACATTAATGTACAATTTTTTAATGAGTTAAACCTAAAAATAAAACCTGGGTAATTTTAAAAATAGTCTTTAATTAATTAATTACCTAGTTGAGTTGGGATTACACATGGTATGTTTAGGGCTGCAAATGAACCGAGTCGAGCTTTGGAATGTTCAAGTTCGGTTCATTTACTAAACGAGCCTAAAAAATGTGTTCAAGCTCGGCTCATTTGCTTAACGAACGAGCCCGAGCCAAATGCCAGATTTAACGAGTCGAGCCCGAGCTTGCTCACGAACGACTTGTTTCAGTTGCAACATATATTACTCTTGTCAATAGCTGTCTGGATTGAGTTGTTTCTTGTATATTTTTAACATATTTCCACTAGTATAATTTTTTGTGAATGATTTTTATGTTATGACCACATAGTTCCTCTAATCTTTTCACAACAATCTTCATAATTTGTTTAATTTGAACACTTTATTTTGTCAAATATGAGATAATTTTACTATTTAGCTTAGACGGATATGTTCACGAGCTTAGTGATGTTCAAGCTCAACTCATTTACTAAACGAGCCTAAAAATTGTGCTCAGGCTCGGTTCGTTTACTAAACGAACGAGCACGAGCCGAACTCTTAACAAGCCGATCCCGAACCTGCTCACGAACGGCTCGGTTCATTTGCAGCCCTAGGTATGTTAAGTAGAAAGGGAATATTTTAATGGTGGGTCTATATCAAAATATGATTATTTTATTATTTTTGCTATGGAGGCATACAAATATAGTAATATTCAATCAGTTCTTGAATCATTGCTTGAATTTTATCAAACATTGCTACGACTTTATTTTTCTCTGAAAAAAATGTTTGACAATGCTTGAATGATTGAATCAGTGCTTGAATTTTGCCAATGCTTATCAAACATTGCCACGACTCTACATTATTGTAAGAGTGGAAATGTCCAGCCCAGCTGAGCCCATCTGTCATCAGGCCCATTAGAGCCCATCTGTCATCAGGCCCATCAAGCTTCAGGGCCAGCAAGTTTCCTATGAATCCAGTAATAAAGCCCATTTAGAAAATGTATATAAAGGGAATCCGAAAATTAATAAAAGGATTCGAAATAGTATTGAGCATTTTTATGTCTTTACACATTGGCGCCGTCTGTGGGAAAGAAGGAGGAGTTCCTGATTTTTCAAATGCCCTTCGGTACCTGTAAAATCGCCTCCTTCTTCCCATCTCAAAAAGCTAAGTCTGTTTGATAGGCAAAAGACCCTCCACCTCCAAAAAACTTCCACTCACTACCTCCCCGGACGAGAATGCCGGTCACTCGTTCACAGGCAGGCATTCTGCCCACTGAGGACAATCGTGCAGAGGATTCCCAGACCATGGAGCAAATTCTTCAACGCTTGGCGGCTGCTGAGGAACGTAGCGTGGCCTTGGAGAAACAGAATGCAGAGCTCAGGGAGAGGTTGGCTCCACCAGCAGCTGCCTTACCGGCAGTTACGCCCAACCCTCCGGTGGCGGCGATCGACCATTCTCTACACCAACCTGAAGAGCACGCCGAATCTTCTCAGCGCTCAAGAAAGGCTCCGGCAGCCGACGAGTCTATAACCCCCCAGAAACTTCAAGCAATGATGGACGAGTTCCAAAGGAAAGTTCTCGGGGACTTGAGGTCCCGATCTACGGACGACATGGCCATCCAGGCGTCCACTGAATTGATACAGTCGCCCTTCATTCAGGAAATAACCCAAGAACCTTTCCCAAAGAAGTTCGTGATGCCACAATTCACCCCTTATGATGGCACAAGGGATCCCGAAGAACACATATACCAGATTCATCAGAAAATGACCATGTACGCCGAGAACGACTCCCTGCTGTGTAAAGTGTTCTCCACAAGCCTCGCTGAGGCCGCCCTATTATGGTTTAGGAAGCAGCCACCCCGATCCATTGGTAGCTGGCAACAGTTGACCAGGCTCTTCATCGCCCAGTATTATGGAAACAAGAGACAGAAGAAGACCATATCCTGCCTCTTCACCATGATCCAGGAGAAAGGAGAGTCACTGAAAAGTTTTCTATCCCGATTCAACATAGAGTCCTCTTCTGTGGATAACTGTGACCAGCATTCTGCGGTTGAGGCATTCAGGATGGCCCTCATTCCTGGAACAAAATTCCATCAATCCTTGGTGAAGCGCCCTCCATCGGGCATTGGGGAACTAAACTCTAGGGCCCAGGGATACTTGAGAATTGAGGAGGAGGAAACTATCAGGCAAAGGAGATCAGCCTTTGTCGGCCTTGAAATCCAGTCCAAGGATCGATTAATAGATCGGAAGCGATTAATTCCACCGGGATCGTCAGCCCCAACGGGAGTATCAGTCACAAAGCCATCTAAACGACCCAGGTTAGAAGAAAGGATAACACCCCTGAAGGTTAGCCTTACAAAACTTTACCAGGAGAACAAAGCCAAAGGAATTTTCCAGCAACCCCCTACCATGCGACAACCACTTGACCAGAGAGACAAGACAAAAAACTGCGCTTTCCATGGTGATTTCGGGCACATCACGAACGAATGCCGCAATCTAAGGCAACAGGTGGAGGCATTACTACTTCGCGGAGTACTCCGGGATTACGTCCAACAAGACAGGCCAAGAACCGATCAGCGCGCCCCCGGCGTCCCTCGAAACCCCTCGGATGCACAGCCGGTTAAAATCATCAACATGATTCATGGTGGCCCCCCACCCAAAGAGACCGAAGGATCGCGTCGAAGCTATCTACGGAAAGCCCACAAAATGAGAAAAGTCAACGAAATTAGTGAAGCCCGATACAAGGCTGAAGAAACTCACATCACTTTCTCGGTGTCGGACCTCCGGGGAGTCCAAACCCCGCATGAAGACCCTCTGGTTGTGACCCTAATGGTGGCCAACTGCCTTGTGAAAAGAGTCGTGATCGATCCAGGGAGCAGTGCCAACATCATCACCAAATGGGCTTTCGAAAAGCTTGAAATCAATCCATTTGAAATTATGACATCCCGATGCCCCATCGCAGGTTTTGACGGCAGGCAAATCGAGCCGATCGGTGAAATTCAGTTACCTGTGTCTGCCGCTCATAGGACCCTGACCGAGACATTTGTTGTGGTGGACGCCAAACCTTCATACAATCTGCTTATGGGAAGGGGATGGATTCACCGAATGCAAGGTGTGCCTTCGACTCTTCACCAGATCATGAGATGCTTGGGCCCTGACGGTACTGGCACCATTGATGTGAAGGGCGACCAAGTGGCCGCTAAGGAATGTTATTCGGTCACTCTGAAGGAGATCCGGAAGGCCCAGGCCCCAGGGGTACCCCGATCGAAGGAGCAAAGTTCATGCTCCAAATAGCAATTAAAGAATGGGGGGCCGGGCTCCCCAATTGTGGTTGAACCACTACAATCGGTCTGTGTCGTGCCCGACAACCCGGAAAAAGTTACTTTTGCAGGTACAACCCTGACCAATTCTGAATTTGAGGAACTAACACAATTGCTGCAGGACAACTCTGACGTCTTCGCATGGGAGCATACAGACATGCCGGGAATAGATCCTGACGTTTCACAGCACTCATTGCATGTTGACCCAAACGTCAAGCCAATCAGGCAAAAGCAAAGACGCATGGGGGCACATCGGAACCTAATTATAGCAGATGAGGTATCCAGACTGCTCTAGGCCGGCTTCATCCGCGAAGTCAGATATCCCGAATGGCTTGCCAACGTCGTGGTTGTTCAAAAGAAAAACGGCAAATGGAGGGTTTGCGTCGATTTTACCGACCTGAACAAGGCATGCCCAAAGGACAGTTTTCCACTCCCAAAGATCGACCAGATGGTTGATGCTACCTCGGGCTATGACCGTCTAACTTTCCTGGATGCCTATTCAGGTTACAACCAAATAAAAATGAACCCGAAGGATGAGGAAAAAACTTCCTTCATTACTGAAACAGGTACATACTGCTTTAAAGTTATGCCTTTCGGACTGAAAAATGCAGGTGCTACCTTCCAGAGATTAGTCAACAAGATCTTTAAAGGTATGATGGGCACAGTAATCGAAGCCTACATCAACGATACTGTAGTCAAGAGCAGAAAGAAGGAGGACCACATCACTCACCTACGCCAAGTGTTCGCTACCCTCAGGTCCCATGGCATGAAGCTTAATCCGGCAAAGTGTTCTTTTTGTGTATCATCTGGACAGTTCCTAGGGCACATCGTGGACCGGACTGGTATCCAAGCCAGCCCGACACAGGTCAAAGCTCTCATAGAAATGAAGGAGCCCCGAACACATAAAGACGTTCAAGTCCTGACGGGAAGAGTGGTAGCACTTAGCAGATTCATCTCACGACTCACTGATCGGTGCCGACCATTCTTTCAAGCAATAAAGGTGAAGAAGGGAGAGATCTGGGGTCACGAACAATCCGAGGCCCTGGCGGGGTTAAAAGAGTACCTGACCATGCCCCCCATCTTGTCTACACCAACCCCCGATGAAGTCTTATACCTTTATTTAGCAGTATCCTCCGCTTCAACCAGCGCCGCCCTCATCAGAGAGGACGGGAACCTTCAAATGCCAGTATTCTACACCAGCAAATCCTTGGCTGAGGCAGAAACTAGATACAGCAGGCAGGAAAAACTGATTATGTCACTGGTGAACGCCAAAAGAAGGCTAAGGCATTACTTTGAGGCCCACCCGATCGTCGTCCCAACAGCTACACCCCTACGGGTTATTATGTCGAAGCCCGACCTCTCAGGACGAATCTCTAAGTGGGCCATCGAATTGGGCATATATGATTTGACATACATACCTCGGGTTTCCATCAAAGGACAGGCTGTAGCAGACTTTTTGCTCGAGAGTGAGACTGAGGAGCCAGACCAGAATAGTGAACTGGATACATGGAAGATCTTTGTGGATGGGTCAGCCAACTCTTCCGGCTCAGGAATTGGCCTAGAAGTTTTAACACCTGATGGAACACGCCTTCATATGTCGGTGCAGTTGCAGTTTCCGGCCACAAACAATGAGGCAGAGTATGAGGCCATCGTATCCGGTTTGAGGATAGCCCGAAGCCTTAAGATCCAGTCCTTAGCAGTACACAGTGATTCTCAACTTGTCGTCCGTCAGATCAATGGAGAATACGAAATAAAGGACCCGACAATGAAGTTGTATCGAGCGCTAGTTTTAAAGGAGACAGAAAGTTTTCACAGAATCACCTTTACCCAAATCCCCAGGGATGAAAACTCTGAAGCTGACCACCTGGCCAATCAGGCTTCCTCAGCCGGAGAGGATCTAACCCGGGTGGCACTGTTGGATTTTATTCAGAGGCCCAGCATTCAAGAGCCCGAACGAGTAATGCTCATCCCATGGGAGCCCAGTTGGATTGATCCCCTGATAGATTACTTACGTAGTGGAACTCTTCCCGAGAATAAAGCTGAAACTCACAAGGTCAGGAGGAATTCGGCCCGGTACACAATCATAAACGGGCAACTCTACCGAAAGTCCTTTTCCGGTCCCTACCTGAGATGTATCACACCGTCAGAATCTAGAGTAGTGATGCACGAGATTCACAGTGGGGCTTGTGGAAACCACTCCGGTAGCAGGTCCCTTGCCCATAAGGTACTGTCTCAAGGGTACTTCTGGCCCTACCTGTCTCGGGATGCCGAGGAATACGTCCGAAGGTGCAAGCCCTGTCAAATGCACGGGGATGCTATCCATCGCCCACCTGAGTTCCTGCATCCCACTATAGTACCGCACCCATTCGCCCGGTGGGGAATGGATATAGTGGGACCCTTACCGAAAGCAATCCGGTCGAATGCGTACGTCCTTCTGGCAACCGACTATTTCACCAAATGGGTGGAAGCCGAAGCCTATCCCACCGTCAAAGGGAGTCACGTCGTCAAATTCGTATGGACCAACATTATATGCAGATTTGGGCTACCAAGAACGATCATGATGGATAACGGAACAAACCTGGACAACAAGGAGGTTAGAGCATTCTTTGCCGAACATGGTATCAACCAGAACACGTCTTCCGTCGGCTACCCGCAAGGGAATGGGCAGGCGGAAAGGACAAATCGAACTATATTCAATACTCTGGCCAAGAAACTTGAGGAGGCCAAAGGGGCCTGGTTAGAGAAACTGCCCGAAGTTCTCTGGTCATACAGAACGACCCCCAGACAACCCACTGGAGAGACCCCTTTTGCCATGGCGTACGGTGCTGAAGCTGTGATTCCGACTGAGATCCGGGTTCCAACCCTCCGGAGCGAGGCCTGGGTCGAAGGACCAAGTAACCAACATTTGGCTCAGAACCTTGATCTTCTGGATGAAAGAAGGGAGGCCGCCGGGATCAGGCTGGCCGCTTACCAACAGCAAGTCCGGAACCACTTCAATCAAAGAGTCAAAAGAAGAGAGTTCCAGATCGGAGACATGGTCCTTAGGCGCAAAATCGGGCTTGTAGGCAAGCTCAGGGAGCCTTGGGAGGGCCCGTACACCATCTCTGAAGTCATCGGTCGCGGAGCATACCGAGTCCGAAGGAATGTTGATGGCGGAATGGAACCAAACTCCCAGAACGCCTCTCGCCTCAAGAGGTACTACCCTTGATGGGCCAGGTCCTGTTTCCTCTTGGATCTTTTTGTAAAAAGGCTACAGCAACTGGTCGGTAAAAATCACTACAATGATTATTATAAAATCTGCTGAAGAGCCCGAAGTCACAACACAGATCCTGAAGAGATCATTGTTCCAAAAATAAACTAAGTGTTGCATTGACTTTCGCATGGCCTGAAGTGCCCGAAGTCACAACACAGATCCAGAAGAGATCATTGTTCCAAAAATAAACTTAAGTGTTGCATTGACTTTCGCATGGCCTGAAGTGCCCGAAGTCACAACACAGATCCTGAAGAGATCATTGTTCCAAAAATAAACTAAGTGTTGCATTGACTTTCGTATGGCCTGAAGTGCCCGAAGGCACACACAGATCCTGAAGAGATCATTGTTCCGAAAATAAACTAAGTGTTGCATTAACTTTCGCATGGCCTGAAGTGCCCGAAGTCACAACACAGATCCTGAAGAGATCATTGGTCCAAAAATAAACTAAGTGTTGCATTGACTTTCGCATGGCCTGAAGTGCCCGAAGTCACAACACAGATCCTGAAGAGATCATTGTTCCGAAAATAAACTAAGTGTTGCATTGACTTTCGCATGGCCTGAAGAGCCCGAAGTCACAACACAGATCCTGAAGACATCATTGTTCCGAAAATAAACTAAGTGTTGCATTGACTTTCGCATGGCCTGAAGAGCCCGAAGTCACAACACAGATCCTGAAGAGATCATTGTTCCGAAAATAAACTAAGTGTTGCATTGACTTTCGCATGGCCTGAAGAGCCCGAAGTCACAACACAGACCCTGAAGAGATCACAAAACTTTGAAAAAATAAACAAAGTAACCAAGAATCGTTATAACTGTAAAAGTCAAAAGTGAAATGGACAAAACCTATTATATCTCATTCAAAATGGGCCCCTGTGGCCAAGGCTTACAATGCATTTCATAAACAGTAAATACTAAAGGTCAACGCTGGTGCCCGGTACATTTGGGTTCACTGAAACGATGGCCCCATCGGGAGTCGGAGGATCAGGAGGGGCGGTTATGCTCATTCCTGGGAGAGGCTTGGTCAGGAACTCGCAGAAACGAACGTCGTCTGGACCACCAACCGGATCGTCGTACGGAGGGGAGATGCCCAGACTCTCATCCAGCTCTTCCACCGAGGCGAAAGTCCTTTCTTCGACGGGTTTCTGCATGTCATTAAAGCATGACCTCCAACCAAACCCGATCCGGTATTGGGAGGTTTCGCAGAAACGCTTATACACTTCGTTCCCACCCCGGTGACACATCTCCACCACCGACCTCTCCGTGGCAAGGAGATTCTCCATCTCAGCCCTCTCCTCCAGGAGCTTCGAATTGGAAACCGTCAAGCTCTCATTATTAGCTTTCAGATTCCCATTCTCAGCCTTCAAGGCCTCCGTCTCAGCAAAGAGGGCCCGCCGAACTGCCTCCATTTCCTTAATTTTTTCTTGAGCCGCCCGAAGTTGTTGCTCTGCAGCGACTGCCTTTCGGGTCTGGACATCCAATTTTTCATTGGATATGGACAGTTGGTTGGCGACCTTCATCCGGGATTCCTCCTTCAATCTCAGGAGCTCGTTGGAGTTCTTGAGCAACTTAGTGTCCTCCTCCATTTTTGCATTATAGGCCTGTGTCAGGTAGAGCATCTGCCAAAAGGTTAAGTGTTAGCCTGATAAGAAAGTAAATAAAATATTAAATGCAGTTGGGAAATCAGCAGATTCAAGCACTACCTTCATAGCAATCTCTGGACCTGTCAGAGCCAATTCCTCCCGATCGATGGTTCTCAGCCTCTTTCGGTCTATGGGTGTCCAGATCTGAGATCCCATAGCCCGTAGGGCAGTGTCATTGTCAATCGTCGCATGCCCCGCAACCAGAAAGTCGCCGCCCGGGAGTGTAATCTTCGGCGCCCAGGGCACGGGTAGCTCCTTTTTAGTTGCGGCCCCACTGTCATCCAGTACGATGGGAGATGATTGTGTCTCCGTTCGGGCCCTTACTGACCGTTCGGGTAGATTCTCCTCCGATCGGGGATGTCGCGCCCCCGTCAGGCTCGTTTCCCCTTCAACCAACCGGAATTCAGGGACGGGAACATCCCCTGAGGATGGAGCAACCTCCTCTGATCCTTGAGGAGGAGTCTGCCCGGTTTGCACATTTCCCATTGGTGGAGATGGAGTTACCGGGCTATTCTCTACATCAGGCGAGAGAACAGGATCAGCCAGAGGGGTTAGAACACTTTGTGATCCCTGCCCGATCTGGATCTCACCGGAGGCTGAATTTGAGGCCTGAGGTCCAACTGCCCGCTTAGACTTCTTCTTCAACACCGCCTGCGGGATCCTCAGCATTTCTGTAGATAGGGCCTGCAAATTGGAACCTGTCAAGAAACTGGTACACATCCTCAAAGGCTGTCCCCAAATTTTCGATTTAAGCAATTCAAAACGAGTTCTGATATAATTTGAGGTTTTATATTCGTCGGGCGCCCCCAGAAACTCAAGCACATGGAGGCCTAACTTATCATTGCACTGATCACAATTGCACGCCCCCCTATGGAATGGCTTGAAAGAAGGGAAAAGGTGTTGGTCAAACTCGTTGGGGACTTTGAATCTGGATGAGCTGGGGAGTTTCCAACTCCCACTCACAAGGACCATCCTTTCTTTCCACCCTTTATTGGATTTTTCAGTACCATCACAAATTTTCCTCCCACTAAGGGGAAAAAGGTTGTACCGGCCCCTGCACTCCTTCTGGACCTGTATTTTGTAACAGAACAGAAGTTCCGCCAGACCAAGGTCAAGTCCTAGATCCCGATTGATCATCAAGATCATGGCCAAGACCCGGAAGAAGTTAGGTCCCACCTGAAGTGGGGCCAAACCTAAGGTAGCTAAGACATAAAGGAAGAAGGGTTGGATCGGGAATCTAATGACCTGGAGGTGAAAGGCCGACAACAAAATCTGGTTATCCAAAACCCCCTCACCCTTCCTAAAATCATACTTTTTAGGATAATTTTTAATAATCACCCGATCGGGTACCCCGCATTTAACCCTCAACCTTTTTAATACCGACTCTACCCTGTTCATAGGCGGAATGGGATCGGCATAAAACTGATCTCCCGAAACCCCCGCAACCGGATTTCCGGCTGCTGCGACGTTCCGGTTAACTTCCGGTGGGCTAGGCACAGTTGTCCTAACCACCTCAACTGAGGGTGAACTGAGGGATACGTCCGGGTCTACAGGGGAAGGTAAACGGTCGCTACCCGACCGGGTATCATCACTATCAGACATTTCGAAAAGAAAGACGTTGAGATGGAAAGAAATAACTTACTCTAAGATGAATCCCGAAGGATTTATGACGCTTTCCTGAGAGAGAAGGTGGACTCTGGCAACGATAAGTCAAGATCTCAAGTGCAGGGAGTTCTCTAGAATTTTTTAAATTGTGAAACGGAATGAATCCATAGCACTACAGTCATTATTTATAGAAATCTCAGGGGGGCCCGAAAAGCCGTGCGCTCGGGAACCGAAGCGTCATCTCACTTCACGTGCGCCTCCACAGCCTCCCTTTTCGCCTACCGAGGCCACCCGGACCACGAATTTCAAACGTTGCAATGATTGTACAACCGTCATATTAATTGCGTCAGTCACGTCACCCCGATCAGGGGTGATACATCTCATCCCCACTCTGTATCCTTTTTAATGGGCCGGGAAGATCGACGACCCATCACAAAGGATAGGGCCTGTGTAAGAGTGGAAATGTCCAGCCCAGCTGAGCCCATCTGTCATCAGGCCCATCAGAGCCCATCTGTCATCAGGCCCATCAAGCTTCTGGGCCAGCAAGTTTCCTATGAATCCAGTAATAAAGCCCATTTAGAAAATGTATATAAAGGGAATCCGAAAATTAATAAAAGGATTCGAAATAGTATTGAGCATTTTTATGTCTTTACAATTATCATTACTTATTAGTTCATGCTGGACTTGATATCTAAATTGTTAATGCATATTTCTGTGTCATGGAGCTTTTGGTATGCTTGAGATTTGGGACATGGAAATTGTAGTTGTGCATGTACAATGCTTTGGTTCTCCCCCTTATGCCTTTATATATTTTGATTTTTAATAATGGTGGGGTTATTTAATATTTTTTTTTATATTTATTTTTCATGGTAAATAGTTAATAGACAGGAAAAATATCAAAAGATTCTGATTGAAATTATTGTCACGTACCTACAAGATCCAAATGATAAGAATGCAACAACATGCAACTTTTGTTCAAAAGTCTCTAAAGGAAGTATTTATAGGGCAAAATAACACATTGTTGGAGGGTGTAAAAATGTGGTAGGATGTAAAAAATATTCCAAACATGTAAGAGAGGAGATTGAAGAATATATGTTTAAGAAGAAAGAAGTAAAGGAGAAAATGAATTTGTTGCCCGATTTTTATGATATTGATGGCCAATAAGAAGATGATGAAGATGATATTGCAATTGTTGATCCTAAGAGAAGAAGAATGGCTAGTGTAAGAAATATTCAATCAAAAAGCCAAAACAGAAAGGTCCTATTGATTTGTATTTCACTCCTCCTCCGGAAGTAGTGGTTCAAAATAGAAAAAAATGACAAAGGTACACATATGACAATAGACAATGCTTGCAAGAAAGAATTTAGAGAACGAGCATGCCTACGTTTTTTAGATGGATGTATGATGTCGGTATACCCTTTAATGCTCTCAAATATGATAGCTTTGCACCCGCTATCGAAGCTATTAGCCGATATGGTCCAAGAATGAAACCCCCTTCTTGCCATGAAACAAGAGTTCCTGGCCTCAAGAAAGAATTGGCACACCCATATAATCTGATGCGTGACCATAAAGTGGATGGACAAAATATGGATGCACAGTTATGGCCAATGGATGGGGGAATAAAAGGGGAAGGTGCTTGATTAATTTTTTGGTGAATTGTCCTAAAGGAACAATGTTCATCAAATCCGTTGATGCTTCCTCTTATTCCAAGACGGATGAGATAATGTTTGAATTATTGAATGAGTTTGTGTTAGATATTGGAGCAACCAATGTTGTTCAAGTAGTCACCGATAGCGTTTCTAACAATGTTGTGGCAGGTAAAAACTTTAATATTTATCTTAATTAATATACTTATATAATACAATGTAATATGTAATATATTTACCGCATTGCTTGCTTTATTATTATTATTTTCTTTAAAACTAGAGAGGATGTTAAAGGGAAGACATCCACATTTGTATTGGTCTCCTTGTGCTGCCCATTGTTTGGATTTGATGTTGGAGGATATTGGAAAGATTCCAAACATCATGTTAACCATAAAAAGGGCTATCATGTTAAGCGGTTACATTTACAATCACAAGACTTTGTTGAACATGATGAGACATTTTACTGGGCATAGAGAGTTGCTTAGACATACAAAGACTCGGTTTGTTACTGTATTTATCACATTGTCAAGCATCCACAATCAAAAGGATTCATTGAGGAAGATGTTTACATCACAAGAGTGGATCTCTAGTAAGTGAGCAAGAAAGCAACAAGGGAAAAATGTAACAGAAGTTGTGTTGATGCCTTCATTTTGGACAACCATTATATATGCTCTCAATATAGCAGGCCCACTTGTTCGTGTGCTAAGATTGATTGATGGTGAAAGGAAGCATCCAATGAGAGATATTTATGAGGCTATGAATAGGTCTAAAGAAGCCATAACCAATTTTTGGTGGCCCTGCAAATGAAGAGAGGTTTAAGAAGATCTTTAACATCATTGACAAAAGGTGGAATGTCCAACTCCATCGTCCTTCGCATGCAGCTAGACATTTTTTGCACCCAGAATATTTCTTTAGCGATCCAAGTATTGAGCAAATTGAAGAGGTGATTGATGGTTTTAGAGTGCATACAAAGATTGGTTTCAAACACTCGAGTGCAGGATGAAATTTCCATGAAGTTGAGTTGAGTAATTTATTCAGGATTGTCTAGGTCCAAAATATTAATCCCACTAACCCATTGCTATAGTAACAAACCACATGAACCCAAATTTAGGACTTTCAAATTTGGTCACTTTGAAAGTTTTGCTTTGGCAATTTTAAAAGCAAAACACATGTCACCAAACACGCTTTACTCTAAAAAATATGAACATTACCGAAGCAGAAGCTCATCCCAAAGCAAGTGTTTAGTAAAAATTAACTAGTAATGCAATGTTAGAACTAAAAGGGATTAAAGATACAAGTGTTTATCATCATGAACATATCAAATTACAGATATATTAAACATAAAGTGAATATTAGTCTTGAGCATTATTGCATTATTAGTTTCAATAATGGAGAGGCGTAGTGCTTAAAAAGTTCCTATATCTAACCAATGTCCAATTTAAAGTTTGTCTTAACTTAAAATGACATTATCAATAACATTTTTCTTTAATTCTAGTATCAATCACTTATTTTATTTCAACATTTTGTTAATTTTTTTATTTGAATGTAAGTGCTACGTGAAATATACATATTTACATATATTTGTGTCTACAACTTTTTCAAACAATATGCAATTCATGACTATTAATCAGAAACATTGTTTACATATTTAAAAGTTAAAGATAAATTAAAATAATTTACAACAAAACATGTTTTTTGTTTTTACTTAAAACAATTTGGCAATAGTTAACGTTACAAACGTATTCTCAATATGTTGTGATTTAAAATCATTCAAAAGGCATCGCCTCATTAAACATGTTTTTATTTTCAAACTTCATGAAACAAATTCACTTTATGTTTATATTTAATAAATATTAAAAGGCCAAAATTAAAATGCGTCTCAAGCCTAAAATAAGCAAACTTTTAAAACACTATATTATTTCCATTTTATAGAATCAAAAAATTATTTTCAAAATTGCAAACCAAATATTTCTATCTTCAAATAAGATGATTATTCCAAATCATTCCCTAACAACAAACTATTTACAAGTCCCATATTTTTCTATTGATAAGTTATTCTCTTTCCACGACTGCGAACATAGTTTGAGCTTTACCCGATTCGTGTGGGGGGTCGCCTTGTACGAGTCCTGACTCCTGTAGATTAGTTGAAGTGTGCGTAAGCTGGTCCGGACATTACGGTTATAAAAAAATAATAATAATAAAAAATAATTAAAACATAATAATAATAAAAAATTATTCTCTTTATTTCATGATGTCTTTGAGACTTTGGCTAAACAAAAGGGTTATCTTAACAATGATCACGTGATTACCTCACCTGTTGATTATATTTTATTATTATGTGCCCCAAAAATTTACAAATTATAAAGGGTAAAATGCAATAAATTTTCCTGAACTATGATCAAATAAGTAATTAACCCCCTTGAACTATAAATAATGCAATAAACCTCCTAAATTATCAAATTTTGTTGCATATTGCCCCATTTTTTTATATTTTTTTCATAAATGACCAAATTGCCCTTTTTTCATTGAATTTTACTTAATTGATTTTTCTTATTAACATATAATATGAACCAATTGGTACTAAATTAATGGAATCTTCTCCATTAAAATTTACATAAATATAAATAATTTATAAAATTAAAATTTTAAATATTGTTTTAGGTTATTTAAATAAAACAGTTAAATAAAAAGTTTAAAATTATTAAGGAATTACCCATTTACATATATAACATGAAAAAAATGAAAAATGTTTAATTTTTAAGTAATTAGTTAGTTATTTATGAATATATATTTATAAAAAGAAGTTTTCATTTAGCTATAATTTTTTTTACTAAGATAATAAGTGAAAGATTATTTAAAGAATTAACAAATATACTAAGGAGGGTAGGATAGTCTTTTGTAACAAAATTGGAATAAATTGCAACAAATCAATAGTTCAAGGGGGGGTTTGTTGTAGTTGAGGGGGGTTATTTGCAAAAGTGTAATAGTTTAGGGGTTTTATTGCATTTTGCCCAAATTATAAATATGGGTGATGGCACCTAGGATAGAGTAGAGCCCACCATAGCATTACTTTGAAGGGGAATCCATTGGCGTGTTAATGCGAAATTTGTGATATTCCGATTTGGCAGCTTTATTTTTTAATTTTATATATACGTCTTTACATACATACATATTATACATACATACATATTATATATATATATATATATATAATTACATATATGTGCCGACTTATTTATATATTTTGGTTTGTTGAGGAGACTATTAAGACCAAGAGCAAGACCCAACAACACTAATCTCTCAAATCTTCAGAGTCAGTGTTGGTGTTGGGAGGCGAAGAGTTGAAGTTGAGCGTAATGGGTTTCTTTTCCTTCCTTGGAAGGGTTCTCTTCGCCTCTCTCTTCATCCTTTCTGCTTGGCAAATGTAATCTCTCTCTCTCGGGAATATATATATACACACACACACATATAAGTATATTATACATGTATATCCTTGTGTATATGTATATTTTGAAAAACATCTTCGTATTCTCTATTTTATCTTCGTAGTATTACTGGGTTTAGTATAAATCTTAGTGTGTATATATATATTTCTGTAAATTCATTCGGATGTATATATACAGTGATGTATAAATGTTGGTATTTTCAGATCTAGTTTTTCTAGCACTAGATTAAAATTGTCCATTTATGTTGTGTTTCTGTTACTGTGAATCTGCTTTGTTTTTTATACTGATCTATTTCGTTGCTGAGAAAGATAAGATAAAATTTGATATTGATTCATATTTTTTTGTTTAAGACTAACATAAACTAGGGCCACACTATGTATACATATATATGTAAATATCGTGTAATTTGTAATCTTTTGATTTATTGTTGCAATTAGTTTGTTGATTGGGTGGTCCAATTTCTTTTTGACCACTTCTGGGTTCTATTTGGATTGTCTAGTGTATTACATGTGAGTTTTATAGTTTATTATATGTTATTATAATGAATTCTTCAATTAATTACAGTTCATTACCTTTTATTTATGTATATACTTTAGTTGATCTCTTAATTTGGGCTGCATATGTGGAGATTTTTTTTGTTGTTGTTGTTGTTGTTGTTCCGTCATATTTTATGACCACTTCAAATCCCTAAGTAATTTAATTTCAGATCTACCCAGATAGATTAATCGCCTATTTGGTGAACATCTGACTCTGCCAGCCCCAATTTCATTATCACTCTTTTATGTGTGTTCTAGTTGAGTGAGTTGAAATTCATCCAAATCTGAAGCTGGCTATTACACAGATTGAATTCGTTGGAATTTTTATGTTGAAGTAGACGTTATTATTAGAGTTATATTTGATTGCTTCTGTCTTATTTCAAGCGGAATGCAGTGCCGGTTCTTTTCAAGGGGAGACGCCTGCGACATCATAACATCCATTACCACCTTAAGTGCTGTCATTTTTTTCTCTTTTCTTCTGCGCAAGTTCACATTTACCAATGCGCAACCACAGTTAGCAATTCCTTTAACTCCAAGCCTTATTGTTGCATCTATCTGGACTTTTTTCATTGAATTTTTTTCCCTTTTCATCTTTTATTTCTGTTTTCCCCCATCTGAGCTTCTTGTCCTATTACTTCCAAACTCATTTGTATCCTCTTCCCCCACTTCTCAGTTGAATCCTTTGATTTGGTGGCTAGGAATTAGCTCCATTACTTAGTAAGCAAATGGCAATATAACCTGTCGAAAAAATTCACCTTAGATGAATATTCATCACAATTTATTGGTTGACAAACAATGCCTCTCAACCTTCGAAGCAAGGATTAGCAAATGATAATCGGTCTAGGTTGATTCAGCTTGGCATGCACAGCAATCTAGACCAGCTCCAATTGCGTTTACCTTCATTTAATGTGCTACACACATTTTTCATTACATATCATCTGCGGGATGTAGGGATGTTCTGTTTCGGTTTCATGTTAATTTTCTCTAGTATTCTCATGTATTGGTTTAACACTATCGATGAACCATCGTCATTCAGTTTGTTGTCTATGGGCAACAAGCCATGCGAAATGTCCTTATTAGTCTCAGTTAAGTAGGGGTGATATTTCTTAATTCCAAATTATGCAACATCCAGATAAATTTCTTCTCTATTTATACCCTTTTACTACTATGAGATAATTTCTTGTTATACGACACCTTTATTGGACCTGTAATTGACAATGAAGATCTCCGTGTTGATATCTTTATGAGCTTACTTTACTTTTTGATTGTCTTTCATGATTACTCTTCTGCGGTCAAAGAGATTTTTAAGTTACCAAAATATAACCAAAAGTATTTCTATATAGTACTTAGAAAGGCTGGACTGATGGGCTTCTTTATGATGAATTATTTATTTTTAATAAGGTTCGTAGAATTCTTTCTACTCATGAAGTAGTATAATGTGTATGTATCTAAAACATTCTTAAAGACCTGTATTGCGGTTGTTGTAGAAGTAGTCCACAGAAGGTCATAGTTCTTTATGGGTGTTCTCCTTTTTCAATTAGGTTGTGAGGGATTTGGTTAGTTTTACTGAATTAGAGATCTCTGTGGATTGTTTAGTTCCATCTTCTCAGAGATACTAATATAGTAGAAAATAATAAAGCAGATACCCTAAAGTTCTTATGTTTGTTTGTTTGTTTTTTTTTTTTTTTTTTTTTTTTGTGCTTTGTCATAGTTTTCAGACTAGTTTTCTTGAATACCTTTTTTTTTTTGTTGTTTCATGTTTTCATTTTTTGTTTCTCAATCTACAGCACTTGGCCTGTAATTTTATTGAAGTGTTTAAATCAATAAAAGTTCCGTAAAAAAATCCACCTAGCCCCCTAAGATTTGTCAATATCCTACCTAGACCTCCTCGGTTTTAAATATTTCCTTTAGACCCCCTTTCTGTTACAGTTGTCCAATTGTAATGTGCCAATGGTATTTAACTGTTTTTCCTATCAAATGTACATTGATATTAGTAGATATATGTACTTGATTGTAAAAGACCAAAATGCCCTTGTATCTCCCCCTTTACCCATGAAATTTTGGTTTTATTCCTCTCCCACTTTTCTTTTCCAGTCTCCAAGCTCAAATCCAGTTATGAACTTATGACTACCATAAATGTCTTATTTGTTCATCTATAAATTCCTCTTTAAGAACCCCTCTCCAAAAACCCTCTCTACGATCCCAATAATCAAATCAATCTCGATAGCCATTTTTGAGTTTTAGTGGAGATGACAAGCCCCATATGTATACCATACCCCAACCTACTTGTTAACATTGATATGGATTTATCTTAGTAGAAATCTTACGACACCGAACATTTACCAAAGTGAAGAAGACAATTTGCACCCAAACCAACCTATAATAGTGTGCCCATGCACCTATGTCTGTTTTCTTTCTGGAATTTCTGCTCAAATCCTATTATGAATACCACAAGTCCCTTATTTGTTCCTCTATTGAAAAGTTCCTCTCTCCAAGATCCCATCTCTAAAACCTCTCTCTATGATCTACATTATCAAATCAACATAGATATTTTTGTGTTTTAACGAAGATGACGGGCCCGATTTGTATACCAGATCCCAACCTATTTGTTACATGGATATGGCTTCATTTTAGCAAACATCGTACTAGACCGAACATTCACCAGAGAGGACTCAGGAGAAGACAACTCACACCCAAACCAAACCTATAACAGTGTGTCCATACACATATGTCCTCTTCTTTCGAACCTTAGAACATCCACATCAATGGCGATCGATCGTTTACAGACCCACATCCCTAATCTGTCAAAATCCTTCATTCTCTCTCTCCTCCAAATCAAACATCACAAGGTCCTTCACTTCATGGGCATCTTAATCATTATCCCAGCAAGTTGTTGATCAAATTGTGATGCCCTTTTGGATCAATCATGATGGCCAGAAGCATGAGGTTGTCAGACTATTTGGGCAGACGCTACTCACTACTCAGAGCCTAATGAACAAAGGCTCTCTGGTTAGACCATGCTCACGGAGTGCAAGGTGAACATCGCCTAGGAGAGGCTCTAGAAACTGCCTCTGCTGTTGTACAATAAGCCGTATTTGCTGAAAGAGAAATTTGAGTGCTAGGGTTTCGGACAAGCACTCAATTTTTGGGTTCTAGGTGTTGCTTGCGCAGGACCTCCAAGGGATGGTCGTGGCGGTGCAAGAGCGGAGGTCGTGGGGAAACTGACTAAGAATCTTCAAGTGATTTAGGAAGGAGTAGGGTTAGAGAGAGAAAGAGGGAGGTGGTACCAGTGGTGGTAGGAGGTGGCCATGGTTATATGCACCCACATATATATATATATATATGTTTTTAGCGAGGATTGCTTTTATACATTTACTTAATATTAAGTCAAGGGTAATTTTGTAACTGTACATTGGTCAATAAGGTCATACCTGTCATTTCAGGCATTCAAAGGGCAAATATGACATTTTATCTGCTTTTTTGTTTTTAAAGTCAGCATACTCTGTTTGTCTGCTACGCCTCCAAGGGGGAAGTAGTTACTAGAATCAAAACAACAGGGTTGTAGGTGGGAATATTCAAAAGCGAAGGGGTGCATGATATATTGATAAATCTCGAGGTGGAATAATGTGACTTTCTCTGAAATTGTTATTTGGTTTCAACACAGATTCATAAAAATGCTAATTATTTTCAATGAAAATGTAAAAAAAAAGAGAGTAACATATGCGAAAAAAAAGACTAGTTTAAAATATATTTAATTACAATGCACATTGAACACCCAAAGGTTAACATCATGAAGTGGCAATTGATATGGCGTTCTCTTGGTTTATCATTAGTAATATTGCCAATGATCTAGTTTATTTGTGTAATTTGATTGCAATTTGTGTGCATTTTCACTATTGATGTTTGTGTTTTGTTGATTGCCATCTTTGTGACGTGTACAAGCATGCACACTGAAATTGTTACCTTAGGAAATTTATGTGTGCAACTTTTGACTATTGATACTTACCATGTTAGGGAGTATGGTGTTGAAACTGATAGATGCTAATATTTGAATATCCTCCGGTGAAATGACCATGTTATCTAGAGACCACTTATGGTGTTGGAACCGATCATAGATTATTATCATATATATGATTGCTGTAATGTTTTTTTCAGTTTTCAAACAAGACACTGATGAAATATTTATGCCTGTACATTTAGTTTTTTTATTCTCAAGCTCTAACCGAATGTGGGATGGGGCCTTAAATTGCTTATTCACTTGGTTTTAGTGGAATAATATTATTTATATTTTTAGTTAATTTTTTTATTTTGGCATGCATCTGCACAGGTTCAATGAATTTGGTGTAGATGGTGGACCTGCAGCAAACGAATTGGGTCCCAAACTAGTGGCTCCCCAGAAGTTTCTGAATTCTAAATTGGGAGAAGGGGCACTAAAAATTGATGTAAGCCTTTGATTGTTTTTTGGTTTTTCTTCGTTTGCTTGATGAATCGGATTATTTGCAGCTTGCTTCATATGTAATATATATATTTTTGATAATTCGGATGTCTTTATTCAGGCTAAGCATTTTGTTGCTGCCTCCATTTTTCTGAAAGGGCTCGGTGGATTTCTATTTATATTTGGCAGCACCTTTGGTGCTTACCTACTGGTTGGGACTTCTGTTCTTTCAAATCATTTATTTCATTTAGTTATTTCATTGCGCATTAATGATGAAATTGTAGATCGATTTTTAATTTCTTCCAATTACTGCTTATTTTTATCACCATTGAACACATTTCTTTTTGTAGATTTACCACTTGGCATACACTGCCCCACTTTTGTATGACTTCTACAGCTATAACCAATGGGATCCAGAATTTTTTCCACTACTACAGGAATTTCTGCAGGTTTGTTATATGTTGTTATGATGTCTTTCTCAAAACACACACACACGAACTCACTTTAACATAAGTTTGCAATATATGGATGCTTTAAGAACCGATATTTGGTTGCCCGTGACTTCTCTTGGCAGTGTGTGGCACTTTTGGGTGCACTGCTTTTTTTCCTGGGGATGAAGAACTCAATTCCGAGAAAACAGCTCAAAAGGAAGGCCCCCAAAACCAAAACTGGTTAGAAATATCGGCGAACAATCAGAAGGAGATTAGGAGTCCTGGAGGTGTCTGAGGTTGAGGTTGAGGTTGTGGAGTGGCTTTTCTGCAGCTCTTGACGTTTTCTTTTAAAGTTCTTGGTCCAAATATTTGATGCTGTAATATCTTCTCTTCTAGTTGTTAGATTTCAAACCGGATAGGTTCTTATTCCCGGTGAGGTTGTCACTTCAAAGAGAACACGTGTGTTGTGAAACTTTTCTTCTTCTTCTTCTTTGTTCTAGTGCAACATTACTTTAGGGTTATTTTAGGTTGCCCAGTTTCAAGGGCTGACATTGAGTTTGAACTAGAAAATAGAAAAGCTGTACTTTGCAGTTTCCATGAGTTGGTATGATGCAAAAGGTTACGATTATCGTTTACATTGTGGCTGTTTTTTTGGAAAGGTTATTGCCTATCTATCCGTTTGTTTGGCCGTAAATTATTTTCTTGGTAAAATATTTTTCAAAGTCTTGTTATAGGAGCCCATCGCTTATTTCTCTCACTGTTGGTGAGTAGCGAGATTGCTTAGTTGAAGCGAATACAGTGCCTGACAGACCGACCTCTAAAGTCAAGTGACAGGCCGAGACTAAATGAAATATATATATTTATATGTTTTGGGGTGTTTTTTAAACTTAAGCAATTATTCTAGAAACATTTTTTCACCCTGCTTTGGCAATTGTTCTAAGAACTTCATTTCTGTACAAGTTAGAGAAATAATTATACTGTAAAGTACTTGCATTTAAAACAATCAAACATCAGAAGATGCCAAGGCAAGTGCCGGCAGCCCGAAAAGAGGCCCCGGTTTGGTGAGAAGGCAAAGTCCAAGCGAATCTACCGGAAGCCGACAGAGATCAAAACCCCCCTAGCACATAGGGACAAAACAACGCGCCTTTTTGTAGATTTACCACTTGGCATACACTACCCCACTGGATCCAGAATATTGTCTACTACTACAGGATTTTCTGCAGATTGGTAATATTTTGTTATGATATCTTTCTCAACCTTAATTACATCCCAAGCCGCATAATCCTTGATTTGATTGTAGGCTAAGAGAGAAAGAAAAACACATACCTTTTATAATTATGTGCTTTGCCAATCAATTTTAAAAGGTCACAATCGGTTCAGAAAATCAAAACACCGATTTCAAAACAAAATAAGCATGAAAATCATAATTCATTAGGAGTTGTTTAGATCAAGAAATTGGCCGACATAAAAATTTTCACTCTCGAAAAATAACAAACGAGCTGATAATAAATCACAATATTCTAATAGGGAATAAAAATAAAAGATAGCTATTGAGGTTTGAATTTTCGAATTAGATAACACGATTTCTACTTCTATCTACAATTAGATGACTTTCATGTTAGCTATTGCGTTTCAATTATTGAAACGGTTCATATGTGACCATGTTGTTAGGAAATTTGGATTATTTGGACAATCACAAATTCCCTATCCCTCTTTGCAGAATATCAAAGAACCGAGAAATATAAAATATAACACAAAGATTTATAGTGGAAAACTCCAAACCGGAGAAAAACCACTGTCGTTGTCAAAGACAACCAGAGAAATAATTCACTATGTGGAAAATTGTTATAACCACACTCTTGGTAATTTTCTCTCACCCCAAAAAACAATCCACAAGAACAAATACAAGCTCAAGAGAATTTTCCCATAAATTCTCTCCCTCACAAAGCTTATCCCTAAAGCTTTTCTCTTCTTTAGGATTACATTTTTGGTTGTTGTTCTTCTCTTTACCATGCATCTATATATAACACATTTTCTAGCATGAATTTCAAAGTCCATACCAAATTAGCCACCTAACTTGGCTAACTTTCAAAGTCTTCACCTAATTTTGCCAAATCTACCAAATTGTCTTTCTTTGACTAGCAAAATCATATCACACTAGTAAATGGAATTTTGCCAAATCCCAACACATGTGGGACATTGAGTTCTTTTAGAGGCCTGCACCACTTTTTTTCTTTCAAGATGATTAAGTTGTCTTTCATTTAAAGGTCACCACCTGAATCCCCCTCCCAAAAAAAAATTCAAAATATTTTTAGCCCCAGCCACAGAAAACGTATATATTTTATAGATATGCCCATAAAAAATTACATATGGCTCCCCAAAAATATTATTTAGAAATTTTTTTAATAACCCATAGAAGTATATATATTTATTGATAAGCTCTTAAGAATTGCATATGCCCCCTCCCAAAAATTTTGTTCCTTACTCCACCCTTGCCTACTCGGACAACACACTCACCAATGTCACTTGACTATGTATATTTACTTGTCACCATGATGTAGAAACTTCAAGAAAACAATACACACAGAGACCCGAGATACTAACTTGGGGCTTAATTTAAGTACTTTTTTTTTTTAAAATTGATACCGACACTTAGCACTAATCACCAAAATACCTTGATGGCCCAACTTGGACAAAAAAACTACCGCCCGACCACAAGATCGAACTCAGGACACAAAACAAAACCCCGACCCACATGGACACCTGAAATGTAAATGCAGCACAATGGTGAAATGAATTCGAAAACATCTGAAATTACATCCCCAAGCCGCAAAACATCCATAAAAATTCTATATCGATGCAAAGAAAAAAGAGAAGCTGTTCACAACTTTGATCAAGAATCAATTGCTGAATGCCTGCGACTATGAAATGGCCCGCCCAATCATTTTTGACTTTTGGCTTACTATTTGATTATCCTTAAAATAATACATTGAATAGGAACTTCATCGAATAAACTGTCATCTCTCATTCGATTGCGAACACCTTGAAATAGATTTTGGAATGTATTAAAGAAAAATTCCATTTTGGGGAATAATTTTTTATTTGATTGTAGGCTATGAGAGAAAAGAACACATACCTTTTATAACTGTGCGCATTTGCCAATCTAGGTTATGAGGTCCTAATCGGTTCATCAAACCAAAACACCAATTTCGACACAAAATAAGCATGAAAATCATAAATCATTAGGAGTTGTATAGATCATGAAATAAAAAACATAAAAATTTTAACTCTCGAAAACAACAAACGAATTGAGAATAAACCACAATATTCTTATAGGGAATACAAATGGAAATAAAAAGACAACAACCCATCCCCCTCCCCCTCCTAAAAAAAAGAGAAGATAACTTAATAATTTTAATATAGGAAAGCTAAAAAAAAAACTTTATTTCATTCTCTAATGTCCTTATAGCTCTAACTTCAAGTTCATCTTTTCTGAATCCAACTCCACATTAATGTTGTTCGGGTCATCGCTCTCTTCCAGATAAACTATTTCCGGAATAGGCTTATCCAACATCTGTATATATGGCTTGGTAGGGTCACCTTCATGATCAGATTGATACATCACAGATGATGTTGGCCATGGCTGAACCAAACAAAAGTTGCCTGTCCCGGGCAGTGATGGAACTAATGGTAGGACTGGTCTCCATTGTGCCCTAGGCACTGCATAGCTTTGGACACATTGGTTGGTGTTGACAAAACTGTTTTGTCCCTCCGGTCTGTGTTGCAAAAACTGATGGGATGGAAAGTGTGACATAGTTGGACTGGGATTTGCAATGTGATCATTATTTTCACTACGTTCTTTCAGACGAGAATCGTCTCCTAGGTGATACTGATCACAGTGACATACAAGGTCTTGAACATTCGTAAAAATCATATCGCATACTCGACAAGCAATTAAGGTAATTGCGAGGTTTGAGCTAGACCTATGTGGTCGGTCCAACCCATTTTCAGACATGGTTAAGTTAAGTGAAAGCCCGGAGGCGGAAGAAAAAACACTAGAAATGCACTACTAGGGATGCAATGGGCTGTTAGAGATGCAATGAGTTGGTTCATAACCTAACAATTTATAGAGCTCTTGCATTGCAAGTTTTTTACTTTATTAATTTTAATGAAGTGGTCATTTATTATCAACTTTAATTTTTTTCTTTTTTCTAAATGATGCATTATTTATGATTGACTTTTTTCACTTTTATATATTTTTAGTGTTCAACACAAATTTATGAGAATTAATTAAGGATAATTTTTTATTTGTTTATACTATAATAAATAATTTGGAAGGAGCATGCATTTATTAGAAAGGAAACCAAGAAAATTAACTCCCTCATTTAATGATATTTAGATTATTGTAATAAAGCACAAATTTGTGTGATATATGGCTTTAAAATCAACAACTTATTTATCTATATATAATGCATATATGTATTAGTTTATGTTAACATGTATGGTATTGTTGTAATGAGAATATCTAGAAGCAACTTTATGAAATGCTTACTTATATATAGGTTTGTGATGCTATTTAAATGAAGAATTATTTGCAAAATAACATATTAAAAACAATGCTGTGATATATACATTTTACAATTGCATTGTGATAGGAGCCGAATGTTGCACATTCTATCCCCTTAACTCGGTGTTATTAAGTCTTATCATCACATTAATTGGTATTTTTATCCGGTTTGTGTGTTTAAGTATGTTTTAGGTGCATAATGTGGAAAACGAGCTAACTCTGGTGAATTAACCATAGTCGCGCCTTGCACTTAGTCAAAAGAGAAGAAAAACAAAGTAAAACAAAATATATATTTCGAAGGGCAAAATGGACATTGTACAAGTCTTATATATTAATAAATGTGCCACAAGAACAAATGGCGTTCGAAAATACGAAGAATGACAAAAAGTCATATTTTGATATTTCGGGCAGAAGTTGGGCACATACAAGCAAAAAGTGTGTGGAAATTGTATTTTGGCGCAAAGAAGGGCGCCTATGCACGGCGAACTGGGTGCATATGTGCATCAAACCGGGCGCATATGCGCAGCTTAGGGGGTCTTCAACAACAATTTTTCTGCAGAATTCTTATTTCAACGGGACTTTTACTCTCTTAACTTGTTTCACACTCCAATATCTCTAAGCATGTGTATAAGGCATATTTACATCAGATTGGGATGAATTTACTCAGATTTGGAGAAGTACACATAAAAGAGGATTCCTAGTTGAAGCGGGATAATTCCAACACAAGTGGGACTCTTCTCAACTTTTCCTATAAATACCAAGGTCTGAAGCAAAATTAAAGAGACTCCCAATACATAAGTTTTAGAGCTCTCATAACATAAATTGCTGGAGATTCTCATCATTCAAATGAAGAAGCCATTCTAGATCTAGAGATCCGGAGAGTATACCATGGAGGACGATTCTACATCAATGATGCAAATCTCTTCCCCCATGAGAAACTAAACTGATATATAGGGTTTTCTAACAAAACCCTATCCAAGAAATGTAGTATTTATTTATTTATTTCAATTGGAAAGAGGGGAAACTGAAGAATACACATGTGATGATTGTGTAGATAAGTGACCGAATTTATTCTTAAAAGAGGGTCTATGTTTATTTTACTCTTGTATTAGAATGAATGAATGTTTTATCTCAATCAATCATGTTTATTCAATATGGGCTAGAAGTCGGATGCTTAAATCATGATTTTCTATACAATGGAACTTCGCACATAAAATCTAGGTTTACACAGGCCATGCTAAACAGATGTGATATAGACATGCTTTTGTTTAATTTTATGCATTGAAGGAGTAAATCAGAGTAAAGTAGTTTGCATGCACTAATCACACTCAGGCCGAAGATGGGTTGTAGCGAACCCGATTGATTGTATCTCTTTGGGGATTAAAACTGACTATTAATTTGATGTTCTAATCTGATTCACATGTGATGTATCATCCTTTTACAGTTGAATGAATAAATTACTACATTATGAGGTTAGTGGTGGAGTTATGAAAAATCCTAGACTTTCTTTACCTTAAATCACAAACAAATTTATTTTATGTCATTAATTAGTTAAATTAGTAGATAGATCTCAAACAAACAAATCAACTTTTCAAAACAGTAATTCAATATTATTATTATACTAAAGTGAATAAATCCAAGTCTCTGTGGGATCGACATTCCCTTTGTTGCGTGCACGTCTGTTTCCTTACTCTTTAAAAGTGAAAGCGAAACAATGGTATGTCAATTTAGATATGATATTTAAAGTGAATTGGGATAACCTAAAGAATGAATTTATGCTAAAATATTTTCCTATAAGTAAGACCCATGAAGCTCTACATGCAATTACGTATTTCCTGTGACTTTCCTTGGCAGTGTGTTGCACTTTTCGGTGCCCTGCTTTTTTTCCTGGGGATGAAGAACTCAATTTCGAGGAAACAGATAAAAAAGAAGGCCCCAAAAACCAAAACTGGTTAGAAATATCGACGAACAATTAGAAGGAGATTTGGTTGTCCGGGAGGGGTTTAAAGTTGAGGTTTTGGAGTGTCTTCTCTACAGCTTTGGACCTTTTCTTTGTCCAAATATTTGATGCTGCAACTATCTTCTCTTCTAGTTGTAACATTTCAAACCTGATAGGTTCTTATTCCAGGCGAGGTTATCACTTCAAAGATATGTATGTTGTGAAACTTATTTTTTCCTCTTCTTTGTTCTATTGCAAAATTTAGGATTCTTGTAGGTTGCCCAGTTTGAAGGGCTGACATTGAGTTTGAACTAGAAAATTAAACAAACTGTACTTTCCATGAATTTGCATGATGCACAAATTTACAATTATCGTTTACATTGTGGCTGATGCTTATTGCTTACCTATCCGTTCGTCTGGATGAAAATTATTTTCGTGGTAAAATGTTTTTCAAGTCTTGTAAGATGATTTTAGTATATTCTTTTTTCATTTTTGGTGTGTTTTTCAGTTTGGGTTAATTAGACTTTCCTCGGTTGTTGATAGTGTAAATTACATCCGCACCCCATGTGATTTCACTATTTAACCTTTTCTCCCCTAAAACTCATCGGCATTAATGTCCGGCCACCGGAGAATGGAATGACCCTTATGTCAATGATTTTTAATTATTATTTTTTTATTTAAATTACTCATTTACCCTTCTAAATATTTTAAGGCTTTGAATAAATGACCTTTCTCATTTACCCTTCTCTCTCTTGCCGGAAATTTAACTCACTCCTCTCAATCTCCGGCCTCATTTATCTTTTACATGTTTAAACCCTAAATGTAGAGAGTCGTAGGTATGGAGGAGAGAGAAACAATAGAAAAATCATGGTCATTCCTTGTTTGGGTGTTTTATTTTCTGTAACAATTTTTTCTTAAAAGGAACATGTTAGGGCTCACCACTGCTGCATTACACCCTTCAACTTCATTCCCACCAATTCCACAACCCTCCATGGTCTCCCTCCTAAACCCATTTTCTTCCAATCCCTCTCTCTCAACACCCTAATTAACCCTAGAAATCCTTGAAAATCGGTAAACTAAGCCGAGTAAACTAAGCCGAAAATGATAACGAATCTGAAGGAGAAAAGAGTGGAAAAGATGAGAAAGAGAGTGAGAGTTATATATATATATATATATATATATATATATATATGCATGTCTATATGTATATTATATATATTTTCAGTGGAAGTTACATATATATATAGTATATATTCAGTGGATGTTTCATGTCTTTGAAACATACGTCAGTTCTTGGAGAAATTTTCTTCTGATCCCAACTATGGTTTGCCGGATCGATTAATGGTTTGTCATATCAATGCCGTGGAAAAAAATCTAGACAAAGAAATAGGAAATGCTACAATCCATTGTTGTTCTTTTGACGATAAACCACTCCGGTACAAACTATACGAAGTCAATTTTGAGAAAGTGAATAGTCAAACTTCAAAGTCCTAATTGTGGCATGTGAAAACAGTCAGACTTCAAAGTCCTAATTGTGGCATGTGAAAACAATCCTTCCCTTGCTTTGAAGTCTCTTTTTCTTAGGGTCCATTTAGATTGAATGATTTGGAATGATTTTGGAAGAAAATAAAAGAAAGAATAGGATAAAGTGCATTTGGTTTGACACTATGGAGAGAAAATAAATGATTTGGAGGGATAGCTTATCCCTCTAAATCCTTTGGATGCAATCTTTCCAAAAGTGGGAAGATTTGGAGAGAAATTATAGCAACTTAAGTGTTATTTTTATAATGTCAAAAATACCCTCTATAGTTAAAAGAACACTTTTATTAATTAAATGATATAATAGTAATTTGGTTATGATCCTTTATTTTCTTTTCTCCTATCTAGCTTATCCAAACAAAAATAATATCATTTCTTTTATTTTCCTTCATAATCTAACCAAACATGAATTTAAAATATTGCTATAATTTCTTTCTTTTCTTTACACTCATAACTAATACTATCATTTCTTTCATTTTCTCTCCCATTATCCAAACGAAGCCTTAGGGTCCGCTCAGGAATGCTAATGTTAAACCCAGACTAGTGGAGCACTATATATAATATACGAAATATTTGAAAACCAAACTTCCTACTAGAAATATATATATATATATATATATATATATATATTTATATTCGTAGTTCTAAACTCAGTGGACCTATGCCAAAAGAGATGGACAAAAGGCCGATGTTGTCCAAATTTGTAAATTGTTATCGCGACTGCTGACAATAAATCATGGTTCGAATCAATCATATATAATATTTTGCCTTCCATACTTCATCTACATAACCTAATCATTCATAGTTTCATCTTTAATCAGCAAAGCAAATAGTTTATTTCATCTCAAACATTATGTTTGGAAAATTAACAGATAATAAATATTTTCATGTGATTACATGCAGTAGATCCACTTCAAAGCACATTGATGTCTTCATGTGTGTTCCCTTCTCAAATGGGAGTTTATAATTCAAGCCCCTAGTATTAGAGGGAATATGAGATAGAACTTTTTGATGTAATCACATATCATTAAGGAATTCGACTATAGTAAAAAAAACTCTTTCACATTCATATTACCCCTGGGATCAACAAGTAACACACCCAAATACCCTTGAGATCAACAAGTCACACACCCAAATACGTGTTAATGCTTCGTATTCTTAATTACCTCGTATTCTCGTGCTACAAACAGAAAACACTTGGCTAAGGTTATGTGTAAGAATATTTATATTATTGTTTATGTTTGGCATGTTCTAAACAATAACGATGTTGAGTGAATCGTGAGGTCGGGTAGGTTTAGGAAAATTGAAGTGGTCTTTCAAATGAATCAACAAGCTTCGTCAAATTTAAATCAAGCTTAAATAAAGTGAAAAATACAAGAGAAATGAATAAAATGAGCAAGTTTGAGCGAAAAATGCATCCAGAGGGCATAAACGATATTTTTCGGACCCGAAACTTCAAGAATCATACTAATGGAGTCGAGAGGGTTCAAATGACACTAATATTCCCAAGAAAAGTGGTTTCCATGAATTTAGCTATGCCTAGTAGCTAAAAGTGGCTAGAAAGTGCTAAAACTACGCTCAGCCTACGCCCGGTGGAAATTGGCATACGCGCCACGCGTAGCTTATGCCTACGCGTCAAGCGTAGCTTCCCTACGCGCCATGTGTAGGTGGGATTGTGAAGTCAAGTTGTGAAATCTAAAATTTGTCCCCAACTTAAGATCTTTTGATGCGACTGAGACTCAAACACTTTGATATACGTGATATATACATATTGAAGACCAGATCAAAGGGTTTTGCTCAGTTTGATATGAAATTATGAAAAATAGTAAACTTAGGGTTTCCCTTAGTTCTCTCTATAAATATGAGGAGTCTCTACATATTTCGTAGAGTTGTTTGGGTGAGATCTCTGTAATTTTTCTACAGTTCGTATTCTTCTGCAGAGAGAGAGATAGAGAGAGAAAATTGTTGATTGATCATATATCTTCTAGTTCTCTCTTAGCATTTATTTAATTGTGTTTCTACATTGATGATCTTATGCATAATTGGATGCCCTAGATTCTGAAAAATGAACACACCATCTATTACAACATGGTTGTTTTGATTCGTTGAGAAGCGGAGCCGTTTGAGTGCGGAGATCAAACCAGGAGGCTTCGTGGTTATTTGATCCGTTGAGAAGCGGAGCTGTCACAGTACGGAGATTGGAGCGAGAGCTTTGTGGAGCGCAAGTGAGTCAAGTTCGTCAGACATCGAGTGGAGAAAGGCAGGTCAGGAGTGATTTGTAGGTCTAAAACTTCATAGTCTGTGTATTGCTTGATTCATAGTGCATTGATACCCTAGTATATCTGTGGTTTTTATTTGGAGATTTTCCATACAAAAATCTTAGTGACTTCTCATGATTTATTTTATGCACTTATATTCATGATTGCTTGATTTAATCTGATTAGAGATTTTGGGTTTCATGATTGATTAAAATTGAATTTCTGCTTGATAATTTTAATTGATCTTATAATTGACAAAAAACCTATTCACCCCCCTCTAGGCTATTTTCCTTGATCGTCTAGGTAATTTCAATTGGTATCAGAGGGTGGTTGCCCGTTTTAGGTTAACTACCTAGGGTTAGATTCTGAACTTAGGCGATGGATTTAGGATGAGAGCGTTTTTGAAATCTCTAGATGAGAGAGCTTGGCTTTCCATTGCGGTAGGATACTTACCTCCCACTGTGAAAGACGCTACTACTAATGAATCTAGAGTAAAATTGTGACACCCCCAAATTTCCATGCATAGGTTGGCCATGCCCATACACAAAAAACTAGGAGCGTCTGCAATTGATAAACGTAAGCACGGATGATAAGACATAAAATAAAGATATAGTAACCTAAACAGGAATCAAAGGTACAACTTATACATAAAAGAGAGCACACCCAATACATCCTCAAAATATAATAAGTTCTACATCGTACAACTTGGGAATCCCATAAACATGGACCCCTAGAACAACTCATAAAGGAAGGGCATAAGATACCATAAATTTGATCTTACCTTGGGATAGAAAGAATAACTCCTGGATCGAAAGGACAAGCGAGCAAGACTTCCACCTTTGCGGATGGAATTGCCGAGGACTTGAAATAACAACAAAGGTGGGTTAAACCCACGAGCAAGTACAACTCTACATGATCCCAAACAGAGTACCAAGATCAATCCCCTTTCCCAGTGACACCCAAAATTATAGTATAAATAATAATAATAATATATTTAACTATAATCAAAGTCACTCATATACCACCATATAATAGGTATAAGAATCTATTCCCCCATGTCAATTTTGTCCAACACTTCCATACCCAAGTGTTAGTCACTAAAATACCCTAGAGGGGGGGTGAATAGGGTTTTAAAAATAATTTCTAACTCCTTTTTATTCTTACTAGAACATGCAACAAGGTTCAATATTAATTTACAAGGTAAAATATGCAATGAATGATTTCACTTAAATTCAACAAGCTATTTACCACAATATAAATTAAGCATGCATGAACATAAAGTAAAGAGATAGAGATAGAGATATTGACACCGTGATTTTTACGAGGTTCGGTAACTCCTACTCCTCGGCTCAAAGAATCCCCTTCCTTGAGCTTTCCCAATCCTCACACTATGGCTCTTCCTTCAATAGGTGGAATAGCAAAACCTTTACAAAAGAGCTAACTAGCTCTTCACACAATCAAGAGAACAATCCTCCCTTGATACAATGGGCTTCACTCACCCAAGATCACAAATTTGTGTATGTAATCAATATATCACTCAAGAAACAAAAACACTCAAAACCCTAAGGTTTTTATGGATGATAGATCAAGATAAGCTCAGGTGTTTTTAGGTGATATTTCAAGAACTCAAGATATATATATTCTCACAATATATTTTCAATAAGAGAATAGGCTCAAGGCTTGAGTTTAAATCTTCAAAATGATAAGAGTGAAAAGCGAGATTTTGCTATCAAAAGATTTTTCAGAAGATGCTTGAGAGAAAATTAGAGATGAACAATATTTGGAAAATTTCTCACACAAGAACCTTAGCATTGTTAATCCATATCTCTTTCTTTATTTAGTGAACACTAGGGTTTGGAGAGTGTGTCTCACCCTAGACAATATGGAGAGTAGGACCTGAAAATCTGCAAGCAAAATCATTTCTTTTTGGGCAAAAATATTGTTTAGAAATACTTTTCCTTAAAATCCTGAAGCACCCAGTCGATTGCCTACCGGCACCCAGTCGACTGCCTCCATGCTTAGATTTAAAATATTTTTCCCAACGGCTAGGGTCAGTCGACTGCCTCAAGAAGGCCAGTCGACTACCTCATGAGTCAGTCGACTGCCTTGGACAGGCCAGTCGACTGCCTCAGGCAATCAAAAATGTTAGAAACTCTCTGGTCCAGTCAGTCGGCTGGGTCTTTAACTGCCAGTCGACTGGTCACAGTCAGTCGACTGCCTTGGACAGGCCAGTCGACTGCCTCATGCAGTTAGAATGTTTTATAACTCACTGGTTCATCCAGTCGGCTGGGTCCTTAAGGGCCAGTCGACTGGGTCACAGTCAGTCGACTGCCTTGGACAGGCCAGTCGACTGGGTGACTCCAAAAATTGTTTTCACGGTCCGTTTTTGATCCGTTTGAGTTCGTTTGATTAATTACTTGAGCTTATAAGATCAATCAACGCATAAGATACCTTGTTACAATATTCTCACCCCGACCTATCTACCCCAGGTCTTGAGTCCAGCTTTTGTTCTTTCTTTGATCTTTTTGTCCTTCTTCGAGTTTGCGCTTGAGTTTCCTTATCGCTTGTTGCTTTAGCGATCTTCCCGAAACATTTACCTGTACTTGCTGAAACACTTAGCTCAAAGCCATATTAGTACCAAACACGGTTTTGAATGTTTTGTTAATATCAAAATAAGATTTATTGCTTGAAATGGAATTTCAAAGCCAACAATCTCCCCCTTTTTGATGTTGACAAAACATTTCGTGTTTGCTCATAATTGGTAAAGTATCAAGTGATACTCCCCCTCAATGTGTGCATCTTTCATTTTTATTTTCATGCTCCCCCTTAGGAAATAAATTTTGCAATTTGATATTCATTTACGTAATGCATTGAAGAAAAATAGAAACAACATTTTTCAATTAATAATTGCAAGATCGGTACATGTTGTTTTACTACTACACATTACAAAATAATAAAGCATAGAAATAAAACTAAAGATAACATAAACATCACACATGGTAACGTCCTATGCTACGCAAAATGGACCTATGGCCAACACAAACAACCTAAACATTCTCCCCCTTTGACGACATCAAAAAGGCGGAGGGTCACGGCGAAGTGCATCCATGGCGGTGGTGATACGGTCGATCTTGTCCTCAAGGCGCTTTATGTCCGCGACCGTCTGCTTTTGGGCCTCCTCATTGCGCTTCACGATTTCCAAGATTTGGGTAAGAGTTTCGGGATTACCGCTGAACCCAAAATCCGGAATATCGAAATCGCTACCAAGAGACGGAAATGAGGAAGTCGGAGCATCCGGACGAGGTGCCTCGGGATGAGGAGCGTCGGGACGAGGAACAGAAGGACCGGTTGGTCCGCAGGAGGGGCAGCCCTAAGAGAGACCAACACTCCATCAGCATTTTTGCCAATGTGCATTTGCTTGAGATGAGTGCGGTCCAGAAAGATTGGATTGTGCTCCGTAGGCTCGTCAGCAAGTGGCACACCGTTCCGACTGAGAAGATAGGATAAATGGATAGGAAAAATAAGTGCGCCTTTCTTCTTGTGGCACTCGAGGATTGCCGATATGAAGAGGAAGGCAAGATTGACCTTCCGACCGGTCATGACACAGTAGACAAGGAAAGCTTCCATAATCGACACAAGACTCCGGCTTCCGGACTTGGGCAAAATGGAATACGTGATAATGTTGTGCACAAGTCTAGCCTCAGGAGTAAGCGAGGAAGAAGGAAACTCAGCAATGGCGGTGGTTGATTTATTCACAGAAATAGCCCGAACTGCTTCGAGAGGATCGAAATCACTCGAAGAGTACCAAATTGATGGGCAGTAATAGGAGATACCGCCAGGAGGTAGCCGAAAAACAGTATTGAGTACTGCTTCGGTGATCTTAACAGAGACGCCTCCAACATTGGAGCTAAGCAGGGTGGAGATAAGGCGTGGTTGAGAAGGATTCACCAGATTGGTGTAGAATGCTTTGACAGCCCTCGGATAGAGCGGAACATCGAGCGAGAGAAAGAAATCCCAACCCATATTTTGAAAAAGATTGAACGTATTAGCGCCAATCTCTTCGCACAAGGGTTGAGTCACAATGCGACTCCGAGCAAATTTTCGATGAAGGAACTGAGTTTCGAAAAGACGAACACTGTCTTCATCACCGAGAAGAGCAGTCAGAGACATCGGACCAGATTCAGATTCGGAATTAGTGTCCTCATGAACAGGAGACGGAGGTGGAGGCGGTGCAGCCGAAGAGCTTCCACCCCTACGGGCGCGTTTCTTGAGGCGCACGACATTATGAGCCATGAGAGAGATGAGAATCAAGAAGATGGGAAGCATTTTGAGAAGAAAAACGAAAAGAAATGGTGAAAACAGAGAGGGAGAAGTGAAATTGTAAAAAAATATATATGGATATATATATGGAGATATATAACTGAAAATGAAGAGGGGAGTGGTGATGATGGAGGAGAGGATCGTGGTGTAGTGGGAAAGTGGTTTAAAGATGAGTAAATGGCGTGAAGAAGAGAAGAAATGGGAGAGATCGTGGAGAGAGTGGAGAGAAGACGAAGAGAAAGAAGAAATAAAAACAATGTTCGCGCAGAGGCAGTCGACTGGCCATATGGAGACAGTCGACTGGCCAATGTAGGCAGTCGACTGGCTGAAGATAGTTAAAAACACAAAAACTCACTGGTTGATCCAGTCGACTGGCCGTATATGAGGCAGTCGACTGGCCCTCAAAAAAAAAATTTGAATTTTTTTTTTAAATTTTGAAAGCCGAGAACGTGGACGAGAATTTGTGAAAATTAACTAATGACTTCAAAATCCATGGCCATTCCTAAGTCCCTACGAATTTTTGAAAATGGTTCATCCGAGAGGGGTTTAGTAAAAATATCCGCCAATTGATTCTTAGTGTCAATAAAAACCAATTCAACGTCGCCTTTAGCTACGTGATCCCGTAAAAAATGATGCCTAATCTCTATGTGCTTTGTGAGAGAGTGTTGAATAGGATTCTTTGAGATACAAATAGCACTAGTGTTATCACATTTAATAGGTACACGATTGAAAATAAGCCCAAAATCAAGTAATTGTTGCTTAATGTAAAGAGTTTGAGCACAACTACTACCGGCCGCAACATATTCGGCTTCAGCCGTAGATAAGGCAACCGAATTTTGCTTTTTACTTGACCATGAAACTAACGAGTGACCTAGAAAATGACATGTACCGCTTGTGCTTTTCCGATCAACTTTACAACCCGCAAAATGGCATCCGAATAACTTGTGAGATCAAGTGTAGTACCACTTGGATACCAAAGTCCTAAGTTAATCGTCCCGTTAAGATAGCGAAAAATACGTTTTACGGCTAGCAAGTGAGATTCTTTGGGACAAGATTGAAAGCGAGCACATAAGCATACACTAAACATGATATCCGGTCTACTAGCAGTTAAATAAAGTAAACTTCCTATCATGCCTCTATATTTAGTAATATCAACACATTTCCCATTTTCATCTTTATCGAGTTTAATAGAGGTACTCATGGGAGTAATGGCATGTTTGGCTTCCTCCATACCAAATCGCTTTAGCAAATCTTTAGTATACTTAGATTGGCTAACAAATAAGCCATCCAAGCTTTGCTTGATTTGCAACCCTAAGAAGAAGTTCAACTCACCCATCATACTCATTTCAAATTCGTTTTGCATGTTAGATGCGAAATCCTTGCAAAGGGAAGTGTTTGTTGATCCGAATATAATGTCGTCAACATATATTTGGATAATCAACAAATCATTCTTGACAGTTTTTGTAAATAGAGTGGTGTCAACTTTGCCTTTAGAAAAACCTTTTTGAAGTAGAAAGTCACTAAGCCGTTCATACCAAGCTCTAGGAGCTTGCTTTAACCCGTACAAAGCTTTAGATAATTTGTAAACATGATTCGGAAAACGTTCATTTTCAAAGCCGGGTGGTTGTTTCACATACACTTCTTCATCTATAGTTCCATTTAGAAAAACACTTTTGACATCCATTTGATAGAGAATAAAATTTCTAGATGATGAAAATACAAGAAGCATTCTAATTGCTTCTAATCTAGCTACGAGTGCAAAGGTTTCATCATAGTCAATGCCTTCCTCTTGATTGTAACCTTGAGCTACCAATCTTGCTTTATTTCGAATAATCACTCCATTTTCATCCTTCTTATTTCGAAAAACCCATTTAGTGCCTATTATAGTTTGATGTGTGGGTTGAGGGACTAAATGTCAAACTTGATTGCGTTCAAATTGATTTAGTTCCTCTTGTATAGCCATGATCCAAGAATCATCACATTGAGCTTCGTGAAAGTTCTTGGGTTCAATATTGGACACAAAAGCCATGTGATTGCATAAGTCTCTAAGTTTAGATCTTGTGCTAACACCTTGTGAAGGGTTTCCTATGACTTGGTCATGAGGATGGTTGTGCACAATCCTCCAAGATTTAGGAATGGAGCAAGTCAAGTCATCATTTGATTGATCTCCAACTTTACTCTTATCCATTTGCCTACTTGACGAGTTGGAGATATTGAGATTATTGAAATTATCCTCAATTCCTACAACTTCATCATCATCTAGGTCAACTCTAGGTGAGGGTAGAGGTGGTGATTCATCAAAAACAACATGGATAGACTCTACCATGGTTAAAGTCCTTTTGTTAAAAACTTTAAAGGCTCTACTTGTTGAGGAATAACCTAAGAAAATTGCTTCATCCGATTTGGAGTCAAATTTTCCCAAGTTATCTTTATCATTTAAAACAAAACATTTACAACCAAATACCTTGAAATAACCAATATTGGGTTTCCGACCATTCCACAACTCATACGGAGTTTTACCCAATTTCATACGAATTATAACTCTATTTATGACATGACAAGCGGTATTTACCGCTTCCGCCCAAAGACTTCGGGGAAGGTTGTGTTCATTTAACATAGTTATAGCCATTTCTTGTAAAGATCTATTTTTCCTTTCAACTACCCCATTTTGTTGAGGAGATCTTGGAGCCGAGAGATCATGAGATACACCAAATTCATCACATAATTTCTCTAGATCTTGATTGTCAAACTCTCTACCCCTATCACTTCTAATTTTCTTGATTTTCAAATCTTTTTCATTTTGAATGACTCTATAAAATTTATCGAGAATGGAGTGAGTTTCATTTTTATGAGAAAGAAAGTAAACCCAAGTAAATCTAGAGTAATCATCTACTATAACAAGTACATAGAGTTTCCCGGCCAAGCTAGCCGTTCTTTCCGGACCAAAGAGATCCATATGAAGTAACTCTAAGGGTCGAGAAGTGGTGATATCTTTCTTTCTCTTAAAAGAAGATTTCACTTGCTTGCCTATTTGACATGCACTACATATTTTATCTTTTGAAAAATTAGTCTTCGGGAGGCCTTTGACTAATTCATTTTTAGACAAACGTTGGATGAGGTCCATACTAGCATGTCCTAAGCGTCTATGCCATAACCAACTATTTTCACTCGATGTGACAAAGCACTTAACATCTTGTTCATTTAATTCACATAGCAACATAATATATAAATTTCCATTTCTCTTTGCATTGAACAATTGCTTTCCGTATTTCTCAACTATGCATGCATTTGACCTAAAGATAACATCATAACCTTTGTCACAAA
Organism: Cornus suecica; assembly: GCA_963922005.1. Taxonomy (NCBI): domain Eukaryota; kingdom Viridiplantae; phylum Streptophyta; class Magnoliopsida; order Cornales; family Cornaceae; genus Cornus; species Cornus suecica. Next base: position 18,412,331 of record OY998241.1, read on the forward strand.
GTTGGCTAATACTAAACAAGTTATGCTTCAAACCATCAACTAAAAGTACGTTATCTATAGCTAGAGAGGAAGATATACCAATAGATCCGATTCCAACAATTTTGCCTTGTGAGTTATCTCCAAAAGTAACGTTTCCTCCTTCATAAGATTTTAAGGACATGAATTTCGATTTGTCCCCCGTCATGTGCCTTGAACATCCGCTATCAAGAAACCATCTTTCTTTTGAGGCGGTCTTCAAGCACACCTACAAAACAACGTTACGTGACTTTTATTGGTACCCAATCTATTTTGGGTCCATTTTGGTTAGAAAGAGATGCAATAGTTCCTTTCGGAACCCAAATTGATTTAGTTACCAAGTTTTCTTTAGCACGTAGAGATGCAATAGTTCCTTTTGGAACCCAAAACATTTTTGAAACAATTTTCTTCTTCTTTCTTAGAAAACATGCATTTGCTTTGTGACCTCTTTTCTTGCAATAGTAGCATGAAACATGATTGTGATCAATAGAAGTTGAGCATGAAGATTGTTTTGAAAAAGTATGCTTTAATGATTTTCTTTTCTTCAATAAAAGTGCATCTTTGTTGAATGCATCATATCCTAAGCCGCATTTGTCAAAAGAGTTTCTTTGTCTTCCTAGCATGATGCTCAAGTTTTCTTTTCCTTTTGTGAATTTTGCTAAGATGTTTATTTGATCATCAATGGTCTTCTTCAACAAAATATTTTCCTCTTCTATCTTCATACTTTTGTCATTAGTTGTATTTACATCAACTATGGTGTGGCAAGTGGAATTACATGAAGATTTAGATTTCTTGAGCAAACTATGTTTTTTTGCTAGTTTTTCAAACTCACCATACAAATTTTCAAATGCATCTTGTAATTCATTATGAGAAAATAATAGCTCATCATATGATAAAATGGAATTATCTAATGCATGTAAATTTAAATGTACCTCATCTTCATTTTCCATGAGGCAAAGATTTGCACTTTCCTCACCATTCTCTTCCTCATCCGAATCACAAGAGTCATAATCATCCCATGTTGCATTCATGGCCATTTTGTTTGGCCTTTTATCGTTCTCCTTTTTGGGCTTGAAACACTCATTTCTATAATGCCCCGGTTTACCACAATTGAAACAAGTAATAGACTCCTTCTTGCTTGTCTCTCCTCTTGGTTCATTGCTCTTTAAGAACCTCCGACCTTTAGCCTTCTTTCGTTGAAGAAATCTCTTGAATTGTTGAGTGATCAAGGCAATGTCTTCATCAACCTCTTCTTCGATTCTCTCATTTGCTTCACTTTTGGTTGAAGCTTGCAAGGCTATACCTTTTCTTGGCTTGGCGTCTTCTTCACGAGATTTCAAGGTAATTTCCCATGTAAGGAGTGACCCGAAAATATCATCAAGACTCATAGTGCTAAGATCATGTGCTTCTTTAATAGCCGTCACCTTCGCATCCGATTTGACCGGAAGGCTTCTAAGGACTTTGCGTGCCGCATCGGATCTAGGAACAATTCTACCAAGATGCTTTAGTCCATTCAAAATGTTAGTAAAACGAGACATCATAGAATTGATATTTTCATCTTCCTTCATGGCAAATAATTCATATTCATGCATAAGTATATCAATTTTAGATTCTCTAACTTGAGTAGTTCCTTCATAAGTAACTTCAAGTTTATCCCACATTTCTTTGGCCGTGGAGCAAGTAGAGACTCGATTAAATTCATTTGGACTTAAGGCACAATTTAGATTAACCTTAGCTTTGGCATTAAATGAAATAAGTCTACGCTCATCATTATCCCATTCGTTGGGCAATTTGGGAATGGTTTTTCCATCAACTATTTTGGTAATAGTAAAAGGTCCATCAACAATAACTAGCCAAATTTGATAATCAATAGCTTGAAGAAAATCTATCATTCTAGTCTTCCAATAACTATAGTTTGAACCATCAAACCATGGGGGCCTATTGTTTGATTGTCCTTCTACATGAGTGACTATGTTTGAGGCCATGATCGTTCTCTAAGACGGTTAAGTAAAAAACAAGTAGAGATTAGGCTCTGATACCAATTGTTAGTCACTAAAATACCCTAGAGGGGGGGTGAATAGGGTTTTAAAAATAATTTCTAACTCCTTTTTATTCTTACTAGAACATGCAACAAGGTTCAATATTAATTTACAAGGTAAAATATGCAATGAATGATTTCACTTAAATTCAACAAGCTATTTACCACAATATAAATTAAGCATGCATGAACATAAAGTAAAGAGATAGAGATAGAGATATTGACACCGTGATTTTTACGAGGTTCGGTAACTCCTACTCCTCGGCTCAAAGAATCCCCTTCCTTGAGACTTTCCCAATCCTCACACTATGGCTCTTCCTTCAATAGGTGGAATAGCAAAACCTTTACAAAAGAGCTAACTAGCTCTTCACACAATCAAGAGAACAATCCTCCCTTGATACAATGGGCTTCACTCACCCAAGATCACAAATTTGTGTATGTAATCAATATATCACTCAAGAAACAAAAACACTCAAAACCCTAAGGTTTTTATGGATGATAGATCAAGATAAGCTCAAGTGTTTTTAGGTGATATTTCAAGAACTCAAGATATATATATTCTCACAATATATTTTCAATAAGAGAATAGGCTCAAGGCTTGAGTTTAAATCTTCAAAATGATAAGAGTGAAAAGCGAGATTTTGCTATCAAAAGATTTTTCAGAAGATGCTTGAGAGAAAATTAGAGATGAACAATATTTGGAAAATTTCTCACACAAGAACCTTAGCATTGTTAATCCATATCTCTTTCTTTATTTAGTGAACACTAGGGTTTGGAGAGTGTGTCTCACCCTAGACAATATGGAGAGTAGGACCTGAAAATCTGCAAGCAAAATCATTTCTTTTTGGGCAAAAATATTGTTTAGAAATACTTTTCCTTAAAATCCTGAAGCACCCAGTCGACTGCCTACCGGCACCCAGTCGACTGCCTCCATGCTTAGATTTAAAATATTTTTCCCAACGGCTAGGGTCAGTCGACTGCCTCAAGAAGGCCAGTCGACTACCTCATGAGTCAGTCGACTGCCTTGGACAGGCCAGTCGACTGCCTCAGGCAATCAAAAATGTTAGAAACTCTCTGGTCCAGTCAGTCGGCTGGGTCTTTAACTGCCAGTCGACTGGTCACAGTCAGTCGACTGCCTTGGACAGGCCAGTCGACTGCCTCATGCAGTTAGAATGTTTTATAACTCACTGGTTCATCCAGTCGGCTGGGTCCTTAAGGGCCAGTCGACTGGGTCACAGTCAGTCGACTGCCTTGGACAGGCCAGTCGACTGGGTGACTCCAAAAATTGTTTTCACGGTCCGTTTTTGATCCGTTTGAGTTCGTTTGATTAATTACTTGAGCTTATAAGATCAATCAACGCATAAGATACCTTGTTACAATATTCTCACCCCGACCTATCTACCCCAGGTCTTGAGTCCAGCTTTTGTTCTTTCTTTGATCTTTTTGTCCTTCTTCGAGTTTGCGCTTGAGTTTCCTTATCGCTTGTTGCTTTAGCGATCTTCCCGAAACATTTACCTGTACTTGCTGAAACACTTAGCTCAAAGCCATATTAGTACCAAACACGGTTTTGAATGTTTTGTTAATATCAAAATAAGATTTATTGCTTGAAATGGAATTTCAAAGCCAACACCAACTATAACCACATACCCTACAAATCAATCATGTCGGGACAACTCCATACCCAACTATAACCACGTACCCGACAAATCAATAATGTCGGGACAACTCAATACCCAACTATAACCATGTACCAGACAAATCAATCATGTCTCGTGGTACTAATGAGACTGCGTTTATTTGTCAGCCTCCTTGTGGTTCCTTCTAACTCCCCCAACGATAATTATTTAATTAAATCTTGTGATTTTATGAAATTATTAATTCGCTTCTATTATTTACTCGGGAACGTATAAAAATTTATAACGTCGAGCCTGGGGGGTCCAGGGGGGCGACGCGATATTTCCTGAGTGCCCCCCTGGCGGGGTTTGGGGCAGCGCCCCAACGCCAAAAAATACAGTATTTTATATGGTCAAAACTGTTCATTTATATGGTTGAATATACGTATTTTAGTATAATTCATGGGGAATCATAATAACATATAAATCAATGAATAAAGAAAATAGAGAAAAACAATTACATAATATAAGCAGTATTTCTCTAATGACATTGTTTAAATTCATTGTCAACATTGAAACCTAAAATATTACTATATTCAGATTTCTATATGTAGTTCAAATCATATACACCTCAACATAATTCATAATAACAAGACATATACATAAGCTCACAGATCTATACATTTACACATAAATCTATACACGTCTATCTACACAGAATATAATACCCATCATATATATGCATGGACATGAACATGGTAAAACAGATCTGTACAAATAACTACAAATAAATGTATATACGTATAAACAAAATATATACTATCATATGTAGTCATGAATCAAAACCTACGATAACTGATCTATACATGAATGATTATATATATCACAAATCTATACATATACATATGATCTATACATATACTCTCGGATCTATACATATATGTATAACAAAATATATATCATCATATATATACGTAAATATAAACATATTATAAAAGATCTATACATATGTTTTCACATAACTACGGATCTATACATACATGCTCATATAGCTACTGATCTATACATATTACCATATAGCTACGGATCTATACATACATGCTCATATAACTATGGATCTATACATATAGACATATAACTACGGATCTATATATACATGCTCATATACTACATATCTACACATATAGCTACGGATCTATATATACATGCTCATATAACTACATATCAATACATATAGCTACGGATCTACACATACATGCTCATATAACTTCATATCAATACATATAGCTACGGATCTACACATACATGCTCATATAACTTCATATCAATACATATAGCTACGGATCTACCCATACATGTTCATATAATTACATATTTACACATATAACTACGGATCTACACATACATGCTTATATAACTACATATCAATACATATTTGAACATGCTAATACTCATAAGTATACATATACGAAATTAATGTATAACAGTTTATAAGAGCACCAAACAAAGGTTACGAATTTTAGTACAAAGAGGAAAAGTAGAACATATGTCTTACCTGATTTGGAGAGCTTATACCACCATAAATCCAGATCCGATCCAACCTTAACCTCTCAACCCTCACAATTTCGGGGGAAAATGACGATGAAGAAGAAGTAGTAGTAGAGAATGAGATGATAGGACAATCTAAAGTTAATGATGTATATATAGTAGGATCTAGGTTTAGGTAGATTACTAAAATGCCCCCAGATCTACCAAAATCACAAAAGTGCCATAACCATAGTGACTACCATGCCCCTTAATAATTCATCTATTTACAAAACATACATAGCCTTCATAAAATGACTAGAGTACCCCTACTCAAAAATCTAAATACCCAACATGTCATCCGAAATAAAAAACCAAATAAAATAATCATTATTTAAGTACAGGGTATTACAAAAACCGTTAAGTGAGTGGACTCCTGTTGAGACAAACAGTGCTAGTTGGAATTCCAAAGATTTAAATGCTTTATAGAATGGTTAAACGGTCGAAACTCATGAAGGGATTTCAAAAGTTAAACGGTCGAAACACCAAATTCTAATTTCACAATTTAAACAGCTTAGGATGAAGGAGGATGAAGTTTTTGGTGAGTTTGAGGCTAGATTAACTGATATAGTAACTAGTTGTCACAATCTAGGAGAGCCTATTACTGAGACTACCATAGTGAAGAAAATTCTTAGGTCTCTACCTAAACGTTTTCAGTCTGAGGTTACTATCATATTTGAAATTATGAGTTTCAAAGATATTAAACTTGAAGAATTGGCAGGGAATCTAAAATCATATGAGATTGAGATGTGTGCTCAATCCTCTAAGAAGTCTAGCGGCACAAAAGAGAAAATCATATCTTTTAAGATAACTAAGGATGATCCTAGTGAGTCTGATGAGGAGGGTGAGAGTAGTCCAAGACAGTTTAATATGATCATGAAGTAGTTTTATAAGTTTTTAAAATCTTCTTATGGTCAATAATTGATTAAAGGACAAAAATTTGGAGATAAATCATATGATTTTAAAAATAAAAAGTCCAAAATCAGAATGACAAGGTTGACCCTAAAAACAAGAAACCTTAATGTTTTGAATGTCATGGGTTTGGTCACATAGCTGTTAAGTGCGCTAATTAGTCGAAAAAGACAAAAGGTATAACTGTCACTTGGGATGATGGATCAGATGATGGAACAGCTAGTGACTTTGCTGAGTCTGACCTAGCTGATGGGTATAAGGATTTTACTGCGTTGGCATCACAAAATAAGGTGATTGAAGAAGTTGCTACAAGATAGACAATGCCTGGGATGAAGATTTTGAGGATAATGAAGATCGTGGGGACTCGTATGAAGATGCATACAACAAACTTTATGAAAAGTCAACACATATTAGAAAAGTATTTTCAAAATATATAGTTTAATTTAATAGTGTTAACAAGGAAAGACAGTCCCTAAGAGATGAGTTAACCAATAGTTCTTAGACATTAAATCTCGTGCAGACCCAAAAGCTCAATTGTCTGAGAAATTGGTTGAGTCTGAAGAAGAAATAAATCAGGCTTTGAATAATGTAGATGATCTTAATAAGGAATTAAGCACTCTAAGTTTGGAATTGGGTGAGAAATCTACAAGGATTGAGGGTTTGGAAAAGAAATTAAAGGATGCTAATTCAACTATCCATAAATGGTCTAGTGGAACTCTTAAGCTTAATTATATGTTGAGTATGGGAAAATCTGCAGGAAATACAAAGGGGTTAGGGTTCAAAGGAACAACAAGTAATTCAAACATCGTTTCCAAAACAACCTTTATAAGAGGCTCCCAAGTAGCATCTAGTTCTTTTCAAGGTAATTCTGATAGAAATTTTAATGCTCAATTTTATGTTAGAAAACCTGTTGAGAATAAGCCTCTCTTTATCTCTAAAATCCTTAACGGTTCGAACAATGGTTTTCAAATTTTTATTCTAGTATGTCATCATTGTGGAGTGAAAGATCACATTCGACCTTTATGTTCAAAATTAAGAGGAAGAACATTGAAATATGAGAAGAATTAGAAAACTCGAAAAGAACCCAATGTTGAAGATCAAATTTGGGTGTTGAGTGAAGTGGTAAAGAGTCTGTCTAGGCTGGCAAATAGAACTCCAAAAATTAGACAGGTGTGGGTTAGGAAATGTGAGCTACACTGTTTGGTTGCTCATATTGAATGTAGAGCACTTGACTTTAATTATGAGAAAGGTCTTGATTATATATCCACAAATTCTCAGTCGACAGACATCTGTACAAAACCATTAAAATTTCAAAAGCATGTGCATCTTAGAAAATCTAATGGTCTGTTCTCATTAGAATATATTTCTTCATATGTATCATTCTAAGAATATCTTGCATTATCTTTTATCCTAGAATTGATACATTATCGTGTATTGTTTTTTAAATTTTTTAATTTTTATGCATGCATAATGATTTACTACTATTAGGATTATTCATGCATGCATCATTATGACAAAAATGATCAAAATTATAAAATAAAATTCTTAGCATGTTGAGTTTGGCTAAGGGTATAAAGGGTTGTCATATTTTATTATATTCTCATATTTACTTATCTTATTATGCTTATGAGAATTTGAGGTATTGGTCTGACCCAAGGATATGAGTTGTTTACTTGACATGTTTAAGTACTACTTTTAAAACCTCATTAACTTTGGGTGCTTATTGTACTTCGGAGATGAATGTAATGCTTGTTGAAACTTTTAGTCTTTCTCATCAAATCCGAAGTGATATGTAGGTTCATGAGCTATGCTAGATTGATCTATGCTTTGGAAGACCTTTTGCATGCTTATGAATGTTGTGGCAATGTTGAAAGAGGAAAAAATTAGTTCTTCGATTTGAGTAATCGGGCCTCCTACCACAAAGTAGCAGAGTGTTCGCATAAAAATGGGAGAAGACTAATGAGCATAAATCCCAAGGAAGAAGCTCGGGCCCAGTTGGTCGGGACTAAAAATCCTTGCTGGAAAGTCCGGAGCTTAGAAAAATAAAATAGGATAAGGTGAAAAGGTGGAAAAGATTAATTTGTGAGGCAAAAAGAAAATAAATTGTGTTTTCCTTAATTAACAATCAGGTCCGAGCTAAAGATTTAACTTTTAGCATAGGTTTTGGACTGAAGTATCATCATGGTTAGTGAGGAGATTATTAGAATTAGTACGTATTGCTTTCATTTTAATTGTTTGCTTGCACCTGAATATTTTTCATATATGTAAATGCTATATAAAACTTGTCTTGTGACTACTTATAACTACAAGGTACGTGAGTTGATTTTCTTCACTATCGTGTGTATAATAGCTAAGTCAAATATGCGAATATGATGTGTTAATGGTTAGCTCATTGTCTTTACTGCTCTGCTCACATGTTTCTAAGAACAAAAAAAAAAAATTTAGTTGAACATTTTGCATTCATGCATTAGTATTAAGTTCATGCATTGTAGATATTTTTGTTACTTGAGAATCAAGATATAATCTTAGAGAGTACTTTATCTTAGTATTTAGTGCTTGGCTTATATTCTCTAGAGTCTCCTCTGTAATCTTTTTCCTATGTTTACATTTTACGGTTTTCCCTTTATATCTTTTATATGCTTTGATTGTTATATCTTTGATTGTCATTTCAGTGACAAAAAGGGGGAGAAGTATTAAGTAAGGGGGAGAGATTGTTTGGTTTAGGGGGAAAAGTATTTAGTAAGGGGGAGTATTTTGGATATTATGATGATCATTATGCTTTAATTGCTGTTGTGTTATTCTTTTGATCATTATATTGATTTATATATGTTTTCCACACTTGTTTTTCATGGTATATTGTTTAGTGTTGTTGTTGCAGGATTAGAAGATCGTCATGAGGGAAAACTGATATTCTATGTCTATGTTTGTGGGTGTGTGTTCATAGGTATAGATATTATGTTGTTATTCGTGAGAATATCTTTGTAAAACATGGTTCTGTCTCAGAAATGCTAAGGGGGAGATTGTAAGAACATTTATATTATTTTTTATGTTTGGCATGTTCAAGACAATAACCATGTTGAGTGAATCGTGAAGTCGGGTAGGTTTAGAAAAATTGAAGTGGTCTTGCAAAGGCATTAACAAGCTTTGTCAAATTTAAATCAAGCTTAAACAAAGTGAAAAATACAAGAGAAATGAAGAAGGAGCAAGTTTGAGCAAAAATTGCATTCCGGAGGTTATAAACGATATTTTTCGGACCCGAAACTTCAAGAATCATGCTAATGGAGTCGAGGTGTTCAAATGGCACTATATCCAAGAAAAGTGGTTTCCATGAATTTTGCTACGCTCAGCCTACGCGCCCAGCAGTTAAAAGTGGTTAGAAAGTGCTAAAACTATGCTCATCCTATGCCCGGTGGAAATTAGCCTACGCGACGCGCGTAGCTTTCCTACACACCACGCGTAGGTGGGACTGCGAAGTCAAGTTGTGAAATCTCAATTTTGTCCCCAACTTAAGATCTTTTGATGTGGCTATGACTCAAATACTTTGATATACGTGATATATACATATTAAAGACTAGATCAAAGGGTTTTGTTCAGTTTGATATGGAATTATGAAAAAGGGTAACCTTAGGGTTTCCCTTAGTTATCTCTATACATAGGAGGAATCTTTACAAATTTTGTAGAGCTTTTTGGGTGAGATCTCTGCAATTCTTCTACAGTCCGTATTCTTCTGCAGAGAGAGAGATAAAGATAGAAAATTATTGATTGATCATATATCTTCTAGTTCTCTCTTAGTGTTTATTCAATTGTACTTATACATTGATTATCTTATGCACAATTAGATGCCCTAGATTCTGAAAAATCAACACACCATCTATTGCAACGTGGTTGCTTTGATCCATTGAGAAGCGGAGCCGTCTGAGTGCGAAGATCAGAGCAGAAGGTTTCGTGGTTATTTGATCCGTTGAGAAGCAGAGCCATCAGTTTGTGGAACGCGAGTGATTCAACTTCGTCAGACGTCGAGTGGAGAAAGGCAGATTATGAGTGATTTGTAAGTCTAAAACTTTATAGAGTATGTGTATTGCTTGATTCATAGTGCATCGATACCCGAACGTATTCGTGATTTTTACTTGGTGTTTTTCCAAGGTTTTTCATGTAAAATCTCGGTGTCTTCTCATGATTTATTTTATACACTTATATTCATGATTGCTTGATTTAATCTGATTAGAGATTTAGGGTTTCATGATTAATTAAAATTGAATTTCTGCTAGATAATTTTAATTGATCTTATAATTGACAAAAAACCTATTCACCCCCTCTAGGCTATTTTTCTTGATCGTCTAGGTAATTTCATTATGTTTGGCAGAACTTTTGCTTCTACTTTTACGCAAAAGAAAAAGAGAAGAAAAAGTTGTTTTGAGAAGCTGGTATCCCCAGTTTCTTCAAAACGCTCTTCCAAGACTTAGAAACTCTTCTAAATTTTTTGACAAACACCATTCAAAACAAATTTTCTATCCAAAAAGCTGAAAATAATATTTGAAAAGCCAATCTAAGCAAGGCCTCGAAACCTTCTTAGTTCTTAATCCCAAGTGACACACATGACTCTGTGCCCAACATATGTACCAAGCTCAATTTCCAACATATATACATACCTCAAATATATTACAATGTCCAAATTAACATTAATAATGTCAATTTCCCTATATCCTACTATCTCGGGTAATTATCAAACATGTGACATATATACATCACAACCACCCAATATATCATCAACATACAATATCACATTAACCAAACCCATCCCAATCTTTAAATTAATATTCAATTACCTTTAACTCAATAATAGATACTGCATAAAAAATCTCTCTTGAACTTGATATAGAAGAATGGGTAAAGAGAAGTTGGAGCAACAATGGTGGATTTTTGAAGAGAGAAGATAAGTAATTGGGTGGATTTTGTCTTTTCCCCCCAAAGTCCAACTCTTCAAAAATTGCGAATTAGTCCAAATATTTTTTAAAATCATAGTGTAGCACCGACACTCTAACACTAATCACCAAAATATATTGCTGGCCAACTTAGACAAAAAAAATCCTACCCCGGGCTCACGAGACCACATAGTTGTCCGAAAGAGAGCATACCGCTCTGCCATAGTCGCGAGTCTCTTTATAGTCACGACTGTTGTCATCATTACAAAAAATCAAAAACTTTGCGACATATTGAGATTTAAATTGTTTGCCACTAGAACACCAAAAACTGAGTTTTTTTTTTTCTTTTTCAATAAATAAAATTGAAAAAATAATTTTACTGTCAATAACCCTAAAACTTTTAATGCCGTGATTTTAGATGATAATATATAGTCCGTCGTTAAAAATTATAGCGACAGTTTTTACCCCTTTAGTGGCGGTTGTGACAACTACTAAAACACTTATTTCTTGTAGTGTGCATAGTTAATAAGGTGGGAACTTCTAGGCAAAAAATTCGAATTGGGAGGGCCGGGTGGTCCTCCCGGGGATCGAACTGACCTACCCCAAACCGACATAGGGCGCTTGAGAGAAACATGTCGAAGGAACTCAACAAAATGACCTCATAGCTTGGGGAAGGGGTAATGCAACACAATGGTGAAATGAGTTCAAAAACACCTGAAATACATTGGCAAGCCACATAACATTCATGAAACTTCTATGTGCAAAGAAAAAACATAACCCACTCACTACAAGACTGATATTCACTACCCCAATTCTGATCAATAATTAGTAGCCAAATGCCTTCGACTACGAAAATGCCTCACCCAATCGTCTTTGAATATTCTCATAAGGATACATAGAACATGAACACTCCTTGACTGAACTGTCCCCTTTCAGTTCGATTGCAAACACCTTCAAATAGATTTTCGAACAAGTTAAAATAAAGTTCCGTTTCTGTGAACAATCTCTATAATATCTTCAATTTAGATGTATATAGCTATACTGAGAAATATAAGAACACAACCCTAATTCACTATTGTATAATGAGCACAGTTACATACCCTTCATAACTGTGCTCATTGCTTAATCATAGTGTATGAGTTCACAATCGCTTCTTCAATCCAAAGCACGTAGTTGACACAAAATAAGCACGAAAATCACAACTCGTTTAGAATTCTTTAGATCACGAAATTTGTCAACATAAAAGTTTACGCTCAAAGGAATAACAATCGCACTAATAATAAACACACTAAACTAATAGGGAAAAAAATAAAAATAAAAAAACAGACTAATCCAAAAACACAAAATAATAATAATAATAAATGAAAGTTAAACATAAAAACTTGACTTCTTTCTCTAATGTCTTTATAGCTCTAACTTCAAGTTCACCTTTTCTGAATCGAATTCTACATTAATGTTGTTCGGTTCATCGCTCTCTTCCAAATCAACTACTTTCGGAATAGGCTTATCCAACATCTGTATATATGGCTTGGTAGGGTCATCTTCATGACCAGATTGATAGAGCACAGGTGATGTATGCTGTGGGAGTGCATGGCACTCCATAGCTTCGCTACGTTCTCTCTGACCAGAATCGTCTTCTCCCAGGTGAGATTCATAGTGATATAAAAGGGCTCGAGCATTCGAAAAAATCTTATCGCATACTCGACAAGCGATAAGGATGGTAGGGAGGTCCGAGCTAGACCTATGTGGTCTGTCCCAACCATTTTCAGACATGATAGAACAGAAAGCCCTATAAATGCACTGCTAGGGATGCAATGAGTTGGTAGAGAACCTGTATAACAATATATATAGAACACTTGAATTGTAAGATTTTATTTTATTAATTTTGAAAAAGTGGTCATTTAATATATTTTTAATGGTTGCAATTATGGTAGGAAAGCTGTTGTAAAAAATATATTAAGTGCATTTATTTATGAAAAAGACTATATTTGCACTTAATAAATATATTGTGAATGCATTTCACGTTTAGGATAAGTAAGGTATTTTTATTAATTTGTTTACAACATGATAAATAGTTTAGAAAGAGAATGCATGTATTAGCAAAGGACACTTGGAAAGTTGACTCCCTCATTTAATGTTAGGTAGATTATGGTAATAAAGCCTAAAGTTGAGCCCCCATTAATGGCTCGTAAAATAAACAAAATATATTTATCTATTTACAGTGCATATATTTGTGAGGTTCTGTAGAATGTATAGTATTATTTTAATTATAATATCTGTAAGGAACTTTACAAAATGCTTATTTATAATTTTATATATAGAATTGTGATGCTATTTAAATGAAGAATCCATTTTCAAAATAAAATATTAATAGCAATGATATAATCTAAACATTCTATAATCTCATTACTGCTTTTCTTTGACAATTGTAATATATAGTTGGCCATTTAATAAAGTTTTATTTTCAAATATTTTTTTACTTTCCATAGTTCCCACGCAACAACAATTAATGTACTTTTATGTCTTTAATGGGTATCTTTAATAAGCTCTTATCATCATTCAGGAATACTCTGTAGATCCCGCTTTTATGACTCCATTACTGGAGTGTGTTAAACAAAAAATAAATTTGCTGATCTTATTAATTATAACTATTTTTTGTTTGAATATTTGTTGTTCTTGTTGGGGTTAACGGCGCAATCGATCGAAGTAATAAATAATACTCCCTCCGTCCCATAATAGTTGTTCAATTTGGACTTTTTAACATTTTATTAATTTGGGTTGACTAATGTGCAATTTTCAATTTTGACCTTAATGATATATATAGTATTATGGTGGAGTCCGGTATTTGTTTATTTATTTTTTTATATTTAATTACCGTGGCGAGTTCAATGATTGCAGTTTTTTTTTTTATTTTTTAAGAAATTCAAATTTGTCCTTAATTGGGAACCCATCGAAAAACAATAGAAAAAAACCTTACACCACTATACAATAAAAGGTAAATAAAAAGTGTTTAATTTACACATTCAAAGTCTTTTTACAAAAGCCGTTATGCCATTTAGCCTCTGTTTGGATTGACTTTTCAAACACTGTTTTTGGCTTGCAGAAGAGAAAAACTGTTGTGAACGGAGTTTGACATATTTTTTAGAAGTGCTTCTAGCACTTGGAAGAACGTTTAAAAGAAGCTGGGGGTACCAGCTTCTCAGAACAACTTCTGCTTCTCTTTTTCTTCTGCGTAAAGCTAGAAGCAGAAGCTTTGCCAAACATGACCTTAGTATCAATTCACGATTTTTTTATGTTGTATCTTTTCTTGGATTTTAGGTTAAAGACAATAATCCCAAATAAATTTCATGGTCATTAATGTTAAAAGATGTATCCGAGTACTTTGGACTTTGAAACGGTGCGAAACTGAGTCAAATTGGGCTGAAGTGGAAAAGTCATAAGCAGATTGAATGTCCAACCAAAAAAAGTAATTAGCCATGTGTTAGCCCCTTGAAGACTTGGGGGTGGGGGCTTTGCCTTAGTGAGATGGGCAAAGACCCCAAGGCAGCACCCATGTGCAATGGGGGCTGAGAATGACTCTTGGAGTGGCATTGGAAGAAGAAGTCATAAAATAATCTAAATGTTGGAGAAAATTCAAGAAGCAACCTTATGGCAAATGGCATGAATCTACAAAAGGAGGTTATTGAGAATTATTGATTAAATCCATTATTCCTCCTCAGATATGGTTGATATTTGTTTTGGCCAGAGTGACTTTTGTGTATTTTGCATATATATGGGGGTAAGTGAGCTTGACAAAAGTTGGCCGCCAACAACCCAACAAGGCCTTGGCAAGCCTTGGCTAGGGTATGTATAGGCAGGCCTATGGACATGCGTGGACATGGTTTGACAACACTTGGCTTGACGATATGGTCCGTGACAGTGGTGCGGTGTTGATGACAATGTTGACACTTGTGTGTACACTTGGATTGGCTAGCCTTGCATGCCTTGCCCACTATTGTGCTAACTTGCCCTTGGGCAAGGATTGACTTGACTTGGCATGTGCTGGAGTACATGCAAGGTGCATGGCTTGGAAAGTCGTGCACATATCAAGCTTTAACAATGCTAACTTGTCTTTGACAAGGCCATGACACCACAAATGGATGACTTCGGAATGCAAGGCGTGGAACAATGCATGACTTGACATTGTCATGGCATGACGCAATGCATGCCATGTCATTGGCGTGGTTTAGAGCATGCTCAGATTGGTGATACTAGTGCATGGCAAGATGAAGACAACATTGCAGAGAAGCTGAGCAAAGACCAAGGCATATGTTTATATAGCTTGGTGGTGTGCTGGAGTACACATGGCATGTGATATTCAAACAAGGAATTACATGTGGCACAATAGATCCTGTTAGTCACTAATTAACCCTAGAGGGGGGGGGGGGGGGTGAATAGGGTGTTCAAAAATAAGTCTAACTCTTTTCGAAAATGGAACACACTATAATCAAAAATCAATTTCTCAATAAGCAAGTGGATGATTCAATTTAAACTTTTATAATAATTAATTTCAAGACAAATTAGCATACAAGATATTCAAGCAATTATAACATGCAAAATACTCAAGTAAAGATAAAGAGATAGAGAGATTGACACCGTGATTTTTTCGAGGTTCGGTAACTCCTACTCCTCGGCTCAAGAACCCCTTCTTGAGACTTTTCCCGATCCTTTCACTATGGCCCTTCCTTCACAGGTGGAATGACAAACCTTTACAACACAAGCCTCTCGAGCTTGTCTCTCAATCAAGAGAACAACCCTCTCTTGAACAATCGGTGGACTTCACTTGTCCGAGATTACAAATTCGTATGTAATCAATAAAATCACTCAAGAACAAAAACACTCAAAACCCAAAGGTTTTTATGGAAGATAAATCAATATAAGCTCAAGTATTTTTGGTGATTTTACAATAGCTCTAGAAATGTATTCTCAAAGGATATAATCAATGAATGATATTTGGAGAATAAGAAGAGATTCTAGAGGTTTTGATTTTCAAAGAAACTTGGAGAAAATCAGATTTTCAAAGCTTGGTTTCAATGGCTTTTGAAGAGAAAATTTCTGCAGAATTTTTGATAGCTTTCTTTCTCTTTTGTATTTCAATCTCTTAATCTTCAATATACACATCTCATTCTATATATAGCATTTCATTAGGGTTTTGAAGAGTGATTATAGTATTTGAAAGACAAGAGCCGTTTGAACACCATTAAACACGATCCACAAAACATGGGAATTGTTTTCTGAAAATATGCAGATTTTAAGCAACTTCTAGTCGACTATTTCTCTATTGTAGTCGACTACAATGGACCATCTAGTCGACTAGATTGAGTTCTAGTCGACTACTTTGGACCATCTAGTCGACTAGAATGAGTTCTAGTCGACTACAATGAGTAGTCTAGTCGACTCAAGCTTGTTTCAGTCGACTCTTTTGATGTGGATGAAAAACCAATAGCTACTGGTTGAAATAGTCGACTACTAGAAAATACACAGGGTGATTCTAGTCGACTATAACAAGAAAAATTTTTAATAAAAATATTTTTCTTTCCGTTTAAGTTTGGTAAAGCGTTTTTCATTTCATTTGAGTTCGGTTCATTTTATACTTGAGCTTATACGATAAAATCGACACATAAAATTACCTTGTTACAATGATCGCTCCCCGACCTATCTACCCCGAGTCTTGAGTCTTCGACTTTCGCTTTTGCCGTTGAATTAATTGATTTTCCTTTTTCGCTTCAATTTCTTTCACAGCTTTTCGCTTTAAATCAAGCTTTCTTTCCGAGCTTGTTTTTCGTGTAGTTTCCTTTTCGAGTTTGATTTCTGAGTCGTTCACCTGTCTTTTGCTGAAAATATAAACTCGATAATTCATTAGTATCAAACACTCTTCAATGGTTTGTTATCATCATTTTTGGAATTGTTTGCCGAAAGTAAATTTCAAAGCCAACAATCTCCCCCTTGATGATGACAAAACATTTTGTGTTTGCTTGGCATTTGGCGAAACATCAAGTGATGCTCCCCCTCAACATGTGCATAATATTTTGATCAAATGCTCCCCCTTAGTAAATGAAATTTGCAGTTTAATAGGCATTTTGATACAATATATAAAAATAGGCGCACATTTGAGATAGCAAAAATAAACAGCCTATCATAGATGTTTCAGTTTAATACAAGCTGCTTATACTAATGAAAAACATGGAAAGGAAAACAAACAAGTTTCCAAATAACCATAACAAGCCACACAAAAACAGAAATTGCTAATGTCGGATAGTGAAATGCATGACAGTACAATAGCATAATTTCTCCCCCTTTTTGTCAGCGTCGAGGGGTGCGTGAGCGAGGGTTCCTGTGTGCAAGAGTGAGGTCATCAAGTGACCCGGCCAGATTTGTAATACGGGTAGACATTTCCTCATCATGAAGAACAAGGCGCTCATTGATCAATCGAATGGCTTCCGTATTTTGGTTCACAGTCGTATCAAGGCGCTGAAGCATTTGTTCCTGCTGCTTAAGGAGCTCTGTATTGCTTTGAACAACCCCAAGAAGTTGGTTGAGAAGAGCAGCTTGAGAAGCCGAAGCACCGTCCAACGGAGGGACCGAGGAAGAGGCTTCCTGGCGCGATGCAGAACCGCTAGGAGCAGTACGTGAACGAGGAGCAGGTGCAATTTCAGAAATGAAATTTCCTTCCGCATCAGAAGAAATATGCATATGTTTGACATGAGTGGCGTCAAGAAAAATAGGGTGATGCTCGGACACTTCATTCGGAAAATTAAAACCTTTCCGCTGCAGTAGATATGTAATATGTGCAAGAAAGAAAAGCGGGCCAGATGGCTTGCGCTGACATGTGAGGATGACGGAACGAAAAATATAAGCTAAATCAACGCGGGTTCCTGTCAAAACGCAATAAACCAAAAAAGCCTCCATACGAGAAACACTGCTACGACTACCAGTTTTAGGCAGAATATAGTAAATAATAACATTATGAATTAATCTAGCCTCGGGTAGTAGCATAGAAGAGGTAATACCGGCGTTTTGCGAAATTTCCTTGTCGACACATATTGCCCGAACAACCTCAATACAATCGAAACCATCAGCCTTATACCAGTCCTTGGAGAAGTGGCGGATACCGTCATTCGGAAGCAAGAAAATGCGCTTGATTTCACTGTCATCAACGGTCTCGTCTTCACCACATAAATTAAAATGAAGATGAGAGAGTAATTTCTCCTTGTGATTTTTAAGAGAAGCGTAGAAAGCTTTGACAATTCGCGGAAATACTGGAATGTCAAGAGAAACGAAAAAATCCCAACCAATTGCTCGGAATAACTCGAAAGTTTGAGCCCGAATTTCAGTGCATAAATCTTGTGTGACAATATGGCAAGGTGTAGGAGCACGGTGATAAAAAACAGTGATGAATTTATTTCTATTATCATCATCAAGAAGAAGTACCTCAAGAAGAAGAGATTCATTCGACTCCTCTTCGTCAACGGCCGTAGGAATGCGTGGATTGGTGGAGCTTTGGCCTCCATCAATGCGTGAACGTTTTCGAAATAGACCTCGAGTCTTCGGTGGCATTGTAGAAGATGATGCACAAATATATAGGGATATATAGATATATGATGGTGTATATATATAGATGTGTGAGAGAGTGAGAATGATGAAATTTGGATGAGGGAAATGGGTGGAAGATGATGGAAATGTGAAATTAATGAGGGATAGGTGAAGATTTGAAGGTATAAGTGGTAGTAGGAGAGGGATTGAGATGAGAGGGTTTGAAGGTGGGTGAGGGTTTGAAGGAGGCGGATGGAGAAGATGAGATGAGGTTTAGGTTTTATAGTGGGTTGAGTCGACTAGGTCTAGGTGAGTCGGTTAGATTTAGGTTTGAGTCGACTAGGCTAGGTTTGAGTCGACTAGGAAGGCAAAGTAGTCGACTACAACAATATTTGAGTCGACTAGAATGGAAGATGAGTCGACTAGAATGGCAATGAGTCGACTAGAAGGTGAAGACCATGAAATGGTGTAGCTACTGACCAAAGTAGTCAACTAGATTGGTTTGAACTACACAGGATGAGTCGACTAGAAGAGAAAAAAAAAAAAAGAAAAAAAATGATAAAAATAGATAAAAATCAGGAAATAAATACATAAAAATAGCAGAAATATTAAAAATAAAGATTATGACAGAAATTAAGATAAAACATCAAAATCCATGGCCATTCCGATTTCACGACGAATTTTAGAAAATGATTCGTCCGCAAGTGGTTTTGTAAAAATATCCGCCAATTGATTTTTAGTGTCGATAAAGATCAATTCAACGTCACCCTTAGCAACATGATCACGTAAAAAATGATGCATAATCTCTATATGCTTGGCGCGTGAGTGATGAATAGGATTCTTTGAAATACAAATCGCACTCGTATTATCGCATTTAATAGGCACGTGAGAGAAAGTAAGACCGAAATCAAGTAGTTGTTGCTTAATATAAAGAGTTTGAGCGCAACTACTACCGGCTGCCACATATTCAGCTTCGGCCGTAGATAATGCAACGGAATTTTGCTTTTTACTTGACCAAGATACTAGTGAGTGTACTAGAAAATGACAAGTACCGCTTGTGCTTTTACGATCAATTCTACATCCCGCAAAATCGGCATCCGAATAACTAATAAGATCAATTGAAGTTCCACGTGGATACCAAAGCCCTAAGTATATTGTACCACTTAGGTAGCGAAAAATGCGTTTGACCGCAAGCAAGTGAGATTCCTTAGGACATGATTGAAATCGGGCACATAAGCATACACTAAACATTATATCCGGTCTACTAGCGGTTAAATAAAGCAAACTACCGATCATGCCTCTATAATTAGTAATATCAACACATTTACCATTTTCATCTTTATCAATCTTAATAGAGGAACTCATAGGAGTTATGGCATGTTTGGTAGCCTCCATACCAAATCGCTTTAGCAAATCTTTAGTGTACTTGGATTGGATAATGAATAAGCCATCCGAGCTTTGCTTGATTTGCAACCCTAAGAAGAAAATCAACTCACCCATCATGCTCATTTCAAATTCGTTTTGCATACTTGTGGCAAATTCCCTATATAAAGAATTATTTGTTGAGCCGAAAATAATGTCGTCAACATAAATTTGGATAATCAACAAATTATTCTTAATGGTTTTTGTAAAAAGTGTGTTATCAATCTTCCCTCTTGTAAAACCATTTTGAGTTAAAAACCCGCTAAGTCTCTCATACCAAGCTCGAGGAGCTTGCTTTAAACCATATAGAGCTTTAGCCAATTTGAAAACATGATTTGGAAAAAGATTATTTTCAAAACCGGGTGGTTGCTTCACAAAAACTTCTTCTTCTATGACACCATTTAAGAAAGCACTTTTGACATCCATTTGATAAAGAGTGAAATTTCTATATGATGCAAATGGAAGAAGCATTCTAATTGCTTCTAATCTAGCTACCGGTGCAAAGGTCTCATCATAGTCGATGCCTTCCTCTTGATTATATCCTTGAGCTACCAATCTTGCTTTATTTCGAATAATTACTCCATTCTCATCCTTTTTGTTTCGAAAAACCCATTTTGTGCCAATTATAGTTTGATTTTCGGGTCTAGGAACTAAACGCCAAACTTGATTGCGTTCAAATTGATTTAGTTCCTCTTGCATTGCTACGATCCAAGAATCATCACATTGAGCTTCGTGGAAGTTCTTGGGTTCGAATTGCGATACAAAGGCCATGTGGTTGCAAAAATCTTTAAGTTGAGATCTAGTACTAACCCCTTTTGAAGGATTACCTATGACTTGATCAAGAGGATGATTGTGAACAATCCTCCATGCTTTAGGCATTGAGTTGGTCAAGTCATCATTGGATTGATGCTCAACTTCCCTCATTTCCTTTTGGCTACATGATGAGTTGGAGATATTGAGAGTATTTAGATTATCCTCAATCCCAACAACCTCATCTTCTTCTAGGTCAATTCTAGGTGATGGTGGTGAGGGTGATTCATCAAAGACAACATGAATAGACTCAACCATGGTTAGAGTCCTTTTGTTATAAACCCGAAATGCTTTACTTCTTGTAGAATATCCTAGGAAAATTGCTTCATCCGATTTGGAGTCGAATTTTCCAAGGTTATCTTTATCATTTAACACAAAACATTTACACCCGAAAACTTTGAAATACCCAATATTGGGCTTTCGACCATTCCACAACTCATAGGGCGTTTTCCCCAACTTCATCCGAATAATAACACGATTAATTATATGGCAAGCGGTGTTTACCGCTTCCGCCCAAAGGCTTCGGGGAAGGTTGTGCTCATTTAACATGGTTCGAGCCATCTCTTGTAGAGATCGATTCTTTCTTTCAACTACACCGTTTTGTTGAGGGGTTCTAGGGGCCGAGAGATCATGAGAAACACCGAGGTCATCACATAATTTCTCTAAGTCTTGATTTTCAAACTCCCTACCTCTATCACTTCTAATTTTCTTGATTTTCAAATCTTTTTCATTTTGAATGACTCTATAAAATCTTTCAAGAATGGAGTGAGTTTCATTTTTATGAGCAAGAAAGTGAACCCAAGTATATCTAGAGTAGTCATCAACTATAACAAGTACATAGAGTTTCCCGGCTAAGCTAGCCGTTCTCTCCGGACCAAAGAGATCCATGTGAAGTAATTCTAGAGGTCTAGAAGTGGTAATATCTTTCTTTCTCTTGAAAGAGGATTTAACTTGCTTGCCTACTTGACATGCGCTACATATTTTATCTTTCGAAAATTTAGTCTTTGGGAGGCCTTTGACTAAATCATTTTTGGATAAACGATGAATGAGGTCCATACTAGCATGTCCTAGACGCCTATGCCATAACCAACTATTTTCGCTAGATGTGACAAAACATTTAACATCTTGGTCATGCAATTCACATAGCAACAAAATATACAAGTTTCCATTTCTTTTGGCATTGAACATTTGCTTCCCATCTTTCTTGATTATGCATGCATTTGTCCTAAATATAACATCATAGCCCTTGTCACATAATTGACTAATACTAAACAAATTATGCTTCAACCCATCAACTAAAAGCACATCATCTATAGAGAGAGAAGAGGAAATACCGATTGAGCCAATTCCTATAATTTTGCCTTTAGAGTTGTCTCCAAAAGTTACATTTCCTCCTTCATATGTTTTTAGTGAAATAAACTTTGATTTATCTCCCGTCATATGCCTTGAGCATCCGCTATCGAGAAACCATTTTTCTTTTGATGCGGACTTCAAGCATACCTACAAAACAAGTTCAAGTAACTTTTATTGGTACCCAATCTGTTTTGGGTCCATTTTGGTTAGATAGATACGCAATAGTTCCTTTTGGAACCCAAATTTGTTTTGTTACAACATTTTCTTTTCTATGAGAGCATGCAATAGATCCTTTCGGAACCCAAACCATTTTTGACATAATTTTCTTCTTTCTATGAAAGCATACATTTGCTTTGTGTCATTTTCTATTGAAATAGTAGCAAGTAACATGTTTATAATCATTTGAAGAAGCATGAGATGATTTTCTAGTAAATGTAGAGCTAAGTGATTTTCTCTTTTTCAAAATGAGAGCATTTTTGTCAAAAGCATCATACCCTAGACCGCATTTATCAAATGATCCTTTTTGTCTTCCTAACATGATACTAAGGTTCTCTTTTCCTTTTGTAAATTTTGCTAAAACATTTATTTGATCATCAATAGTATTTTTCAAACGAATATTTTCCTTTTCTAGCTCAATGCTTTTGTCATTGCAAGAAACTTCTAAGCTTGAACTAGTGAGACTACATGAAGATTTAGCTTTCTTAAGAAGGATATATTTTCTAGCTAATTTTTCGAATTCATCATGTAATTCTTCAAACACATCTTGCAATTCATTGTAATCAAGAAGAAGTTCATCATATGATAGTTTATCTAAATCATTTAAATTTAAATGTACCTCTTCTTCATTTGCCATGAGACAAATGTTTGCCATTTCCTCACTACTTTTCTCCTCATCCGAGTCGCATGAGTCATAGTCATCCCATGTGACATTCATTGCCATCTTGCTAGATCTTTTCTCGTTTTCCTTTTTGAGCTTGAAGCAATCACTTTTGTAGTGTCCCGGCTTTCCGCAATTAAAACACGTTGGGGGTTCTCTTTTGCTAGGCTCGCCTCTTGGTTCAATTCTTTTCACGAATCTTCCACCATTTGCTTTCTTTCTTTGAAGATGTCTCTTGAATTTTTGGGTGAACAAGGCAATGTCCTCATCCTCTTCTTCTTCACTCGGCTCATTATTTTCATTTTTGGTGAAGACTTGCAAAGCTATCCCCTTTCTCGGCTTGATGTCGTCTTCACGAGCTTTTAATGTTATTTCCCAAGTGAGTAGAGAGCCGAAGATTTCATCGAGACTCATGGTGTTGAGGTCATGAGCTTCTTTGATAGCCGTTACTTTTGCATCCCACTTTGCCGGGAGACTTCTAAGCACTTTTCGTGACGCATCGGATCTAGGAACAATTCTACCAAGATGCTTTAGTCCATTCAAAATATTTGTAAAGCGAGACATCATAGAATTCACATTTTCATCATCTTTCATAGCAAATAATTCATATTCATGCATGAGTATGTCAATTTTAGATTCTCGTACTTGAGATGTACCTTCATAGGTTACTTCAAGTTTATCCCACATTTCTTTTGCCGTTGAACAAGTAGATACACGATTAAATTCATTTGGACTTAAAGCGCAATTTAAATTTACTTTGGCTTTAGCATTGTATGACATGAGTTTACGGTCATCATTATCCCATTCATTGGGTAATTTGGGGATGGTTTTTCCATCAACAATCTTGGTCAATACAAATGGTCATTCAAGAACTACTTGCCAAATTTGGTAATCGATAGCTTGAAGAAAATCTATCATTCTAGTTTTCCAATAGCTATAATTTGATCCATCAAACCATGGGGGCCTATTATTCGATTGTCCTTCAACATGAGTGACTAAATTTGATGACATGATCGTTCTCTAAGACGGTTAAGTCTAAAATAAAATAAAGATTAGGCTCTGATACCAATTGTTAGTCACTAATTAACCCTAGAGGGGGGGGGGGGGGGTGAATAGGGTGTTCAAAAATAAGTCTAACTCTTTTCGAAAATGGAACACACTATAATCAAAAATCAATTTCTCAATAAGCAAGTGGATGATTCAATTTAAACTTTTATAATAATTAATTTCAAGACAAATTAGCATACAAGATATTCAAGCAATTATAACATGCAAAATACTCAAGTAAAGATAAAGAGATAGAGAGATTGACACCGTGATTTTTTCGAGGTTCGGTAACTCCTACTCCTCGGCTCAAGAACCCCTTCTTGAGACTTTTCCCGATCCTTTCACTATGGCCCTTCCTTCACAGGTGGAATGGCAAACCTTTACAACACAAGCCTCTCGAGCTTGTCTCTCAATCAAGAGAACAACCCTCTCTTGAACAATCGGTGGACTTCACTTGTCCGAGATTACAAATTCGTATGTAATCAATAAAATCACTCAAGAACAAAAACACTCAAAACCCAAAGGTTTTTATGGAAGATAAATCAATATAAGCTCAAGTGTTTTTGGTGATTTTACAATAGCTCTAGAAATGTATTCTCAAAGGATATAATCAATGAATGATATTTGGAGAATAAGAAGAGATTCTAGAGGTTTTGATTTTCAAAGAAACTTGGAGAAAATCAGATTTTCAAAGCTTGGTTTCAATGGCTTTTGAAGAGAAAATTTCTGCAGAATTTTTGATAGCTTTCTTTCTCTTTTGTATTTCAATCTCTTAATCTTCAATATACACATCTCATTCTATATATAGCATTTCATTAGGGTTTTGAAGAGTGATTATAGTATTTGAAAGACAAGAGCCGTTTGAACACCATTAAACACGATCCACAAAACATGGGAATTGTTTTCTGAAAATATGCAGATTTTAAGCAACTTCTAGTCGACTACTTCTCTATTGTAGTCGACTACAATGGACCATCTAGTCGACTAGATTGAGTTCTAGTCGACTACTTTGGACCATCTAGTCGACTAGAATGAGTTCTAGTCGACTACAATGAGTAGTCTAGTCGACTCAAGCTTGTTTCAGTCGACTCTTTTGATGTGGATGAAAAACCAATAGCTACTGGTTGAAATAGTCGACTACTAGAAAATACACAGGGTGATTCTAGTCGACTATAACAAGAAAAAAATTTAATAAAAATATTTTTCTTTCCGTTTAAGTTTGGTAAAGCGTTTTTCATTTCATTTGAGTTCGGTTCATTTTATACTTGAGCTTATACGATAAAATCGACACATAAAATTACCTTGTTACAATGATCGCTCCCCGACCTATCTACCCCGAGTCTTGAGTCTTTGACTTTCGCTTTTGCCGTTGAATTAATTGATTTTCCTTTTTCGCTTCAATTTCTTTCACAACTTTTCGCTTTAAATCAAGCTTTCTTTCCGAGCTTGTTTTTCGTGTAGTTTCCTTTTCGAGTTTGATTTCTGAGTCGTTCACCTGTCTTTTGCTGAAAATATAAACTCGATAATTCATTAGTATCAAACACTCTTCAATGGTTTGTTATCATCAATTTTGGAATTGTTTGCCGAAAGTAAATTTCAAAGCCAACAGATCCAAAGATATTGGACAATTGGGCAGTTTGTTGACATGGCTTGTAGTTGTAACCTCTTGATGTATGTGGCACAAGGCTGGCTATGACAGCACACCTATGGGAGGGGTTGTCTCCCAGATCCTAAGAGGGAAGTTGTGTAGACAGTTTTGTGAGTTAGTCTATATAAGCCCTAATGGTGATTCTGTAGAGGGAGAGAGATATAGATTTGTCTTGTACTCCATTACAGAAATAGGTGTTCCTTTATACTATTTGATAATATAGTGAAAGATTGGAGGTGTGTACGTCTATAAACTCTATGTGTCATTTACATTGTTTGTATGATATTCATATTCTGTGCATATTTGGCTAAGTGTTGAGAGGATTAGCTGAATTGGTGTGCAACCAAGACCATCATAGGGCGAAATTTGTAGTGTAAAAATTGGACCATGTGACAGTTGGTATGAAAGCCTTGTTGAGACTCCATGGAAGCACTGCTTGAAAGAGTTTATCGTTTGGAGACCATGGTTGGTGCCCCATATTCTGGGAATACAGACTCTGTCAACCCAAACAAATCTTCTTGCCTACGAGTTGCTGACTCTGCGCAACGTGATTAAAGATTCAGTGACAGACTTGAATGCCAAATTGGATGCCAGAGTGACTTCTGTGTCTGATGATGTTGGCATTGCTGTTAATGTCTTCAAAGGAAATCTGAAGGATATTGAAGACGATGCCACATTACTGAAAAGGGCATGCCACAACATGACATTTCGCGGTGGTGAAAGTGCCCCATCAAAAATAAAAGTGCAAGAACCCAAGGCATTCAGTGGTGCACGAAATGCCAAGGAGTTGGAGAATTTCTTATGGGATGTTGAGCAGTATTTAAAGGTTTCTCGTGTTCCAGACGCTAAGAAGGTGACAATCACAACCATGTACTTATCTAGGGATGCAAAACTATGGTGGCGCACACGGATGGAAGATGATGCTAGTGTTGGATGACCCAAGATTGAGATTTGGGAGACCTTGAAGAAAGAATTGAAGGATCAGTTCCTCCCTTCCAACACAACATGGGTTGCAAGGGAATCCCTCAAGAAATTAATACATACAGGCACCATTCGTGAATACGTAAAGGAGTTCATTTTTTTGATGATGGACATCAAGAACATGTCGGAGGAAGACAAACTATTCAATTTCATGTCAGGGTTGTAGACTTGGGCCCAGACAGAATTGAGAAGGTAAGGTGTCAGAGACTTGCCTACAGCCATTGTTGTGGCAGATGGGCTGTTGGATTTCGAGTGGCGAAGATAATTGCAATGAAAAGAAATCTAATAATGGAGGCAACAACAGAGATAAGGGAAAATGTGTTGCCCCCAAATTCAAGAAGAAAGGAAACAACTTCAAGAAGAATTATGGTGGTCAGAATCAAAACAACAACAAGCCCAGAACTGATGCCAAAGGAGCGAGTCCTAGTGGCACCAAACCCACATACACTGGTGGATGTTTCATTTGCAATGGACCACACCAAGCTAGAGACCACCCAAGGAAGGAAAAGGTGAATGCCATTCAGGTTGGCAAGGATGACAATGACATTGACAGTGATGGAGAAACACCAACAAGGGTGAATCCATTGCAACTTCTCAATGCACTAACAACGGCGAAATCCAAACCATAGAAAGGGATGATATATGTCCAAGCATGGGTAAATGGAAGAGAAGTGTTGGCCATGGTTGATTTTGGTGCTTCACACAATTTCGTGGCAGAAAGAGAAGTGAAACACCTTTGCTTGAAGTTGTCCTAGAATGCTAGCAAGGTGAATGCAGTGAATTCAGATGCCCAACCTATCCAAGGCATGGCAACAGTGACCCTCAAGGTGGGGGAGTGGAAGGACAAGTGCAATGTTATGGCGGTGCCCTTGGATGATTTTGACGTAATACTGGGGATTGACTTTTTTTTTAAGGCAAATGTTGTATTGTTTCCATATCTTGGAGGTATGTTTATTTGTAATGAAACATGCCTTTATTTTGTATCATCTGTTACTAAGGTGCAGTACAAAGACAAACAGAAAGGTGTACTTTCTGCCTTGTAAGTAAATGATGGGTTATGTAGAGGGGAGTGCACTTACCTAGCAGCCTTGATTGAGATCAAGCCTGATGTGATTGTTGAAGTGCCAGATGCAGTAGCAGACATTCTGATGGACTTTAAAGATGTAATGCCACCAGAATTACCCAAGATGCTACCCCCTAGGCGTGCTATTGATCATAAAATTGAGTTGGAGCCTAGAACGAGATCCCCGACCCAAGCACCATACAAAATGGCTCCTAAAGAATTGGCAAAGTGGAAGAAGCAACTTGATGAGTTACTTGATGTTGGTTTAATTCAACCTTCCAAGGCCCCATATGGTGCCCCTGTCCTATTTCAAAAGAAGCAAGATGGATCCATGAGGATGTACATGGATTACAGGGCTCTAAATAAAGTGACGGTGAAGAACAAGTATCCAACTCTTAATGCTGCAGACTTGTTTGACCAATTGTCTAGAGCCACTTACTTTACTAAGTTGGACTTGCGATCTGGGTATTGGCAAGTCAGAGTTGCAGAAGGTGATGAGTCAAAGACGACATGCGTTACCATATATGGTTCCTATGAGTTCCTGGTGATGCCATTTGGACTCACCAACGCCCCAACAACCTTCTGCAATTTAATGAATGATGTATTTTATGTGTACATTGATAAATTTATTGTTGTATATTTAGATGACATTGTAATTTACAACAATACTCTTGAGGAGCATTTGAGACACTTGAGGTGGGTGTTCTCACGGCTTAGAGAACACATGCTCTATGTCAAAAAGGAAAAATGTGAGCCTTGCCGGTAGGAGATCATGTTTCTGGGGCACTGGGTTAGCAAGGGCACAATCCACATGGATGAGCGGAAGGTGAAAGCCATTGTGGAGTGGACTGCTCCAACCAAGGTAACTGAGTTAAGATCATTCCTTGGTCTTGCTAACTATTATCGCAGGTTTATCAATGGCTATTCGAAGATGGTGAATGCCTTGACAGACTTGTTGAAGAAGGATAAACCATGGAGCTGGACAAAGGATTGTGACAATGTCTTTGCAAAGGTGAAGCAAGCTATAACATCTAAACCAATGTTGCCAGACTTTAACTTGCCATTTGAAGTTCACACGTATGCCTCTGATCGAGCCATTGGTGGGGTGTTGGTCCAGGAGGGACACCCTTGTGCATTTGAAAGCAGGAAGCTTAAAGATGCAGAACAAAGATATTTCACCCATGATAAGGAGATGACTGCGATCATACACTGCCTGAAAGCCTGGAGACACTACTTGCTTAGGACCCCATTTGCAGTTATGACGGATAACATTGCAAATACCAACTTCAAGACGCAAAAGAAGTTATCCCCAAAACAAGTAAGGAGGCAATAATTCTTGGCTAAGTTCAATTTTATGTGGATGCACAAACCAGGGAAGCAAAATGAGGTGGCTGATGCACTGAGCAGAAAAGAAGTACAAGAGTATGTAACTTCATTATCTTCTATATATACTGATTTTCTTAAGAGAGTCAAGCGTGAAATCATAGGAGATGATGCCTACATCAAGCTTCAGCAACAAATGAATGAAGGCTTGGTGAGAAAATACTGGATAGAAGATGAGTTGCTCTATGCCAGAGGAGGCAGGCTCTATGTACCCAGTGGGGGAGGAGTAAGAAGAGAACTAATGAGGGAGATGCATGACACTAAATGGGTTGGTCACCCAGGAGTTGAGAGGATGCATGCACTAATTTCTAGGAGATATTACTGGCCAAAGATGGAGGATGACATCGAAGCCTATGTCCGGTCTTGTTTAGTGTGTCAACTTGACAAGCTTGAGAGAAAGAAAGAGGTAGGATTGCTACAGCCCCTGCCCATACCAGAAAGGCCATGGCAATCGGTATCAATGAATTTTGTCTCCAGACTCCTGCAGGTAGATGAAATGAGTTCCATTTTTATTATTGTTGACATGTTTTCAAAATATGCAGTGTTTATTGCTGCACCAGATTCATGTCCAGTTGATGTCGCCCCGGAGCTGTTTCACAAGCACGTGGTCAAACACTTTGGGCTACCAGAGGACATTATAAGTGATCGGGATGCTCGGTTCACTGGCTGGTTTTGGACGGTCCTCTTCAACCTTCTTGGGACAGAGTTGAAGTTCTCCACAACCAATCATCCACAAACAGATAAGTAGACGGAGAGGATGAACCAGTTGATGAAAGAGTATCTGAGGCACTATGTGACTGCTTCCCAAAAGAATTGGGTTGAGTCATTTTGAATCAGCAACATGGATGAGTCCTTTTGAATTAGCAATAAGACAACAACCACGAACACCACATGAGGTGGTATTGCAGCAGACTGAAGGGAAATGTCCAGCTGCTTACAACTTGGCCAGATCCAGACAGGAAATGATGGATGAGGCAAAAGATAGCCTATCTAAGGCTGGAAGGCTTATGAAGAAGTATGTTGACCAACATCGGAGACCCTTGGAGTTTGTTGTTGTTGACAAAGTGTTACTGAAGTTGACACCACAAATTTGGAAGAAGATTAGCAGTAAAATGGTGCATAGAAGGTTGGTTCCTAAATATGATGGTCCCTTTGAAGTGATTAAAAGGGTAGGTGAAGTTACTTACAGATCGAAGTTGCCAGATCGATTGAAGATGCACCCAACATTCCATGTCAGTTTCCTCAAGCCATTCCATGAGGATACTGCAGATGCAAGTAGAATACAGACCAAGAGAGCACCTCTGGTGATAAGGAAACAATTTGATAAGGAAATTGATATAATTTTTGGACCACAATACTGTGGGCAAAATCAAGAAAAATAGGAGGATAGATTATTTGGTTCTATGGAAAGGCAGTGGAGTGTAGGAAGCTACATGGGAAAGAGATATGACATTATGACAATTCGAAAAACAGATTCAGGAGTATCTAAGCAAGCAACAACCGACGAGGGTGTCGGGATCCTCCAGTGGGGGAGGTTTGTTAGCCCCTTAAAGACTTGGGGGTGGGGGTTTTGCCTTTGTGACATGTGTAAAGACCCCAAGACAACACCCATGTGTAATGGGGGCTGAGAATGACACTTGGAGTGGCATTGGATGGAACTTGGAGTGGCTTTGGAAGAAGAAGTCAGAAAATAATTTAAGTGTTGGAGAAAAGTCAAGAAGCAACCTTATGGTAAATGGCATGAATCTACAAAAGGAGGTTATTGGGAATTATTGATTAAATCCATTATTCATCCTCAGACATGGTTGATATATGTTCTGACCAGAGTGGCTTTTGTGTATTTTGCATATATAGGGGGGTAAGTGAGCTTGACAAAAGTTGGAAGCCAACAACCCAACAAGGCCTTGGCAAGCCTTGGCTAGGGTATGTATAGGCAGGCCTATGGACATGAGTGGGCATGGTTTAACAACACTTGGCTTGATGGCGTGGGTCCGTGATAGTGGTGCAGTGTCGATGACAATGTGGTTACTTGTGTGTGCACTTGGCTTATCTAGGCTTGCGTGCCTTGCCCACTATTGTGTTAACTTGCCCTTGGGTAAGGATTGCCTTGACTTGGCATGTGCTAGAGTACATGCAATGTGCGTGGCTTGGAAATCCGTGCACATATCAAGTTTTGGCAATGCTAACTTATCTTTGACAAGGCCATGACACCACAAATGGCTAACTTTGGAATGCAAGGCATGGAACAATGCACGACTTGGCATTATCATAGCATGGCGCAATGCATGCCATGACATGGACGTGGCTTAGAGCATGCCCAAATTGGTGATACTTGTGCATGGTAAAATGAAGACAACAATGCAGACAAGCTGAGCAAAGACCAAGGCATATGTTTATATAGCTTGGTGTAGTGCTGGAGTACACATGGTGTGTGACATTCAGATATTGAATCACATGTGGCACAACAGATCCAAAGATATAGGACAGTTGGGCAGTTTGCTGACATGGCTTGTAGTTGTAACCTTTTGATGTATGTGGCAAAAGGCTGGCTATGCCAGCACACCTGTGGGAGGGGTTGTCTCCCAGATCCTAGGAAGGAAGTTGCATAGATAGTTTTGTGAGTTAGTCTATATAGGCCTAAATGGTGATTCTATAGAGGGAGAGAGATATAGATGTTGACTTTGAAATTCTATTTCAAGCAATAAATCTTATTTTGATATTAACAAAACATTTAAAACCGTGTTTGGTACTAATATGACTTTGAGCTAAGTGTTTCAGCAAGTACATGTAAATTATTCAGAAAGATCGCTAAAGCAACAAGCGATAAGGAAACTCAAGCGTAAACTCGAAGAAGGACAAAAAGATCAAAGAAAGAACAAAAGCTGGACTCAAGACCAGGGGTAGATAGGTCGGGGTGATGATATTGTAACAAGGTATCTTATGTGTTGATTGGTCTTATAAGCTCAAGTAATAAATCAAACGAACTCAAACGGATAAAAAACGGACCTTGAAAACAATTCTTGGAGTCACCCAGTTGACTGGCCATGAAATGGCAGCCGACTGACTGTGACCTAGTCGACTGGCCATTAAGGACCCAGCCGACTGGATGAACCAGTGAGCTATAAAACATTTTGACTGCATGAGGCAGTCGACTGGCCTGTCCAAGGCAGTCGACTGACTGTGCCCAGTCGACTGGCAGTTAAGGACCCAGCCGACTGACTGAACCAGAGAGTTATGAACATTTTTGATTGCCTGAGGCAGTCGCCTGGCCTATCCAATGTTGTCGACTAACTCATGAGGCAGTCGACTGACCTTTTTGAGGTAGTCGACTGACCCTAGCCGTTGGGAAAAATATTTTAAATCTAAGCATGGAGGCAGTCGACTGGGTGCTTCAGGATTTTAAGGAAAAGTATTTCTAAACAATATTTTTGCCCAAAAAGAAATGATTTTGCTTGTTGATTTTCAGGTCCCACTCTCCACATTGTCTAGGGTGAGATACACTCTCCAAACCCCAGTGTCACACTATATAAAGAAAGAGATATGGATTGAAATCTTAAGGTTCTTGTGTGAGAAATTTTCCAAATATTGTTCATCTCTAATTTTCTCTCAAGCATCTTCTGAAAAATCTTTTGATAGCAAGAAATATCAAAATCTCGTTTTTCACTCTTATCATTTTTGAAGATTTAAACTCAAGCTTTGAGCTTATTCTCTTATTGAAAATATATTGTGAGAATATATATATCTTGAGTTCTTGAAATATCACCTAAAAACACTTGAGCTTATATTGATCTATCTTCCATAAAAACCTTAGGGTTTTGAGTGTTTTTGTTTCTTGAGTGATATATTGATTGCATACACAAATTTGTGATATTGGGTGAGTGAAACCCATTGTATCAAGGGAGGATTGTTCTCTTGATTGTGTTAAGAGCTAGTTAGCTCTTTTGTAAAGGTTTTTCTATTCCACCTATTGAAGGAAAAACCATAGTGTGAGGATCGGGAAAGTCTCAAGAAAGGGGATTCTTTGAGCCGAGGAGTAGGAGTTACCGAACCTCGTAAAAATCACGGTGTCAATATCTCTATCTCTATCTCCTTACTTTATGTTCATGCATGCTTAATTTATATTGTGGTAAATAGCTTGTTGAATTTAAGTGAAATTATTCATTGCATATTTTACCTTGTAAATTAATATTGAACCTTGTTGCATGTTCTAGTAAGAATAAAAAAAGTTAGAAATTATTTTTAAAACCCTATTCACCCTCCCCTCTAGGGTATTTTAGTGACTTACAATTGGTATCAGAGCCTAATCTCTACTTGTTTTAGACTTAACCGTCTTAGAGAACGATCATGGCCTCAAACATAGTCACTCATGTAGAAGGACAATCTAACAATAGGCCCCCATGGTTTGATGGTTCAAACTATAGCTATTGGAAGACTAGAATGATAGATTTTCTTCAAGCTATTGATTATCAAATTTGGCTAGTTATTGTTGATGGACCTTTTACTATTACCAAAGTGGTTGATGGAAAAACTATTCCCAAATTGCCCAACGAATGGGATAATGATGAGCGTAGACTTATGTCATTTAACGCCATGGCTAAGGTTAATCTAAATTGTGCCTTAAGTCCAAACGAATTTAACCGTGTATCTACTTGCTCCACGACCAAAGAAATGTGGGATAAACTTGAAGTTACTTATGAATGAAATACTCAAGTTAGATAATCTAAAATTGATATACTTATGCATGAATATGAACTCTTTGCCATGAAGGAAGATGAAAATATCAATTCTATGATGTCTCGTTTTACTAATATTTTGAATGGACTAAAGTACCTTGGTAGAATTGTTCCTAGATCCGATGCGGCACGCAAAGTCCTTAGAAGCCTTCCGGTCAAATGGGATGCAAAGGTGACGGCTATTAAAGAAGCACACGATCTTAGCACTATGAGTCTTGATGAGATTTTTGGGTCACTCCTTACATGGGAAATTACATTAAAATCTCGTGAAGAAGACGCCAAGCCTAGAAAAGGTATAGCCTTGCAAGCTTCAAATAAAAGTGAAGCAAATGAAAGAATCTAAGAAGAGGTTGATGAAGACATTGCCTTGATCACTCAACAATTCAAGAGATTTCTTCAACGAAAGAAGGCTAAAGGTCGGAGGTTCTCAAAGAGCAACGAACCAAGAGGAGAGACAAGCAAGAAGGAGTCCATTACTTGCTTAATTGTGGTAAACCGGGACACTATAGAAATGAGTGTTTCAAGCCCAAAAAGGAGAACGAGAAAAGGCCAAACAAAATGGCCATGAATGCAACATGGGATGATTATGACTCTTGTGATTCGGATGAGGAAGAAAATGGTGAGGAAATTGCAAATCTTTGCCTCATGGCAAATGAAGATGAGGTACATTTAAATTTATATGCATTAGATAATTCCATTTTGTCATATGATGAGCTTTTATTTTCTCATAATGAATTACAAGATGCATTTGAAAATTTGTATGATGAGTTTGAAAAACTAGCTAAGAAACATAGTTTGCTCAAGAAATCTAAATCTTCATGTAATTCTACTTGTCACACCATAGTTAATGTAAATGCTAAAAATGACAAAAGTATGAAGATAGAAGAGGAAAACAGTTTATTGAAAAAGACTATCGATGATCAAATAAACATCTTAGCAAAATTCACAAAAGGAAAAGAAAACTTGAGCATCATGCTAGGAAGACAAAGAAACTCTTTTGACAAATGCGGCTTAGGATATGATGCATTCAACAAAGATGCACTTTTATTGAAGAAAATAAAATCATTAAAGCATAATTTTTCAAAACAATCTTCATTCTCATCTTCTATTGATCACAACCATGTCTCATGCTATTATTGCAAGAAAAGAGGTCACAAAGCAAATGCATGTTTTCTAAGAAAGAAGAAGAAAATTGTCTCAAAAATGTTTTGGGTTCCTAAAGGAACTATTGCATCTATTTCTAACCATAATGGACCCAAAATAGATTGGGTACCAATAAAATTCACGTAACGTTGTGTTGTAGGTATGCTTGAAGTCCGCCTCAAAAGAAGATGGTTCCTTGATAGCGGATGTTCAAGGCACATGACGGGGGACAAATCAAAATTCATGTCCCTAAAATCTTATGAAGGAGGAAGTGTTACTTTTGGAGACAACTCACAAGGCAAAATTGTTGGAATTGGATCCATTGGTATATCTCCTTCTCTAGCTATAGATAACGTACTTTTAGTTGATGGTTTAAAGCATAACTTGTTTAGTATTAGCCAACTTTGTGACAATGGTTATGATGTTATCTTTAGGTTAAATGCATGCATAGTTGACAAAGATGGAAAACAATTGTTCAATGCAAAGAGAAACGGAAATTTATATACTATGTTGCTATGTGAATTAAATGAACAAGATGTTAAATGCTTCATCACATCGAGTGAAAATAGTTGGTTATGGCATAGACGCTTAGGACATGCTAGTATGGACCTCATTCAATGTTTGTCTAAAAATGAATTAGTCAAAGGCCTCCCGAAGACTAATTTTTCAAAAGATAAAATATGTAGTGCATGTCAAATAGGTAAGCAAGTGAAATCTTCTTTCAAGAGAAAGAAAGATATCACCACTTCTCGACCCTTAGAGTTACTTCATATGGACCTCTTTGGTCTGGAGAGAACGACTAGCTTAGTCGGGAAACTCTATGTACTTGTTATAGTAGATGACTACTCTAGATTTACTTGGGTTCACTTTCTTGCTCATAAAAATGAAACTCACTCCATTCTTGATAAATTTTATAGAGTCATTCAAAATGAAAAACATTTGAAAATCAATAAAATTAGAAGTGATAGGGGTAGAGAATTTGACAATCAAGATCTAGAGAAATTATGTGATGAATTTGGTGTATCTCATGATCTCTCGGCTTCAAGATCTCCTCAACAAAATGGGGTAGTTGAAAGGAAAAATAGATCTTTACAAGAAATGGCTAGGACTGTGTTAAATGAACACAACCTTCCCCGAAGTCTTTGGGCTGAAGCAGTAAACACCACTTGTCATGTCATAAATAGAGTTATCATCCGAATGAAATTAGGTAAGACTCCGTATGAGTTGTGGAATGGTCGGAAACCCAATATTGGTTATTTCAAAGTGTTTGGTTGTAAATGTTTCGTTTTAAATGAAAATTTGACTCTAAATCGGACGAAGCAATTTTCTTAGGGTATTCCTCAACTAGTAAAGCCTTTAAAGTCTTTAACAAAAGGACTTTAACCATGGTAGAGTCCATCCATGTTGTTTTTGATGAATCACTGCCTCTACCCTCACCTAAAGTTCACCTAGATGATGATGAAGTTGTAGAAATTGAGGATAGTTTCAATAATCTCAATATCTCTAACTCATCAAGTAGGCAAATGGATAAGAGTGAAGTTGGAAATCAATCTAATGATGACTTGACTTGCTCCATTCCTAAATCTTGGAGGATTGTGCACAACCATCCTCTTGACCAAGTCATAGGTAACCCTTCACAAGGTGTTAACACAAGATCTCAACTTAGAGACTTATGCAACCACATGGCTTTTATGTCTAATATTGAACCCAAGAACTTCCACGAAGCTCAATGTGATGATTCTTGGATCATGGCCATGCAAGAGGAACTAAATCAATTTGAACGCAATCAAGTTTGACATTTAGTCCCTCAACCCACACATCAAACTATAATAGGCACTAAATGGGTTTTTCGAAATAAAAAGGATGAAAATGGAGTGATTATTCGAAATAAAGCAAGATTGGTAGCTCAAGGTTACAATCAAGAGGAGGGCATTGACTATGATGAAACCTTTGCACCCGTAGCTAGATTAGAAGCAATTAGAATGCTTCTTGCATTTGCATCATCTAGAAATTTCATTCTTTATCAAATGGATGTCAAAAGTGCTTTTCTAAATGGAACTATAGATGAAGAAGTGTTTGTAAAACAACCACCCAGTTTTGAAAATGAACTTTTTCCAAATCATGTTTACAAATTATCTAAAGCCTTATACGGGTTAAAGCAAGCTCCTAGAGCTTGGTATGAACGGCTTAGTGACTTTTTACTTCAAAAAGGGTTTTCTAAAGGCAAAATTGACAACACTCTCTTTACAAAAACTGTCAAGAATGATTTGTTGATTATCTAAATATATGTTGACGACATTATATTCGGTTCCACAAATACTTCTCTTTGCAAAGATTTCGCATATAGTATGCAAAACGAATTTGAAATGAGTATGATGGGTGAGTTTAATTTCTTCTTAGGGTTGTAAATCAAGCAAAGCTTGGATGACTTATTTGTTAGCCAATCTAAGTACACTAAAGATTTGCTAAAGCGATTTGGCATGGAGGGAGCCAAACATGCCATTACTCCTATGAGTACCTCTATTAAACTCGACAAAGATGAAAATGCAAAATGTGTTGATATTACTCAATATAGAGGCATGATTGGAAGTGTACTTTATTTAACTGCTAGTAGACCGGATATCATGTTTAGTGTATGCTTATGTGCTCGTTTTCAATCTCGTCCTAAAGAATCTCACTTGCTAGCCGTAAAACGTATTTTTCGCTATCTTAGCGGGACGATTAACTTAGGACTATGGTATCCACGTGGCGCCACACTTGATCTCACTAGCTATTCGGATGCCGATTTTGCGGGTTGTAGAGTGGATAGGAAAAGTACAAGTGGTACATGTCATTTTCTAGGTCACTCTCTTGTTTCATGGTCAAGTAAAAAACAAAATTCGGTTGCCCTGTCTACGGCTGAAGCCGAATACGTAGCGGCCGGTAGTTGTTGCGCCCAAACTATTTATATTAAGCAACAATTACTTGATTTTGGACTTGTTTTTAATCTCGTACCTATTAAATGTGATAACACTAGTGCTATTTGTATCTCAAAGAATCCTACTCAACATTCTCGCACAAAGCACATAGAGATTAGGCATCATTTTCTAAGGGATCACGTAGCCAAAGGTGACATTGAATTGATTTTTATTGACACTAAAAATCAACTGGCGGATATTTTTACTAAACCCCTCTCGGACGAACCGTTTTCAAAAATTCGTAGGGAATTAGGAATGGCCATGGATTTTGCAGTAATCAGTTAAATTTTCACAAAATCTCATCCACGATCTCGGCTTTCAAAATTTAAAATATTTTTCAAAAATTTATTTTTGAGGGCCAGTCGACTGCCTCGTATACGGCTAGTCGACTGGATCAACCAGTGAATCTTTCTGATTTTATTCATCTTCATCCAGTCGACTGCCTCCTTCGGCCAGTCGACTGGGTCAAGAGCCAGTCGACTGCTTCCATATGGCCAGTCGACTGCCTCTACGCGAACCCAGTTTTTATTTCTTCCTTCTTTTCCTCATCTCTCCACTCTCTCCACGATCTCTACCATTTCTTCCTTCCTTCAAGCCATTTAATCACCTTTAAACCACTTCCCCACTACACCACGATCCTCTCCTCCATAATCACCACTCTTTTCTTCATTTATAATCATATATATATCCATCTATATATATATATACATCTATACACATCATTTTTTTTCAGTTTCTCTTTTATCTCTCATTTTCTTCTCGATTTCTTTTCATTATCTCTTCAAAATGCTTTCAATCATCTTGGTTCTTTTCTCTCTCATGGCTCCCAATGTCGTGCGCCTCAAGAAACGCGCCCGTAGGGGTGGAAGCTCTTCGGCTGCACCTCATCCACCTTCGTACCCTGTTCATGAGGACACTGATTCAAAACCTGAATCTGGTCCAATGTCTCTCTACCCTTCTTGGTGATGAAGATAGTGTTCGTCTTTTCGAAACTAACTTCATTCATCGCAACTTTGCTCGGAGTCGCATTGTGACTCAATCCTTGTGCGAAGAGATTGGCGCTAATACGTTCATTTTTTTTTCAAAATATGGGTTGGGACTTCTTCGTTTCGCTTGATGTTTTGAATTTTCCATGAGCCGTCAATGCGTTTTATACAAATCTGGAGAATCCTTCTCAACCATGTCCTCCCGCTAGTAAACTTTGTTCCACTGTTGCAGGCGTTTTAGTTGAGTTGACCGAAACAGAAATTAATACTGTTTTTCGGCTACCTCCTGGTGATATATCGTATTTCTGCCCATCTATTTGGTACTCTTCGAGTGATTTCGATCCTCTCGAAGCAGGTCGGGCCATTTCGGTGAATAAGACCACCACTGCCACTTCTGAGTTTCCTTCTTCCTCGCTTACTCCCGAGGCTCGACTTGTGCACAATATTATCACATATTCCATTTTGCCAAAGTCCGGAAGCCGGAGTCTTGTGTCGATCATGGAAGCCTTCCTAGTCTATTGTGTCATGACCGGTCGGTCGTAAGGTCAACCTTTCTTTTCTTTTCATTTCAACTATTCTCGAGTGCCATAAGAAGAAAGGTGCACTTATTTTTCCTACTCATCTATCTTATCTTCTTGGTCGGTGTGGCGTTCCGCTTGAGCAAGAGCCTTCGGAGCACAATCCGATTTTTCTGGACCGCACCCATCTCAAGCAGATGCATATCGGTAAGAATGCCGATGGAGTGTTGGTCTCACTTAGGATTGCTCCTCTTGCGGACCAGGCTGGTCCATCTGTTCCTCATCATGATGTTCCTCGTCCTGAGGCACCTCGTCCGGAAGCTCCGACTTCTTCTTTTTCGTCTCTTGGTAGCAATTTCGATATTCCAGATTTTGGGTTCGGGGGAAATCCCGAAACTCTTACCCAAATCTTGGAAATGGTAAAGCGCAATGAAGAGGCCCAAAACGCAATGAGGAGGTCCAGAGGAAGATGGCCGAGGATATGAAGCGTCTTGAGGACAAGATCGACCGCATCGCCACTGCCATGGACGCCTTTCATCGTGACCCTCCGCCTTTTTGATGTCGTCAAAGGGGGAAAATGTATTAGGGTGTTTGTGTTGGCCATAGGTCTATTTTGTGTAGCATAGGACGTTACCTATGTTTTATGTTTGTTGTTTATGCTTCGCTTCATTTCTATGCTTTATCATTTTGTAATGTGTAGTAGTAAAACAACATGTACCGAACATGCAAATTATGAATTGAAATATGTTGTTTCTATTATCTTTCCATGCATTACGTAAATGAATATCAAATTGCAAAATTTATTTCCTAAGGGGGAACATGCAAATAAAAATGAAATATGCACACATTGATGGGGAGCATCACTTGATACTTCACCATTTATGCGCAAACACGAAATGTTTTGTCAACATCAAAAAGGGGGAGATTGTTGGCTTTGAAATTCTATTTCAAGCAATAAATCTTATTTTGATATTAACAAAACATTCAAAACCGTGTTTGGTACTAATATGACTTTGAGCTAAGTGTTTCAGCAAGTAAAGGTAAATGATTCGGAAAGATCGCTAAAGCAACAAGTGATAAAGAAATTCAAGCGTAAACTCGAAGAAGGAAAAAAAGATTAAAGAAAGAACAAAAGCTGGACTCAAGACCTGGGGTAGATAGGTCGGGGTGAGAATATTGTAACAAGGTATCTTATGTGTTGATTGGTCTTATAAGCTCAAGTAATAAATCAAACGAACTCAAACGTATCAAAAACGGACCTTGAAAATAATTCTTGGAGTCACCCAGTCGTCTGGCCATGAAATGGCAGCCGACTGACTGTGACCCAGTCGACTGGCCATTAAGGACCCAGCCGACTGGATGAACCAGTGAGCTATAAAATGTTTTGACTGCATGAGGCAGTCGACTGGCCTGTCCAAGGCAGTCGACTGACTGTGCCCAGTCGACTGGCAGTTAAGGACCCAACCGACTGACTGAACCAGAGAGTTATGAACATTTTTGATTGCCTGAGGCAGTCGACTGGCCTATCCAAGACAGTCGACTGACTCATGAGGCAGTAGACTGACCCTAGCCGTTGGGAAAAATATTTTAAATATAAGCATGGAGGCAGTCGACTGGGTGCTTCAGGATTTTAAGGAAAAGTATTTCTAAACAATATTTTTGCCCAAAAAGAAATGATTTTGCTTGTTGATTTTCAGGTCCTATTCTTCACATTGTCTAGGGTGAGATACACTCTCCAAACCCTAGTGTTACACTATATAAAGAAAGAGATATGGATTGAAATATTAAGGTTCTTGTGTGAGAAATTTTCCAAATATTGTTAATCTCTAATTTTCTCTCAACCATCTTCTGAAAAATCTTTTGATAGCAAGAAATATCAAAATCTCATTTTTCACTCTTATCATTTTTGAAGATTTAAACTCAAGCTTTGAGCTTATTCTCTTATTGAAAATATATTGTGAGAATATATATATCTTGAGTTCTTGAAATATCACCTAAAAATAGTTGAGCTTATATTGATCTATCTTCCATAAAAACCTTAGGGTTTTGAGTGTTTTTGTTTCTTGAGTGATATATTGATTGCATACACAAATTTGTGATCCTGGGTGAGTGAAGCCCATTGTATCAAGGGAGGATTGTTCTCTTGATTGTGTGAAGAACTAGTTAGCTCTTTTGTAAAGGTTTATTCTATTCCACATATTGAAGGAATAACCATAGTGTGAGGATTGGGAAAGTCTCAAGGAAGGGGATTCTTTGAGCCGAGGAGTAGGAGTTACCGAACTTCGTAAACATCACGGTGTCAATATCTCTATTTCTATCTCCTTAATTTAAAACCCTATTCACACCCCCCCCTCTAGGGTATTTTAGTGACTTACAATAGAGTTGTCTTGTACTCCATTACAGAAATAAGTGTTCCTCTCTTCTATTTGATAATATAGTGAAATGTTGGAGGTGTGAATCTTTGTAAACTCTGTGTGTCCTTTACATTGTTTGTATGCTATTCATATTATGTGCATATTTGGCTAATTGTTGAGAGGATTGGCTGACTTGGTGTGCAACGAAGGCCATCATAGGGCAAAATTTATAGTGTGAAAATTGGACCCCGTGACACTGTGCCTGTAGAGGCCCAACCCCGTAGAAGCTGCAGAGATGGGCTTTAGCTCAACTTGTTTGGTCTATATTGCATTGGACCAATGTGTAGTCCAATTGGGTGCGCTCTTGCCAAAGTTGTGAGGATCGAGAGTCTAGGTAGGATCGTTGGGTTTTCGTAGGATCGGGATCGTAGAATCATAAGTAAAATCGTAAGATTCTACCATATTATTATAAACGTAGTTCAATTTAACTCCTTAACTTATAATATACCTATAATACAACAAAAATTTACTCAAAACACCAAATATAAACAAAAACATCACCCTAAAATCGAATCATGGGGTGAATCATTTAATTCTCTCCCATTATTGCTTACTTAAAAACTTTAAAATAATTAACAAAAAAAGATAAAATTAAAAAAAAAATTACTCCTCATTTTTTTTATATATAAATTACTCTTTGTTTTTTTATATAAAATAAGTGGTATGTATGCTTATATATATATAATCAGTGTTATGTATGCTTATATATAAGCAGTGGTTTGTATATATATATATATACATATATACAACAAATGGTATGTATATATTAAGTGTCATTAATCTTTTTAAAAATAACAAAGAAAAACGATTTTTAAAAGGTGGTGTTTTATTCTTTTAACACCATTAACAATTAATTGTAAAAGATAATATAATAACAGGGGTAAAATTGTAAAATTTCATAAAACCGTTAGAGAACATAACGACGATTAGTGAGAGGGGGTGTAACTGAGATATTTGAAATTTGAGGGTGTCAAAGTGGGAATAAGAGACCTCAAGGAATGAAAGTGGGAATAATCTTTCAATTTAATTTTTTAACCTATTGGTTTGGTTCAAAAAGTGTTTTTTTGTTTATCTTTAGTAAATTTTGGCCCCTTTTATATGATGAGCCCAACCCAAAACTAATTATTTCGCCTAAAAAGCCCAAAAATACATAAAAATAGTAGAAACGTTATAGGATTGAGTATGATTCTACTTTCTTTCGCGTATCTACCGATTCTACCTCCATAAATGATATTTGTGCGATTCGAATTGTTGGGGGTCAAAGGATCGTACGATCCTATGATCTAGAATTACGATTCTAACAACTATAGCTCTTGCACTATACTCGAATGTTGACCAAATTCAAGTTTTGGGGTTAGTATGCTATGACTTTTCAATTTGGACTGGAGTCTAATGAGAATCCTAAGTGAGCTTTGTTTATTTTAGATAAGCTACGAAAGTTGACTAAATAAGGGGAAACACACCTAACTTAGTTTTCCTCTTGGACTTCTCTCGTCCATTGTCGCTAATGACTCCACTGCCCACCAATTTTATGGTGCTCAGACGAGGGAGTACGCTTATCTAGTTGGAGTAGATGCTCTCTAAGTCATACTATAATGGATCCAGTTGATATTATGCAAGCTCCAAGTGACATTACACCTGTTGTGCTCACCCCCTACACAGATTGCAAGTTTGTAGGTGGATGCAGCACGGCGTATTCAGCGCTGATGTTACGGGTGAATTAAGACGTTTTTCATTAGTTTTGTTCCTTTTATCTGTAGTTATCCTTGTATATTCTTATTTCTCTTGAGAGCTAGTATGTTGGCATATTCCCTTTCATTGTATATTTCATTTCGGGTATTTGTTTATTTAGGGTGCCATTATACTTTTTCGACATCGCCATATGATTTTCTATATAATTTCATTTGAGCATTTGGGGCTTTATCAATTTTAGAGGGGTTGTGTAGAGGTAGCGGTGTTCTTTTCCACTACCTCGGCCCTAGTAGGTTTTTGGAATGTTGGGCTACGTGTCATTGATTCTATTTCTGTTGTTATGGGCAGGTTATTCTGTTGTGTTATTTTTGGGTTGTCCGGATATTCCATTTATAAACGGAACTTTGCCAGATTTTCGTTAGAATTTATTACTGAGTTTCCATCACTCAGGTGGCATGGGATACCTTTTTTTCATTCTTATTCCATGTATGTCGTTGTTGTTATTGATTCTAGTGGTTATTTTCCATGACGTCATACCTCGAGATTCGATGATTCTTCAGATTTGAGTCTCACGAATAATGGGGCGTGATAAATTGGTATCAGAGCTCTAGGTTTCATTGTCCTAGGGATGAAGGGTAAGGGTTGATGGGATGTTTGATGTTTACGTTATCTACAGTTTCGATTTACGGTATTGAGCAGTGTTTTCTATGCCTTTCAGTGTTGTTGTGTCGAGGACATGTCTTACTTGATGCATCGCATTGCGATTTAATCGCAACGGAGTATTACTATAACTCAATGACTTCATTCTTTTCGTGCCTGTATCACGGTGATAGTTACCGAGGAATGTAAGTATGTTGTTTGGTCTGATCAACTGGACATGCCTTGCGAACTGAGGTACGCCTTGATTTCGAGGACAAAATCTCCTAAGGTGGGAAGATTGTAACACCCTGTGTTATTTTCCCAATTTCATGGAATTATTTCCAATTTATTTACGGTTGTGACATCACTTCTTCATGACATCCTGGTTATTCTTGGTATTTCACGTGTAAATTTTTTACGTTTATGTCTACACTCGACTGGATGACGTTGCGATTTATCCTCGATGACTACGTGGACTTTCTTTTGCGATTACATGACTTGCCGTGACAATATTATTTCCGACTTGGCAAAACGTTGACGTGAGTTCTGGATTCGATAGTATGACTCTGCAATTGTCTCTTTGGCGACTTCGTAGAGTT
The DNA here is from genome assembly GCA_963922005.1 of Cornus suecica. NCBI lineage: Eukaryota > Viridiplantae > Streptophyta > Magnoliopsida > Cornales > Cornaceae > Cornus > Cornus suecica. Next base: position 18,457,252 of record OY998241.1, read on the forward strand.
TCTTTGGTGATTATGGGACTTGAAGGTGACGTCTAATGTTTCAAATTTAGTGAAATGTTTATGTGGGTTCTTGTGCCAACTATGTGGTTCCGTTTCAACGTTTAACGTTTAGTGTTTCAGACTTGGTGAAACGTTTACGGGAATTTTTATGTCGTCTAAGTAATTCATTTTGAAGCTTGGCATTTGGTGCTTAGACTGGGTGGCGACATGCTTGTTATGTCCAATGTTTAAAGCTCCAATGCTGTTGTTAGAGTTTGACATTTACTTCTTTTGGAGTTGACATTTTGTTTTCCCTTGTAATGGGATTAGTGTGGGCTTTATTTGATTGATGTACTCTGTGTTTGTACGTATGTGTCTTTATGTATTGTTTGATTTGTGTGCTTAGGAGTATTTGCATTGCTTTACATGTTCTTTTGTGGTTATACTTACGTGATGTGTAGTCTTTGACTTATGTGTTGGACATTTAGAGTTTCCTTGTTTTAGGAATTTTGATGGGCTTTGTATGTACCTAGTGTTCCGGTGGTTGGGTTTCATACCCCGGGTTATTTGTTTCAGTTATATTATTTATTGGGTATCCCGTTTATTTTTTGGGCTCGTGTGATTTTATATGGGGGTTCCCGGTACATTTTTGGGATTAATTATGCCTATATATATTATTATTTTTCATATATATATGGGTGTTTAATAAATCAATAGAATTATGGGTATTTATTGGGTATATATATATTTAATTTTATTTAAATATTTAAATATATATAGGAAATACATGAGATATATATGTATATTCGTGTATATATTAGCTGAGATTGAAACCCTGACCACTGTTCTTTTTCTTCCTTTTCAATCGACACCACAACTTTTCTCCACCATCATCATCATCACTGTTTTGCAGACGAGAGAGAGAGAGGTAGAGAGAGACAGATCGGGGAAGAGAGATGGAGGTCGCGCCTAAAAGAGTGTGACCTAGTTGAGGGCAGAGGTCGTTGTACATGGCGACGACAATGGTCCCGGTGTAGCGGCGTGTAGCGGCGTGGTGGTTGAGGCGGGCGATCTGGAGATTTTGCGACCTAGGTGGTCACTGGCTGGAGGCGACGATGAGGGGTAGCATGGTGAATACTACACGGCGGTGAGGAGCGACAATGATGGTGGCAGATCGCAGAGGCGATGACGCCAAGATGAAGAGTTCTGCACACGGGTGGTGGTTCACGCAGTGGTGACGCGCAATAGGGGCGTTTCGGCCGGAACTTCGACCAGCGATTTGGTCGGCTTCCCGATATCGATTTAGGCTGAAATTTTGAGAAAAGCTTCGTCTCGATGCTAGGTACGACATACTAAAATTTCGTATTGTTTCGTTGAGCGGTTTGTCCGGAAATTTGATTTATAGGTTAGAATTTTCATTTGGGTTATATTAGATTTATTCAAAATCATTAACCAATTGCTAATGGGCTTTATATATATTGTATAGGTCATCAAGACGGACGTTTCGGTATATTCAAAATAGTATTCGAGCAACTTTGGTTGACGGGCTCCATTTTCGGGCACTGACACTATTCACGGTGTTCCGTTTCGGGCATTGTTATTTATTATATACGAGATTTAGGAGTTTTATAAACTCAATAACGGAGTGCCTCTAGATGAGCTAGAAAAGAGGCAGAGGATAGTTATTTACTCGAGAAATTAAAATAATTTAAAACCTACTTAAATTGGATTAAATTATGCGGCTTAGCATCCCTTGGAGTGAAAGTAGGTTAGTGAAATTTGTGAAAATTGCACGTGAACTTAGAACACGATATTAGCTCCCCTGTTTCTTATGTTTTACTGAAATTAAAAATAGGTTAGGGGATACATGAAATTGAGGGACGTGAAACCTTTGACGCCGTCCTAGTTCCATTTTATATTTTCGTAAATTATTAAGAAGTGAAATTACGAACCAGATGTCCTTGAGCTAGATTTATTCGAAATCGGTTAGTAAAATTTAATTATAAGCATGCGAATACGTAAAATTTATAAGAGTTGGGTAATTAAGAACCTAGGTAAGTTCGAGATGGAATTATAGTGGTTTACTGCTTTAATTTAATTATAAAGCATGCTTTAAATGAAAATGGTTATATTGTGAACTTGTTGTGTAACAAGGACTGTAAGACAAACATAAATCATTTAAAAATATTGTATATTGATATTGACTCACTATTGAGGCATGATATGCATATTGTATACACCATGAGCATATTTGCATTGGGTGTGGTTTCATGTCTCATTTATTTACCTTTGATGTGAGTGAGTCCTCGGGTTGTTGCAACAACTGGCCAGGCGGTGTCTCTCGCTACTGGCGGACTAATACTCCAAGAATCAGGGAGGCGTGTGAGGACGTGGTTCGAATACGGTATGTATTTCACGAGTCGATAAATTCCTCGTGGTTATTTTACTTTAGCGACATTATACCCGAATGTCCCTTGTTAGATAAGGTGCATTGGCATTCACATTGATTATTCATTTTCCATATGGTTATTTGTTGAGCTTTCATGACATTATTGTTAACTTATAGCGAACAGGTTGGATTTGAATTATATGAAAATGTATATTATTCCCTTGGGTGCTACGACGCAGTGGTTGTGATCGTGATGATATTTGTAAATTCTTAGAAAATGATAAATAAAACACTCAATGTGAATGAATATCTAAGAACTTAAAGTTGGGAAATAAAAAGTGTAATACTAATAAAAACCAGGGTCAATGGAGCCACGATTGACATATATTCGAGGTGGTTAAATGAAACTAAGTAGAAAAAGGTCGGATTGGTGTAATTTTTCCCTTTTAGTTGGGGTTGTATGCATAGGTATCCATAAATGCAAAGTTATGATAAATGTGTTCCCTTGGGCTAAAAGAGTGGTATAGGGATGTAGTTTTGACTGTGAGTTCTAAGTAATTTAGAGGGATAGTTGTGACTCATGTTGGGCTTAAACACGTATATGGCAACGACCAAGTAGACCATTTCGTATGGGTCGGTGTATGAAAGTGTGAAGTGGTTGGTATACCACTTTAGTTGATATATAAGAATGATTGATTTGAGGTCTAACCGGGTATGATAGGTTAACATTCTTCTTTTTCTCTCGACTAGAGTTATTTTTAACTCCACATATTATTCAACACCACATCCGTAGTTAAATGTTGGACTATCATGTGCCTTAAGGATCCTTTGAATGTAAATTGAGGTACCCATAATGGTTTGAGTTGTCTTACTCCCGAGTGGACGCTTGTTAGTAGTTTTGAGGACTGGGTTGATCCTTTATTTACGGTATAGTGATATTGAGATCTTAGAGTATTATGGAGATTTTATGGTGATACTGGCGGGTATGGAATTGATTACCTTTTAATGCATATATAATACACGCTATTTTTATAGTTTCCTTGTTTTAGTCTCGAGTAGGAGGTTTGATACTAACTTATGCACACGTAATGTGATTCGTAGTACTTTGGGTGGGTTTGGAGACATTGGAACTAAATAGATTTGACCGGGTACTAAAACTTTTTCTTTAAAACCGGTTGAATCCTTCAGGGTTCAACATCTTTTCTCTAAAAACCCGAGGGCCTCGGCATCCGTTTGGGACTAAATGACTCCGATACCCCTTTCTTACGCCTCAGTATGTAGTATGAATTGGAGATTGACTTATGATTTTTGAATTTGATCTAATGATAGAGTTCTTCCACTGATGTTACTTTCAAGGAATAGATGGTAGCAGTGTGAACCTACCATATGACTACTAGTTGATTTTATAAATTCTCTTTACTATAGGGGGCTTTAAAGAAAAGATCATTTAAGTGAACGGATTATTTCATTGGTTATTGTGGATAAGAGGACAGGTTTGAGGTTAGAATTATGAGAGTGAGACTCTCTATGAATGATTTGATAGCGGTGCTGTGTAGGTATTGTGGTTTAGTTGTGGGCGTGATTCTGGTTATTCCTTTTCGGCAATCCTAAGGAGTGACCTATTTACCTCCTAGGAACCTTGAGCGGCGTGCTTGGTACATGGTGTGATAGATAGTTAGTTATTGTAGTATCTATAGATAAGAGTGCGTATTAGACTATTGTGTACCCCTATGCGTGTATGATCAATTATTTACAGGATTTTACTTGTGTACATATTTATATTTATGTAGTTTTGACCTGTGTATATAGGTTGGTGATATTTTTATTGCTCTGTGTTATCTTGATATGATTTGGATTATCTGTGGGGTTGTTTTGGGGTCTCGGATTGGCGTGGGTGTCAGGTGAGACAACTGACTGACCTAGGATAGATGCACGCACATGGGATGGTTAGGGGTTCCTGACGGCTATGGGTGTGTTTGTTAGGGATATTTTTGGTGAGCCCCCGAGGTTGTGTTCACCCCACATAGATTGCAGGTGGATGTAGCACGGCGAATTCAGCGATGATGTTACGGGTGACTTGAGACGTTTTTCATTAGTTTTGTTCCTTTTATCCGTAGTTATCCTTGTGTATTCTTATTTCTCTTGGGAGCCAGTTTGTTGGCATATTCCATTTCGTTGTATATGTCATTTCGGGTATTTGTTTATTCGGGGTGCCATTATACTTTTTCGGCATCGCCATATGATTTTATTTATAATTTCATTTGAGCATTTGGGGCTCTATCGATTCTAGAGGGCTTGTGTAAAGGTAGCGGTGTTCTTTTCCAGTACCTCGGCCCTAGTAGGTTTCTGGAATGTTGGGTTGCGTGCCATTGATTCTATTTCTGTTGTTATGGGCAAGTTATTCTATTGTGTTCTTTTTGGGTTGTCCAGATGTTCCATTTACAAACGGAAGTCTGCCGGATTTTCGTTAGAATTATTTACTGAGTTTCCATCACTCAAGTGACATGGGATACATTTTTTTCATTCTTATTCCATGTATGTCATTGTTATTATTGATTCTAGTGGTTGTTTTCCGTGACATCATACCTCGGGATTCGCTAATTCTTCGATTGGAGTCTCAGGAATAACAGGGCGTGATAATTATACTATTTTAATTTTCATTAAAATTTTTAATATGCCCCCACTTTATTTTTCACTCATTTTTTGATCCCCTCATTTTCCATAAATATAAAATATATCTCCATATTCATGAGATGCCTTGATTGAATATTTAATTTTTTTTTCCTTGTAATGAATTAATTTATTTATTTTCAATAGAAAAAAGAAAACGATAAGAAAAAAAATGCAAAAGCATGAATGGAACTTGAATTTGGTAGGGGTCAAATTGTCGACCTTTAAAAATTTTCAGTAATTTTTGAAGTTGTCTAGTCTGATACAGTGGTTTTCATAGTGGGAATTGATATATATTCAATTTCATAAATATATATATTCAAGAAATTAAAACATGCATCTAGATATATATATATACATATATCAATTTCTTACTCATGATTATATACATCTATATATATTTATCAATTTCTTAAAACAACTTGGTAAAAAGAGGATTAAAATATATTCAATCACTATTATCAAAAGTACATATATATATATATATAACATTATCAATTTTCAAGCCATTTATATTATATAATAGTAGGATATATTTATATATATATGTTCAAGTCAATAGGGGACCACGTTGGATTCGTCGCTTGTTGCTTCAACCGAGAATATATATATCCATGTCGCAAAGTCGCTTGTAGTGGGAGAGACGTTAGCTTTTTTATTTCTTCTTCTTTTGGAGTCAATTAATACTGGCAAGAGGCAGCCCTAATAAAATATTGTGGGCTGAATCTGACTTAATAGAATTATAAGAAAATGGGTTGGCCTATTGGATTTCATTTTATTTGGACTTTTAAGTACAAATCGTTTTTAGGCTCATATTACTTAAAGAAATTTATAGAAATTTGTAAGAGATTGAGTTGACCAGTTATGTTTCATCTTCTTTAGACTTTATATATATATATATATATATTTTGGCCTATACTATTTAAATAAAATTTTATTTTTGGGGCCCACATTGGACCTGGGGCCCTAAGTGGCCGCCTACCCCAGAGCCGGCCTGGTAGAGGCCACCATTATTTTTCACCGAAGGATGATAAAATAGTCTTTCATTTTAGGGTCACCACCTGCTCAAAGCATAGCCTATGGGAGCGATGGCCCCACAAAAATACAAAATACTTTTAGTAGCGCAACAAAAACATATATATTTTATAGATATGCTCATAAACAAATACATATGGCTCCGCTAACATTTTTTCAAAAATTATTTAATAACCCATGTAAATATATATATATATATATATAAAAGCTCTTAAGAATTGCATATGCCCCCCCTCCCAATTTATTTTTTTCATGACTCCACCTTGCCTACTCAGGCAACACACTCACCAATGTCACTTGATTATGTATATTTACTTGTCACCAGGATGTATAAAATTTAAGAAAAAATACACACAAAGACCTAGGTTCTAACTTAGGGCTTAGTTTAAGTATTCTCTGTAAATTGATACTGACACTTAACATTAATTACCAAAATACATCGATGTCCCAACTTCGACAAAAAATTTTTTTGCTGGACCACAAGATCGAACTCAGGCCACAAAACAATTCCTGACCCACATGGGCACCCGAAATGTAAATGCACCACAATGGGGAAACAAATTCGAAAACACCTTAATTACATCCCAAGCTGATAACATCCATGAAACTTCTATATCAATCCAAAGAAAAAAGAGAAGTTGCTCACAACTTTGATCAAGAATGAATTGTTGTATGCTTGCGGCTATGAAATGCACTGCCCAATCTACTTTGACTTTTGGCTTACTATTCAATTATCCCCAAAATAATGAATATAAAAGGAACTTTCATAGAATAACCTGTCCCTTCTAGTTCGATTGTAAACACCTTGGAATAGATTTTGGAATATATTAAAGTAAAATTCTGCTTCTAGGAATAATCTTTGACTTGATTGTAAGCTAAGAGAGAAAAAAAAACACATACCTTTTATAACTATGTGCATTTGCCAATCAATTTTAAAAGGTCACAATCAGTTCAGAAAACAAAAACAACGATTTTGACACAAAATAAGCATGAATCATAATTCATTAGCAGTTGTTTAGATCAAAAAATTGGTCGACATAAAAATTTTCACTCTCAAAAAATAACAAACGAGCTGATAATAAATTACAATATTTTAATAGGGAATAAAAATAAAAATAAAAATAAAAAGATAGCTATTGAAGCTTGAATTTTCCAATTAGATAACACAATTGCTACTTATATCTCCAATTCAAGATGACTTTCATGTTAGCTAGCTATTGGGTTCCACTTATTGAAATGGTTCATATGTAACCATGTGGGACCTTGAGTTCTTTTAGAGGCCTACACAACTATTTTTCTTTTAAGATGATTAAGTTGTCTTTTATTTAAAGGTTACCACCTGCTCAAAGGCAGAGCAAAAGCATAGCCTGTGGGGTTTATGCCCCCCTCCCAAAAAAAAATTCAAAATATTTTTAGCCCCGACCACAAAAAACGTATATATTTTATAGATATACCCATAAAAATTATCCCCAAAAATATTATTTAGAATTGTTTTTTAATAACCCATTAAAATATATATATTTATTGATAAGCTTTTATGAATTGCATATGCCCCCCTCCCAAAAAATTTGTTCCTGACTCCACCCCTGCCTACTCGGACAACACACTCACCAACATCACTTGACTATGTATATTTACTTTTCACCATGATATAGAAACTTCAAGAAAATAATACACACAGAGACCCGAGATACTAACTTGGGGCTTAATTTAAGTACTATTTTTAAATTGACACCGACACTTAGCACTAATCACCAAAATACCTTGATGGCCCAACTTGGACAAAAAAACTACAGCCGGACAACAAAATCGAACTCAGGACACAAAACAAAACCCCAGCCCACATTGACACCTAAAATGTAAATGCAGCACAATGGTGAAATGATTTCGAAAACACCAGAAAGTTATATCCCCAAGCCGCAAAACATCCATAAAATTCTATATCGATGCAAAGAAAAAAGAGAAGATGCTCACAACTATGATCAAGAATCAATTGTTGAATACCAGCGACTATGAAATGGCCCGCCCAGTCGTTTTAGAATTTTGGATTATAATTCGGTTATCCCAAAAATAATACATTGAATATGAACTTTCATCGAATAAACTGTCATCTCTTGTTCGATTGCGAAGACCTTGAAATAGATTTGGGAATGTATTAAAGAAAAATTCCGTTTTGGGGAATAATTTTTTATTTGATTGTAGGCTATGAGAGAAAAGAACACATACCTTTTATAACTGTGCGCATTTTTCAATCTAGGTTATGAGGTCCCAATCGGTTCTTCAAACCAAAACACCGATTTCGACACAAAATAAGCATGAAAATCATAAATCATTAGGAGTTGTTTAGATCATGAAATTAGTAAACATATAAATTTTAACTCTCGAAAACAACAAACGAATTGAGAATAAACCACAATATTCTTATAGAGAATACAAATGGAAATAAAAAGACAGCAACCAATGCCCCCTCCCCCTCCTAAAAAAAGAAGATAATACAACCTAATAATTAATATATAGGAAAGATAGACAAAAAACTTTATTTCTTTTTCTAATGTCCTTATAACTCCAACTTCAAGTTCATCTTTTCTGAATCCAAGTCCACATTAATGTTGTTTGGATCATCGCTCTCTTCCAGATCAACTATTTTCAGAATAGGCTTATCCAACATCTGTATATATGGCTTGGTAGGGTCACCTTCATGATCAGATTGATACATCACAGATGATGTTGACCATGGCTGAACCAAACAAAAGTTGCCTATCCCGGGCAGTGATGGAAACAATAGTAGGACTGGTCTCGATTGAGCCCTATGCACTGGATAACTTTGGACACATTGGTTGGTGTTGAGAAAACTGTTTTGTCCCTCCGGTTTGTGTTGCAAAAACTGATGGGATGCAAAGTGTGACATAGCTGGACTGGGATTTGCAATGTGATAATTATTTTCGCTACATTCTCTCGGACGAGAATCTTCTCCTAGGTGAGACTGATCACAGTGACATACAAGGTCTTGAACATTCGTAAAAATCATATCGCATACTCGACAAACAATTAAGGTAATTGCGAGGTTTGAGCTAGACCTATGTGGTCGGTCCAACCCATTTTTAGACATGGTTAAGTTAAGTGAAATCCCGGAGGCGGAAGAAAAAACACTAGAAATGGATTACTTGGGATGCAATGGGCTGTTAGGTATGCAATGAGTTGGTTCAAGACCTAAAAATTTATAGAGCACTTGCATTGCAAGTTTTTTTCTTTATTAATTTCAATAAAGTGGTCATTTATTATCAACTTTAATGTTTTTTCTTTTTTCTAAATGGTGCATTATTTATGATTGACTTTTTTCACTTTTATATATTTTTAGTGTGTTCAACATAGTTTTATGAGAATTAATTAAGGATAATTTTTTATTTGTTTATACTATAATAAATAATTTGGAAGAAGCATGCATTTATTAGAAAGGAGACCAATAAAATTGACTCTCTCATTTAATGATAGTTAGATTATTGTAATAAAGCACAAATTTGTGTGATATATGACTTTAAAATCAACAATTTATTTATCTATAGATAATGAATATATGTATTAGTTTATCTTAAAATGTATGGTATTGTTTTAATGAGAATATCTAGAAGCAACTTTATGAAATGCTTACTTATATATAGGTTTGTGATGCTATTTAAATGAAGAATTGTTTGCAAAATAACATATTAAAAGCAATGTTGTGATATATACATTTTACAATTGCATTATGATAGGAGCCGAATGTTTCACATTATAGCCCCCTAACTCGGTGTTATTAAGTCTTATCATCACATTAATTGGTATTTTTATCCGGTTTGTGTGTTGAAGTATGATTTAAGTGCTTAACATGGAAAACAAGCTAACTTCAGTGAATTAACCGAAGTCACGCCTTTCGCTTAGTCAAAAGTGAAGAAAAACAAAGAAAAATCAAATGACATATTTGGAAAATACATCTTATATATTGATATATGTGCCATAAGAACAAACATCATTCGAAAATACGAAGAATTGTAAAAAGTCATATTTTGATATTTCGGGCCAAAGTTGGGTGCATACAAGCAAAAAGTGTCTGGAAATTGTATTTTGGCGCAAAGTAGGGCGCCTATGCGCCATGAACTGGGTGCATATGTGCATTGAACTAGGCGTATATGCGCAATATAGTGCGCAAGAACAACAATTTTTTTGCAGAATTCTTATTTCAACAGGACTCGAACTCTCTTAATTGTTTCACACTCCAATATCTCTAAGCATGTGTATAAGTGTAATGGTCAAAATAGTTCATGGCCCAACTAGGATGGGCCACAGGACTGATGGGCCGACGACTGATGGGCTGAAGACTGATGGGCCGAAGGTAGATGGGCCGAAGACGGATGGGTTGAAGAAAGAGATTGGCCCATAGAATTTTCTAGAAGATAAGTGATCCATAAGTCAGGGAATTGTCCTACTTATGGAATAAAGAGTCCAAAAAAGGGTAGAGTTCATCAAATCCCATAATTTAAGGGATTGATAAACCTGGGTAAATGGTCTTGACCCATTTACCAGAAATATGTATAAATACAAGGCCAAAAATTGAATGAAGAATCCAAAATTTTATCCCAATTATTATTGTGTATTTTTATGCATCTACACAATTGGCGCCGTCTGTGGGAAACAACATTATTGAAATCCTTTTTCAATAAAGCTTCCCATTCTCTACAAAAAAGCTGAGATTCATACCATCAATGACGGTAATCACCCATTCACACCAAACTGTTTTACCTCCAAACGGGGGCCAGCAGGCAGAAGATCCGATTAGGCAAGCCCTGGAGGAGAGGACCGCCGAGTTGGAGAGGTAGAACGCTGAACTGGTTGCAAAACTGGCCCAACTTCAGAATCCGCAAGAGGTCTAGAACGATGAACAGTCCATCCAGCAGGAGCTGTCCATAGGTCACCGGTCAGAAAGGGAGAACCACCAAGTGAAATCCAACAATGATTGGGACGATCATGCAGAATCATCCCTATAGGTGCTTGGGGGGCGCAATCCCGAGGAGATTCTGACCATGAGGAAGTTGGAGAGAATTATGACCAGATTCCGAAGAGAGGTGTTGAAGGATCTAAAGGTGCAAACCCTTATTGATCTGGCCTCCGAGGCATCCATCGATGCCATGCAGACCCCTTTCACCATGGCAATCACCAGTGTGCCTTACCCGGAGAGGTTCAGACTCCCGAAGTTCATACTGTTCGATGGCACGAAGGATCCAACGGAGCACATCTACCATGTTCCTACCAAGATGAATGTTTACAACGAAAATGAGGCCTTACTCTGTAAAGTCTTCCCTACCATCCTGACCGAAGCAGCCCTGCTTTGGTTTTGAAAACAACCGTCCCGATCCATTGGAAGCTGGCTCAGACTCTGCGAGTTATTCATAGCCCAGTACTTCGGAAACAAAAGACAGAAGAAAACTATATCCAGTCTGTTCACCATGATCCAAGAAAAAGGAAAGTCCCTAAAATGTTTTGTCTAGCGATTCAATGCTGAGATGTCCTCAATTGATAATTGTGACCAGCATTCGGCTGTTAAAGCCTTCAGAATAACCCTGATCCCTAGAACCAAGTTCCATCAGTCCCTGGTCAAAAGGCCACCAGCAGACATTGGAGAACTCAATTCCAGGGCATAAGGGCATCTCCGAATAGAAGAGGAGTTGGCCATACATCAGAGAAGAATAACATTTGCAAGCGTAGAGGCTTGAGCACCAAATCGGAAGTGACCGAGCGCTCCTCCTACACCCTCCCCAGTCCCAGAGAAATGCCAGAGGTTTGAAGACAAGGTCACCCCTTAAAGGTTACCCTGGCCAAACTGTACCAGGAGACTAAGGGTAAAGGAATCTACTGGTCACCACCACCCATCAGACAACCGATGGACCAAAGAGATATGTCGAGGCATTGTGTCTTCCAATGCAAGTACGGGCACCACGCCAATGAGTGCAGAAGCCTCAGGAAACAGGTGGAAGCCATGATAGCAAAAGGAGAGTTGACCGAGTATGTTGCCAAGGAGGGAACCCGATCAGATCAACCACCTCATGCACCCGCCAATGGGGCAATGGGACAGCCCGTAAGAGTCATTCACATGGTTTACGGAGGACCAAGTTGATCAGAAGTGGAGGAAGCCCGTAGATCTCAGATGTGTCAAGCCCAGAAACTGCGAAGGGTTGGGGAAGTCAACGAGTTTCGAAGCCCGAAAGAGGATGCTCGTATCAATTTCTCCTTTGTAGATCTGCGGGGCATTCAATATGCACATAACAATCCCTTGGTTATCTCTCTCATGGTCTCGAACAGCTTGATCAAGAGAGTGATGGTTGACCCAGGAAACAGCGCCAACATTATCACCAAGTGGGCCTTTGAGAAGTTAGAGATCAACCCCCAGGAGATAGTCCCTTCCAGGAGCCCGATAGCCGGATTTGATGGCAGAATAGTGGAACCAGTGAGAGTGATTCAACTACTGGTAACAGCAGGAAGGCGCACGCTTAGAGAAACCTTCGTGGTGGTGGATGTCAAACCCTCCTACAATCTCTTTATAGGGAGAGGTTGGATCCATCGGATTCACGGAGTTCCATCAACAATGCATCAGGTCATGCGATGCCTCGATCCAAATGGAATTGATGTGATTGACATCAGGGGCGATTAGGTAGTAGCCAAGGAATGTTATACCGTTACCATGAAAAGTCTAAAGAAAAGGGCTAAACCGGAACGAGGGTCACGATCCAAGGCGGTACCCGATGACCAATAACAATTATAGGAAGAGGGTGCAGGGTCATCAATAGTAGCTGAACCTTTGCTGGAAGTACAGATCTACCCCGATCACCCTGAAAGATTGACTTATATCGGTTCTTGCCTTAGTGTTCAAGAAAAATAAAAAATGGATGCCCTACTACGCTCTAACGCTGACATATTTCCTTGGGGACATATGGATATGACTGTCATTGATCCATCAATAGCCCAACACTCCCTTAACGTGGATCCCGGAGCAAAACCTTTCAGACAGAAGCAAAGGCGGATGGGGGCACAACGGAACCAGATCATAGCTGAAGAGATGGATCGACTTCTCCAAGCAGGATTCATAAAGGAGGTATAGTATCCATCCTGGTTGGAAAACGTTATTGTGGTCCAGAAAAAGAACGGGAAATGGAGGGTGTGCGTGGACTTCACTGATCTGAACAGAGCATGCCTGAAAGACTGTTTCCCCTTACCAAAGATCGATCAGATGGTAGATGCCACCGCAGGGTTCGAGCGCTTGAGTTTTCTGGATGCGTACTCTGGATATAACCAGATACGAATAAACCCCGATGATGAGGAAAATACAACATTCATCACCGAATCAGGTATATATTGTTACACAGTTATGTCTTTCGGACTAAAAATTGCAGGTGTAGCCTTTCAAAGGTTGGTGAACAAAGTTTTCAGGGCATGATGGGATCCACCATAAAAGCTTACATTGATGACACGGTGGTCAAAAGCAAAGCAAAAGGCGATCACCTGACCGAAGAGTAGCGGCCCTCAGCCATTTAATCTCTCGATTAACTGATCGGTGCAGGCCGTTCTTTCAGGCTATAAAGGTGGCAAAAGGAGAAGCTTGGGGACCGGAGCAATCAGAAGCTCTGAAGAAACTCAAAAGCTACATGGAAAAATCCCCTATATTGGCAACCCCAGAAGCCGATGAGCCGCTACACCTGTATTTGGCTATATCTTCAACGTCTACCAGCGTCGCTCTGGTCAAATAGGGCAAGGGGTACCAGACACCAGTCTTCTACACCAGCAAAGCCCTTGCTGATGCATAAACCCGTTATACGAAGCAAGAGAAGCTGGTACTATCACTAATCAATGCAAAGCGACGTCTTTGGCATTATTTTGAAGCACATCCGATCGTGGTGCCAACTGCAACCCGATTAGATCCATAATGGCAAAGACTGAGTTATCGGGGAGGGTATCCAAATGGGCAATTGAACTCAGGATTTTTGACATAACCTACGTCCCCCGAAATACAATTAAAGGCCAAGCAGTAGCTGACTTCTTGCTAGAAATAGAAACTACGGACTCTTTGGAAGAAAATGAACCTGGATTATGGGTTGTGTTCGTGGACGAATCATCAAATGTCAACGGAGCATGGATCGGTGTAGAACTCGTGACACCAGATGGCACTAAAATCCAGTAGTCCATTCGGCTAGAGTTTCCTGCCTCCAACAACGAAGCCAAATATGAAGCCCTTCTTTTAGGAATTCGGTTGGCCCGAAGCCTTCAAGTATAGAAATCAGAGATTCAGAGTGACTCTCAGTTGGTCGTGCGATAGTTAAACGGGGAGTATGAAACCCGAGAGCCAAAAATGGAAGCATACAGGAATTTGGTTCTAAAGGAGGCCGAAGGGTTCCAGCAGTTAACCTTTGAACAAATTCCCAGAAGGGATAATTTTATAGCAGATCGTCTAGCTAACCAGGCCTCTGCAGCAGAAGAAGGTATGACCCACACTGTACCAATAGACTTCATCATCCGATCAAGCTTGGAGACCCCCAAATAAGTGATGGTCATTCCATGGGAGCCAAGTTGGATGGACCCCATAGCAGATTATTTGAGGACCGGTGCATTGCCTGAGTCAAAAACAGAAGCCTGGAAGATAAGAATGAAAGCAGCCAGATATGCTATATACAATGGTCAACTGTACCGTAAGTCTTTCTCCGGGCCATACTTGAGATGTCTCACGCCCTCTGAAGCTTCGGCGGTCATGGAAGAGATTCATGCAGGAGCATGTGGCAATCATTCTGGAGGAAGGTCTTTAGCCCACAAATTTCTCACCTAGGGATATTTCTGGCCCTACCTGTCAAGAGACGCTGAGATCTATACCCAACAATGTAAGAAGTGCCAATTTCATGGGGATGCCATTCATCCACCTCTGGAGTTACTAAACCCAACAATTATCCCTCACCCCTTTGTCCGATGGGGGATGCATATTGTGGGTCTTCTCCCACAGGCTATACGTTCAATTACTCATGTTCTTCTAGCTATATACTACTTCACCAAATGGGTGGAAGCCGAGGCATATCCCACCATCACAGGTAGCCATGCTATAAAATTCCTCTGGAGCCACATTATCTGTAGATTCGGTCTACCCCGAACTATAATGATGGATAATAGCACCAATCTTGATAATAGGAGGGTTCAAGCGTTTCTAGCAAAACATGGGATCAATCAGAACAATTCTTCCATCGACTATCCGCAGGGAAATGGGCAAGCTGAAAGGACCAACAAAACCATTTTTGATACACTGAGGAAAAAGCTTGAAGACACAAAAGGGGCTTGGTTGGAGAAATTGCCCGAGGTGTTATGGTCCTATCGGACTACTCCAAGGCAACCAACGGGAGAGATCCCTTTCACCATGGCTTATGGGGCCGAAGCAGTTATCCCGACCGAGTTAAGAGTACCCACTTTAAGAAATCAAGCCTGGGAAGAAGGTCCGAACAATCAACACCTAGCCCATGATCTTGACCTCTTAGAAGAAATATGGGAAGCAGTCGAGATAAGGCTGGCTGCCTATCAGCAACAAATCAGGGCACAGTTTAATTAGAAAGTCAAAAGAAGAAAATTCCAGGTAGGCGATATGGTACTTAGAAGAAAAATTATGATTGTGGGCAAATTATGAGAGACATATGAAGGACCTTACACAATCGTTGAGGTCATCGGACGTGGAGCTTATCGGGTGCGGAAGTATGAGACAGGCCGCATCGAGCGCAACTCTCAGAATGCCTATCGGCTGAAGAGGTATTATCCATAGGTGTTTCCTTTACCATTTATAGTAAAGCATCTGTGCCCGATGTTCGGCACCTCTGCTTTATGATTCTCAAGTTCATTTCAATAAAGATACATTCTATTTTTGCGAGCGTTCAATTTCAAATTAAAATTTTCCTAAGTGTTGAGTTCAAACCTGATTTGAACTAACCAGAGGACAAAGACAAGCCGAATGGGCCATATGCCTGAAGGCTCAATTTTAAAACTAAAATTTTCCTAAGTGTTAAGTTCAAACCTGATTTGATCTAACCAGAGGATAAAGACGAGCCGAAGGGGCCATATGCCCGAAGGCTCCATTTTAAAGCTAAAATTTTCCTAAGTGTTGAGTTCAAACCTGATTTGAACTAACCAGAGGACAAAGACAAGCCGAAGGGGCCATATACCCGAAGGCTCAATTTTAAAAACTAAAATTTTCCTAAGTGTTGAGTTCAAACCTGATTTGAACTAACCAGAGGACAAAGATGAGCCGAACGGGCCATATGCCCGAAGGCTCAATTTTAAAACTAAAATTTTCCTAAGTATTGTGTTCAAACCTGATTTGAACTAACCAGAGGACAAAGCCAACCTGAGGGGGGCATATTCCCGAAGGTTCAATTTTAAAAATAGAAATTTTCCTAAAGTGGTGAGTTGAAAGACTGGTTTGAACTAATCAAAGGACGAATGCATGCCTTAGGGACTATATACCCAAAGGCTGAATTGTTTTCATAAATGTTGAAGTTCAAACATAAATATCAACAAGCCAGATGACAAGAAACAAGTATCAGGGGCCATATGCCCGAAAGCTAAATAGTGCAGGGAAGCAAGAGCAAATCATACACTGTGATAGAAAAAATCGTTTTTCATTGAATAAAAAGAGATAAATTACAAAAGTACCCTTTGGGGTAAGAACAAATAAACTTTAAAAACCAATTCTACTGATTGGGGGGATGATATTATTCTCCCTTCAAAATAACGGCGAACCGCTTCTCGTTTTTAGAGGCAGGAGGGTTTTTGTAGGGAACAAACACTTCCATGTGGGCATCAAATTCCTCTACGGTCTTGAACTCCCGAGCTTCCAGAGGAATATACTCTATTTCGTGCCACTCTCGCCAAGCTCTGGCCGATCGGAGATCACAGATAGTGCAATATCGGTGGTACATATCCAGACCTCCCAGGCGGCACACTTCGACCTTAGCCCGCTCAAGAGCCAGGAGGTTCTTTGATTCTGCCTTTTCAGCGACCATCTTTTGGTTAGCTGCCTTCACTTCTTCAAGCTCAGTAGTCAAGGCTAGCTTTTCAGCCGTCAGAGCCCGTTTCTCTGCCTCGCCGGTCTCCAGAAGGTTCTTCTGCTCTGAGACGGTCTGGCGAAGGCCATCTTCCTCTTTCACTAGAGCAACCCAATGGGCATCATTTTGCTTGATCTGGGCCTTCATGTTGGTCATTTCCTTAACATCAGACTCCACAATGTTATTGTAGGCCTGAACCCCATAGAGAAGCTGCACGAAAAAGATATATTAGTACATAATGTGGCCATAAGTAATAAACCAAGTTCCAAAACAAAGAGCAGGTGTATACCTCCATGACCATTATGGAAGTCTTCTTTGCTAGATCAGTCCTGGAGATTTTGGACTGAGTAGCCCTATCAGCTGGAGTTCAGATCCCTTTTACCATAGCCCGAAGAGCTTCTGGCTGAGTGAGTGTAATATGATCAGTGCAGACCGGAGTCCTATCTGGCAGAAGGAACTTCAGTTCCCAGGGAATTAAAGTACGGGATGCCTCCGGAGCTCGAGGGGTTTCGCTTGTAGAAGCATTGTCAGCTTGAGTTCTGGCCCTTTTATTGGCCACTCCACCGCCTGTACTATATCAGGTCCTGGTAACTAGTGGAGGCTGGGGTAGAGCTACCGGATTCTGTGATGGCGGAGCTACCGGACTCTGCGCTGGCGGAGGTACCAAAGTCGTCGGGGGTGTTGTTGCGAGCGGTACAACATCAACCAGGGTGACCCCTTTAGGAACTTGAGGGCGTCTGGCAGAAAGAGGTTTGTCGGACAAGTCCATCTTGTCAACAACAGCGCCCAAGTTAGAAATTGACTCCAGGTTTGCCGCAGTCAGCAGGTCAGTAGCGGATCGGGCTTTGCCCCAGATATGGGTTTTCAGGAGGCCTATACGTTGTTTTATGAAAGGCAGGGGGATGTCCCTATTCTCATAACCCATAAATTTATAGGCATAATCCCCCCGATGAAGATCGCAGTATTCGCAAAGGCAAAAGGCTTTATGAAGGGGGCGATAGATGGGCAGACGGATAGCACCAAACGTACTTGGGATCGGGAATATACGGGAAACGGGTAAGACCAATTACCACTCACAACCACCATTCTCTATTTCCATCCCTTATCAAACTTTTCGGTATCAGTGCATATGTTCCGACCATGAAAGGGAAAGAGATTGTATCTACCCTTACTCGCTCTGGAATTTTGGAAAAAGTAATAGAGGAGCAGGTCGGCTAAACCTAGGTTAAGGTCTAGATCCCTATTGTACAACAAGAGCATAGAAATAATCCTAAAGCTGTTCGGGTTCAGTTGAAGGGGATATAAGCCTAACATAAAGAAGACGTAATGGAAGAAAGGGTGAAGAGGGAACTTCAAAACCCTAAGGTGAACTGCCGATAACAGAATGCTACCGGGTGCTAGTCCCTGACTCTTGGTGAAATCAAGGTAACCTTGGGTAACGGTCCCCATCAACATCCCCAGGTACTTGGGTCTCATCCCGAAGGTGCTTGACGTCTACATCAGGACGGAATCTGGTAAGTGGGGCCACTACGAACGGTTCAGAGGACTTGGGATCCACATATTCAGTCGTTGAAGAACCCGGAAGGTCAGTGTTTTGGGGAGTTGTTTTTAGGCCTTCTTATTGGGTAGACGAAGGGTTGTCACTACTGGTGGGATCAGAGCCAGTGGTAGAGGATAGAACGACCTCCTCTACCGACCGGGTGTCGTCACTATCAGACATAGTATCAAGAAAGGTAGAAGAGACAAAAGGGGGGCAGAGGTGAAAAATAAAGAAAAAAGGAAGAGACTGTCCAACTTACTCAGATAATAGTGACGTGTTGGGGAACGCTTCGGGTGGAAGCAAACTGTCGTGCTACTAGAGTATCTGAACTGACCAAACAAAGAAGATTTCATGAATTAGAGAGAGACGTATTTCAGAGATGGAAATGAAGTAGCTTTTAGGGGGTTTTCATAGGAGGAGAGAAGGATGCCAAAGGACTGCACGAAGCCCGAAGGTCGCGCAACCCACGATGAGCCATCATGGTGATGAGATTGAGGAAGTAATGGCCATTCATTTCAAATGTCAATAAATGCTTAGTAATGATTGACAACCCACTAACCATCATTTCCCATAAAGTGCATGTATGTATATATATGTGTATAGTGGTATTCAAATTTTTGGTCATGGGCTTTAGAAAGAGGATCATAAGGCCCTTAACCTCAGGGGCCTGTGTAATGGTCAAAATAATTCATGGCCCAACTAGGATGGGCCACATGACTGATGGGCCGACGACTGATGGGCTGAAGACTGATGGGCCGAAGGCAGATGGGCTGAAGACGGATGGGCTGAAGAAAGAGATTGGCCCATAAAATTTTCTAGAAGATAAGTGATCCATAAGTTAGGGAATTGTCCTACTTATGGAATAAAAAGTCCAAAAAAGGGTAGATTTCATCAAATCCCTTGATTTAAGGGATTGATAAACCTGGGTAAATGGGCTTAACCCATTTACCAGAAATATGTATAAATATATGGGCAAAGATTGAATGAAGAATCCAAATTTTTATCCCAATTATTATTGTGTATTCTTCTGCATCTACAATAAGGCATATTTACATCATATTGGGATGAATTTACTCAGATTGGAGAAGAACACATAAAAGAGGATTCCTAGTTGAAGCGGAATAATTCCAACACAAGTGGGACTCTTCTCAACGTTTCCTATAAATACCAAGGTCTAAAGCAGAATTAAAGAAAATCCCAATACATAATTTTTAGAGCTCTTATAACATAAATTGTTGGAGATTCTCATCATTCAAAGAAGGGAGCCATTCTAGACCTAGAGATCCGGAGAGAAAACCATGGAAGACGATTCTACATCAACGATGCAAATCTCTTCCCCCATGAGCAACTAAACCGGTATATAGGGTTTTCTAATAAAACCCTATCCAAGAAATGTAGTATTTATTTATTTATTTCAATTGGAAATAGGGGAAACTGAAGAACACACATGTGATGATTGTGTAGATAAGTGACCGAATTTATTCTTAAAAGAGGGTCTATGTTTATTTTACTCTTGTATTAGAACGAATGACTATTTCATCTCAATCAATCATGTTTATTCAATATGGGCTAGAAGTCGAATGCTTAAATCATGATTTTCTATACAATGGAACTTCACACACGAAATCTAGGTTTACACAAGTCATGCTAAGCAGAGGTGATATAGACATGCTTTAGTTTAATTTTATGCCTTGAAGGAGTAAATCAGAGTAAAGTAGTTTGCATGCACTAATCACACTCAGTCTGAAGATGGGTTATAGCGAACCCGATTGATTGTATCTCGTTGGGGATTAAAACTGACTATTAATTTGAGGTTCTAATCTGATTCACATGTGATGTATCATCCTTTTATAATTGAATGAATAAACAGCTACATTATGAGATTAGTGATGGAGTTATAAAAAACCCTAGACTTTCTCTACCTTAAATCACAAACAAATTTATTTTATGTTATTAATTAGTTAAATTAGTAAATAGATCTCAAACAAACAAATCAACTTTTCAAAACCATAATTCAATATTATTAGCATATCAAAGTGAATAAAACCAAGTCTCTGTGGGATCGACATTCCCTTCGTTGCGTGCGCGTCTGTTTCCTTACTCTTCAAAAAAGAAAGCGAAACAATGGTATGTCAATTTAGATATGATATTTAAAGTGAATTGGGATAACCTAAATAATGAATTTATGCTAAAATAATTTCCTATAAGTAAGACCCATGAGCGCTACATGCAATTACGTATTTCTTGTGACTTTCCTTGGCAGTCTGTTGCACTTTTCGGTGCCCTCCTTTTTTTCCTGGGGATGAATAACTCAATTCCGAGGAAACAGATAAAAAGAAGGCCCCGAAAACCAAAATTGGTTAGAAATATCGACAAACAATTAAAAGGAGATTTGGTTGTCCGGGAGGGGTTTAAAGTTGAGGTTGTGGAGTGTCTTCTCTGCAGCTCTGAACCTTTTCTTTGTCCAAATATTTGATGTTGCAACTATCTTCTCTTCTAGTTGTAACATTTCAAACCTGATAGGTTCTTATTCTAGGTGAGGTTGTCACTTTAAAGAGATGTATGTTGTGAAACTTATTTTTTCCTTTTCTTTGTTCTATTGCAAAATTTTAGGATTCTTGTAGGTTGCCCAGTTTGAAGGGCTGACATTGAGTTTGAACTAGAAAATACAAAAAACTGTACTTTCCAGTTTCCATGAATAAATCCAAGTTTACGATTATCGTTTACATTGTGGCTGATGCTTATTGCTTACGTATCCGTTTGTCTGGATGAAAATTATTTTTGTGGGAAAATGTTTTTCAAGTCTTGTAAAATGATTTTAGTATATTCTTTTTTCAGTTTTGGTGTGTATTTCAGTTTGGATAAATTAGACTTTGCTTCGTTGTTGATAATGTATATTACATCCGTACCCCATGTGGTTTCACTATTTATATTTTCCTCCCCTAAAACTCATTGGGATTAATGTCCGGCCACCGGAGAATGGAATGACCCTTACGCTAATGATTTTTAATTTTTTTTTTATATTTAAATTACTCATTTAACCTTATAAATATTCTAAGGTTTTGAATAAATGACCCTTCTCATTTACTCATTTACCCTTATCTCTCTTTCTTCCCCGGTTCTCCGGCCTCGAATACACCGTCACCACCTCCTCTCACCGGAAATTTAACTCACTCCTCTCAATCTCCGGCCTCATTTATCTTTTACATGTTTGAACCCTAAATTTAGAGAAACGTAGGTATGGAGGAGAGAGAAACAATAGAATGGTCATTCCTTGTTTGTGTGTTTTATTTTCTGTAACAATTTTTTTAAAAAGGAACGTGTTAGGGCTCACCACTGCTGCATTACACTCTTCAACTTTATTCCCACCAATTCCATAATCCTCCATGTTCTTCCTCCAAAACCCCTTTTATTCCCATCCCTCTCTCTCGACACCCTAATTAACCCTAGAAATCCTTGAAAAAGGGTAAACTAAGCAGAAAATGATAACGAATCCGAAGGAGAAAAGAGTGGAGAAGATGAGAAAGATAGTGGGAGTTATATATATATATGCATGTCTATATGTATATTATATATATACTAAGTGGAAGTAATATATATATATAAGCATGTTTATATATATAGTATATATATTCAGTGGATGTTTCATGTCTTTAAAACATACGTCAATTCTTGGAGAAATTTTCTTCTGATCCCAACAATGGTTTGCCGGATCAATTTATGGTTTGTCGTATCAATGTCGTGGAAAACAATTCAGACAAAGAAATAGGAAATGCTACAACCCATTGTTGTTCTTTTGACTGTTATAATATATTAGGGCTTAGACCCATCTATCTAGATAATCTTAGCCAATTTAGTATTACCTAATTTATATTGTCTTGTTCTCCACTCTCCTACCTAAATTATATTGACTTGTCCCCCACACCAAGTTTACTTGTTCTCCACACCTTCTCCCTTATATATTGGGATCATCTCTATTGTAAAATATACTTTAATATACAATTCAATACACAGTTTCAATATTATTTCTTCTCCATTATTATCTTTATTGTCTTTGTTATCTTCTATCCATTAACACAATATCAAACCATTTTTTATTCTAACATGGTATCAGAGCCTACCGATTCTTGGTAGTTCTTTCCGCGTATTGTCATCTCTGCCGGGGATGACATTCCATCTTCCATCTCCGGCGGCGATCTTCAATTAAACCCTAGAATCTCAATCTCAATCTCAATCTCTCTCTTTCTCTTTTCTACCTCTACTCCTATTTCCCTCTCTCTACAACTATACACCAAACACAAACAAACCCTAACCCCAACTCAGTCATCCACAAACTCTAGTTTCTCAATTAAACTCAACATCTTCTCTTCATATATATATATATATATATATATATATATATATATATATATATATCACCGTTTCTCTCTCGTAAACACCAACATCGGTTGTCACACTCCCTCATCAACCACACATCTCTTTCTCTTATCTTAGAAATTCATAGTTGGGTAAGGAGGCATCTTCACCACCATACCTTTAACCACCTCCGAACCCAATCACCAGCATCTGCTCCGTAAGAACTCCAACTTGCGATAACCACAACACCACCACGCCTCTATAAATCACCTAGCCGCACCACCCCGATCATCAATCACGAACCACCACCACTACTTAATCCAGCATCATAACCACCACTGACTCAACCAATAGACCCACCACCAATTTTAACAACTGCATACAACCCATCTAGAAGAAACCAACAATGGCGGAGACCATGACTCTGATAGTCACGGCCATCTGCCAACCCCTTTCTGATGTCGTCGCAAATAAAGTAAACCTCGCCCTCCAACACCACCATATCTCGTCCACCAATGTTATGACGATCGAGCACCAATCAGACCACCATGAAGTCCAGATTGTGGTAAAGAATTTGCTAAATTTACTCTACCTCCCACACACTCTCTCCACCAGAAAATCGTTGTTTTTTTTTCGATTAATCTTCGCCTCTTCTCTCGATTAATCACCGTTTCTTTTCGATCAATCATCGCTTCTTCTCTCGATTGATCGTCGCTTCTTTTTTGATCGATTGTAGTCTCTTATTTAATCAATCGAACCTTCAATTCTATATCATCTTCTTTGTTCTATTTTGGTGATTTAGAATCTTTCATTCAAAACCAACTCATATCAAGTCCATTTTTCAGTTATTGCAAAATGTTTTGAAGTCTCTCATTCTCAATGGCCCTAATTACACTCTTTAGGCTTAAGTTCATGCCAGGTTTTCTTAAAGGTCGCAAAATTTGGTGACTAATTACTAGAGATGTGGCCACACCATGCTGAGAAGCTACAAAACTAATCTCAAGAACAACCTGCTGATATTTCCACCAAATTTCATCTTCCTGGACGATTTCAGGAATTATTTTCTAGACTCAAGTTGGTCTCTTATTTCCCACCTTTAGTTTTTTTTTTTTTGGGGGGGGGGGGGGGGGGGGGGGGGGGTGTTAGAATATATTAGTGCTTAGGCCTATTTATCTAAATAATCCTAGCCCATATAGTATTACCTAATTTATATTGTCTTATTCGCCACTCTCCTACCTAAATTATTTTGACTTGTCCCCCACATCGAGTTTACTTATTCTCCACACCTTCTCCCCTATATATAGGGGTCATCTCTATTGTAAAGATATACTTTAATTAGGCTTGCAACATGGGTAGGCTCAGCCCAGCCCGACCCAGCCCAAACTTTTCAGCCTCGGTATATAAAATATTCAACTCGGGCCTAGCTCGGGTTGGGCCCATTTGAGTTTCAACTAAATT
This sequence comes from Cornus suecica, assembly GCA_963922005.1. NCBI lineage: Eukaryota > Viridiplantae > Streptophyta > Magnoliopsida > Cornales > Cornaceae > Cornus > Cornus suecica. The sequence continues at coordinate 18,481,775 of OY998241.1, forward strand.
CGGGTTGGGTTCGGGCCGAATCTAAAAAATAAAATTAATCTCCACCCTTCGTTGATTCAATCCGACGGTTAAAAATAGACTTCATTTAAACCTAATATAACCCAAATGTCCACCACTTTCTCAGCCTCATGTCAAACCCTCCTCATCCCAAACCTTAGCCCTCTTCCTTATGCTCACATAGTCGCCACTGCTGCTCACCCCGCCACCACTGATTTTTCGTGACGTTGTCGCTACTCTCCACCGTCTCTCTTCATCCTTTCTCATCTTTCTGTTTTGTATCGATTTGTATATGTATATATTCACAGGTTTGCAATATATATTCTTATTTGATTTGTATATAGATATATATATGTACACACATATTGAATCTAGGCGTTGATTTTTATCAATATAAATATATAGAATAGAGTTGTTGCTATTGATTTTGATTTTTAAGATCTATATATATATCCAGAGAAAAAAGATAAATCAATCTTGATAGATATATATATATATATATATCTATATATATCATATGAGAAGAGATATTAGATCTTAATTTTTCTTATAATTCTTTATCAAATAGATTTGATAATTGTTTATCAAAAGGATTTGTAAGAAGGTATTTATTTTTCTATTTCAAATTATTGTCACAAATTAATTTTGTCTTATCTTAGAACTTTAATTTTTTTTTCCAAACAAACTTTTCCTCCAGTTTGTGGGTTCAATTCAAGGTTTAAATTTTTTTTTTTAAAGATAAAAAAAAACTGAAACGCAACCCGACATTCTCGGGTCGGGTCCAGTCTCGCCCAGAATTCTCTATACAAGATCTATATATAGAGAGAGAAAAGATAAATCTATTTTATTTGCATCCATGTTAAGTTTTTTATTTTTTGCAACATGGGGAAAAAAATTAAAACCCACCCAACCCAACCCGACCCGAAAATATCGGGTTGGGTTAACCTCCAGCAGGGTTGTGGTCGGGTTCGGGTTAGGTTGGCCCAACTTGCACCCCTAACTTTAATATACAATTCAATACACAGTTTCAATATTCTTTCTTCTCCATTATTCTATTTATTCTCTTTGTTATCTTATCTCTATTAACACAATATCAAAGCATAATTTCTTCTAACATTGACGATGAACCACTCCGGTATAGACTATACGGAGTCAATTTTGACAAAGTGAACAGTTAGTATCGTACTTCAAAGTCCTCACCGTGGCATGTGAAAACAATCATTCCCTTGCTTTGAAGTCTCTTTTTCTTAAGGTCCTTACAGCTCAGGAATGCTATTGTTAAACCCAGACTAGTGGAGCACTATATATAATATAAGAAATTTTTGAAAACCAAGAAAAAAAAAATTATATATATATATATATATATATATATATATATATATATATATTCATAGTTCTGAACTCAGTGGACCTATGCCAAAAGAGATGGACAAAAGGCCGATGTTGTCCGAATTTGTACATCGTTATCGCGATTGCTGACAATAAATCATGGTTCGCACCAATCATATATAATATTTTGCCTTCCATACTTCATCTACATAACCTAATCATTCATAGTTTCATCTTTAATCAGCAAAGCAAAGAGTTTATTTCATCTCAAACATTATGTTTGGAAAATTAACAGATAATAAATATTTTCATTTGATTACATGCATTAGATCCACTTCAAAGCACATTGATGCCTTCATGTGTGTTCCCTTTTCAAATGGGAGTTTATAATTCAAGCCCCTAGTATTAGAGGGAAGATGAGATAGAACGTTTTGATGTAATCACATATCATTAAGGAATTCGACTATAATAAAAAAAACTCTTTCACATTCATATTACCCTAGGGATCAATACCCCTGAGATCAACAAGTCACACACCCAAATACATGTTAATGCCTCGTATTCTTAATTACCTCATCTTCTCATGCTACAAACAGAAAGCACTTGGAAGCACTTGACTAAGGTTTTGTTTGACAGGATTTTGCTTATATTTTTACGCAAAAGAAAAAGAGAATAAAGAGTTGTTTTGAGAAGCTGGTATCCCAGTTTACTTAGAAACTCTTCTAAAATTTTTGCCAAACACCATTCAAAACAGATTTTCCATTAAGAAAGCCAAAAAAAATGTTTGAAAAGCCAATCCCAAGGCCTCCGAAACCTTCTTAGTTCTTAATCCCAAGTGACACCCGACTCTATGCCCAACATATGTACCAAGCTCAATTTACAACATATGTACATACCTCAAATATATTACAAAGTCCAAATTAACATTAATAATGTCAATTTCCCTATATCCTACTATGATATTATCACCGATAATTATCAAACATGTGACATATATACATCACAACCACCCAATATATCATCAACATACTATATCACATTAACCAAACCCATCCCAATCTTTAAATAAATATCCAATTACCGTTAACTCAATAATAGATACTGGATAATAAATCTCTCTCTTGAACCTTCTTCCAAATCTCGCTTGATATAGAAGAATAGGTAAATATAAGTTGGAGCAACAATGGTGGATTATATACGAGGAGAGAAGATAAGAAATTGGGTGGATTTTATCTTTTCCTCCCAAAATCCAACTCTTCAAAATTTGCAAATTTGTCCAAATATTTTTTAAAATCATAGTGTAGCACGACACTCTAACACTAATCACCAAAATATATTGCTGGCCAACTTAGACAAAAAAAACCCTAGCCCGGGCTCACGAGACCAAACTCGGGCCACAAAACCAACCCCAATCAACATAGCTGCCCGAAAGAGAGCATACCGCCCTGTCATAGTCGCGAGTCTCTTTATAGTCACGACAGTTGTCATCATTACAAAAATTCAAAAAAATTGCGAGAGATTTATATTTAAATTGTTTGCCACTACAACACCAAAAACTGATTTTTTTTTTATTATTTTTTTTTCGGGTAAATAAAACTGAAAAAATAATTTTATAAAATAATTTTACTGTCAATATACCCTAAAAATTTTAATGCCGTTATTTTATATGGTAATATATAGTCCGCCGTTAAAAATTATAGCAACAGTTTTTAACCCCTTTTAGTGGCGGTTGCGGTTGCGACTGCTGCTAAAACATTTATTTCTTGTAGTGTGCATAGTTAATAAGGTGGGAACTTCCCGGGGATCGTACTGACCTACCCCAAACCGACACAGGTGAACAAGTAGAGTATACTAGGGCACTTGAGAGAACCATGTCGAAGTAACTCAACAAAATGACCTCATAACTTCGGGAAGGGGTAATGCAACACAATGGTGAAACGAATTAAAAAACACCTGAAATACGTTGGCAAGCCACATAACATTCATGAAACTTCTGTGTGCAAATAAAAAACATAACCCACTCACTACAAGACTAATATTCACTACCCCAATTCTGATCAAGAATTAGTAGTCAAATGCCTTCCATTACGAAAATGCCTCACCCAATCGTCTTTGACTTTGGTTTATTATTCGAATATTCTCATAAGGATACATAGAGCATGAACACTCATCGACTGAACTGTCGCCTTTCAGTTCGATTACAAACACCTTCAAATAGATTTTCGAATAAGTTAAACTAAAATTCTGTTTCTGTGAACAATCTCTATAATCTTCAAGTTAGATGTATACTGAGACAGATAAGAACACAACCCTAATTCACTATTGTATAATGAGCACAGTTACATACCTTTCATAACTATTCTCATTGCTTAATCATGGTGTATGAGTTCACAATCGCTTCTTCAATCCAAAGCACATGGTTAACACAGAATAAGCACAAAAATCATAAGTTCATAACTCCTTTAGAATTGTTTAGATCAAGAAATTTGTCAATATAAAAGTATACGCTCAAAGGAATAACAATCACACTCATAATAAACACACTAAACTAATAGGGGGGGAAAAAAAGACAGACAAATCCAAAAACACAAAATAATAATAATAAATGAAAGTTAAACATAAAAACATGAGTTCTTTTTCTAATGTCATTATAGCTCTAACTTGAAGTTCACCTTTTCTGAATCGAATTCTACATTAATGTTATTCGGGTCATGGCTTCTTTCCAAATCAACTACTTCCGGAATAGGCTAATCCAACATCTGTAAATATGGCTTGGTAGGGTCATCTTCATAAGCAGATTGATAGAGCACGAGTGATGTAAGATTTGGTAATGCATGACACTCCATAGCTTTGCTACGTTCTGTCTGACGAGAATCGTCTTCTCCCAGGTGAGATTCTGTAAAGGTGGTAACTCGCGAAGAAAACTAATTCACAAGGCTTATTTATTTGGGATATGGCCCAAGCTTTATTTATCTGGGATATGGCCCAAGCTTTATTTATCTGGGATATGGCCCAGGTTTGGAATATTTGGGAAAACCGGCCCAAGTAAAAGATTATTTGGGAGATTGGCCCAAATAATTGATTACTTGGGGAAATAACCCAAATATGGTTTTTACGCGAGAGCTTGCATTATACAGAGGGAGGTATGAGGGGCTGATGTGTTTATAGCTCGCATCAGAAACTCATAACCCTATATGCTGCTCGCGTAGGGAGTACTATTCGGAATCTAATGGAAATACTGAGGATGAGTAAATAGTGGGTCGCGACCTTATTTACACCGTCCTAAGTAAGAGTACCTTAGAGAGGCCGATAGTATTCAGGGACATGATCAATACATGCATGATTGGTCATGACCCAGCAAAGCTATAACGACATCCTTGGCTAAGGATAAATCAGATCCGCGATGAAATAGGCGCGGATCACGGGGCATGGCGCATAGCATGACCTATGCATAAGATTACACGAATCCGTTTCGCATAGTCGAATGCAAGATAACACTGTGCAAGGTATTTATGGCGCACAGTATAAATCCGCGCATGAGATTACGCGAATCCGTTTCGCGTAAACAAATGCGCAAGATGATACTGTGCAAAGAACTTATATCGCGGATTGGTACGCAGGGGCCATATCGCGAGACAGATGCTGACGTGGCAATACAAGTTCGCGAGGATTACTGAACACTCACATCTATAAATAGAGGTGCGAGAGTTCATTTGAAGGGAGACATTTCCAGAGACTAAGAGAGAGAAATTCTCAGAGAGAGAGAAAGCACTTCTTAGATACTTGTACTCGTTATCTTTTCCTCCCTTTTCTCTGTAAAAGCAAATCAAAAGCAATAAGAACATCATTGCCTTTATTTGAACTATCTTCGCATCATCAACTTGTGAACCCCTACATTAAAGGCGACTCTGGTGGGGAGAAGATGTCTTCTGCACAAGTGGAGCCTCGTCAGCCTCGGCGGAAAGGTCGTCCATCGACCCGGCGTACTGAGCAAGTCGAAGAGGAAACGGTGGCACAAACACAAGGAGGGGAACCAGTCCAGCCAGCACGAAGACAACGTCGTCGTGCGAATGTTGGTGAGGATCAGGAAGAAACCCCTCTGATGGCAGAACCAATACATAATTCAACGGAATTGCCATCGGTTCTACTACAAACTCTTCTCAACATCCAAGAAACGCAAAAGGCCATTCTTCACTTCATGGAGGCCTCACGCGTTTCAGCACCAAGCACTGAATCACCTAGGATGGACAATTAGACTTTGCCAGAGGATTCAGCACAAGAACCTTTTCGCGAGTCCGTAAGAATTGAACCCCTGGAAAAATAGCCATACATCACAAAGGAACAGCTGCGAGCTATCCTGAACAAAAAATCTGAAATAGAGGAAGTTGAAATTGCCCCGCCATACCATCCTAGTATCATGGCGTTGCCTTATCCAGAAAACTATGGGTCACCAAGCTTTCATCAGTTTGATGGCAAAAAGGGGAATGCGAAAGAGCACATTGCCAGGTTTGCGGATGCTCTGGGACCTCACAGAAATAATGAATACTTGAAACTTAGGGAGTTCTCCAAATCTTTAACTGGAACAGCATATACATGGTATACCGGCCTCGCTCCGGCTTCAGTAACCAGTTGGACGGATATGGTGCTCAAATTTTACACCAAATTTTTCCAAGCTGATGAGGAGGTCTCAATGATTTCACTTACAAGGCAAAGACAACGCTTTGGGGAAGAGGCGGTGGCTAATGTCCGGAGATTTCGCGAGACTGCTTTACAATGTCATGAACCAATTTCCGAACTACAATTGATCAAAATTTGTATAGAAGGAATGCTGCGGGAATACAGAGTGCATCTGGTAATAATGAGGTCAAAACGTTTTCTGCACTTGTTGATAATGCCCGAAGGTTGGGAGAAGTTTTGGCTCCCCCAACACGACCAAACATCAGTACTAGGCGAATACCGATGGTAGCAGCTACGCAGAACGAAAAGTCGAGGGAAGAGCATACTGGGAGATCTTAACCGCCCCGTTTACCTTTCAGTGAAAAAGAGGCAGTTGCTTTGCTAAATCAATGGGTCGCAGATCATGTCATAACGCTACCTCCAGTACAAAAGGTGTCGTCGAGAGAGGAAAGGATGAAGAGCAACTACTGTCCTTATCACAGGAGTATTCGGCATTCGTTGATGAGCTGCTGGGCTTTTCGAGGTCTGGTACATCGAAAAATAGCATCGGGAGACTTAGAAGTGGCAAAAAATGTAGTTAATGAGCCTTTCCCTGCACATGTGGCTGTGGTGACCGCCAGAGACAGTACTGAGGATATGACCAACACCGCCAAGTATGAATGTCCGCCAGTACGTGAGGCCAAGGAGAATGCTAGGAAAGACGTCTTCTTCAATCAACTCCCAATACAGGAACATGTGAAGGAATTCTTGAAAGAGCAAACAGTTGCTGCACTCAATCATACCATTGTAATTCCGCAGCATGAGAAGGATTCCAGTAAGATCACATTTTCTGAAGCAGACAACCAAGTGCCATTTGCCCACAACCGACCTCTGTATGTACCAGCTATGGTGAACGGTCGGGAGATGAAACGGGCCATCTTAGACGGAGGAGCATCAGTTAATTTAGTCCCGTTAGCCACTTTACGGATGATAAAATTTCCTGAAAGCAAGATCGTAAACCATACCATAGCAGTTACTGGTTTCAATGGAGATCAGCAGGCCACTATGGGATTCCCGACATTAGATCTCAAAATCGGGAAAATAAGGGGGCCTACTAAATTTCATGTCATTCAAGGAGAGCCCTCATATCAGTTGTTGCTGGGCAGACCATGGATCCATGCGCATGGCGTAGTACCGTCATCCTATCATCAAATGATGAAGGCCAGTTAGGGAGAGGGGATTATGACTGTAAAAGCGTCCAGAAATCCATTTTGCGCATCTGAAGCACATTTTGCAAATGCAGTCTATTTTTCGGAATACAGTGAAGAGGACGGACCCGGTGTTTTTTCTACACCGTTACCAAAATGGAAAGGATCGGATGATGGAAATTCAACTAAGCGAAAGCTCGAGGAGGTGAGCTGGTCGTGGGTTAAAATGCCTGATGGGCGAATAGTGTATAAATTATGACGGGGTTGGGGGTCAGAAACCTGTACAGCTGGCACTGACCCCGGGAAAGAAGAGATTGAACAAGAAAAACTGAGCACAGACCCTGAAGTAATCAAAGTGAATCCGCGACCAGAGCACGGTTTGTCTGAAGTGGACATAGGCGATGGTACAGATCCACAACCTACCTTCATAAGCAATACGTTGCCGGACGAAACTAAAAACGCTTTGATAGAATTGCTCAAAGAATTTCGGGATGTGTTCGCTTAGGACTATAGTCAAATGCCAGGACTCAATATTGGATTGGTAAGCCACCATCTTCATGTAAATCCCGCATCGGAACCAAAGAAACAAAAACAACGAGTATTTCACCCTGATTTAGAGGTACAAATTAAGGCGGAAGTGGAGAAGCTGCTGAAAGCAGGATTCATCAAGCCAACCCAACATCCAACCTGGCTCGCGAATATTGTGCCTGTGAAGAAGAAGATTGGGCAGATACACGTATGTGTAGACTATCGCGATCTCAATAAGGCTTGCCCAAAAGATGATTTCCCTCTACCCAACATTGACACTATGGTGGATGCAACCTCAGGACACGAGATTTTCTCGTTAATGGATGGATTCAGTGGGTACAATCTGATTAAGATGGCGCCGGAGGATTCAGAGAAAACTGTTTTTCGCACCCCAATGGGGAATTTCCACTACACGGTCATGCCATTTGGGCTTAAAAATGCCGAAGCTACATATCAATGCGCCATGACAGCTATATTCCATGACTTGATGCATAAAACTGTCGAGGACTATGTCGACGATTTGGTGGTAAAATCCAGAGTCGCGCAAGATCATGTGGGTGATTTGCGAAAGGTACTGCAACGATGTCGCGAGTACAATTTGAAAATGAATCCCCTCAAATGTGCCTTTGGAGTACCAGAAGGAAAGTTCTTGGGGTGTGTTGTACATCGGCACGACATTGATATGGACCCGACGAAAGCTAAGGCAGTATTAGAAATGGCTCCACCTCCAACTCGTAAAATGTTGAAAACTTTTATGGGGAAAATATCTTATCTGATGAGGTTTATCCAGGCACTAGCAGAGGTAACTCCCCCACTCATGCCTTTGTTGAAAGAAAAATTTGTATACAACTGGGGAAAATAGCAGCAAGAAGCCTTTGAGAAGATCAAAATTATTTTGGCATCACCAAAAACAATGGTCGCGCCCGAGTCAGGAAAACCGTTGATAATGTATCTCACTTCCACCAATAAATATGTGGGAGCTCTGTTGGCCCAGGAACATGAGGGGGAAGAAAAGTCTGTTTATTACATTAGTCGGGTGCTCAAAGGACCAGAGTCTCGCTTTAGTATTCGCAGCCCAAAAATTCAGACATTATCTACTGGAACATCCATTAGAACTAATCACCAAAAGTGACCCCATTCGGTATCTCCTCACAAAGCCCATACTCAGTGGAAGAACTGCTCGATGGTTATTAGCACTGTCCGAATATGAGATCACATGCTCTAGGACGAAAGTAGTAAAAAGCCAGGCTTTGTCGGATTTGCTAGCTTTATTTCCTGGGGGAGCCAAACCCAAAGTAGAGGAGGTGGGAATGGTAAGTACGGCTCAAAGTACAGAGGTTTCTTTAGAGTTTGATGGTTCATCCACAGAAAAAGGAGGTGGGGCTGGTTTTGTACTGAGAAATGAGGAAACAAAGGAGGAATTAGTCATGGCTTACAAACTCGACTTTCCTTGCACCAACAATATAACTGAATATGAAGGATTAGCGCTGGGATTAATGATGGCTCAGCAGTTGAGGGCAAGAATACTTCATGTTAAAAGAGATTCCAAGTTGGTCATTAAGCAGATTAAAGGGGAGTATGCTGTCAAGGAACCTCATCTAGTGTCTTACAGAACCCTTATCCGTCAGATGATAAAAGGCTTTGAGACTGTGAACTTTCAACACGAGTTGCGATAAGGTAACCGACGACCCGATGCATTGGCCACATTAGGCTCGCGACTACATTTTCAAGGATCAGAGTCTTCTTTGCAAGTAGTGCGAAGAACCAACTCTGTAGTCAGTGGCGGGGTGAAATCAGAAGTATATGAAGAACATGATTGGAGAGCGCAAATAGTACAGGCTCTGCTAAAGAACGATAACAATGCCTTGAGACGAGAGTACCAGATCATAAAAGGTGTGTTATATTACAGAGCGGCCGGAGGGATTCTAGCCAGATGCGTGGCAATAAACGAGATAAGAGGATTGCTTCAGAAAGCTCACAAGAAAACATGTGGTCAAGCGGATGTCAGTCTCTATCGAGTTTTGCAGCGAGAAGGTTTCTTTTGGCCAAGTATGAAGGACGAGGCGGTAAGGTTACAAAGTAGTTGTCAGAACTGTAATGCATATCCATCCACGAGCGAAAGTAATATAGCAGGCCTGATAGATTGGCGGGATATATATGTGCACTATCTGAAAGATGGGGTTTTTCCTGAAAAGGATCAACCGCGGTTCAGAAAATTAGCTTCGCGATTTGTCTTACAAGAGGGAAAATTGTTACGCAAAAGCTTCGAAGGAAAACTGATGAAGTGTGTAAGCAAAGAAGAAACAGGAGAAGTATTGAAACAAGTCCACGTATTTGGTCATCAAGGCCCTAGAAAAATGTTTCAACAGATGTCATCATCTGGATATTACTGGCCAACAATGGAAAGGGATTGCAGTGATTTTGTCAGGAAATGTCATGTGTGTCAGGTGCACGGGGATCACATTCATGATCTGGGAACTGAATTGCACAGTTTAGCTACGCCCTGGCCTTTCCATACTTGGGCATTGGACATAGTTGGACCAATCACGCCACAAGCTCAGGGACATGCATGGATTTTAGTGGCAACTGAATTATTCACAAAATGGGTAGAAGTTATCCCGTTGCGACGAACAACAACAGACAATGTGGTTCGATTTGTAAAAGAGAATATCATTTATCGATTTGGGATACCAAAGGTGATACTGTTAGATAATGGGACTCCTTTTGTCAATAGTAAGGTCGCGGATTTGTTGGGGAGATACTCAGTTATTCATCACAAGTCCATGCCTTACTATCCAAAAGGGAATGGGCAGGATGAAGCTTCAAATAAAGCGTTACTTCGAATCTTGTCTAGGCTGGTGCATGATAATCAGAAAAAATGGGTGGAAGAGCTTCCAATAGCACTGTGGGCACATCGGACCGCATACCGGAGTGCGATAGGCATGACCCCTTATGCATTAGTCTACGGAGCAGAGGTTGTACTACCTGCGGAGATAGAAGTGGCTGCTAAAAGGTTGGCATGCAAAAGTAGTTTAGAGGACAGGCTATTGGAGATAGAAGGATTGGATGAAACAAGGGTCGAAGCCTTTGCAAATCAGAAAGAATACAATAAGATGCAAGCAAAGAACTACAACAAAAGGGTACGATACAGATGGTTCAAAGAGGGAGACAGAGTGTTGAAAGTGGTACCGGCAATCATGAGGGGACAAAGGGTAAGAAAATTTGAGGCTAAGTGGGAAGGTCCGTATGTGATTGTAAGCAAAAGCAGCAGTGGATATTACAGGATGGAGCATGAAATCACTCATGAGAAAGCTGGACCTCTGAATGTAAAATGGATAAAATTGTATCAGACATAAAGGCGTTGCGGATTATGTTGTTAAGAAAATATGTTTTAAATAAAGACAGTATCAAACAAAGCATCCCATGTATATAAGTATATCAAAAATGTTATCACAATACAACGATATACAGCAAAAATGTGATTACAAGTAGAGGATAGCCTGATAATAATACAAGGAATGAGCTAGAAGAGGTTTCGAGTAATAGGATCTGACAACTTGAAACCCTCATGCTCCTCTAAATAAAGACGGGCCTACTTGAGATGTTCAGCTGAATCCTGAAGTTTCTTCTCATCCTCCTCGAGCAGTGCTAATTGTCTACGAGACTCTGCGATCTCTGCCTATTTTCTTTGAAGAGCCTCGCACTCCCTCAGCTCGACAAGATGGTGATCATAGAGTCTCTGAATAATAGCCAGACGGGCCTCCCACCAGGACACATCCATCCCTACCTTCTTCCAGTCCTTTATACGGGCATGACATCTCGGAAGAGTATCAGGGACGAGGTCCTGAATAGTAGTCTCTGAAAGGGTCCTAAACACATCTACAACGAGCTGGAGGTGGACCGTCTGCAAAAGTGGCTCATGAACTTCCATATGAGCAAAGGTCTCTGGATGAGCTCCTTCTATCAAATCTAGCACGGGAATGTCTCGCGGATAACAAAACCACTGACGCCAAGGTATGGGCACTGAAGAAGCAGCATCATAGACAGGTGCAACAGCAGGCATGCGAGAAGTGGATACATAGTCGCGAGCAGACTCGGGAGGATCAGAGGAAGAGGCGCGAACAGGCTCACGGGAATCAGGCACGATGATGCGAGATGGGATGGAAGTGTCTCTGTATGCGTCTCAGCAGGAGTATCATGGAGTAGCTCATTAATCATCTCCTGAGTTTCGGAGTTTGTACCTAAAAAAAGAGGGGGACATGATAAAATCACAATGTGGCATTAAAAGTTCAAATGAAAGAAGAAAGAGATGAAATAAAGGTTACCTCCCTCAACCTCTGGAATAGGGGTGCCAAAAAGGGATCTCTCAATGTTAGGATGGTCTGCGAAATTTGTGGCAACCTCGGATGCAAGATCACCGTCAAGAGGCTGCAAATGCCTATCATCGAAGTCAGGATCCTTTGCTATATCATCAATGACCTTTGGGGAAGTAGGGATGGAAGGAAGGTTGGGCAACGTCTCGTGAGACCCTATGGTCTCCTCAACCTCATGATCTGAGGATGCCTCGCGATCCCCTTCTGGAGTAGAGGTCGCGAAAATGACGCTATCGCGAGAAGAGAATGAGGTGTCATCATCTTCTGCCTCCTCAAGAGTAGGCTGAGAGGACTTGCTGAATAGCGAATTTATGGTGAGATTGTCCTCGCCATCTGATGAAGCTGCAGTAAAATGAAGGCCACCTCCTGGAGAGGCTGGAGCACGCGGAGACAAAATCTCGTGGGGACCTAAAACAAGGATAGATGTGAAGTATTAAAAATAATGAATCAGTAAAAATGGAAATAAGTATCTAGAATTAGAATTGGAAACTTACTCTGGGAAATAGCAGTCCTGGGTAAATCAGAAAGTATATTGGCGACCTCTGTCTCATCTGCCTCATCTCCAGTCCTCATCTCTTCAACCACGCGAGCAACAGTATCAAGCAATGATGAAGTCGCATCAGCCTTCTTTTTGTTCTTTAATTTTTCTAAAGCAAGCCTGCGTCTTTCGGCCAGGGAGGCCTCTTCTGAGGTAGGGTGTGAAACACCAATAGGTGGAATGACAAATGAGGATTTGTGTTTTCTCACCAAAGGGGCCTCCTCTGAGCTAGGAACATCTTCCGTGACAATAGGCTGAGAAATCTTGGAAAGATTCCTTTTCCTCTTCGCAAGAGGAACATTATCGAGTACTGCTGCGACAGAAAGGTTTTTAAGTCTAATGGATAAGGGAACATGGTCCAATGAATCAGTAGAAACGCTAGCAGTACCTGTAACTTGGGCGCTGGAACGCTGCAGAAAGAACGAAGGAGTTACTAACAACATATAAAAGTACAGAATGCATCGAAGGAAAAGAGAAGTTAGGAATTTACCAGATGCCTCGCGATAGTCTCCTCGCGGAAGGCCTTCTCGCGAACAGGCTCCTCGTGGATAGGCTGACTCGCGAGAGGAATCTCCTCGCGGAGAGACTGTTTGCTGGTAGTTGCCTTGGGTTTTTGAGGCTGAGAAGCCTGAGCATGATGTTTTGGCGTAGTCTTGGCCCTTACCTTACGAAGCTTCAAGGACGGATCTGCAATGAAGACTGGAACTGGAATAGGAATAGGGGGAGTTTCAGCCATGAAACTTTGGAATCTCATAAGTTGCTCCTTCTAGAACTCATGGTATGCCTCAGTCACTCCACCTCTGCGAGTGTCAGGCTGGATAAAAATAACAGTAGAAAATATGCGGACACTCCTCTCAATAGACTCACGATAGGCAATGAAACAACTGTCAAAATTATCCTCGCGGTATCGAGGAAGTAGAGGAGGAATGGCCTGATCAAAGCCTAGTTGTCTTGCTACGCGTGAAGGGTTATAAGAGGTGATGGTATCAAATGTCTCGCTGAAAATAGGGAGGTGACACTTGTGAGTAATAGCCGCAAAGATAAGGTGATCATCTACCGCTATGTCATACGATACTATCTCCTCTTTTGGGTAAAAATCAGGAGAATAGAAACCCTCCAGAGAGGTGGCGTATGGACGCCAGGAAAATTCAGAAAATGTATCAATAAATGAGGAAAGGGCTTGTGAGGATGAAATAGAAGTCCAACGGGTAGCCCGCGACTTCAATGAACAGGGACAGTGGTTTCTAAGGATTGAGGAGAAAGGGAAGAAGGAATGGGAGCATAATTAGGGAAACGCTCGAAAAGAAAGAGGGTAAGGAATGTACCTGAAACATGAGTACTAATTTCATACCTACCCAATGAACGTGCGAAATCATTCGCAAGAGTGTCCAGTTGCAAGTACAGGGTGCCAAGGAAAAGTAGGGCCAAGGCAATACGTACACCTCGCAAAAGCATGCCTACTAGAAGGAACACCATACGACTGGGACCGTCCTCTGGCTTGCCTTGAAATATGTAACGGTCTAGCCAATATGCAAGGAAGCCCGCGAGTTCCAAAGGCCCATTGAATTGAGGTCCGGGGACTGATTCACGATCTTCACCGGGAGCAGGCTTTCGCGGAGAATACTCGCGAAAGAAATGGTGGCACCAGGCAGCATAGGATAACTTCGAGCAACTGGATATGGCTTGTTCAGAAAGAAGTACGCCTTTATCAAACCAGTTTCCTCGCTTGTAAGCATACTTGCCACAATCGCGAAGTTGATCAAGGACAGGCAGCCGAAACAGAACCACCACATCTTCAATGGTGGGAGTGAACTCCCCCCAGGAAGCAATGAAGGTGTGGGAAAATGTGCTCCAGCGCGAGATCAAAGTAGTCAGTGCATCCACATCACGACGGACATCAAAATCCGAAAACAGCTCTATGGACTCAAGAATGCCAGCCTTGGCCAAGGTGGCGCGATGACGGTCTTGAGTAAGAATGTGACTGGACCACATCTTTCAGTCATTGATGGGGGCAACATGCCCTTCATACTTAATGAAGGAAAATGGAATGTCACCCCTCTCCACAAGAAAACGTGGAATAGAAAGTGGGGGAATGAAAGTAGTTTCTGCTTCATTATCAGGATCAAGGGTGAGAGGTGGGCGCGAAATAGAAGGGGAAGTTAGATCTCTCGCGGATGTCCAGAATGTATCTCGAGAGTCTAAGAATAGTGCTTTCTTCCACTCTGACGCATCAGGTACAAAGGGAGCAACACCAGAGGAAGGTACAAGAAGCTTTGGTGTAGAAGTTTTTGTCATGTTAGAGTAAAACTTGCGAATAAGCTTTATTAAAAGTAAAGGGGAAAGCGCGAAGAAGGGATGAGGGTATGAGAAAAGGGTGCAAAATAAAGGGCTTGACAACGGTGCTCTGAAGAAAATATAAAATTGTGAGAGATGAAAATGACATGAGATAATATATATAAGTGTTGGGCGCGGAAACCGAAACGGCGCATTAAATGCGCAAGGAAGGCGAAAGGTCGACTGGCCAAGCGTTTGGAAAAGAGTCGCGAATCCCAAAATATGAACAAATTAGGAAAAACAGGGAGGATATGGGGAAAAGCAAAATCTGTACATACATGAGGTTGACTGAAAAACAGAAAAACTGTAAAAGGAAGGTCGCGGATTTGATCAAGGTTCGCGAAATATAGCAAACATACTTCATCTGTGAAGGGAAAGGAAAAAAAAGGGGGCATGGGAAAAAGTGGCATTCAAAACAACAGTATAAAGAACGATCAATCGCGAGTCACATGTTATTGCACTTTAATACTTGGCTAAGTATCAAAGTGCAATGGGGAAAAAATGTAAAGGTAGTAACTCGCGAAGAAAACTAATTCGCAAGGCTTATTTATTTGGGATATGGCCCAAGCTTTATTTATCTGGGATATGACCCAAGCTTTATTTATCTGGGATATGGCCCAGGTTTGGAATATTTGGGGAAACCGGCCCAAGTAAAAGATTATTTGGGAGATTGACCCAAATAATTGATTACTTGGGGAAATAGCCCAAATATGGTTTTTACGCGAGAGCTTGCATTCTACAGAGGGAGGTATGAGGGGCTGATGTGTTTATAGCTCGCATCAGAAACTCATAACCCTATATGCTGCTCGCGTAGGGAGTACTATTCGGAATCTAGGGGAAATACTGAGGATGAGTAAATAGTGGGTCGCGACCTTATTTACACCGTCCTAAGCAAGAGTACCTTAGAGATGCCGATAGTATTCAGGGACATGATCAAGACATGCATGATTGGTCATGACCCAGCAAAGCTATAACGGCATCCTTGGCTAAGGATAAATCATATCCGCGATGAAATAGGCGCGGATCACGGGGCATAGCGCACAGCATGACCTATGCATAAGATTACGCGAATCCGTTTCGCATAGTCGAATGCAAGATAACATTGTGCAAGGTATTTATGGCGCACTGTATAAATCCGCGCATGAGATTACGCGAATCCGTTTCGCGTAAACAAATGCGCGAGATGATATTGTGCAAAGAACTTATATCGCGGATTGGTACACAGGGGCCATATCGCGAGACAGATGTTGACGTGGCAATACAAGTCCGCGAGGATTACTGAACACTCACATCTATAAATAGAGGTGCGAGAGCTCATTTGAAGGGGGACTTTTTCAGAGACTAAGAGAGAGAAAGCACTTCTCAAATACTTGTACTCGTTATATTTTCCTCCCTTTTCTCTGTAAAAGCAAATCAAAAGCAATAAGAACATCATTGCCATTATTTGACTGACATACTTGTGTAGGAACTATCTTCGCATCATCAACTTGTGAACCCCTACAGATTCATAGTGATATAAAAGGGCTTGAGCATTTGAAAAAATCTTATCGCATACTCGACAAGCGATAAGGATAGTAGGGAGGTCTGAGCTAGACCAATGTGGTATGTCCCAACCATTTTCAGACATGATAGAACAGAAAGCACTAGAAATGCACTGCCAGGGATGCAATGAGTTGGTAGAGAACCTATATAACAATATGTATAGAACACTTGCATTGTAAGATTTTATTTTATTAATTTTGAAAAAGAGGTAATTTATTATCAATTTAATGATTGCAATTATGGTAGGAAAGCTGTTGTAAAAAATATATTAAGTGCATTTATTTATGAGAAAGATAATATTTGCACTTAATAAATATATGGACAATGATTGGGTCCTCACCAGTGAGGACCAACTTGGTCATCACCCCTTATTTGGACCAATAGAATTAAAACACAATGTTTAATATTAATTAAAAAATAACAATGGGTATTATTCACCATATATGGGTTAAACCCGAATATCTAAAATATATATTTTTTCTTTTTTCCTTTTTTTCTCTTTAGTATGTCTATCGTCGACACACACCCATCACAATGGGAGCCATATCTCTTTTTTTAAAAAAAAAAAAAAATTCCCCCCTTCTAGTGTAGAGGCTCAGGGTTGAACCTTGTAAGATTTTGGTTATTAATGGTTGTACAAGGGACCTACAATTACTTGGAGGAAGCCATTTAAGGTAGCTTTGCATTGTCAATCGTATTTAATATCTAATTTGATCAGGCATTAAGAATTATCAATCGTCCATGAACACACTCACCTTTCTATCCATGCACACATGCACTCCCTAGATTAGCTGGTTGGAGAAGAATCCATGACTAGTGTAGATGTTTTGGGTGAAAAATTCAAAGTCAAGGAGTGTTTCCTGGACATAGGTTCATTTCCTGAAGATTGAAGGATATCTACCATGCGGTGCCGAGGCCATGACATCACAATTTATGACTCTCCTCATCATAAACTCTCTCTAAAAGAACAGTCTTCACGGCGAAAAGAGTTGAATTGGGTCCAATTGATTCTACTACTTAAACCCTAGATTTCAGAATGTGTGTCGTGGAGATATTAGAGAGGAAAAAAGGAAAATAAAATTTTTTTAGATATCTGGGTTTAACCCATGATAGTGGGTAATACCCATTGTTATTTTTCAATTAATATTAGACATGCGTCTTAATTCTATTGGTCCAAGTAAGGGGTGAGGACCAAGTTGGTCCTCACTGGTGAGGACCCAAGCATTGTCTTCAGATATTGTGAACGCATTTCACGTTTAAAACACAATGAGATTAGTGTGTGTCTTCAGATATAGGATAATTAAGGTATTTTTATTAATTTGTTTATAACATGATAAATAGTTTCGAAAGAGAATGCATGTATTTTTAAAGAAGACTTGGAAAGTTGACTCCCTCATTTAATGTTAGGTAGATTATGGTAATAAAGCCTAGAGTTGAGCCCCCATTAATGGTTCGTAAAATCAACAAAATATATTTATCTATTTATCGTGCATATATTTGTGAGTTTCTGTAGAATGTATAGTATTATTTTAATTATAATATCTATAAGGAACTTTACAAAATGCTTATTTATATATAGAATTGTGATGCTATTTAAATGAAGAATCCATTTGCAAAATAAAATATTAATAGCAATGATATAATTTAAACATTCTACAATCTCATTACTGCTTTTCTTTGACAATTGTAATATATAGTTGGCCATTTAATAAAGTTTTATTTTCAAATATGTTTTTACTTTCCTTAGTTCCCACGCAACAACAACGGCATATATCTCATTTTATAATTAATGTACTTTTATGTCTTTAATCGGGTATCTTTAATAAGCTCTTGTCATCATTCAGGAATACTATGTAGATCTTGCACTTATGACTCCATTACTGGACTGTGTTAAACAAAAAAACAATTTGCTGATCTTATTAATTATAACTATTTTTTGTTTGAATTTTTGTTGTTCTTGTTGGGGTTAACGGCGCAATCGATCGAAGCAATAAATAATACTCCCCAGTCCCAATTTACTTGTCCACTTTTGACCAAAAAACACTCACAGATTTTGGTCAAACTAGACAACTAAAACGAGACCGAGGTAGTATATCTTAAGTACTTAATCAACTCCATACTAGTCATTTAACAAATGATTGACTAAATCCAAATTATTTCATATTCTTTAATCACTTGATTATGTAATCAAAACTACATGAGGAAATTGAACGAGTAAGTTTTGAAAAGATATTACCTCTGTTTCACTTTCTTTATTTATTTTTCTATATTGAGTTCAGTGATTGCAGTTTTTTTAAAAAAAACGAAAATCAAATTTATCCTTAATTGGGAACCCATCGAAAAACAACATATAAAAACTTGACACCAGTATACTATAAAAGGTAAATAAGAAGTGTTTAATTTACACATTCAAAGTCTTTTTACCAAAGTCGTTATGCCATTTAGGTCTTATTTGGATTGACTTTTCAAACACTGCTTTTGACTTCCAGAAGAGAAAAGTTGTTTTGAACGGAATTTGGCAAATTTTTTAAAAGTGTTTCTAGTGCCTGGAAGAGCGTTTTAAAGAAGTCGGGGGTACCAGCTTCTCAGAACAACTTCTGCTTCTTTTTTTCTTCTACGTAAAGCTGGAAGCAGAAGCTATGTCAAACATGACCTTAGTATCAATTCACAATTTTTTTATGTTGTATCTTTTCTTGGATTTTAGATCAAAGACAGTAATCCCGAATAAATTTCATGGTCATTAATGTTAAAAGATGTATTCGAGTACTTTGGACTTTGAAACAGTGCGAAGCTGAGTCAATCTTGGCCGAAGTGGAAGAGTCATAAACAGATTGAAGGTTGAACCAACAAAAGGAACTAGCTATGATGTAGAGGCCTAACCCCGTAGAAGATACAGAGATGGGCTTAAGAGCAACTCCTTTGGTCTAGATTGCATTGGACCAGTGTGCAGTTTAATTGGGTGTGCTCT
Source organism: Cornus suecica (assembly GCA_963922005.1). Lineage (NCBI taxonomy): Eukaryota > Viridiplantae > Streptophyta > Magnoliopsida > Cornales > Cornaceae > Cornus > Cornus suecica. Next base: position 18,501,248 of record OY998241.1, read on the forward strand.
TGCCAAAGTTGTGAGGATCGGGAGTCTAGGTAGGATCGTTGGGTTTCCGTAGGATTGGGATCGTAAAATCATAAGTAAAATCGTAAGATTCTACCACATTATTATAAACATAGTTCAATTGAACTCCTTAACTCATAATATCCCTATAATACAACAAAAATTTACTCAAAACACCAACTATAAACAAAAACATCACCTTAAAATCAAATCATGGGGTGAATCCTTTAATTCTCTCCCACTATTGATTACTTAACACTATTGCTTACTTAAGAACTTTAAAATTAATTAACAAAATAAAGATAAAATTAAAACACAAATTATTCCTCATTTTTTTTATAGAATAACATGTCCCTTCCCGTTGGATTGCAAACACCTTGGAATAGATTATGGAATATATTAAAGTAAAATTCCACTTTTGGGAATAATCTTTGATTTGATTGTAGGCTAAGAGAGAAAAGAAACACATACCTTTTATAACTATGTGCATTTGCCAATCAATTTTAGAAGGTCACAATCTGTTCAGAAAAACAAAACACCGATTTCGACACAAAATAAACATGAAAATCGTAATTCATTAGGAGTTGTTTAGATCAACAAATTGGTGGTCATAAAACTTTTGTCTTGAAAAAAAACAAACGAGCTGATAATAAATCACAATATTCTAATAGGAAATAAAAATAAAATTAAAATTAAAAAGATAGCTATTGAGGCTTGAATTTTCGAATTAGATAACACGATTGCTACTTCTATCTCCAATTCAAGATGAATTTCATGTTAGCTATTGTGTTCCACTTATTTAAATGGTTCATATGTGACCATGTGGGACATTGAGTTCCTTTAGAGGCCTACACAACTATTTTTCTTTGAAGATGATTAAGTTGTCTTTCATTTAAAGGTCACCACCTGCTCAAAGGCGAGCCAATATCTATCTCTCGTTCGATTGCGAACACCTTGAAATAGATTTTGGAATGTATTAAAGAAAAATTCCGTTTTGGGGAATACTTTTTGATTTGAGTGTAGGCTATGAGAGAAAAGAACACATACCTTTTATAACTGTGCGCATTTGCCAATCTAGGTTATGAGGTCTCAATCGGTTCTTCAAACTAAAACACCGATTTCGAAACAAAATAAGCATGAAAATCATAAATCATTAGGAGTTGTTTAGATCATGAAATTAGTAAACATAAAAAATTTGAATCTCAAAAACAACAAACGAACTGAGAATAAACCACGATATTCTTATAAGGAATACAAATGGAAATAAAAAGACAGCAACCAATCCCCCCTCCCCCCTCCTAAAAAAAAAGAGAAGACAACCTAATAATTATAATGTAGGAAAGATAGACAAAAAAGCTTTATAACTTTATTTCCTTCTCTAATGTCCTTAAAGCTCCAACCTCGAGTTCATCTTTTCTGAATCCAACTCCACATTAATGTTGTTCGGGTCATCGCTCTCTTCCAGAACAACTATTTCTGAAATAGGCTTATCCAACATCTGTATATATGGCTTGGTAGGGTCACCTTCATGATCAGATTGATACATCACAAATAATCTTGGCCATGGTTGAACCAAACAAAAGTTGTTTGTCCCGGGCAGTGATGAAACTAATGGTAGGACTGGTCTCCATTGTTCCCTATGCACTGCATAGCTTTGGACACATTGGTTGGTGTTGACAAAACTGTTTTGTCCCTCCAGTCTGTGTTGCAAAAACTGATGGGATGGAAAGTGTGACATAGCTGGACTCAGATTTGCAATGTGATCATTATTTTTGCTACTTTCTCTCGGACGAGAATCGTCTCCTAGGTGAGACTGATCATAGTGACATACAAGGTCTTGAACATTCGTAAAAATCATATCGCATACTCGACAAGCAATTAAAGTAATTGTGAGGTTTGAGCTAGACCCATATGGTCGGTCTAACCCATTTTCAGACATAGTTAAGTAAAGTGAAAGCGCGGAGGCGGAAGAAAAAGCACTAGAAATGCACTACTAGGGATGCAATGGGCTATTAGGGATGCAATGAGTTGGTTCAAAACCTAACAATTTATAGAACACTTACATTACAAGTTTTTTATTTTATTAATTTTAATTAAGTGGTCATTTATTATCAACTTTAATTTTTTTCTTTTTTCTAAATGGTGCATTATTTATGATTGAATTCTTTCACTTTTATATATTTTTAGTGTGTTTAACACAAATTTATGAGAATTAATTAAGGATAATTTTTTATTTGTTTGTACTATAATATTTTTTTTGGAAGGAGCGTGCATTTATTAGAAAGGAGACAAAGAAAATTGACTCCCTCATTTAATGATAGTTAGATTATTGTAATAAAGCACAAATTTATGTGATATATGGCTTTAAAATCAACAACTTATTTATCTATATATAATGCATATATGTATTAGTTTATGTTAAAATGTATGGTATTGTTTTAATGAGAATATCTAGAAGCAACTTTATGAAATGATTACTTATATATAGGTTTGTGATGCTATTTAAATGAAGAATTATTTGAAAACTAACATATTAAAAGTAATGCTGTGATATATACATTTTACAATTGCATTATGATAGGAGCCGAATGTTGCACATTTTAACCCCCTAACTCAGTGTTGTTAAGTCTTATCTAATTGGTATTTTTATCCGGTTTGTGTGTTTAAGTATGTTTTAGGTGCTTAACGTGGAAAACGAGCTAACCTCGGTTAATTAACCGAAGTCGCACCTTGCGCTTAGTCAAAAGAGAAGAAAAACAAAAGACATATTCCGAGGGCAAAACGGGCATTGTACATGTCTTATATATTGATACATGTGCCACAAGAACAAACAGTATCCGAAAATACAAAGAATTACAAAAATTCATATTTTGATATTTCGGGCCGAAGTTGGGCGCATACAAGCAAAAAGTGTCTGGAAATTGTATTTTGGCTCAAAGCAGGACGTCTATGTGCCATGAACCGGGAGCATATGTGCATCAAACCGGGCGTATATGCGCAGCCTAGTGCGGCAACAATAATAATTTTTCAGCAGAATTCTTATTTCAATGGGACTCGAACTCTCTTAGCTTGTTTCACATTCCAATATCTTTAAGCACGTGTATAAGGCATGTTTACATCAGATTGAGATGAATTTACTCATATTTGGAGAAGAACACATCATAGAGGATTTTGATCGGTTCAGTCGTATAAAAATAAAAGTGTATAAAATAAAGAATTAGCACGATCTAGTTTTAACCTCTCAGTTGCAAGTACACGAGTAGTATATAGTATAGTAGGGTAGAGAGGGTATCGAACCACAGAGATCAAAGTCGTATTTCAAATAATTATAAAGTAACAAATTGAATTATATTTATAAAAGTTGTTTGATTGGTTTGTTTGATAAACCTACTAAACATAAAATAAAATAAAAATATAATTATTTTGGTTTTCACTCAAGATAAACAAGTCTAGGGTTTTGATCCAACTCCACTACTAGTCTTGTAATATAGTCATTTAATCGTATTATTGCAAGAGGGAGATACAACTTATATGAATCAGATTAGTAATGCTACAAGCAGTTGCCTAATCCCCAAAGAGATGCAATCGGTCCGATTCACTACAATTCATCTTTAATTAGTATGATTGTTGCATGCATCTATACTACAACTACTCCTAAAACATGAAATTAAAAACATGCTAACAATCATCTTCTCTTGGCATGGACTGTGTAAACCTAAAAATTTATCATGCCTAATTAAGAACCATTATAAAATCTTCGGAGGTTCTTGCTCCTAATGATAAAACACAGTTGTACAAGATCAATTATTAATTCAATCTCAGTTTAAGAAGAGAATTAAGAAGAAATTTTATTTAGGTAATTTGTTCGGTCTCCCACTACATAATCATCATATAAGTGCTCTTTAGCTTCCCCTATTTGCAATAAAATAAATTAAAGTTCTAGATTACTCGACTAGGATTTCATTGGAAACTCTAGATACCGACTAGCCGTTCATGAAAGGAGAAGACTGCATCACTGAAGTAGCAATCATCTTCATGATTGGTAGTTGGTTCTTAATTTCTTGAGAAGAGTCTCTCTCTAAAGAGAAAAACTTTGTATATGATTGAAAGATATTCCCAATATATATTTTCTTCATGAAGTCTTCATGTATTCATAGACAAAAGTTGGTGCAGATATGGTATGTATTTGCTTGCACTCCAAGAGAACTTGGTGTGGGAACCAAGTATTAATGGTGAATGGATGATTCTGTCCCTCAATATACTTGTACACAAAGTCGAAATTCTGCAGTATAAGTTCGCACAAATCCAAATGTTGGCTGCTACCGATCGATCGGTGGTTCCTGAATTTTGATATTTATTTATTCTGCGAATTTATGCTTCCGCCACTTGTACTTTGCTTCTATCTTTTACCTTGCTCTGAATTGAGTGCATTCATCTTCCAAGTGTCATTCCAAATTAGGCATATTTGCTAAAAACCCGAAATTAACTCATATTTATGTTAAGGTCCTGAACACACTTAAACACACAACTCGGATAAAAATATCTTATTAATAAAATAAAGAAACAAACAAATATTTATTTAACGCCCAGAATATTCGATATTCTGGTCTCATCACTTAAGAACTATCCTAGGATGTAGTAGGGGCTTATTTAAGATACTTTTGAGATTATTTTGGGTCCTTGTACTTTCCCTATTTTTTGCCTTTTTGTTTTGTTTTCCACATTACGTTGCTCTCCTTGATTTTCTTGACTCGTTCTCGGGATTTTGAAATTGAAGGGCGTGACAACTTGGTATCAGAGTATGTTATTTCTCTATGGGACGATGGGCAAGGGTCGTTATCATTTTTCACTTTGTGGCCTTTCATTTAAGAATTAGGGTTAATTTCAGTAAACCCCCTTATACTATTCAATTTAATCAACTAACCCCTACTGTGTCCATTTTGCCCCCTATACTATTCAATTTCATCAATATGCCCCCTCACCTCTCAAAATGCCTAAACTACCCTCAATAGTATAAGGGGGTTTAGTGAATTATTTCGGAAAAAATAATATATACTTTTTGCAAAAAAAAACAATTCGAAAATAAATCATATTTTGTTCCAAAATATGAATTTGTTTTTCAAAAAATATTTTTTTTGCGAAAAAGTATATATTATATTCCAAAATATGTATTTTTTTTCTAAAAATAATTTTTTTGCAAAAAATATATATTATGTTCCAAAATATGAATTTTTTTTCGAAAAAATATTTTTTTTACAAAAAATATATATTATGTTCCAAAATATGATTTTTTTTTCTAAAAAATATTTTTTTGCGAAAAATATATATTATGCTCCAAAATATGATTTTTTTCCGAAAAATATTTTTTTTTGCGAAAAAGTATATATTATGTTCCCAAATATGAATTTTTTTTCGAAAAATAATTTTTTTGCAAAACATATATATTATGTTACAAAATATGAATTTTTTTTCAAAAAATATTTTTTTTTGCAAAAAATATATACTGTTATGTTTCAAAATATGATCTTTTCCGAAAAATAATGTTTTTGCAAAAGATATATACTATTATGAAAAAAATCATATTTTGGAATATAATATATATTTTTTCCAAAAACATTATTTTTCAAAAAAAAAATTTTAAATTTTGGAACATAATATATACATTTTCGCAAAAAAAAGTATTTTTCAAAAACAAATTCATATTTTGGAACATAATATATTCTTTTTCGCAAAAAACATATTTTTCGAAAACAAATTCATATTTTGGAACAAAATATGATTTTTTTTTGAAATATTTTTTTTTTGCAAAAAGTATATATTATTGTTTCCGAAATAATTAACTAAACCCCCTTATACTATTAATTTCACTGAACCCCCTTATACTATTGAGGGTAGTTTAGGTATTTTGAGAGGTGAGGGGGCATATTGATGAAATTGAATAGTATACGGGGCAAAATGGACACAATAGAGGTTAGTTGATTAAATTGGATAGTATAGGGGGGTTTACTGAAATTAACCATAACAATTATGATTTATTAGTGGTTGTTTGTTTTATCGTGTCAACTTAGGCGTATGTCGGCATGGCAGTATTACCTTGTTTGGCGTACCTTTGGTTTAGTCATGCTTTAATCATTTCCTTCTTATTTTTGAGAGTTTGATTAGCTTACTTATGGTTCGGGATCTTCTTATTCCTTTTATTGCTTCCGCATTTGCTTCTCCCTTGTTTCATCTTTGGGATTAACTTTTTCTTCTCTTGATGATGCATGATTTGTCTATGCGCTAATGAGATATAGTGTGTACTTGACTTGAGTGTGTTATGATTGTGAATTCGTGGTTGCTCAACGGTCATTAACATTCAACTTCACTCCCTTTAGCATGACGAGCTTCGATGTCATTTTGGGAATGGATTGGTTATCAACCTTTCTTGTGTAAATTGATTGTTTTCGAGATTGGTGACATGTTAGAGGGGTGTGCCATGCACTTAATTAGAGTATGTCGGACTTGTGTGTTAGACATTCGGAAGGAGGATTACATTCTTATGGTTTAAACTTTCTTCCTCGTTATTTCTCTTGTATAGCCATGGCACGTGAAAGGAATCTCATGCAAGGCAAGGAACCGGTGATCGCTGCTCCAGTTAACGAGATGGAAATCACGAGTCAGCTGACAGTAGTTTTCAGACAATCGGCTAGGGCTCTCTGGGCGGTCGAGGATGCACTGGTTTCTCAAGGGACACAAAGTTCGAGATTGCACGTCGAGGCACTGCCAGAGCATGGTTCTAGGATGCATATAAGAAGGAGTGCTCATATTGTTGTGATTCAACGGTGCTCATGATCGGTTCCACATGTTCTTTTTTCTTCGAGTTTTCCTCGTTTATGTAACTTTTCTCGAAGACTTGGACACATCCGGTCAGTGTGCCCTAGTCTTCTGTCCACTCTTGAGGGATCTCTGAGTGTGTTTTTTCATTGTGGTCAATTAGGTCACCCTTCTGAGGGTTATCCCTTGTTGCGTAGCCCACCGTTAGGCATGGTGCCACCTCCGACACATTAAATTGCTCTTGTACGGACTTTTCCCTTACCTTTAGGAGCTACCAGGAGAGAGGTGGTGTGCTATCATTGTAACCATCCAAGACACACAAGGCCACAGTGTATGTCTCATCATAAGGCAGTGAGTAGTGGTAGTGTCGGGCATAATTGAGGTTACTTTTAGTGAGGACAAAAAGGTCATTTTCGCAAGGATTGTCCTCAGTTGAGTGGCGGCACTCCTATGAGTAGGGACTGGGCAGTAGTCTAGTGCTACTCAGTTAGCAGTTCAGTCTGAGTACAAAGCACCGCAGCAGCCAGCACGATCAGCTCGGGTTTTTCATGCTATGACCTCTGCGGTTTCTTCTTAGTAGCCACCCCGTCAAAAAGCAAATTAGCAGAGTCATGTTTCATTCTGGCCCATGACTCTGGTCATGCTATCTATTTTTTGTTGCATGCCTCACCTTCATGCGAGGTAACTTATCTTCCTCTTTATTTGCAGTGGTATTTCTACTTAATGGAATTAATTATTTTCCTTGTGTCCCTTCTTATCGCATGTTAGTTGTTTACCTTATTGGGGTTTAGTTATGTCCATTTTGAGTGTGTGGTACGTCATGAGGTATAATTATTTCATTAGTGATTTAGTGGTGTATCTCTTAAACTTGGGTTTCCCCTTTTTGCTTGAGCCATTGAAGGGTTTGGTGGTTAGATGTTCTTATATGAGCATCGTGAGGTAGACTTGCCTTTTTGGGGGCGTTGCTAATAGGTATTGTCTTTTATGGTATCCAATGTGTGTTACTCGAGTATCATCTTTGTTGTTCGAGGTTACTTTACTTGGGGTATGATGTAACTGTGTCCCTCCATTGTTATCGATGGACTTGAGGTATAAGAGTAGTGATACATTAATTGTGGATTGTCGGTTCGAATAGCGCTAGGAGATGTCTTTTATGAGCCTTGTAGTGGTAATCTGTAATGAAGGTGTTGTGAATCACTGTGTGTTATGATCTTGCGTTTCTTTAGCTTGCAAGTAGAGAAGTCGTGTGTAAATCTTGATTTGTTTATTGAGAGTACTTATAGTGTTCGAGGATAGATTGTTAATTATTTGATGATGGTTGAATCTTGATAGTTAATGTATGTTTAAACTCACTTATTAGTGATGATTTTGATTGGAGATTTTAATGTTGACTTTTGTAGTGTTGTAGCTAATCATTGCCATGTAAGTTTTTTATTTCAAGTATAATTTGGTGATTCATTTAAGGCATGATTGTTAACTAGGATACGAAAGTGTTAATTATCGAAACATAATTTGAGGAATAGACTAGGAGTATGATTATTTGTCACGAAGAGATTGCGGTCTTGATAAAGAGTTATTGGTGTTGTGTGGTTTATGTTGTAGTTAAAAAATGAGTATAGGCCTTTGTTGACCTAGAAAGCATGAAAAATTGGAGATGTTTAGATTATTGTTGACTGAGGTACGAGGTAGTGTGATTATAGTGTAATGAATGTTAGTTAGTACATGATTGCAGTTTCTATTTGAAATGAGGTATGACTTGTAACCTTGAGGTACATTACTGGTGGATCACTAGAGTTCATGGAGTCGGATTGAGAGTGAGTTCCTATGTCAACCCTTAATGTGTCGGGTGTTGACTGATAGTGTTAGCATTGGCAGTACTGAGTTACTATGATGGTTTAACTTGGTCTTCCACATCATTGACCGTGTTCGTGTCTTCACATGAGAATTAAGCAGTCGTGTTTCTTCCTTTTTCCTTCATTGCAGACTTAGAGTACGGTCATTCTCACTTCATAATTGCGTAGTTTGTTTACCTTGATGGGTTTTTGGTGGTGTACCGCATTACGTAAGTTAAGGTTAGTTCGTACTTAGTGTTCGGTTATTTTATTTAACTATGCTTATAGTATGAGAAAAGTTTAGTTTATTTTCGTCGGGGCCTAGGACTTCGTTGATGTACGTTTTAGCTACCCTATTTTTATATCGAAGGATTCTTAGTGCCATGGGACTTCTGTTTCCTTTTGATGTTTGGTTTATGATAGGATTAGTCGTACAATTCGATTTTAGAGTTGGGGGCTTGACTTAGAGACAGTCAGGTTTTACAGAGCAATGAAGCCTATTAACATTAGAGAGTGAGTTGTAGGATATGATGTGTTATGGTATGTGATAGCATCTAAGTGATTTAGAACCTTAGAAGAATTGTATGCAACATGTGGGTTAATGAATTATGTTAAAGTACGATTGTCATCAAACCATTGATTAAAGGATTAGATTGATATGCCTTCTTGAAATATTACTATATTTTATAGATTGGCGACATGAGTGATCAAGATTTGATCGTAGCTTATCCACGAGACTATGAGTCGTATTCGAGGTTTAATTGTGATTAGACTTTGGAGATTCAAGTGTACCTTTAACATTATAACATAGTGAGTATTAACTGAACCAATTGAGAATTTGGGGTTCAAAATAATTGATTCAGAAAAGTAATGATATAATGATAATAGAATTTGATTGTGAAGAAATTGTTCGTGGTCATTATATGTGTATTATGGATTGTGATCGTGATTATGGATCTAGTACCTTAGTGGTTGCAATTGTGAACTTAATGGTATGGTTATGTGGCCAAGGATATCTATTAATATTCGGGAATTTGGTGTTTTTGATTTATGGCCTTGTCATGTGTTTTTCTAGGTTGTGGATCCTTCTGGTGACCTTGAGGTTGAAGATTTGATCTTCCTTATTGGGATTGATATGGCACACCAACTTGAGGCATGATCATTATAGTCATAGGAGTATTGGTAGTGATTGTTTAGACTTTTAGTTTACCTTGAGTTTTGGACCTTGGATTAGTCCTTTCGTGCTTTTGGGTTGTTCTGGTGTAGTAGCTTACAGAGTGTGTTATGATAAGAGCTCACCAAGGTTCCTAGTGGTTATCCTATGTGTTTATCTTTCGGATGTACGAGTCTGACCCATCCCACATCTTGAGTTGGGTAAATGTAGAGGTTATTAAGGACGTGTCCACGAGGAACGAACCGTAAGGGTCTTGGATGCACGATGACGGGTTTTGCAAGGCAAGATCATTTCGTTAGTTGAGACCTTGTGGCACCATCACGGTGTTAGGGAAGCGACTTGGGAGCGTGAGCGAGAAGCTCCGGAAGTTAACCGTAATTGTTTCCTTCTTTAGTTACATCTTGATTTCGAGGACGAAATCTCCTAAGGTGTGAAGGTTGTAATGTCCGGTATTTTTACGTCATAATTAAAAAAATTATTAATGATTAAGTGTTTATGTGATTATGTGATTAATGTGTTTACGTGTTTGTGTGTTTAACATGACTTACGTGAATTATTTGTAATTGAATTTGTAAGTTACATGTTGTATTTTCATTTCATGAATAATCAAAAGTATTGAAAATGTTTTCGGGAAATAAATGACCAAAGGGTAAATTGGTATTTTCATATTTGGAAGACTTGGTGGGATTTGTAAAGAAATGACTAAGTGTTGGTGTGTAAGTGGCATTGTGGTAAATAGATAGAAACACATGGGTTAAAAGGGTAAAATGAGGGTCAAGATGGCACTATTGTAATTGAGTAATAACCCTAGGGATATAATTGGAAAGTGGGTGTATATTGTTGGTACACTTTAGTGTTGTCTTGACAAGGACTCTTGGATCACTTCTCTCGTGCCAACTCTCATCCTAGCCCTTGGATGATAAATATCTACAATTCCTATCTCTATCTCTACACTTGTCTTCTTCTTCTTCTCTCATTTCTCACCAAGAACACACACTCATTCACACACACATTTCTCTACACCACAAAATTGGGTGAACCCATTTCCCTTGGATTTTGGCTTGGTTCCTTGCTCTCTTCTCCTCCCCATGTTTGGATGATCATGAGCTAGTGCTTAGTGTGGTTTGGGGTGAAGTTCTTGAGCTTCATTTGGTGAGTTTTCTCTTCCATTCTAGGATTTTGTTCACAAGAATCCTAGCTTTCAAGTTCTTGAATTTCTATGTGTTAGTATTGATTTTGTTCTACCATTTGTTCATTCTTGTGGAAGGTTGAGCCTTGTTCCAACCATCAAGTGAGTTCCTCTTGTGAAGAGACCATTGGTGAGTCACAATTTCATACTCTCTTGAATACTTTTATTCATGAAACCCTAGTTTAGCCATCCTTAGTGTTTGGTTTAATTATTGTGGTTGGAGCCACTTTTGGTCATTATACTTGTTGTGACACTATTTTAACCTTGCTTTGATTAAATGGTGTATTGATTAGAATTGTGGTGGGTTGTGCAACCGAACTCACTGCACACTTGAATTGGTAGATTTGCTTGGACCTCTCTTGCAACCCTTGAATTAGCTTGCTTGGATTGAGGTAGGGGAAAAATGAGTTGTTTTAGTTTTTGTACAAGGGTGTGTGCATCTATGTATATATATGCAATGTGTATGTGCGAGTTGTGTCTTGACAACATAGACGAGAAATTAAGCCCTTGAAAAGTATGATTATGTGATAATAATGTTTGTTGTGGATTATTGCTTATAAGTGTATAATTATGAGCATGATGATAAATTGGACATAATATATTGCATAATGATGTAAAGCATGTATTGTGATAAGGCATGGTTTTAATTAAGATCCTACTTGTATATTGAGTGCACCGTGTAGTGTTGAATACATGTGTGTTGGTTTATGCAGGTCGTGTAACCATGTGTGAATATACTTGTATCGGATCATTGCAACAACTGGCCAGGGGGTATGTCCACGACCTACAAAAACTAGTACATCCAAGAACTGTGTGGTATAGGGTGGTTGCGCCATCAGGTGGAGTGCGCCACCTTGGGAGTCGTAAGCAGGGCTCGTACGTTTGATCTTTAGATCTTGAATCGCGGGTTTGTCTCGTGTAAACTGTTTTCCTTGTTGAAAGTGTCAATTCTCACAAGGGAGTATTCGGTGCGACACTCTACATTACTTCATGAGCTGGTATCCTCAAAAGTGAATGGTTAGAGTGTATATCCATTGACCCTTAGAGTTAGGGTGTGTGTGTGTACCGTGAGGTGTATTGAATCACATTATATTTAAATTTCCATATATGTAATTGTGATATTTATGTCGATATATAATGTGAAAAATAAACCCTTTTTGTTTTGAATGAAAACCCTATTTTTGCCCACCCCCGTGACCCCGACTAAAACTTTCAGCTTTGGAATAATGATTTTGAGTTGTTTTCAAAGGATTTGATACTTTAAAATTCAGTGGCATACTAAAAACGGAGACCGGGAGCAAGACGGTTATCTTTTACAAAATTTAAAGAAATGCTTTTAACAAAAATACCCATTTCTCTCACTCTTTTCCGAGTTCCGGTGATATTTTTCTCATTCCAAAAGTTTTCTAATAGTTTGAGGCTATTTTCCATGTTTCATAGGAGTTCAAAGTGATTTCGGGGCAGTTTTTCAACATTTCAGACCTTGGCAGTCAGCTGGGCACCTTAGGCAGTCGACTAGGCCTTCAAATTCCATTTTCACAAAATTTATTTTTAGCTTTGACCTTGGGCTGTCAAATTCCCACTTCAAGGAAGTCGACTAGGCTCTCCATGCAGTTGGCTAGGCGATTCGCGCACGTTTCAACCTCTGTTCATTATTTTGCTCATAACATTTGATCCATAGCTCGGATGGAAGCATTCTTTAGCTCTTTGGAAAGCTGACTTTGAGCTATTGAGTTTAGGCTTTTGAATCACTCAAATTAAGCCCTTTCGGTGTGAGTTATGGTCAGTTGAATATGACGCTTCATTTCTATCTCTTAAACTGCTTGTCAATTTTCGGGGATTCCTTGGTGATCTTTCCAAAATGTCTTAAGAACTCTCCAAGGATGTAGCAGGGACTTATTTAAGATACTTTTAAGGTTATTTTGGGTTCTTGTACTTTTCCTGTTTTTCACATTTTTGTTTTGTTTTCCACATTACGTTATTCTCCTTGATTTCCTAAACTCGTTCGCGGGTTCTACAAATTTCGGGGCGTGACAACTTGGTATCAGAACGTGTTCTTTCTCTATGGGACGACGAGTGAGGGCCATTATCACTTTTCACTTTTTGGCCTTTCATTTACAAATTGTCATTTATTAGTGGTTGTTTGTTTTATCGTGTCGACTTGTGCGTATGTCAGCATGGCGGTATTACCTTATTTGGCGTACCTTTGGTTTATTCATGCTTTAATCCTTTCCTTCTTGTTTTCGGGAGTTGGATTAGCTTACTTATGGTTCGGGATCTTCTTATTCCTTTTATTGTTTTTGCCTTTGCTTCTCCCTTGTTTCATCTTGGATTAGCTTATTTGGTTGGAGTAGATGTTCTCTAAGTTGGACTACAACGGGTTATACATGCTCCAAGTGATGTTACACCTGCATGCATGTGGCTATAGGAAAGCTTGAGTATGTTAGTGTAGGTAGTGGTTTTCTTACTACTAGGACTAAAAAGGAGATGATGTTGTCATTACTGATGCGTTTGTGGAGGATGTGGTTGTTGTGAATGATGTAACCGATGGTGGTGGTGATGTTGATGATGATATGTACATCATGATTATACTATATAGAGTAACTAATGTCAAACACAAATCTAGTTAAGGCCTAGTGTAGGGGAATTGGCCCCTGCTGATTTTTATTTTCATTAAAAAATATAATATGCCCCCACTTTATTTTTCACTCATTTTTTGATCCCTCATTTTCCATAAGTTTAAAATATATCTCCATATTCATGATATCAATTATTTTATACCATTTCATATTTTCAATTAAATATTTACAACTTTTGCTATATTTTCATGAAAACGCGAATTATGTAGACCTTAAAAAAGAGAAAATAAATTATTTGTCAGGTTTATTTGCTAGATACTACATCATTTCACAATAATCTAAAAATTAAAAAGATGACTAAAATTTCAAATAATCTATATTTCCTACCTATATGTATTAGACACACACATACTTCACATTTTATCCATAAATCAATGAAAAAGTCTTAACGAGACCTATCTCCTCCTAGATAAACAACTCAGTTAGACCGGGGAAGACCTCCTTCAAAGCATATGACCATTCTGCAGCATATTGCACACAAGCTTGGGACTCGTTTCCTTTATTATTTCTTTTAGCTTTGACCAAGGTAAATCTTTCTTCAAATACCTTCTTGCATAGCATCTTCTACACCTATTTATTTTCAGTTGTGGCTTTTTTTTTTTGCATACTCTTTCATCCAATGACATGATTTGCATGCACTTTACATCTTTTTTTTTTATCTTTTGTTCTTTTGAGAAGATCGATGATGTCCACTCAGGGTGGTTAAAAATATGTGTTAAGAACACACTCTTAAGACGGCTTAGGTTTTACCTATCGCAAGTACACGAGTCAATTATAGTATAGAAACGGCTTGTGAAAGGTTATCAATCCCACAGAGACTAAGTTGTATTCTGAATTCTCATAAAGTAATACTCTCGAATTGCTAGAAAAATATGATTTGTTGTTTTGTGATTAATTAACTAATTAACTAATAAAGCAAATAAAGATGGATTAAGACAAGAACAATAGAGAGAAAATCTAGGATTTACATACTCCACCACTAATTGCATAACATAACTCTCTACTTGCTTAACTGTAAGAGGGCAATCCATAACTGTGAATTAGGTCGTATCGCAAATAGTCGAATACGTCCCCAAAAATGATACTATCTACTGGATTCACTATAACCCATCTCCGAACAGAGTATGACAAATGCATGCAAATTACTTTACTCTAATCTACTCCTACAACATGAAATTAAACTAAAGCATGTCTATATCATCTCGCCGAGGCATGACCTGTGTAAATCTAGGGTTTCAAGTGTTAAGCACCATTGATGTAGAAAATCACACTATGTTTATGATAACATGATTGTGTAAGAAGATATATTCATTCAATATAAGACAAAAATTAAGAACAAATATATAATCTTGTGTCAAGAATAAAAACGGTCACACATCTACAATCAATCATCACAGTATGGTCACAGCTTCCCCTCGTTACAATTAAAAATAAATTAAGAACTACATTACTTGGCTAGAGTTTTGCTAGAAAACCCTAGATACTGAATTAGTTGCTCATGGTAGAATGAGACTGCATCGTTGATGTATAATCGCTCTCCATAGTTGTCTTCTCTAGGTCTTGAATGGCTCTTCCCTTTTGATTATATGAATCTGAAAAGAAAGCTCTGAAAATTGGGTAGAAAGAAGTCCCAAAATTATGTGGAGAGAAGTCTCTTAGGTGTGTAGCAGACCTTAGTATTTATAAACAAAGCTGAGGAAAACCCTAACTTGTATTAGACTCCTATTGAGAATAGGATTCCCCTTTAGTATGATTTCCTTCCAAACTGAGCCAAACCCTTCAATTTGATGTATAATAAATCATATACATGTGTTTAGAGGTGGTGGGGTCGAACTCAAAGTCATTCGGGTCAAAATGAATCAATCTGGGTTAAAATAGGATTTTGGCCCGATTCTGAAATTTCCACCTTTTTCTGCAGGACACCTCTCACTCTTTTGATCATATCTGGAGCTAAAAATATTGGATGGAGGCGTGTAATGAAATTTTTGGAAAGCTGACTTCAAGCTCTTTATGTTAGGCTCAATAATTGACAGGTGCTCAATATTGTCCATTTTAAGCCCATATCTTGCATTTGTTATGTCTTTACATTTCATTATTTGATATTTTTATGTCGTTTGTGTGTTTAGGCATGTTTCAGGAGCTTAATGAAGAAATAGAGCTAACTTCGGTGAATTAACCAAGTTCATGTTCGTTTCTATCTAAGAGGAGAGTCAAAGAGGTGTTTCCGAGACAAAAATGGCTCCCGGGGGCAAAAACGGTATTTCCTAAAGCCATCACTTCAAGCAAAAAGTATTATGGGTTCCAAGTGGTCATTTTGGTGTATTTACAGATAAAAGTGGTTTTCATGAAAATCCCTACGCCTAAGCCAATGCTTTCAGAATCAAAAAATGACTGGAAATTGCATATCTACACTTGAAGTTACGCTTAACCCTACACTTAAAGCGTAGGGCAGCTACGTTTGAAGCGTAACAACGGTTGGAAATTTGTATTTTTCTAGGAATTTTTCCTGTGTTACCCCCATTAGTGGTTGCGACTCCAGACCTCTATATACATGTATATACACTCATATATATCAAAACTTAGTGTTTTTATTAGGTTTAGTGTGAAATTACTGAAAAGGACAACCATTAGGGTTTCCCTCAACTTGTCTATAAATACAGAGCTACATATCAATGAGGGGGTTCGTTCATTAAGTTCTCTCACGTTTATATTCAGAATTGCTGCTATTGAGAAGGAGAGCCATATTCAGATCTAGAAATCTGGAGAAGAAGTATATGGAGATCGATTCTATACCAAAGATGCAGTCTTCATTTTCCATGAGCAGCTAATTTGGTATCTAGAGTTTTCTAGCAAAACCCTAGCCACATAATGTAGTTTCTATCTTTGTTTTCAATTATAACGAGGGGAAACTGTTATTGTACTGTGATGATTGTAGTAGATAAGAAACCGTTTTTATTCTTGATTCAAAATTCTATATTTTTTATAAATTCTTATCTTAAATGGAATGAATATATTATTTCCCACAATTATGATTATTCATTATGGGCTTGAACTCGAATGCTTAATTCATAATTTTCTACACAATGGTGGTAATAAAACTTGAAACCCTAGGTTGACACATGTCATGGCTTGGAGAATTGATATAGACATGTTTTAGTTTATTTTCATGCATGAGGAGTAAATTAGAGTAATTTAATTGGCATGTACTAATCAGTTCAGTCATGAAATGGGTTGTCGCGATCTGGTTGATGGTAATTCTTTTTGGGGTTGTATTTAGCTATTTGCGGTACGACCTGATTCATAGTTTACGGATCTCCCTCTTGTAATTGTTACATTGATAGAACTATGTTATGCGGTTAGTGGTGGAGCGATGAAAATCCTAGTTTTTCTCTCTCTCTTGAATCACAAACCAATTTACTTTGCTTTTTAGACTAATTTATTTAATTTAGATAATTTGGTCTTTGACCACCAAAAACAAACAACTTTTCATAAATATAACTCATTGTTTTTGAACTATTAAAGTGAACAATCTTAGTCTCTATGGGATCGATATCCCTTACTCAAGCCGTTGTTATTCTACAATTAATATGTGCGCTTGCGTAGGGTAAAACCTAGCGCTGTCATAAGAGGTTGTTTTTAACAACTATTTTTACCCCCTCTAAACAGACATCAAGTTTTTGGCACCGTTGTCGGGGACTAAGTATTGTTCAATAGCTTTAGTAGTTTATTTACATGGTGTTATTGTATTGTATTTAAAGTTGGAATTTTTGTGTTTTTGCAAGGTATTCTGAGATGCACAAAGGGATTTGGTGGAGTAGTGAAAGTTGCGTCGTTGGACCTCTTGTGAGTTTTAGTTTATCTTAATTTTGCACATAGTTTTGCTTTATTTATGTTAATAGTTAGTAGACTTTATAAGTAGTTAGTTTTATTTTCTGGAAAAAAACAAATTTGCAGTTTTCGTGTAAACTGTTAGATTATCCGATTTTTTAAAACAATGTGAAGTTTTTAAGTGGAAAAGTGTCATTGAACAAAACTCACTGATTATCAGTGAGCCCAGTTGATTTTAGGCCTAAATACGTCATCTAGGACCTCAAAACTACGATTTTGTGATTATCAAAAATAAATAAATAAATAATGTCCCCACCATAGGTTCTCTGAATAGGATATAGCTAAGAATTTTTACATAGGACTTGGAGATGCACATAAAACTTTGATAGATGCATCCACACAAGGTCAATTTATCCTGAAACCGGCAAAAGAACTTTTAGAGTTGTTTGACAATATTAATGAGAATACAATTCAATATGAATATGAGTTGAGATCTAGAGGTGGACAAGATAGAAGATCAGAGAAAGCTTATGTCGTGAATCATGATGATGTGAAAGATTCAATGGCTTTGATATGAGAGAAACCAGAAAAAATTGACAAGTTTCTTCAGCGAAGTCAATCCCCTCCAAGAGAGATGTTAGAAGTAGAAGCTGAGTATTCTCCAAATGAGTGTCAGGATATAATGGTTGTTGATGCCAATGCATCGTAGAACTATTCAAATAATACTCATTTCACTAATTCATACACCTCAAATGCCAGAAATCACCCACTTCTGTCCTATAGATCTACAAATGTGAAGAATCCACCACTAAGGGTCCAACAAGGACAATCATCTAATCCACAACCAAGGTTCACTGAGAGTCAACAATTATTCAACTCCCAACCAACAATCATGGCTCAAAATCCTCAGTCAAATTACCAGCCCAAACAGCCATCCAATAATTTTCAGATTATCCAACCATTCAATAATTCTCAAGTTCTCCATCCATTCAATAATAATCAGGCTCTCCAACCATTCAATAACAATCAGGTTGTCCAACCATTTAATTATCAAACTCACCCTCAAGGAAACCAAACCCAAGATTCAATCCAAATCAAGCTTACCCTCCATATCCTCAAAACCATCTCCAACATCAAAATCCAACTCATAATCCACCACCAAGACCACCTGGCTTTGAAGAAGAGGTGATGAGTGCCCCGAGGGATTTTAAAATTAATCTAATGATTCTCAGGCGACCATCCAAATATTGAACTATCATTCTCAATTCATTACTCAAATGGGAGCCTAAATGGCACAACTAGCGAATGTTGTGGATAGGATAGAGAGAATATTACCTAGTCAGCCGGTAGCTAACCCAAAGCCGCAACAAGCACTAGAGCGTGGATCCTTTGTTGAGACTCATCATGAGACAGTCCAAGCTGTAACAATTTTGAGAAGTGGATAGTAAGACTGATGATCAGTACGAGGAGAGGCTGAATAAGCAAAAGGCCAAAGAATTTCAAAGCAATGCAGAAGAAAGAGGCTGAAGAGGTACAAAGAGAACAATCCCAAGAGAAGGAAGAAGACCAAACATTACCAGAAGAGGTGGATAAGGCGAGCTATGAGAATGCAGTACCTTACCCTCAACGTCTTCGAGAGTTGACTTCGTATAGCAAGTATAAGGAGAATGATATGTTGGATACATTCCGACATGTCAAGATCAATATGTCTCTCTTAGATATTATAGACCAAATACCACTATATGCTAAGTTTTTGAAGGACTCTGTACCCAAAAGCGTAAAAGCAGAGTGAAGGTCCCGAAGAAGATTTTGTTAACTGAACAAGTGAGTTCAATCTTACTGAGTGATACTCCACCTAAGAGGAAAGATCCCGATGCTCCCATTATTTCTTGTGTCATTAGTGACCAAAAGATTGGTAGAACTCTTTTTGACCTCGGTACAAGTGTTAATTTATTACCTTACTCAGTCTATCAATAGCTAGGGTTGGGAGAGCTCAATCCTACCTCGGTGGTGCTTCAATTGGCAAATAGATCAACTAGACAACCCAAAAGGATTCTAGAGGATGTAATTATTCAAGTGGGTAAGTTATACTATCCTGTAGACTTTGTGGTATTAGACATGGAACATGTTCAAGACTTGAAGAAACATATCTCAGTGATATTAGGAAGACCGTTCTTGGCCATAGTCAATGCGCATATTGATTGCAGGATAAAGGCGATGGATCTATATTTCGGGAATATGAAGGTGAGGATGAATGTCTTTTATATAGGTCATAAAATCACAACACCGGTTGAGTGTTTTAATGTATAAGAAATCAATAAATCTTGTAAAGAACCTGTACCTCAGATTCGAGCAAGAAATAACCTGGATGTTGTGATTGAAAGGTCAAATGCAAAGTTTGACACGTGGGAGAATCAACACCGCTCTAATTTAGAAGTGATCACTGCATTTGAAAGAGCTTTAGTTTTGCAACCAGGGGAGGAGCCAAGAGATTTGCCTGAACCTCCATTTGTGTCATCAGCAGCATTGGTGCCCGACAACTCACTTTATTAAATTGGGTTGTATAACGGCACTGAAGGTCGAGAGAAGAGCTTAGTGACGAATAAGCAAGACGTGGAAGTGAAGTTTCAAAACTGGGAGGATCAACAATGATCAAATTTGGAAGTTATCGCAGCATTGGAAGTTGTTTTGTACTCGCAGCCAAAGAGAGCACCAAGAGAGTCGGCTGAACCTCAACTTATTATTCCACAAGAGTTGATGCCTGAGAGTACACTTCACAAATGGTGTTGTGTAGGTTAATTAAGGATCAAGAGGATGGCGTATTGAAAGATAAAAAAGGGGGGAAAGACTGTGAGAGCTGATCATTTACCACGAACTATCATAGAGCCTACCAAGGATGACACACCTCTTAAGGATCCCTTTCCATATGAGCGAGTTTTGAGTATAAACATAGTAGACAAGTTGTATGCCTGGGAAGATCCGCGATTAAGAAATAAGTGTGAGGGGATACGGAATTGTGCGTATGAGGATGCTCGAATTTACATAGCTCGGACAAGAGTACATCATGATAATCATGTTCATCATAAGTTCCTTGAGCTTGGCCAGAAACGACGGTGTTATTCAAAACTAAAATTGTTTCCAGGTAAGATCCAGTTAAAAGGGACGGACCATTTAAAGTTAAATCAGTTTACCCCCACGAAGAGGTAGGTTTTGGTAATGAGATGATAAAGAGGTGTGGTCAGCGGCTAAAAATTTATGAGCATGTTCGTCATAAGCTCCTTGCTTTGTACTCGCAGCCAGAGAGAGCACCAAAAGAGTTTGTTATACCTTAACTTATTCTTCCACAAGAGTTGATGCCTGAGAGTACACTTAACAAAATGGTGTTGTGTGGGTTAATTGAGGATCAAGAGGATGGCGTATTGAAAAACAAAAAGGGGTGAAAAACTATGAGAGATGATCATTTACCATGAACTGTCATAGAGCCTACCAAGGATGACACCCCTCTTAAGGATCCCTTTCCAGATGAGCGAGTGTTGAATATAAACATGGTAGACAAGCTGTATGCCTAAGAAGATCTGCGATTAAGAAATGAGTGTGAGGGGATATGGAATTGTGCGTATGAGGATGTTCGAATTTACATACCTCGGACAAGAGTACATCATGTTAAGCATGTTCGTCATAAGTTCCTTGAGCTTGGCCGGAAACGGTGGTGTAATTCGAAACTGAAATTGTTTCTAGGTAAGATCCGGTTAAGAAGGGACGGACCATTTAGAGTTAAATCAGTTTACCCCCACGGAGAGGTAGGTTTTGGTAATGAGATGATAAAGAGGTGGGGTCAGCGGCTAAAGATTTATGAGGAGATTGATCCGGGATCGAAATTTATGGCATCTGTCAGTTTAATGGAGAGTGATGAATTTGTGGAGGGGACATTACATAGGGTGTTGAAGTTAGAACGTGACAGAGGAGATATATGGTGATTATTGTTCTATATTTGATGTCATGGATAGTACTACTTGTCCACAAGTGAGAGCACTGAGAGAGTCACCTCTTATATTTTATCCTATGATTAGGGGAAGTGTTGCACAGAGGAAGGGTGTTGGATAGCCTTTTGAGGACTTGTCGTGCCAACGACGTTAAACATTGATCCTAGGTTGTGAAAGCTAGTTTCTAACCTATGTTTGTAGAATAGGATATCATTTAATTTATGTAAATTTAATTCTTAGAGACTGTAGTCCTTTACGGACAAGTATTTGTAGTTTAAATTCCTAAAGACGGTAGTACCTT
The DNA here is from genome assembly GCA_963922005.1 of Cornus suecica. Classification (NCBI taxonomy): domain Eukaryota; kingdom Viridiplantae; phylum Streptophyta; class Magnoliopsida; order Cornales; family Cornaceae; genus Cornus; species Cornus suecica. Next base: position 18,523,004 of record OY998241.1, read on the forward strand.
AAGGCCACGTCCTTGCAATTTAAATTTATAGAGATTGTAGGCCCTTAAGGCCAAATATTTGTAATTTTATTCTTAATAAAATTTCTCATTCCTTGAGCAATGTGATTTCCGGATATTTTTTATGCAATTTATTTTCCCTTGTTGTGATATTGGGTATGTGTGTTTTGTTGAGCATATCTACAGGTAATCCAAATCAAGTTTGGAGGAGGAGCTCAAGTACTATATTGTGAAAGTCCGGAATCATACTTCAATGGCAACTGTATTTTCTCCTTTATATGATGAACCATGGGGACAAGGTTTGCTTTAAGTTTGGGGGTGAGAGTATAGTTTAGGAATGAAAAGTTTGAAAAAAAAATTAAAAAATTAAAAAGTTTTGGAATGAAATTCTTTGTTTTCACGCATGAGTGTTTTGCATTACAAGTTAATTAAGTTTGTGTTTATGATACATAAGTAGTATATGTTGTGATATTCCCGCTCATGAGAGTAATGATTAGATTGAGTTAGTGAAGTGATGTGGTTTTACATAGGTAAGTGAATTGGTGAAATTGAAATCAAGAAGGACAACTTTGACCTATAACCACAAGCACACATTCACTATGGTAAATAAGTTGATATTTGATTATGTAGTTGAAAAATTAATTTTGCCAAAATAAAAGGGAAGGAGGGGAGATGTTATGGTTGAAATGGAGAAATTTGAAATTTTATTTTGAGAAAATAAAATACGAAAAGTAGTTTTTCGATCTGAGTAACCGAGCCTTGGTATCACCAATATCATTGTTCGCGTAAAAAAGGGAGAAAATTATTGAGCATAAATCCCATGAAAGAAGCTCGGGCCCAGTTGGTCGGGACTAAAAATCCTAGCTGGAAAGTCCGGAGCTTAGAAAGACAAAAAGGGATGAAAAGTGGAATGATGAAAGGAAAAAAAAAAAATTTAAAAATGGCAAAATTTGATCAATGAAGTAGAAAAAGAAAGATTAAAATACCATGGTAGAATGTTCACAAATACACAGAGGGTTGTCTGGATTGGAAGTAGAAAGTAACGAAATCTTTTACTTTAGTGGGAACCATTCATGACATGAAACTCGCGATAGTTATTGTTCGGTAGTGAGTGGGAGTATTTGCATCCATATTATTTTATGCATTGTATCATGACTTGGTTAATGCATGTGTGAAATCATGACCACATGATTACGAAGAATGGAGAAGTTATGGATAATATATTTAACTCTCACGAGACTTCACTTGTCCACTCGGTGTTGCCGAGGAGATTAAAAGGCTTGTTACACGTGCTAAGTGTAATCATTGACCCTCACGAAAGCAAGGGATTAGGTTAGATTAGTTAGATTAAAAATCATCATAAGAAATTTTCACTGAGTTCATTGCTAAGGGAGTAGCAATATGTAAGTTTGGGGGTGTGACAGGTGCTCAATATAGTCCATTTTAAGCCCTATCTTGCATTTGTTATGTCTTTACATTCCATTATTTGGTATTTTTATATCATTTGTATGTTTAAGCATGTTTCAGGAGTTTAATGAAGAAATATAGTTAATTTCAGTGAATTAACCAACTTCATGTTCGTTTCTATCCAAGAGGAGAGTCAAAGAGGTGTTTCCGAGACAAAAATGGTTCCCGTAGGGTAAAAAAGGTATTTCCCGAAGACATCACTTCAAGCAAAAAGTATCGTGGGTTCCAGGCGGTCATTTTGGTGCATTTATAGAGAAAATTGGTTTTCATGAAAATCCATACGCCTAAGCCTACGCTTTCAGAATAAAAAAGTGACTGGAAATTGCATATCTACACTTGAAGCGTAACAATGGCTGGAAATCTGTATTTTTCTGAGAATTTTGCCTATGTTACCCCCGTTAGTGGCTGCGACTTCAAACCTCTATATACATGTATATACACTCATATATATTTGAACTTAGGGTTTTTATTAGGTTTAATGTGAAATTACCGAAAAGAGCAACCATTAGGGTTTCCCTCGGCTTGTTTATAAATACAGTTGAATATGTTTAGTCTATTAATATCAATTTCATTACTTTGAATTGGAGATTTTATCAATTAAACTACTTTGAATTAGGGAATTAAATTTACTCAATTTCACTCAATTGAAGTCAATTTCCCTACTTTGAACTGGGGATTTTATCAATTGAACTCAATTTCACTACTTTGAAATGGGGATTTACTCAACTTCACTACTTTGAATTATGGATTTATTCAACTGAACTTAATTTCACTACATTGAATTAGGGATTTTATCAATTTAACTCAATTAAACAACTTTGAATTAGGGGATTTACTCAATTTCACTCAATTGAAGTTAATTTGAGTATTGCTTTGAATTAGGGATTTATCAATTGAACTCAATTAAACTACTTTGAATTAGGGGGTTTACTCAATTTCACTCAATTTAAGTCAATTTCACTATTTTGAATTGGGGATTTACTAAAGTGAACTTAATTTCATAGATTGGTGATTTTGATTTGTGAGATAGAAACAAATATCCACATTTCCATGGTTAATGATGTGATTGTGATCAAAGACTATGATAGGTGAATCAATAATATGATATTGACTTGTGTCTTGAGCATAGGATGAGTGAGTGACTGAGATTGAGATAAGTTCATGAAACGACGTACTCAATTAACATAGTTAACTGATTTAATTAATTAATTGAATATTTCTGAGTATATATATTTTCTTTTCTTCTTTCCTGAAAAGGGTTAAACAATCAAATTCATTATTAGTAATTGAAATCCAATAGTTAAAGGGTAATTTATACAAAATCCTTTGAGGTTTCAGAATTTAATCACCAAACCCCATGTCGTTCGCCAAACCCCCTGACATTTCAGATTTTAATCAAATACCCCCCTCCTCCCAAAATCAGCCAACTTTTAGGTCAAAATGACTTAAATGCCCATGACATAAAAATTATCCTTTATGAGTAATTTGCACCAAAACCCCTTGAGTTTCAAATTTTAATTACATAACCCCTCAGATTCAAAAGGTCACTAAAAATTTCATATATGTTTTCAAAAAGTCCCGAAAATATATATAAATTTCGGAAAACAAATATAAAATTCAAGAAAAAATATATATTAAATTTTGAAAAAAACAGAAAAAATATAAAATTCAAAAAAATATATAAATTTCGAAAAGAATATATAAATTTCAAAAAATATATACAAATTTCAAAAACATATATAAATTTTATAAAACATATATAAAATTCGAAAACAAATTCAAAACAAATATAAATTTTGAAATAGAAATATAAATTTTCAAAAACATATATAAATTTAAAATATATATATATAATTCGGAAAAAATATATAAATTCAAAAAATATATATATTTTGAAAAAATAAATATAAAATTCAAAACAAATATGTTTCTGCCTAAATGTTGTTTTGGTGTATTGTACTTAGGGATGGCAATGGGGCAGGTCGGGGCGGGTATCACCTGCCCTGTCCCCGATTAATTTTTTTATTTTTCGCCTCGCCCCGCCCCGCCCCGCGACCCGGTTACAATGTGATGATGATCTATTGTCCATAATCCATTTTGAACCAGCAAAAAAGTTAAAGAGTACCTGTGGGATAAGTGAAGATGCAGTACTGCCATAAACTAAAGCCTGTGCTTAACAAGATCTCAAAAACTAATTCTAACCTACTCGAAAATCGAAGTTGATGGGTTCCAACAGAGTGATGGCAACTAAATGAGAGAACGCAATATAAAGGGATTTCAGAACATCACACCTCAACTAAATGGATTTTATGAATGCATCGATAGAAAATTATGCCTGTGAAGAACCTCCTTTTAAGAATCAGTATATAAAAAGTTAACAATCAGTATATAAATAAAGTACAACAACTGAGGTAATGAAATTTTTAAGATATCACTTTTGATTGTATTTCGAGAAACCATCTTAAACATCGGTTGAAGGCTATTCACGAATTTTCGAAAATGACAATGGTTAACTATGGAAAGCGGATACTCGTGCACTATTATCATACATGCAAGTTCATGTCTTGAGACAGTTTGATTAAACACATGATTGGGATATGAAACTTGTCATTCACCTGTTTCATCATTTCTTTTATATGTGCTTTGTAAAACCGACTGTCTCAAACCACTACTGTCCATCTTCAATCTTGGACACCTCTTTAGATGAACAATCAAACTATTAGTTCCATAACTACTAGGTGATTTCAATTTCGCATTACAACGATGACACATGTCATACACCATTCCATTCTCTGTGATTTTACTAAAATCATTCCAAACCGCTGCTGTTAATTTTCTTTTTCTTTCTGTAACAGTTGGAACACTAATTGGCTCATCACTAGCTTTAGGAATTTCAGGGTCAGGGGCTGAAGTGGGAGCCTTGGAGGTGGCGGGAGAGGGATTATCATTTGTAGGCTCTATAACTACATTTGGACTATTTGATTCCTTCTCTGACATCTTTCAATTTTGTAATATCTACAACAAAATTGCACACAAAAAAATAATTTCAGAATATAAATTATAAACTTTTTCAGTTTTAGTATTGAAAGATTGAACACTGTTGACATATAAATGGTTCAGTTTTACAAAAACCAGCACCACTTTGATTGGAAAATTTGGTGCAAGTACTAGAAAATGAATCACAAACTGGCTAGTTTTAATCTTCCCACTTTGTGCAAAACTAGAAAATTTGGTAACTTAAGATTTCTCACCTCAAAAACTCACATAATCTGTATACTTATGAGATTTCCAAATTCTGCAGGTACTACCCCTCCAAGATGATTGTGACTCAAATTCCTAAGTTTCACTATACATCGAAGGATAGCTATGTCAATATGTAGAAATTAAGGGAAATGATTCATTCAAGATTGTGCATCTCTTATAGAGTAAGAAGGTGCTCCAAGTCACCAACAGTGGCAGGAACAGCTCCTGAGAAGTCATTCCCAGAAAGAACCCTAAAGAACATAGATATGCTTAATAGGCTTAATAGAGCACATACCAACTAAAACATACAAGAACCCGCATGGTGAGAAACTTACAATGTATCAAGATTAATTATACGTCCTAGCTCAACAGGTATGTTGCCACTGAAATTGTTTGACGAAAGGTTCTCCAAATTCTTAAATCCCAACGGAATTGATCCACTCAAATGGTTACCATGCACATTACTGAAAAATGAAACACAAAAGGTAGAAATGAAGTTAGAGGTGAATATTCAACTTTGAATTATATTAGCTTAAGCTACTGCATAAAACAGATATCTTACAGTTGGTTCAATGCAGTGCAGGAGCTGATGTTTTGCGGAATGGGTCCTTCAAGATTGTTATTAGCAAGATTCTTGGGTAACCAAAAAAAAAAACTAATTAAAATTAAATAAACTAACGAAAAAATTGTAGAGAAAAACAATGAAGACTCACAATTCAAACAACTTTATAACTTATGTTAATTTCCTTTTCGAAAACAAAAAGAATACTTATGAATTCATAAAAATGATTTATTTTTTAGCTTTTAGCTTTTACTTCAAAAAAAATGATTTCAAACACAAGAAAAGAGTATAAAATCGAAGCTATATACATAATCTTCAATATATATATATGCATATATCTATATCTATATATCTATAGAGAGAGTAGTGGACCTTCAAAATTGACGAATAATTTTGATCTCAAACTTCAATTTCGGGACAAAAAACCAATACCCACCTGCTTAGATGACTTCAATTGTTATTATTTGCATAAGAATTGAAAAACCAAGTTACTACCACACATACATAATGATTATATACATATGTACACATATCGGTATATATAAGCATTTGAGTATAGAATTTGGGGGCAATTTATCATATACGAACATCATAACTGAGAGTGCGATTGCGAAAACTTACCATTAATTGTCGATTTCAGTCACCGATGGAGAGAGAAAGTGAGTTATGATTGACACGAGAAAGCTCAAGATAAGCGAAAAAAAAGCAGAGTACTGGTTAAAGTTTATGTGAAATGGGATTGAATATAAGCGCTATTGTATTTATATATATATATATATACATATAGGAAAAATAGAGGATAGAAAGCTTACCATTGTTTCGCTAACACGAAGAACCCTAGGCTGCAAGCAGAGGAATAATGCCAATGGTAATAAAAAAAAACCCTAGATTCGATTGGTGGTGTGTTGAAGGCCGTGAGAGGTGAGGGTTTGGGAGTGATGAGAGGCGAGAGGAAAGCGGCGTGTTAGAGTTAGAGAGAATACTAGGGTTTGGGAGCCTTATGAAGATATATATATATATATATGGGTTATGTTTGTAATATATCAAACATATAAGGTTAGTTCAGTAAATAGCCAATTAATCGGGGCGGGGCAGGTCAGTTATTCGGGGCGAGGCGAGGGTGACCCATACCCGCCCCGTTTATAATCGGGTAATTGTTTTTGCCCCGTACCCGCCCCGATTAGTTTAACGGGGCGGGTCAGGTCGGGTCCCCGCTGGGGCGGGATAACCAAAGTACAATTTGTACTTTGGTTAATTTAAATGTTGTTTTGGTATATTGTACTTTGATTACTTATGTTTTTTATACTTCTATTTGCACAACTATTTGCCTAGTATCAACTTGTTTTTTTCATTTTGAACTGTGGAATACAAAACAATTATTTATGCAAATCTACATAATTGGTAGTTTTTTTATTTATGGATGAAAAGTTGTACCAATAATGGGTTCATTATTCATATATATTTTTTTAAGATATATTTTTTGAATTTATATTTTTTAGAAATTTATATTTGTTTTCCGAAATTTATATATGTTTTCGAGACTTTTATAAAACATATATGAAATTTTTAGGGATTTTTTGAATCCGAGGGGTTATTTGATTAAAATTTCAAACTCGAGGGGTTTTGGTGCAAATTACTCATAAATTATAATTTTTATGTCATGGACATTTAAGTCATTTTGACCTAAAAATTGGCTGATTTTGGGAGGAGGGGAGTATTTGATTAAAATATGAAATATCACGGGGTTTGGCGAACGACTAGGAGTTTGGTGATTAAATCCTGAAATTTCAGGGGGTTTTGTGTAAATTACTCATAGTTAAATTATATTATTACTTCTTTTGATTATTAATAAAATATTTTACCATAATATTTTTTAGTGAATATTTATTCTTATAAGATGCTTTTAGAATAATTATTTTAAAATTTAAACAAATTTATCAAAATATTTGATCTTATATCACTCTTTAATTTTTTTATAAAAAGTGTGATTATATATTTTGGTGTCCTACTTACCCATATGTAATTTTTTTAGTTACATGCATGTTCTTTAGCTTTAAAAAAAAAAATCCGTCAGGTCGGGTCGGGAACTGATGGGTCTGTTGAAAACCCGAACCCGCTTCGTGATTTAATTTTTTATCTCAAACCCGTTTATAACTTTATGAATCCCGTCCCATTTGGGTTGGACCAGGTCCGAACCCGGCCGGGTCGGACCATTTTACCATCCCTACTTGATCTATGTAATCTCCTTCCTCTCTCTTTGAATGAATGTTTAATGCACAATTTTTTTTAAGATATTAAGTTTAATTATCCGAAGCTTCAAGTTGTTGAAATTTCAAAGAGAAATATATTTACTTTCAAGTTTTAGTTAACTAATGTTATGGTGAAATTAATTTATAATCATATGTAATTAAATATTATACGTGTAATTGGTGTTAGAGAATGGGCATATTATATAATTAAAATAATTTTAGAATGTTATTGACCATTACTAGTGCGTAATTACCTTTGTCTTGCTGATTGAAGTTATAATATCATACTTCAAACGAATGTCGTTAATTTGAAAATCTAAATTAAATATTGTATAGTAAATTATTGGATTAGGATGGTGATTAAAGATAATTAATTGATATTTTCATGAAATTAATTAATATTATTATTGTATAATTAACATAAGTAACAATTTGTATGTGTAGAGATTAATTCATTGTGTAATTGTTTCATGCAAATTCATGTTTCAATTATTTTAATATGTTTTTTCAATAATTCAACTCCACTGTTCACAAAAAAAGGGATTGCTTTTTGGCGGGAATAGAGGAGAGGGCCTTTTGGGGGAAACAAACAGTGCAAACTTGTATATAAGCATATATACAGAATTTATTACGAGTGCGTTTGGAAAGCCTGTTTTTTGTATTTGTTTTCTGACTTCAAATATAAAAATTGTTTTTGTATTTTTCTTTGTTTTTTTCAGCAAAAAATTAAAAACAAAAAAACGTTTGGATCAAAATTTGTATTGAAAAATAAAATGGTATTGGTGGGCGGCTGTGGTGGTCAGTGGTGACCGGCGGCAGCGGGGGGCGGTGGTGGTGGGTGATTGGCGGCGGGCGGAGGCGACCGGAGGTGGTGGGGGCCGGCGGCGGCGACCGGTGGTGAGGGGTGGTGGTGGTTGATGGCGGCAGTGATGGGGACGGTGGCGAAGGTGGTACCCTAAATAGTGAAAAAACTCAAAAACCAATTAAAAGTTGTATTTGGTATTTTCACCACTTTTATCCACTATTCACATAAAACAGTTTTCTTGGGGAAAAAAAAAAGTGAACATTAAAAGCATTTGTCAAACGTGTTTTTATTTTTGAAATGGGTGAAAAATCAAAAAAACAAAATTGTTTTTGCGTTTGCCAAACGCACCCTACATTTGTTTTGTTTTTGTTTTTCAAGCTTTGGGACCCACAAAACGTGCCACCTGGGCTTCACATACGCAAACCGGCAACAGGAGACGATTTCGTTGGTGTTATAACAACACTATAGAGGTTCTTCTGTCAAACCATGGCGAATTAGTTCCCATCTGGGCTGAATTCGATATCAAGTGAAAGGCCTAATATCAATACATGGAGAACCCCAGGTGATTAAAATTTGCATTGCACAATAGGAGAATAACAAGTTGAAAGTACAGATTGCCTAATGTTATTCCACACTCAATAAATGCTACTTCTTACTTAATTAGATGCTCCAATTACCCATAAAAAAGCTGAAGAATTGTACATGAAGAATCAGAGTTAAACACCTTCTATCAGAAGCTTATAAGAGATACTAAAGAACTAATATGAGATCATAGATAGGATGCCAATAGCAATTAGTGTATATCTAAGTAATAACAATCCAGACACTGAGGTTAGCAAGGGCAAAAAAGAAATATAATGGAAGATAAATTTAATAAACATAAAATTATACGAAAATGAAAACCCTGTTGAGTTCATCTCTCCATGTATTAAAAAATTAAAGTTTTATATTGCTGCTCCTTTTCTTTTTCACAACACGGCGGTGCTTATTTTAAATCCTCTGTCATATTTCTCTCTCATTCGAGTTCTAAAATTTCTCATCGTTGCACTTAACAGTATGATCAATAACATTATCAATAGACTACTATATAAATAGAAACAACCCCCAGAAAAAGAAAGAATTGCAGCAAACAATTTTGTGCGGGTCCTACAGAAAACTAAAAGAGCTGAACAACTAAACTAAAAACCCAAATAAATAAATGGTTAATTTCAAGAAACCCATATATTATCAAGTTTAATCAACTAACTCTCCTTGTGTCCACTTTGCCCCATATATTATTCAATTTCATCATTATATCCATTCATCTCACATTTTGAGTCAAAATGCTTAAACTACCCTCAATAGTATAAGGGGATTTAGTGAAATCAACCATTTAAAAAAATTGTTTTTCGAAAATCAATTATATTTTTCGCAAGAATTATAAATTCAAAAATATATATATTTTTTACAAAAAAATTATTTTTCGGAGGGAGTATATTATTTTCCAAAATATGAATTATTTTGGAAAAAATAATATATAATTTTTGCAAAAAGATTATTTTTCGGAAAAGATCATATTTTGGAACATAATAGTATATATTTTTCGCAAAAAAATTATTTTTCGGAAAAAAAATCATATTTTGGAACATAATAAATACTCTTTTACAAAAAAAAATATTTTTCAGAAAAAATTCATATTTTGGAACATAATATATATTTTTCGGAAAAAAAATCATATTTTGGAACATAATATATATTTTTCGGAAAAAAATCATATTTTGGAACATAATATATATTTTTAGCAAAAAACTTATTTTTTAGAAAAAATTCATATTTTGGAACATAATATATACTTTTTCGCAAAAAAAAAATCATATTTAGGAACATAATTTATATTTTTCGCAAAACAATTAATATTCGGAAAAAATTCATATTTTGGAACATAATATATACCTTTTCGCAAAAACAAATCATATTTTAGACCATAATATATATTTTTCGGAAAAAATTCAAATTTTGGAACATAATATTTACTTTTTCGAAAAAAAAATCATATTTTTGAACATAATGTATATTTTTTGCGAAAAAATTATTTTTCTGATAAATTCATATTTTGGAACATAATAAATAATTTTTGGGAAAAAAAATCATATTTTGGAACATAATATTTATTTTTCACAAAAAAAAATTTTCATAAAAAAATCATATTTTGGAACATAATATATATTTTTTGCAAAAAAATTATTTTTCGGAAAAATCATATTTTTCAGAAATATATATATATATTTAAAATTTATAGTTTTTACGAAAAATATAATTTATTTTCGAAAAATAATTTTTTTAAGGGTTGATTTCACTAAACCCCCTTATACTATTAAATGAGGGTAGTTTAGATATTTTAACTCAAAATGTGAGGAGGATGGAGCATAGTGATGAAATTGGATAGTATATGGGGCAAAATAGGTATAGTGGAAGTTAGTTGATTAAATTGAATAGCAAGGGGGTTTCTTGAAGTAAACCCACAAATAAAACTAGAATGCCTTACAGCATATAATTGATAGTACTGAGCTAGCATGATCAAAGCAAGGGCTTGACATAATTTTCTTCATTTGTGAGGTGGGACGATCCAAAGCAAAGGTATTTGAATCTTCAACTCATAATTATAAATCGGAGTGATGCTGTTATCTTCCAAGTTGAAGACACCCAAATCAGGGGTTTCTCCCAAGGCTTAGGGACAACTGAAGTAGATGCAATACATGGCCAACTCAGGGAAATCGGTGGCAAAAACAGAGATAGACTCATTAAGACCGACAAGCAGTGTCGTGTTGTCACCTAAGCTTGGCATTAATATCCATTCCTTTTGTTCCAAGTCTAGCTCGTAGACCTCAAAGAGAGGAGTCTTGCCATTTTCATCACATGAATAGGGTGTAAGTTAAACATGATATTTATGCAAGAATAATAATAGACAAATTTGCGAAACATAAAACACATGATCTTATAATTCTATCATACTCACATATACATTAAATCGTAAATAAATTTATAAATACCTTATAGCCATGATAATAACAAATCTCTCTCTTGATTCATAAATCCTCTTCAATCCATCAATCTCCATCCATCATCATAGCTAACCATTAGATGATCCTGAAATACACAAATACGAAAACCCCTAAAGGAAACTGGTTTCTCTCTCCTAACCTTTCTGCACACATTAAACTATTATCGTGTTGTTTCTGTAAGTGTACATAACCGATGGAATATACGCACTTTTATAAGTAGAGAGAGGACCGGTTTCCTATTACAACAATAAATCCACTCTCCATCAGAGTTGGACACAAAGTAGGAGACTTTTCCCCTTATCAGATTATTTATTAACCAACAATTATCTCAACCTAATTTCTATCTCACTGTGCCACAACATAAATAAAATATAAAGTCCAAAATTATGTGGGACATAATTTAATCTTACATTCTCCCACTTGGACTATATGATTTTAAGTGGTCAATACAATAGTCATAATTGCGCTTTAAATTAGATTGAGTCCATAAATTGGTCACCATAAACATCATGACAAATTGACTACTAATGCGAGTCATAGCGGTTGTATGTCACTTAAATTGACACAGTCCCTTTCATGAACCATAACATTAACAACCTACTTAACATGATCTATAATTGGGAAATTATAATATAGGTCCAACAATAATTTCTTTTTCAAGACTATTCCTGTTATCATTTATTCATAATTATACATGTACACTAATCAACAGGAATATCAGAAACACAATAATCAAGCTCAAAATGTCAAATGTTTAAACACATAAGCATCCATAAGAAAATAACATCAATCATTGACTACATTCAAGACCCATTATTTCAACTTGCTCCTTAAATGTCTTGGATGATAGTCCTTTCATTAACGAATTCGCAATCATAAGTTATTTGCTTATTTGTTCAATAGACACTCTTGTTTCTAAACTTCTTCTTTAATGGTAAGGTAATTCAACTTAATGTTATTAACAACCTTAATATACCTACCATTTTCATACAAGAAGATAATTGCGGCATAATCACAATAAATTTTCAGCGGCTTGAATACCGAAATTCCAAGTCCTGAAATAAAGTTCCGCAATAGTAAATCAAAATTTGTAGCCTCAAAGCATACTACACAATCATATTTCATAATAGACAAAACAATAATTATTGTTTTGTATTATCCATGATATTACTCCTTTAGCCAAAAGGAATAATAAAATTAAAATGAGGTTTTGGTCCTCATTCACCAAAATCTTCATTTAAATAACCAATCACTTATAAATAATCAGTCTTCATAAATGTGAGCATATATATAATCTTTCATTCCTTATAAAACATACAATAAAAAATATTTACATGTCATTATGTTCCAAATCATTCTCAGGGAATAACATAATTAGGCTAAATATATCCCTTATTGGAACAACATTAATTTCAAACATATCACTACTAGCAAAAGAATATCGTCAATATATAAAATCATAATATAAAGATACTCCCACTGACCTTCAGGTATATACACTAATCAATAGTGTTTTCTTTAAAACCTAAACAAGTAATAATATCATTAACCTTAAGATACCATTGTGGGAAGTTTGTTTAAATTTATATATTGACCTCTTAGTTTACAAATTATATGTTCTTTACCTTTCATGTGAAGCCTTAATTTAATCCATGTCACTAAAGTCCCACTTTGAAATAGTACTTTTAGTTGATGCAACTTTAAATCATCATAAGCTATTAATGCCATAATAGTTCTTAGATAAACCTTACTAAATACATGCGAGAAGGTTTCTATTATAATTAATGCCTCATTTATGAGTGAAATCTTTATTTACAAGTTTGACTTTATACCATTCAATATTGCCATTAGAGTCGTGTTTGGTCTTAAAGACCCATTTACACCAGACTAGTTTATGTCCTTGAAGCAATTCAACGAATTTTCAGACTTCATTTAATTTCAACTCTCCATTCATAGCATTAATCCTTAATAAGAATCATTATTGTTAATGATTAGTGAATATGAAACCGAATCCTTACATATCCCTTCTTCAATTAGTAACAACTTCTTTATGGAGTTCTTGATCATTCAATCGTTCATCATTGTTAAGGGGTTCAACAACTTGATAAACAATTATTTCTTTACAAGTCTTGGGTAAGGGATTCGTACCCTAACTACTTGAATGATCACATTCCTACCACTCCCACTAATGTCTAACTTTACCGATTTTCACAATCTTCGTATAATGTTTAGGATAATAAAATCTATACCCTTTAAACTTTTGGGTAAGCAATAATGTATCCACTAATGGTTCTAAAATCCAATTTCTTTATGGATTACGAACTTTAGCTTCCGCTGCACAATTTTATACTATTAAGGGAACTTAGCAATGAACTAAAACATGCTTCACTTCTTCGTAAACCTTATAATATCTATCATCACGAATTTTCACTGTCTCCTTGTTTTCTTTTCAACTATAGTTATAAAAAATCTCAAGAACATTAATTAACAGAGACTTTCATGCAACAAGTAGATATAATCATAATGTGAAAGTCAACTATAATGGTGATAAATATTTTCTCGTGAATAAGATAGAACATGAAAAGAAAACATAAATGTTTTTACTAATAATTTCAAGAAGCTCTAACATTCATCTGACAACTTTTTTTAGTGTTCTGGTTTGCATACCCTAATGCAATCCAAAAGCACACTATAATCATTAAAAACATAAGTACGGAATTTTCACTAGATATATGATCATCTTTAATGTCACATGTAACATAAATTACATTTATTAATAATATGATGCAAGACTGAAATTTTGTCAATAAATAACTTTAAGATATGTTTTCCGAAAAAACAACATTAACAATAATACCAAACCAACCAATAAGAAATTCTCAAACAAATAATAACCTTTATCAAGTAGGAAATTCCTTAAACATATGTTTTGAACGGAAAACACATTGAGAAACACAAAAGGTCCAAAACAAATATATATTTAATATATATATATATATATATATATATTTTACAAGAAATTCTTATTTCAATTTGTGGTTTAGGTCGTAAAAGATTCTTGCATCACATTAAAATAAAACTTTCATACATTTCTCAATCTATAAAATAATAGAAGGAATGTCATTATATTTTATTTAAAAACATATATAAATAAAAATAAGGATCTTTCGTTCTTTTCAAAACAATTAATTTTGTTCCTTCAATCATTCTGATAGTGCCCAACACATAAATGACACACTTATCAGACTTCTTTTAATTAGATTGAACAAACTCCTTTATTTTTGGGTGATGTTTCATCAATACCCTTTTGTAGGTTTCTTCCCCCAAAATCTTCTACCTTCTTGAGTAATGAGATAAATTATTATCTTGCCACTTAAATCTTACCTCTAATACTTAAATCAAACATACTAGTCAATCAATTCACATGACCCATTATGAGTAGGTTTTAAATTGAGAATACATTAAATCATAAATGACTTATTCATAGTCATACATAAATATCTCAATATTGCAAGAAGAATACTTATCTCAAATGAACATGATCATACAACATAAAATACAATCATGAATAGTAGTGATAAAGTGATTATTTTATTTATAAAATAATTTTCTTTGCATACTTTCAAATATGCAATAACATGAATATTTCAAAATTATTGAATAAACATAACGTTTAATCTGTTCTAAACTTAAATTATTAGATTAAATGTAATACACTATAATTGAAATAAACTTACTCATTTATGATAAGTTAGTTCTATTATAATCGAAACAGATTTAACATGCAAATTAAGGGATACATAAGACACTCATAACAGAAAATGCTCACAACATTAGTGCTTTGAGTTAACAACACGTATATTAACGTAATTACATAAATACAATGTATAACTATAGTCCTACTTTGGTAGTACCATAAAATACAAATAATGATGCCTTATATGTATTTACATACATACTTTATTGGGTGATGTAATAATTAATCAAACTAAGCAAGTTATCTTTGGATATCATTTACCTAGCCAATTAAAAACACACTCAACCCCTTTAATGCTTATTTAATCACTCAAAATAACTTCTTTGGAGAATTATTTCTCATGATTGAATCAACTCACTACTCATGAATTTCTAACTAAATTATAAGCATCATAATTCATGAGGTATTGCAATTATGCGTCCTACTAAATTAAATATTCATATGTTCGGTCAGGCCATTGGCAGCTAACAAACCCTATAATATGAATTTTAATTTAGATAGTGACTTAATAGTCAATAAGTAGCCCATTTAACATTATGTCATATTAAATTGAATATTCATTATTATGGTAAGGCCACTTTGGCGGCACAAATAATATGAATATCAATTTAGGTACCGACTAATTAATCCATAAATGCAATTATGAATCCAAATAAATTTAATATTCATTCATTTTGGTTAGGCCACTTTGGCGGCTATAAACCCTTTAATATGAATATTAAATTAGATAAGAATTAATTAAATAATAATTAATTGATTTAACTTTATGTCCTGCTATATTTTATATTCATTCATTCGGTTAGGCCACTTTGGCGGCTAACTAACCCTGCAATATGAATATTAATTTACATAGGGACTAGTTAATTAATTATTAACATATTAATCATTATGCACAATTACTTCAAATAAATTTTTGTAATTGAACCAGTAAAATTGATTCTTCATCATGTATCCAGCCACAGGTACAACGATAATACTTATTGTACATATCAAATAAGGTTAAATTTCTAGACGTACACATAATTCTAAAAATTCGCATTTTAATCCCAATTTGCATTAAAACCTTCTCAAATTCATATCTCACAAACCGTTCATCAAAAAAATGCAAATAATATATGCACAGAAAGCCTATGGAATGAGGATTTCAGTAATATAATTTTCATACAATAAAACCCAGTCATGAGAGAGAAATTTCCAAAATACGAATCTGGTCCAGAAGTATTATTTTAATTTTCATAAATAAAATACTTAAGATTTTTGCATGAAATTTTTTCAGAATCGATTATTTGTATATTTTGCATAACATATAATATTTTTGGCTTCAACAGATATCAACTTTAGGAGATATGAATTTTTAAACATAATAAGCACACTATTTATTTAATAAATACAATTATGTATTTAAAGTATGCTCTACCATTCATAGGGTTAATTTACCAAAATATTACCCACCACTAATATAAATATAGGGATCTTAATGATTATACTGATCTAAAGTATAACCCAACATTGCAATATTTCTACAAAAAAAAACAATGTAATGGGCACATTCTCATGCAATGCGTTAGTTGACGTGGCCGCCATTACGGCAGGCACGAAGGCGTCAATTGCTTTATCTAGAGAGATATAACACCCATACATAAATATAATCTCTCTCTTGACATTATGTTATATCATATATGTATCAACTATCAAATTATAACACAAAGCATGATCATTCATTTAATCACGTAATCTGTACATACATATGAAACACATACACACAGTCGCATATAATAATCATTAAGCGTATGACCCACGAATGGAAGCCGAGGCTGTAAAACTTCAATTACATTATCTCGTTATGTATATATACAACACTCATCATTATAAAATAACAAATTGAAATCCATTCAGTAATTTTTGAAAGAAATTGTATCCTTACATTGTTTCAGTATACACGAAAATCACAATCACATATATAGGATGTACGAATTTCAAAGGCTTGAAATCATATATGAGTTTTACAATTAATGGAGTATGATGAGTTCTCAACAAGTGCTCTGATACCACATGTAAGTTAAATATGATATTTATACAAAAATAATAATGGACAAATTTACGGAACATAAAACCCATGATCTTAGAATTCTATCATTCTCACATATACATTAAACTGTAAATAAATTTATAAATACCTTATAGCCATGATAATAACAAACCTCTCTCCTAATTCATAAATCCTCTTCAATCCATCAATCTCCATCCATCATTATAGCTAACCATTAGATGATCCTGAAATACACAAATACGAAAACCCCTAAAGGAAACTGGTTTCTCTCTCCTAACCTTTCTGCACACGTTAAACTATTATCGTGTTGTTTCTGTAAGTGTATATAACCGATGGAATATATGCACTTTTATAGGTAGAGAGAGGACCGGTTTCCTATTACAACAATAAGTCCACTCTCCATCAAAGTTGGACACAAAATATGAGACTTTTCCCCTTATCAGATTATTTATTAACCAACAATTATCTCAACCTAATTTCTATCTCACTATGCCACAACATAAATAAAATATAGAGTCCAAAATCATGTGGGACATAATTTTATCTTACATAGGGTGCCTAACAACCATCAACAACTTCCCGGAAGATTCCACTAGATAAGCCGGTTCGAGCCTACTTCGGTTTTGGAGGGGGTTTGGAATATCAGAAATGATGGCTGTCTTTTTTGGAGAGGCAGGGTCGCGGAGATCTAAAGTTGGTCCTTGCTGAAATATAACACGTCTGCGTATGAATCCTCCCGTTCTAAGTATAAGCTCGTCCACCCGGTGTCACCAATTCTACATAATGCAAGTGAGTAAAAGGGGAAATCGAAGCCTTGAATGGCTACCACAGTGCACTCGGAATAACAACTCTTGTTTGAATCATTACCATTATGGTTGGAAGGAAATGGAAAGGGAGGAGAGGACATAGCCATCTTTTTAAAGAAATGCTTCAGTTCCTCAGAAGAGACGGGCGAGAACAGATCCCTTACAGTGAAATCAGTAACAATGGTAGGCGAGGAGGATTCAGAATTGCGACATCCAATGCTATAGATGATGGAAGGGAGGGTTTCGATAGGAGGGAGGGGGACGTAAGGGAGATAAGAGTGTACGAAGGGGCTGAAAAGATAGATTGAGCAATTGCGAGGGTGGATGAAGGTAGGGCTGGCAATTTCGGGTTACGGGTCGTGTTCGTGTTGTGTCAAAAAGACCTGGTTAATATACGTGTCAAATATCCTCAACCCTAACTCAACCCATGTCGTGTCCGTGTCAACCCATGTAGTCCATTTAGCCTATTTATTATAATATTTTAAATTAAATTTGACATAATCCAACACGAAATAAACTATTTAACCTATTATCAACAAAATTAAATTGATTTTGACACGATCCAATACTATTTTATTGATATATTTCAATACATGACCAATTAGAGAAGAGAAAAATATAAAAATAAAGATAAATATAAATATAATCGTGTCAAACGTGTCATGTTCGGGTCGACCCTTTTGTGCTCAACCCTAACCCTTTTAAATAGCCTTGTGTTCGTGTCGTGTTACCGTACCGTGTCCAATTTTGCCAGCCCTAGATGAAGGCGAGCCAGCCATGGGAGGAGCCGAAGCACACAACCTCGTTAGGGGGAAATATTTCCCTCTGCCATGGAGGCATCAAATTCATCTTCATTTTCATCCCTATGTAGAAACAACAGAATTCTCTTTCCTCCTTTTGTCTCATCTTCTTCATCGGTAAAACAAAATATTTTACTTTCTATCAAAATGACAGTAAAACAAATCACAACTTTCAATTTTGTAAAAACTAAAATTACCACAAAAAAAGAAAAACCACATGTTACCAAACAGGGCATAATTTATTACATTTAAAATTTTGATATTATACAAAGTAAATAGATACTTTTCTGCTAATATTGTGTTTTATTACTCATTTTTTATTCAATTTCTTTTGTCGTTGTCACCTTATGATTTAAATTGTGGATGCAAATTTTTGTCACTATACATCATAGTTCTTAAGTGGTGTTTGAACTTACTCTTTCTTTTTTTTTTGGAAAATTACGGATTTAACAATAAAATAAGATATAATTACAAATATAATGAGAGAGAAATTTCATTTACAACAAATAACGAAAGTGAAAACTTATTTACAGATTACATATTTTTTTAATCTAATTAAATACAAAAATAACAAATGTATGTTTTTTAATGATTGAAATACCCTTAAACAATTTTAAATACCTATAAAATGATATTGGATTTTCTTCCTAAATTAGCTTTTATATTAATTGACTAAATAATCTTTAATATGTATAATTACCATAATCCTCTTATTGTATATTTTCGAAATATATATTTTCTTCTAATAACTTGAAATATCTAACAGTGGATATATGTCCTAAAAATAATAAACACAATGGAAATGAGCTCAAATGCTCAGCACATACTATCAAATTAATTGGATTTACAATCAATACAATCAAGAATAATTTTTTTATTTTTCCTACTTCTTTTTTTCTTTCGTTTTTTTTTACATCTTATAGATAAAAGAAAGTTAATGCTTATAAATCTAAAAGGAGAGCCCAATAAAATGAAAAGAATCACAAAAATAGGGTTAACATTTATTAATACGTTTTCAAATTTTGGAAAATAAAAATGAGGTGAAAAGTAGGGATGCAGGTTCGGGTTGGTATGGTTCTTAATAAATTTGGAGTCAAACCATTATCAATGATTCCTTGAAAATAGGAACCAAAACCGGACCATTAGTGAAAGAACCAAACCAAACCAAGATTGGTTAGGTTCGGTTTTGAACACGGTTCCTTTAATCTGTTCTTTCAAAATATATATTACATATATCAACATAAGTTGTGAAAAATAAAATCATGCCAGTTTCAAAACTAAGAAGAAGAATTTCTTAAACAAAAAAAAAACACCATTGATTTTCTAAACCAGAATTTTTTCACATTACTTCAACATCAAAACCGCTAAGTACTTAGCACTATCAAATTCAAAAAAAAAAAAGAAAAAAAAACTAAGTAATGAATCTCCTTTCATACACAATAACGAATTTCGATATTATACCCCAGAAGGATAAATTTTTAATAACAAAGAAAAACAAATAGAGATAACCAAATTTTTTGTAGAAGGCTACCAAGTCGTTGATGACTAATGAGAAGGGTTATCGTGGTTGGCGGTAAGAGTGAATGTGAGAGATGCACGAGACGATAAAATATAACAATTTTATGTATATGGATGTAATATTTTTTTTTGCATGTTATAAAGCTATTAGGGTGAACTTATGCTTTGATTTTAGACATTAACTTTAGTGTTATATACTTCTGCAAACTTAGAATTTTAGTAAGGGTCCGTTTGGCAAACGCGAAAACAGTTTTGTTTTTTTACTGTTCACCCATTTAAAAAAAAAACACGTTTGGCAAACGCGTTTACTGTTCACTTTTTTTTTTCCCAAGTGTTTTCTGTGAATAGTGGATAAAAGTGGTGAAAACACCAAATACAACTTTTAGTTATTTTTTGAGTTTTTTCACTATTTAGGGTACCACCTCCGCCACCGCCCCCGTCGCCGCCGCCACCAACCACCACCACCCCCCGCCACCGGTCGCCGCCGCCGGCCCCCACCACCTCCGGCCGCCGCCGGGCCCCACCGCTGCCGCCTCCGCCCGCCGCCAGTCACCCACCACCACCGCTCGCCGCCGGTCACCGCTGGCCACCACCGCCGCCCACCAATACCATTTTATTTTTCAATACAAATTTTGATCCAAGCGCTTTTTTGTTTTTAATTTTTTGCTGAAAAAAATAAAAACAAATACAAAAACAGTTTTTATATTTGAAGACATAAAACAAATACAAAAAACAGGCTTTCCAAACGCACCCTAAAGAAAATTTATTTGTACATGTTATATATTAATACATATGTATATAATCGGTTCGATCCAGTTCGGTTCGGTTCCCAACAGTCCGAATCAAGAAACGAATCAACATAGAACGGTTTCGCTTTTTAAAAACTGGAACTAAACCAAACCAAACCAATTTAAAACCGGAACCAAAGCACTGGTACAACTTGGGTTAGATCGGTTCTACGATTTTTGTGCACCCCAAGTAAAAACTATCTACTAATAAATTAAAGAGTTGTTTTTCAAATTTGAATGAAAAAAAGGATAATATCACCTAGATTCCCTAAGCCTCGCCCATATCTCCCTAGGCTCTCTCCCTTTTTCATATTGCCACCCAGACACCCTGACATTAACTTCTGTCAATTTTTTTTAACTAGAAATCTGTGAAATGACTATGTTACTCCTAATTATTTAATAATAAAAATTATCATTACACACGTTTTAAGGATAAATTGGTCCACAAGACACTTTTTTCAGGCTCACATCACCAAAATTCGCTGGTCAATTGACAAGGGGGTCTAATAGATACAACATGTCAAACTTTAGGGGATTTAGGTGAGAATATGGAAAAGCGAGGGGAGTTTAGATGAGATATGGGAAAACCTCATGAGTCTTAGGTGGCAAAAACTCTTTGTTAAATTATTAACGGCTGTTTGGATGAATGATTTGACAAGATTTGGAAAGAAAATAAAAAATAAAAGATAAGGTAATGATTTGCCAAGGAAGTCTTATCCTCCAAATGTGGGAATAAAATATAGCAATTAAGTATTATTTTTATAATGATTAAAAAAGATAATTTTATTAATTAAATAATATAATAATAATTTGATTATTATCCTTTTTTTTTTCTTCTTATGAAATTAAACACCATCAGAGCAATTTGATTATAATGCTCTTATTTCTTTTCTAAACAAAGCCTAATAAAAAGTTATAACCTCTTACGAGAAAGAAAGACACACTAAACCCTAATTCATCTTTCACCACAAATTCAAACCGTAATTTTCTTCTTCTAATTTTCCCTCTCCGCCACTTCCATTTTCTCACCAATCAAACAACCACACGAACCAAGCCACCATCTCTTCTCCCTCCCATTCCCCTTCCCACCACTTCCAATTCCACTTCACCCCGACCCTTTCCATTCTCTGAATTTTGAAATTATGACCGTTACGGGCCGGTCGAATTTTGAAATTCGGATCGTTACAGACTCAGCTTAACACCGACGCTAAGCCCTAGCTTAACCCTCACGCTCGCAATTTGATTTTCTTCTATTGCTCTCTCTATATAAACCACCTAAATTAGTCCCACTCACCACCTCTCTCTCTCTCTCACACACACAAACACACACACAAGCACACGCTCTGTTTGGGAGATGGAGATTTGTGGAGAGGCTACCCGGTGTTTCAAGCGGGACCCGGAGATGAAGAGGGTGGTTGCCAGTGTTTTCCGGCGTTTTTGGGTGGAACCGGTGGTGGATGATGGTGTTGATTGGGTACTTGACGTCTAATTTTGATTCCGGTAATTTTGATTCTTCTTCTTCACATTAATTTATAATTTTATTGTAATTTGTTTGTGGGTATGTGTGTAGTTGTTACAGAATGTTGTAGTAATGATTGTAAAGGCCAGGACTCGAATTGTTGGTTTCTTTCACCAAATCCAAAGCCCCTCCCCTACCCTATTCAACAAAAAAATTGATTCTCTCTCTTTTGTTGATTTCAATTAGGGTTTGCATATTTATCGTATTTTATTATTCTGTAATATGCATTGATGTTCAATTTTATGTATGTTATTGGTTTAAAGTTGTTGTTTCCACCGAGTGGTGGGATGGGTAATTCACAAGTGCACCAGATCATTTTCCTCGTCCAATGGGATGGGGGTAACTGTGTATGCTCTGTAGCCCTCTCTATTCTACATTATCTGTGCCTCAAATTATATTGTACAACAAATTGTTAGTCCTCTATTGTATTTGTATTTTACAAATGAATTTAATAGGTATCCGTTTTTTACAACTAGGCGATGTAATGAAAGGGGTAGAGAGAGTCAACATGATGTCAGTCCCAAAAAAGTAAAAAATAATATAAAAAAAGAGACATAAACATTCAATGTACAACAATTCGGTAATCCTATGTTCTTCTTGTATTTGCAAATAGATTTAACAGCATCCAATTTACAACTAGTGAAATGTGATGAAGGGATAGAATCAACATGATGCCAGTTCCCGCCAAAATATAATTGGGTGTTCCGGGGGGTATGAGGGGCATTTAGTTTTGTTTTCTGATTTCAATGAGGGTTTGCAATTTCTTACTTTTTTATAATGTTGCTTTTGTATAATTGTTTTTATTTTATTTTTAATCTTATTGATTTTATGAAAATGTTTTTATGCTATCACTTTCTTCCACTAAGCGGTGGAATGGGTTTGTCACAATTGCACCAGATGATCTGTATTTGGCAAATAAATTATAGGTGTCAGTTTACAACTAGTAATGAAGCGGAAGAGCCCACATGACAAATAAAAAAATCAAATCTACCCATTCTTATCAAGTAACTTCTGATCATCGTGTTTGCTGGTGGAAAATTAAAACCTACCACAGGGGTAAAACAGAGTTTGTGAAAACATTTTTACCACTTTGATCCAGCTTCAGTGAGCCTTTCATCTTTTCTTGTCTTGTATGCACATGAAATTCTGTAACCTAGTGTATGCTTTCAATATGAATTTGTCTTTGCATATTATTATTTATTATTCATTATTGTAATTGTAATTGTATTTGGAGCAGAATTCAGAAATTATATGCTGAATATGATGAAAGGCTTTCAACATATAATGCTAATTGCCCATGAGAAGAGTAAGCCTAAGATGTTTGGGCTCCGAACAGACCATAAATTTATGCTTTACTCATTGCCGGACGGAAAGGGAGGATATGTTGTTTGCTGATGATTCTCCCTTTATTGGCAACAAGGTAAACTTACTACTTAGTGCTAGTACACAGCCATTGTATAGGATTATTATTGTAATTTTTCCTTTTTGGATATATTTTACTCCTTGTTCAATTTATTTGGAATGATCTAGTATTTCTTGCTTTCTTTATAAACATTTTTGGTCCTTGATAGTCTCTTTTGTCATAATCCTTTATGAATGTGTACATTTCAAAGTTTCTTATCCTAACATCATAAACATCATAAATAGTCGTTCTCCCTATAATAGTCCTTTTTGTTAACTTCCTGTACTTGAAAACACTTTTTCTGTTTAATTACTCACTTCAAAAATAAATCTGTAAAATTCATTTTTTGACTTCCTACACTTCATATTCGTCTTCCTAACATCCTATAAAAGAAAAAATTTCAAAAGTTTTCCATACTTCGTCATCATTTAATAATTGTCTATACTACCAAAAATATATGTCTACATTCCTAAATATCATTATCATTCTTTGGAATTTCTACACTTTAGAATCCTTTTATAACCTACTACAAGTCAAAATACCTTTTCTAATTTTCCCACTTCAAAATCATTTTTTTGAGAACCTGCATTTCATAACTTTTTTTTTTTTATCTTCCAGCACTCAAAATTCTGAATGCCTACACTCAAAATCCCTATTTTAAATTCTTATACTTCATATTTTTTTTTTTAAACATTTAACTCATCTTATTAACGTCCTTTTCTTATGTGAATCTCTCTCCAAAATTAATTGTCTTATCCTCTTTCCTAAAAGTCGTCTTTTCAACACCCTCTTTAAAAGATAATTTTTGCATATATATAGCAAAATTTATTCTCGACATTTTTATAGTAAAAATTATTATAACGTTCTACACTTCATTGTCATATTCATAACTTCCTATACATATATATTTTCAACTAAAATCCATACTTTCAACTTTCTATACTAATATACCCTCATAAAAAAATAACTTTTCTGTACTTGTATATATGTATTGTAACTTCTATACTTCTGAAAGCAAATGTATTTATGACCAAAGTGAAATTCAGTTGAACTACAACTCTTGATGAACAAAGGGGTTGTGATAGTCTTCTAGGTGAGATTCATACTGATATACAAGGGCTTGAGCATTCGTAAAAATCTGATTGCATAACTCTTAAAAAACAACAAACGAACTGATAATAAACCACAATATTCTAATAGGGAATAAAAAAAAAGAAAAGAAATCTAATAATATAGGAAAGATTAATATAAAAAAATGATTTCTTTCTCTTATGTCCTTATAGCTCCATTTTCAAGTTACTTTTTCTGAATCCAACTCCACATCAATGTTGTTGGGGTCATCGCTCTCTTCCATATCAACTATTTCTGGAAAAAGGCTTATCCAACATCTGTGTATATGACTTGGTAGGGTCTTCTTTATTGATACATCACAAATTATGTTAGCTATGGCTGAACCAAACAAAAGTTGCCTATCCCGGGCAGTGATACGGAACTAATGGTAGTATTGGTCTCCATTATGCCGTAGGCACTACATAGCTTTGGACATATTGGTTGGTGTTGACAAAACGGTTTTATCCCTCCATCTCTGTTGCGAAAACTGATTGGATGGAAAGTGTGACATAGATGGTCCGGGAGCAATGTTACGTTTTTTCGAACGAGAATCGTCTTCTCCTAGGTGAGATTCATAGTGAAATACAAGGGCTTGAGCATTCGTAAAAATTATATCGCATACTCGACAAGCAATAAAGGTAGTAGAGAGGTTTGAGCTAGAGATATGTGGTATGTTCCCATCATTGTCAGACATGGTTAGGTTAACTGAGACCGTGTAGGCGGAAGAGAAAGCATTAGAAATGGACCGGTTGGGATGCAATGGATTGCTAAGGATGCAATGAATTGGTTCAGAACCTAACAATTTATAGAACACTTGCATTGCAATTGCAAGTTTTTATTTTATTGATTTTAATAAAGTGGTTGTAATTTATTATCAACTTAAATTGTTGCAATTATGGTAAGAAAGTTGTTGTGAACAATTTATTTGTTTTTCTAAATGGTGCATTATTTATGATAAAGACTATTAAACACTTACATTTTTTTAGCGTGTATAACTCAGATACGAGAGGATTAATGGATAGTTTATTATTTGTTTATACTATAATAAATAATTTAGAAGGAGGGTGTATTGATTATAAAGGAGACTGGGAAAATTGACTCCCTCATTTAATTTTAGTTAGATTATTGTAATAAAGCACAAAGTTGAGTGATATATGGCTGTAAAATCAACAATTTATTTATCTGTATATAGTGCAGATATGTATTAATTTATGTAGAATTAATGTATGGTATTGTTTTAATGAGAAATGTAGAAGTAATTTTATGAAATACTTATTTATATATCGGCTTGTGATGCTATTTAAATGAAGACTCTGTTTGCAAAATAACATATTCAAAGCAATGATGTAATATAAACATTCTACAATTGTGTCATGTAGTTTGCCATTTAATAAAGTTTTATTTTCAAATATTTTTACTTACCTTAGTTTTGAGGTAACACTAACTAAGTTAAGTAAAATTTTATTAAAATGGCAAACTTGTGTGTCATATGGCATTTAATAAAATATTTTTACTTACCTTAATTAATGTATTTTTATGACATTAATTAAGGGTCTGTTTGGCAGCGTGAAATTGGAGCCTTGGATTCGGAATTAGGAGCTCCAATTCCGAATCAAGTGTTTGGATACAACAAAATATTTTTGAATTCCAAACAACTCGATTCCAGGACTTGAATTCCACACAGGAAGTTGTGATCTCCAATTTCAAATCTTCTCCAAATCTTCAAATCAAGTAAATACTCTCTCTAACAACTAACTTTTGATAATCACAAACATATATATATATATATATATATATACACACACACATAAATACCTATATATACATGCGTCTATATATATAAAAACATGTACACAAACATATATATACATATGTCTATATATACAAACATGTATATATATACATATGTCTGTATATGTACCTATAGATGCATATATACATAGAAATATGAATACACGTGCATACACACAAATATATAGCCACAAATACACATGTATAAACTAATATATAGCCACAAATACACATGTATATACAAATATATAGCCACAAATACTTATGAGAACACAATTATCCTTTGCTTATGTAAGAGAAGCTATGAAAGTTAAAAGAAAGTGAAACACCCACCTTAACTTTCCCTGTTGGATTTCTCTCCTCAACGTTACTAGTGCTCAAATGAGGGAGTTTGCTTATTTGTATTATATGCTCTCTAGGTCATACTACACTAGGTTTAGTTGATGTCGTTGTAACAAACGCTCCAAATCATACAAAATCAAGACAGAAAAATAAGCACGTCACACAAAAATTTACAAGGTTCTGCACAAGTTGTGCCTACGTTCCTGAGGGAGATTCGGCGAAAGTTTTCACTATGCTAGTATTGGGGATTACAAGTTACAACCACCTAACCCTAGCTCTCTTACTCTCTGCGAATTAGGGTTTCTATTATCTTTGCAACTTAAAACTCTAGTTGCCCTTGTATATGCTGTGCTACAAGAGAGACTAAACAAGACCACCACCCATAAGAATAAAATGGGTCAAAAACAATTTCTCGAGGGCATCAATTTTCAAGTCAACTGGATAGCAATGCGACCCGAATCCAAATTTGAGCCACAAACATCATAGATGCTATGCAGGCTCCAATTTCCACTACACAAAGGTTTTGATTGACATTATTGCTGCTTTTGTGGAGGATGTGGTTTTATGAATGATGTAGCTGACGGTAGTGATGATAGTGATGGTGATGATGATCAACGTGACGTGTACATTATGATTTTGCTATAGAGAGTTACTAGTCTCTAGCACGAATCTGCAATTTGCTATGGAGAGTGACTACTCTCAAGCACGAATCTACTTATGGCCTATGTGGGCATTGACCCCTACTGAATTTTTATTTATTTATATTACTATTTACATTTTCATTAAAATTTTGAATATGCCCCCACTCTGCTATGTGACTATGTGGGACTAGTCAGTGTAGAGGTCTACACCACTATTCCTCCTTGAATGATAATTATGTAGTTTTCTTTGGTTTTAAGTTCTCCATGTACTCAGGTGTCACACTCACCAACCTCACATGACTATGCATATGTACGTACTTGTCACCTTGATGTAGAACCTGAGGAGAAAATACACACTGATATTCGAAGTACTAATTTCTTGGGGCTTAGTTGAAGAATTCCTTTGTAAAGTAATATCGATAGTGACGGATCCATAAAATTATTTGAGGAGGGGCGACGATTTTGTTTTTCTACGGAGGTAGTGGTGAAGATAATTTTTAAACTATTA
Organism: Cornus suecica; assembly: GCA_963922005.1. NCBI lineage: Eukaryota > Viridiplantae > Streptophyta > Magnoliopsida > Cornales > Cornaceae > Cornus > Cornus suecica. The sequence goes on from OY998241.1 coordinate 18,551,400, forward strand.
AGATACATATAATAAATTCATCGTAGAATGAATTTTTATTAAAATAGTAATAAAGTAAATTTTATAAGTAATCAAATATTGCATACACAATTGAAGCCTTATTATCATTAGTTGACAATAAAATAAAATATATATTTTTTGAATTAAATGAACAAAGAAATTCAACATTCTTTCTACCATATCTAGAAGGCATAAAATAACTAGATTAGAGTAAGAAATTAATGTGATGATGTTTAAAGTCAAACTGTTTAGAGAGTACATAATTCTATGTAAAATTTAATGGAGGCATTTCAAAATTTTATAAATTAGTTTATAGGGGGTATAATGAAAATTTTATATAATTAAGAGTATGGATATATAATAGAAACACTAAAAAAATCAGCAGAAGCTGATGTCCCCCACTGGATCTCTACTATATTCATCCCTCTCGACACTTGACACTAATTACTAATTGGACCAATTTGGACAAAAAAATCTACCACATGACCACGAGACCGAACTCAGGCCACAAAAATAACCCAGACCTGCAAGGGTGCCCAAAATGGAAATGCAGCACAATGGCGCAACGAATTCAAAAACACTTGAATTTCATCAGCAAGCCATATAACATCCCCGAAAATTCTAGATCCAAAGAAAGAAAGAGATCCTACTCACTACATGACTAGTATTCACAACCAGGCATAGGGTCACTTTAAGCTCATTTGGGGTGGGGGAATTCGAAAATAGTGAAACTGCCACCTATAAAGTTACTAAAACCCCCTTTGAATTGCCCCCGCAATCATATTATTAAAGATTGTCCCCCTTTATATTATTTTCTGGATCTGTCCCTATGAACAACCCCTTTTTTTATCAAGAGTCGGTTGAAGAATGCCTGCGGCTACGAATTGTCTCGCCCAATCGTCTTTGACTTTGGTCTTACTATTCTATTATATAACATGAAATGAGGGAGTCTATTTTCCCAGTCTCCGTTTCTAATAAATGCACTATCTCCTTCTAAATTATTTATTATAGTATAATTAAACAAATAAAAAACTGTCCTTTAATTCTACTGTATCCGAGTTACACACGCTAAAAATATATAAAAGTGTTAAAAGTCTCTATCATAAATAATGCCCCATTTAGAAAAAAAAAATTGTTTACAACAACTTTCTTACCATAATTGCAATAATAAAAATTGATATATAATAAATTATAACCAGTTTATTAAAATTAATAAACTAAAAAACTTTCAATGCAAGTGTTCTATAAATTGTTAGGTCCTGAACCAACTCATTGCATCCCTAGCAGTGCATACTCTAATGCTTTCTCTTTCGCCTCCGCGGTCTCACTTAACTTAATCGTGCCTGAAAATGGGATGGACATGCCACAAGGTCTAGCTCAAACCTTCCTATTACCTTTATTGTTTGTCGAGTGTGCGATATGATTTTTACGAATGCTCAAGCCCTTGTATATCACGGTGAATCTCACATAAGAGAAGACGATTCTTGTCCGAGAAAATGTAGTGAAACCAATGATAACATTGCCAATCCTAGTCCAACTACGTCGCACTTTTCATCACATGAAATTTGGACCTCTCTTCACAATACTGATAAGTTTTCGCAGCACAGACCAGTGGGACGAAATCATTTTGTCAACACCAACCAATGTATGTGTTAACTACCAACTATTCCAAAAGCTTAAGCTATTAGAGAGGGTGTAACTCAAATATTATATCCTTCAACACACCCCTTCACGTGTGACCTTCTTTTGGTCCGACACGTGAAACAACAATTTTTTTAATATGAGTGACGGTGAGGTTTGAACTCGAGACCTTTGGCTTTGATACCATGTTAGCTATCAACTATTCCAAAAGCTTAAGCTATTAGAGAGAATGTAACTCAAATATTATATCATTCAACAGTATGCATAGCTATGGAGTGCATAGGGCACAACGGAGACTAATACTACAATTAGTTCCATCACTGCCCGGTACAGGCAAATTTTGTTTGGTTTAGTCATGGCCAACATCGATATCATCTTCTGATGTATTAATTTGATCATGAAGATGACCCTACAATAATGTGGAACTGGATTCAGAAAAGGTCAAGTTGGAGCTATGAGGACATAAGAGAAAGAAATCAAGTTTTTTTTTATGTTTTTTTTTTTCTGTGGTAAATAAATAAAATTTTATAAACTCAAGAGAGAGGAAAAGGAAAAGGAACTACACAATGGTCTTAGTTAGAGAGCCCACCAAAAGAAAAAGAAAATGAGAGCACAACAGCTTTACCCAGCCCAGGCCCATCAAAGTAGGAAAAAAACAAGGGGGAAACAAGGCTAAGAGGGGATCGACAAGAGCTCTGTGACAATTACCTCTGTGACACAAGATGGCAGACCAACAAGAGCTGAGATCAACATTCTTCATAGCTAATTGGGGGGGGGGGGGGGATGGCTGGTTGTGGAGTCGGGTGCAAAGGGAAGGAGTAGAAAATGTTCCTTTGCGATGCTTCAAAGAACGAGGATGGCAAATTTCAGTCTGCTGCAATGGTCTGAGCTAAAGGACAAGAACATTCCTTCACTGAAAAAAACTTGAGGCTGATGGAGCTAACCATAGCATTGAGGGTTTTTCTGGCGGTACATTCTGTCTCTGAAAACTCTGTTGTTTCTCTCTTTCCAGATATGACAAACATCACTTGCCAATGCTAGTTTCCATACAAGTATTCTGCTTGTTTTTAGTCTTTTTTTTCAGTTAGATGATGCCCGTATGAGAAATTCGTTCCAATTGTTAGGATTTGTGTAAAAACCACACTTGTTTTGGATGCCTTCCCATACCCTTTTTGAGTACAAACATAAATGGAAGAGATGTTCATGGGTTTCAGCAGCTTTTAGACATAGGACACAAACATTTGGTTGCATTGTAAAGAGTAAGTCTGGTTTATCCTTAGTGAGTAACTTCTCCTGAATAGCAAGCCATAGCCAGAAAGAATGCTTAGGGATTCTTTTGGCAAACCAAACTAGCTTGTGCCAATAAACATGGGGATGGTTTTGGGATATGGCCAGTAGTGTGTGTTTTGTGCTATAGGTTTTGGTGGGAGAGGGTAGCCATTGAATGCTATCCTTGGAGATGGTATTTGGGGTAGGTAGGGTGGCTAGGTCACAGTGAGGGGACAAGAGATTTCTCAAATGTCTTGGCCAGTTCCATTGTCCATTAGCTACAAGAGAAGATACCTTAACATACTTGTCAAGACATACCTTGTAAATAGGCCCACATGGTAGCTAGTGGTCATAGTAGATCATAGTATCATTCCCATTCCCTATTCTGTGCTTGACAAGTGGTTGAGCCAAGCCTCTAGTTTGGAGGAGCCTCTTCCAGAACCATGAACTTCCATTTGGAATTGCCAAATGTTCCGTCCTTTGAGAAGATTCTTCTTTGTCCATTCCTTCCAGATACTATTTGTATCATTTGAACATAGTGTCCAAATGTGTCTAAGTACTGCTGCCTTGTTCCACAATTCAATGTTATGTATGCCTTAATCCCCCAGCCTTCTCCAGTACACACTTGTTCCCAATTCACTTTTGCCTTGAATTTTACCATGGTAGGGTCAGACTATAGAAACCTTTGCCGAATTTTCTTGATCTGTTTGCAAACTTTGCTAGGGAGGATTAGTAAAACAAGTCCAAAAGATGTGAATTCTGGAAAGTGCAGCCTTAATCAATTGAAGCCTTCCTGCAAATGACAAAATTCTAGAAGTCCAGTTTGAAACTTTAGCTAGCATACTTTCAGTAAGGCTGTGTCAATCACTAAAAGAGAGTTTAGATGAAATTAGAGGGATGCCAAGGTATCTGATGGGAAGATTGCCAATGGAACCATGACTAAAGCAGAAATATCATTTCTAATATCTGGCAGGACACCACTGAAGAAGACGTGGCTTTTACAAGGGTTAGGAGTAAGGCCGGAGAGGTTAGAAAAGATGTCAAAAACTAACTTAATGGTGCAGGCTGAGTTTAAGTCACCTTTCACTACAACAAATAAGGGAAATAGTAGCATACATTTAGCAACAATTAATATAATTGCTTCCAGTAATTATTTTAGGCAGCATTTTTTTTGTATGCTGCTATAAGTAAAAAATAAGTGCTCCCAATAAAAATAAATACCCAATATATTAGAATATAAGTTGTGTATATGTTATATATCTATACGCAACAAATCTGGGTGTCTTCAGACCAACAACTCTCTACTCTCTCTAGAGCCAATTATTGCTTCCGATTTCTTTCTCTAATCAAGTGATTTCTCTCTCGGAAACCAGGGATTATCATGCTTTCTCTCTTTAACAGCTCACTCCTCTCTCTATAACCTAGGGTTTCCTCTCTCTCTAAAAGGTACTCATTCTCACTCTAATAATCCATCAATTCAAAGCATCTCTCTCTCAAATGATGCTATTCTCTCTCAGTTTCTACAGAAATTGTGCGATTGACAAGTGATTATACAGGATCAGCTGAATCTATATATCACATCTCACGGGTCTCATAGGTAACTTCAATTTGATTTTTGAATTCCATTTGAATATTGAATTTGTTAGTTAATGCTCAAATTTTCCTGTGCATGTGCTCAATTTTAATCTATTTTAGTTCAATTTTGTAGTTTAATCTTAATATATATTCACATGCATATATATGTGATATTTTCTCTTTTGACAAACTGATCTGCTTTGATATAGCAATGTTTTGAATTCGTTTTTATAATTTTGTATTTGTATTTACTGTAATAATGAAAGCAAGTTACATTCTGAGTTGTTTATGAATTATTTTGTGTATATCTGCACTTGAATTTTACGATTGTGTACTGATAGTAGGAGTTGTTCATGTAATTTTTGTCTCTGTTTGGTTGCTGAGGAAATGTGGGAAAATTGAATGAAATTCAAGATTTAAATTATGTGTTCTGTACTACTTTACTTGTTGGAATCAGAAAATCAAGGAAAACAGGTCAATCTATTGCTTGCTTGGGTTTTAGAAATAAAAACCCCAAGTTATTTCATAAAGCAAAAGTAATTGGCGCAATTTGAATATATTGTATTTTACAAATTGATTTTGTTGTTGGATTCTGTATTACCTAAAAATGTTGCTACCTAAAAGTGGGCTCTAAATTGATTTCGTTGTTGGATTCTGTATTATTCATAGTAATTTGGCTTTGGAATTGTGGTGCTGATTGGGTAATTTTAAGGTCTTGGTTTATTTTTTGATTGCCATGTTAACAATTTACATGGATTATTTTTTGATTGTCTTGTATAGATGAATTATTTTATTTATATTATGTCTTTGTTTAATTTTCAGGTTGCACATAGAGGAAGGTGGTACTTCTTTTCAAATTATTACAGGTATAATATTTGTCTCTGAACTTATTAACTTTCGACATTTCATTACTCCAGCATATGATTTATTTCAATGTATAAATTTATAAGGAGTAATGTGTTGCAAGATCTTTAGTTTCAAATAGTAAGCCGAGTTTCACACTGTAGTTTTGGAAAGGACACCTAGCTTCATAGTGACAGCAGCATCAACTACAACCTCTAAAAACCACCACCTCTAAAGTGTGTATTTTACATATTTGAGACCCCACTTGGAATTTTTTAGACTAACCTTATAAAGAATATCCTAGCCATTTTGTCTATATTCCAAAAAATATAGCTTAATTTGCTGGAGGACATTCATGGTTAACAAATTAATCATGACCACTTAATTAAAAACATTAAGTGTCACTTAAAATGATGTAAAATTTTAAATGATTGGGTCAATACTTAACACTGAAGTTTGAAGAGTGAAAATTTACAAAAGTATCAGAAAATATAATTTTTCAAACACCACTTAAAATCTTCAGTACTTAAAATTCAGATCTTAAAATTTTTAATACTTAATTTTCAGTTTTATCAAACAACGCCTTAGTGTCGGCTATGGTTCTCTTACTACGGGAGTAAAGGAGATGGTGTTGTCATTATTGTTGCTTTTGTGGAGGATGTGGTTGTTGTGAATGATGTAACCGATGATCTTGATGATGATCAAGATGACCGTGTACATTGTGACTATGTTGTAGAGAGTGACTAGTGTCGAACACAAATCTAGTATAAGTTTAATTCTCCTACTGATTTTTATTTATTTATTTACTTTAATATTTTTATTTTCATTAAAAATTTTAATATGCCCCCACTCATTTTTTTTATCCCCCTCTGCATATTCATGATATCAAATTTTTTTATTTCACTTTCATATTTTCAATTAAAATTTTACAACTTTTGCCATATTTTCATGAAAACACGAATTATGTAGACCTAAAAAAAAGAGAAAATAAATTATTTATCATATTTCTTTACTAGATGCTGCATCATTTTACAATAATCTAGAAATAAAAAAGATGTCTAAAATTTCAAATAATCTATATTCCCCAGCGAAATATATTAGACACATACATACTTCACCTTTTATCCATAAATCAACGAAAACGTCTCGACGAGACCTATCTCCTCCTAGATAGTCAACTAAGTTGGACCGGGGGAGACCTCCTTCAAAGCATATAAGCATTGACACAAGTTTGGGACTCGTTTTTCTTTGTTTTTTCTTTTAGCTTTGGCTTCAAATACCCTCTTTCATATCATCTTCTACACCCGTTTCTTTTCAGTTGCGACTTTTTTTTTTTCCATACTCTTTCATCCAATTACATGATTTGGAAAATTCTCCATGCGCTTCGCATCTTTTTTTTTCTCTTTTTTCTTTAGAGAAGATCGACATGCACTTTACTTTCGTTTACAATTTAAATCCTTGCACTTTTATTATGCTCTTAAATATAATTGTTTACATTTATGGTCAAGTCATTATACACACACCTCACGTTATTGAGAGTTGAATTTTGGAATGAGATAACATGATTGCTACTTCCATCTCCAATTCAAGATGACTTGCATGTCAACTATTGTGTTCCACTTATTGAACATGGTTCATATGTAACCATATGCGACTTTGAGTCCTTGTAGAGGCCTACACCACTATTTTTCCCCAAATGATCATTAAGTAGTCTTCCATTTTAGGGATAAAGCATAGCCTTCCCCAAACCAATACATATGGCTCCACTGACATGTTTTTAAAATTTATTTAATAACCCATGCAAATATATATATTTATAAATAAGCTCTTAAGAATTCCATATGGCCCCCCTCCCAAAACAAAATTTCCCTAACTCCACCCCTACCTACTCGGGCAACACACTCACCAACATCACTTGACTATGTATATTTACTTGTCACCAGGATGTAGAAAACTTAAGGAAAACAAATACACACAGAGACCCGAGGTACTAACTTGGGGCTTAGTTTAAGTATTCTTTGTAAATTGATACCAACACTAGGCATTAATCACCAAAATACATCGATAGCCCAACTTGGACAAAAAAACTTCTGCTGGACCACGGGATCGAACTCAGGCCACAAAATAAACCCCGGCCCACATGGGCACCCGAAATGTAAATGCACCACAATGGTGTAACGAATTCGAAAACACTTGAATAACATCCCAAGCCGTATAACATCCATGAAACTTCAATATCGATCCAAATAAAAAGAGAATGTACTCAGAACTTTAATCAAGAATCAATTGCTAAATGTCTGGGGCTATGAAATGCCCTGCCCAATCGTCTTTGACTTTTGGCATTCTATTCCATCGATTATTCCCAAAATAATGAATAAAACATGAACTTTCATCAAATAACCTATCCCTTCCAGTTCGATTTCGAACACCTTGAAAATAGATTTAGGATTATATTAAAGTTAAATTCCGCTTATGGGAATAATCTTTATAATCTTTTATTTGATTGTAGGCTGAGAGAGAAAAGAACGCATACCTTTTATAACTATATGCATTTGCCAATCAAGGTTATGAGGTCACAATCGATTCAAAAAACCGAAACATCGATTTTGACACAAAATAAGAATGAAAATCATAATTTGTTAGGAGTTGTTTAGATTAAAAGTTGGTTGACATAAAAATTTTAAATCTCAAAAAACGACAAACGAACTAATAATAAATCACAATATTCTAATAGGGAATAAAAATAAAAATAAAATTCAAAGATAGCTATTGAGGCTTGAATTTTGGAATTAATTCAAAAACACAAAAAACGTATATATTTTATAGATTTGCTCATTAAAAAAAATACATATGGCTCACTAATATTTTTAATAAATTTCTTTAATGACCCATAATATATATATATATATATAGATAAGCTCTTAAGAATTGCATGTGCCCCCCCCTTCAAAAAATTTTGTTCCTGACTCCTCCCCTGCCTACTTGGGCAACACACTCACTAACGTCACTTGACTATGTATATATATATATATATATATATATATTGAATGTTAAGGAACTCGCACACCCCCATATGAGCCCTATAGGGCTCGAACCCCATACCTCTCCCAATTTGGGGAGGAATAAAAATATCATTAGACCACAAGACCATTGGTTTGACTATGTATATTTACTTGTCACCATAATGTAGAAACTTCAGGAAAAAATATACACAGAGACTCGATGTACTAAATTGGGGATTACTTTAAGCATTCTTTGTAAATTGATACCAACGCTTGGCACTAATCACTAAAACTACATTAATGGCCCAACTTGGACAAGAAAAACTACCGCTGGACCACGAGATCGAACTTGGGCCAAAAAACAAACCCCGGCCCACATGGTCACCCGAAATGTAAATGCACCACAATGGTGAAACGAATTAAAAAACACTTGAATTACATCCCCAAGCCGCAAAACATCCATAAAATTTCTATATCGATCCAAAGAGAAAAGAGAAGATGTTCACATGATCAAGAATCAATTGCTCAATGCATGCGGCTATGAAATGCCACACCCAACCGTCTTACTTTTGGCTTACTATTCGATTATCCCCAAAATAATACTTAGAACATGAACTATCATCGAATAAATTGTCCCCTCCTGTTCGATTGTGAACACCTTGAAATAGATTTTGGAATATATTAAAGTAACATTCCTCTTCTGGGAATAATCTTTGTAATCTTTGATTTGATTGTAGGCTATGAGAAAAAAGAACACATACCTTCTATAATTGTGCACATTTGCCAATCTAGGTTATGAGGTCCCAATCGGTGCTTCAAACCAAAACACCGATTTTGACACAAAATAAGCATGAAAATCAAAATTCGTTAGGATTTATTTAGATCAAGACATTGGTTAACATAATTTTTTTATTAACTCTCAGAAAACAACAAACAAGTTGATAATAAACCACAATAATCTAATAGGGAATACAATAAAATAAAAAAAGATAGCCACCTCCCCCCCCCCCCCCCCCCCCCCAAAAAAAAAAGACAACCTAATAATAATAGTAATAATAAAAAAAAATAAAAAAAGATAGCCAACCCCTCTCCGCAAAAAAAAAAGACAACCTAATAATTATAATTATAATAATAATATAGGAAAGATGAACATAAAGACTTGATTTCTTTTTCTTATGTCCTTAAAGCTCCAACTTCGAGTTCACCTTTTCTGAATCCAACTCCCCATTAATGTGGTTCGAGTCATCGCTCTCTTCCAAATCAACTATTTCCGGGATAGGCTTATCCAACATTTGTATATATGGCTTGGTAGGGTCACCTTCATGATCAGATAGATACATCACAGATGATGTTGGCCATAGCTGAACCAAACAAAAGTTGTCTGTCCCGGGCAACGATGGAACTAAAGGTAGGACTGGTCTCCATTGTGCCCTAGGCACTGCATAGCTTTGGACACATTGGTTGTTGTTGACAAAATGATTTTGTCCCTCGGGTCTGTGTTGTGAACACTGATGGGTTGGAAATTGTGACATAGCTGGACTGGGATTTGCAATTTGTTCATTGTTTTCGTTGTGTTCTCTCGGACGGGAATCATCTCCTAGGTGAGACTGGTCATAGTGACATACAAGGTCTTGAACATTCATACAAATCATATCGCATACTCGACAAGCAATTAAGGTAATAGGGAGGTTTGAGCTAGACCTATGTGGCATGTTCAATCCATTTTCAGACATGGTTAAGTTATGTGAAAGCACGGAGGCGGAAGCGAAAGCACTAGAAATGGACTACTAGGGATGCAATGGACTGCTAGGGATGCAATGAGTTGGTCCATAACCTAACAATTTATAGAACACTTCGCAGGTTTTTTTTGCTTTATCAATTTTAAAAAAGTGGTTGTCATTTATTATCAACTTTAATTGTTGCAATTATGGTAAGAAATCTATTGTAAACAATTTATTAATTTTTTCTAAAAGGTGCATTATTTATGATAAAGACTTTTTACACTTTTATATATTTTTTAGCGTGTGTAACTCAGATAAAGGAGTATTAATTAAGGATATTTTTTATTTTTTTATACTATAATAAATAATTTAGAAGGAGTGTGCATTTATTAGAAAGGAGACTCAATTAATGATAGTTAGATTATTGTAATAAGGCATAAATTTGAGTGATATATGGTTGTAAAATCAACAACTTATTTATCTATATACGGTGCATATATGTATTAGTTTATGTTAAAATGTATGGTATTGCTTTAATTAGAATATCTAGAAGCAATTTTAGGAAATGCTTATTTATATATAGGTTTTTGATGCTATTTAAATGAAGAATCCATTTTTTTTTTTTTTTTTTTTTAAAAACGAAGAATCCATTCACAAAATAACATATTAAAAGCAGTGATGTAATATATACATTTTACAATTGCATTACTCATTTTCTTTGACAATTGTGTCATACAGATTTGTAGTTAATGTACTTTTATGACATTTATTAATTGTATTTAATATGCTTTTATCTTCATTCATTAATACCTTGTGGATCTCGCATTTATGATTCCATTAATATTTTGTGTCAAACCAAAAAAAAAAGAGTCAATCTTAGTAATCATAATTTATTTTTAGTTTTTACAATGTTGTCCTTGTTGTGATTAACTAACAATAATTCAAATGTACTTGCCACTTTCTTTCAACTAATGTCAGACTGTCAGTAGACGGAATTTGCTGACGAATTACTAATAGAGGGATCTTATGGTACAACGGTCAAACCCCAATGAGTCTACGTGGGACTATTGAAAATTAAGGGAGTCTAAGTAAAATATTTGGAAACCACAAGGGATCTAGGTGGAATTTTTCCAAATTCTAAATTTGTCCATAATTGTGAACCCACCTTAAAACCAACAAATAAATTAATACATCACATGACTCTACTATGGAAGGGTAAAGGGTAAGTGCCTAACGTTTTACATGTTTTACATTCAAGTCCCTTTAACCATGGGCATTGTGTCATTAGTATAATTACCCAGTTGTTTGGATGCCATATTGCCATGTATATGTTCATGAATTTCAAGTCGAAGGCGGGAACTCCGAATCAATTCCTTGGTCATTTATGTTTGAAGATGTATCTTACTACTTTGAACCAAGACAGTCAGTATCGGGATTCTAGATAGAATGGTTCGTAGAATCGTAAAATTCAAACAACTCGTATTAATTATTTTAAAAAAATATTAATAATTAAATATTTAATTTAAAGTCTAAATCATATTAGAATGTTTAAAATTTTATAATAAATTGACCCTTTAAATATTTTCTCATAAATTTAAGCCATATATTGAGATATTAGACTAAATCATAAAGTTTTGGACATTTTATATGAAGGACGAAACTGTCAAATCATTATAAAAACGTAGTAAAATCGTATAAAATTATAATAAAATCGTAAGATTGGGATTTTGACCAACTTGTTTGAACTTGGAGTGATGAGAAGCTAAGCCAAATGGGCCAATATGGAGTAGTCATACACATAAGATCGAACTAGAAATAAAATTGGGCCTGCTAAGGTCCAGCCCAGTAGAAGCTGTATAGTTGGGCTCGAGAGCAACTCCTTTGCACTAGAGCACATTAGGCACGGAACCACAGCATTGGCATGGGTGGCTATTTTTTTTATATAAAAATTCTATTATTTTTGGAGGAAAAAAAATGGTAATCTATGCATAAAAAATAAATTTGCCCCCTATAAAATTATTTTAAAAAATTTGCATTGACCACCTTTCAATAATTTTCTGGCTGGCTCGGTAGCTGAGTGCATTGTACCAGAGTGCCCTCCAAGTAAGTGCACTAGAGTGCAAGACTCCAGCATTATTTCCAGCATAAAATTATTACTTTTTTTCATTTTGTTTGGTTATAAATATCCATTTGTACACAACAGTATTGACGTGTTTGGCAACGAATCTAATATAGCCTGCATTATTTCTTCTCATTTTGGCCAATCATTTCGACATATATTTTTTTCAATCTTTTTAGATTTAGGATATCATTGTTTCTTACTACTTCAAAAGCCACTCTAAAAGAGAATATATTTTGACAATAATTTGTTTTTTATCCCATGTTTCTTCATCATTTATCGAGATCTCATTATTTTCCTGTACCAGGGCCTCTACTTGTACCATTTATGGAGTCTAGACCTTTTCCCTGGGTTGTGACACTTTTGGGGCCTCTGCCTCTTCTAGGGCTACTTGTTAAGATAATTTTTAACTTGAGAAATCACTTATATTGCTCCCTTTTGTATGGCCTCCTCAGGAGCTTTTGTTTTCCTCACGCTCACATTTTCTTCATTCGGAGATCAATATATTTTCCGCCAATAGGTCACTTCCATTAGGCATAACACCATCAAAGAAGGTCTGTGATATAATGTTTAAATTTAAAAGGAGGTCCGAGTCATTTCTCAAACAACATGGGAGGTCCCCTGAATTTAAGTAAACCACAGGGAAATGCTCTTTCATTGCACTACACAGAGGATTCTTTTACATTGCATTACACAGATGATTCAGCATAACAAAACAGATGGCTTTACAAATGACTGTGTTTTTCTCTAAGAAGTTCACATCCTGTACAACTACAAGGGTATTTACCAGAAGCCGAAAATAATACTTGATAAAAGAATAAAGAATGAAATGAATAAACAGTTTGATACGCTCGTCTGCTTCTAGATCGTGTAAACTTCATCTCTTCATACCTCTATACAATTTGATTATAGAGATGTTTTGGATTCTGTTTCAAAGAAATTCTGTCTGCGTCATCCTAACCTGAAAGAAGTCGATTTTCTGATATGCTTCAGAAGATGAGATGCCAGCTACAAGGTTCGTGATCAGCTGCAGGTCATGGATTCTACCTACTTTCTGTATTTGATTGCAATAAACTAAGCTACAAAATCAACTCTAACTAGACGGTGCTCCTTCATTATTTTCTTCAGCAGGAGTCGGAGATGGGGATGATCCAGTTGCAGTGCTGTTTGTCACTGCTGGGGTGTACCTTTTCAGCAGTCTGTCTTTGTTTTCCTTCCACCATTCTTCTGCCTGCTGCTCGGCAAACCTTCGTTTGCTGTAGAACCGACAAAGTCAAAATCCACCAAGGAAAATAAGAGACACATTTGGGAGAAAAATATATAATCGTTCCGCACCAGATGGCTACATCTTTTCTCATAGCAATAACAAAAACACATATATATATATATATACTTTTCAAAAAATATCATCAAAAAATATATATATCAAGAAAATCAGTTTACTTGCAGAATGCAGGCAGTTCCAGAACTCACTCTTGTTACTTCTTCCTTTCGTTGCCCACATAAGGATATTCTTTGTTTGCAAGGACTGGAACTTTAGTCAAGAGGAATTAAATTTTGTGAATGTTCTAATCTCTATTTCTTCCTAAGACGATACAAATATCATGGTTTTCCTACATCACAGGTCACTAACAAGGGATGGATTTTTCAGGACCTTCTCCTGGTGAATGAGAAGCACCTTACGGAGCAAGATTCTCATCAAGTGTTTGCAGTTGCTAAGGCCTCGGGAGCATGTGAAGGAGGCAAAAGGAGTAGTTGGGATTGTGAATCTTGGTGAAACTCGAGCCAAGGAGAGATTTGTGATGTTGTGACCTGAACTGGTTTAGGCCCGCAAGCCTTCCGAACCAGTTGACTCAAAAATAAAAATTGACCCATTTCTTTGCTTTGTAGGTCTGAGCCCTATATAGTACTCTATTGTAGCCCAATCTATAAGAGAGTTTAGCTTAGGAGTTGGGAAGAATGGGACTAAATATTGAAAAAAAAAAAAAACTTTATCTATTTGTATTTTTTTTTTTTTTTGTGGGAGCTAGGGTTTGGGGGCTGAAACTGTAATCACCTGATCTTATTGTGGACTTACATGACTTGTGTTGGATCATGCAATCTTTTGTATTATTTACCTATGGTGTGTTTGCTGTTCTGTCGAGTTTCTTAATTTGATTTTGGTGCACTGTTTTTATCACAAGAATCTGCTATGAGAGCTTTCGGTTCAAAGCTTGGCGACCAAGGTTAGGATCCAGGCTCTGTTGGTTCAGCATGGGTGACAAGCGTTGAAGGCAAGGGCTGCACTACCTTAAAAGCTTAAGGACAAAGAGGAGGTTTCGGAGAAAGCAAATTGTACAGTTCTGTTGTGCTTGAGTAATGAGGCTGTGCTAGAAACAAGTTGGAGGCTTGATTGATGAGGTCAACAATATCATCATGGATTTGCAGAACATTAATGTTAAAATAGATGACGAGGAACATTCTATTACTCTGTTGTGTTCTCTACCACTCTCCTATGATAACTTTTCGGTACGAGAATGTACGGGAAAACTAATTTGACCAACGAAGAAATGATCACCGCTCAAATTTCTAAAAAAACTACAAAGAAAAATGTTTTGAATTGAACTGTCTCCTCTGCAGGTACACTTCCACCTCTCTAAGCTAGCTCTCCACTAATATCTGATAATGTGGATCCACATCTCCTCGCCTCCTCAGAGAGTTCGTAAGTGTCCTGATTGTTTACATTTTCCAGTTCTACTTATTTTGCTAATTTATGTTCCTTATGTTATGTGGCATCTATTCCTTTGTTTTCTGATCCTAACTGCTGTAAGGAGTTTCTTCTTGATCATTATTGGCAATATCTATGGATGAAGAGCTCTGCACTTCGCATAGACTAGCACGTGGTACTTAGTACCCTTACTACAACCCCATGATACACATTCAGCTGGTTGCAAGTGGTCTATAAAATCAAGACAAAAGTCTGAAGGTTTCATACAGCAACATAAATCTTGTTCGGTTGCAGGAGGTTTCACAAAGGAGTACGTTACTTGTCACTAAGATATACATCTGGCATTGTAATGTCAGCATATATGTTACTATATTTAATTTGTATATAAGTTGGATGTCACTAAGCATCTGGCATTGATAGTATATATATAAGATTCCATCTTTAGCTATGGAGAGAGCTGTAAAGAGCAGGATAGCATAAAGTAGGCAGATATAGAGGCCTGTATTCAGGCTTGTATTATGGAGTTCAGATTCTATTTAATGGAAGAACCTCTCACATTAAGGGGCATTGAGTACAATTGACATGATATCAGAGCTATAAAATATGAATTAGAGTTTTATGCTTTTCTGAGTCTCTTTGGTGGTTTTTTGTCCTCTTTGGTGTTTGCATTTCTCTAGGTGTTAAAATTTGCGGAAGTTTACACCATTTTGGTTGCCAAAAATACTTCTGACGAATTTTTTTGTCGGCTGTTTCGGGGGTGTTTTGTGGGTTGTTTTTTTGGATTCTCCTTTTCTTGGTTTGTGGGCTTCTGATTTTCTAGGCATCATGTCAACAAGCAACACAGATTCTTTCGTTGTGCGCTTCACCGGTAAAAACTATTCTGCCTGGGAGTTTCAGTTTCAGCTCTTTGTTACTGGGAAGGAATTGTGGGGTCATATTGATGGCAATGATCCAGTTCGTATGGATCACATGAAGTTAGCTTAATGGAAGGTGAAAGATGTTCGGGTAATGACGTGGATATTAGGGTTTGTTGATCCTATCATTGTCCTTAATTTGAGGCCATACAAGACTGCCAAAACCATGTGGGAATATTTAAGGAAAGTTTATCATAAAGACAACATGGCGAGACAATTTCAATTGGAGTATGAGATTGCTAGTTATACTCAAGGAAATCTCTCCATTCAGGATTATTTTTCCGGCTTTCAGAATTTATGGGCAGAATTTTCTGATATTGTTTATGCAAAGGTTCCGACTGAATCTCTCTCTGTTGTTCAGGAAGTCCATGAACAAAGCAAAAGAGATCAATTTTTGATGAAATTGCGCTCTGAATTTGAGATTACTCGCTCCAACTTGATGAATCAAGATCCTTCTCCGTCTTTGGATGTTTGTTTTGGAGAATTGCTTCGAGAAGAACAACGACTCCTAACACAGGCCACTTTTCAGCAAAAGCAAATGCTAACTAATGTTGCTCCGGTTGCATATATAGCTCAAGGCAAAGGGAAGGGAAGGGATATGCGTAAAGTGCAGTGTTTCAGCTGTAAAGAGTATGGCCATATCGCTGCCAATTGTGCGAAGAAATCTTGCAACTACTATAAGAAACAAGGTCATATCACCAAGGAATGTCCTACACGACCTCAGAATCGTCAGACTAATGCTTATCAAGCTGTAATCAACATTTCTTTTGCTCAAATGGGGCCCTCAATCAACTCCACTGCTGCTGGTCCATCTGTTCTTACTCCTGAAATGGTAAAACAAATGATTGTTTCAGCCTTTTCAGCCTTAGGACTTCAAGGTAATGGCAATGTTTTATCTCAATCTTGGCTTGTTGATTCTGGTGCATCTAATCATTTGACCAGTTCATCTGAAAATCTTCAAAATATTCGTCAATACCATGGTACATCACAAATTCAGTTTGCTAACGGGAATCAGTTAGCTATTAAGGTTGTTGGAGAAATTAATGCATCTTTCAAAAATGTTTATGTTTCTCCTCGACTCTCCACTAGTCTTATTTCCGTTGGTCAGTTAGTTGATAATCACTGTGATGTCCATTTCTCTCGTGATGGTTGTCTTGTGCAGGATCAGGTGTCGGGGAAGATACTTGCGAAGGAGCCTAAAGTTGGACGATTATTTCCTCTGCATTTTTCCATTCCAAGTTGTTTATCTTTGGTTAGTATGACTGCTAATAAAAAGAGTGAAGTATGGCACAAACGTTTGGTTCATCCGAACTCTGTTGTTTTGTCTCATCTTTTGAAATCTGGTTTATTGGGAAATAAAAAACAATTCTCTCGTAGTCTAGCTTTTGATTGCTCTACCTGTAAATTAGGAAAGAGTAAGACTCTTCCTTTTCCTTCTCATGGTAGTCGCGCAACAAAGTGTTTTCAGATTGTGCATAGTGATGTATGGGGTATTACACCTGCAATTTCTCATGCTCGATATAAATATTTTGTGACATTCGTTGATGATTTTAGTCGATATACTTGGGTCTATTTTTTTCGGTCCAAATCTGAGGTCTTTTATGTTTTCAAAACCTTTGTAGCGTATGTTGAGACTCAATTCTCTACTTTTATTCAAATTTTGAGGTGTGATTGTGGTGGGGAATATATGTCTCACGAGTTTCATAACTTTCTACACCATAAAGGAATGCTCTCCCAACGCTCTTGTCCTTCTACACCACAACAAAATGGTGTGGCGGAATGAAAGAATCGCCATCTTTTAGATGTTGTCCGCACTTTATTGCTTGAATCTTCGGTTCTGCTAAATTCTAGGTCGAGGCTTTGTCTACTACAGTTTATTTAATTAATAGGCTGCCCTCTCATGTTTTAAACTTTGATTCTCCATATTATCGTATTTATCATCAACATCCTTCCTATCTTAATATGCATACTTTTGGTTGTGTTTGTTTTGTTCATTTACCTTCTCATGAACGTCACAAACTTTCTGCTCAATCTGTTAAGTGCGCTTTTATGGGGTATAGTATTTCGCACAAAGGCTATATTTGTTATAACTCATGTTCTAACAAATTTCGAATTTCTCGTCATGTTGTTTTATTTGAGAATCAATCTTTCTTTTCTACTCATGTTGAGTCATTGCCTGAAATTAGTGTCCTTCCTCATTTTGATGACTTGCTTAATTTTTCTGAGAGGTTTAAACCTGGATTTGTGTATGCACGACGTCCACTAACTTCGCCCCTTCCAGAGACTGAACCACCACCTGACAGCACTTGCCGAGCCTAACTTGCCATCTGAGGATGATACTATTGCCTCTTCTGAGCCTGACACACCTCCAGAAGCTGGCCCTAGACGCTCCACCAGGATTTCTCGTCCTCCTAATTGGTATGGTTTTTCTCATACTTCACTTAATGTTACTTTAACCTCTATTCCCATTCCTACATGTTACCCAGAGGTTGTCAAACATGAATGTTGGCGGAAGGCCATGGATGAGGAACTTCAGGCTCTTTAGGAGAATCATACATAGGACATTGTTCCTTGCGGAGACGTTTGCTCCAGTGGCAAAAATGACTATAGTGCGTATTGTTATTTCCATTGCGGCCTCTTAGGGCTGAACACTTCACCAAATGGATGTCAAGAATGCTTTTCTTCATGGTGACCTCAAGGAGGATATTTACATGACTCCTCCACAGGGTTTATTCTCTTCTTCTTCTTCAGTTGTGTGTAAGTTGAAGCAATCTCTCTATGGCTTGAAACAGGCTCCCCGAGCATGGTTTGAAAAGTTTCGGTTTACATTGCTTCACTTCTCTTTTGTGCAAAGTCAATATGACTCATCTTTGTTTCTTTGCAAAACTCCTACTGGTATTGTTTTGCTACTTGTCTATGTGGATGATATAGTCATTACTGGAACGGATTCCTTAATGATTACCCGACTTCAGCAACATCTTCAGGATTCTTTTCATATGAAGGATCTTGGCCCTCTTAAGTATTTCTTAGGGTTGGAAGTACATACAAATGCTTCGGGTATATTTTTGAATCAACAAAAATATACACATGATTTAATTGCTTTGGCTGGTCTACAAGATTCCACTTCAGTTGATACTTAGCTAGTGGAGAGAGCTGCAAAGAGCAGGATAGCATAAAATAGGCAGATTTAGAGGCCAATATTCAGGCTTGTATTATGGAGTTTAGATTCTATTTAATGGAAGAACCTCTCACATTGAGGGGCATTGAGTACAATTGACATTACTAACTATGAGGAGAGCTTTGTTCCCAGGACATTGATTATTGTAGCAACAACTTGGCAGTGGGGTCTTTCAGCAATGGATGTCAAACTGTCTTTTCAAATGGGATGATGGTTACATGGTTGCTCCTTTCCCATAATCCCGGAGAGGTGGTTGAACCCAAGAAGGCTTTGTATGGTCTCAAACAAGCTTCTAAGGCCTGGTTTGAAAAGTTCTCTACAGCGATATGTGGTTTTGTCATCCATCAGAGTAACTTTTAAGTAAACTCTCTTTTGTCGTTTTACTTCTGTTGGTTGCAATATTGTCCTCCTATATGTCGATGACATGATTTTGACTAGTGATTGAGACAACTGGCATTACACTTCTAAAGTCACAGTTGCTGCAACAATTTGAAATGAAGGATCTAGGTTCACTTCATTGTTTCCTTGGAATTGAAGTAGCCTCTTCTCCAAAAGGTTGTCTTCTGTCTCAATCCATGTAGGCAACAGAAGTTATTGATATATCTCTTCTTACAGATCTATGGACATTTGAGAGTCCGAGACTCCCCCAGGGCTCAATGTTCTTTACACTTTCAAAAAATATTCCATTAGCCGATCCTACTTTGTGTCGAATTATAGTTGGCAGTTTAGTCAATCTCATAGTTTGATTTTTCCAATTTTGTCTTCATATATTGTGCTATCTTTGAATTATTTTACGTCAGAGATTGTTATTTTCCTCCACTTCTGTTTTGGTACTTCAGGCCTTTTCTGATACTGACTGATTTAGTGACTCGGCACCTCAACTACCAGCTTGACTCTCATTTCCTGGAAAAGCAAGAAGCAAATAGTTGTTGCTTGCTCATCTGCTGAAACTGAGTATCATGCCAATACTGAAACTACAGACAACATGGTCTGGCTCATATGGTTGCTTGATAATATGGATATTCCCCTTCTGTTCCCACTGCCACACACTGTAATAGCAAGAGCTGCATTCAGGTTGCAGATAATTGTCTTTTGTGACCATACAAAGCATATGAAGATGGATTGTCAGTTGTGCTCCATCACCTTTAGCTTGGCCGTATCTCTCTACTGTTGCCCGACTTTTTCACAAGGTCTTGTACTCTTGAGCAATTTCAATTTTTTTTTCTACGAAAACTTATGATTATTCTTACTGTCACGTCCTGAGTTTGAGGATGTTAAGAGAGTTTATTTTGTTCCTTATTCTTTGGGTAGTTTAGTCTTTTCCCTAGCTTTATTTTAGGATAATATCTGTGTATTTCAATTGGATGTAGCTGGTGCAGCAGAACGTATTCTTCTTCTTATTGCACAAAGTTTTACAATAACATAACACGCACCAGATATCATAATTTTAAGGCTTGTATGAGTAGCATCTCTTGTGTGTTCATGTGCTTGGGCACCTATAGGTTCTAAAAGTATCAAAAAACACTACCAAAAAGATAATATTTAAAGAAAAGAACAGAACAAACGAGCACTATAAATACCTGAATCTTACTCTCTTGAAAATCTTGGTACCATTTTGAAGCTGAATGAGAGTTACATAGACACCAGGTTCGAATTGTTCAATAACTTCTCTTTGTCCCTCTTTCAAAGCATTTGGTGATCTTGAGCCAATTTCTGTGCTTTGTGGAGTCGGGTCATCTCTCACATCAGCTGACCTACTGGTGCCTGGAGTACTCTGACCATTATGTGATGGGCCTCTAACTCCAGTAGCATCAACATGATCATCCATCCAAGAATACCGCCTCCTACCAGACTCAACTTGTTGGTCGACCATCAAGTGTGCTAACAAGGAAGAACGAGATTCAGAAGCTTGAGCTCCATTTGTATTTAGAAATGCATCAACTTGAGCATTCATGGTTTTAAAGCTTTCACTATTCAAAATCTCAGGAGGCAACTTGTCTGTCATTTCCTTCAACTGAAGAGCATGAAAATTAATAAGAATGTTGTCTCATTAGAACAATACCAGATAATAGAACCAATAATAAGAAGAGCCATTATTCATCTTACATCACTGTTTAACAACATAAAAATATCACGCAATACAAGTTCTGTTAAATATTAAGAAAAACCCGTAACATAATACTTTTTCCCAGAAAATCTATGGAAATATTATTTAGCGTGCACCAGCAACAAAGCTAACAAGAATTATGTATATTGTTAAGGAAGCACCGAAGCTAGAATACAACTGCAAAAGTAAATAGATCTGGAACAAAGTACAAATAAGTATACAACGCACTAGGGGAGAAGGGTAAACGATTCCTGTCTAGAGTGCATTTTAAATTTCATTCAGATTAATATATTCACTTTAAATTTTATTTTGTCGAATTTGTCAATAAACAGACTCTAAAATCAACTTTAAATTCCATATAGATACATATATGTCATCTTTAAACTCTATTTTGTCTATAAACAGACTTTAGGTTCCCTTTTACCTCCCTTTTCAAGTAACTGTCCACTTTAAACTCGATTAAAAGTTGTGTTTTTCTCACCAAACAGTAGGGTCGTGTTAAAGGATTTAAATATTAAAGTTACACACTCTTTATTAGATTTATCTTTTAGAGTTAATGGGGAAGTTAACACTATTCTTATGCATTCTTCTACTTCATACTTCACTCCATGAATTGGCACTCACATTGTGAACTCACCTAAACAAACAGATATATTCACACGCACTACACACGAATGGCTTCTCATGCACAACCAAACCTTTTGATTCACCTAAATACACCTCACTTATCGCGTTTCATCACTAAAACACACCATAAACCCACATCAGTGCATACCCGCATTCACTACATGGACACACATACCAGCACACTCCACGTGCACACCACATTGGATTTTCCCATACTTTTAAAAAAGGAGAATATTAAGACAATATAATGTATTTATGTCAATGGTCTTCCTTTCCATGCTATTCATATCTATATAAAACATATGTTTGATAAAATTCATATCTAGTTAATTGAACATTTACGATAAGAGAGGACAATAAAATTATTGGTTTTTTCTAAAATTATTATGTCGCCATATAACTTAATTTCTCTAAAAAAGGCATCATTTTATAACAAGTCGTGCATCATTAAAACACGAGAAGGTCACAAATCTATCTCTATAATTTTACAAAACATAAAACTATAATGGGTAGGGGGTTAAGCATTGAGTTGCTTAATCCTGAAATAGTTGGTAAACATTGATAAATGCCCTTCATTACATCTGCTTGCAAAATAAACATAATAACTACACATGTTGCTTAACACCTTTCCATGGAGTAATCGAACCCCTGACCTCATGAATCACAGATCCCATACCGAATACAGGGTCCCAATCAAAAAGGGCTTTTTCATAAATATATTAGAGGAAAGTTTTAGAGCCCGTTTGGTTCATGTTAGTGTTTTTGTATTGTGAAATTTAAAAAACAGAAGTACATGTTTGTGTTTATGGAGTGCAACGAGTCTAAAACATAAGCATGTTTGATACTGATGCTTTTGCTTTAGATATACACAAATATACATATGTGGTGTTTTGGGGCAAATGGAAGTGGTGGTGGTGGTTGAGGCGGTTGAGGCGGCGGCGGCGGTTGTGTTTTGGGGCAAAGAAAAGTGGTGGTGGTGATGGTGGTCGGAGGCGGGAGAGGTGTTTTGGGGCAAAGGAAAGTAGTGGTGGCGGTGTTGGTGATTTTGGGGTTCTAGATATATACATATATATATTGAGCGAACAGTACAAAAACAAAAACAAAAAATACCTTTTCTTTTCTTGCAAAATTTGTACATTTTTTGGAAGTATTTTTTACAGTTAAAAACAAAGTAGAGGTTGCCAAACGTGTTTTTGTTTTGTAAAGTGCTACAGTACTAAACAAAAAAACATACCAAACAGGGCCTTTGAAATCATAATTTTTTTTAAAAACTATATAATTTAGAAATCGTATGTTGGACCACTTTTAATGGTCACCTAATACACCAAAGCCAAATGTTAGGTGACGACTCCATACATCTATAAGGCCCTACACTAGAAGTTTCCATCACTATAAGCCATTGTTTAAATTTTCAATATTCCATCTTACACTACTCTTTAATCCAAGAAAACCAATTGGAACAAAGTGGGTCAAAACCCCTAGTGCGACATCCACTACATTTTTGTAATATGACTAAATATCCTAAAAAGGAGAGGCGAATGACATTAAAGAATTTTAGTCTATTAGCCTTGTGAGGTGCAATTTCCAATTGGTTGATAAGCTCTGTTTGTGTGCCTACGTGGGGTTTTGGATGGTGTGATCTCGGGGGTGCTCAGAATGCCTTCATCAGTGGGAGACAAATTTTGAACTCGAGCTTTATCGCTAGCGAATGCATTAACGCAATGTTTCTCAGTGGTGTTCCGAGGTTGATGGTTAAGCTTGATATTAAGAAAGCTAATGACCATATGAGTTGGAGTTTTTTAATCTACTTGCTTGAGAAAATGGGTTTTGGTTTGAGATAGAGAAGTAGGGTATTACACCCGATCTAATCGAATGAGGTCATGTACAACAAGGTGTGCATATTACCAACAACGCTCTCATGTTTGGACTGGCAAGAAGAGATGCATCAGGAATTGATTGAAAGACATTATCTTTTTGCTAATAGATTAACACAAATTATATGGTAGCTTTCTTCCTCCTGTATGTTTATAACAAGCTAGAGTGAATAAGATGGATTGAGTTTTGCAGCTCTTCTGCACGATACTCAGTGCTCGTCCATGGTTCTTCGACAAGCTTCTTTGAGAGTTCGTGTGGGTTGTGCCAAGAGGACCCTCTATCCCCTCTGCTTTTCTTACTTGTTATGGAGGCCTTGAGCCATTTGATGGGTAGGGCGGTGGAGTTAGGTTTCCTTAGAGATTTCAGAGTGGGCGCTTCTGTGGAGCAAAGTGCGGAGATTTCGCATCTTATTTTTGCTGATGACACATTGATTTTTTGCGATGCGGAGGTGTCCAGTTGAGGTACTTGAGATATCTTCTCATTAGTCCAAGCGATTCAGGCCTGAAAGTTAACGTGGGCAAGAGTTCTTTTGGCTATTGTTGGGAGGTGAGAGACCTCGCTCTTATTGCTGGGGTCTTGGGTTATTCTATTTGTCATGTACCAATTATGTATCCTATTTTTGTTGCAAGGGATTTATTTGTTATTATTTATTTAAAGCCGGAAACCTTTTTATTTTTAGAAACTTATTAATATATACAAAGTATAGTGGAAGGATGAAGTGGATTCAATTCATTCTTTCACTCTTTCCTCAAATCTCTCTTTCTCTTTCTCTCTTTCTTCTTTTTCTCTTCATATTTATTGTTGTTTGATATTCTCTTAATTATAACAGTTATTCCTCCTTCACAGAGGAGGTTGTTGTTAGGATTCGGTGGTGGAGGGGGTGGACCGGAGGTTGGCAGACTGAAAAAGATAGTATCTCTCTAAGGTCGGGAGGTTGACCTTAGTAAAAAGTGTCTTGTTCAACCTACCAACTTATTTATTCTTTATGTTTTTTTATTCCATCCTCTCTCTCTCTTTGAGACTTGAGAATGTATAGAGGAAATTTTTTTGGGTAGGTGGGAGGGGTTGGGGTGTCATTTAGTGCCTTAGAGGGAGGTGTGCAGACCAATGCATGAGGGGCGAGGGGGGGGGGGGGACTGGGGATTAGGAGGTTAGGTTTCAATTCGAGAGACACAGTTTGTGGAGGAGGGTGACGGTGTACCGTTTCAGGAGGAGCAGTGAGGGTGATGCTCAACATAGTGAAGGTTTGGAGAGGGATGGGTGTGTGGAACGATATCCATAAAAGGTGGGAGTTTTTTGGGGGCATCTTCAGTTTAGCGCAAGGAATGGGAGGTGGGTGCGCTTTTAGCTTGATTGTTGGTGTGTGGAGTCATCCTTGGCTACCTTGTTCCCATAGTTTTTTCATATTTCTCGTGATCGACATGCTCTACTGGCTGACTAGTATTGTCTTGATACATGTCGGTTTGCTTGTGATGTGTAGTTCATGAGATCTTTCCAGGATTGTGAGCTTGAGGAGGTTTCGAATTTTCTCAAGCTTCCTTACAGCCAGTAGGTGCCTGTAGGTGTACTAGATTACGGAATCGACATCGAATTAATCAAACGTCATCGAGAGTTTGACATGGAGTTAAAAACATAGGAATTACTTCCCCAACGCATTGTAATGGGAATTGAATATGAGTTTTGGATAGGAGGATGAAGTATTGGAGAAAGTCACAATCACCTGACTGAATGACATAGTTTCTTAATGAACCTACCATCTCGAGTTCCTTTAAAAGGTCAATAAAGCTAAAGTGCAATGATGAAAACCTATCGAAATGAGGGATAGGCTAGGCCGGGGGCATTAAATGTGAAAGTACAAAGCATTTAATGTTGTCCTCGATACTACCTACTACATCTTGACTTTAAGCATTTCTGGCAAAACACGTCTTGTAAAAGCGCAACGATCGTGGCACGTTACTTGCCTATAAAAGAAAGTCTTGTCGAGGTGCAAGGTTTAAACAAGTCTTCCTACGAACTATACACTTTAGACAGTCCTATATTTCCCTCTTATGTAAACCTTATCCGATTTCCCTCATATTTGAGATTGAGATTGTTTCCCTATTTGTATTAATCTTGTTTATGTATTGAACCCCATGGGGAAATTTATTCTCATCACAAGCAGATGAAATCAGGTCAAGGTACTGGAAATCAACCGGAAATATCATCGGAGGCTGAAAGTGTTGCGTCGGTATGCTCGCCGACGTCCATGGGAAAGGCAAAGCATTCCCATGTGTCAGAACGACCTCATGTCCTTCAAAGCAAAGCAAAACAACTCTCAACCTCAGAACGTGTTGTTGGAACCATGGCCAAGGCCAAGCAGTCACTCGCCGAGGTGTCCTCCCCTGGATCTTCCCAATTCCTTCACGAATCACAAAAGGTGATGGGAGATCGATTGGCCAGGCTCGAGACAATGATGATGCAAAGTTTGCACGTCAAGGCATAAAAGAGAGAGCAATTGCAACAAGCTAGTTCTATGGCTACTCCACCAGGACAATTGATACCACCGCCGATTTTTAGAACCGATCCATTGTACATAGCAACTAAGGCGCAGATCGATGCCCAGACAAATTTTCTTACCACAAATCCTCCCGAGATCTCTTAACCTACGTGACAGACGCACGCCTGCATGATTTCTTTCTCAAGAGTTCACCGACATCTGCACGAGCCCTTGTTTTGCAACAGGAACCTCCCTTCCCTAAGAGCCTTATGCACACGCCCTACCCGATGGGGTACTTAGTCCCAAAATTTCAACAGTACAATGGCGTTGATGGGGACTCTGAAGAGCATGTCAGTCGGTTCATCGAGGCACTGGGCGGTTACAGTGGAGATGAAAATTTGCATTCAAGCCCAACTCTATAACCACTTGGGATCAGTTATCTGAGCATTTCATGACCAAGTTTTACGAGGCCAAGGAACGGGTTACCACATTGTCACTAACTAAAGAACTGCAAGAGGAATGAGAAGGCCCCTTGAAATTTGTTGCACGTTTTCAAACAAAGGCAAAAGAATGTTTCGAGAATTGTAGCGAAAAAATATCGTGTCGAGATTTGTATCCAAGGCATGCATAAGACCGACAGTGGCAGTGCGAAATTTAAGTCAAGATCTTAAGCTCCTTCCACCAGAAAGTCACCGAACGAGTGCCAAAGCAATTCCCTCATCCACTCCAGATGATCGTAACAAACATAAGCGTGATGACTCGATGAGGACCAAGACCAATTCTTCAAGCGCCAATCTACAAGAAGCCAGAGGGGGAAATAGAGCTGACCCTCCTTTCCCAGTTAGAATTGAAGAAGTGCTCAGCACCTTGCAGAAATGGGTTCAGCATGGGGAGATTGTTTTGCCAACACCACGCCGAGCCCCATCGCAAAAAGAGAAAGAAGAACCCAACTATTGTGTGTATCACCAATGGGTCAATCACCTGACTAACAATTGCAAGGCCTTGAAACAACTATTCCAAGAGATGATCGCAAAAGGCAGCCTCGAGGTCACCACTCCAGCTGATGTCAGGAAGAATCCATACCCAAAGCATTGAGGCGTTGTTGCCGGGATAACCTGTTATGATGAATACGATGCCACGCCATCGATCTCACCCCTTGTTAGTATGGATCAGAATGAGCCAAACAATGTTGCAACCACCAACATGGCGATTGCCAAGAAGCAACAACAGCCTGTCATATCCTTCAATGACTCTGATCAACAATTCTCCACACAGTGAATTAGGGGAAACAAATATGGAAACATCAAGCCCCAAAATCAGGAAAGAAAAATAAGGAAAGTAGCAATTCTTATTTCCAACAGTGATGCCTTAGGTTAGACCGCAAATATTTTTGTTTTGACGGGGTTGAGTCCACCATTGTTTCATAAAAGATACCTTTATTTTTTGCTGGATTCTGGGTTATTTTGTACATACATAGAAGAAAGTTGGATTTTTTTAGGTCTCTATGGCAATAGGGCTTTTTCTTTGTCGTTGAATATGGGATGCGCTCCCCGCTTGAGCGCGATATATATATATATATATATATATATATTTCTTACTTATCAAGACAAAAATATACTCTCTTTATATTTAGTTTACATTCTACTTACCTTTATGTATTTAAATATATTTATATATTCTATGTATATATGTAAGTAATATTCATTTAAGAGCCCATAAGAAGGATGGGACCCAAAGTAACTGCACGAACAACTACACAAACAAAAACCTATAGCCTCGAGCTATCCACAAGACAAAATTATCTCTTGAGATTTACAATTTGACCTCTGAACAAAAAAAATAAAATAAAATAGAGAATTAAGAACAGAGAAGATTCCAACCCATTACAAGATCTCTTCTTCTGCTCTCTCCGTAAAGGCCACCAAAGACTAAAGAATGCAGTCTTCCATAAGATCGCTTCTTGTTGTTTGTTTATATTAACGTAGTCCATGAGTGTGCATACATGTTTGCAAAGTCATGGTTCAAGTTTCTGGTTCCACTATTTACAAAATGGTTTGATTTTGCTTGGGTAATCTTCTCATTGCTTCATAGTTCAAGTTTATGGTTCCACAATTCTCTAGATATTTGAATAATTACTATAATGAGTAGGAGATTTCTCAACCAATTTAGTATTGGTCAAGACCCTGCAAGATAGGGCCATATCAAACTTGGTTGGGTCAACCAGGACATGGCAGTTATAATCCTAGTGTGTAACAGACGATCTGAAAGCCCAGATGGCCGGAGGCACTAGTCCCTGGTCCAGTTTGATTTTATAACTAGCTTCAGAGCCGCACCTCTTGAGAAATATTTTCACATTCATATTACAGATGCAAATCAAGTTAAAAGGCATTAAGTGAGAAGATAAAGTAGAGTAATATCTATTTTATTTCCTTTTTCTTACTTCTGTCATATTTGTTCTTATTCTTTGACATGCCCACTTTCTACCTCATAAATATGAATGAACTTGTGCTGTTTTCAATCAGCAAATAGGTAGCTCATGCTGGTTTGATTCAAGAATTTGAAAACAGTTCCGTCTCTTCTTGCCACAATAATTTCATACAAAACTTTGATATAATGTTGAGAAAATGCACCAATTCACAAATATTTTTACTTCCCTATAGTGTATTCAGAAGATGCAGATTTCATTTCCAAAAATAGAATGTTTCACATAGTTGGAAAAGAATTCAATTAAAGTAGTGAAAGAAAAATCATCAAGAGTACCTGAGTAGTTATGGACTCAAAAACTTCCTTTGCAACTTTACACTTGGAAGATTCTTTTGAGGCAAACCAGGTAGCTTCTTGGGCATTTTCCTGTAATTTTTCAATTTGCTTGTCTTGGACTTCGCATTTCTGCTTCAAACTTTTAACCTGAAGCCAATAAATAATCAAAAAACATATATCAAAGAATTGATTGTAGGACGCATCCAAGCTTGTTAGTATAGCAAAAGGGAAAGTACAGTACCTGGGTTTGCAATTTCATCACTTCCTGATTCAGAACCTCGTTCGTCTTCTTAAGACCATCAAGAACACCCCTAGAAAAGACAGGAGAGGCTGACCGTGGAGGACTCGGCCTCCTCGAGTATGGTGAAGTAGGTCTTGAGTAAGCTGCAGGCTGAGGCGTTGTGATAGCAGGCTTGAAAGCATATTGAAGAGCACTTAATGAACTTGGGAATGAAATATCTTTTAGTTGTAGAAGTGAAGGAACTTGGGAAGCTCGGACTATAGAATATGAATCAGATTTGGTTCCAGGCTTTGCTGACTTGACCTCAAGGTACTTGACTGGTTCTGTGGAAGGAGAGAGCAATACTCTTGAAGGCCTTGTCATTATGTTGTCCAATCTCTCCCTACCATCTATCGATTGACGAGGGGTGGTAACTTTCCTAGTAAAGTTAGTAGCATTACCAGCCTCAGAAGCTTTTAGTTTTGCATAGCAAGAATCACAGACACGATGTGGTTTGCCTGGAGTTGGAGCCAGTGCTGCTTTCAGAGCTTTCTTGGAACTGCAAGCATGGCAATGCACCAGTCCACAGTTATAACAGTTGTGCCTCTTTCTAGTGAAACCAAATGCTTGCCGACAACCAGAGCAAACAGATTGGTCCACTCCAGAAACCCATTTATGAATGCATATACTTGCAGTGTAATTTGAGCCACATGATAAATTTTTCACATGCCTATCTTTTAGTGCTTCAACCAATGTTGGAATCTTACGATCTTCGGTGTCCCCATGTCCCAACCTTCCGTTGGCACCTCGTCCCCAAGTATATACTTCACTCCTAGATGTCAAGACAGCAACATGATATGCACCACATGATATTTCTTCAACAAACTCACCTACCAATCTATCCTGTACTAAGCATGGTAGTTTTCCATTAGACTGTGGGTTGCCCAGTTGACCATGTGCAGCACTGCCCATCGTGAAGACATGACCAGAAGTAGTAAGGGCAACAGTAATACTATGTCCCAGCGCAAGCTGCTGGAAGTTGTAGTCGATAAGTGCAGAGACGCAAGTTGGAAGCAGATAAGCTTCCTTGTTTCCATGACCCAGTTGATTTTTATCACCATCCCCCCAGGTAAACAACTTTCTAGATGAAACATTTGAACCTGCCTGACCCATAACCTCAACAATAGCGGCAGTGTGCCACACTCCACATGCAACCTTGATAGTCTTTAGTCCACTCAATGATTGGACTTCCTTGGGATATGAAACACTTTCTCGATCACCATGGCCCAAAACACCAAATGTACCATCACCAAATGTAAACAGCTTTCCATTGGAGGTTGCCAGTGCTGAATGCCATGTGCCACATGCAATAGATAACACCTGAAGTCCTTCTATAGGCCCAGAAACTCTTTTTGGTATCCAGTGGCTAACATCAGTGCCATGACCAAGCAGTCCAGCATTATGGGTACCATCACCCCAGGTATACAAGTCACCAGATGTTGATACAGCACATGTATGATACTCACCACATGCAACAAATTCTACATTAGTAACTGCCAGAAATTCAACAAGGTGAGGATGAGTTAAGTCCTTTTCAATTCCATGACCAAGTCTTCCCCCAGATTCCTCTCCCCATGTGAAAACTTCACCTTGCCTTGTAACAAGAGCAACATGTCGAAAACCACAAGCAATCTGCTGAACATCAAGAACAACATTCGACTCTAATGGTTTAGGAATCAGCACATCAGATTTTATAGGAAATGAACTTCCAGATCCATCAGTTGAAATCATATCACACCAAATCTCCCCCCAGACGTAAACATCACCTAGTGATTCTATGTCATCTGGTCCAGAACCATGACTTGAACAACTTGGAGTGCTTGAAACACTTATCCTGAAACCATCTCCACCACTTGTTCTTGCTAGCATATTTGCACGTCCAAACCCCACATCTGAGCCTGGCAAACTCAATGAAGATTCACTGGATAAAGAATCAACAGAAGCCCTACCACGGGTAATGCTTGAAGTGAACTCTAGTGGCGTACTGAATCTACGACTACTTTGACTGCAATCACTACCACCGTCATTTAACTGCAGTAGAACCATATAAGCAGCAGATTTACATGGTTGGGAAATTTACCACCACTAAGTATGTTTATCTTGGATATGGCGAACAAATGAATTGCGAACAATATAGTAAAGTACCACAAAATGTGTCCACACTGGAAGAGCAAAAATATTTAATAGTACTATGGTGCAATAGTGCATAACCACTTTACTATGAAGGCATAAATGATTTTTCACTAAGCACATGATAGACAACTGCAGAGTAAAGTAAATACTCTTACAAAATCAAATGGAGTTTAGACAGCTTGAAGTAAACAGCGTTTTTGTAGCAACTGGAATAAAACAAATAATGTTCCAATAAATGATGGCAACTTCCTAAAAAGGTTCATGACCAAGTAAAGCAAATAATACGAATTCCCACCCAGATATAAAATTTTCAGTGATGGCTATCATCCATTTTCAAGCAGCACAATCACAATAATATATGATACAACAAGATAAAGGTGTCTTATCTCAATAGTAAATTATGTCAAATTTTAAAATTTTCTCATGTAGTAGGCAAATTAGTATCGAACTTATTGGTCGTACCAATGACTATTCTCAAGAGTAGATGGTACATTGTTATGTAGGGAAAAGGAGGTGTGCAGGGATTTTTTTTTTCGGAGACTGTCCACAGCGGACTATTTAGACTCCATCTCAGGGATGGAGAAGGAAGACATGGAGATTTCCTTTACTACAGAGGATGTGTTGATGGCGTTGAAGAGTTGCAGTGGGGAAGCTCCAGGGCCTGATGGTTTCAAACTCACTATCACTCTAAATTGTAATTGATGCACTTATTTGGTGACTTGAGGATGCTACTTAGTTTTACTAAATCTATAGATCAGGTGTTTGCATGCTTCTATGAACAGAATAATAAGTAAGAGCATATAGAGGAAGAGTTTTTGAAACGTCTACCCAGAGCCATCTCAAGGAGGCATATTATAGGATAAAAATGAATAAAGTGAGACCGTCTTATCTTAAGATCCTTTCTTTTTGAGTAGTTGGTATTAACACAATAGCCAAGACAATACTCAATAACAATGACTATAAATGAGCTTAGTTTCACACTGCATAGGGCAAAATTTTATTAGTTCATCATACTGCAGTGTTTGCTTTAGGGATTTTCTGGATTGAGTTTACCTTATTAATGAAAAATTATTTTATGTTCATGTATTATTCCATGCAAGATTTATATACTCCTAGCATTTCAGAAAGGGCAATACTCGGGTCCTGAATATGAGGACAAAGTTTTTCCTGCTACTTCATCTGGCCCAATACAATTGAAACAAATGTCTACAACATTAGAAAAAGCTTGGCCATATATGAAACTCAGTTTGTTAAGGAGTTATTGAGTAGAATCCGGATAACAAAGAATTCCTTTCGTCCAAAACTATATCTCTCTCTCTCACTCACTACCTCTAAAACTAACTGTCTTCTCTATAAACTGTACCTCTATCTCCATGGACGGTGGTCTTTCTCACATTATAGCTGCCATATTCCCACCATATACGGCAGAACCCAGCAATGACACGTCTGAAATCTCTATGAGAAGACTGGAAAACTCTGGCAGCCATTCAACTCGTTGACGAAATTGGGAAACAATTGTGGATATATAAATCACACTGTCATGGTGTTAAAATATACTGTATTATTTAGGTTTAGAGCATATTTGCAATTATACCCCATGGGTATTATTGTTAATTTGTTTCCTTGAACATGTATACGGGACTTTAGTAATCTGTTAGCCACTTGATGAATACACAATTTCAGTCTTACTCCGAATACTTTGTCCCCTTTACAAGGTATCAGAGGCACAGTTCGTTCCTGCTGCCACTGTTGTTATCACCATCTAGAGAGATTGAGAATGTTCTCAGATCTTAGGGTTCTCCAATCACGGTCGCCATTGTTTCACTATCAGAATCGTCAATTGCCATCAAGGGCATTCTCACTGCTGCTTCGTAAACTGATGCAAGTTTCAACTCCACTATCGCTTTTCATCCTTCCTTATTTTTTTGAGACTTAATGAAGAAGACAATTGGTGGCGGTCTTGCATAAAATGGCCTCGATTACCTGAATTGTGGGTCGTATACTACTGGTAATTCTCTCTATCCACAGTTTGTGCTAATCGGAGGCATTATTGTTTGGGTCATCCCTCTTTGAGGTACTTGAAGTGTGCCTTACATTTCCTCAAGTCAGTGACTACTTTGGACAGTGAGTCCCCTAGATTATCTAAGCATCATAGAGAATCCTTTCCTCCCCAACTCCAGAATTGTCAGTTTTCTCTGCTTGAGTTAGTGATACTGACATTTGGGGTCCTGCTCGTCATACCAGTAACTTAGGTTTTCTTTATTGATGATTATTCAAGAATGAATCAGCTAATTTCAATAAAAAGAGCCTTCTAAACTTTATTCTGCCTTTCAATCACTTTTTAAAGAATTGACGTTCACTTTGGCTGTGTTATCATACTTTACAATCTCATAATGCTATATAGTAAAGGTGAAATTACCAAAATAAAATTGTTTTAGGTGTACTATTACCAAATTGAAAATATTTTACATCCCACAATATTTTCTGTGTGCATTTTGTGATTTTTGTGGTATTTTGCATCAAACTTTTCTTATACTCCTCAACCACATAGAGTAGGAGAACAAAATTTGAAATAGCTCGAACTCTAATAATACATAAGAATATTCCAAAAGCTTTTGGGAGAGATGTAGTTTTAATGGCTTGCTATTTAATTAATCATATGCAATCTTTCATTCTAACTTGGAACTTTCCTCATTCTATTGTTTTTCCTGATCGTGGTGTCGCCTCGTGTTTTTGGTTGTTTATGATTTGCTCTAGTGTGGCGTCCCGACACCGATAAAGTGTCCCTTTATGCCATCAAGTGTGTGTTTGATGGCTACTCTCATACTCTTAGGGGCTATGTCTGTTTTCTTGTTTTGGGGCGCTCCCCTCTTGAGTGCTCTTCAATATACTTCTTACTAAAAAATAAACAAAAAAATAATAAGATGGGTGTTAAAGTATATAAATACTTAAATTACACCATCTCTAATAGCTTAAGCTTTTAGAGTAGTTGGTAGTTAACATGGCATCAGAGCTATTGCTCCTTGGAAATTAATCTTCCGCTTCCGGCCTTCTTTGCCAAAACCTTAGTTCATCAACCTTCATTGCTGATTATCAGCCTTCATAGCCAAATTCTTTGTTTTTTGTGCCTTCTCTTACCATACCTTTTATTGGAAAAATGTTGCTGACCTCCGACTCCAATGGTGGTGTTTTTGGAGAACTCAAGAAGGAATACATTGACAAACTCAAAATTCTTCTCAACTCCCTTGATAAATCCTCTAGTATGTGTTCATTGGCTCAATCAAGTAAGTATCCTAACTCTTATACTCTTAGTGCCTCGGGTTCACAATTTTCCAGCTTTTGGGTTATAAACTCAGGAGCTACCGATCACATGACACACAATCTAACCAAATTTACAATTTATAACCCTTGCCTTGGAAACAAAGAAATCAAGGTGGCAGATGGCTCACACGTGACTGTTGTTGGCCAAGGAACAGTAAATTTGACCCCTTCCTTTCATCTAAAAAATGCGTTACATGTTCCAAAATTGTTTACTAATCTGATCTCCATTCACCAAAGACCTAAACTGTAAAGTAACTTTCTTTCCTACACATTGTATCTTTCAGGATTAGGTTTCGGGGAGGATAATTGGACTTGCTAAGGAAAGGAATGGACTCTACTACCTTGAGGACATGAGTGAAAATGTGGACAAGGACAAGAGGTTATCTTTTTCTTGCTCGCCCGAAAACTTGTCTCCCAATAAAGCTGAAATTTGGCTACACCATCTTCGACTTAGACATCCACCTTTTAGCTTACTTAAAACCATGTTTCCTTCTCTTTTTAGAAATGTTAATGTTACCGGTCTTCATTGTGATACTTGTGATACTTGTGAACTTGTTACACCATCGTGTTTCATTCCCATTAAGTAACTCAAGGTATTCCAAACCTTTTTTGTTGATACATACCGATATTTGGGGACCATCGAAAATTCCTAATATTTCAGGAGCAAGGTGGTTTGTGTCTTTCATTGATGATTGTACTAGAACAACTTGGTTATTTCTTATGAAGGAAAAATCTGAAGTGAGTAATATTTTCCATTTTTTCTTCAAAATGATAAGTACTCAATTTGGGGTATCCATTAAAAGAGTTCGGTCAGACAATGCTAGAGATTATTTCAATCACATTCTCTCTCCTTTCTTTCAAAAGGAAGGAGTTATTAATGAGTCCTCAAGTGTTGATACACCCCAACAAAATGGTGTTGCTGAACGAAAAAATGGGCATTTACTCAATGTTACACGGACTTTGTTATTTCAAAACAATGTTCCAAAATCTTTTTGGGGAGAGGCAGTTTTAACGACAACATATCTAATAAATAGAATGTCATCAAGAGTTTTAGGATACCAAAGTCCCATAAATGTACTTTCAAAAAATTTCCCGGACTTCAGTAGTTCTTGTAAACTATCTCCTAAAATTTTTGGGTGTGTTTCATTTGTGCATATTCACAATCATAATAGGGATAAACTTGATCCAAGGGCTTTAAAATGTGTATTTGTGAGTTACTCAACTACTAAAAAGGGCTATAAGTGTTACCATCCAACCACTATAAAAATTTTCATTTATATGGATGTAATATTTGTAGAAAATGAATCGTTCTTTCAAAATCAGAATCCTTATCTTCAAGGGGAGAGAGTTCCTAGGGAGGATAACGAACTTGGCATTCCTGAAACACTACCTGAGCTCGATATTGTACTTATATTTGCCCATAAGTTTGTTGCTGATTCCGAGCCTAAATCGGCAACCAAACAGCCCGAATCTGCCCATAAGTTTGTTGTTGATTCTGAGTCTAAATCAGCAACAAAACAGCCCAAATCTGCCCATAAGTTTGTTGTTGATTCTGAGTCTAAATCAGCAACAAAACAGCCCGAATCTGCCCATAACTTTGCTCATGTTCCAAAGCCTAAATCAGCAACCAAAAGGCCCGAATCTGCCCCTGACATTGAGCTGGAAAAAGGACAACCTACTGGTCTGAATTCTGCTAAACCACTTCAAGTCTATTCAAGGAGGAGAGAACCTGATTCTAAGCCTGAAACAGTCCAGGAATCCAAACCAGAAACCGAACTAGGTACTGCTTCTTTTCCTTCTCCTTTCTTTATGGATAATGAGCATGATTTTCACAATTTCCCAGATTTTCCAAATTTAAATTTACCTATTGCTATTAGAAAAGGAACCAGACAATGCACCCAATTTCTCACTTTGTATCCTTTCATAGATTATCCTCACAACATAAGGCCTTCACTACTTCCCTAAATTCCATTGACATTCCTCAAACATTGCAAGAGGCACTTAGGGATAAGAATTGGGTATATGCTATAAGAGAGGAAATGAATGTATTAGAGAAAAATAAAACATGGGAAATTGTCAATTTACCTAAAGGAAAGAAACCAGTAGGTTGTAAGTGGGTATTTACCTTAAAATACAAGGCCGGTGGATCTCTAGAGAGATACAAAGCTAGGCTTGTTGTAAAAGGATATACTCAAACTTATGGAATAGATTATCAAGAAACATTTGCCTATGTCGCTAAAATTAACACAATACGTGTCATATTATCATTGGCTGCCAACTTTGATTGGTGTTTGCAGCAATTTGATGTTAAGGATGCTTTCTTACATGGGGATTTGGAAGAGGAGGTGTACATGGAACCTCCACCTAGCTTTAATAACAGTTTTGGTGGTAATAAAGTATGCAGGTTGAGGAGATCATTGTATGGTTTGAAACAGTCTCCTAGAGCATGGTTTGGGAGATTCGCGAAGGCTATGCTAGCAATGGGATATAAACAGAGCCAAGGGGATCACACTTTCTTTATAAAGCACTCGATCACAGGGAAGCTCACAATCCTACTTGTTTATGTAGATGATATTACTGTAACAGAGGATGACTCAACTGAGAGAGAGACACTCAGAAAAAAGCTAGCAAAGGAATTTGAGATTAAGGAACTCGGGAAGTTGAAGTATTTCTTCAAGATTGAAGTAGCACATTCTAAAAAAGGCATCTTTGTTTCTCAACAAAAATACGTGCTAGATCTCCTCAAAGAAACTGGGAAACTCAGTTGCAAGGCAGCAAGCACACCTATTGAACCAAACCTTTGGTTGGGTAAAGAAGATGATGATAGTGCGGTTGATAGAGGAAGCTATCAGAGACTAGTTGGGATGATGATTTACTTATCCCATACTAGACCAGATATAGCTTATGTCGTGAGCATGGTTAGTCAATTCATACATTATCCTAAGGAAAAACATTTACAAGTTGTTTATAGGATTCTCCACTATCTTAAGGGTACACTAGGAAGAAGGGTCTTATTCAAGAAGAATGATGGACTTAATCTTGAAACTTATACGGATGCAGACTATGTTGCTTCTATAGTCGATTAAAGGTCCACATCGGGCTATTGTACCTTTCTTGGAGGTAATCTAAAAGCAGGCTGTAGTTGCAAGATCAAGTGCAAAGGCTGAATTTAGAGCTATCGCACATAAAATATGTGAATTCTGGATGATCTTAAAATCAAGTGGCAAGGACCTAAGAAACTTTATTGTGACAACAAATCTGTTATCAACATTGCACACAATCCGGTACAACATGACCGTACCAAATACATTGAGATAGATAGACACTTCATTAAAGAAAAGGTGGACTGTGGATTGATTTGTACTCCTTACATATCATCAAAATATCAGTTAGCAGATGTTCTCACTAAAGGGCTGCCTACGTCAAACTTTCAAGACATCACAAGCAAGCTGGGAATGGAAAATATCTATTCACCAGCTTGAGGGGGAGTGTTGGAATATGTGAAGATTCTTGTGGGAAAACATAGCAGATTTTTTATCCAATTTACTTAAAATAGGAAACCGTGTATAGTTGTATTTTATTGTACATATTTTATGCCTTAGATAAGAGATCTTGATAGTTGTCAATCCCTAATTTGTAGGGATTTGATTTAGGCTACTTTCCCTTTCTTGTTATTCTCTACGTGTATATATTAGCCTAGAATTGTATTGTTTAGGTGTGAATGAAATTACCCAAATTTTCACATGGTATCAGAGCCAAATGTCTCGTGTTCAAACCTCACCGCCACCCTTTGTTGAAATAGTTGTTCCACGTGTTGGACTTAAAGGCCACATGTGAGGGGGCGTGTTGAAGTATATAAATACTTAAGTTACACCCTCTCTAATAGCTTAAGTTTTTAGAGTAGTTGGTAGTTAATAATGGGTTCTTCAGAAACAGAAACTGCTGAGAACCAAACAGTTTCATATTCAAGCTACATTGGTAACTGTGAAGCAGATCTTGGTGTGAGCAAACTTCTATGATGAATTTATACCTATTAAAGCCACAAACTATCTAGGATTATGGTTGCATCCCCTTTTCATACCCGGAAGCCTTCTTCTGCAGAAACTGTTGCAGCTGTGAGCATAGCAACTGCCTACTTAAGCCAAGTGTATTTTATTCTCACTTTCAAGTGCTTGAAACTTTGGTACTTCTTTTTTGAATGTATGTTGGTATATTGTGAGTGATTGTCCAGGATTTGCATGATGTACATGCTAGGGAGGCAGACAGAAAATACTGTGAGTTGGTGAGTGCTGTGCTTGTGAAGTGAGCACTCAAATTCATTTATATAGTGTAGTTCTTACCAAGGCTTAACAACCTTGAGGATAATTCCCCTATTTAGGAATTTATATCCGTAAATTTGGTGTTCTGCATTCTTGATTAGCTCCTTTAGCATTGTGTGCATACTCAGTTTATAGTCCCTAACAGTCAGACATATTGATTACACTGTTATTCCTTGTTCCAAAGATTGATTGAACTGAACTTCCTTGCTCCAAACCACAAGTCCAGCTTTAGTTTGAATTTTTAATTCCTATCTATAAACCAATTCACCCCTCCCCTCTTAGTTTATGAAAAAGAACAGTTAAGTGTAGCATACAAAAATATTGCACTCCAAAATGGAAAAGTAACATAAAATCTTTGGAAAAATAAACTATTCACTCAACGATTAGAGTTATGAGAAGCTTACATCAGATAGTTCACTCCGACTACGTCTGCTATTAGTTCTTCCAGTAGAGATTAAAGCCCTTAGGCCTGCAAGCCACACCTCTGTCTCAACTTTGTCCTTGCAAATCTGCATAGTCAGTTTAATTACAGGTAATCAGTGCACTATATTACAAGTTCATGTTATCACATTGATTTAAGAGTATAAAATTAAAAGAAGGGATTGCGTTTACTGACCAGATCAAGAGATCTTTCACCGTTATTATATAAAAGCGAAAATGACAAGTACTCTTTCTCAGGGCGCAAATATCTCCTAAAAACTGCCTGCACAGTTATAGTTAGTAAAATTTTTGTGGTCAATTCGTATTTGTAGGCTCCCAAACAAGAATAGTTGTATCATCTCAAGCCAATTCAATTAAACAAACTCTAAATATACAACTATCTTTTCACCCTTGAGCATATGTGGCAACTCACGGTTCTCTGGCCAGGGATGATACGCAAAACAGAAGACAACTTCAGGTTCCTTTCTTCGCCATGGGAGTACCAGATCAGTGTTGTTTCATCCTGTAAATATCATCAAAGAAAGCATTGATATATTTGGAGTCACTGACTCATACACCGTACTTACATGAAGGAAATATTGAAACAGATATACCTGATAGATATATTAAACACACAGATGTATTCCAATGCATATACATACAGGCATATTTACATATTTATGGATAAACAGATCCAACTAAAACTCGGGTTTTCAGTTATTTGGCTTGACCCTTCATGCATAGATACGGGTGCATGGAACCTCGGCCTAAAACTCATTCACAAATAGATGTTACTAGATAGGTTTTTCGAGAAAGGTCATTAGATTGCAAAAACACAATAAAGTAGCATCTGAGAGCATCCATGGTGCATTCATAAAACATAAGGCCATTTTATGATGCCTGTATGAATTGTTTGGCACAGAATTTGAACATGTGTTGGTGTCCAAGCACCATGGATTGCATAAGTGAATATACATATTGCAGTGATCGCCTGATCTGGCCTGCTGTTAAAAAAGATTAGTACACTCCTAGATATATTTTTACCTGTTATAGAAGGTAGGTAACTTGGTTGGTATACACTCCCTCCCTTTTCTGGAATGTTAATGTGTATTATTTGTCCATTCAACTTGGGAATTCAAAAGGCTAACAAATTTAGAAATTCTATATACCAATATTCAGATCAATACGTGATCTCTGTTGGAACTTTTGAGCACCTCAATTTTAAAATACTCATTTCAGTAGAATCACTGAGGTAGATGCATAAAATAATATTAGCCAAACTATTCCTAATATGGGAACCAAGGTTTGTTATGTCTGCTTTACTAAAATCCAAGCTGGCAAGTTCAAGTGCAGATTCCTGAGAGAAAAGGTAAATAACTATGAATATTTTTGCAAGAAATGAGCAAATTACTACTTATTTTCCTATGATGCAGGAAATACAAAAGCAAGTTCACAACAGATGGGGCATCATTTATATAGTACAGGGGTATAATAATTAACATATTAGGACTGTCTTGTTTGTTTATGGTCTTGTTATACCTTACACTTGGTCAGGATTAATCTAAAAAAAATCAGTTTTAGTTGTTTTTGTATCCTGAAGTTGTTATTTTAGTTAGTGTTCTTTACTAGGATTCCTATTTCAACGTGGGCTCAGAGTTCTTCTTGGGTTGTAATCCAGCACATTAGCACCATACAATACTGGTGTGGTACTTTTAAAATCATTATGTGGAACTTTAATTTCCATCAGGTTTGGTACAATTTTATCCCACTCAACATGACCAGAATAAAAAAAAGGAAAAAAAGGGGATATGGCTTCCATTTTTAAGGAAGACCTCCTTGTTGAAAATTTAATTTTCTTTGGTGCAAGGATTATAATAATAACAATAATAATAATAATATTATTGTAGCTACCTTATCCTAGTTGCATATTTTATCTTGTCTTGTTCTCTACTCTTTTGACACGTTCTCCACTCTTTCTCTCCTATATATATATGTGGTAGTTTTATTGAAATAAACACAACAATAGAGGATATTGATCAATATAATTTTATATATTCTCTTATTTCTTTATCTCTCTCCATTATATTTTTATTACAACATGGTATCAGAGCTCTTTTAATTTTAACATGGTATCAAAGTTTAATGATTCTTGGTAGTTCTTTTCGCTTATCGTCGTCTCTGTCGAGGATGACACACCATCTCCCATCCCCGGCGGCGATATTCAATTAAAATATTTATAACATATATTATATTCTCGGTGGTATTTGTCTTTCATCCCACCAAAATTCATTCTATTTTTTTTTGTTCTAGAGTACACTCTATGATTCGCAATAATGCAGTCATGGCCGACCCATCACTCCGCTCTCCGACCACCTAGATGCGGAATTCAACCCATCCCTAACGATCATGATCATGATCTTCCACGTTGCCTCTTCATTGTGATCTCAAATCTACAATTCAATACAAGTTAATCTAAAGATCAAATCTGGTACTTATTTTTGGTATAGCCACAGAATCGTCACCACGTTGTTAAGTCTTAAAATCGACTTAACAATCAGGTTGCAATCAGAAGCAACCAACCGGTTGGTTACCACGTCAATGAATCTTTTGGCAACCTCGTCATTGACTCTTTCTGCAGCCACGTCTGCACTTTTCACAATATTTAATGTTTTTAGCCGCCTTCAGGATTTTGTCTCCAAACTCAATATGCAACCTTGAGTTTGCGAGGCTGTTAGATTATATTTATTTTATATTGTTATAGGTTTTGGCCCATTTAAATAAACCCACATATGTTATATTAGATAGACCCACATATTATATTACCACGTCAATGTAGCCGCCTTACCCTAGTTACCTATTTTATCTTTTCTTATTCTCCACTCTTTTGACTTGTTCTCCATTCTTTCTCTCCTATATATATAGGTGGTAGTTCTATTATAATAAACACAACAATAAAGAATATGATCAATACAATTTACTATATTCTCTTCTTTCTTTATCTCTCTCCATTATATTTCTATTCTAACATGGTATCAGAGCTCTTTTAGTTTTAACATTAATAATAACAACAAAGGCTAGAATAATAAAAAAAAATAAAAAAATAAAGTGTTGGTCTTAGTGTTCCCTTGGTCCACATGAATTCTAACATCATCATCCTTTCGTTTATCCCATATGGATGTGATTGGCCACATGAATTCCCTTGGTCCATTTTCCCATTGTACGCCATGTCTCCTCTGCTGTTTAAGAATTTTAAAATCATTTTTAACTAGTTCATCCCATGTAAATTTTGGTTAGTTTATATCCCTTACCTGCTAGGGAAATAGCTCCTCCTTTTTTAATCGATAAATCCTAAGATTTACATTGTATATGACCATACCACCTAAGTCTAGTTTATCGAATTTTATCATTAAGAAGCATTATTGCTAGCTTTCCCCTCACTCTTTGATGCAAATAACTATTGGTGCTCCGGAAAGTGTTTACAAAGTCAAAGAGTCATCCTACGAAGTAATAGAGGTTTGGAACTACAAAGTGTTAGCTTAGGGAAGTGGAAGAAGTGTTAACAATGCTGTGTGGGGATTCTAAGGTCTGTTCAGCAACGCCGAATTGGAGCCTTGGATTTTATTGGGTTGAAATCCGAACAATGAATTTGGAATTGGAGCTAATACTCTCTCTCTAACAACTAACTTTTCACAGCCGCAAACATACATATATATTCACAAAGACCTATATGTACATACATATATACATACGCCTATATACACACATATATATATACAAACAAATATGAATACACATGCATACACATAAATATATACACACACATATTCACATACATACATATCACATGCACATGCATTTACATACACACATATATACACATGCATACATATTCATAGTTTCATACATATATTTACATACTTAGATCTATCTATATTGTTTAATTTAATTCACGATTTATGATATTTTACATTCAAATTGGGTTTATGATTGAAATTCATATCGAAATTGAGTTTGAATTGAAATTCACATTCAAAATGGGTTTGTGATTGAAATTCAATTACACTTGAATTCCAAGACTTAGCCGAGCAATGTATTTTGTATTGGTGGAATTGCAACTCCAATGCAATCCCAAATCCGCACAACCGAACGGGCCCTAAATGTCATTCTAGGATAAATCAGCAGTCATTAGAAGTTATATTATATAAAGGCCATCCTTTTCTCTGTTGAACCAGACTACGTCAATATACCTATGAGAGAGATTAAATACTTCTCTCAAGGATTTACCTAGATTTTCCTTAAGAATCTTCTGTATAAGGTTCATTTCTGAATCTAGGGTCAATCTAGCAATCTTGGGGGTTCGGAACAAAATCCATGATGGTGCTCGCTTTTTGATTGCCCCATACTGATGCAGTGCCCATCTATGCTGGAACGATGGAGTTATTGTAGTCTATGTTACTGTTGTACGACGACAGTGTTCTATT
Organism: Cornus suecica; assembly: GCA_963922005.1. Classification (NCBI taxonomy): domain Eukaryota; kingdom Viridiplantae; phylum Streptophyta; class Magnoliopsida; order Cornales; family Cornaceae; genus Cornus; species Cornus suecica. The sequence goes on from OY998241.1 coordinate 18,595,168, forward strand.
TTTATTTGCTCCAGGGGGTATCAGACTATGAATATTGTGGATCTATGGCTAGGCAAGGAAACAAGATAGCCACAAAAGATGACAAGGAAAATCTGCCATATCTAATTTCCAGCTGAGCACTACATTAGAAAAATATGAAATCATTTCACCTCTTAAATTGGACATTGGGAGACAAGATGGCAGGAAACAAAGGTGTTATCATGGCAAAAAATTCAATAAAGCACCCTACTGAAGCATATTTTCAATACGAGATGGAGTGTAGAAGTGCCAAACGGAGTGTTGCCACATCAGTTATGAAAAAGTACAGAGAAGAAAATAGACTGATGCACAGTGAGGGAATGCCCCCTCTTTATCCCTTATACTAATTGGAATCACGTCAGTAATGAAATCAAAGAAGAAGAAGAAAACAGTCTGCTTAGCAAACTCTCGCTGCTTCTCACTATCACATCATGCGTTTGATACAATAAAATCATATAGATCTATGATCGTCATAATTAAGTCCTTCTTCTTAAGATAGTATCCCATGCAGTTTCAAGCCAGGTCGCGATGTTTAAGATGGACAAGTGGTTAAACCCAGTGATTGCACTAGACAAAATGAATACCTCCAACAAGGAGAAAAGAAATTACCGGAGAAAGTCTGAATGGGCAAAACTTAGGCTTCCCCTTTCGGCTGTACTTGATTAACTGGGTTCCTTTCTTCAAAGCAATCAGTGCCTTCAAAATAATTAAGAAAAATCAAGTAAATAGAAATATCTAGAACTTAATCATTCCATTAAAATGTCAGCAAAAGCATAATTATCAAAGAAATTAATAAAAAAAACGCAAAAGCGTACGAAGCCAGATAATGTAGTATAGATGAAAACATAGGGGATAAATTTTATAGCCATTGTAATCAAACATGAGTGCGAACTCTTAAATGAAATTGCTACACGAGTTATTATAGCGTAGGTTGCAGGTTAAACCTATAAAGGGATAAGAAAATGATACGGAGTAGTAAAATACATAGGTAATTTGAGAAACACTAACAGAATTGAAGTATTGACCTTTTATTGGGTGGAGGGTAGACTTTGTTCCTCTTTAGAGGAAAAGCTGTATTTTTGGGCTCGCTCAGCTCTTGAGCTCTTCTCTTTGTTTTCTTCTTGGGACGCACTCCCCTCTTGAGTGCCTTTAATAATATTTCTTACTTATCAAAAAAAAAAAATTAAGTATTGACCTGGTCTTAGTGCATCTGTCCACGATTTGTTTACAATGGCTTGTCTATGGATTGCTGCTAGGAGTGAGCCTCAAACACCTTGGAATAAAGAAGTGGAAGTCTCGGAAAGAATTTAAGGTTCAGTTTTCAAAGCATTAGTATTTGGGGACCCCACAAGTCATAAGCTTATTTACTGAGGCATAAACGATTATAGCTTTTGTTTTCCCCCATCTTTTAACATGCCTCACAGACACATTTCAAGATGAATCTCGTGAAAGCTTTGTATCCAGGAGCAAGATGCAGGTTACTTACATTGAACTATAAAATGCACGATATTTTATGCCCATAGGCTAGGCAACTCTAGCTGCATAGTTAGAGTATCAGATTGGTAATCGTAAACCCTCAAAATTAAAGAAAATTAAGGTATCGCGTTTGAAATTATCAAGAACCCAAAGCATCTTGAAACTTCAACGAGCTCCAAAGACATAATTTGCCAATCTACTACCCCCACACCTTTAATAGTGTTTTACCAAGCTTTACAACTATAGCCATAAGAATGGTTTTCTATTTTTCCTTTTTTCTTTTTTTCTTTTTAATTCTCGATATGCAAAACTTCAAAGTACTCATTATTTGCTGTTACATCCATGCTAGACTTATTCTGTTGATCATCATCTTAACAAAATCATTACATTTGATATATTATTTTTCCCTTCATTACATTTGATATGACAAATAAAATTCAAACCGACACGACATTAAACCATTCAAGCTACCTCAACCACAAAATTCTAGTACCCAAAAGTAATACAGTGTTGTTTAATCCACTAGTGTTGTCTGACAATTTAGTTTAGCACTCAATTCCAAGTGTTTTCATCTATAGATATTGTAAATCTATAGATGAAAAGAATGAGTTTTGGGGTTCTCTTGCCCTTAGGGCCCCTTCTTTTGTTCTCAGGGATACGCACTCCCCTTTCGAGTGCTTTTATACTATTTTTACTTACCTATCAAAAAATATATATAATGTGTGTTTGCCAATGTAATTTCAATATCACAATAATTAACCCAAAAATGGGATAAAAGTTTAAGTGGCACTAACATCACTCATGTTCTTCGTTATTGCACTTAAAGCTCAGTCTATAAAACTTTAAAAACTTAATTTCTAGTTTTATCGACAACATCTTAAATCCCACCTATATCTTAATTCCAGTGCAAGCATTCTTTAACAAATATCTTTGAACGAGTCACCTATTACTATTCATAAAGCTAGGACCAAGTTCAGTGTCCCATTTGGTCTTCCACTCTATTTAGACAACACATATAACTTCTCTATCTTCATATAATTATATATATATATATAAGTACCTGTTCGATATCACGCTCAGGATGTGCATAGATAACAGGATCTGCCATTCCATGTGAAGCCACCAAGGGAGCGTGATCGTCTCAACCATCCGCATAGTCTTCATAGGTGCCAATCTTTTCTTTTTCGGCCTATCATCAATTTCAACCCCCAAAGATTCACCACCACAAATCAACAACCACCCACTACTGTTTCGCCAATTCAAATATACATTAGCAAATCCTCATTCAAAACTCAATCTCAACAAATCAACCAAACCAACTGCATTGATCTCTAATTTCAATCCCCAAAACTGGTAATTTTAACATGAAAATAAATTAATCAAGGAATATGTGAGATTTTTTTGAAAATCTAAGAGGGTTAATTTCGGATTTGTTTCGTGGAACGCAATCACATGGCAAACAGAGTTCTAGGGTTAGAGAGAGAGAGAAGGGGGAGAGAGAAAAAGAGAAAGAGAAATGGATTAGAAGTTTAGGGGAAATGTTTGCAGCTCAGACAAAAGTAGAGCGACTTTGGCGCGCTCCCTCCTCCCTCCATCAACCCCCACTCCCATCACTTTCTTCATGATGACGTGGTTTAATCATATCAGTGGCCCCACTTGTAGTGACCTGGATTAGTTCTACCTTTTATATATACATATTTGTATATGGGCATAATTATAGTTACCTTCCCTCCAGATTTGTTAAATTACACCCTCGCCCCCTCTAGTTTGGATAATTATATTATCCTTCAATATATTTGTTCATCATGGGTAGGTACTAGGTTTCAATCCGGTTCAATTCTGGATGAATGATATTTTTTAGAGTAAATTATAGTTTCACCCTCTTTTGTTTAGATTTAATACAATATAACCCCTTGTAGTATGGACAATTACTATTATTTCTTTTACTATTCATACTTTAGTTTTATTTTCCTCCTTTTGCAAACTTCCGACATAGTCATGATGATGTCAGCTCATTTTTAAAGGTGAAATGACTATGTTGCTCCTAAATTTTGGTAAATACCTTTTTGTCTTTCCCAAAAATAAAATAAAATAACATATGTATAATTGTAAATTTCTTTTTTCGATCATGAAATTAAATGTCGATGATTATTAGGGTAGAAAACTATAAATATCCAAAATATAAGGGGTCAAATTATAATAAATCCAAAACAAGAGAGAGTGAAACTATTTATTCACCCTTTTTTTAAGGGTTAATTTTAATAAACCCCCCTCTACTATTAAATTTAATCAAGTAATTCCTCGGATGTCCGGATTGCCCCATGTGCTTTCAAATTTAATAAACTAACCCCTCCAATGTACGGATTACCCCATATACTTTTCCGAAATATATATATTTCAAAATATATTTTTTTCCCGAAATATATATATATTTTTTAAATATATATTTTTTCAAACCGAAATATATATAAATATATTTCAAAATATTTATGTCACAATTGTGGCTTATGATCTCTCATATCTACAACACAGTATGATGTCACAATGGCTAATTCATTTTAATCCTTTTAAAATTGTGTTCTCCATAATAGAATGGTTAGTTAACAATTGTATTTCTAAATTCTTAAAAAAAAAATAAACTGATTGGTATATCAATTTTGATTTATTTTGCATGTTGTTAATGATAGAAGTTGTAGTGTTAAACATTTCTTGCTTTAATTTTTCAAAAGTTAACCCTTTCTCAACTAGAAAAGTTCATTTGTTATGTTTGAGAGCATCCAATCAGCATCTTGGGTTTAGGATTTGAGGAATTCTAGTTCAAAATTCTAACTAAATTCCTTCCAATTCCAACTTTAAACTATCCATTAAACGAAACATAACGATTACGTATTCCAACTATAACTAAAATAAAATGAAGTTTTCCAACTCTTCCAACAGTGCATGCATGCAACCAATCATAGATTCATAGCATAACAATCGAGCCGTTTAGCAGTAACGAACCTAGGATTCTACATCAGTGCGGGCATGTTTAAAAAAAAAATATTTACCGTGGATGTAGATAAGAAATATTACTAATTTTTAGTAAGGGCATGTACGCTAAAAAAAAAATTTAGTAGGGGGATATACATAAGTATAATAAAATTTGGGCTATATAAAGTAAATAAAAAATAATTCCAGTGGGGGCCACCACCCCCACTCGCCTCTATATAGGTCCGTGACGTCTGTCCCTGCCGTTTAGATCGTGATGTGCTTTTCGCATTGTATTGTTCAAACAAAAGCAATACTTTTGTTGTAGAGTGATATGAGTTAAAACAAAGGCATGCTTGATTTGGTAAATTTGCTCTAAAAATTAAAATTGTAAATCAAACATTTTATATTTTTCCACTTTGCTACATTACATCAAAAAAACACCAAAAAGTTACTTCTACAATTTGCATTTCTGCTTCGAAAAATATCACTATTGTTCAAAACATAGTCCGGGAGTCAACCATGCTTCAGCTGTCAAATAATGGTTTCAAAGTAGAAGCGCATGAACCAACTAGGGGCTCAATCATTTCAAGCCAACAAATAGCCCACAGACTCTACAGAGTTAAATAATGAAAGGAAAAAGAATCAATATATAAATATATATACACCAAGTCTATTGAACCATTTTTGCACCAGTGTTCCCAACAGGCAAGAAACATCCCTTTTTCATTTTGTTGGTTCACGAGTGGGAGGTGGTGAGAGTTTGTTCAGAAGCTCAATTTCTTCCCAGAGATGTTAACAAAATTAAACGTCTATGTCGCAAAATGGTTGTTATTGTGGGAATATACAAAATATAATTAGTGTGTGTCCCACATCTGTTTTTTTATTAAACATGTTTGTATATTCAGCCTATATATATAGGCTATTTATGTACAGTTACAATACATAAAAAAAATACAATTCATTCAATAATACAGATTTATTATTAATATTATTTTTCTTTTATTTCTCTTTGATTTTCTACTTCAAATAAGAGTCTACTGATTCTTGATAGTTCTTTTCGCTTATCTTCGTCTCTGCCGGAGATGGTGCTCCATATCCCATTGGTGAGATTTGTCTTTTACCCGACCAAAATTTTTGTTTCTTGCTTTTTCTGCCTTTTAAGGATTTGGGAGCCCTAATCTCCCATGATTTTGCCCTTGTTTATGGGTTCATTGATGTTGTTAGCCCTTGTTTACGGGCTCGTTTATGTGATTCCTTCTGATTCTTCCCTCTGCTGATTTGTTGCTACTAGTACAGGTGGAGCCCTGCTTCCTTATGCTACCGATTTTTGTGTCGGTACAGGTGGTGCCCTGATCCCTTATGCTACCGATTTTGTCGGTACAGGTGAAGCCCCGATCTCTTATGCTACTAGTACAAGTGGAGCTCTGCTTCTCAATTGTTTTTAATTTGTTTGGAGACTTCAATGTTTCTCGGTGGTTTTCCCGAGATCTCAGAATCAGTATCTCTGCATCAATATTTTTCGATTTGTCAGTGGTACGTGGTTATCAATTTGTTCGATAATGTGATACGTGTAAAATGGCAAGATACATCAAGATGTGTTCAAAGACGACTTTTTTTCTCAATTTCAAGTTGGACTTCCGAAGATCTCAGTGTCCAACTTGAGGGGAAGTGTTGGAATATACAAAATACAATTAGTGTGTCACACGTCGGTTTCTTTTTAAACATATTTGTATACTCAATCTATATATATAAGTCATTTATGTACAGTTACAATACACACAAAGATACAATTCATTTAATAATACAAATTTATTATTGATATTCTTTTTTTTTTTATTTCTCTTTTATTTTATATTTCATATCAGAGCTTTTGTTCTCTGTTTGTATCTCTTTATGATTTTCTAGTATTAATCCATATTGACAGAACTATTCAAAATCTACAGATCAAATCAATGAAATGCATGCACATCATCTAAGCCTCAACTCCTAGAGAATTGCGGGATCCTTGTATCTCTTGAAAACTTTCTCAATATCTTCCATCACTTCCTGTGGCAAAGGCCGCTCAGTTGTCACAAAAGCGTCTATGTCCTCTTTTAATTGGCTAACAGAAGTCGCGCCAATAATTGAACTCGTCATAAATGGTCGGTCACGTGCAAATGCAAGCGCTAACTGAACAAGAGTGAGTCCGTGTTTCTGGGCTAATTCGATATATTGTATTGTTGCTTCCTGCAATTCAACAAAAACATATCAGGCCCGGGCCTCAGATGGACACTCGTGTGTTTAAACTTGTAGGTCGACAATGGGTGCTGCCAAAAACTTCAAAATGAAGAAAATCGATAGCGCAATTCTTTCAACAGACAACTGCTCCAGAGGGAACATATTGATCCACGGTTCATGTGTAAGGGACTAACCAATCAACTATTATCTATGCTAAAACCAAAAATTTGAAAAAAAATACAATTACATATGAAAAAAATCATGTGTTTCCAACTGTCCTAAAGATGTGTTCTCTTATGAGATTTTCAAGCCAGACATGAAGGTTCTTATGAATTATATCCATTGTAACAGTTAAAATAATATTGAGTACATCGCAGGGGTAGATTTGAAGATCACTCATTTTCAACTGTACACATCTTATTAGCATGGGTAGCATACCTTGGCTATAGATCTGTTATATCTTTCCATGTAGCCTGGGAAAAGGTTGAGCCTCCCTTTTTTAGCAGCTTCAGAATTTATATCTATATATTTTCCCGACAGTGATCCACCACCCAATGGGGAATATGCAAGTAAGCCAATATTGCAATTGTTTGGGTGGCACACTTCAACAAGATCAACTGCAAAAAAAAAAAACCAAAATAGTGAATATATAGATACACTTTTTGTCCATACTTTTGGTCCAAACCATACAAACTTCAAGTCCTCAACGACATTCTCATCTGTGGCCTGAACTGATTCAGGATAGTATTAACATAAATCCAGAGACCTTGGATCATCATACAAGCAACCTCAATCAACTTGGTTACAAATGCCAAAAGTGCAAATATATGGTGCATCTGTGTAAGGTGGCGCAATATAGGAGACTGAACTTTTAAGCGTAAAGCAACTATTGCATGCCACATAGCCTCAGCCATGATGAAGAAATTACAAAAATAGCAATGCTTCTTGGAGTGTCTTGTTGTATAACCAAGAAAGAGAGAGGATGTAGTAGTATTCTGTTAGATATGATTCCAAGAAAGAGAGAAATGTTTTAAACCCTAACTTCAAGAAAGAGGGAGATTTTTTACTTTTTTTTTCCCTTGCTCATTAGCTTAAAAAAAGAAGATTTTATACAACAATCACGAAATTTGAGATAGTTATAGAAGAAAAACAAAAAATATAACGTTTAAGCTAAAATTTTACAAGAAACCAATAAGATGGAGAAAGAACTTACCTTCAAACTTGCATCTAACTAGAAGACTGTAGTTATTTTGGATGCTGACGATCTTTGGTAGTCCTTCGACTTTTGCAGTGTGAACGAACTCCATCACTCCATATGAAGTTTCATTGGAAACACCGATATAGCGTACCTAAAACAAATTGAGATGCCTTACAAATCACCTCAGTGATAAATAGATTACCCGGAATCGCCACAATCAGCCAGATTCAGTTTTCTTGTTATTATTTTTATTTTGTGTACGGTATAAACTTCCAAGACCTCTAACTTATGAAATTCATTGACTATTTGTCGGCATTAATTTTTTTATTTTGGCATAAATCAAAAACATTTAAAAATAAAAAAAATATGTCATAAGCATTAATTTAAAAATATTTTGGACTTAAATTATTTTATATTTTACCCTAATTGATAGTTCAAAAACAAATATGTTGGCATTAATTTATTTTTTATTTAAGTCCGAAATATAAAAAAATAATTTTTTCATTTTTAAATAGTTTTTATAAATTTTACTACATACGAATTTAAGTTTGAAGGCTCATGGCTCTTGAAATACATTGTTCTTATTAATTTAAGGACCCACAAAAATGTAAATTTGCTATATGCAATTGCCACTCTTAAAAGTGTAAGTAAAATCAAGGAATCTCAAGTTTACCAGTTCTGTTAAATTATTCACTAGACAGGTTTAGGAGCTGAGGATAGTGTTTCTACTCTGTTCATATCATTTGCTACTTTTTCGAACTTCTAGAAGTGGACACCAATGAGAAGCCGAGGCATAATTTTAGTTAAAAAAAGTATTACCTTCCCTTCATCAATAAGTTGCTGCATTGCCCTGAGCTGCTCCACAAATGGCACACTAGGCCTCCATTTTGATGGGTCATAAAAAAATTCGCCAAACAATGCCACATAGCGATCTGGCCTGAATCAAAGCAGTAAATTATTATCCAACACAAAAAAGCCTTCCAATATATCTAGTTTAAATTTCTGTAGCAGAAAGAGCAAAGGTATCAAAAGAGCGTTCTCGAGGTGAGCTCTCACTTTCATTCATAGGAGGGAGAGACTCTCATGTGATTTGAGAAGCTCTCACTCTCCACGGAGGCATGCACAGCTGAAACTTATAAGACTTGTAGGTTTTTCCTAGTAGAAACTTTGAACAAAATAATAACTCAATGTGTTTTCTTACTGAGATCAATCTAGTTTAAATCTTAGTAACAATACATGTGACAATTATCATGATGATGGTGTGGATGCGGAGTCTAATTAACATTACAAAGGCCAGTGGAGACCGGAACAATAAATATTCTTCGTTCATATAAATCCCACTAGCGTTCAATAATGCTTGTTCTTAACCCAAGAAGTCCTAAAATTTTGCTTTTAACTATTTGCGTATATTCTTTCATTTCTTGTTTTCTTTTCCCAAATAAATGTTGTAATTTCCATTAACTAAACGGACATTCAGTACAATAAAAAAGGTGAGGGCATATCCCCACTGTTACACAGATATTCATAATAATTTGCATATGTTTGGTTGACCCCATAAATACAATCTTAATATGAACTTTATATTCAATTTTATTGCCATCAACGCGAAATGACTACTAATTTGTACCTTTCCAATACCTTTTGATGACCTGAGATAGACTTCAACATGAGATGTTTCAAATTTAAACATCTTTAAACAACATCTTCTTCACACTGTCACAGAAATGTGAATTGGCAGGTGTAGAAATCTTCATTGGAAATTCCAAAGAATAATCAATAAATTATTTTTATCCTTACTTCATACAAGTGACCCGGGATTATATTGATAGACTAAATTAGATTAATTTAAACATGATAATAAGTAATAAACCTAAAGAAACTAAAACTTACCATTAAAGAGAGAGAAATTGTTCTTCAAATATATCAATTCATATCTTAGAGATTTGTTGTTTTTGAAGGATATATCTGTGGTTATACGAACTTTTGCATACAAACCAAACCCTTAAAGTTAAAATATAAAAGAACGTGAACAATAAAAGAACTTGAACAACAAAAATAAGGAGACAAGGACAAATGAAAGAACTGAGAAGGACAAAAATTCCATGGATGTCATGTGTTATTACAATCACACGACAGAATACTATCGGTGTCGTAATGATCAGTATGCCTATTAATTTTGACAAGATTCTATATGAATGGTAACTAGAGCAGGTACTGTTACATAACTTTCAAAGGGATATTAATATAGCTACCATACAATTGATCCTAAATCTTGATGGCTTTATTATCAAATTTGTCTTTGCATCACAAGCTGGAAAAGTGCATTTAATAAGTTTCTCTTCCATCGATGGAAGATTTTTGTGCCGTAATAGTACAGCCTCAATGGCTCATTCTTAGATGGAAGCAATATATGTTCACTTTTTATTCCATTGATGAAACACCAGGCCATGCTGCCACTCTCCTATCTTTGTCAGTTGCCACAGTATGTTTGACTGAAGCAAAACATAAACAATATAAAAGCGTTTGATGAATGTGTTTACCTAGATTTATCTATTCTCCAAATTAATTTATTACAATACAACAAAGGAAGGTGAGCCTGCATAATGACAACACAAGATTATATTAAAATGTTTGATAATCTAGCAAATAAAAAATGGTTAGTATTAACAAGAGAGAAAAGGAAGAGCATAAATTTATCTCATATTTTTTGGTATCAATTCTGATTGTTTTGACAAAACATTTTTGAAATCGAAATTGTTTACAATTTCACTTGATGATATCTATTGAGAAACAATATTTTCATTTTCATCCCTAGACCCCCATCCCCAACACCCAATATATATATGTATATCCCACCTTAGGTGTATATAAGCAATATAAAAAACTGATAAAAAAGATCACATAAAACCTTCTTCTACTAGATTTTCTGTCCTTGTAAAAAAGAACTGTACTGAAAGTTTGTAGACTAAGCGAAAACAATAATGGGCGCAAGATTCTTTTTTCTTTTTTTCATAGGCAGAAGATTAAGTACAAGCAAGTGGAGATGTTACGGAGAGACATTCTCCTTCCATGGATGAAAAACGAATCGAGGACTTAGGCAATCAAGTTTTACAAAGCCTTTTCAAATCCAAAAAAAAAAAGTTGAAGAGAGTGATGATGTCGGATTTTGTCAAGAAAGTCCAGTCTCAAACTCATTCAAGCTCCATATTGAATTGAAATAACGACTATATGGGGATAAATTTATAAAAAAATCAAATTTACTAAAAAATGTGAGAATTGAAAATGGTAGAATTGATATGGCTTGGTTACATCAATAATCAAGTAAAAGTGTGAACATACTTCAAGTTTTTGGAATTGACTGTAGTTATAAGTACGTACCAATGTATCTGCAGTAAATCAATGTAATCAGTGTTCAGACGCTTAAGGCTCTTTTCTACACTTTCTTTTATATTAGCAGCATCAACCCGCAATACTTTTGCATTGTCACGCAAATAACTTGAACGCTCTGAGTAACCACAAACTTTTGTAGCCAAAATAACCTACGCAGGAAGCAAAATGATGCATTATGTCACTTTCATGAAATCAAATCTGCAACATCTAGGAAGTCTTCAGCTATGATGATTATTAACTTCAGAAAGGGTCATAGTTTCTTCACATAGACAAAGTACGACGATACTTTCATGATGCATTATGTCACTTTCATGAAATCAAAATTTAGTTTCGGAAAGGTTTGACGATCCTTTTCGATCGACAGTCTGGGCATCAATTGACCAAGGCACATTAGTTCTCGGATCAAATTTTAGGAAAAACTTTTGATCGGGTTATTTATCAATCGGCTTACTGGTCTTCAATCAATCGTCCTAATGATAAAGCTCATATTATTTTCCAATAACAATTTTCTTTTAAAAGAAATTTTTTCAAATACTTTGGTTTGAAATATTATTTTTGGAAGGCAAAACTTGAGTAATTAGAAATTATTCTAAGCCCTTTCAAGAACAAATCTATGTCCTCTCAGGACTTATATGATCTATTTTCCTATGCCCTAAACATGTGATTAAGTATGCAGGTTCTGAGCAGCGTTCTTCATAAATAGATTCTCTGACTTCTTCAACGGCTGTAACCAAACTACCCAAGACACGAGCACATCACATCCCAAGACTCAAAAACGTAATTGACAACGCGTACTCACACTCTTAACAATGCTTATTTTAGGACACTTCAGCAGACAGGCCGATGTTGTATTTCAAGATCTAAGAGAAGATAAAACTTGCATTTATCAGTAGGGGATGAACAGATACATGCACTAGGTTGACAATTGTAGTTAAAATCAAAATAGGAGGCATGTTTTCAGATGGTATCACAACCCTAAATCAAAAAATTTAGGAACTGAATGAAGCAAAATTTACGGATTAATGCACTCAATAAGACTGAAGATTTTTTGTAAGACAAATTTAGCAATGTCTATCTTGGTGGATAGAATACTAGAATGAGAAGAATATTAATAGCCAATCATCCAGCATCAATGGAGAGTACCTTATCGCGAGGTTGAGACTTCAGCCAGCTTCCGACATACAGATCTGTTTTTCCTTGCGTCTCTTTTCTCATTGGGATTGGATACTTGTGGACAGGGGAGAGAAAGATAAACTCAATACTGACAAAGTTGCTGACTGTGACTAGCAGTATATAATAGACAATGAGAGAAACAGAAAAAAATTGATAAAACTCGTGCTTATAAAATAAAAAGTAGTAGTCTTCCTTCCAATAGATCTATGTACCATATACACATCCGTAAAATGCAACTAATTTTAAGAGACAAAATCCGAAAGGAAAGTGCATTTTTACAATGAAACGTATCATGTTAGATTCCTTTCCATGTGTAATGTTTGGACTTGCCAGAAAATTTAAAAGGAAAATTGAAGGAAAGCTTATAAAATTTTAGCTCAACTCAACCCAAGAAACGCCATATAGCAAACTCTTACAGGTTCACTTTTCATCCATGAGGGACACATTGAAAAGGTCAAGCATTTGGTAAATTGCCAAAAATGGATGAATAAAAAATCAGAACATAAAACTGTTTACTTCGACATATTGGTCCAAGATTTTGACAAGTTCTTGTGAAGTGGGCATATATCACATGCTCAAAATTGGTGGGGAAAGTTGTCCAAAAAGTGGTGTTTTGAGTTAGTTACTCTGCGAGACATGTGACATCGCAAGAACTTAAGATACAAATAGCAGACCCAAAAAGGTATAGAAGACATTTAGCATACATTGGTCAATGGAAGCACCAAGTAGATGTTACTCCTGTAATTATGAAAGCCCATAGAAAGCCGTTGAAGAGGATGACCCGACGCCAACCAAACCTCTTTGTGATTTCAGCTCTTCTATTCTATTCTTAGTGCTAGTATTTACTATTTACATTTGATGGTATGCTTGTTTAGTGCTTCTTTAGCTGAAACTTTTATTTTAAGTAATCATAATAAAAATAATACCTTGTATTTTGGTTGTAACTCCATTCAAGTAAAAGTTTTGTTTGTTTAACACAAAGAGAGAAAAAAACATACAAATTGGCTTGTATTTATTCCATCTGGTGACTACATTTTACTTAATTTGAAAGGAAAGCAAGCTGTAGAAATTGTTAAAAATCATGCAGAAGAACTTACAGCCTCAGCAGTGTCTAAAGCATTAATCCCACGGTCAAATGCATAACTAAGAATTTCATGAGCCTCTTTTTCTGTGTTCTGTTCCCCAAATGTCATCTGAAATGTAATAAAGATGAAGTCATCATCAAAGAAATCAGACCCAACCTATAAATCAATAGTCTAAGCATAAAAAAATACCCCCTCCGTCCCATATTAATAGTCCATTTTCTCAACCTTTAGTCGTCCCCAAAATAGTTGTCTAGTATCGAAACATACCCTTATCGCATTGAATTGGTAAAATAAGAATTACTCTATTATGGACCCCCTAAAGACTAGACAAAGACGGTTAACAATGGAGACTAATGTACTGCCAATATAATAAATCTAACAAAATTCAATCCCTTAAAAAGTATGAAAATCAAACATGAACTGTTACTGTGGGTCGTACCAAGTATTTTTAACTTAAACAGACCCAACAATGCAGGCGGGAGAAAAACAAATAAAAAACAATGGGATTTAACTTTATCATCAATGGAGCCATCAAGAAGCAAAAATATGGCAAGCCACAAAAAAAAAAATGGAACAGGGTTAGTTTCATCTTTGTGTGTTTGGGAATATTTAACCATTTTTTTTTTTGCAAATTTAAAAATTGCCCATTTTGTGGAATTAAATTTTATGGGAAATGTAAACATTACATTGTTGAGATAAGGCCCAATTCAAGCAATTGATTGGAATTGACAAGACAAAAGAAATTTGTAGGGAAAAAAAGCACTTACAGTTCCAAGAGTGATTTCACTGAGTTGAAGGTCGGAGTCTCCCAGCTTCCTGTACTGCAACGCGCTCTGCTGGGCGGTGGGGGTGGCCGTGGCGGCGGCGATGGTGGTGGTGGTGGTGGTTTTCTTGGGAGGTGAAGAGAAGAGTTTGGTTTTGGCATTGAGAGGATGCAGAGTGGAGATGGAGCGATTGTTGTTGCAGAGAGAGGAAGGTATTGCAGGCCATGTCCAAGACGAGGCCATTACCATACCTCCTTTGCCTTATCAACTACCCGGGAGTCAGACCGTTGATATCAACAGCAAATCTTTTTCTCCCTAGTGAGAGAGGGAGGGAAAGGAATCATCTCCATTTGACCTCTCACTGCACCCTCTCCATGGGCTGAGATAAAGCCACGTTTCTGAAATGCTGCATGTGGGTTCCAGTTGATAGGGGTGGACAAAAATACGGCCAATCCTAAAGTCCAATCCGGTCATTATACTGTGGATCGGTTTTATTATAGATTGGATTGGACATGGATCCAAAACCCCCCAATCCGACATTTTACGGATTGGATTCCATTTTTGAAAATCCGGTCCAGTCCGATAATGTTCACATATATTTTTTATTATTTATATTAATAATATATCACATAATATATTATTTTAAAATTATATTACTTAAAATTGAGAATCTTGTCAATTTTACTTAATTAAACTATTTTGAATTGAGGAATTTACTTAATTTCACTCAATTAAATTCAATTTCACTAATTTAAAATAAGAATTTTTATCAATTTCACTCAATTTCATTCAATTTAATTACTTTGAGTTGGGGATTTACTCAATTTCACTCAATTGCAATTCTATTAAACTATTTTAAATTGAAGAATTTACTCAATTTCACTGAATTGAAGTCAATTTCACTACATTGAATTGGGGGTTTTATCAATTGAACTACTTCAAATTAGGGATTTACTCAATTAAACTTAATTTCACTCAATTTCAATACTTTGAGTTGGGAATTTTATCAATTTCACTCATTGAACTCAATTAAACTACTTTGAATTGGTGAATTTACTCAATTAAAGTTAATTTCACTAATTTAAATTGGGAATTTTTATCAATTTCACTCAATTGAAGTCAATTTAACTACTTTGAGTTGAAGATTTACTCAATTGAACTTATTTTCATTCAATTTCACTACTTTGAGTTGGGGATTTACTCAATTTCACTCAATTGCAATTCAATTAAACTACTTTAAATTGGAGAATTTACTCTATGTCACTTAATTGAAGTCAATTGTACTACATTGAATTGGGGGTTTTATCAATTGAACTCAATTAAACTACTTTGAATTAGAGATTTACTCAATTGAACTTAATTTCACTTAATTTCAATACTTTGAGTTGAGAATTTTATCAATTTCACTCATTGAACTCAATTAAACTACTTTGAATTGAGGAATTTACTCAATTTCACTCAATTAAAGTCAATTTCACTCAATTAAAGTCAATTTCACTAATTTAAATTGGGAATTTTTATGAATTTCATTCAATTGAAGTCAATTTAACTACTTTAAGTTGGAGATTTACTCAATTGAACTTAATTTCACTCAATTTCATTACATTGAGTTGGAGATTTAGTCAATTTCACTCGGTTGCAATTCAATTAAACTACTTTAAATTGGAAAATTTACTCAATTTCACTACTTTGAATTGGAGGTTTTATCAATTAAACTACTTTAAATTGAAGATTTACTCAATTAAACTTAATTTCACTCAATTTCAATACTTTGAGTTGGGAATTTTATTCATGATGGCTCTAAGGTACGTTTTCCTAAAAAAAGAAACCGTAAGAAATCTGATATTTGGGATCATTTCATAGAAGTTTCTGATAATGATGGAGGAGGTGTTTCATGTAAGTATTGTAATCAAAATTATAGTTGGATAAGTGATAATGGAACTACTACTTTTAGAAAACATACTTTAAAGTGTTCAAAGTATCCTTACAATCGTGATAAGAGGCAAACCACTTTATCATTTCAAGCAATAAATGAAGAAGACGGTGACGGTAATTTGGTTGTTTGGAAGTTTGACCAAGAACTTGGTAGATAAGCCGTCAATAAAATGATAATTATAGATGAGTTGCCTTTTAGTTTTATCGAGCGTGAAGGTTTCCGCAATCTTCTTAAAGTGTTGCAACCTAGGTTTAAACTACATTCACGTAGGACAGTGGCAAGAGATTGTTTGATCTTGTATGCTAAGGAGAAAAATAAGATTAAGGGTTTATTAGCTATATCAAACCAAATAATTTGCATCACTACGGATACATTGACCTCACTCCAAAATATTTCTTACATGTGTCTAACAGCTCACTTTATTGATAAGGGTTGGAAATTACACAAGATGATTCTTAACTTTTGTGTAGTTTCGAGTCACAAAGGTAAAACGATTGGTGATATGGTGGATACTTGTTTGATTGAGTGTGGAATAGATAAACTTCTTACACTTACTGTTGACAATGCAAGTTCAAATGATACCGCTATTAGCTACTTAAAGGAGAGCTTTAATAGAAAAAGTGAATCTTTTATTTTAGCCAAGTTCAAATGTTGTCGTTGTGTTAGATCTTCGCTTCAAGTTGGATTATGTGCGTTTTTGTTATTCCCAAGTTATTGATTTTAACAAAGTGAATGATTAAATTAATAAGGTAATGACGGTTTTAAATCGGATTTATCTTGAGTATGCAAACTTTGGGGGTATTTCATCTTCGAATCAAGTTTCTAATTCAATGGAAGTTGATAAATCAAGTAGTGGAAGTGGTCGTGCAAGTAGTAGTTCAAGTGTAACTGACATAGCACAAATGACATTTTTGGAACATTTGGAGAAACTAGGAAATGGGGGAAAGAAATCGGAAGTGGAAAGGTATTTGAAAGAAAGAAAAGTCAACTTTTGACATATTGAATTGATGGAAAGTAAATTCTTCAAGGTATGAAATTCTATCAAAAGTTGCACGTGACATCCTAGCTATTCCTGTTTCAATTGTTGCTTGGGGGGGGGGGGGGGGGGGGGGGGGGCTCGTGTTCTTAATCAATTTCGTAGTTCTCTTTCTCCTAAAGTTGTTGAAGCCTTGATTTGTGCACAAAATTGGTTAAGTGCCTCACGAGTGCCATTCAAATTGAAGCACAATTGGACAAAATGGAAGCACTCGACTCTTTTTATGTTGAATAAAGTATGTTTTATTTTTTCACTATAAATTAAATATGTTTTATTTATTCACTATAATTTATTTATAATTATTTGTTAATAATTAACCAAATTCAATTTTACTTTTGTAGCCATAACTAGTATTTGAGGACTTTTGAAGGTAGTACCGGAGTGCGTGCAATTGCACAAGGGGTGGTGCTAGTGCAGTTTCATTTGTTGTTGAATTTGTAATTTTCTTTATTCTTTTTGAGTTGTTGGATTGATATTTCAGTGTGCTACTATTATGTTTTTAAGTCCTTATGCTACTGCACTTAATAAGTTAATATACTGGGCTGTTTTTTTGTGTTTTGAGCAATTTGAGGCCACTATAGTTAATGCATTACTTCAATTTTATGTTTTAACTTTAGGTATTTGTCTTTTTTGAGGCCATTGGGCTCATTTGTTATGACATTCAATTTTGTGTTCTGAGCAATGTTTAAGCCATAACAAATAGAGATGTAATGACTTATCAATGCCATAATTTGTTACTTTGTACAAATGAAGGTGGTTTGACACTTATTTACACAATAGGCTAATTTGTTGTTTTCTTATTTTATGATTCTTTATATTTCAATCCGCGAAACCGATCCAAACCAATCCGGTTCACCACGGTTTGGTTTAGATTGGTTTCGTTTGACAAATGGATTGGATTGGTTCCGAAAATTGGAAATCCGGTAGTAGTGGATTGGATCCAAAATATCCTCAATCCGGTCCAATCCGATCCGTGTCCACCCCTACCAGTGTATGAGTTTCTTGGCACGTCGACAATGGTAAAAGATATTTCTGTCATTTTACATCTTTTTGAATACACATATATAAAATATTATTTTGAAAATGACCAAATTTGAAAGTCCCAAAATATGATATGATGATAATGGTGGTCGTCAAAATAGGTAAGAAGAAGAGCAACATGAGGATGGGGATGAAAGAGAACATGAAGAGGAAAATATAGTTGAAGGGGAGGAGCATGAGGATAAAGGAGAACATGAGGAGGAAAAGACAGTTGAAGGGGAGACGCATGAGGATGATGAAGTGCAAAGCTCTCCCATTATCTCCTTACCAGAACTCACTCCCAGTTATGAGAATGTTGCGGTAAATGTTGATGCTCCCCAAGTGCCCATTGAAGATGTTGTGACTCTAGTGACTTATGAGCCTATTCAGCTTGAATCAAACTTGGAGGCCAATTTGGAAAAAGGAAGTGGCAGTCTGCAAACTGAGCCAAAAAAATATTAAGAATATTCTAGTCATGTATAGAGGGGGGTTAAGTTGGAACAGTTGGCCGAGCATCAGATTGAATTGTTGGAATTTCCAATGAATAAAATTCCCCATACAATTATCCACCATGATGTAACAACATAAATTTCTATGATGCAGAGATGTTCTGGTCCGAATGTACGGGGATGATTTGACAAGGCCTCACCTCCAGACATTATTCAAGAGGAATTGTGTTATTAGTTCGATGCGTATCAATGTGATCTTTATAAGTTTAGGAAAAATCTGAATTGGTTAATATTACTTGTAACTTCACACCATTAATGTAATATGGCAAAGTTTTCAATATTTGAATTGGTTGCTAGGATGTCGATTTCTTCGGGAAATAAATTGAACAATGAGATCGGAGACCAGAAGGGACATTACTACTTCCCCAGTAATGTGATACAGCTGATGGCAGAGGTGTATAATATACTCAGGAAGAGGAAGAGAGCATCAATAATTGAGGCCATAAAACAAGTGTGCAATGATGTGATGACAAAACTGTCATGTCCTATCAGGGACCGTTCCAAGGAAAGAACATTGGTTAGTTAATGTTTATTTACACATTTATAACCCAATATATGATAAATTATTTTTAAATATTGGTTGTTTCAATATTGGTTAGTTAATGTTTGTTTACACATTTATAACCTAAGCTTTGTGACTCGTATACCTTTGTCAGATTTTCTTCCCGGCTTGTTTGAGTGATCATTGGCTTCTATTGGTAGTTAACCATAATTGTAAAAGGGTGGACTATATTTGCTCACTCCATAGCCATAAATATAAGCAATACGCGTCTTTTTGTGGTATGGGCATTTATTATCTGGTAAAATATAGCATTACTTATTCGTTATTTCATAGTCATAATATGGTATCCTTTTGTTACTGCGTAAAAGGAGTTTGTTGAAATCTGGACCGGAGAAAGTTTAGAAAAATACCAGGTGAACATCCCTCCAAAAATTCCCCATCAACCCGATATGTAAGCTCTCCCTTTATATGTGTAACTAAAGCGTTACATGTCATGTATCAGTGTTTCTTATGTGTAATTTATGTAATTTGTTTGGCCTAGAACAAGTTGTGGGGCTTTTGTAATTAGGTTCATGTAAGCCTGAACAGGGGAAGGACTATCGACAGAATTCCTCAATGTAACTAAACTCCATCGTTGCAATTCATTAATATTAGAAAACATAAATTAATTGCATATAGCACCGTGGTGTTGGAGTTCTGCGATCCGAACTCTTATTGGAATTGCTTGATTCCCCCACTAATGTAGTCAGGGGGGCAATTGTCGATGCCGCTGCAGACCATTCTGATAGGTATAACTTGTATGCCACGTGGATATAAGGGTTGTCAACCAGCTAATTTCTATCAGGACTCTACTTGTTAGCAGGATACCTACGGGTAGCTATCACAATCTTATTAGAATACCTACGGGTAGCTATCAAGATATCTACGGGGGGCATAACTCTATCAACATCACCGCATTAAAAACCCTATAAATATAGGGTCGGGGTCAACATAAAGAGGTACGCAATAATCACCCACCATTACTCCTGCAATATTTCTCTGAACGATCCAAGTTCTAACTTGACCGTCGGAGCCTATTTGGCCGGTACCCCACTGATACCTCTTCCGGTCACTATTTGTTCTTTTTGACAGGAACGCCATCATTTTCTACCTGACCATTCTACGCATCATCAGTTGGCGCCGTCTATGGGAAGCGACAACTTCTTACTTCCAGAAAGCATTAGAATGGTCCAACTACGAAGCAAAAGTAAGGTGGGTGATGCCTCTGGACAATCCAGAGATCCTCTCATTCAACCCAATGATCTCTTGCTCCCAACCAACCAAGGAGTACCACCGACCCATATCGGTCTACCTTTAGTGCATCCTCCTCGACCTGATGGCCAAGAGGATGCACGTGTTTCATTGGGAGAGCAAGAAGTTGGCGATGACAGGTCATCACACAACTCTGAAAATTCCCAAAATTCAGACCCAGTCAGACAAGGCGATCCTACAAAACATGTAGCGATATTAGAACAACAGGTTCAAACTCTAGCCCAAGGGATCGTCCAAGTGATCCAGCAGACCCAGCAGAACGCTTTGCTTTTTCAACTACTGGCTGGTCCCATTCTTCCCGCCCCGGATACGACATGACATAATAATTTGGAAGAGGGGGCAGAGCATAGCCACAACCAGAATCAACGGAGGATAGTGATCCGGAGCACCCGACAATGCAAGACTCCCGATGATCTTACAGAAGCCGCGGGTGTGGATCAACAGATCCAAGATCTGAAAGCACAGATGGAAGATATGGCATAGACAATGAAGGGCAAAAGCCCCGCTATTATGGATGAACTCCTACAAAAGACTAATTCCCCCTTTGATGCTTTGGTGATGAGTGTTCCCCTACCTAAAAAGTTCAAGATGCAACAGTTGGAGAACTTTGATGGGTCCAAGGACCCTCTTGACCACTTGGAGACTTTTAAGGCACTCATGCATCTATAGGTTGTCCTAGATGCTTTCATGTGTCGGGCTTTTCCCATCACCCTAAAGGGGTCAGCCCGGGTCTGGTTCAACAAGCTGAGACTCGGTTCTATTCGTGACTTCGACGAGTTAAGCAGGAAATTTATCAGGCACTTTATTGTTGGGCGGAGACACAGGAAGCCCGCCACCTACCTGCTAAACGTCAAACAGGATAAAAGAGAGTCGTTTCGAGATTATATAAGCCAGTTCAATACTAAGATGCTCTAGGTTGATGAGGTTAATGATAACGTGGCAGTGACAACCTTCATGGGAGGTCTTCAGTCTTCTAGGTTTCTTTTTTCTTTATCAAAAGAACCGCCCGAGATGATGGCAGAACTACTTGTTAAAGCCCAGAAGCATATGAATGCGGAAGATGCCATGAATGCCCGAAAAGGAAAAGGGACTAAAGAAAAGAAGGTGGAGAAAAAGAGACCAGCAATAACTACCAGGGACGAGAGAGAAGCTAAAACCCGGAGAACCCAACCGACTGTTGACAGGTCATTTCGACCTCCAAAGAGACAGGATAAGTTCACTAGCTTCACTCCGTTGAACAAGCTGATAGGCGAGATCCTTTTTCAGATACAAGACGATCATTCATTATCCTGGCCACCCAGGCTGAAGTCGGATCCATAAAAAAAGGCGCGCGATAGGTTTTATCGCTTTCATCATGACCATGGACATACGACAGATGAATGCATCGACCTCAAAAATCAGATTGAGAGCCTGATCCAGAGAGGGCGTTTGAGCCGGTTAACGACCAATGGCGATAAAGGAAAAGGCCGACAGGATGCTCCCCGAAAAAGTCGCACACCAGATAAACAGCCGGTTAGGGTGATCAATGTGATTTCTGGAGGTGGAGAAACAAGCTCATCCCGAAAAGCTCATGCGAGAAGGGCTAGAAATATGATGGAGGTTCAAGAGGTGGATACCTCTACTCCACCTTCCAAATCACCACGACTAGAAAAGCAGGTCATTACCTTCACTGACGATGATGCACGGGGAGTACAACATCCCCATGATGACCCACTGGTAATTACCGTGGCAGTGGCCAATTTTACTATCCGACGGGTGCTGATCGACAATGGATGTTCTGCAGATTTGCTATTCTCTGAAGCTTTCAACAAGATGGGTATAGGAAGAGACCAGTTAAAGCCATCCAAATCGCCTCTAGTCGGTTTTCCTGGAGAGAAGGTTTCTCCACTGGGGATAGTGACCCTTCCTCTCACTGTAGGGGTGGCTCCAAGACAGCTTACCATCATGGTAGATTTTTTTGTAGTGGATTGCCCTTCCACCTACAATATCATTCTCGGAAGTACAACTCTTAATGCATTGAAAGCAGTAACTTCAACTTACCACTTGCTAATGAAGTTCCCAACTGATCATGGTCTAGGAGAGGTAAGAGGAGACCAAGCTATGGCACGGGAATGCTACGCAGCCGCTCTAAAAGATAGAAGGTCACAGGAATCACTTACTATCGAAGGTCTCGAATCAGTCTCAAGTCAAAATACTCCCCGACCAGAGCCAGTAGAGGACCTCATAGAGGTAAGCTTGGAAGAAGGCGAGAACCGAAAAACAGTAAGCATCGGGTCTCTGCTCCCCGATGATGTTAAGGATCAACTTATTCGATTCTTAAAACAAAATCAAGACATGTTTTCCTGGACACATGAAGATATGCCGGGCATTAATCCTCAAGTTATGCAACATCGCCTGAATATGGATTCTACTGCCAAGCCTGTAAAGCAGAAGAAAAGAACGTTTGCCCCAGAGAGGAATGCATCTATAATGTAGGAGGTTGACAAACTTCTAAAGGCGGACTTCATTCGAGAGGTCCACTACCCCGACTGGTTATCAAATGTGGTCCTAGTAAAGAAGGCGAATGGAAAATGGAGGCTCTGTGTCGACTTTACAGATTTCAACAAAGCATGTCCAAAGGATAGTTTTCCGTTACCAAGAATTGACATGTTGGTAGAGGCTACTTCAAGGAATGAACTACTTAGCTTTATGGATGCATATTCGGGTTACAATCAGATCCCCATGCACCCTCTTGACTGTGAGAAAACATCTTTCATCACCGACCGAGGCATTTACTACTATAAAGTCATGCCCTTCGGGTTAAAGAACGCTGGAGCTACCTACCAGAGATTGGTCAACAACATGTTCAAAGATCAAATTGGAAGGAACATGGAGGTCTACGTAGATGACATGTTAGTTAAGAGTGTCAAGAAGGAGAATCATTTGGCGGACCTCGAAGAAGTTTTTGATGTGTTTCAAAAACACCAAATGCGCCTTAACCCAACCAAGTGCATTTTTGGTGTATCATCAGGAAAGTTCTTGGGGTTCATGGTCAGTAGAAGAGGCATTAAGGCCAATCCGGAAAAGATTCGGGCCATCCTGGACATGAAGTCTCCCCAGTCAACCAAAGATGTACAGCGGTTGACGGGAAAGGTGGCTGCCCTCAACAAGCTAATTTCTTGAGCTACTGACAGATGTCTTCCCTTCTTCAAGGTGTTTAAAAAGGCATTTGAGTGGACCCCTGAGTGCGAACAAGCGTTTGTGGATTTGAAGAATTATCTCGCTTCTCCACCCCTGTTGGCCCGACCAGTACCAGGGGAACAACTTCTACTTTACTTAGTTGTTTCCCTAACAGCAGTGAGTTCTACCTTGAGGAAAGACGATAGGTCTATTCAGAGACCAATCTACTACACAAGTCGAGCCCTATGAGGAGTAGAAGAAAGGTACCCAGTAACGGAAAAGTTGGCATTCGCCCTAGTTATTTCTGCTAGGAGATTAAAGCCATACTTTCAGGCTCATACGATAACAATCCTTACTGATCAACCACTCAGGCAGGTGCTCCACAAGCCGAAAACATCCGGTCGCCTGGTGAAATGGTCGATTGAGTTGGGAGGGTTCGACATCCGCTACAAGCCCAGAGCAGCGATTAAGGGACATGCACTTGCAGATTTCGTGGCAGAGTTCACCTATCCTCCAAAAGAAGCCCCTGAAGTTGCTGAAGAAATACTCATTCTTGAGGCAGAAGGACCAATAGACCCAGAAGTGCTCTGGACATTATATGTGGATGGTTCAATCCAACTCGCAGGCGAGTGGGGCAGGTTTGCTCTTAATCACTCCTGGGGGGAGAAAGATTCCATTACGCCATTCGGTTCAAGTTTAAAGCTACCAATAACGAAGCAAAGTATGAAGCTTTGATAGCAGGACTCTGAATAGAGCAAACCTTGCAGGCGCCCTACCTAAAGGTCAACACCGACTCCCGACTGGTTGCAGGCCAAGTCAATGGGGAGTATGAGGCGAAAGGAGAAAAAATGAAGGCTTACCTACTGAAGGTAAATGAATTGATCGGTCAATTCAGAAAATGCGTAATCTTCCCAATACCAAGATAAGAGAATGGTCATGCAGATGCCCTTGCCCGTTTAGCTATAGCTATTGAGACAGAGGATGATATATTTCCCTTGGAACATTTACATCAGCCAAGTATTCACCAGAAGGAGACTACAATGATCATGCAAGTGGAACAAGGTATGGAATGGGCACAACCTATCATCAAGTATATCCAGGATGGGGAATTACCGAAAGACCGAATGGAAGCCCGAAAGATAAGGCTTCGTGCCACCATATATGCTCTCATCAATGGAGTTCTTTATAAGAGGAGTTTTTCTCTTCCATACTTGCATTGTGTCTCTACTACGGTGGCAAACTATATCCTCAAAGAGATTCATGAGGGCTTATGTGGAAACCATGCAGGGGCAGATCTCTAGCCTATAAGGCTATAAGACAAGGGTACTACTGGCCGACAATACAAAATGACGCATTACAGTACATGAAGAAATGTGACAAGTGCCAGCGATTTGCTAATGTCCCCGGAATTCCAGTGGAGGAATTAACACCCATGACTGGGCCATGGCCTTTTGTTCAGTGGGGAATCGACTTGGTTGGCCCATTACTTCAGGGTAAGGGTCAAACCAAATTTGCAATAGTAGCGATTGACTACTTCACTAAATGGGTGGAAACACAACCACTAGCCCGAATCACTGCCAAGAATGTCAAAGACTTCACCTGGAAGTCAATCATTTGCAGATTCAGCGTTCCCCGGGTCATAGTGTCTGACAATGGAAAACAGTTTGAAGGAAGTGTATTCCGAGAGTTTTGTTCAGGTCTGGGAATAAAAAACCACTACTCTTCTCCTAGACACCCACAGGCTAACGGGAAGGCAGAGGTTGCCAACATAACAATTCTTAGGATGATCAAAAAGCGTTTGGAGAAAGCCAAGGGGTTATGGCCTGAACAGCTGCCCGCTATACTATAGGTTTACAGGACTACTGCCTAAACACCCACGGGTGAGACCCTTTTTCTCCTTGCTTTCGGTAGTGAGGATGTGACCCCAGTTGAAATCGGGTTGGAAATTTATAGGACAAGTCACTATTATCCATAACATAATGAAAAGGAATTGGCAGTCAGCTTAGATCTGATTGAGGAAAGGAGGGAGCAAGCCCATATGAGGGTTTCTGTCTACCAACAAGCAATGTCACGATATTATAATGCACGGGTAAGACAAAGAAGATTTCATCCAGGAGACCTTGTCCTACGGCAAGTCACCCCACTCACCAGCAACCGTGAAATTGTGAAAATGAGAAAACTGGCTCCCAACTGGGAAGTCCCTTACAGGGTAACCCGCACATACCCGCAGGGGGCATACTGGCTAGAGACCCTCCAGGGAAAGCAGCTACCCCATCATTGGAATGCGCAACACTTGAGGAAGTATCACCAGTAAAAGTGGAAAGGTAGCATCAGGGTTAGCTTAGGCTACCCTCTATTTTCTTTTCTTTAGCATCATTTTGAGTAGTTTCATTTACTTAGATTTAGTTTGCAATAAGCCATTGAGCATTCTATAGTAGAAGTTATTTAATTTACATTAATTGTTAGAGTGGTTATCCCGCCAATTATCAATAAAGAGAATTCTTTTTCTACAATTCTTGAGCACCTACTCTGTTATCATAAACATATTCTTCCACCCAAAAAATGGGTCCCCTAACATAAAGGGGGGGGGGGGGGCTAAGTGAAGCTCGGGGTTATAATCTTATTATTGAAAGGATATGGCTGAGTGAAGCCCAAATCTTATAAATAAAAAGGGTAAAATTACTACTCATCTTCTCACAAAAATTGCCTTAATATGAAAGGTCAAGTTTTTCCTACATAAATCAAGGATCAAGGTTTATAAACATCGTTTCATTCATAAAATTTCAAAGTACATCAAATGAAAATGAAACATCATAGCGACACTACAAGATTTCAACATAGAAAAAGAAAAAGAAACAACTACTGCCTACGACGTCCACTAGGATTGAATCCTGTGAAATCCTGTGCTGGATAAAAAGCAGTCGTCTGCTCGCGGAGATCCTCAAAACCACTAAGGTAATATACCAATTGTTGCTCCTAGAGCTCAAGGGAGTGTCTGAATTCCTCAACTGCAGCAATCCTTGCTTCGCCCAACTATTAAGCCAAAAGAGAGGCATGTTCCTCTTCTGCCCTCTTGAGGTCAGACTCATAAGTCCCCTTTAGCTTGTTGATCTCCTCCAGTCGGGTAGTCTCAAGCTGTTGGTGTTGACGCTCATAGTGGACCCGAAGCTCGTTGATCTCCGCTTGATGATTGACAGCCATTTGATTTCTCTCAGACTCAGGTCCCATGCATCTATGGGCTATGTACCTGCCTCGGGTCAAATTCTGCAAAAAGAAAAATGGGTCAACATATAAAATATCAAAAGCGGACCATGAATAATGCAGATATACTAACCCATCCTGCATCAAGGAAAGATCTCCGATAAGCCTCTACAACAGAGTCATTCTCATTCTCCAATGACCGAAGGTCCTCATCCATCAAAGCGCCCATGAGTTTTTCAGTCGCTACCTGCACGCTTGACATCATGGTATCACCCGATAAAGACTCGGACTCAGGAACGAAGGAAGGGGTGGACATCTCAAAAATGGGCCTAGGTCGCGGAGACTGGTTGAAAGTAAGCGGTCCAGAGAACTGGTTGAACCCAGTATGAATGACAGCCCCCCTGCTCTTAGTATTTGAATCAAGATCCAAGGTCCTAACGGGACTAGAGGATGCTCTCGTCATCATCTGGTGAGAGGGAGAAGAACCTTGGCCAGGCAGGGAGGAGGAGAAGCGGGGAATCGGTGGCGACAAACCTGTCTTGCGCTTTTCATTTTAAAAGTTATCAAACACATCCTAGGGAAACCACTGAGATCCCCCTGTGTACACAATAAAATATTGGTATTTGAGATAAAGTAAATAAGCAACACTAAAATAAATAAAAATAAATAAATGAATATACCTGCACTGGAACTGGTGGAAGGAGCCCGACTCCCGCCAACTGTCGGGGGTGAATCAAGATCTCTAGTCGCTCAACTCCCACCAACTATCAGGGATGAACCAAGATCTCCAAGAGTAAAAAAGCCTGACTCCTGCCAGAAAGTGGGGGAGGACTGGAGAATGCCCGACTATCGGTCGTCGGAGGAGCAAGGGAGGTCTGACTAGAGTTAACAGTTACCCGACGTCTTCCAGATGCCGGAGAATGGAGCTCCGGATGTGATGGTAAAACTGACAAACTCCCACTCGAAGAGTCAGAGAAAGGGGGTACGGGTGGGAGATTAGGGCTTCCACGAAGGCCAAGACAATATCCTGACAGAGCGCTTGAATAAAAAAAAGACTCTTCCTTATGCCGGGCCACGAAAATTTTTGCACTCTTCAATCTCCCCTTCATATTCTTTTTCTCTTCCGGTGAAAGAATGGATAGCTTCTTTTTCACTACAGAAGAGAAGAGAAGATGTGTTAAAAATAAAAATAAATAAATAAATCTTACCCGTTTCATTAAGATCACCCGCTTCCTTTGGAACAGACGGACCATTGTCCTCGCCTTTGATCACATCCAGAAACTCCAATCCGTTGCCTTTAGCGTGGAAGAAACGACTCCACCAAAGCTTTGGATTGTCACCATTCTCCTATGGAAAGCCCTTTGCTGCAATTAAAAAATTGGCCTAGGCACCATTGCGCTAGATGTAGTAGCAAGAGAGAAATTCTTAAAGAGACATGGATCCATTTCTGCACAGGCACCATAGAAGGGGAGCCCCTAGTATAGCCTTCCAGACATTCGGATAGAGCTGGGAAGGGATGAGACCAAAATGATCCAAGATCTCTCTCGACAGTCGGGGAAGCGGGAGGCGTAGCCTAACATCAAAATATGAGTTATAGAGAAACATCCCATGTGGAAGGGAGTGGTGCGCCTTTTGATTTAGACCCGGACAATTTAGCATGGTTGGATGGACAGTGGAAATTACGTCCCCTACATTTTTTGGTGCCATAGAATATTATTATAAAAATATTTGGGTAAAATAAAATAAAAAATAGACCAAAAAAGAGGAAGATGCAAACTACAAAAAAGAAAGAAAATGGAAACTGATAAGAGCAAGCAAAGCAAATTAAGAAGTGGGATAGAAAGAAGTTGGTAGAGAGAGCTATGAATTGGAGGTGTTATCGTATTAGTATTTATAGAGAAAATAAATGACCGATGGATGAAAGTATCCGTTGATTAATATGACCGTTGCTGCTCATTTATTTGAAATTGAAAATGGGCTATTCAAACTCATCAACTTCGGTCATGTCATTATGTACCTAGTAAGGAGGGGTAACTAGGCGCGTGCATTGGCCATTGTCGGGCGTGATTGTCACGCCAGCCTCCCCTCTCTCCTACATTTTACTCCCTCGCACAGACACGTGTAAAATGCCTACAATAGGATTAAGCTGGAAGGGAGGAAAGCTTGCCCACCATTTTTTACTTTTCTTTTCTATATATATATATGTATATACAAAGATGACGAATCATCAGTTGGCACCATTGTCGGGCGTGATTGTCATGCCAGCCTCCCATAAGGGTTTTTTTCTCTCTTCTAAATTTTACTCCCTCGCACAGACACATGTAAAATGCCTACAATAGGAGTAAGCTGGAATGGAGGAAAGATTGCCCACCATTTTTGAATTTTATTTACTATATATATATATATATATACAAAGATGACGAATCTGAGTAGTAGAAATTAATTGGCTTTTCCCCCACAAAAATTTACTTAATTATTTAAGAGTCCCTATTTGAAAGTTTTCTATAATTAGTAAAATGACCTTTTAATTCTTAAAGAATATTTTTAAGGGATTGTATTTTACTTTAAATATATATATATATATATATATATATATATATGAGAAAATTGCAATAGTTCACCAAAAAGGGGAGATTTTGTTCCCTAAAACCGTCAAGCGAATTTGGGAATAGGAGGCAACTGATAGGTATAACTTGTATGCCACGTGGAGATAAGGGTTGTCAACCGGCTAATTTCTATCAAGACTCTACTTGTTAGCAAGATACCTACTGGTAGCTATCACAATCTTATTAGAATACCTACGGGTAGCTATCAAGATATCTACGGGGGGCATAACTCTATCAACATCACCACATTAAAGACCCTATAAATATATGGTCTGGATCAACATAAAGAGGTACGCAATAATCACCCACCAT
Source organism: Cornus suecica (assembly GCA_963922005.1). Classification (NCBI taxonomy): domain Eukaryota; kingdom Viridiplantae; phylum Streptophyta; class Magnoliopsida; order Cornales; family Cornaceae; genus Cornus; species Cornus suecica. The sequence goes on from OY998241.1 coordinate 18,625,051, forward strand.
TACTCCTGCAATATTTCTCTGAACGATCCAAGTTCTAACTTGACCGTCGGAGCCTATTTGACCGGTACCCCACCGGTACCTCTTCCGGTCACTGTTTATTCTTTTTGACAGGAACGACATCGTTTTCTACCCGACCATTCTACGCATCATCACACTCAATTAAACAAGATGCTGCAAATTCCAAAAAAGAGCAGAAGGCAATTGAAAAGGCCGCTACACAAAAGAGAGATGAGAGGACATGATTGGTATGGAGTTAAATTAAATTTGGTAACATTTGATTAGTCTTTGAAGTTGTAATACAAAAATACATTTGTTGGAATAAACTTTAAGGACTCATTGTATGGGCATGCAATATATTATGGTGTATATATTGTGCTTCCAATTTTTGGGGTTGATATTGGAATGTAGAGATATACATGTGAATTTTGGGATTGATATTGGAAGTAAGGAAATATTACATGTTCTGAAACTGTTAACTGTATATCCCATTGATATCGGCATTTCCTTGTGTTTATGGTTCTGTGAATCTCTTAGCTGTGGGTGCTTGTGCTTGTGCTCTCAGTATCATGCTGTATATTTTGTGTATATCGACATTTCCGACTGGTTGTGGTTTCGTGTATATCTCAGGTATGGGTGCTTGTGTTTGTGCATGTGTTTGTGCTTGTGTTGGATCTCTTGAATTCCAATCAAAATACCCACAAACACGTTTAGGACACCTCCAAAACAGCTTGCCAGGATTTCTCTCTGTAGTTGATCAAGGAAGAATTGCACAGTGGTCGCAGATGCACACTTTGGGAACTGATCGGGGCGTGGCACTGGAAGATGCAGACATTGAGGATGTATGACATGGGAAAGGGCATATTGTTCATCCCATATACTGGGAAAGGGCATATTCTAATTATTTATAACATGGTCCAAATACTCAAGCTATGCAACCTATATGATACTATGTTAAGAATAAATTAATCAAACAGGGTAAGGCATCACACTGGGATCCCCTTTAACAAATTAACTGTTAAAACTAATTTGTACTATTTAAAACTAATGGATACAAATATAAGAATCTAAAATGAATACACTAAGCATTTTCTTTAATTTAACCTAACACTGCAATTAACAAGTATGTGAGGTAAATAATGGGTTGCTGCTTTTGATTCTTGTTTAAAAAACTTTTACACTAACAAGCTTTATTAATTTCCACTAAACCCTAAAACGAAATTCATATTAATGCAGGCTTTATGCTTTGGGTTTCTACTATGATAAATAAAAAATTAACTTTAGGCTTTACCATTCAATACATCTTCTTCATCATTGTGCCCCAAATCATCAAATATCTATAATTCTTTTGTTATTCACCCTAAGTCTATAACTGTATATATAACAAACAAATACAGACATGGACCAACAAATATATGGATTCAATATATTCCATAAATGTAGGGTTTGCTAGAGTTATTGTAGATATATTTCATAAAGAAGAACTTTGTATCTTAGAAACTATTCCAAGCAAATTCAGAGTTCGTAGGATATTTTGTAGGATTCAATATATTCCAAGCAAAACAAATATATGGATTCAATATATACATAAAGAAGAACTCAGAAATAACAAAAAAAAAATATGGATTTAATAAAGGAAAAAATTAGAACGACACCAACCAATACCAGAAGATAATGTCTCGGATCTTTGAAAACCCACAATGAAGGCGGGTTCACTCCAAAGACAAGATTAAAAAAACAATAATGAATACATTCAAGCAAATTCTTAGAAATTAGATAATCCAAGCAAAACAGAGTTCTTTTTCCCCAATATTCAGTCTTCAAGCTCCGCTCTTTCTCTCTCTCTCTCTCTCAAAGCTCTACAATATAAGAAAAAATAGATTAAATTTTGTTGTTCAAGGCTTAGACAAACACTAAAAAAAACAACTCACAAGCTAGGCTCTTTTACTCGTTCTCTGCTCTTTTTCTCTCTATCTCAGCTCTACAACATTAACAATTGTGCTCATATTAGGGCTTGAATCACATGTGATGAGATTTTGGCACCAAAAAAGATGGAAGAAAGTACAATGCACAGTGCTCAAGTCGAAGTCAGCTATCCTCCAACCACTCTCTCCACGACGATGACTGCATTAATATGAACTGATGTATAAGGCTAATGACATATCAGTCGTTGCGTATTTCATTTAATAACAATAGTATCATGTATTTCTCTTCAAGACAATTTAGCCCTCATTTATTTCACCTAATGACCAAGAAATCCTCACAGTAAAAATTCAGAGTTTTAACCTCATGGGGCCCACACTGGACTCTCTCCACTGAGTATGGAAATGGCGATCATACACTTTCGTGAGAGAGAAAGAGATAGTGGTGTGAGGCACAAATGTGTTGCCACTCTATGACTTTGTTGTACTTTGGCCATAATTTTTCTGTGTATTTTATTATGTTTAAATAACTTTATAAAAGAATAATTGTCTTTGTTTAGGTGACAAAACTTTTTTTTTTCCTTTTTGATGGTCCAAGAGTTTTTTGTTTTATTTGTCTTACAATGCTTATTGAAGCTCTTTATTATAATATTTTATATCTTTTTTTACTTGTCATGTGATATTTCATGCGTGTACTATGTCGTGGTTTGAATTTTTAAATTTGTTCATTTTTATTGCAAAATTTTTAATTTTTGGGGAGAATTGACCCGAGGGTGCTTTGTGGGTTCAATTCTCTTGAGTTTAGGGTTCGAGTTTAGTGTTAGGAGTTGTTTAGTATTGTTGATTAGTGTTACGTGTCTTGTGAGATTTACAGTGTCAAGTTTGGATTCATTTCGAAGCTTCCTGTAAGGGGGGTTGCATTTTGTTTATCTTTTCAAAATGTGTACAAGTGGCTTGAGTGCATAGGAGACTAGTTCTCCTCTTGAAGGATTTAAATATTCAAGTATATATAAGGATGACAATTTGTACCGCCCCGTTTCCTCCCTTTATTTAAGGGTTTGGGAACTCCTTTTGTTTAGTAGGGGCGGATTCAGTAAAAGAAATTGAACCCGTCAAGGGTTATGGGGCGGGTACGAGTTTTGTTAAATACCCGTTATGACCCGCCCCGCTCCGTTTATAAGAATTTTATCTTATTTGTTTTACTCATTATGTATAAGATTTTTTTATGAATCCTAAATATTTTATTAATTATTAGTCTTCTTTTTTTTCATGGGCCTTTGAAAGTAAAAATTATGTTTATTGTGATATTTTTTATTTTTGTGTAACAAATTGATTTGTCGATGATGAAGATGACACTGAGAATTAAGTGTTAATGGGGTGGGCACGAATATAATAAATTATTAATGGAACATACATGGTTTATAAAATGACAACCCGCGACTAACCCGTGAAAGGTATGGTATTTTAAAAAATTAAACGGAACGGGAGTGGATATAAGCGAACCCATTGCTATCTCTAAGTATATACCCTCTTTAACCGCTAAATTTTTTTGTGGTATTAGCCTTTATTATGTATTGTTATTCTAATTATTTTCTTATGCCTCTGGCATTTCCTTTGGAAAACACAGATATGTCCAATGCCTCGAATCAGAGAGAAGTAGAAAGTTGTTCAATAGCAAGGAAATGATTTTGGCATGTTTTCAAAGGAGTTTGTTCGACATGACCCACTTCCCTTGGATACTAGTTTAAAGTGGCAATCATCAAAGCGGGGAGGACATCAATGTCTAGTATATTTTTCTGGCCGGACACTACTTCAATCCTCTTCAGGGATGATAAAGTTTATCCTCCCGCTAATGCTATATAGTAAAATTAAGATATCTAATTAAAAATAATAATAATAATGAAATTCATCTCCCTGGAAAGAGGATCCAAGTATTTTTTTTTTCTCGTCTATTCCATACAAAGCACGGGACTGATGAATTGGTTTCATCTTCCGTGAGATATTCCTTTCGGGCAATTGAAACAAAGAAATAGGTATGAATCTTTTTCGGGCGAAGTACTTCTTACCATCCAAGGAAAGGGTGACAGAATTGTACTAAAAGTAAAACCGAGAGAGCCCAGTATTGAACATATGATGAAATATAAATTGTTGAAACACAACCTTAACAGGTTAAATGAACATTACACCGATACTACAATCGCGACCGAATTTAATACTGCGACTGCCAACAACAAACAAAACCCAAAGAAAAGCACAATCTATAGTTCTCCAAATGCTTTACAATTCATATCCTAAATTCAGCTACAAAAATAACAAAATGAAGAGAGAATTATTGAAACACACTACGCTTGTCACAATACAAAAATAACAAAATTCTAGTCTAGCTAGTTCAACTATTGGCGATCTCAACTATTCATCAAGTTAGTAATGCCCAGAGCCATTTTCACTTCTTCAAGTATATGCATGTTTCACAACAGATGAAACACACTACCCTTGTCACAATATAGGGGTCTCTCCAGAGAGCGGGCCATAAGGACCTCATACACGAGGTGCTTCCTGACACACTTCTTAATTTTTGCCTATCAAGACCCGCGATAGACCAGTTTACAATAGTGAGAGAACAATGACACGCAACTCACCTGTAACACCCCGTGTTATTTTCTTTTAACCTGAAATTATATTTTAATTTAATTTCAGTTATGACGTCACTTGTTCATGACGTTCATGTTATCCTTAGTATTTCGCGTGTAAATTTTTCGCGTTTACTTTTAAAGTCGACCGGATGACTTTACGGTTTCTCTTTGACGACTACGCGAGTTCTTGTTATCGACTACGCGGCATCGTTTCGACATTTAATGTTTAGTGCTTCGACTGGATGGCGATACTTTCTGTCGTACATCGTTAAGGTTCCGATTCGATTGTTTCGGTTACGATATTAGTACTTTTATGGATCCGGCGTGACGCGTATTATTTTATTCTCTTGGTGTTCTGGTTGTTGGGTTTTGTAACCCGGAGTAATTATTTGGACTTATATTGAAAGTTGCGAACCCGTGTCACAATTATTTAATTTGGTCACATTATAAGGTCACATGACCCATTGGAATTAGGTTGCCCTAAATTCAATTAAGTGTATATATGATGTATAGATATATATATGTATATACACGAATTTAGAGTTGGTGAAAAGAGACGCAACCACAGACCCTTCTTCTCTGCTACACATTTCCTCTATTCTCCTTCTCCTCTGCAGCAGCTACTCCCTTACACCTCCATCATTATCTTCTTGCACAAAGAGAAAAAGAGAGAGAGAGGGAGAGAAGTCGGCCGAAAGAGAGAGCTGCGTGAGAGAGTGAAGCAGCCATGGTGGGTGTTGGCCAGGGTCGACGGCGGCGGCGTCGCAAGCAGCGACAACGACCATGGAGGTCCCTGGTGGACTACAGCAAGAGGTGGCGACGTGGGTCTTGTTCGCACAGGGGTTGGGCGCAGTTGTGTCGCACGACACGGCGACGCGGCGGCGGTCCAGAGGAGCGGCGGTGATGGCGGAGGTCGGCAGTGCTGGGTGGTGACGACGAGCTAGTGGTGGCACTGGTGGTCGCACAAGGGGTTGGTGACTACAGCAGTGGCGCAGTTCGTTCGACAGGGGCGGTTCGGCCGGAGCTTCGGTCGGCGATTCGGACGACTTCTCGTTGTCGGTTTGGGCCGATTTTTGGTAAGTAGCTTCGTCTCTACGTTGTGTTCATCATACTTTAATTTCGTAATTTTTTGTTGAACGGTTTGTCGGAAAATCGTGTTTATAAGTTATGATTTTCGTTTGGGTTATTTTAGATTTACCCAAATTGATTAACCTATTACTAATGGGCTTCGTATATATCGTATAGGTTGTTGAGACAGGCGTTTTGATATATTCGAAATATTTTTCGGACGACTTTGGTCGGCGGGCTCCATATACGGGCGTCGGTACTGTTCACGATAGGCTGTTCTGTAAGCGTATATTACGTGGAAAATTTTATTTCTCACTTCCGTATTGTTGACATAGTTTGGGTGTGCAAACCCTTATTTCTTTTAATATGGATATATTAAATCGTGAATTTTAAATATCTATATTTGGGTTATAATCGAAATAGGATTTAGAAATTAATTTTGAGAAATTAATTAAATTATTTCCTACGAAATTAAATAAATTCCTATTTGAATTGAATATGAATAGGTGTCTTAGAATCCCTTTGAGAATTAAATCGGTTATTAGAATCTTGTAAAAGTTAGACGTGGACTTAGAAATTTATATTAATTTCCGTTTGACTGCATTAGGGGATATGTGAACGTGAGAGACGTGAAACTTAGACGTTATGCTAGGTTCCCCTTATGATACGTGAATATATTGCTTTAATTATTTTAAAGGCATGTTAAGTGAAATTAAAATATTTTCTTAAAGAATTAAAGAAAATATATTGTTTAAAACATGAATCTGTTTTCTCACGATTTAAATGTCTTTATTATAATTTTTTAAAGCATGTAATGAGATTTCGATATTTATGTTGGTATTATCATGTAGGTATTTTCATAAATATGATGCATGATATATTTATGTTGAGACATGATTTTATTGCGTACACCATGTATTGTGAGACATGGGTGTTGGTGCATGTAGTGCATGGTTTTCACCTTTTGCAGAGAAAATTCAATTGGTGTGGTCTACTTCCTTTGTGCATGGTGCACGAGTAGACATTTGTGTTTGGATCGTCGAAACAACTGGCCAAGGAGTGTTTCTTGCTCCCACAGAACTAAAAAGCTGAGAAATACAAATGATAAGGGGAGGACATATCGTCCAAGGCCCTATGTGCATGGTAGCTCATGGAGAATGCCTTCCCGATTAAAAGTGTAAGTGTCAAAAGCACTTGGGATTGACGGTTCGATGAGTCCACATTCCCTAGTGAGCTTGATCCTCAGGGAAATGGTGGAGAATGATCCGTACCCTTGGGAAGAGTGTGTTTTTGTGTGTGTGTACCACAGGCGGTCTGTGAGTACCTTGCATTGCATATCATTATGTGATTTCATTGATATGTATATATATGATGTTGGAGTATGTTCATTATGAATATTGTAAAATAAATTTATATTTTATAAAATGCTCAATTGAGAATGAAAAATGTGAAAACATGAATTAAAAGCGATAATTATTAAAGTATAAATGAAACATATATCTTTATACTTGTGGTTGTATGTTTTGGTACCCTTGGGGAAGGTTAAGTGTATTGGCATAGTGATTTACGTGGCTAGTTGAGGATAGTGGTGGACCGTAGGCTTGATTTTGAGTTGATGCCTTAGAAAAGGTGGATAATAGTTTTGTGATTGTGGTTAGTCGGGTGACATCTTTAGAGATTGAGGTCAAGGATTGATTTTAGTATCAATTGAGAATTGAGGCCTTACAGGAGGCGGGTAATGAGATTGTGGACTTAGTGGATGTTGTTGTATAGACCTTTAGGTGTCTTTCACCTTTTGAGGAATGGGTTATCAACTGTGTCTTGAGATTTGGATTGGGTTAGAAGAGGTTATAGTTGAAGTGATCTTATTAAGTACTTGAGGTACTGTAGCTTGACAGTCTTGGTTCTAGTGCTTAGTTCATTTTCCCCTAACCATTTCCTTCACTGTACTCTGTATACTAGCACATGTCCTTGACTTATATATCACTTCTTGAGTTGTCGGTTATGGCGTGGTGCCGAACATCTTCCATCTGTTGTCATTTGATTTTGTGGAGTTGGAAACGGATGGTTGTCTTCCGTGAGTCCAACGTATTGTTCTTCCTTTACTATCCTCTTGGACATTATAGGAATCTGTAGAGTTGTGTTCACTCTTATTCGGTTGTCTTTCGGAAACGGTGTTTTCTAAACACTTTGTATTTAAAAGGAAAAATATGTTTTCGCCTACCCCCGTAGCAGCTAAAAGTTTTAGTACTTTATAAAATGATCTCAGGATCTTCTTTAAAAAGAATTTCAACTTCTAAAAGCCTATGATGGCGACTGACGGAGACCGGGGGCAAGACGGTCATTTTTACTGTTTGGTTTCTAAAAGAAAAACTATTTTATTGTTTTTCTCGAGATTCTGAGATTTCGAGACTTCCTTCTTAAGATCTCGTCCTGTAGATTTTTGAAAGGTGTTTTCTTATTCACCTTTGCTTCGATCATTTCTAAGTCTCGGGTTTGAGGCTTGTTGTTGTTCAGTGCACACTTATGGTGTTGCCTCACTTCTTCTTGGTTGTTGATGTCACCACCTAGGTGATTGGAGTTTTTCGTATGTTCATGGATTGGTTCGAGTTTTAAAAACTTTTTTCTTAAAAACTATTGAATCTCTGGGGTTCATCTTTTTATTACTTCCACTCTCGGCCATTCGCTTTTGGTTTCCTTGTTCGGGTGTTCTTAACCTTGACGTTGTTGTCTCGGTTATCTGTTGGTTTAGTATTGGGACTTTTTTTCCCTTGCTTTGGTTTCCTTGTTCGGGTGTTCTTAACCTTGACATTGTTGTCTCGGTTATCTGTTGGTTAGCATTGGGAATTCTTTTCATTTGTTTTGTTTTGGTGACCCTTAGGTGGTCGTTCTTGTGAATTAAGTTCGTGTGCTCTCGGTGAGTTGATTGGGTGGTTTTCCTTATCTATAGTGAGAGTGTTAGTGATTTGATCAATCCTATTGATGATAGTGTTATGAGGTTAATGTGATGATGTGATTTATGGTATTGATGAAGATATATGATTGAGGTAATACAGTCCTTGAGAGGTAGGTTTCCTCTAGGAATGGGATGATGTTTCTTATATATATGTGTTGTGCATATATATATATAGATGATGATTGTGTTAGTACGCAAGAATGTGAGTGATTTTCCTCCTGTGTTCTCGGGGAGTGGGATTTGAGTCTTCCTTGGTACTAGTTGTGGATTTGTTTCCTATGGATATTAGAGGTGAATGTGTTTTCCCTCTGTTGTGGATTTTCTGGTTAGCGTTGTGAGCGCTTGATGATTGGTTAGATTTGACCTTAGTGTCGTGTACCTAGTGTACGTTGGTGAGAGTAGTGTAGACTACCTGTGTTGGTACTTAGAGTACGAGTCTTAGTCGTATCTTGTAGAATCTTGTTATGTATTTATATATATATATACTCGTTTACGGTAGCATATGAGCTCGTGCCTTGGGTTTGCGTGGATGGGATTTGTTGGGCTATATATATCTTGCTAAATAGTTTAGCATTACCTAAACTACCAGAGGATGTGGTAGTTAGAGTATCTTTTCCCACTGAGCTTATTTGTTCACAGGGGAATTTCATTTGCCCCCTGGTATTCCACGCCAGGTTGCAGGAAACGTTACGGATACGGCAGGATGCAATGCAACGACAGTTTTCTTGTGTTTTCTTGTTACAGGTTTTGGAGTTGCGTTGGGTGATGCGATTACTGTTGCAGCACGACTGGGTTTGGGGACGATAGTTATCTTCTGTCAACTTCTTTACCCATGTTTTGTGGGGTTTGTCATATATTTCTCTTGGGAGCCAGTCTGTTGGTATATCCCTATTGATGTATCTTTTATTTCCTGTATTTATTATTTCAGGATGTTGTTGTATCTATTTGGCACTGTCATGTGCATTTATGTATTCATATTCGAGCATTTGTGGCTCTGTTGATTATAGAGGGTTTGGAGGAGTTTTGGTTTCTTTCCACTACCTCGTCCCTAGTAGGATTGATGAATGTGGGGCTTGGAAGCCATTGTCATTATTGAATTGTTATTGACAGGTTAAATTGTTGTGGTGGTATATCCGGATGGTCCATTTACAAACGGAACTCTGTCAGATTTTCATTAGATTCCGCTGTTTTGTTTAATCATTCATTTGGGTATGAAATATACCATTCATATCATTAATCCATACGTTTTCATGGTTAATGATATCTTAGTTGGTCACTCATATTAAGGATCACATCTTGGATTCCTTGGATGTCCCAGTTCGGGAGTTCTAGGAATTTAGAGTCCTTGGATGTCCCAGTTCGGGAGTTCTAGGAATTTAGAGGCGTGTCTCTTGATATCAGAGGATACTATTGAGTTTCTAGTATTCGGTTTGGCATGAAGTATATTCTTCATGGTTATTCCATGTATTTCCTTGTTATTGTTGACTCTAGTGGTTGCTTGACTAACGTCATCTCTTGAAAATTCGCTGATTTTCTATATTAGAGTTTCGGGAATTTTAGGAACGTGACAACATGGTATCAAAGCATTTTTACCCTTTTGTAGGTGTTTGATGACTGAAGGTCATTGGTTCTCGTTTCTTTTTACTTCCGTATTCACCTCCTCGACTCTTAGGCTCGGGTTTCGGAGTCCTAGGAATTTGGGGCGTGACATCACCTAACTTGGAACATGTACTTCGAGATAAATATAGACTCGGATGAAACAATGACCACATGTTTGTGAAAATGCTATAAGAGCAATAAACAGATACCATTCCCTGACAATAATAAAGAGATCAGCAAACCTTCTGTTAAAAGTGATCTCAAATCCTTTCCCTGTAGCAGCTTCTGTTGTACATAAAAGTTCAAAAAAGAAAAAGTACAACCACCTTCTATCTTCTATAAAAGGGCGCTCTTCTCTATTCTTGTTTGAGAGTGATTCTTTGCACAGGGATCATAACATGGTCGGCGACATTTACCCCCTCCTCGACATTGCAGAACTAAGACGGCTTCTTTATTTATATCTCAGTTTGGATGAACAAATTTACTACTCTTTTGCACCAAGAAACGACTGCAATGAAGTGAATGGAGTTAAAATACATACATATTTAGATAGATATGTCAAAAAACAAAACAGAACTTATCATATATGTTCCAAGGGTATAGAACTCTAGTACAAACGAGGCACAAGATTACAAAAGATACATGTACTAAAGAACATTAGATATATGTTCGAGTAAGTTATATCTAATACTTGTTGGCCAACTTAATCGAGCATGAAAATAGAAAAATAGGAAAAGAAAACTAAAAATTTAGATGGTTAACATGGAAATCACACATTCAGAAAACAAATTGGGCAAATGAAAAGTCTCCACAAGTCGAATCAAACAATACAAAGTACCTCAAATTATTTGCTTAAAACTCCAAGAAATTACAATCAATACATCCAAAGAAAGAAAGAAAGAAGATGAAACAAACTCAAATCTCATGAAGACTACCTACTACAGGAGGGACTGAGTTTTTAATGGATTAGCATTTTTGTTTTTTTAAGCAAGGATGAGATTTTCACTAAACAGATCCTTCAGGTGGCTTCAATTTCTTCTCCATTCTACAAGCAACAAATATCACCGATGATACTGTAAATCGTGACCAAAATATGCCTTCGGATGTATTGGCTAGTATTGACTTACCTTATCTATAGGTGCCTTAATTATGAGATTACCCTAGCCAACATACCCTTTTACGTCCTTACTGTAATTATTCCTCCTTGATTGTGGCCACTTTGTTTGGAGAAACTTGTAACATAAATAGAAATGAGAACCAAATGGCTGGGCTTCTCTCCACGACATATATTCTATTTTCGCTCTGTACACTCTGTAACTCGATCTGTGCCAAATATTGTGAAAGAAAATCTACAGCTCCCAAACTACTTGCAAATCCACAAATCATAACTTCACCAATCTCACCTGGCTCCTTAACCATACAACACCAGCTAGTCAAAAGATATTCCCTTTACTCATAACAGATACAAAAGAATAGGAAAAGAAAAAGAAAAGTAAGGGAACAACTGTCATTTTGAACACCTTAAAAGGGCAATAAAATTTTCATATGTCCTTCCATACGTGGTACTGTCCGGCCCACAAGACCAAGTAAAATCATTTCACTCAGTGTTTTCCCTTTTGCCCCCTTTGCAACTCCAACCCCAAGGTACTTGTGCTTTAGCACGCAGTAGACCCAAAACCTAAGAAATCCCTTGCATCTCAGTCCATAACATACCAAACGGGGTTTTTCAGGTGGTTCTGTTTAACAGTTAAACTTCACATCAGTTGGAATTGTTTAATTCAGACTTTCAAATGATTCTGTTAACAAGATTAACAATTTTCGATCACATTATTTCAAAACATATAGCATGGTTCCTTGCTTCTGACAGAGTGCAAATACCTATTGCGAATATCAAGTAACAGCCAAAAATTTGACACCGTTTAAAAGAAGAAAAAAAATCCGACCTTAGATTTATATTAAATAAATATAGTAAAAAATATGTAAAGTTTTTCTTGTATAATGGGTTGCTCGGGTTTGTAAGGCCTTCATTTGAATCTCAACCAAAATAAATTCGGACTAAGATTTAAACCAGATCCCAGTCTCGTGATTTCACATTCTTACCCATGTATAAAATTTTCTGGAGGGACGGGATGCTCGGATTAGTCCCGACCCTACAACAAATCCTTTCTACCAGCTTGAGCTCAATATTATAAATCAACAACTCCACTAGACAGCCACATGGCTACCGTCAATACCCTACTATCTATTGAGATCGTATGTAAATTTGGATCCCTCCTCAGTGCTGAATCACCACGCCAAGCATCATCCTAAGAAAAGATACTCTGGCTATTTCATAACTCAGCTCAGCTTTAACTTACAAATATATTCAATCTTAACTCAAATCAAATCAACTCCACATTATTCCAAGTTCCAACTGTTTGGAATGCTCATTTACCATTCGAGTCTGTCATAACTTTCAAACCACAATCTTTCTTTACTGACCCAAGTCAAGGAGTGTTCCCTTTCCCTAGAATTGCAATATTAACCACCTCACTCTTCCTCAATTATCAAATTGTTAATGTGTATTAAACATGGCTAACTATCTTAGTTGTTTTTCTCGATTTTACCTCCACTAAATGCTACTTCAGCTGTCTACACATGTAACCATCTCTACGTTTATTTTTTCCACTTTCCTACAAATCCAACTCAGTAGTAACATTTCGAATACACTCAGTTTGTGAATATGTTGTTACTTATCTGTCCAACATTTTGCCTGATAGCTATTTTACAACCACGAAAAAAAATAAACTTACACTTTTGAGAAGTTCACCCCAATCAAAGAGAATATTTGCACACTCATCCAGTTAACTCAGCCTACTTAATTCTATGAATATCATCCTCAATTCTTTGTTTTTGTAAGAAATTGGGCTTAGGTAACAAATATGTTCCCTTTTTCTTACCTCTTGAACCTTGATCTTCAGTACATGCCCACCTGCATTTTACTTTCTGTTCAGTTATGGTCCTCCGTATCCTAACTCTCTAGATTCTAATATCTAATCTTTGTTCCAGTGTCATTTAGAACAATATTATAAATAACCATGAAATCCCATCTTGTAGGATGTTCAACGAAACATTTGAGTATCAATTGTTGGACGATTTCATACAAACCTCATTTTTAATCCTTTAGTAACTAACCAAAAAAAATGAGGACAGTACAAAATCATACGGCAATTAAAATTTCGATTACTTCTGTGAACCTTTCCTATTTTAAAAGAAATGCGTGGGAAAAAATAATTCAACTCTCTCTTTCATTATACCTTTCCATACTCTTAACCTTATCAGTTCCCTAACTTTCCATCTAGTTCCCTCTTTTGACAAGCATTGGCCTTTTGTCACTAGCCTCTTCTCAAATCACTCTACTACCCTTTCCCATAATGCTACAAAGGAAACAAGTGACAAAAAGGGTTCTAGGAGGGAGCCAAAATGAAATCCTTAATTGAGAACCCTCTTTGCCTCTGGCCTTGATAGCAGAGAAACCAAAAACAATTGTTCAGGCAACAATGCCACATTGGCACCTCCCGACACCTTCCACACCATCTGAGCAATATTGGCAGGAGTCCCCACTTATCTGCCAAAGATCACCACTAGACAACCCTATACAAGGTCTCTGAGCTTCTTGTTCCCATCTCATCCACCACCAAAAACCTTGTGGTGTTCCTGTTCATCCAGAGTTGTGGCAAACTCGCCACTTACAGGAATGACCCAAGTTTTTCTTTGTTCGCCTCTCATCCTGTCTTTTGTCTTGCCAATCTATCCCCCTTCTGTTAGAATTTTCACAACGATTTGGTAGCATGTAAAACGACTATACAAGTTCTTTGCTCTGCTCATTCGTGTTACTAGCTTGTACTATAATACTCGGACCTAAACCATAGTAGTGGTCACTTTCCAGTACCTATCTGACGACTCCTTGTAAGCATTTTGGGTTATCTTCATTTACACCCCCTGAGGTTTGCTTTTACTTCAATTACACCCCCTCAGGTTTGCAAATCTTCAATCACACCCCCTCATGGTGTGAAATGTCTAAAATACCCTTATACCAAACACCCCTTCAATCAATTTAATCCATAAACCAATTTAACCCCTAAACCAAACACCCCCTTGAATCAATTTAACCCTCAAACCAAACACCCCAACCCCAACCACCACCACCACCACGAGCAACAGCCGCGGATGAAATAATTTTTTCAAAAATTGGTCGAAAATAGGGGTGGTGGTGGTGGTGGTGGTGGTGGTGGTGGTGGTGGGAGGGGAGTGGCGGCGGCGGATGATGGTGTAGATCTATATATATATGTGTGTGTGCCTGTGTGTTCAGGGGTGTGTGTGTGAAAGAGAGAGAAAGAAAGAGAGGAATTTATTTATTTGTAAAAATAATCCATTAAATATTTATTTGTAAAAATTAGTTTTCAAAAAAATTAAATGTGTTTGTAAGAATTAAATATTTGGGGTTGGGTTGCGGGTTTTAGGATTTAATTTTTATTCACAAATTAAAAAAATTAGTTTCCAAAAAAATTAAATATTTGTTTGTGAATATTTGAGGTTGGTGTTGGGGGTTTTGAATTTTATATGTTTTTTTTTAATTTTATATTTATTTTCGAATTTAATCATTTTTTTCGAAATTTAATATATATATTTTTGACTTTTATATATTTTTTTTAATTTTATATATTTGTTTCAAATTTTTTATGTTTTTTGTGAATTTTATATTTATTTTCGAAATTTAATATATATTATTTGAATTTTCTATGATTTTTTTTAATTTTATATATTTGTCTTGAATTTAATATGTTTTTTTAAAAAAAAATTCGAAATTTATATTTTTTTAATTTTATATTTATTTTCGAATTTATAATATTTTTCAAATTTTAATATATATATTTTTTCGAATTTTATATATATTTTGAAAATTTAATACAAATTAAATTATAAAATTATTGGAGGGGTCAAATTGATAAAATTACATATCATTGTTTCCAAACAGCTCTAGGATTTACATTGAGGGTAATTTAGGTATTTACAAAAAAGGTTAGGATGATGTCATCGTTAAGGGGGTGTAAGTGATGAGAATATCAAACCTGAGGGGGTGTAATTGAAGATATTCAAACATCAGGGGGTGTGATTGAAATTAAAGCAAACCTCAGGGGGTGTAAATGAAGTTAACCCAAGCATATTTGGTTCTCAAGTCGCAGTCAGTCAAACATCTCTTTCTCAATTTCTCTCATGATCGTATATTCTATCTTGAATTATCAATCTCAAATCACATTGATTGATATCTTCCTTTCTCAGTTAGCTCTTTCTGAAGTTTTCATTATCCATGCCCAATAAACCTCATTTCACCTGTTCAATAAATTTCTCCCCAAACAGTTATAGACAAAGTTTGACAGTGTTATAGATTACAAAAATACCATCAACCAGATAGAAGATAATAGTTTTTGTTAGAGAAGGGACTATCTACCTTGGACTTTGTTGGAGGAGTTCCTTGTTTAGATGCAGTTGAGCTCCCAAAACCAAAATTTGGCTTCTTCTCTGCAGGTTTTAGTATTTGGAAAGAGCACATCAGAGTGTCATCCACACTCATCATTGCACCAGCGTTGTCAAACTCGCCACAGTAATTAGGGGCAGAAAATATGGTTACAAGTTGTCTATCAGCAAAGAATTCATATCCATCTTCAACAACCTGCAAAATGACATAAGATTTGAGAGAGTCCGAGAGTCTGAATGTGACAAGTGAACAATCTACATTGCAGTTCAGACCTGGTGTGCACGAGCTATAAGGTCAAGGTCATGCTTCTGAAGAAACTCTGTTACTATATCATGACCAAAGGTATATGAAACTCCCCTATCATTCATTCCCCACCCTTTTACATCTTTGCTAGGATCAGACCAAAGTAAATCACATAGTAAACTAGTCTCTGGAACATCAGTGGGACGCTGTAGGTTCCTGATTTGATCTAAATTTTGCAGGTCGGGAGAGAGTCCCCCATGCATACAGAGTATCTTTTCATCAATAAGAGCAGCCACGGGTAGGCAGTTAAAACAATCTGTAAATACTTTCCACAGCCTCACATTGAATCTTCGCTTACACTCATCATAAAATCCATAAATACGATTTACAGAAGCACATTCATGGTTACCCCTCAACAGGAAAAAGTTCTCAGGATATTTTATTTTGTATGCAAGGAGAAGGCATATTGTTTCCAGGCTTTGCTTCCCACGATCCACATAATCTCCTAAAAACAAATAATTGGCTTGAGGAGGAAATCCGCCATACTCAAAAAGCCTTAGAAGATCAGAATACTGGCCATGAATATCTCCTGGTAAAAATTTAAAACAAAAATACATAAACTGAAAGAAACTAAACCAATGTAAAACTTAATTTCTTCAAAAAGTGGCACCAAGTGAAAAACAAATTAAAAACAAAAAAGTTGTAGGGGGTCTGTAAGTGTGGAAAACATCTTAGCCCACCAGAGCCTTCCCAGGTCAAGCCCATCAGGCTACTGACCCAATAAAATTCCTATAAGCCCAATAATTAGGCCCATTGTATTTGTGTATATCCTTAGTGAACGAAAAGTTGTCTCAATGGGCTTCAAGCCCATTAAGAAAATGTATAAAAAGGAAAATCAAATTTTTAATAAAGCATTCTCTTGTGTGGTGCAAATTTGAGCATCTACAGGGTCTGTTCTGATGATTCGTGCCCTTAAGCAGTATTACATGCACATATATTGTTACTCATAGGAGGAAGAAAATACTTTTAATTAGAGGCAATGAACCTCAGGATACGAAAATTTTTACTTCCAGAGTATAGAAGGTCATGCATTTCTGATTCAGAGTTGCATACAGAACTACCATATGCCCAAAAAAAAAGCACAACACAAATATGGATGGTAAAAACAATCACACCAATGCTTCCATTCAAGGCAAGAAAGCATTGTTGACATGCTGCAATATCATTGGCTACATGGAGTTAAGTTGCACATGAACATCAGGGACATGGGGTCATCATGTAAGACATGTTTATTGAGAAACAATAGAATAAGTGTTTGTCCATACACGTAGACACAGGATCCTAAAGGCCTGAATATGGCAGCTGATAACATGCTCGAGGAATTGTTGATCATAGAGATCCAAAACCCCATAACAGGATGATATGTATATTATAATCTGAACAGGATCTGTCAATAAACTTTTCAACAAGGTGCCACCATTTCTGTTACAAAAATTATAAAAAAAAGAAAAATAAGGAAAAGAAAGATAGAGAGAAAAAAAGGGGGAGAACCCATGTTTCCTACTAATTTAAATGACTCGTGAGGATTTTGCAACAGATAAATTTCATTGATGGAGTGTATGTAATGAACAAAATTCCATATACGCTGCTTCATTTTATATCTTCAATTATTATTCCTTTATTTATCTTTTTGCATGATCGCAAAATAGAGCTGGTAAAATTTTCATTAGCAAGGGCCCAGGGGGCGAAGTTCTAGAAGCAGTAATTTTAGTTCAAAGTACTTGAACTAGAGAAATTTTTCCACAAGCGACAGTTGGAAAATCATACACCATAGAAAACAAGCTTCGTCAAACACGTTGATCTTATTAATACCCAAAATTCAGATTATCAGGGTTGAAGTCACTTGTCTAGTTATTGAATGGTTGACAAGACGAAATTGCATCTAAGTTATGATCCTTGGACATCCTGTGGTCACAAAGTTTTTAGATGGCAAGCATACAAAAACGAAGACAAGATAGTATGTTAAAAAATTGGATACAGACACAATGCAGGTTCAACGAACAATTAATATTTTTGTTATATATACAATTATATAATAAAGGCACTACTGAATGGATACAAGTTTCTATACTTGAAAAGGACAAAAATGTGTGAGCACAAGTATCTATTACTTCACTGAGCGGATATAAAAGATAAATAGTAATAACAAAGGCAAGGTAAAACACAAGTATTCATTTGTGTATATAAGTGTATTTCAAGTCATATACAAACAAGAAACCTCGAATTAAAAATTGTTGAGTTTAGGGATCGAAGAAAAGAAGAAAGATATAGAGAGGTTGTTTTGGGAATTTTTGTGAGAGAGATTAAGCCATGCTTCTCTCACGGTGTGGGTGGTAAATATTAGTCGTACACTGAAAATGACTACATTGCTTAAGTGAGAATACTAATTACAATCCATATACATTCTAACACTTTCCTCAAGCTAGTGATTATATATATAATAATCCCAGGTTGTACCGAATATCCTATCTCCCCCAATTGATTATGACTCGATGCTTTAGTAATCATATCAGAAAATTGATCTATAAATAGTTTAGAGATGTTTCCACACAACACTTTATTCCAAATATAATCTGAGTTGACTTCAATGAACTTTGTTCTCTAATGACATTGGATTGGATTCAATGTAGAAAGCTGCTTTGGTTATCACAAAACAAGGTTAGACAAGTTTTGATTGTCAAACCAATTTCTTCAAGGAAATGTTGCCCTACAAGTGTGAACAATCGCCCCATACTCAGCCTCGGCACCAGACCAAGTTATAACTGACCGCTTTCTGCTTCTCCATGTAACTAGATTACTTCCTGAATCGTGGATAACCTACATGAGGGAGACCTAATCCACTCGGTATTTATAGCAACTTCCCCCAAAGGAGTCCATTTGGTCAAAACTCTGCAGAACAAAAGTCCAACATAATATCCTAAGAACTGCCATAAACTGAATCAACACCAACTGCATATGAGATATTTGGCGGAGTACCATGAGATAGATTAACTTCCCAACTAGCCCACGAAATCTACAAGGATTAAAGAGATCTCCATCGTCAGATAAAACTCTATGATTTAAATCGATAGGACCAACAACCGGACGACCACCTAATAAACCTGCTCTTTTAATAAGGGTGTGTTTAATAACACTTAGTTACCACTTAAGTCTGAACGGATTCAACATTTATTTACTTAAGTGCGTTTGATAAGATTTTTAAACATCACTAAAAATATAAAGTGTCACTCAAAATGAGGTAAAATTTTAAATGGCAGTGTCACCACTTACACTGAAGTCCGAAGACTGAAAATTTACAAAAATATAATTTTTTAAACACCACTTAAAATCTTCAATACTTAAAATTTCACCCAGAATTTCTCAAACCACACCCTAGTAGGGACTCTCGCCCACCCCCCCCGGAATCGGGTAAGCGCTCAGACTATGTCCGCGATCGTGACCCTAACGAATTATTTGTACCTAGTAGGAATCGAACATGAGACCTCATGCTTAAGAGACATCAAGTCCCAAGTTTTTTCCAACTAGGTCAACCCGCTCGGGTTATACACATTTTATCTTCACACTCTTTGACTCAAATATGCACCCCTAATATTGAATATATATATATATATATATAGTAAAACTTTCGTCAATTAGTCAAGCAGGTCCATCTGGAATTTCAATCACAGTGCACAAATTATAAATTTAACCAATAACAAGATGTCCAAGTCAAATTCAAAGCCGTAAAGCAAAAGAAAAAATGTGCATTACAGCAAATTGAAATCCAATGTCAAATCATATCAATTTGAACTCATAATCCTAAAATGAGCATTACAGCAAATTTCGTCAATTAGTCAAGCAGGTCCATCTGGAATTTCAATCACAGTGCACAAATTATAAATTTAACCAATAACAAGATGTCCAAGTCAAATTCAAAGCCGTAAAGCAAAAGAAAAAATGTGCATTACAGCAAATTGAAATCCAATGTCAAATCATATCAATTTGAACTCATAATCCTAACATATTCCAAGTCAAACTTCGACTATTTATCACCACATGCATAATTAACCCATGCTCGGAACAGTATAACCAAGTAAAAGTCAAAAATTGAACAAAACCCACTTGAAGTCGAACAAAACAAAATCAAATCCACTTCTAAACTACAAACCAAAACAAAATTTATCAAAAGCTTATTTCACTAAAATTAAAGCACAAACCTCTATAATGATCAAATTGAATCTAAGCCCACTTGAAGTTCAATGTAATCAAAGTTAAGATATACCCACTAGAGAATATTAAAAAATAAATCAAACCCATCACCCAAAAATCAATAAGGCACGAAAAAAATTGAAATATGAGGTGAACTACTAGAATAAATTGTAGAATGATACCACAGATCTTAATGGGTGCCTCAAGGTCCAGCAGATTGGGTTGGTTCAAGAAGATATCTCTGGCCTGTAGACAAAGCTGCCTGATCTCGGACTCTGAAAGCTGCACTTGCTTCCCTGGTCTACCTCGAACTTGGAGCAATCGGTCGATTACATCATCTAGAGCCGCATGGTCCATGTTGTTTTCTCAATTTCTCAAAAACCCAATATCAGAATCGAAGTAGAGAATAAAGGTGTGGATTATTATGTTGATTTTGTGATGGGTTTGTTGATATTAGCATAATAATCACTCCAAACACACACACAGAGAACCAAGACTGGCTTTGGGGGATTTTGGGCTTTAGGAACTAAACTATTCCTAAATTCTCTCTCTCAAATGGGGAAATAGAAACAGCAAGACCTTTCAAACAAAACAAAAAAATTAGAAAAAGCAAGAACGAAATGTTTTGAGTGATTCCTGTTAGGATATGTTGCGGAGAGGGACACACGTCTCTCTCTAGTCTCTATATAGTCTCTATAGACTATATATATTATACAAATGCTATATAGAGTGAGAAAGAAAACAAGAGGGGTGAGGAGGACTCGGGTCTTAAAAATATAAAAGTGCGTAGTGCGCAGTGCGCAGTGCGCACCAGTAATGGATAATGCAGTTGCCGCTGACGCATTTTGAAAATTTAAAAACCGGGTCTAATTTGTGGATTCCTTGTCATTAAGTAATAAAATTAAATAACAATCACAGAACAAATATATTAAAGTAGAATATTGCGTAAAGAATTTTTTTTAAAATTATATTTTAAGATTGAGTATCTTTTGTATGTAATCAAGGGATAAAATGTATATGTTTGTGGACCTCTCACTTTTATTTGTATAAGTTTGAACATTACTTCGAATACAATTAAAGAACCGGAAAAATATTCTTTTAATTATTTTACCATATAATTTTTTTTTATGTAGATTGTAATTATATTTTTGTTATGAGTTAGATTTATTTATCGGGTGTAGTAGGTCTTCTCCATCACATAGGTCATTTGCTTGAACGTTTATAGCTTGTATGGCTTGATTGGACCACTTCTTTTGTCTTGTTCGCTTCATAGACCTTATAACTGACTGGTCGGATAATTTATTTATTATAAATTAATGGAACTGTTTGCACAAGAATTGGTTTTGGAAGTATCGGCGTGTCAGATTCCGAAAGAGTTAAGAACTTGCCAAAATAATGTGCAATTTTTCTTTTGAAAGTGATGAGTGTGAATCAAGCGATAGTGAAACAAAAGAATAAAACTTTTGTTTCAATGGTTCTTTTTACCTTAATTAAAATGACTTAAATATCAAAGTTTAAATAAATAAAGCTAATGCAAAAAAAAGAAGGAATTTATAATTAACTGGGAATGAAATAAAAGAAGTTGCAAGTTAATGAAATTGCAAAGAATTGAATGACAAATAAAACACCACTTCTTGCAATATGGATTACAAGATAATGATTCAAGACAAAATAAAACAAATAATTATTTGAACTAACATTGTTAGAATGAAAGTACAAATTGAAAGGATAAAGATTACAACTTGTAAGAAAGTGTAAAAATATGTGTTTGTTTGTGTGTTGCAGTAGAGGTTACAAAATTACACCAAGTGCTCTGTTTATATGGTTGTCAAGCCATTACTACAGCCGTCTCTAACTACCAACCTAGGATGGGGCCACATGTCACCATCGACTTTTACTCTCCTGGCATCTGTCACTTGTGGTTAGCTTGAAGGAACCGTCTTTGGCACGTTTTGCACCTTTCCTTTCATAGCCACGCTACTGAACTTATGCCTTATGCAATGAATTTGGCCTATTTTCCAACCATATTCGCCATATCAATTTCCTTGGATATAGGCCACATCCCTTGTTTTTCGCCCATTTTCTTTCTACCACTTATCTTCTCCTTATCCTAAATTGCTTCTGATTTATCTTTATACAATTCAAGATATTCACTAATCATATTGTCATGGCTTAAATGGATGTCATGTGTCCTTCCACTCTCCAATTTTGGAACTGCCCTTGTAACTGTTAATGTTGACATCTTCATTCTTTTTAGCCAAAGCTTTCTAAAGAACATAGCCTATTTTGAATGTTCAACACTGACTGACTCTTGACCATTACCTATAAAACTTTGTTGGCCATGTTTACATGAATTAACTGGCCATCCTGTGGCACGAAAATATGGGTGCCAACAGTAACTACCAAAATCGTGCTTCCCCATTTCTCTCCGTTTAAGCTATGGCCAGTGAGTGGTAACTCCTCCAATAAATCTAGTTCACTTACTGGTCAGGTTCATTCACTTCGTAAAACCATCAACTCCTTGATTTTCGGCCATGTCTATAAAAACTTTTCTGGCCATGTTCACATGGGCTGATTGGCCGACATATGGCATGAAAATATTGGTGTCAACAACCACTGCTTGACTCTCGGCTATTGTCTATAAGAACTTTTCCGACCATGTTCACATGGGCTAATTGGGCGACATATGACATGAAAATCCGGGAGCCAACAATCAGTAACTGCCAAGCCCACGTTCTTCCATCTGCCAATTGCTTCTCTCTCAAGTTGCCACATGTCTTGGCAGTTACAACTGCCAGAGATCACTTTCTTTGTAACCTCATTTTTCATTGTTTAGAGGCTGTCATGTGTCTCATGATCTCTTGGTGGTTACAATTATAACTTCCCACTAATGGTAGGTTGAATAGAGCAATGGATTTAGCCTTAATAATGGTCAAATTAGTTATCTAAAATATAGCACATTATCTCTTTTAAAAGTATAACCACCTCCATTAATCCCTTAATTATAGGAACTACATGACAACTCCTTCTTCCACAACACTTTCGGCCATATCATAAGACATGTTTGGCATATGTCATTCTTCCAATTTGAGATTTCTTCCATCTTCCACCAGTTTGATACCAAGTGGTTGCATATTTGTTTTTTCCAACTACCGCCAACTGCCACATGTTGCTCAATAATTGGTCTTCACATTTATCAAAACACAACAATTGTAAGACGCCACATGGTCGGAATTTTTGGGTGTCAACAGTAACATCATAATTAGAGAAAATTATGTTTATTCATTGGCCTTTAACAATATAATCGTCACATGTGGCGATGATTAAATATTTTCATCATCGGGTGATAAGCTTATTTTCTCAATCAAAACTGATATGGAGTTACTACATTAGGAAGGTCTTATTATTCTAGGATATAAGATAATTACATGGAAAAATTTATTGTTTCGAGCAACTAAGGCCATAAATGACTAGGCAAGGCTAACCGAGGCTTGGTCGGGCCACCTAAGGCAAGGCAACACAAGAACATTTAAGGGTATCTAGGACGAGCTAAGATAAGGCATTAGAAACATGACTGGACAAGGCAAGACAAACCAACACTAGGCAGGGCCAAGGCCATCAAGGTTTAGCAAAGCAAGGCGAGGCCAAAGACATCATGGTTGTGACACCCCTGTTAAGGTCAAATAAGTACAACTAAGGCAAGGCCAAAGCCAATGAAGTCATGGTCGTACGACCCATCTCAAGGGGACAACCAAGGGTTAAAATTAGTACCAAGCTGGGAGATCCCACTATTTGAGGAAACCAATATTTTTGGCAAATCCCCATGGGACCTAGTGTCAAGGGAAATCCAAGGAAGCGAGTATATTATAAGACTACTTTTCTCATATCTCTATTGATTCATGGTGAAGACGAGACGATTGTAGAACTGGTCTTTATGATCGGATGTTGCAACTATTATCTTGAATGAAATTTTCTATTAGGTGATGGGCAAGACAATGAAACAAGTTTCTTAGGTGGACACTATCACTAACTCTCCTCGAAAGGGAAAGATTGACAACCTAAATGATATGACACAAATTTTCACTAAAGTGTACTTTCATTTTTTATATCGGTCATATGACGTCCCACATCGCCCAAATATAGATCTGGTGATGTGCTTATATGTGCATGTGTGTTTCCAATTGGTATGAGACTTTTTGGGGAAGCCCAAGAACAAAATCGTGCAGGTTGAGCCCAAAGTGGATAATATCATACTATGTTGGAGCGGGGTGTTACAATTAGTATCAGAGTCAGAGCCCCGCCGGAATTAGGTGTGGGAGCACAAGCTCGCGGGTTACTCTAGCGAGGACATTGGGTCCCAAGGGGGGAGATTGTGATGTCCCACATCGCCCGGGTATAGATCTAGTGATGTGCTTATATATGCATGTGTGTCTCCAATTGGTATAAGGCCTTTTGGGGGAAACCCAATAACAAAATCATGTGGGTTGGCCTAAAACGGACAATATCGTACCAAGTGTTGACGCAGGATGTTATAGGTCATGTACTATATATTTGGATATGTAGATTCAGATTTTGCTGGTGAGACAGACCACAAAAGAAATATTGTTGGCTATATCTTTACAGTAGGTGCTACATCAGTTAGTTGAGTGTCACATATACAGAAGATTGTAATGTTATCTACTATAGAAGTTGAGTATGTAATAGTGATAGAGGCTAGTAAAGAAATGATTTTGTTATAGGGTTTGTTGGCATAATTGGGATTCGAGCAAGAAAATAATGTTTTGTTCAATGACAGTCATAGTGCGATACATCTGACAAAGAATTCGGCATTTCATTTGAGGACCAAACATATAGGTTTTCGCTCACTTCATCAGATCATTGTTAGATGATGGGGTGTTGACAATTGAGAAGATCTAAGGCATCAAGAATCCAACCGGCATGTTGATCAAACTAGTGACAACAGAAAAACTGAAGTTGTGCTCAACTTCAGTGGATCTTGAAAAAATGAGTGCATCTTAATTCACTGATCATTGATGAAGTTGATACAAAGTTTGCCAAGTGGGAGATTATTATGATTGGTGGCTCTTTTTCTTGGAAGGAAAGATATCTTGGTCTTTAAGTAATTCCTTGTTTAATTAGGAGATTACAATCTGAAAGACTCTTTATTGGGATTAATTTTGTGTACCAATCACGATTGACTTGTTCATTACTCTGCCTGTTTAACCTATTGCATTAGTAGAGGAAAAGTGGAGACGTTTGTATGCGGAAGACAAGAGTTTTAAGAGAGAATACATATTAGTATTTTTTGAGCGTGAACGATACACGGTGTGAGTGAAACACAATGTGAGTTGTTCATTATTGTAATCCTCTTAATTGATAGTGCATATTGGTGCGCTCTGTGGATGTAGGCTGAATTGGCCGAACCACGTATAAATCTCTGTGTCTTTGTGTTCTGTGTGTGTGTCTACGAACAGGAGGTTGTGAAAACCCTAACGTGTGTAACTGGGGATGGAAGGAAAAATAATAATCAGGGATCATAATTTGTATAGCCCCGGAGAGCTCCTCGTCGTTCTGTTCTTTTTCAAGGGTCAAGGAATTAAGTCATTTATTTCGTATGAATGGATATGGTAAACGAAACTAAAACCGGCTTGCATAAAACCCACACCTAAAACCATATTTTTTTGACGAGTTCGATATGAAGTACTACATTAGTAAGGAAATCTCATAATTCTAGGATATAAAATAAACTATATGAAAATATATATATTTTTAGGAGCAACTAAGGCCATAAATTACTAGAGGGGCTAATCAAGGCTTGGTCGGGTCAGCTAAGGCAAGGTAACACAAGAACATTTAAAGTTATCTTGTCAACCCGGAAAATCACTTCCAACGAGATATTTTCATTACTAAAAGTTATTGGGCATGAACTACATAACAATAACACCAACCCACAATAATAATGACATTAAA
This sequence comes from Cornus suecica, assembly GCA_963922005.1. NCBI lineage: Eukaryota > Viridiplantae > Streptophyta > Magnoliopsida > Cornales > Cornaceae > Cornus > Cornus suecica. The sequence continues at coordinate 18,651,205 of OY998241.1, forward strand.
CAAATTTTTGCAATAACAATTAAAATTGTTCAAAGTAAAAATATTATTACATCACCACTACTCACTAAAGTTCAATAATGTTGTGAGCTTATTACAATGCTCTCAAACTAGGACAAAACATAGCTCCTGAAACTCTGACGACCACATGTGTCCTCAAAACAAGTTAATCAATGAGTACTTGAAATATTAAAGGAGTGAGATCACAAGTTCAGCAAGAATACTAAACACAATCATCGTCCAACAAGCTAACCACACTTTATATATCCGTATAAAAAGATAATTCGGGCATGTCACAAAACTTGTCTACTAAACATGTATAAAATAAAATTTTAATATATTAAATAAATTAATGGTGAAAATACATTTTCGACATATCTTACTTGAGCCCCACGCTCCCCACCTGGAACAGAAAAGTGTGCAACAAATAGTCCCGGACTAATGATAACACACAAGTGGCTGGGTAGACGTCTATACACCTAGATGGTCCCGGACCACGTCCACGTAGTAGGGGCACGTTAAACCCAATGGCCATAATAAAAGGTAGTGCACTCCTCAAATGCAGGTCCCAGACCATGCCTAACAACCTAATGCAGAGTTAGTCTCGGATTAACATCAGACATTCATATCGCATTTCCTCAAATTCAAATAGCATATACTGTATAATCTCAGAGTAAACAAATAAATGAATAAATATATAATATAAATTAAAATATTAAAATATTAAAATATTTTTACCAAAACAAGTTTGGATATTCCATTATTTTCACAACTACTTTTCAACAATGATAAATATTCTAAAAGTGTATACAAGATTACTTTAAATCATTCTAAATAATATAGGTTTTTTTATTTTCACTCATTTTGCCCTATATATATACTCATACCATTAGCATTCATCAACCACTAAATTTAAATATGAATCATTCCTAATGTACTTTAAGATATAATTTAGGTTATTCACACACGGATTACACATTAATCATCAATATACACATATGACCTAATATCAACTAATATGTAATTTAGAGAGAGTAGCAACTCATAACTATTGGTAACAATTTATTGAATATGACTACCTATTAATACACTAACCTTCTCATCTAACCTAGTGTTCCCAGAGGGTACGAACATTTAATACAACAATCTTCTCTTATAACCTACAGTTCACAAATAGTTGGAAGATTATTTTGTTAATGATGCCATGAATCATATCAAAAGAAATTTACGATTATACACATGATTAGACCCATGAATCCTAATTATATAGAGATGTATAAGACAATGTTAACTTGCCTGATAACCCAATAGATGAACAAGACTCAACAAGAGAATCGTGGATCACCTCCTCATTGCTACACCGATAAATCTACAACAACACTCTCTTTGTATCTCACCTATCTAATGCATGTATATTGTAGGTACATAAGTATTTAAGATAATTGATAAATTCTAATATAAATACCACATATTTATGGTGTAAAGATAATATAATCTATTTAAAATTTAAAGTTTGTTAACTTATTATTTTATCTATCCACGTAAATTCAAAATTTTAATATTTATGTATACATATGTTATATATATACACACTAAAAAAATCATGATCATGGTTCGCCATTGCAATTTCGGTATCGGTGTAATGGATTCGGACAATATCAGCCTTTAAAATGAGTATCGATGCTAAATAACGGTATCGGCACTTTCCTAAAGCGTTACGAACTGGGCAATACGTAACAGTTTTGGACGATACAGTGAACTATGATCACGATTATTACATTCTACCCTTAAAAAAAAAACCATCCTTGAAATTGCATCATTTAGCATACTTTATATACATATGTGGATGCCTTTTCTTCATTTCCAACTCTAACTCCCATGTAGCCTCATTCTCATTATGAAGATTCCACTGTACTTTTACTAGGGGTAACTCGGTTTACCTTAACTGCTTCACCATTCGATCAATAAAATGAAATGGTGCCTCCACATATGTAGCATCAACGTGTAACTCATGCTTAGTATGGTCTATAGCTTGGGTTTCATCTCTCACAAACTTGGCGGTAACGTCAATCTATATGCTACATTCCCAATCCTCTTTATGATCTCAAATGGTCCAATAAATCGTGGTGCCAATTTTTCTTTCTTCACACCAAACCTGGTAACTTTTTTCATTGATGAGACTTTTAAGAACACCAAGTCCCCCACAATAAACTCCAACGCTCGATGTCATCGATCCACATAACTTTTTATGCCAACTCTGAATTATACGAAGTCAATCCCAAATAATAGCCACATTCTCCGCAGTCTCTTGCACCAAGTCTGGCCCCAACAAACTGCTATTACCAACCTTAGCCTAGCAAATAGGTGAATGACAAGGTCTACCATAAAAAGCCTCGTAAGGTTCCATGTATACTAGAATGATAATTGTTATTATAAGCAAGCTCAATCAGTGGAATGTGGTCCTTCTAACTACCGCGAAAATGTAATACACAAACACGAAGTATATCCTTTACCACATGTATAACCCTCTCGGATTGTTCATCAGTCTGAGGATGAAAAATAGTGCTTAAACTCACGAAAGTACCCAAGGTCTTCTGGAAACTCTTTCAAAAGTAAGAATCAAAGTGTGGATCACGATCAGAAATGATATAAACTGGCACTCGATGCAATTTGGCATCTCTGCGATGTAGTGCTCACATGACTCTCTACTTTGTTTGTAGCACGAATGGGAAGAAAATTAGCCGATTTGGTCAGTCAGTCCACTATCACCCACACCGTATCATGGCTCTGCTTTGATCTCGGTAACCCTACAATGAAATCCATAATCACATGTTCCCACTTCCACATAGGTACTAGCAAAGGTTGTAATAGTCCAACTGGTTTATGATGTTTCGCCTTAACTCGTTGAGAAGTAATACATCTAACTACAAATTCTACTACATCTTGCTTCGTGCCTTCCCACCAAAACTGTCTACTGAGATCATGAAACATCTTAGTGCCTTCTGGATGTACCGTGTATCTAATGTGTTGTGTCTCCTCAAATATATTTCTTGAGATCGGCTAAGTCTGGAACACATAGCTTACCTCGAAATCTCACACCACCATCAGTTTCACGTCTCTAGTCAATACCGCCCTTATCCTCAGCAATCACGGATACCTTGGCCTGCAACCTGTCATCCTGAGCCTAGATAATTCACTTATCAAGGTACAAAGGATAGATCCCACACTTTGAGGAGTCTGCGTAATGGAGAACTCTGTTAGTGCCTCAAACATACTCCGTTCCTGAATCATCATAAGGGCAACCACATCTCCCGGTTTCCAACTCAAGGCATCTACTACTACATTTGCCTTTCTCGGATGGTACTGAAAGGTCATATCAAAATCCTTCATCTTCTCCATCCACCTGCATTTGTCTCATATTCAGCTCCTTCTACGAGTATAGTTACTTAAGGCATTTTGTGATCCAAGAATAACTCAATTCTCAAATTTCTCACCATACAAGTAATGCTTCCAAACCTTCAATGCAAAAATCACTACTGCTAACTCCAAGTCATGAGTGGTATAATTCTGCTCAGGTTGTTTAAGCTATCTGGATGCATAAGCTACAACCTTACCATCTTACATTAGCACACATCCAAGACCCTGATGTGAAACATCGGTATATATAACAAATCCCTCACCACTGATAGGATGGTAAGAACTGATGTTGAATCTAATCTACTTTTCAACTCCTCAAATGCCTACTCATATCTAAAGTCCCAAATGAACTTCACATTCTTCCATGTCAAGCGAGTCAATGGTGTTGCGATCCTCGATAAGCCCTCAATAAAACATTGATAATATCTGTCAACCCCAAGAAATTACGAACCTCAATGACAGTAGTAGGTCATCACCAACTCCTCACAACCTCCACCTTTGCAGAATCCATTGACACCCCATCTCTAGAGATCGCATGCTCCAAAATTTTGATTTGTTCTTGAAAAATTCACACTTTTCAAACTTAGCATAGAGTTGATGCTTGCGCAAAATCTGAAGTGTAAAACTCAAGTGTCGCTCATGCTCCTATTGCGTCCTAGAGTATATCAGTATATCATCAACAAATAACATAACAAACTGATCCAAGTAAGGTATAAACTCTCGATTCATCAAATCCATGAAAGTGCTAGAGCATTGGTTAACCCCAAAAAGCATGACTAAGAACTCAAAAAGACTATATCGAGTCTTAAAAGCAGTCTTAGGGATATCATCATCCCTAATCCTCATCTGATGATAATCTCTCCGCAAGTCAATTTCCGAGAACAGTTGTGTTTCTCTAAGCTAATTAAACAATTATCAATGCATGGTAGAGGGTAGTTATTCCTTATAGTCACCTTATGATAGTCCACGCATAAACAGAGTGACCCATCTTTCTTCTTGACGAAAAAAATAGGTGCTCCCCAAGGTAAGGTACTAGGCCGAACGAATCCACGATCCTACAAATCTTGAATTCATTTATTCAATTCCCTTAACTCCATCGATGCAATCTAGTAAGGTGTCCGAGAGATCGGTGAAGTACCCGGAACAAGATCGATGCAAAAATCCACTGCCCTCCTACGAGGCAAACTCAAAATGTCCTGAAACATATCTACATACTTTGACACAACAAGTAGTTGCTCTATCATCACCTGATGTTCAATCACCTCAACATGAGTAAGAAATCCCATAGTCATAGTGCCCTCGAACTCAGCGCACCTGTAACGAGATGGTAATTGTGCTAGAATGGAAAAGACAATTATCCTTTCATGACAGTCCAACTGAGGATGGTATCTCGCTAACCAATCCATACCCAATTTAGCATCAAACTTAAGCATCCGTAAAACCATCTAATCAACATAAAACTCTAACTCATTAATTCAAACTGGACAAGTACGAGTACTCTATCAAATGTAGTTGTGCTTCCAAGTGGAGTCATAATATATAAGACATCACTCAAATACTCGGGGTGCAGTCCAAGTGAATCCACAAATGATAATGCAATAAAATAATATGAAAACCCGAATCGAAAAGTACTCGAGCCACATTGCCATAAATAGTAAGTGTACCTTCCACCACTGGTGGTGCACGATTATGTCTCCCATCTGGTATAATAGCATGAACTCTCTCTCCTCCTTGCTGGTGTGATGTATGCCTTCTCTATTGGTCATCTCTCCCCGGCTTTGGGCAATAACGAGATATGTGTCATTTATCATTATAGTTGAAACACTGTCCTTAGAACTGAAGTGGCTACGGATTATGAGATGCAGCTGCCACCAAAGTTGTGCTCTGCTTGGCTCCACATTATTTCTGTCGTTTCTCAGCTCTCCAATCTTGTGTGCCCCTCTAGCCTTCTGGCTATGTCTATCCTTTTGAGCATGATTATGTTGTTCTTTCTGATTTTGTAAAGTGCTACTATTACCATTGCCTTTTTGTTCAGCCCTTTGCTCATTTTGTCACTGATAAATGTTATTATTGGTAGCCTTGACAATCAAGGCACACTTAACCACTTTTGAGTAAGTTGTACAAATATGTGGTTTTACCAACCACTTGATATGCAATACCAACCCTTTCTCAAACTTCATGATCTTGTTATTCTCGTCTGCAACCATGTATAGAGCAAACCGAGAAAAATCTGTAAACTTTTGCTCGTACTCAATAACTGTCATTGTGTTCCTGCTCCAACTACATGAACTCCATGGTTTTCTTATCTCGAGTGGGCCGTGGGAAATGTTTCTTATAGAAACAAGTCTTGAACTCATTCCACGTCATAACTCTAATGTCAGCGATAGTCCTAGTGATAGACTACCACCACTAATGGGCCTGACCATACAAAAAGAAAGTTCCTATCACCTTTTTTGTATCTCTGTGCGCTCCATTACTTCAAAGAACTTCTCCATATTTTCTACCCATTTCTCCGCATCAAGTGGGTTAAAAGCTTTAACAAAGTTAACTGCACCCCAGCTGATACGTATCTTTGATGAATGTAGTCAATGAAATCTCTACGGCATTGGGATTCAGCACCTGAACTACTTCATCGAATGGAGCAGCACCACCACCTCGACCATAATAAAAGGTAGTGCGCTACTCAAAGGCAGGTCCCAGACCATGCCTAACAACCTACTGCAGAGTTAGTCCCGAACTGACATCAGACATTCATATCGCACTTCCTCAAATTCAAATAACATATACTATATAATCTCAAAGTAAACAACTAAATGAATAAATATATAATATATATTAAAATATTTTTACCAAAACAAGTTTGAAATATTTCACTGTTTTCACAACTATTTTTCAACAACGATAAATATTCTAAAAATGTATACAAGATTACTTTAAATCATTCTAAACAATATAGGTTTCTTGGTTTTCAGTTATTTCACCCTATATATATGCTCATACCATTAACATTTATCAACTACTAAATTTAAATAACAATCATTCCTAATGCACTTTAAGATATAATTTAGGTTATTCACATACAAATTACACATTAATCACCAATATACACATATGACAACCACTAAATTTAAATAACAATCATTCCTAATGCACTTTAAGATATAATTTAGGTTATTCACATACAAATTACACATTAATCACCAATACACACATATGACCTAATATCAACTAATATGTAATTTAGAGAGAGTAACAATGCATAACTATTGGTAACCATTTATTGAATATGAGTACTGATTAATACACTAACATTCTCATCTAACCTAGTATTCCCAGAGGGTAAGCAGTTGCACATTAATTTCTCTTTATAGAATTAGGCCTTATAAAATTTGTTAGATCAACATTAAATGTTTGTCACCATATAATTTGTATAAATTTAGATTTACCAATAATCAACTAAGTTTTGGGCAAATTGTTTTTTTTCAGATTTGGGGATCTTATTTCCCAAATTTCTTGGATTTTTTATTTTGGAGTTACAAGTTAGTGAGTTAAGAAAATAAATAATTATTCAACACTAATTTTTGAAAAAAAAGGTAATTTGCATACTATATTTGACTACATTTAACACGAGTTTATCATACAACTCAACTACATAATTTTGCATATTATTCATTAAATTAAAATATTTGTAAGGAATCAAATATGTTGTTTCAATAATAATTACCCCTTTTCTTCTTTTAATCAATACACATATACTTGTGAGTAGACCTGTCAATGGATCAAATTTTTATTCGAATTCGATTAGATTAGACATATATGGATTGAAAAAAAAATCCGTTAACTTGAACAGGATCCGATTCCGATAATCCGATTCCTTAACAAATTGGATTTGGATTAGCCTAATATGATCCAATATATATATATATATATATATATATATATATATATTTACATATGTCAATATAAATTTGATATTTTATGTGTTTATATTTGGTACTATATCTAATTATCTATATATAAATGTTAATTATTAATTATTTATTAATAATGATTGATCATCTATACTACTACTAAAATGTGAATAATTTTAGTATTTTAGTATTTATACTTTCAATTTATACACTATTTTTAAATATATAAAATAAAATTTTAAGTACAAATTCAATTCTAATTACAATTCAATATCAATAAACTTAATTGATTCAAATTCTATGACAAAAACTCAATTTATAAATTCAAACACAATTGTAGTTGAACTCTAAAACAACACTTCAATGGTATAACGCAAATCGTAATAAATTCGATCATGAAAATCCAATATAATTTTGATTATATTGAATTATACTAAATATAAATTAAAACATTAATTGTTAAAAAATATTAGGATTTTAAACAATCCTTTATTTTTATTTCATTCTCTTACTATGATCTAACTATTAAATGATAACCCTAATTGTACTATAAGATAGTTACTTTATATCTCTTTTTTGTTTCTCAATTTTTAATAAAACATAACAATCTCTATACAAGTATAATCATATTGATAAGCAAGCTATAATTAATCTGTAATTTAATCTCATGAACTTTCAAACATTCATAAATAAGGAAATATAACATTTCTTTACAGGTATTGATATATTCACAAGTTATATCAATTTCATAGACAAACTGTAATTAATCTTCATAAGTATTATCAATTTCATAGAAGTTAATAATGTTTATTATCTTTTTTTATTCTTTCCATGCATTTATTCTCATACTATAATAAATTTAGTATTTTTATCCATTTATCATATTTTTCAAAGATTAATTATATTAAATTAAAATACTTATTTATTCTCCTTTAGGGTTTTCTGATATTATATTTATTATTTTTTAGGTCTGCTCATTAATTATATTAAATTAAAATCCACTAAGACAACTACTAACATCACAACCATCTAATATATACAAACAAAACCACCTTGTTTGGAATACAAAAATTTCCGGATTTGGAATTAGAAATGGAAAGGTAATTGGGTTTGAAGTGTTTGGAAGAAATGTTACCAAATTTCCTCAAATCTGCTTTAGTGTTTGATGAATTTGAGGGAATTTGGTTAAGTTATAAATTTTTTAAATATAGGGATATAAATAATTAATTGAAGAATAATTTTGAAAAAATAAGAGTAAATAAATGGGTGGTTACCCAATTCCCTCAAATCCACTTATATTCCAGTTAAATCCGAGCAAATTCCCAAATTTTAACAATTCCAAATTCCAATTCCAAATCCCATGGTTACCAAACACATCGTTATAAACAAAAGAGGGTTTCTTGCGCCTCTTACTACGAACTCTCTCTCCTCTGCGCGATTCTTCATCTACCAGACTACCAAGGTCTCTCTCTCTCTTCATCTACATGAGCTTTCTTTCTCCTACCTAGACAAATCGACCTTTTTCTTGAAAGAAAGTATACCCAATAAATTGTTTAATAAGTTTTTATATTTTGCAGTGCAGAAGAAATACCGATCTGTATGTTCCAAAAGCATAGGACAACAAAACCCTACTGCTCATTTCTGATACTAAGGTAAGGGTTTGGATGGGTTTTGCTCGATTTATTTATTTATTTTTAATTACCGATCTGTATGTTCCACGACTATCTGTACACAGTTTTACTTGAATATTTGAACTTCAAATCACATGACATATATGTAATATAATAGCATATATTGGAGAATATGAAAATAAATTATAATCAATGATTTTTTTTGTTGATATATAACATGTATATCCTCCCTTTCTCATTTCAGTGATGTGTGTAGTTATGAATTATTGTTGATTTTTTGTTCCATATTTGTTCAGATTATTAGACCTTACTACAAGATTTATTGTTCTTTTCTCTATATTGACAACATAAATCACATCCTAACTTTTGAACTAAATTCACCCTATATTCACCAAATTCTAGGGTTTTACTCTTTTTTTTTTTTTCCTGCAAATTTCTTTCTGTATACTATATGCTACATGATTTGTTTCAAAATTGATATATTATGTGTTTCTGTCCTCTGCTAAAGATATGAATGTGATTCGAGAGCTATTGTTCTATGGCATCTGCTCCTGTATACATACATATATATATATATATATATATATAGTTCGTCCTGTATATTATGTCTTCAAAAGCTAGGATGTGATCTATGTGGTGAATATAGGGTAAATTTAGTTATACTGCCTTTCTTGATTTGATTTATATGAATTTGGTGAACCTGCCATTTGACAAGATTGAACAATTAACATGATGAGGAATGCTCATTTGTTGGATGTTTTCATTTATTCTGTAGACTAGAGTATAGGATTTTCCAACTCTAAAGAGGTTGCAGTTGGCCTGCATTAGGTAAGCAATACCCTCTTTTGGTTTCTTAGTTTTGTTTTGGTCAATTTATCATGCCTCGGGAGGAAAATTATATGTTATACAGACAAATAAATAACGAGGTCCACTGGAGGGGGAAGTAATCATTCTTGAATGTCATTGAATAGGAATCGATGTCGAAATTTGTATACTAATATTGGTGGCAAAAACTCCTCTTGGCTGTAAATTGAGATGTCAGTATCGATTTTGATGAATGATTCAATTTGGTAGGTGTTGCCAAGTACCAAAAATTGCATTTAAAAAATTAATGTTAATCTCTTACAAATGCTGAATTTGATTGGATTTGTTCTTTCAAATAAGAATTTGTAAGCAGTTGTCCATTACAAGTAATATTTACACTTGTAATCCCTTTGGCTATTCCTTGGTCATGTTTTTGCCGAAATTTATACTTGCAATTTCTGCAAAGACAAATCATCAAAGTCTGTATCTCCATTAATGTTATCAGCTACCTTTTCGTTTTCTAGATTAATATTTTTTCAAGCCGAAACAGGAAGGACAGTGATATGTCCAATCAACTCATATATTGGCACAGAAACACTTGGTTGTTTTTAAAAAAAAAAATTACATGTTGGTGATCTTTTTTTTTTTTGCAGGAGTTATATTCAATAGTCATGTCTTCATCATATCTCCCAGCAACAACTGAATCGATTGCAGAGGCATTGGAAGCTAAAAACCCATCTGAGGCCATTTCTATTCTTTACCGCGTACTCGAAGACCCATCGTCTTCCTCCGAAGCTCTGCGCATCAAAGAGCAGGCCATCACAAAGCTCTCTGATCTTCTCAGAGAACAGAATAGGGCTGAGGATCTTTGCAGTCTTCTGACCCAGTTGAGACCCTTCTTTTCCTTTATTCCCAAAGCAAAAACTGCGAAAATTGTAAGGGGAATCATTGATACTGTTGCCAAAATACCCGGGACATGTGATCTCCAAATTTCTCTTTGCAAAGAAATGGTGCAATGGACCCGTGCGGAAAAGCGTACATTCCTTAGGCAGCGAGTTGAGGCAAGGCTTGCTGCGCTTCTTATGGAGAATAAGGAGTATTCAGAAGCTCTGACCCTTTTGTCGGGGTTAGTCAAAGAGGTGAGGAGATTAGATGACAAACTGCTTCTTGTGGATATAGATTTGCTGGAAAGCAAGCTACACTTCTCTTTGAGAAACCTTCCCAAGGCAAAAGCTGCACTCACAGCTTCTAGGACAGCTGCAAATGCTATATATGTGCCTCCCGCTCAACAAGGCACCATAGATTTGCAGAGTGGAATTCTCCATGCAGAAGAGAAGGATTACACGACTGGGTACAGCTACTTCTTTGAAGCATTTGAAGCCTTCAACGCGCTTGAAGATCCCAGGGCAGTCTTTAGTCTCAAGTACATGCTGTTGTGTAAGATCATGGTGAATCAAGCTGATGATGTGGCCGGTATAATCTCTTCCAAAGCAGGCTTGCAGTATCTCGGGCCAGAAATGGATGCCATGAAAGCAATTGCCGATGCTTATTCAAAGAGATCCTTGAAGTTATTCGAGACTGCCCTGCGGGATTTCAAAAGCCAGTTAGATGAAGACCCAATTGTGCACAGGCACCTCTCGTCTCTTTACGACACACTTCTGGAGCAAAATCTGTGCCGTTTGATCGAGCCTTTCTCACGGGTTGAGATCGCACATATTGCAGAGCTGATTGAACTTCCGGTGGAGCACGTGGAGAAGAAATTGTCTCAGATGATTTTGGACAAGAAGTTTGCTGGAACACTGGATCAAGGTGTTGGGTGTCTTATAATTTTTGATGATCCAAAGCCAGATGCCATCTACCCTGCAACATTGGAGACCATCCAGAACATGGGCAAGGTTGTGGACAGCCTCTATGTCAGGTCGGCCAAGATTATGGCTTGAGGTTTTTCCTCTCATTTGTTGTTTGCAACTGCACATTGTTGGTTCTTTTTGGTGAACCCTTGTTAAAAATTGTCAATTACAACATTGACCCTCACTGCTTCACAACTTTACTTTGAAGATACTGAGTTAGAACATATGGGTTATGGGTTTACCTGAGATTAGGACTATGGGTTTTGTCATGAAACTGGCAAATTGCAGAAGGGCTTGGATTGTTGCTCTCTGATGATTCTTAACTAAGGGTGAGGTTGAATTAAAAACCGAAAAATAAAGTTGTATTAATCCAAATGAAGATCTAGCATTAATCAAGTGGTAAATACAATAATAAAATTACATACTAATTCTTTATTTTTAAATTTGTATTATTGGATATTTTAAAAGTCCCACGTGACATATCAATCTGGAGCATGACTTCCTCCAATAATTTAGCATGTATTTAAATTTTTAGGGTGTGAAATGTTCACTTGATGTTATATATAAATTTGTTTAATGGACAATGACCCAAACTTTATTGTCATGGGAGTTGAAATTTACCCAAGATTAAGAAATGGATTTTAGTGACGTGGACGTTGAAAGCATTAAAAAAGTAAGAAAAAGGAGTCTAGTCGTCTTTAACAAAACTTCAAGACATCTCATTTCACACACAAAGCTCTTCTCATGTGCCCACACCATTGTGGACTCGATTCCTCACAAATAAGGAAAAAAATCCGATCGGGTTCCTTCAGTCCAGTGAATATCTGGTGGTTGATCGGGTAGAGCCTAATCTGATTAGCAGGACTCCATCAACGATTAAATGCATTCTAGTCCATTGGACTTTCACTGGACTTCGAGTCTAGGGAACCGTACCAAAACTGGATTCCAAACTTAAACTTATGCACCTAAATTTTTCTTCTTCTCAATTTTAGAGTAAATATTAGAGTAGATTACGCTTTCTATAAATTTCATACGAATAAAGTTTTTGAGGTTTATTAAAATTCCCCTCAAAACTTATGCACCTAAATTTTTTTTCTTCTCAATTGTAGAGTAAATATTAGAGTAGATTACGCTTTCTATAAATTTCATACGAATAAAGTTTTTGAGGTTTATTAAAATTCCCCTCAACTTTGATTCGTGAATTCAAAACTCCTCCAAATAGTTATAAATAACAAAAAAGACCACCCATTGTATTAAAAGACAATAACAATCTTATATATAATGAAATGACTAACAAAAAATTAAATGATATTGAAATGCACTCGGGATATATATATATATATATATATACCATGGCACACTAACCGTCTTGGGATACTGAGATGCTACTCACTGTACTCTAGCTAGCGATTCAGTTAGAACTTAGAAGTAATCAGGGAGCCATGATGTCACTTCTGGATCAACCAAAATTTAGCCGCCTTGATTGATGTTTAAATATTCGCAATATGTTCACCAGTTACAGTTCAAGAGAGAGATGGTTAAGAAACAGTCACAGGGAGGGGGAAAAAAGGCCCAAAAAGCCATAATATATGATATAAGTGACAAGTTGAAGGTAACATCAAATATGCCCTCCGTCTCAAAATAAGTATTCACTTTTACTTTTTTTTTCGTCCCAAAATAAGTGTCCTATTTGAAAAATCAAAGCACTTTATCATACCACTTTACTAATTTACCCTTCATGCATTGAAATTATAAATCATTTACACAATAAACCATCATATCACTATGGTAGAGCCAAAGATAAAGTTGTTATTTCATTCATTACCAATACAACATCTTAAAAAGTTGAATTCGTCAAAAGGGACTTATAAATTGGGAGAGACAGAGAGTAACTTATACGGAGCTAATTATATGGCATGTCGTCACTAACAGAATGCTCACTTCAGGCAGCCGCCTTACTGGTCATTGCAGAGACATACCAAACTGACTCCCAAATTTGAAGAAAAGAATTGCACCCGAGCAATATGATATTCTTTTCCAGCTACGCAAACCACAGTATGATGTCCTCCCAATCAATGTTCTCCTGTAGAACCTGTCCAACCAGAATAAATAACATTAATATGCTCAGTTACGGGGACTATTTTTTTCATTTAAGAAAATTACTCTATTAGTGAGTCATTTCTTCTACAATAGAAAACAAACTAGTCATATTTCATCACTGCAGTATAATCTTTAAAAGCTTTCCTTACACTAGATACCAGTTACTTGCGATATGTCAATAATTAGTCCCATTAAATTGTATTCCCAGCATAAACTGCATTCATCCAATTGCTTCATAGAGTGAAGACCAAGCTTACCATTGAATACCTACTCTTAGACTTTGCTTCTGACTTTTCACATAAGAAAAAAAGATCAAAACAGTTTTTCCATTCAGGAAGTCAAAAACAGTGTTTGAAAAGCCAATCCAAACAGAGACTTAGAGTGACACCACCACAGAAGATGGTTTTACTAGTTTGATTCTTAGATTGACCTACAGGGGTTCAATAAACCTAATTCTGTCATTCGTTTGATGTCAGATATTGACTGAACTCTTGGTGATCCAAGCACTAGCACTAAACGTAAAGATAGAGACATCGCATTTTCATACGTGAAAACATCAGTGACACCATCAGTGATACGGAGACTATGCTGTTCACTATCTGAAAGACGGAAGTACTAGCACTAAAATTAGACAAAAAATAAAATTATTTCAAATATAATTTGCAAACCGAGTCAAACATGTATCCAAGATAGAAAATTCGAATGACAACAAAGAGATGTTTCACTTCTACAAGTGTCTGCTATATTGTCTACGTGCACTCATGTCATGAGGTTTTTGTTTTTATACAAGGAGAGGAATAAAAAAAATCAATTTAATAAAACGCACAAAGGATATAATAACTTGTGAAAACATGTCAAACAATCACATTCAACCGCATATATGCATAGCGCTTTATGTGATATGAGCTTATGGCCCTCCGCTCTGTTTCATATTTATAAAGAAACAAGAAGAAATATTTGGAAAGGCCGAGGTTATCATAAGAAAGCTCATGTTTAGTGACACTGGACATATTCCAGTCCATAAATCCTAGGGTTTAGCAATTATAAGTTTCTATGGTTCTACATGACTATGCTTAGGATCACCAACAAAGACCACCTAAACAGCTAAATAACCGCCACTACAACCCGATAGTCACTCCAAACTTATGATTCCAATATCCTAACAAAACAACAGTTTTCAAGCGGCCAATGGTATAACCTCACGGGTTCGAGTCTCTTAGGAGGCATTGTGGGTGTGTGGTGTGTGAGTTTCTTATCATTAAAAAAAATAAAAAAATAAAAAACCATTGATAAACACAAAATTCTATTGGAGGTACAATAATAGGCTAGAGGCAAGCCCAAACAATTAGATTGGTCCAAGACATACAGATGTTGGACAGACCAAGAACTGATAACTTCAGTGGAAATGGTACAGCATAAAATTATTGAAAGACATATGTATTGTATCCATATATACCAAATTACTTGCCTAAACAATAGAGAGCACCATCTAGAAACCCTAACCCAAACGAGAGCATCAGCTATGCTAAGTGCCATAATAGCAAGATTAAACACTTCTCTTTAAATAGAAATTGTAAAAAGGACAAGAAATACGAACGATTCTTATAATATTAGGAGGATAAAGACTTAGTCAACTCAATTTGGGTAATCAGGAGGTCTAAGAAAAAAATCAAATAAAAGGAAAAAGTATTTCTTGCTGAACAGCAAAAAACAAAATGAGCTGAATGAGGCAATGAACTAAAGCTGAAATGGACTTGGAAATCCGCGTCACTAATATTACTATTAGAACTAGGTTACATTCGTCATTTTAAGTGGTATTTGCTACATAAAAGTATGACAATCCGTGACAAGGGTGCTTACACTCCAAAAAGACTAAACCCAGCTTCGAATCATTTGATATGAAGTCCAATCAAAACCAACTAAACAATTGGCATTATCACAACTTAATTTTCTCAAGTTTAATGGTTCTGGCACTAAACCACTTCTTCACAAAGGAAATTTACGAAAATAAAAAGTTTCCAAATAGCCCCTCTAACCATCAGAGATGAATGCCAATATTAATGAATACCTGCGAGAGTAGGTTTCCATATATAAAACTTCTCCCTTCTTCAACCGTGCAGATGTATAAAGGGGTGTCTTCAATCCCTTGTCAGCAACAATATTTATACTGTATTTGATCCTGAAAGATACAATAATTACAAGCACGGATGATGAATAGAGGCAAAATAACTACTCAAGAAAACTGTGGTAAGAGACAAAACATCTATTTTTTTGGTTTCCTTTTCTTTCTTTATTAACTTTCTTTTTCTTTTTCAAATGCCCCTACGAAAGCTGTGCAAAACGATACGAAGGTTTAGGTATGTCTCGGGTTCCCTCAAAGTTCCTGTTATTAACCTCTTGTTTTGTTACGTCTTCAAATTAATGCATCTAAAGTGCGAGCTGAATAGAACTAAATGGAACTTTCAGCGAAATAAATGCTAAGATCAGATAAGTAAAAGAATGATTGGTATCATATGGATGAGTCATATAGCGAATTAAGAATAAAGCCACGGAAATACACATCATGAACAAATTTTCCAATTATACAATTTGTCCTATTATTTACAAGTCGGGTAACAAAAATAAAAATTAAGCTTAATACTTATACTCACAAGACCACCTACATTGGGAAACCTTAAGGCAGAAATGTTTTTTTCTTTTTCTTTTTTTTTAATAAGTAACTTTAATGCAGAAATGTTAATAGAAAATATTGAAAATTATTTAATAGGCAGTCTAAACCTTGCCATACATCATAGCACAAACTGTCGATACATGCAATATATCAATCTCAACAAAATGAGGATATTAAGACAACTGCAAGACAATATTTATAAATGAAGACATGAAAAAAAAATAAGGCAATCTTAAGAAGTCAAAGTTCTCACCATCAGAAACAAAATAAGAATTTATTCAAAAAACAAATAAATAGAACAAAGTAAGCATGAATTGTCCATGATAGCTGCAGACAGAAGTTTTTTCCTTTTCCCTTGCGTCTTATAACGTCATTATGAAATTGAGGTCCTAGAGTGGGAGTTATCTCGAGTCAAGAAGAACATAATCATGATGGTGCTTCCAATTAACTCAACCCCAGCATGATTTAATAAATGAGGATATTAGTTGAGCCATGGATATGTAAAGGATCTAGCATGCGGAAAATGCGATCATTACAAATTCCCGAATTAGAGATTCTTTATTATGTTAGTAAGGAGGTAAGAAAAAAAAGAAAAGGAAGAGATAGGAAGATCTCTCATATTAAGTCAATCAGATGGTGGGAAAAACCTAGTATCATTCTCATAAATGGGATAAGGCAGCCAAGAAGAGGACATATACCATGACATTGTCAATACCAGTTTATTCTATAAATTGTGAAGTTAGACATGTTATAGAAGGAAGCATATTCTGCATTATGGGGATAAATAGCCAGTATTCATTACTTTCTTGGTGATTAATGAAATTCTTCCCTCAAATATAAAAAAAGAATATAAACAAATGCCCATATATCCAACAACATAGTCCCCCAATCGTGCAAAGAGTGAAACCTAATTTAGAGGGTTGAATTTATATTTTGGCTTTTTCATAAAGAAAGAAACAATGGAAGCATATAGCATATAGAAAGGGCTATTTGAAGTTACATAAATGTTGTAGAAGAAGAACACAAAACGGCATATCTGCACTAGGGAACAAGTCCCTGTGGATTACAGCAAACACAAAATCCCCTCTCGATGAGCAGCTTACCTTGAGATCTGCATAACATGTTTCACTGTCAGGCGCCTAAAAAAAGTAGGTTATCTTTAAATTATATTTACACACACGCAGACACACAAGAAACTGATTTCTCCCAAGTGGCGATGAACAAAAAAAACATTCAAAAACCGAGTAAGTAATGCAGTTTTTCCTTAAGGTACGTAAGTCAAGTAGTTTTAATCAACTGCAAACATGCCTATATAAATAGCTTGTTTTTGGTTGAAAGATGTAAAATATCTTTTTGGCTAAAAGAAAATAATTTATCTGCCTTTTTTGTCCCCTTTTGATCACCACCTTCCAATTACCAGCCATCCGATTATTCCTGGCCAAACCATGAGAAGTGCCACTTTATAAGTAGTAAATGGTGGTCATGGGTTTGACAATTTTGAGATGATGTACCCATTCATGCATGCTTTTAACCCGACAACATACATACCAGACTCTTAATATCTACACCTGGAATCTTAGAACAAAAATGATGCTTCTGGAAGTCGAAAAAACTTACATAAAATCCGAAGCAAATTAGTGATATCTGATGAGCGATTAAGATAGAATACAAGAACTGACAAATTAAAGAGGGTATTAGTTATTACTATTGCTCCTCTTGGACACGCCCGAGGCTGCATGATATCTAACCACTTCTTCACTCCGCACACTCTATAATACTAGAACAATATTCAAATTTTTTCTTCTTTTGGAAAATAACGAAACCCTGGATTTATGACACCTGAAATACATTGTAAAAAATCTAGTCAGATGAGAAACTCAAATATACACCATAAATGTTTTCCCCCGAAAGTTTAGAATAAGACATTGATTGAGGCACATAAGATAAATAGTCTTGATTTAACAGCACAACTCAAGATATAAAACATGAACAAAAGCGAAAAATTATCACGGTAGATAAGATAAGCTTGTAAATAAACCAGAGTATAAGAAAGTCATAATGGCATACCCTTCAGCATCTTAAGTGCACAATAAGACATGGGGATCAAGATTTGCCTTTTGAGGACTGCTCCTCATATACCTCCTTCAGCATCAATGCATACACTATCTGATTCTTTGTCATGGCACCTACTGCGCTTTTCGGGTGTTTCGCCTTCTACATCAGCATCTTTTCCTTTCTTACTCTCGCTAGCTCCCTTACTAATAATTTTCCGGCGGTCATGGCCTTTCTGTTTCTTCTGCTTTGACATTGCATGTTCCTGCTCCGGTGTGCTGCCAGATACATCCATCGGTTCATTCTCATTGTGTGAACCCTCTTTCCCAAATTTGTTCGATCCTTCTCTCTTGACATGACCCTTCTCCCTCTCTTTCAGTTTCTCCTTATCTTTTGAGCAATCCCGTCTCTCCCTCTCTGACCTCGCAGTTTCTCCTTCATCCTTTCTTAAATCTTTTCCCTCACCAGTTTCGTCACCTACTTGCAAGTCGGCCGTACAATCCCTTTCTGCCCATTCCCGGTGCTTCCCCTCTTTCATTTCCCTATCTTTCTCTTTGGATTTATCCACAGTTCTCAAATAAACTTTGTGTTCTCTAACAGCCTCATGCGCTTCAACATGATCCCTCAGTTGTCGACCCATTCTTTTGAACCTGAACTTGACCATACAAATTAGTAGGCCAAGGATCCGCCATTTCCAATTCGGGTTACTACTCACTGCGCCATAAACATTTTTTTCCGTCTTCGCATCACCCTTGTATTCAGGATAAGGAATACTATCCCTCTCATTCTTAGTTTCTTTGCTATCATCCCCTTTCCTCTCAAGTCTTAAACCCTTATCACCCTTAGCTCCTTTGTACAACTCCCTCGATTCCACCTTGTGCTGCGGTACTCAACCCTAGAATCCCCACTGTTCTCTCTAGAATCTCTCATTTCCAGCCTCTTTTTCAAAGCAATGGAACGGTCTTGCTGCAACTCGTTTGGGGTTGACAACCCACGATATTGGGCATCACGCCTATCACAACCAGAAACCTTCGACGCTCTAGCCTCCTGCCCCCATATCAAAGGAAGCACTAGTATGGTACTCATTTGTGACCGGCGAATGAGTCAACTTCGACCAGAAGTGAAGGGGTATTGACCCAAATCATGTTGTGGGTTTTTGTTGGAGGAGGAGGAATGACCAATACCATCACTGCCACTGCCACTGCCACTGCCACAGCCACTACCACCTTCCTCGTGCAACCTTTTACCGGGGGTTCCACTCATAGTTTATTGAGAGTTTGCAGATAATAAAACTACTGAACCAGTTTCAATTTTTTTATAACTATATCTACAAGAACAACACAACATTGATCAGAATTCAGAAACCCTTCACAAAACACACACACACACATATCTATGAACCAGTATCAATTGTTTTTCCATTTATATCAACAAGAACAACAGAACATTGATCAGAATTCAGAAACCATCCACAAAACCCACATAAATATACATGAACCAGTTTCCATTTTTTTTTTCCAATTATATCAATAACAAAAACACACATTGATCGGTGTTCAGAAACCATCCACAAAACACATAAATGAATACATATATATATATATATGAACCAAAACTGATAATCAAACTTAATTTAAATTTCAATTGGATTGATCACTTCTTACATTCTTTAGTCAGTTTCTCAGTTTCTGATGTTGCTTACGGTATCAACATAGAAATTGCACACCCACCCACACCCCCACAAATTTTCCATATACATACACACACACGTATATATAGAGAGAGAGAATAACAGTAAAACACACACACATACACATAAGAATTTGATAGTGAGAGGACTTACAGAGTGAGTGACAAAGTGAATCGGAGATAAGGGTTTGGATTATGAAGAAAAGCACAATGAATTGGGCATTAAATAATTGGGAATGAGTGTTGATTCTGTGAATACGATACTTGTTGGTGTCCTTATAAACCCCTGGATTGAGATACGTTACAAACTCGCCTGTCACCGTTTCTTAGGCCATCCGGTATGGCACTGGCCAAATTGGCTGTAGCCAGCCACCTCTCTTTAATATGGACCCACTTCAATATATAGCTAGTCACACCACCACGTGCGGCTGACAAGTGACTATATTTTTTATTTATTTATTTTTAAAAAAAGAGAGAGAATTGACATTACATTTTATAGTTATGTAATAATTTTTTAAATTTATTAATAATATATATTACAGAATTTTTTAAAAAAAATTCATATATTTTATGACATAATCAAATTAAAAAACAAAAGATATTAAAAAAATTCATATATTTTATGACATAATCAAATTAAAAAACAAAAGATATTATATTAAATAAAACACATTACATATATTTAATTAATTAAATAAAATAATTTTTTTAACTAATAGTACATACTTAATAATAAGTATTTTCATTATATTACGTGTATATATATATACCTATTAACAAGTTATGACAAAATTGATGTATAAGATATCTTAATAAAAAAATAATATAGGATAAAATGGAATTATATTATATAGGATAGATTGGATAAAATTGATGTATTATATTACGTGTATATATATATATATATATAATTAATGTTGTAGAAGTATATACCAATGCCCTACTGAAATTACAGAATCACCCCACCTCAATCCCCTCCATCATACACCATGTATGGTCAAAATTGGAAATTAACCAAACATAAACACAAGATATATAAAAATGGTATATATGTATAAGTTTTTTGTTGACTCTTCAACTTGATTGATGGTGACGATTAGACCTGTCAATGGATCGGATTCGGATCGGATCAGTTAAATCCAAATCCAATTTGTTAAGAAATCGGATTATCGGATTCGGATCCTAATCGGGTTATCGGATTTTATTTTCAATCCATATCCGGTTAATATCGGATTCGGATCATAATCGGATTATTGACATGTCTATTGATAAGGATGGCAAAAATTCCCGATCCGCGATCTGAATCCGATAATTCGACAAATTTTCACTTAATTAATTCATATTCGAATTTCTTCATTATAGAATATCTGATCCGAATATCTAATTAAAAAAATACAAAAATACAAAAATCAATAAATACTGAAACACTAAAATTATTCACACTTTTAATAATTGTATTTATGATCAATCATTATTAATAAATAATAAAATAATTAACAACTAACATTTATATACATGTACAGTATTAAATATATACACACACATATATATATATATATATATATTTTATATCGGATCGGGTTATTATCAGATTGGATTGACATAAATCCAAATCCAATTTGTTAAGAAATCGGATTATCGGATTCGGATCCTAATCGGATTATCGGATTTTATTTTCAATCCATATCCGGTTAATCGGATCGGATTCGGATCAAAATCCGATCCATTGACAGGTCTAGTGACGATGATGCCTCTGTATATATTGCTTCCATTTTTATATACTTCTGCATTTATATTCAAATCTCACTTTCTCTCCAATTTTCGTCAAATTCGCACCTTTTCTTGATTCTTGCCCAAACCCTAGTTTTCATTTCTGCTGGGATAGGCTCATGTCGAACCCCTCTGAACCCTAGATCAAAAATTATGGCTTTCTAAATCAGATCATAAACCAACCCTTCATTTCTACTGAGGTAATTTGTATTTTCAATTTGGTAATTTATTTGTTTGATTTTTGATTTGTATATGTGTGAATATATATATATGTATGTGTATGTCTTCCTTTCCAACCGTTTCCCTCCATAAAGGGCTCACCAAATATAGCGAGTGAAGTAGCCAGCCTCCTTGCAGGACCCAGTTATAGCTAGTTGCATACTATATAATTTTGCTCGCTACAGCAATGGCCAGCTAGCCAAAAAGCCTCCATACCGGATGCCCTTAATATGGCGAGCTCACTCTGAACCCCACACTGGTCCACTCCTTTTCAAATGTGTCTTTTTGTACCTATTTTATATATATATCTATATCTATACCTATTATAAAAGATCAGTTCCTTTTACTTTCTTTACCAATTTTTTTCCCTCTATAATGACCACTTGGTTATCTTAATATGACAGATAATTTTACACTTTCATTTTTATTTGTTTAATGGGCTTACCTTTATAGCTTCTGGAAGAGGTTTTGGAAGACATTTTCGGTATTCTTTCAAATTTCTTCTTGCGGGTTCTATAAATTTATGTTGCTTTTATGGTCTGTTCATGGTGGTTGTCGTCTGGGTTTTTGATATATACTTGTTTTCTTTAGCAAAAAATGGGAGAAACAGAGGAAGATGGGGCCAAGTGCTCCTTACAGGTAATTCCCATTTTGTATTTGGAAATTTGACCTAACACCGTTTGCTTTGACCAAAAAATTAAGTGTTTTCCCGAGAAAATTATTACTCAGTTCGATTTTTGGCAAGTTTCTTTATTTTAAACCTAGTTGAATGGGTATGAACTAATATATTTTCATTCATTTTGACGGAAAATCAACTACTTTCCCCACAAAAGGAAGAAGTATTTAATCATGCACATTCCAAGCTAATGCACATTCCAAGCTAAGGAATGTGATTGAACGAGCATGTGGAGTTTTAAAGGCTCATTTTTCAATTTTTAAAAGGATGGCGGCCTATAACTTTGGATTGCAAAGGCTTATGCAACTATTTATAATTACCTTCGAAAGATCACTATCACACATGAATTTTTTTAACAATATGATACCGAATATTTGGACTCTGCCAAATATTGCTAAAGCTTCGACATCCTCTGAAACTCACCACATTGGAAGATAATCTGATCAAATGTTTATGATTAGTTTGCGCAATTAAATAGTAAATGATTTATTTAATTCTTGAATTTGAATTTATATGTTTAACTTGATTTAATTATTTACTTTTAAATATGTAAGGGGTACTATTTGAATGAAGTTAAATTTTCAAGTTCGAATAAAATTATTTTTCTATGATTGAATCGTGTTGATTTATTATTATTTTCTTAGGTAATTTGCATCGACGCCTCCTAAGGTATTGGTCAATTGCAAGTAAATGTTGGTTAACGCACTAATTTACAGAGACACCTTCGTAGTTTATAAAGTGTTGCAATGACACTCCTTAGAGGCATAAAATTACTTTAATATCCTTGATTATTTTAATTTTCATGTGAAATCTCTAAGTTACCCCCATACCTAAACCATATACTTTACTCATTACACCAATCATCGTTATCATCACACTCTTATTATTAAAAACATTACAATAAATAAATAAGATATACAATATATATACTTTTATTTTAAATATAAAAATTTAAAAACATCAAAAATATTTTGAAAATTTTATTTAAAGGTAAATTTTACCACTAAAAGAAATTTAATCAATAATAATACTAAGAAAATTCCATTATTTAATTATTGCTCTTAATTTTTAATATATTACTATATAAATATTTCTCAAAAAACATTAAAGGGTTATATCTAATAACCATTATAGGTATTACATATCTAATAAAAAATATATAAATTTGATAATATAAAGGAATATTTTATTTAAAATATCTTGCACTTTACCCAACGTATGTATTACATATTTAAGAAATTCTATCAATATATTATGAAATATCATAATGGAATTGGATTTTCTTTGGTATTACATATCTAAATAAGATATTCCACTATAGGTATTACATATCTAAGAAATTCTACCATTATATTATCAAATTTCATTAAAATTATTGATTGACAATAATATGAAAATATATTAAAAAAAAAAAAAAAATTCTATTCGTACATAAAAATTTATATATTTTTTAGTAGATATGTAATACCTATAATGGATATTAGATATCACCCTTTAATATTTTTTGAGAAATGTTTATATTGTAATATATTAAAAATTAAGAGTAGTAATTAAATAATGGGATTTTCTTAGTATTATTATTGATGAAATTGTTTTAGTGGTAGAATTTACCTTTAAATATATTTTTCAAATTATTTTTGATGTTTTTGAATTTTATATTTAAAATAAAATTATATATATTGTATATCTTATTTATTAATTGTAGATTTTTAAATAATAAGAGTGTGATGATAAGGGTGGTTGATGTAATGAGTAAAGTGTTAGGTTTAAGCATTGGGGTAACTTAGAGATTTCACATGAAAATTAAAATAATCAAGGGCACTAAAGTCAGTTTATGCCTCCAAGGGATGTCATTACAACACTTTACAAACCTCGGGGGTGTCTCTATAAAATAGTGCGTTGACCAATATTTACCTTCAATGGACCAATACCTCATAGGGTGTCAATGCAAATTATCCTATTTTCTTCATTAGTTATAGTTGTGAGTAAGGGACTCAAATAGGTGTCGCAACATTGTGTTCAAGCATAAGGTATTCTTGTTATTTATCAATTAAAAACTAATTTCAAAGCTTATAGGCCCTGTTTGGAAACTGTGTGTTTTGTTTTTGTTTTTATTCTCTTAAGAACAAAAAACATTCTTGTTCTTGTCCTTGTTTTCTACATTAAAAACAAAAAAAACATAATTTTTATTTGGGACAAAAAAATCAAAAACACAAGTCTTCTTCTTCTCCTACACACACATGAACACACACACACACACACGTATTCACACACACGAGGATTCGATTTTGACTATTGGGTGTCGAAGCTGGTGGAGGAGGTTCGATGGTGGTGGAGTTGCAGTTGCAGATGGTGGAGAGGGGTTCGATTTAGGGTTTGCAGATGGTGGAGAAGGGTTTGAATTGGGGTTTCAATTTAGGGTTCGGAGAGTCGATCTAGGGGTTGTGGTGGTGTCGGTGGGTGGTGGTGTTCATGGTGATGGTTGGTGGTGGCGGCGGCGGATGGTGGGGTTGTGCCGATTGGTAATGGCGGCTAGGGTTCTGTGTGTATATATATATATATGTATATATGTGTGTGTGTGTGTGTGGATGTTCAATTTGGGGGTTTGATGGTAGTCGAAGGTTGTTGTTGGGGGTGGTGAAGGGTGGTGGTGGTGGCGATGGTGGTGGTTGAGGGTGGAGGGTAGAGGTGAAGGGGTGGTGTCGATTGCAGAATTGTTCGTCCCAATTTTCAAATTTTTTTTTTTTTTGGAAAATCCCAAAGAGAACAAAAAAACAGGTTTTTGTTGTTCCCTTGTTTTTTCTATTATTCACAAAACACACTTTCCAAATTGAGAACAAAACAAGCAGTAAAAAGGGTTGTCAAACACGTTATGTTATCATGAATAGTGCCAAAAAACAAAAATAGAACGAAAAACACCCTTTCGATACGTACCCATAATGTTTTAAAGAATATGATTTTATCACTCGACGCCATAAATTAAGGATAGGAGGACAAATGACTTGGCCCACACCAAACTCAATGTTCGAAGACCTCTGTTCGTATCAAATCGAAATACTGGCAAACCCATTGCATCTCAACTTGCACTATATTACATGGAAGTAGGGTTGATAATTCGTGTTGGTGGGTCGTGTTCGTATCGGGTTGAGATCGTGTCGGGTCGAAAAAGACCTGATTAATATACGTGTCAAATATGCTCAACTCTGACCCAACCCACAGGTTATCCGTGTCGACCCATGTAATCCATTTAGCCTATTTATTATAATATATTAAATTAAATTTGACAATCCAACACAAACGAACTATTTAACCTATTATCATCAAAATTAAATTAAATTTGACACGATCCAGTAATAGTTTATTGATATATTTCAACCCATGACCAATTAGAGAAAGGAAAAAAAATAAATATAAATATAATCATGTCAAATGTGTCGTGTTCAGGTTACTCGTGCCGAGGTCGAACTTTATATTCTTGTGTCGTGTTCGGGTTGACCCTTATATAACTTCAACCCTTTTATGGTCAACCCTAACCTTTTTAATTCATGTCGTGTTCGTGTCGTGTCTCATTTTACTAGCACTACATGGAAGTTTATTTATTTTATTTAGAAAAAGTAAGTTATTGTCCCTTTCTTAAAATTGTTATATATTCAAATATTTTTAATTTAACTTAAAATTAGATTAATTCTTATTTAATCTCATAATACAACATTATTAGTAAACAAATCTTCATAGATTATACACTATTTATTGGATAAAGTTATCATTCAACAAATGTAGTTCTATCTAATAAGGGTATAGATGAAAAAACTAAAAATTTAAAATTTAAACAAAAAAATAAATAATCTAAAGAATAAGATTTATGTTATATATTATTAATATAAATGAGTGGTGTCCATTCTTATACTACACCAATGTAATCGTCACCTAATATTCCCACTTATAAAAGTTACCTACTCCACTACCTAACCCACTCACTCTAAAGGTCTCACATATATCTCTCCATTAGCCTATATATAGAGGCATCGTTTGTAATGTTAGACACAGAAATCAATGGAAATGCTCTTTGCATATTCTCTTTCTACATTATCTCCTGTATCTATATTTCTGTCTATATATAATATCTATACTATATACATGTTTGTATATATAATGGTATGATATTATGTTTTCTGTTATATGTTTTACAGATTCACAACCAAATTTATAACACGTTATCAGCATGATTCTACCATGCTGAGTTGATGGTTAGTCTCTAGCAATTTGAGTTGATACGAGTATGATTTTTTTTCGAGTAATGATAAAAAAGATGAAAAAAATTCAATCTGAAATTTATTGCATGATATATATATATATATATATACTTGAATATGTTATATATTGTAACACCCCGTGTTATTTTCCTTTTTCCTAAAATTATATCTAATTTAATTTCGGTAATGACGTCACTTGTTCATGACGTATTATTTATTCTTGGTATTTGATACCTGTAAATTTTTCACGTTTAGTTTTAAAGTCGACTGGATGACCTTACGGTTTCTCTTTGACGACTACGCGAATTCTTGTTGTCAATTACACGGTCTCGTTTCGACGTTAGTTTATTCAACGTTTAATGATTAGTGTTTCGATTGAATGACGACGCGTTTTAATTGGGTCGGGTGTTTAGTGTTCTGACGTTTGGGTTTCTAACCCGGTATAATTAATTGGACGTCCCGTTATTATTTCGGGCTTACGAGATTATGTTTGGACGTCTCCGATAATTATTGAGATTTACTGTATATATATATATATATTTAATTATAATTATATATATATAGTGTTGGGGTTATTTCGCAATTATGGACATTTAAAGGGTTGCTTTTGCAATTAGGTTATATATATCTATACATGTGTACGCAACAGACCAATCCTGTGCATCTCCTTCTCCACGACTACACCTCTGCTTCACGCCTCCTCTCCTTCACACGACGACTTCATCTTCTCCATGGGCGGCGGCCACCATGGTTGCCGGCGAGAGAGAGAGAGAGAGTCGGCTGAAAGGGGAGCTGCGCTCGGTTGCGCATGGGCAAGCAGCGACGGTTGCTGTAGTCGCCGAAGCCAAGGCGATGGCGGTTCACGGTGGTGGAGGCGGCGACTGGGTGGTGCTGTGGTGGTTGCCATTGAGCTAGACGGCGGCGTAGGAGGTGGTGATACAGGGCTGGTTCACGCGGCAGGGACGGAGCAGCAGCCGCGCGGCAGTCCCGGTTTCGGCCAGGCTTCGACCAATTTTTCGGTCGACTTCCGGTGATCGGTTTGAGCCAATTTTTGGTGAGTAGCATCGTATATACGTAGTATTCATCATACATTAATTTCGTGATTTTACGTTGAACGATTTGCCCGAAAATCGCATTTATAGGTTATAGTTTTCGTTGGGGTATTTTAGATTTAACCCAATTAATTAATCGATTATTAATGGGTTTCGTATATATCGTATAGGTTGTCGAGACGGACATTTCGATATATTCGAAATAGTTTTCGGACGATTTTGGTCGGTGGGCTTCGTGTTCGGGCGCCGATACTGTGCTGTTTCGGACTGTTCGGTAACGTATAATTAGGTGGGAAATTATATTTCTCACTCCGCATTATTTAAATAGTTTAGGGGTGCAAACTCTTATTTAATTTAATATAGATATATTAAATTGCTAGTTTAAATATCTATAATTCGTTTAGAATCGGAATTGGACTTAGGAATTAATTTAATAAAATTTATTAAATTATTTCCTATGTAATTAAATAATTTCCTATATGAATCGAATAGGAATAGACGGCTTAGAATTTTCCTTGTGAATTAAATGGACTAGAGAATTTTGTAAATGTTGGACGTGAGAAACTTAGACGCTATGTTAGGTTCCTCTCATTATACGGGGTTACTTGTTTAATTATTTATAAGCATGTTAAAATGGGATTGGAATATTTCTTAAAGAATTAAAGAAATGGTATTGTTTAAAACATAAATATGTTTTGTCACGATTTAAATGCTTATTTATATTTTAAATCATGTAAAGAGATTTTTGAGATTTATGTATATATTACCATGTGGGTATTTTCATAAATATGATGCATGACATATTTATGTTGGACATGATTTTATTGCGTACACCATGTATTGTGAGACATGGGTGTTAGTGCATGATTTCACCATTTGCAGAGAGATTCATTTGGTGTGGTCTACTTCCTTTGTGCGTGAGGCACGAGTAGAAGTTTGTGTTTGGATCGTCGAAACAACTGGCCAGGGGGTGCTTCTTGCTCCCACAGAACTAAAAAGCTGAGAAACACCGACGATAGGGGGATGACATATCGTCCAAGGCCCTAGTGTGCGACTAGGTCGTGGAGCACGTCTTCCCGATTAAAAGTGTAAGTGTCAAAAGCACTTGGGATGTACGGTTCGATGAGTCTACCTTCCTTAGTGAGCTTGTATCCTCAGGGGAATGGTAGAGAATGATCCAGTACCCTTGGGAAGGGTGTGTTTTTGTGCGTGTGTACTACAGGCGGTCTGTTAGTACGGTGCGTTGCATATCATCATGTGATTTTATTGATATGTATATATGATATTGGAGCATGTTAAAATTTTTGAATATTGCAAAATAAATTCTTATTTTATAAATGCCCAATTGAAGGTAATTAATGTGAAACATTAATTAAATGCGGAAATTGGAAAAGTATAATGGATTATAATCTTATACTTGTAATTATATGCTTTTATGCCTTTAGGGGAGGTTAGATATATTGACGTTGTGACTTCTGTGGTTAGTTAAGGTTAGAGATGTACGGTTGAGTTGATGTTGAGTTGATGTGGAGTGATGCCTTAGAGAATGTGGTTAATGGTTTAGTGATTGTGGTTAATAGTTTGGTGATTGTGGTTGGCTGTGTGACCTTGTTAGAGATTGGAGGTTAGAGATTGATTTTAGTATCAGTTATGAATTGGGGCCTTCGAGAAGGCAGGTGATGAGATTGTGAGTTGTAGTGTGGACCTTTAGGTGTCTTTCACTTTTGAGGAATAGGCTATCAACTGTAGTTGAGATTTTGATTGGTGAGTAAAGGTTATGGTTGAGTGACTCTATTAAGTACTCGAGGTACTGTAGCTTGACAGTCTTGGTTCTAGTGCTTAGTTCATTCCCCTAAGCATTTCCTGTACTGTGTTTTGTACGCCAGTAAGTAGTCGTTGACTTGTATGCCATTCCTTGAGTCAGTGGTTACGGCGTGGTGCCGAGCCTCGTCCTCGTGGTGTCACTTGATGTTGTGGAGTTGGAAACGGATTGTTGTGTTCAGTGAGTCCAACGTATTTAAAAGGAAAAATCCGTTTTCGCCTACCCCGTATAAATGAAAAGTTTTAATACTTATAAAAGATCTTAGGATCTTCTTTAAAAAGGTTTTAAACTTTACAAGCCGGTAATGGCAACTGACGGAGACCGGGGGCAAGACGGTCATTTTTACTGTGTGATTTCCTAAAAGAAAATTATTTTATTACTTGTCTCGAGATTTTGAGACTTCTTTCTCAAAATCTCAACCCGTAGTGTTTTGAAAGGCGGTTCCTTGTTTCACCTTTTCTTCGGTTCATTTCTAAGTCTCGGTTATGAGGCTTGGTGTTGTTCAGTGCACACATATAGTGTTGCCTTTCACTTTTCTTGATTGTTGGTGTCACCACCTAGGTGATATGAGTTTTTCTTACGTTAGGGGCATGGATACCAAATGGGTTGGTTCGAGTTTAAAAATATTTTTCTTAAAAACTATTGAATCTCTGGGATTCATCTTTTTATTACTTTCACTCTCGGCCATTCGTTTTTGGTTTCCTTGTTCACTTTTGGGTGTTCTTTCCTTGCTCGGGTATTCTTAACCTTGACGTTATGGTCTCGGTTATCTTTTGGTTTGGCATTGGGACTTCTTTTCCTTGCTTGGGTTCTTGACTCTTACGGGGTTTTTCTTATCCTTAGTGAGAGTGTTGGTGATTTATTGACATTGTTGGAGATAGCAATTGAGGTGTTTATGTGATGATATGATTGAGGTGACCCAGTACTTGAGAGGTAGACTTTCTCTAGGAATGGGATGAGGTTTGTTATATATATATATATATTGCACATATATATATATATATATTGATGATGGTTGTGTTAGTACGCAATGACGTGGGTGTTTTCCTTCCTGTGTTATCGGGGTGTGGGATTTGAGCCTTCCTTGGTACTAGTGGTGGATTTTATTTCCTGTGGATATTAGAGGTGAGTGTGATCTCCTCTATTGTATCTTCTGATTTGTGTTGTGAGTAATTGATGATTTGTGAGGTTTGACTCAGGAGTTGTGTACTTAGTATATGTTGGTGAGAGTAGTGTAGACTATCGGTTTTGGTACTTGGAGTATGAGCCGTAGTTGTACCTTGTAGACTCAGGTTGCATACTTATACATGTATACTTGTATATATATATATATATATATATGTATCCCCATTATATACTTACGTACGGTATATGAGCGTGTCTTGGGTTTTACGTGGATGAGATTAGTTGGGCTATATATGTATCTTGCTAGATAGTTTGGCATTACCTAAACTACCAGAGGATGTGATAGTTAGAGTATCTTTTCCCACTGAGCTTATTTGCTCACAGGGGTATTTCATTTGCCCCCTGGTATTCCCACGCCAGGTTGCAGGAAATATACGGCTATGAGCAGGATGCAGTGCAACGACAGTTTTCTCTTGTTTCCGTGTTACAGGTTTGGAGTCGCGCTGGTGATGCGGTTAGGGTTGCAGTACGACTGGTTTGGGGACGATAGGTATTTACTGTTAGCTTCTCTCCCCATTGTTATGGGATTGTTATGTATTTTCTTTTGGGAGCCAGTCTGTTGGCACATCCCTGTTGATGTATCCTTTATTTCCGGTATTTATTCCTTCAGGAGGTTATTGTATTTATTTTGCACAGCTAGGTGCATTTCTTGTATTCCTATTCGAGCATTTGTGGCTCTGTTGAGTTTAGAGGGTTTGGAGGGGTTTTGGTTTCTTTCCACTACCTCGGCCTTAGTAGGATTGATGAATGTGGGGCTTGGAAGCCATGGTGATTATTGAATTGCTTTAGGCAGGTTATTGTGTTGTGTTTGGTTGTCCGGATGTTCCATTTACAAACGGAACTCTGTCGGATTTTCGTTAGATTCCGCTGCTTAGTTTTATTAGTCATTTGGGTATGGAATATACCATTTCTATCATTAACCCATGTGTTTTCTTGGTTAATGATGTCTTAGTTGGTCATTCGTATTAAGGATCTCATCTTGGATTCCTTGGATGTCCCAGTTCGGGAGTCTTAGGGATTTAGGAGCGTGTATGTTGGTATCTGAGGATACTCTTGTGTTTTTAGTATTCGTGTTAGCATGGAGTATATTTTCATTGTTATTCCATGTACTTCTTTGTTATTGTTGACTCTAGTAGTCGTTTGGTTTGCGTCACCCTTTAGGGGCGTGACAACATGGTATCTGAGCATTCATTGCAACCCTTTGTGGGTGTTTGATGACTGAATGTCTTTTGGTTCTCGTTTCTTTTTACTCCCGCAATCACTCCCTTAGTTCTTAGGCTTGGGTTTCAGAGTCCTAGGAATTTGGGGCGTGACATATATATACATGTGTGTTGAAATTATTTGAGAAATGATGGCATACCATGATTAATGATCCAGACCAGAAAACTATTCGTTGATTGATAGTGAGTCTTCTTCTTCTTATTAATTCCATAGTCTTGTAACTACAACTATTAATTGTGTTGAAAGAAAATTGAAAAGATAACACCTGTCTTGAAATGATAATAGGTATGATTGGAGAATCATTTTTTTTAAAGGAAATTGGTACACAGTTCAAAGGTACAAATGAATTAAGTATGTATGTGTATATACATAATGGGGCAAAGTTATCAATTTAAATATGTTTTGCTTTATTGGGTAAGGTGACCGAATATACATACATAAAGTTTGTATATATTGGTCTGCTGTAATATTGTTATAATATGGACTAGTTGCAGGGAAAAACATATTTAAATTATTGAAAATACCAATGCACCATTCTTATTCTGACATCCCCATATATGTGTCATAATTACATATTGACCTATGCAATTTATGATGATTACAATTTGATTTTTGAGGTATTATAGTTTGACCTCAAAAGTTTATTGAAATTACATATTGACCCCTACTATTTATTGATTCTATATTTTGACCCCTGCAGTATTACAGGTTGACCCCGAACAATTACTGAAATTATGATTTGACCCATAAAATTTTTTGGAATTATATTTTAACCCCTAAACTTCACTAAAATTGAAGTTTGACTTATATTTTAATCATTGAAATTTGTAATAATTATATTGTTCAATCTGCAATTAATTTATATGGTTGGTTCTACCACCTATTTATTATAACTGTTTCAGATGGTTGAGCGAGAAGTCTCCCAATTTAATTTTTTTTATTTATGTGGTTGAACTAGATGCCTCCCACCTTATGTTTATATGGTTGAGCCTAGAGTCTCCCATTTATTCAAATGACATTGAATCTCGGAAAAATTATAAGATATGGTAATAACGCATCCTTATAGGATCGTGAAAAAGACAGTGATATGTCTTAGTCATCTAATGAGGAATTAAAATTGAGTATCTCAAAGGAAAAGACTCACTTACTTTGTGCATATATTTGAAGGAATGGTATGAGCATCAAATAACCGTAAATCAGTCCTAGAGCTCTATATGAATATATCCACCCGCGATTGCAGGATTTTAAAAATATTAAGTGAGTATAATTTGATCATCTTAAGGTTGATGCTATGTGGAGAAATTATCACTAATTATGAGCTATTAGAAATTAATATTCCATTTTATACCTCAAATGTGCTCCTGCGACAACAATTTTCAGAGCAAAATTTTAAAATATGCTCTGAAGTGATTGGTAGCTGAACAATTTAATCTCTTAATGAGAAATCAAGTTGTTTGACCGATTTTACGCCATTATTTAAGGCGAATGCATTATTATTTTACGATCATAAATTTGGACAAATACATTGACTTTATCGTGTGTGTAGACACAACAATTATTATACCTGTGGTAATAATAATTACTCATTAAATCATAAAAAGTGAATCCACACCACTCCACCAGAAGTGGAATAAAATGTAAGTAGGCAATATGGGAGGCTGTGAATTAAACAGATCCTTTAAGAAATATGATCATAAGTCTTGCTATATGTGTGGTATAAAATACTTTACTTAAAGTATTTCTATTATGATTTTATATCATAAATATATCTTTTGTATCTTTAAAAAGGTACAGATCTGGCCAATGCATTAACTAAAGCCCAGAATACATGGTAAGAATAAATGTCTGATAGATAGTGCAACAACGCACAATATATTCCAAGATTGGAAATATTCTCTTATACAATCTTTGGGTTATGCAAACCTGATTGAAGGCTCTGGAAGAGCTAATATTATATTACCATGTGGAACAAAATTATATATCAAATGATGAAAAGAAAAAAAATGGTGACAACGGAATTTGAACCGAGGTTAATGGGGAATCCGACCATATTTGAATATGGTAAATCTGAATTGTCTTACCACTACGCCACTTGATCCGTTGTCGTCATATATCTCATTATATATGAGTATAAGAGTCATTGAAAGAAATGCAGTAATGCACCAAAAATGCTATAATCCAGATATTTTAAATTATGACATGATTGCTTTGGGCATCCTGGATCAACAAAGATGCGCCGAATTATTGAAAATTCAAATGACCATCTATTAAAGAATCATAAGATCCTTTTTGGCGAGTGATTATCCTTGTTATGCCTGTTCACAAGGAAAATTAATTATTAGGCCATCACCTTTTAAGGTTGTTGTTGTATGCCTATTGTTTTTACAACAAATTCACGGGGAAATATGTGGACTGATTCATCCACTATGTGGACCATTTCATTATTTCATGGTTTTAATAGATGATTCATCTCAATGGTCCCAAGTAGTCTGCATTAAAATCTCAATGTTGTGTTTTCAAGACTTATTGCTCAAATAATTTTTTTTATGAGCACAGTTCCCTGATTATCTAATAAAGTCTATTAGGTTTGATAATGCTGGTGAATTCACATCCCAGGCATTTGATAATTTTTGTATGTCAACTGGCAATAATATTGAGCATCCTGTTGCTCACAAAATGAACAAAGGTGCCTTCATCTGCATAGGGACATGTTATATTGCATGTTGCAGCTTTAATTCATATCAGACCAATAACTTATAATAGTATATCATAATTACCATTGGTGTTTGGTCAACAACCAAATATTTATTGCTTAAGAATTTTTGGTTACGCTGTATATGTTCCGATTACGCCACTACAACATACCAAAATGGGCTCTCAAAGACGGTTCGGTATCTATGTTGGTTTTGATTCTCCATCTATAATGAGACACCTTGAACCTACAACAGGTGATGTCTTTAAGACACGGTTTGTTGATTCTAAATTAGATGAAGTTGTTTTCCCGCTATTAGGGTGAGAAAAGAAGCAGACAAATGAATGGCGGGATATTTAATTGAATAAAAAAGAAGCCAAATGAATCGCGTTATACCAGTTGGTAAAAAAGATATTGTTCCTTGAAACA
The DNA here is from genome assembly GCA_963922005.1 of Cornus suecica. Taxonomy (NCBI): domain Eukaryota; kingdom Viridiplantae; phylum Streptophyta; class Magnoliopsida; order Cornales; family Cornaceae; genus Cornus; species Cornus suecica. The sequence goes on from OY998241.1 coordinate 18,686,646, forward strand.
AGATAGTATAAAGAATAATGTTGGTACTCATAAGGAGACCACAAATATCGATAAGGCAAAAGAAATGATCGATCAATATAAATTTCATGATAAGGCCCAAGCCCAAGTACCAAATAGAGCATGAAATTATATTGTATGATGAGGCACATGCTAATAAAGAGCCATTATACTTGAAAATAAAGAGATGTCTATAAATCATGAATATGCTGGAAAAGAAATGAAGTTGTTATAAACAACATTTTCGCAAATGCGAATGCTCTCGATATAAATAAAAAGGATCTGAAACATCAAACTGTCGAACAATGTCGACGTAAAAATGTTTGGTCAAAAATGAAAATATGCAATACAAGTAGTGCTAATTTATTTAGCAAAATGTGAAGTATTTGGACATGTGGTCCAAACACCTGAAAGTATCAAGCCTGTTGGGTACAAATTAGTATTTGTACGAATGCATAATGAGAAAAATAAAACTATGAGGTACAAACCCCGACTAGTAGCTCAAAGTTTTCTCACATTTACCTGACATTGATTACGAGAAAACATAATTTCATGTGATGCAATCACAATCAGATTCTTAATCTGTATAGCAGTCACATAAAAACTGTATATAATGACGTGATTACGACATATTTGTATGAATCACTAGACAATGATATTTATATGAAAATCCCAAAAAAGATTTAGAATGCCAAAAACAAGTACCTAAAAATAACGTAGTGCCTACTCGATAAAATTATAAACAATCGTTATATGGATTGGAACAATCTGGGCATATGTGGTATAATTGCCCTAACGAGTACTTACTAAATGAATGATATGTATATGTATTTTATATTTATTAAAAAATCAGAATTTGATTTTGCTATTATTATTGTATATGTTGATTATTTGAACAATATAGGAACTACTAACAAAATAACAAATGCAACAAATATTTGGAGATGAAAGATTTCGAAAAAATAAAATTTTCCCTTGGCTTGTAGGATGGACATGCTATAAAACTATATAAATCTGTATATAGTATATTTATAAGACATAAATATATATATATATATCTATATATATATATATATATAGATATATATATATGTATATGAATATGAAAATGATATAGAAAGAGATAGAGAAATAGAGATCCATTCTTATTTTTCTCCATTTTCTACTTCTGGAGTTATAACTCTTCTGAAGTTTGTGCCATTTCTAGGGCTGTGACCTCTTCTGGAGTCAATTAGATTACCCATTCCAGATGACTTGAGAATAAAACTAGCAACGACCATTTTATTTCTTTCTTTGCATCTTTTATTCAACATGACAATGTAATATTAACTCTTTTAGAGCCTTCAATAAGGTCTGTATAACCCTGAAATTGTATTGACACTAGCCTTAACTTGTATTATATGAGCGAATATTTTCAATCTTGGAATAAATTGTGCATTATTGCATTGTCTATCAGACATATATTTTCACCATGTATTATGGGCTTAATGAATGCATTGGTCAGATCTGTGCCTTTTTTTAAGGATACATAAGATATTTATGACATAAAATCATAATATAAATATTTCAAAGTAAAGTATTTTATACCACACTTTTAGCAAGACTTCTGATCATATTTCTTAAAGGGTCTGTTTAATTCACAGTCTCCCATGTTGTCTGCTTGCATTTTATTCCACTTCTGATTGAGTGGTGTGGAGTCCCTTTTTATGATTCAGTGAAGAATTATTATTACCATGGGTATATTAATTGTTGTGGCTATGCACACGGTAATGTCAACGTATTTATCCAAATTTATGACCGTAAAATAATAATACATTCGCCTTAAATAATGGCATAAAACCGGTCGGACAACGTGATTTCTCATTAAGAGATTATTTTGTTCAGTTTCCAATAATGAATAAATCATCTCAGAGCATATTAAAAACTCGCTCTAAAAACTGCTGTCGTAGGAGCACATTTGAGGTATAAATTGGAGTATTATTTTCTAATAACTCACAATCAATGATAATTTCTCCACATAGCATCAACCTTGAGCTGATCAAATCATACTCACTTAATATTTTTAAGACCATGCAATGGCAAGTTGATTTATTCATATAGAGCTCTAGGAAGGATTGACGGTTATTTGATGCTCATACCATTCCTTCAAATATAGGCATAAAGTAAGTGAATCTTTTCCCGTGAGATACTCAGTTTTAATTCCTCATTAGATGACTAAGACATATCACTGTCCTTTTCGCGATCCTATTGATAAGTGCTTAATATTGGTTATTTTTTGCCCCTATCTTGTGTTTGTTATGTCTTTACATTCCGTTACTTGGTATTTTTATCCCGTTTGTGTGTGTAAGCATGTTTCAGGAGCTTAATGAAGAAACATAGCTAATCTCGGTGAATTAATTGAGTTCGTGTTTGTTTATATTTCGAGAAAGGAATTAAGAGGTGTGTCAGTGCAAAGAAGAGATACCGGAGGGCAAAATGGTCATTTCCCGATATCGTTATCTCACCAAAGGGCAAAAATGTCATTTTCAGACATTATTACTTCAACCAAAAGCATCAGGAGTCAAAGGTGACCACTCTAGCTCAAATATGAAAAAACGGGTTTTTACAACAAAAATGCATGACATTAGCAGAGGGAAAAAGAGGCAGAATGGACTACACTTACGCTTTGGTTTGGGAGCCAGAGGGGGGACCCTACGCCCTAGACCTATGCCCAAACATAGGTCCCACTTCGTGGTCACGTGACTAATTTATGCGCAGGAATGGTTTCGGAGTGTTTTCGGATTTTTCCAGTTTTGTCCCTGCGTCGAGATTTTAAGTGATCGATGATTCCGGACCTCTACATATAGGCTTATACACGTATTTTCATCAGATTTTAGAGACATTATTCATGTATTATGAAATTATAAAAAATGACAACATTAGGGTTTCCCTCACTTGTTTATAAATATGAGAGGGTTATGTTTAGTTGAGAGTTCTGATTTTCACGCACGTTCATTGAGTTGGTGGCTGATTTCATTGTTTCCATAGAAGAGAATCAGCATTGAAGACCTAAAGATCCGGAGAAGAAGATTATGGAGAGCGTTTCTACACCGACAATGCAGTCTCTCTCCGCCATGATCAACTAACTCGGTATCTAGGGTTTTCTCGTAAAACCCTAGCTAAGTAATATAGTTCTAGTTTTATATTCAATTGTAGAGAGGGGAAACTGTGACTATACTATGATGGTTGTGTTAGATGAGAGACCGTTTTTATTCGTGATACAAGTTTATATATTTGAATTGATTATTGTCTTAGACCTTTTGAATGTATTTATCTTACACAATCATAATTATTCACTATGGGTTGGAACTTGGATGCTTAATCTGTGATTTTTCAACACAATGGTGGTCATAAAACTCGTAACCCTAGGTTGACAGAGGTCATGCCCTGACAAACTGATATAGACATGCTTTAGTTTATTTTCATGCTTTAATTTACTTTTATACATTTACTTTCTGTTAGTAGCTGGCATGCACTAATCAGTTTAGTCTTGAGATGGGTTGTCACAATCCGATTGAGAGTAATCCTTTTTCGGGTCAAATTGTTGGCACGGTGCGACCTGATTCACAGTCAATGGATCTCCCTCATGCAATTGATATATAATCTGAACTATATTATGCGCTTAGTGGTGGAGTGAGGAAACCTTAGTTTTCTCTCTCTCTGAGTCACAACCATTATTCATTATTGTTTTTTGTTTTATTTTTATTAGTATTAGATAATTAATAAAAATAAAACCTTTTTGGAAAAGTATAGTTAAGTGTTTTTAGACTATTGAAGTGAACAATCCTCGTCTCTGTGGGATCGATATTCCCCTACTCAAGCAAAATTGTCTACAACTGATCTGTGTGCTTGCAGAAGGGTAAAACCTAAAGTGTCGTTAATGTGTCATTTTTAACCATATATTTTACACACACCTGACGCCCATCACCTATAAGGATGTGTCATTACTATATCTTATGGTTTTTTCAAGATTCAATGTCATCTGAATAAATGGGAGACTCCAGGCTCAACCATATAAACATAAGGTGGGAGGATTCTAGCTCAACCACATAAATAATAAAATTAAATTGGGAGACTTCTCGCTCAACCATCTGAAATAGTTATAATAAATAGGTGGTAGAACCGACTATATAAATTAATTACAGATTGAATTATATAATTATTAATATCATAGCATTATATATTTAAACATGTATATAGTATAGATATTGTATATAGACAAAAATATAGATACAGGAAAGAATGTAGAGAGAGAAAATGCAGAGAGCATTTCCATTGATTTTTGTGTCTAATATTACAAATGATGCCTCTATATATAGGCTAGTAGAGAGATATATGGGAGACCTTTAGAGTGAGTGGGTTAGGTAGTGGAGTAGGTAAATTTTGTAAGTAGGATTATTAGGTGGCCATTACATTGGTATAGTATAAGAGTGGACACCACTCACTTATATTAATAATATATAACACTCCCCCCTTGGGGTCCACGACGCTAAGAATATGTCTCGTTAAAACCTTTTTAGAAAAATCCTATGGGAAAAAATCATATTGAAGGAAAAAGAGTACAAAATTCTTGTGCTTCTGGCAATGGTATTGCATTAGTTAAAACTGCTTCATTAAAACCTTGCTAGAGAAAACCCAATGGGAAAAAACCCTTAGCGAAGGAAAAAGAGTACAGTATACAAATACCTTTTTCATGTGATTACTCCCCCTCATAAGCACATAACTGTATTTCATCATGATGATATGTCATGGAATCGATTCATTCCAATATTCTACACTAGCTTTTTGAATATAGTAGTTGTCAATACATTAATGAATAAATCTTTCAGATTATCACATGAACCGAATCTGCTGAAAATGTTGTATCATATTTGCCTTGTTAAAAACCTTGTCAGAAAAACTTAGTGGGAAAAACCTGGTCGAAGGGAAAAAGAGTGCAGTATGCTGATGTAGATGAATATGGTATTGCATTGTAGTTATCTCATTAAAACCTTGCCAGGAAAACCTTATGGGAAAAAACCTAGTCAAAGGAAAAAGAGTACAACATGTAGATACCTTTTCCACATAATTGTCCCCCCTCATCAGTGTATAATTGTATTAGCAGTAACTCAATATGATAGTTCCTTGAGATGACGTATTCAAATATTGTATCTCAATTTATTAAATAATGTGGGTTGTAATGTTTTGGTGAAGAGATCCGCCAAAGTCTCATTTTCACGACTTTTCTGGAGCTCGTCAGTGTAGAAGAATTTTGGTGAAATATACTTCATTCTTTCACGTTTGATGTAACTGACTACAAGTCAAAAATGTTGCATGATATATCTGAGTCAGAAACATTCTGTTTGCTTAATGAATGACAAGCTACTCAGCATGATTTGAAGAAGTGATAGTGATTGTTTGCTTCATCGATTTCTAGAAAATAGAAGTATCACCACAATTAAATATATACCCGTTTATGATCAGGCCATATGAAGATTAGATAAATAACCAGCATCTGCATACCCAACTAATAAAGACTTGGATTCTTTTGAATATAACAATCCCATATCAATTGTGCCATGGAAGTAATGCATGATGTGATTGACATCAGTCCAATGATTCTGAATTGACTCCGAATTGTATTGAGCTAATAAGTTGACCAGAAATGCAATTTTAGGACTGGTGCAATTTGCAAGGCACCAATTGCACTGAAATATGGTACTTCATGACTAAAGATTTCTACTTCATCTTTTTTCGGATGGAATGAATCTTTTTGCACATCTATTAATCGAACAATCACCGGGGAACTCAGGGGGTAAGCATTGTCCATGTAGAAACGCTTGAGGAATTTTTATGTATAAGCAGACTAGATGATAATAATTCTGCCTTTCTAATGTCCATCCTACAAGCCAAGGGAAATTTTTATCTTTCTGAGATCTTTCATCTTAGAATATTTGTTGCATTTGCTATTTTGTTAGTAGTTCCTATAATGTTCAAATCATCAACATATATAGCAATAATAACAAAATCAAATTCTGATTTGTTAATAAAAATAAAAAACATATACATATCCTTCATTTAGTAAGTACTCGTTAGGGCAATTATACCACATATGCACAGATTGTTCCAATCCATATAACGATTGTTTATTATTTTATCGAGTAGATTCTACGTGATTTGTTAGGTACTTGTTTTTGGCATTCTAAATCCTTTTTGGTATTTTCATATAAAAATCACTGTTTAGTGATTCATATAAATATGCCGTAATCACGTCATTATATACAGTCTTTATGTGACTGCTATACAGATTAAGAATCTGAATGTGATTGGATCGCATGAAATTATGTTTTCTTGTAATCAATGTCAGGTAAATGTGAGAAAACTTTGAGCTACCAGTTGGGGTTTGTACCATAGTTTTATCTTTCCCATTATGCATTCGTACAAATACTAATTTGTACCCAACAACCTTGATACTTTCAGGTGTTTGGACCACATGTCCAAATACTTCACGTTTTGCTAAATAAATTAGCACTACCTGTATTGCATATTTTCATTTTTTGCCAATCATTTTTACGTCGACAGTTTGAGGTTTCGGATCCTCAGTATTTATATCGAGAGCATTGGCATATGCGAAAATATTGTCTATAACAACTTCATTTCTTTTCCAACATATTCATGATTTATAGAGATCTCTTTATTATCAGCTACGAATGACTCTTTATTAGCATGTGCCTTGTTAGACTATATAATTTCATGTTCTATTTGGTACCTGGGCCTGGGTCTTATCATGAAATTTATATTGATCAATTATTTATTTTCCTCTATCAATATTTGTGGTCTCCTTATGAGTACCAATATTATTCTTTATACTATCCTATTTTAATAAACAATATCTTTTTCACCGACTGGTATAACGCTTCAGGTGTGTCTTAGATACATTTGTTGTAGCACTGACAGTTTGTCCAATAGGGACATCAAATTTTGCTGGAATATTTGCAACTGGTATATGTGATTTTATCACTTTTATTCCTGTCAGTGAACGCATCTGTTAACTGATTTGCAACACTTTTCAAATAAATGATCCTTTAAACTTCTTGTTCACATTGATTTGTGCGAGGATAAAAATGAGATAAAGTTACTACATTCAAATCAATATCCCGCCATTCATTTAACTACTTCTTTTCTCCCCCTAATGGCGGGAAAACAACTTCATCTAATTTAGAATCAGCAAACCGTGTCTTAAAGACATCACCTGTTGTAGGTTCAAGGTATCTAATAATAGATGGAGAATCAAAACCAACATAGATACCGAACCATCTTTGAGAGCCCATTTGTAGTGGAACAATGGGAACATATACATCGCAACCAAAAATTCTCAAGCGATAAATATTTGGTTGTTGCCAATTGACATACAACAATTATCAAATGTCTGGGATGTGAATTCACCATCATTATCAAACCTAATAGACTTGATTGGATAATCAGGGAATTGTGCTCATAAATAAATTATTTCAGCAATAAGTCTTGCAAACACAACATTGTGAGTTTAAAATAGACTACATGGGACCATCGAAATGAATCATCTATTAAAACCATGAATTAAAAAAATGGTCCACACAGTTGATGAATCAGTCCACGTATATCCCCGTGAATTTGTTGTAAAAACAATAGGCATACAACAACAACCTTAAATGGTGATGGCCTAATAATTAATTTTCCTTGTGAACATGCATAACATAGATAATCACTCGCCAAAAAGGATCTTATGATTCTTTAATAGATGGCCATTTGAATTTTCAATAATTTGGCACATCTTTGTTGATCCAGGATTGCCAAAGCAACCATGCCATAATTTAAAATATCTGGATCATAGCATTTTTGGTGCATTACTGCATTTCTTTCAATGACTCTTATATTCATATATAATGAGATATATGATGACAACGGATCAAGTGGCGTAGTGGTAAGGCAATTCAGATTTGCAATAGTCAAATATGGTCGGATTCCCCATTAGCCGCGGTTCGAATCCCATTGTCACAATTTGTTTTTCTTTGCATCATTTGATATATAATTTTGTTCCACATGGTAATATAATATTAGCTCTTCCAGAGCCTTCAATCAGGTCTGCATAACCTTGAGATTGTATTGACACTAGCCTCAACTAGTATTATATAAAAGAATATTTCCAAACTTGGAATATATTGTGTGTTGTTGCACTGTCTATCAGACATATATTTTTACCATGTATTATGGGCTTAGTGAATGCATTGGCCAGATCTGTACTTTTTTTTAAAGATACATAAGATATATTTATGATATAAAATCATAATAGAAATACTTTAAGTAAAGTATTTTATACCACACATATAACAAGGTCAAACTATAATATCAATAAACAGTAGGGGTCAATATGTAATTTCAGTAATCTTTCAAGGTCAAACTATAATACCTCAGGGATCAAACTGTAATCATCATAAATTGCATAGGTCAATATGTAATTATGACACATATATGGGGATGTCAGAATAAGAATGGTGCATTGGTATTTTCAATCATTTAAATATATTTGTCCCTGCAACTAGTCCATATTCTAACAATATTACAACAGACAAATATATACAAACTTTATGTATGTATATTCGGTCACCTTAGCCAATAAAGCAAAACATATTTAAATTGATAACTTGTTATAAATCGGGTTGTGAATCTATAAAACATATAATAGAAAACACAATATCATAGCATTATATGTAACGCCCTGCGGTTCCTTTCTCATTTTTTGGAATTCTTTTTCAAGTGTTAATGTTTTGTGACGTCACTTATTCATGACGTTTTGTGTAATCTTGGTATGTGTAAATTTTTCGCATTTAAGTTTCGGACTTATCGGGATGACTTTGTGAACTTTGGTTTCTGGCTTCTTGAATTATTGTTCATTGGCGACTATATGGGTTCATGTAATGTTTTCTCATTGGAGCTTCGGCAATTATGTTGCGTTCCCGAACGTGTTACCCTAGTTTATTGTAGACGTTTCGGTGTAGCACTTATGTGATTATATGCTTGTTTGCTTAACATATTTAACGGGTGCATTTCTATAGGTGTAATTACGTGAATTATTTGTTGTATTTTCATTTCGAGAATAATGAAAATTATTGGAAATAATTTCGGGAAAGAAATGACCGAAGGGTAAATTGGTATTTTCATATTTAGAACACTTATTGAAAAGTGTAGAGATTTGGCTAAATGTTGAGGTATGAATGACAGAGTGGTAAATAGAGAGGATGACAAGGAGTAGAAGGGTAATTAAGAGACATGATGACACTTTTGTGATTAACCCTAAGTTGAGATGAAATTGGTCATTTCCCTTTTATGCGGTGTCTCACTTATGGCCATTAGATATCATCTCCCATTTTTAATATTAACCCTTGGATGTTAAGGCCTTGTTTGGCAAATTAATGGGTTTTGTGTGTGGTTTAAGTCTTCCATTTGCAAGACTTGTTTCTAGCCCTTGAATTCATTTTTCTTTTCCCCCATATTTGTTTTGGAACATTGGATTAGTTAATGTGTGAGTGGAGATTTCCATAAGTCTTCCACATGAAGACTTAATCTTCATTACACATTATTTCATTAGGGAAAACCTTGTTAAAAACCTTGTCAGAAAAACCCAGTGGGGAAAACCTGGTCAAAGGGAAAAAGAGTGCAGTATGCTGATGTAGATGAATATCGTATTGCATTATAGTTGCCTCATTAAAACCTTGTTAGGAAAACCCTGTGGGAAAAAACCTGGTAAAAGGAAAAAGAGTACAACATGTAGAAACCTTTTCCACATAATTATTCCCCCTTATCAGTGTATAACTGTATTAGTAGTAACTAAATATGACAGTTCATTGAGATGACGTATTCCGATATTGTATCTCAATTTCTTGAATGTTATGGGTTGTAATGTTTTGGTGAAGAGATCCGCCAAAGTCTCATTTTCACGACTCTTCTGAAGCTTGTCAATGTAGAAGAATTTTGGTGAAATATACTTCATTCTTTCACGTTTGATGTAGCTAACTATAAGTCGAAAATGTTGCATAATATATCTGAGTCAGAAACATTCTGTTTACTTAATGAATGACAAGCTACTCAGCATGATTTGAAGAAGTGATAATGATTGTTTGCTTCATCAATTTCCATAAAATAGAAGTATCACCACAAGTAAATATATACCCCGTTTGTGATCAGGCCATATGAAGATCAGATAAATAACTAACTTCTACATACCCAACTAATTGAGACTTGGATTATTTTAAATATAACAATCCCATATCAATTGTGCCATGGAAGTAGTGCATGATGTGATTGACATCAGTCCAATGATTCTGAATTGACTCCGAACTGTATTGAGCTAATAAGGTGACTGGAAATGTAATTTTAGGACTGGTGCAATTTGCAAGGCAGCAATTGCACTGAAATATGGTACTTAATGACCAAAGATTTCTACGTCATCTTCTTTCGGATGGAATGAATCTTTTTGCACATCTATTGATCGAACAATCATGAGGGAACTCAAGGGGTAAGCATTATCCATGTAGAAACGCTTGAAGACTTTTTATGTATAAGCAGACTGGATGATAATAATTATGCCTTACTAATGTCCATCCTACAAGCCAAGGGAAAATTTTATCTTTCCGAGATCTTTCATCTCCAAATATTTGCTGCATTTGCAATTTTGTTAGTAGTTCCTATAATGTTCAAATCATCAACATATACAGCAATAATAGCAAAATCAAATTCTGATTTGTTAATAAAAATAAAAGACATATACATATCCTTCATTTACTAAGTACTCGTTAGGGCAATTATGCCACATATGCCCAGATTGTTCCAATCCATATAACGATTGTTTACAATTTTTGTAATGACCCGGTTTATTGAATTATTAATTTTGGTTATATATATTTTTTATCATTAATTCGTGGCATTACGTGGTATTATATATGTTTTCATGCATCGGGAATAATATGATTTGAGTTATTGAGATCGCTCCTACGTTTGTGAAAATTTTCATTTTTTTTGGGTCATTCTTTGTCGGGTATGTTCGGTGGATTCAAAAACATTTTTGATGGTCCCAGTATTTGGGAATTATTTTTGGTGTCATTTATTATTATTTTTATTTTTTTGTGATTCGTATTTTAATTGTGTAGGGTCTTGGTTCCAATTACATTATTTATTTTGATAACACAACCACATGTGTCACATGTTCCACTTTACACCTATACATGCATTTTGTGTTGAGAAATGATTTAATGGAATTTATGACCACACATGTTGATCGGATCACTAGTGCAGCATTATACTTTTGTTTCATGTTAGTTAGTGTCCACCAGACTTATATATATATATATATATATATATATATATATATATATATATATATATATATATATATATATATATATATATATGTTTATAATAGAAGAGATGGAATAAAGTTAAAGGAAAATGGGATAAAGAATGTGATATATGGGGATCGGTCCATTCTTTTAGTGTCATTATTCAATGTTACACATCACTTGAATTATTATGCACTTGTGTAAAGAAATAAGGAAATGAAAAACAAAGCAACTCACACATCACATAGTTGGTCGGGTGAGGTGGATTGTTGTCTTTTTTCTTTCCTTCACTATATATACACATTGTATCATTATAGCTCTATAGAGCAGTAGACCTTCGGCCAAACATATTTTCTCTATTCTCCTTCTTCATTGTTTTTCTTTTTCATCTCATTTTGATGAGAATTTGATGAAGTGATCAACTAGTAAGTTGTTCTACATGTTCCGATCTTCGGTTTAATACCACTTTCGGTATGTAATTTTCCTTGGTTTAATTTATTTCAATTATATCTTCTTGTTCTAACAAAGTAGAGGCTTCGGATCTATAGATTTTAATCGGAATTATACTCATTTAATATTTTAGAAACTTTTACAGTACGTTAATGAGTGTATAAGCTATTATCCCTGAAAATTTCAGAAATTATAGATGAGTATATATGAAATTAAAAATCTGGAAAGTTCATGCAGTTCAGATCTATTTTTCAGTAGCAGAATTGTTTTTATTGTTCTATTTGAGCAATTTATTACTCATGCTCCTATACTTATAAATTTTGAAACTTTTATAGAATGTTTCTATATATGTCTACTATTATCGTTGAAAATTCCAAAGGTTTTTGATAAGTATTTAATGTACTAAATATCACGGAAGTAGGCTGTCTAGTTATGTTATACTGCTTACAGATCCGTTTTTTGTTTCGGTTTAACCAATTGTTTCATATGTTTTAGTAATTGTAAAAATCTTGAAACTTTAATTGTAGATTACCACATATGTCTAGTACATATGTATAAAAGTTCATGATTTTTTCAAGTATATATTTTCGTATAAAATTTCAAGAGTACTTGATGTTCTGTTTACTCGACGATGGTGAAAACGTAACTTTGGGTACCGATTTGAGAGGTTTATACTTGTAATTTTGTTCTAAAAACTTTATACCATTATTATCAGTATGTATGATGTAAATATCCATAATTTTAGATTTTATTTACATACGGATAATTTTTGAAAAATCTGTGAGTGAGAGGTGTTCAGTTTGTAGATCTGTTATGAAAGCTATCTTTTGATATATATTTAGACCACTTTCTTTTGATAAACAATTCTGAAAATTTTACAGTAGTACCATGTATGTGTCGAAAGTATACTCTAAAATTTAATGAAATTTTCAAATCTACAAATTTTTATAAAATTCCTCGATTTCCTGCTGTCCGATTTGCAGTAGAAATTTGAAAATAAAATTCTCTATGTTAATGGAGTGGCTTATCTTTTTCGATTTCTCCCGAAAAGTTTTGTATAAATATTCCTATATATCAGATTTGTTATTGTTGAATTTTAATATAAAAATCAATGTGGTTATTTTTGTGTGAATTATTCAATGTGTTATTTGGTTTCGGGCAAAACATGATGCAAACGAATGCGTGAAGGATGCAACCTTATTATTTGATTTCGGTATTTACTAGATTTTCATCTAGGTTTGAAGTAGGGATTTATTGGGGTATCGTGTGAGTTTAAGAATCTTCATTTATTCATTCTAATGCTTATATATAGCCTGAGCATGACATTTTTATTATTTTTGACACGAGTTGTGAAATTGCATTAATTTGTTAAGTGCATTGATACATGACACGATAGACATTTTATTAGGTAGATCATGGAATGCAGATATATATATATATATATATATATATATATATTACTTACATGTGCATGTGAATGACATTTATGATGTGATAAATTGTGATTTGGTTGTTGATTTTGGAAAAATGTCGTGTGGAGTGGGCAATGGGGGGACGAAGGAGCTCCCGGGGTGCAAGTCCTCGAATTATCGTGCGATTGGTTGACGTCACCGTAGGGTCAGTAGTCCCAAGGCGTTCATTTGACTAGGCAGATGGACTGTTATTCATGTCCTAGGGTTTGTGTCACGACTGAATTTTCCCACTATGTGATTTGATATTTTATACTATCTGGTTGTGATAGTGGTACTTGATGATTTTGATGATGTAGACTATCTGGTTTGTGATAGTTGATTTTGAAGCTTTATAATATCTTGTTTGTGATAGTTGGATTTGAGTTTATGTTGAGATTATTGGTTTTGATTTCATGATTTTGGAACTTTTTAAATTATCTTGTTGATGATATTTAAATTGTTCTACATAAGTTTATATTGAGATTTTTATGCATTTATATTATGGCATTGGACTAGGGTAGAGACTTGACCCTATATGTATTCATTAATTTACATACTTGCGGAATCTTACGTTTCATGATTTTTTTTTTACTGGACCGTATTGCTCACCCCTTTAACATTTTTCAGGAAAATGATCGTTGATTGAGGATTATGAGCTATCCAAGATTGTGGAATTTGAAATTTGCACATAAAAATGAAATAACAAGTGATGATATATATTCATTGTGATTGTATTTGGGTACTTGGTTATTGAAAGATGTAATTGTAATTGATTTGATTTTTATTTAAAAGGTGTATTCATATGTTTTACTTACTTTTATTTTATTTAGAGTACGCCTAACGGTTGGTGTAGCAATTAATGGATGAGGTTGGGATGGTTTTGTAGTTGGGTTGATTTTGGAGTTAGGCTGATATGAGGTTTGCAATAGTAATTTATGAATAGTATCAGTTGACTAAGTTGGATTAAATGATGATTTATGATATTTTGAAATCACTTCCGCATTAGTTTTATTAAGTTATGGATTTTGGATTTTAATCATTATCCGGGTTTTTGGATTTGGGTCGTGACAATGTAGTATCCAACCATTAAGTTTTAGGTCATGACAATTTTATCGAGTAGATACTACGTGGCTTTTAGGTACTTGTTTTTGGCATTCTAAATCCTTTTTGGGATTTTCATATAAATATCACTGTCTAGTGATTCATACAAATATGTCGTAATCACGTCATTATATACAGTCTTTATGTGACTACTATACAGATTAAGAATTTGAATATGATTGCATCACATGAAATTATGTTTTCTCATAATCAATGTCAGGTAAATGTGAGAAAACTTTGAGCTACCAGTCGGGGTTTGTACCTTCCAGGTTTTCCCCACTGGATTTTTTTGACAAGTTTTTAACAAGGCAAATATGATGCAACATTTTCAGTAGATTCGGTTCAAGTGATAATCTAGAAGATTTATTCACTAAGGTATTGACAACTACTACATTCGGAAAGCTGGTGCAGAATATTGGAATGAATCGACTCCATGACATATCATCATGATGAAATACAATTATGAACTTATGAGGGGGAGTAATCACATGAAAAAGATATTTGCATACTGTACTCTTTTTCCTTCGCTAAGGGTTTTTTCCCACTAGGTTTTCTCTAGCAAGGTTTTAATGAGGCAGTTTCAACTAGTGTAATACCATTGCCAGAAGCACAAGAATTTTGTATATATATGTTTAAATGTATAATTATGTTGGTGTATTTATTATTATAATGAATGAATTATTAGTGTAAAGGATGAAATAAAGAATGGATATATATATATATATATATATATATATATATATATATATATATAATAACAAGAAAAGAGAAAAGAGAAAAGAGAAAAGATGAATGAATAAGTTAGAAATGAGGTGTAAAGAAAGGCAAAGTAGAAATGATGGGGGACAAAGGCAAATGGCTAGGGCCATGTGTTTTAGAATAATTATTATGAGGAGTAAAGATAAGTCTTCCAAAGGAGCAAGCATAGTTCATCCAAAACTTACTATTTCCAAATCTTTGAGAGATATATGAGAGAGTTCTTGGTGATGAGAATGAGATCTTGGATGGATTTTGGGCTTGAAGGTATTAAATCAAAGCCGAATAATTTAAGGCAAGTTACAACTCAATTCTACCCATTTGGATTTATGAATCCAAGACCTTTGTGGAATAATATGTATAAATAGATATATATTATTTATACATAGTTAATTTTCTATAAAAATAATTATAGAAGTGTTATCATGTATATAAATGCATATATATATGGATAGATAAATGTTTAATTATTATTATCATATATTTCATACTATCTTTAAATTATATTTTAATTGTAAAATACATCTACGATCATTGAATTTTTTCATCAAATACTAGTTAAGAAACTTTATTAATATTTAAAATTATTTAAATAAGCTTCTTGAATTTTCTAGGAATTTTTAGGAATTATTGTTGCAATTTTCGGAAATGATATATATTCTGAAATCTAGTGTGGGCGGATCTAGTTTATTATGGTACACTTACCTTTCTTAACCATAGGATTTGGTGGATCTTTAATCCAAGCCTTTGATTTAAATTATTTAAGTGTGCTGGAATTTAGTGTGGACAACTATAGATTACTAAGGTGTACTCACTTTTGTAACCATAAGATTTGGGAAATCTTAAATCCTAACCCTTGAAATAGATTATTGGTATTTGCTATAATCTTGTGTATGTGTGTACATAGTAAGCATAAATTTGACTAATAAAAAACATCCACCTATATTAGAAATTATCCGGTGTAGTAACGCGCACCGTAAGCATGTGTAATTCACTAGAATTATATTAAGACCCCTGAATATTGCTATAACTACGGATTTACCCCTAAATGTCACTGTAATTACAGTTTGACCCCTAACTATATTACAATTTGACCCCTGAGATTTATTTACCTATTAAATCATAAATAAATAGTCAACTCAACTGTCACGCCCCAAATTCCTAGGACTCCGAAACCCGAGCCTAAGAGTTAAGGGAGTGATTGCGGAAGTAAAAAGAAACGAAAACCAAGAGACATTCAGTCATCAAACACCCATAAAGGGTTGCAATGAATGCCCAGATACCATGCTGTCACGCTCCTAAAGGGTGACGCAAACCAAACGACTACTAGAGTCAACAATAACAAAGAAGTACATGGAATAACAATAAGAATATACTCCATGCCAACCCGAATACTAAAAACACAAGAGTATCCTCAGATACCAACAGACACGCTCCTAAATCCCTAAGACTCCCGAACTGGGACATCCAAGGAATCCAAGATGTGATCCTTAATACGAATGACCAACTAAGACATCATTAACCAAGAAAACACATGGGTTAATGATAGAAATGGTATATTCCATACCCAAATGACTAATAAAACTAAGCAGCGGAATCTAACGAAAATCCGGTAATGTTCCGTTTGTAAATGGAACATCCGGACAACAACCACAACACAAGAACCTGCCAATAGCAATTCAATAATCACAATGGCTTCCAAGCCCCACATTCATCAATCCTACTAGGGCTGAGATAATGGAAAGAAACCAAAACCCCCCCAAACCCTCTAATAATCAACAGAGCCACAAATGCTCGAATAAGATACAGTAAAGCACCTAGCTGTGCAGAATAGATACAATAACCATCAGAAAGAATAAATACAGGAACTAAAGAATACATCAACAGGGATATGCCAACAGACTGGCTCCCAAAAGAAAATACATAACAATCCCATAACAATGGGTAGAGAAACTGAAAGTGGATACCTATCGTCCCCAAACCCAGTCGTGTTGCAACCGTAACCGCATCACCCAACACAACTCCAAAACCTGTAACAAGGAAACAAAAGAAAGTTGTCGTTGCACTGCATCCTGCTCATAGCCGTATATTTCCTGCAACCTGACGTGGAATACCAGGGGGCGAATGAAATTCCCCTGTGAGCAAATAAGCTCAGTGGGAAAAGATACTCTAACTACCACATCCTCTGATAGTTTAGGTAAAGCTAAACCGTCTAATAAGATATAAATAGCCCAACTAATCCCATTCACGCAAACCCAAGTCACACGCTCATATACTATCGTAAACGAGTATACATAAGTATATAGGGAATATGTATATATATATATCTACACGTATATATATATAAATACACAACATGAGTCTCTAAAACTCGTATTCCAAGTACCCAATACCAGTAGTCTACACTATTCCCACCAACGTACATCAAGTACCCGACACTAAGGTCAAATCTAACCAAGTTACAAAGTGCTCACATCACCAAACAGAAGATCCAACAGAGGAGATCACACTCACCTCTAATATCCACAAGGAAACAAAATCCACCAATAGTACCAAGGAAGGCTCAAATCCTACACCCCGATAACACAGGAAGGAAAACACCCACGCCCTTGCGTACTAACACAACATCATCAATATATATATATATATAATATATATATATATATATATATAACAAATCTCATCCCTCTCCTAGAGTAAGTCTGTACCTCAAGGATGGGATCACCCCATCATCTCACTATGCGAAAACCTCAATGCTATCTCCAACAAGTCAATAAGTCACCAACAGGATAAATCCATCACTAACACTTGCACTATAAGCTATAAAACCACCCGATCAATTCACTAAGAGTACAAGAACTCAACTCCCAAGAACGACCACTTAAGGGTCACCAAAACGAAGCAAAGGAAAAGAGTTCCCAATGCTAATCAACAGATAACCAAGACAACAACGTCAAGGTTAAGAATACCCAAATAAGGAAAAAACACCACAAGTGAACAAAGAAAGAACACCAAAAGTGAACAAGGAAACCAAAAACGAATGGCCGAGAATGGAAGTAATAAAAAGATGAATCCCAGAGATTCAATAGTTTTTAAGAAAAATGTTTTCAAACTCGAACCGATCCATTTGGCATCCATGCCCCTAACGTAAGAAAAACTCAAATCACCTAGGTGGTGAAACCAATAACCCAGAAAAGAGAAAGGCAACACTATATGTGTGCACTGAACAACGACAAGCCTCAAAACCGAGACTTAAAAATGATCGGAAGCAAAGGTGAAACAATGGAACACTTTTCAAAACTCTACAAGTCGAGGTTTTGAGAAAGAAGTCTCGTAACCTCAGAATCCCAAGAAAAGTAATAAAATAGTTTTCTTTTAGAAAATCACATAGTAGAAATGACCGTCTTGCCCCCGGTCTCCATCAGTTGCCATCACTGGCTTTTAAAAGTTGAAATCTTTTCAAAGAAGATCCTAAGATCATTTTATAAGGTATTAAAACTTTTCATTTCTACGGGGGTAGGCGAAAACGGGTTTTTCCTTTTAAATACAAAGAGTTTATTTAAAAACATTAGAAAACACCGTTTTCGAAATGACAGCCAAACAAGAGGGAACATAACTCCACAGATTTCTATAATGTCCGAGAGGACAAGGAAAGGACGAACAACACGTTGGACTCACGGAAGACAAATATCCGTTTCAACTCCACCAACTCAAATGACACCACAAGGAAGAGGTTCGGCACCACACCGTAACCAACGACTCAAGGAATGACGTACAAGTCAACGACTACGTACTAGCGTACAAAACACAGTAAAAGGAATGCTTAGGGGAATGAACTAAGCATAAGAACCAAGACTATCAAACTACAGTACCTCGAATACTTAATGAATCCCTTAATCATAACCTCTTCTCATCAATCAAAATCTCACACAACTCATCACTCGCCTTCTCTAAGGCCTCAATTATCAATTGACACAAAAATCATCCCTAACCTCAAATCTCCAAAAGAGTTCACACAACTAACCACGATCACCAAACTACTAACCACAATCACAGGGCTACTAACCACAATCACAAGGCTGCAAACCACAATCTCTAAGGCTACTAACCACAATCTCTAAGGCCTCAACTCAAGTCAAGCCTACGGTCCACCACTAGCCTCAATTAGCCACATAGATCACTATGCCAATACATAACCTCCCCTACGAGCACAAAGTATACAACACAAGTATAAGGATATACGCCTCGTTTATACTTTAATAATTACTGCTTTTAATTCCCATTTTCACATTTATCACTTTCAACTGAGCATTTTATAAAATGAATTCATTTTGCATATTCATAAATAATCATGCTCCAACATATATATATACATATCAATAAATCACATGATGATATGCAACGTACCGTACTCACAGACCGCCTGTGGTACACACACACAAAAACACACCCTACCAAAGGGTCATGGATCATTCTCCACCATTTCCCTAAGTCTGCAGGCTCACTAGGGAATGTGGACTCATCGAACCGTACATCCCAAGTGCTTTTGACACTTACACTTTTATCCGGGAAGACGTGCACCACGACTCAAGTCGAGCAAATAGGGCCTTGGACTACGTGTCCTCCCCCTATCGTCTCAGTTTCTCAGAAGATTAGTTCCGCGGGAAGCGAGAAGCACCCCCTGGCCAGTTGTTTCGACGATCCAAACACAAACGTCTACTCGTGCCCCACGCACAAAGGAAGACCACACCAAATGAATCTCTCTGCAAATGGTGAAATCATGCACTACATGCACCAACACCCATGTCTCACAATACATGGTGTACACAAATAAATCATGTCCAACATAAATATGTCATGCATCATATTTATGAAAATACCCACATGGTAATATATAAATCTCAAAATCTCTGTACATGCTTTTAAAAATATAATAAAGCATTTAGATCGTGAGAAAATAGATTCATGTTCTAAACAATATATTTTCTTTAATTCTTTAGAAAATATTTCAATTTCAATTAACATATCTTTTTAAAATAATTTAAACAGGTCATCCACGTAATAAAAGGGGACCTAGAATAGCGTCTAAGTCTCTCACGTCCAACGTTTACAAAATCTTCTAGCTCATTTAATTCTCAAGGGAATTTCTAAGCCGCATATTCCTATTCAATTAAAATAGGAATTAATATAATCACATAGGAAATAATTTAATTAATTTTCTTAAATTAATCCCTAAGTCCAATTCCGATTCTAAACGAATTATAGATATTTAAATTAACGAATTAAAATATCTATATTAAATTGAATATGGGTTTTACACCCCTAAACTACTTCAATAATGCGGAGTGAGAAATATAATTTCCCACCTAATTATACGTTACCGAACAGCCCGAAACAGCACGGTACCGGCGCCCGAATATGAAGCCCGTCGACCAAAATCGTCCAAAAACTATTTCGAATATATCGAAATGTCCGTCTCGACAACCTATACGATATATACGAAGCCCATTAATAATCGGTTAATTAATTGGGTTAAATCTAAAATACCCCAAACGAAAACTATAACCTATCAATGCGATTTCCGGGCAAACCGTTCATCGTAAATTCACGAAATTAATATATGATGAATACTACGTAGGTACGAAACTACTCACCGAAAATCGGCTCAAACCGATCACTGGAAGGTCGCCGAAAAATTGGCCGAAGCCTGGCCGGAGTCGCCCCTGCTCACGCGCTGCTACGCGAACCAGCGTCATCACGCCACCACATCGCCGCCCTGCGCCGCCTCTAGCCCGACGACAACCACCGCAACACCACCCGTAGCCAACACCAGTCGCCGCCGTCGTCACAGCTTCGGCGACTACCAGTCGCGTCGCCTCCAACCGTGTCCTCTCCGTCTGGTTCTCTCTCTCTCGCCTGGCCGGCGACTCTCACCCTCTGTGTGTGGACGACCGTCCATGAAGATGGAGAAGAAGAGTTGGGTAGCAGATCGTGCAAGGAAGAAAAGAGCAGCATGTATCAGTCGTTCGTCCAGAGAGCAGCTCAGTGTGGTTGCGTACACGCTTACATATATATATGCCCTAATTACACAATTGACCCTAAAGACTTCCATAACTGCAAACTAACCCCACTTCAATATATATATATATATATATATATATTTATAATTAAATATATATATATATATATATATATATAATAAATCCCAACAATTATCAGAACTCCCAAACATAATTTCGTATGCCCGAAATAATAACGGGACGCCCAATTAAATATATCGGGGTTAGGAACCCAATAACCAGAACACCGAGAAAGTAAATTAATACGCTTCACAGCGGATCCGTAGAAGTACTAATACCGTAACCGAAATAATCGAAACGATACTGTGTAGTTGAGAATAAGAATTCGCGTAGTCATCTAGGAGAAACCGTAAAGTCATCCAGTTGACTTTAAAACTAAACGCGAAAAATTTACAGGTACCAAATACCAAGAATAAACAATACGTCATAACAAGTGACGTCATTATTGAAATTAAATTAAAATTAAATTTCAGGAAAAAGGAATATAACACGGGGTGTTACATCAACCATGTCTAACCATAAATAAATCATAAATAAATAGGCAAGTCAACCATGCCTAACCATAACCACGTACCTGACAATTCAACAATGCCGTGATAACTCAACCATGTCCCATTGTACTCATGCTTATTAGCATAATAAAAGTGAGCATCCCATGCATCACTGCGCATCCCATATTTCACTTCACATTTATGTTTATTAGCATAATAAAAGTGAACATCTTATACATCACTGCGCATCCCATGTTTCACATATGTACACACTCATAAATAATGATTTATAACAGTATATTAAACCATTATAACCAATAATCAACAAATACCAACTTCTATAATATAATTATTGATAAACCATTCTAATGAATATATTTAACACCATTACAACCTCAACATATTTTATGATAGGTTAATAATAGGATCCAAAATCACAATATTACTTCATTAAAGTTTAGGGATCCAAAATATCTTTTTAAGCAATATTTCGGGTCAAACTGTAATTACAATGTAGTTCTGGGATCCCACTGTAGCTTCAGAAATGTTTCGGGGACTAATATATAATTTTCGTAAATTACAAAGGTCATATTGTAATTAGTATAAACCTCAGGGGTCAAACTGTAATTACAATAACGTTCAGGGGTAAATCCGTAGTTATTGTAATATTCAGGGGTTTTAATATAATTCCAGTGAATTACACATGCTTATGATGCGCGTCACTACACCGGATAATTTCTAATATAGGTGGATGTTTCTGATTAGTCAAATTTATGCTTACTATGTACACACATACACAAGATTATAACAAATAACAATAATCTATTTCAAGGGCTAGGATTTAAGATTCCCAAAATCTTATGATTACAAAAGGGAGTACACCTTAGTAATCTATAGTCATCCACACTAGATTCCAGCATATTTATATAATTTAAATCAAAGGTTTGGATTAAAGATCCACCAAATCCTATGTTTAAGAAAGGTAAGTGTACCATAGTAAACTAGATTTCAGAATATATATCATTTATGAAAATTACCACAATAATTCCTAAAAATTCCTAGAAAATTCGAGAAACTTATTTAAATAATTTTAAATATTAATAAAGATTTTTAACTAGTATTTGATGAAAAAATTCAATGATCATAGATGTATTTTACAATTAAAATATAATTTAAAGATAATATGAAATATATGATAATAATAATTAAACATTCATCTATCCATATATATATGCATTTATATACATGATAACACTTCTATAATTATTTTTATAGAAAGATAACTATGTATAAATAATATATATCTATTTATACATATTATTCCACAAATGTCTTGGATTCATAAATCCAAATAGGTAGAATAGAGTTGTAACTTGTCTTAAATTATTCGGTTTTGATTTAATACCTTCAAGCCCAAAATTCATCCAAGATCTCCTTCTCATCACCAAGAACTCTCTCATATATCTCTCAAAGTTTTGGAAATAGTAAGCTTCGGATGAACTATGCATGCTCATTTGGAAGACTTATCTTTACTCCTCATAATAATTATTCTAAAACATATGGCCTTGGCCATTTGCCTTTGTCCCCTATCATTTCTACTTTGCCTTTCTTTACAATGTCATCCTTTCTCAAATAATTTCGACACACATGTATATATATAACAGATTCAAGTATATATATATCATGCAATAAATTTCAGATTGAATTTTTTTCTTCTTTTCTTATCATTACTCGAAAGAAAATCATACTTCTATCAACTCAAATTGGTAGAGACTAACCATCAACTTAGCATGGTAGAGTCGTGTTGATAACGTGTTATAATTCGGGTTGTGAATCTGTAAAACATATAAAAGAAAACACAATATCATAACAATATATATACAAACATGTATATAGTATATAGACAAAAATATAAATAGAGGAGAGAATATGCAGAGAACATTTCCATTGATTTCTGTGTCTAACATTACAAACGATGCCTCTATATATAGACTAATAGAGAGATATATGGGAGAACTTTAGAGTGAGTGGGTTAGGTAGTGGAGTAGGTAACTTTTATAAGTGGGAATATTAGGTGGCCATTACATTGGTGTAGTATAAGAGTGGACACCACTCACTTATATTAAGTGTTTTTCCATTTTGGCCAATCTTTTCTACGTCGACATTGTTCGACGGTTTGAGGTTCCGGATCCTCATCATTTATTTTGAGAGCAACTGCATATGCGAAAATGTCAGTTATGACAGTTTTCTTTCTATTCCAGCTCTTTCCATGATTTAATGAGATCTCATAATTTTCAGGTATCAATCCCTCTTCAAGGGCATGTGTTTCATCAAAGACCGTCGTCTTATTATCATTAGATACATGGGTACCAGCATTATCAAGGGCTATAGATTCATGGAGTATATTTTGATCAATCATTTCTTTTGCTCTGTTTGTATTTATGATATTTTTTTATCACCATCATTCTTTATTTGTACTTTCCCTTTACAAGGAACAATATCTTTTGCACCGACTGGTCTACCACGCTTTAGTTGTGGTTTAGATGCATTTGCTGCAACACTGACAGATTGTCCAATAGGGACGTCAATTTTTTGCTGAAACATTTGCAGCTGGTAGATGTGATTTTATCACTTTCGTCGTGTCAGTGAATGCATTTGGTAATTGATTTGTAACACTTTGCAAATGAATGATCCTTTGAACCTCTTGTTCACATTGATTTGTACGAGGATCAAAATGACATAAAGTTGAAACATTCCAATCAATATCCCGCCATTAATTTGGTTGTTTCTTTTCTCCCCCTAATGGTGGGAAATCGAATTCATCAAAATGACAATCAGCAAACCGTGCCTTAAATATATCACCTGTTGTAGGTTCAAGATATCTTATAATAGATGAAGAATCAAAACTCACATAAATACCAAGCTGTCGTTGAGGGCCCATTTTGGTACGTTGTGGTGGTGCAATGGGGACATAGACAGCGCAACAAAAAATTCTTAGGTGATAAATATTTGGTTGTTGACCAAACACCAATTGTAATGGTGATAGATAATAATACGAGTATGATTTTCTTTTGAGTAATGATAAGAAAAGATGAAAAAATATCAATATGAAATTTATTACATGATATATATATATACTTGAATCTGTTATATATATACATGTGTGTTGAAATTATTTAAGAAATGATGGCATACCATGATTCATGATCCAGAGAAGAAAGTTATTCATTGATTGACAGTGAATCTTTTTCTTCTTCTTAATTCCATAGTCTTCCAACTACAACTATTAATTATGTTGAAAGAAAATTGAAAAGATAGCACCTGTCTTGAAATGGTAATAGGCATGACTGCAAAATCATTTTTGAATTGCCTTACCACTACGCCACTTGATCCATTGTTGTCATATATCTCATTATATATGAATATAAAAGTCATTGAAACAAATGCAGTAACGAATCAAAAGTGCTAAGATCCAAATATTTTAAATTATGGCATGATTGCTTTAGGCATCCTGGATCAACAAAGATGAACCGAATTATTGAAAATTCAAATGGCCATCTATTAAAGAATCATAAGATACTTTTTGGCGAGTGATTATCCTTGTTATGTCTGTTCACAAGGAAAATTAATTATTAGGCCATCATCTTTTAAGGTTGTTGTTGTATGCCTATCATTTTTACAACAAATTCACGGGGATATATGTGGACTAAGTCATCCACTGTGTGGACCATTTCGTTATTTCATGGTTTTAATAGATGATTCATCTCAATGGTCCCAAGTAGTCTACTTTAAACTCACAATGTTGTGTTTGCAAGACTTATTGCTCAAATATTTTTTTTTATGAGCACAGTTCCCTAATTATCCAATCAAGTCTATTAGGTTTGATAATGCTGGTGAATTCACATTCCAGACATTTGATAATTGTTGTATGTCAGTTGACAATAATATTGAGCATCATGTTGCTCACAAAATGAACAAAGGTGCCTTTATCTGCATGGGGACATGCTATATTGCATGTTGCAACTTTAATTCATATCAAACCAACAACTAATAATAGTATATCACCATTACCACTGGTGTTTGGTCAACAACCAAATATTTATTGCTTAAGAATTTTTGGTTGCGCTGTATATGTTCCCATTGCGCCACTACAACATACCAAAATGGGCTCTCAAAAATGGTTCGGTATCTATGTTGGTTTTGATTCTCTATCTATAATGAGATACCTTGAACCTACAATAGGTGATGTCTTTAAGACACGGTTTTTTTTTTTTTTTTTTTTTTGAATGTTAAGATGATTTGAATAAGATAATCAAAAGATTACATGGACCAAAGGGGCATTCCCCAGATTACAATGTGAAATCCATATTTCCACCAAATGAAAAAGAAATCTAGAAGAAACAAAAGCCTAATAGAGCAAGCAATTAGGCTTAAATAGCAAAATGAATTCCAGCCCAAGTTAGCACCATAAGTATTACTCTCAGCAAAGATGATTGGAGACTCATAAAACCAATGCACATCATCTTGAATAGTATTCTGAAAAACATAGGAGCTCATAGAGAATCCGTGACAATTCAACAGTAGAAATCCATAGCAAGACATAGCTTCACTGTTGAGAACTGCATGAAAAATTTGGGTCCAAATTGCCGTGAACTGTACCATTATAATAAAAGTGAAGTGGGCAAGCTCCAAGCCGTAACCAAAGACTGATTTTCAGCATTATTAGTAAAACTTGTCAGAGAGAAAAGTGTGTAACGGACACTATCCACAATCCTCCTATGAATAATCTCCTCAGTAGTATATTCTTCGGAATAAAGCCTGCGACAACGCTCAGTCCACACTTCATAGATTGTAGCCGAAAAAGCAAGTCTATTTAGGAGAGAATAAAGGGACTTATTCGACAAGTGATCTATCATCCAATTGAAGAGACAATTCCAATCTCCATCTGGCCAAGGTTGGAGCCCATGAGCAGTAATAGACTTCCATACTCTTGAAGTAAAACTACAAGAGAAAAATAAATGATGTCTGTCCTCTTGACCAGCTCCACAGAAAAGACAAATAGCATGTTGAACCAATCCAATAGATAACAGGAAATACAAAGAAGGCAGCCTATCATGTAAAACTATCTAGAGATTAAAAGAGTGTTTAGGAATGCAGTGCCTAAACCACACTACCTTTTTCCATTGAACTTTATCGCTTCGAAATCTAAGAAATTCCCATGCTGAGCTAATAGAGAACTGCCCATTTGAAGGGATCCAAATTAGCTTGTCTGGAACTGAAATGTTAGGCTTAAAATCAGCTGTAAAAGCAGCTTTAAAATCAAGCTAGAACTGATTATTAAGAGCAAGAAAGTGCCACCCTCCTCTAACACTAATTAATTTGCTTACAGAGGCGTTTGATCCTATGCCAGAACTTCGTATAGTACTGATAGAGCAATGATCAGATAGAGGACCAAATGAATGCCAGTTGTCAAACCAAAGCGAAGTAGATCTTCCAACCCCAATTAGCATTTTAAAAGCATACTTGAGCATAGGCCTTAATTGAAGAAGTTTTTTCCAAGTCCATGAAATCCCTTTAGCTTCACCCAACTCCCAAAAATTCTTATGCTTGATGAGATAGGTCTTAACCCAAGAAGTCCATAAAGAATTGTGATATGGATTAAGAATATGCCACACATGTTTTGCCATAGCAGCCTGATTCCACTCTTCAAGATCTTTTATTCCTAAGCCACCTTCATCCAAAAGAGAGCACACCCTTCTCCAAGCAATTTTGCAACCTCCTTTACTCATTTTGGACCCTGTCCAAAGGAATTTCCTGAGAATACCCGTGAGATCATTAATGATAGCCTTAGGAAGGATGAATATAGAAGCCCAATAGACCTGGATAGAGAAAAGAACTGATTTTACAAGTTGTAATCTGCCCCCAAATAATAAAAACTTTGAAGCCCAGCTGTTGATTCTTTTAGTGATCTTCTCAATTAGCAAAGAACAATCATTCTTGGTAATCTTGGTAGACAGAAGAGGCACTCCTAAGTACTTAACATGTAAAGTACCAAAGTGAAACACCAAACCATTTTGAATCTGCTGAAGAGAAAGCCTATCAATTCTTGCATGAAAAATAGTACTCTTATTTATTTTAGGCTTTAAACCAGAAAGAATTCCAAAGTAATTCAAGGCTTGAACCAGACAATCCACTGAGGTTGAATCGCCAGCAGAAAACAAAAACAAGTCATCTGCAAACATAAGGCTAGTGATCTGATGATCTTGACATCTCCAATGGTATTTAAATTCGTTGCAAGAATCAATTTTCTTAGCCAGAATACCAGTTAAGACCTCCATTGCAGGCACAAAAGGTAAGGAGATAAAGGGTTTCCTTGCCTAATACCTCTACCACTGCTAAAGTACCCCTTAAAACAACCATTGATGTTGATCGAAAATTTAGCAGTTGATAAGCAAGTGATAATCAAATGCACAAGGTGATCAGGGATAAGAAAAGCTTTTAAAGTTGCCTCCAGAAAAGGCCAAGACAAAGTGTCAAAAGCCTTAGTGAGGTCAACTTTCAAAGCCGACCTAGCAACTCCATCATCTTTATGGTATCCTTTCATTAGCTCTTGAGCCATAAGGATATTATCTACAATGCTCCTCCCAGGGATAAAGGCACTCTGGTTCAGACTGATGCAATCCTTTAAACAATACTTCAATCTAGAAGCAATAATCTTGGTAATGCACTTATAGAGAGTAGTGCATAAAGATATAGGTCTGTAATCAGTTACTGTAGTAGGAGAATCATTTTTTGGCACTAAAGTAATCACTGTATTGTTAACTTCCCTTAACATATATCCGTTATGAAAGAAAGCTTGCACAGCCCTAGTAACATCCACCCCAATAATAGCCCAAGCTTTCTTATAAAAATAAGCATTAAAACCATCACTACCAGGAGCTTTCCCATCCTTCATAGAGAAGATAGAATTTTGGATTTCATCGGGAGTAACATCTCTACTTAGGTAATGAACTTGCTCTTCAGATAGAGGCTGCTTAATAAAATCATTAAGAGAAGGCACTACTATATCATTTTGAGCTTGCAAAAAAGTCTGAAAGAACCCAGCAAATTCATTCTGAATAACCTGAGGATCATCCATTCTAGTTCCATCGCTTGAAGTGATAGAGAGAATAGTATTCATCTTCTTCATGTAGTTTGCAATTCTATGAAAATAAGTAGAATTTTTATCCCCAAATGCAACCATTGTACTCGAGACTTTTGCTTATTCTGAGATTCTTCCACTTTAGAGACATGCAAGTAATGAGATAAGCAACTTTTCTCCTGAGTCTTGAGAGAAATATTTCCAGGATTAAGATCAAGAGCGGTCTAAATAGCATTAAGAGCTAACTTACTATCTTGCACTTGAGAACTCAAATTATTATAAGCACTGAAATTTAATCTTTTGAGCTCAAGTTTAAGCAACTTAAGCTTTTGAGCGACCCTGAACATATAGGAACCCTGGATATTTGTATCCCATACTTTTTGAACAGTAGGCATAAAATCCGCATGATGTACTAAATGATTATTAAAACGAAAGGGAGCTTTACCCTTAGAATTCATACCATTGAATTTGAGTTGAAGCATAGCATGATCAGACACGCCCTTTGGCTCAACAGTGGCTTCCGAAAAATTGAAAACTTCATTCCATCTGTCATTTACCACAATCCTATCAATTCGACTGAAAATTGTCCCATTAGTCCAAGTGAATCGAAGGCCAGAAGATTTAACATCCAACAAAGATGCATCATTTAAACAATCCCCAAACTCCTTCATAGAAGAATCCCAAGTTTCAGAACCACCAAATCTTTCAAAAGGATACTTAATTGCATTAAAATCACCACCAAAAAATATAGGAAATTGACTATAATTTTGAGAAATCTGCAAAACATCTCTCCATAGGAGTCTCCTTCCAATAGTATCATTAAGAGCATACACAAAACCTCCCATAAAATTCTGAGAAGTAACTTTGTCAAGAATGGCACACAGAACAACTTGAGCAGAATCATACAACTTGTTAACAACATATTTACTTTTATCCCAACAAACCCAAATCTTCCCATTATGAGCATGATCATAGTTACTCAAAAAATGCCAACCATGCATAATAGAATTAACCACTTTCATAACCCGTCGTTGCTTCACTTTTGTTTCAATAAGACAAATCATAGAGAATTTATATTGCTTAATAATTCTCCTAACTTCACTCTGCTTATTAGGGTCGTTTAAACCCCTAATATTCCAAATGCCTAAAGACATAATGAAACCAAATTTAATTGGAATGATGACTCCTTCTAGTTTTAAGACTAGATGGAGGTAACTTAGCATTTTTATGCCTCTCAGAACACTTTAAGTCACCTTTACCTTTACCGTGCCCAAGAGATAAATCCGCAGCAGTGATTTGAAGATTAGGAGGAAGCAATATTTCAGAATTTCGGTGTACATTAACCTGCCCTTGAGAAGCAAAATCTTCGGCAATCTGACCTTGAGGAACAATCTGGGTATTCACAACATTTAAATTTGGCACATCAGTTTTCTGATTTGAATCTGCTGAACCCGTTAACCCCTCATGTTCTATACGCACAACATCCACATCTTCCTGGCCAATCAAACTGTTCGGTACACTGCAGACCTGAGTCTCAGGTATAAGTTCCACCCGCATAGCAAAATCTGTAGGAAGGTGCTGATCATGGTGTATTTCTTCTCTTGGGGAGTCTAGTTCAGCACTATCCTCATTGGTCCCATCCAAAACTTGGAAACCATTAGTAGCCACAATAGAAGATGATACATGCACTTGGTTATTAACTTGATTAACATGAATCGTATCGACAATTGAGTCATGAACTTCAACTGTAGTATTAGATACTCGATTCTTCGTAGCAGCTCCAACAACTCTCCATTCTTGGGTTGGCTTAGGCTCAGTAGATGACTTTGCCGCCACAGCCTTAGGACAATTTTTTTCCCAATGCCCAAATATCTTACATGTAGAGCACTTGGCTGGAGACCATTGATATTCAATGTGAATTGTTTTCACCAAGCCAAACTTTAGCGTAACGTCAAACTCAGTAATAAGTTCTTGACTTGCGGATACTTTGACACATACCCTCGCATAACCGACTCTTTCTCCTTTCTCGGTAGGTAAATCCATGCAAAGAGGTTTCCCCAAGGCACTAGCTAGGTGACTTAGGCCTCTAGTATTCCAATATTGCAACGGAACCTTGTATAACTTAGCCCATATTGGTAAAGTTTTGATTTCATCTTTAACTAATGAGATATCCTCATGTCATTTTTGTAAAACGATAAAATGATTAGCAAAATGATAAGGGCCACTCTCCAATATTTTATCACATTATTTCTCTGATGAAAACTGAAAAAAGAAGAACCCTTTCTCCACCCCAAATACCTTCTTGAGACCTTCAGTTTGCCATAACCTCACTGCAATGTTATTGACAACTGTGAATGGGAGACTCTTGTCTAAAAAATAACCCATCAGACTTGACTTCCATTTAGTGCTACCTGCATCCGAGACATCTGGAGGAGGCGTAACAATAACACGACCATTCTTCACCAATGGAGGAAAGTAACTCAGCTTTTGACGAGGAGCAACCATAGGATTCACAATGTTTGCCCATGTCTGAACCAGAGAATCCTTGACAGCAGTAGCGGCCGCTTGGTTTTGTGATGGAGCTGTTTCATTCTTCTTACTGTTATCAGAACTTCCAAAATTCTCTGTTCTTTTGTCCATTTCATCAAACAACCGGTGGGTTTTATTTTCAGAATCATCCTCGGAAGCATTATGGTTAGGCTGTGTTGATGAAGAAATTGTATGCCTCTTAATGGAACCTTCAGTTGAAGAATGTACTTGCCCACTCGGAGGAGATGTGTTCTGGTTCTGCACAACAACAACACCACTATGAGGGGGCTGTGACAAACCATCGAACACCTGGTATGCATTCCCAGGTGATTTCATTCCCTTCTCCATTACCTGCAAATCTGAGCCCAAAGAAGAAGAATCCTCTTCATGTGTATTTGCTTTGTTTTTCTCTAAAATTTTACTCAACATCATTTGCAAAGTCACCAAATCATCGTCCTCATCACCAGGCATTGCTTCCCCCTTTGAACAGGAGCAAGCTGACGACTGAAACCACCAGAAGCGAAGACTTGAAAGAAGCTTTAGCTTGCCGAAAGAAATTTTCCCTTGTCATCAACGAACTAGAGGATTGATTCCTCTTCTGCTCAACTTCGAAGCCCTTTTCCGAGAGCCTCTATATAATATTTAAGACACGGTTTGCTGATTCTAAATTAGATGAAGTTGTTTTCCCACCATTAGGGGGAGAAAATAAGCAGCCAAATGAATGGCGGGATATTGATTTGAAGAAAAAAACAGGCAAATGAATGGCGAGATATTGATTTGAATGTATTAACTTTATCTCATTTTTATCCTCGCACAAATCAATGTGAACAAGAAGTTCAAAGGATCATTTATTGGAAAAGTGTTGCAAATCAATTAACAGATGCAATCACTGACATGAATAAAAGTGATAAAATCACATATACCAGCTACAAATGTTCTAGCAAAATTTGATGTCCCTATTGGACAAACTGTCAGTGCTGCAGCAAATGTATGTAGACACGCCTGAATTGCATTATACCAGTCGGTAAAAAAGATATTGTTCCTTGAAACAAGATAGTATAAAGAATAATGTTGGTACTCATAAGGAGACCACAAATATCGATAGAGCAAAAGAAATGATCGATCAATATAAATTTCATGATAAGGCCCAGGCCCAGGTACCAAATATAACATGAAATTATATTGTCTGACGAGGCACATGCTAATAAAGAGCCATTCGTACATGAAAATAAAGAGATCTCTATAAATCTTGAATATGCTGGAAAAGAAATGAAGTTGTTATAGCCAACATTTTCGTAAATGCGAATGCTCTCGATATAAATAAAGAAGATCCGGAACCTCAAACTGTCAAACAATGTAGACGTAAAAATGATTGGCCAAAAATGAAAATATGCAATATAGGTAGTGCTAATTTATTTAGCAAAACGTGAAGTATTTGGACATGTGGTCCAAACACCTGAAAGTATCAAGCATGTTGGGTACAAATTAGTATTTGTACGAATGCATAATGAGAAAAATAAAACTATGAGGTACAAACCCCAACTAGTAGCTCAAAGTTTTCTCACATTTACCTGACATTGATTACGAGAAGACATAATTTCATGTGATGCAATCACATTCAAATTCTAAATCTGTATAGCAGTCACATAAAGATTGTATATAATGACGTGATTACGACATATTTGTATGAATTACTAGACAGTGATATTTATATGAAAATCCCAAAAATGATTTAGAATGCCAAAAACAAGTACCTAAAAATCACGTAGTATCTACTCGGTAAACAATCGTTATATGGATTGGAAC
Source organism: Cornus suecica (assembly GCA_963922005.1). Taxonomy (NCBI): domain Eukaryota; kingdom Viridiplantae; phylum Streptophyta; class Magnoliopsida; order Cornales; family Cornaceae; genus Cornus; species Cornus suecica. The sequence goes on from OY998241.1 coordinate 18,719,841, forward strand.
AATCTGGGTATTTGTGGTATAATTGCCCTAACGAGTACTTACTAAATGAAGGATATATTTAGTAAGGATATGTATATGTCTTTTATTTTTATTAACAAATCACATTTCGATTTATCTATTATTGTTGTATATGTTGATGATTTCACAACCCGATTTATGACACGTTATCAACATGATTCTACCATACTGAGTTGATGTTTAGTCTCTACCAATTTGAGTTGATACAAGTATGATTTTCTTTCGAGTAATGATAAGAAAAGATGAAAAAATTTCAATCTGAAATTTTTTGCAGGATATATATATATACTTGAATTTGTTATATATATACACGTGTGTTGAAATTATTTGAGAAAGGATGGCATACCATGATCCATGATCCAGACCAGAAAGCTATTCGTTGATTGATAGTGAGTCTTCTTCTTCTTCTTAATTCCATAGTATTGCAACTACAACTATTAATTGTGATTAAAGAAAATTGAAAAGATAACACCTGTCTTGAAATGGTAATAGGCATGACTGCAGAATCATTTTTTTAAAAGGAAATTGGTACACAATTCAAAGGTACAAATGAATTAAGTATGTATGCATATACATAATGAGCCAAAGTTATCAATTTAAATATGTTTTGCTTTATTGGGTACGGTGACCGAATATACATACATAAAGTTTGTATATATTAGTCTGTTTTAATATTTTTATAATATGGACTAGTTACAAACATATTTAAATGATTGAAAATACCAATGCACCATTCTTATTCTGACATCCCCATATATGTGTCATAATTATATATTGACCTATGCAATTTATGATGATTACAGTTTAATTCCTGAGGTATTATAGTTTGACCTCGAAAGTTTACTAAAATTACATATTGACCCCTACTATTTATTGATATTACAAGTTAACCCCGAACAATTACTGGAATTATAATTCGACCCATAAAATTTGCTGGAATTACATTTTAACCCCTAAACTTCACTAAAATTGAAGTTTGACTAATATTTTGATCATTGAAATTTGTAATAATTATATTGTTCAATCTGCAATTAATTTATATGGTCGGTTCTACCACCTATTTATTATAACTGTTTAAGATGGTTGAGCGAGAAGTCTCCCAATTTAATTTTATTATTTATGTGGTTGAGCTAGATGCCTCCCACCTTATGTTTATATGGTTGAGCCTGGAGTCTCCCAGTTGTTCAGATGACATTGAATCTCGGAAAAACCATAAAATATGGTAATAACGCATCCTTATAGGATCGCGAAAAAAGACAGTGATATGTCTTAGTCATCTAATGAGGAATTAAAATTGAGTATCTCACGGGAAAAGACTCACTTACTTTATGCCTATATTTGAAGGAACTGTATGAGCATCAAATAACCGTAAATCCTTCCTAGAGCTCTATATGAATAAATCCACATACGATTGCAGGATTTTAAAAATATTAAGTGAGTATAATTTGATCAGCTCAAGGTTAAGGCTATGTGGAGAAATTATCACTGAATGTGAGTTATTAGAAATTAATACTCCATTTTATACCTCAAATGTGCTCCTGCGACAACAATTTTTAGAACGAAATTTAAAAATATGCTATAAGGTGATTGGTAGCTGAGCAATTTAATCTCTTAATGAGAAATCACGTTGTCCAACCGATTTTACGCCATTATTTAAGACGAATGCATTATTATTTTACGGTAATAAATTTGGACAAATACGTTGACATTATCGTGTGCGTAGACACAACAATTATTATACATGTGGTAATAATAATTACTCACTGAATCATAAAAAGTGAATCCACACCACTCCACCATAAGTGGAATAAAATGTAAGCAGACAATTTAGGAGGCTGTGAATTAAACAAATCCTTTAAGAAATATGATCAGAAGCCTTGCTATATGTGTGGTATAAAATACTTTACTTAAAGTATTTCTATTATGATTTTATATTATAAATATATCTGTATCTTTAAAAAGGCACAGATCTGGCCAATGCATTCACTAAAGCCTAGAATACATGGTAAAATATGTGTAATAGACAGTGTAACAACACACAATATATTCTAAGATTGGAAATATTTTTTCTAACAAGGATTTTAACGAGGCAGATATGATGCAACATTTTCAGCAAATTCGGTTCAAGTGATAATCTTGAAGATTTATTCACTAAGGTATTGACAACTACTACATTCAGAAAACTAATGCAGAATATTGGAATGAATCGACTTCATGACATATCATCATGATGAAATACAATTATGTGCTTATGAGGGGGAGTAATCACATGAAAAAAGTATTTGCATACTGTACTCTTTTTCCTTCGTTAAGGGTTTTTTCCTACTGAGTTTTTTCTAACAAGGTTTTAATGATGCAGTTTCAACTAGTGCAATACCATTGCCAGAAGCACAAGAATTTTGTACTCTTTTTCCCTTCAATCAGATTTTTTCCCACAAAATTTTTCTGACAAGGTTTGAAGGAGGCATATTCTTAGTGTCGTGGACCCCGAGTGTTATATATTATTAATATAATTGAGTGGTGTCCACTCTTATACTACACTATTGTAATAACCACATAATATTCCCACTTATAAAAGTTACCTACTTTACTACCTAACCCACTCACTCTAAAGGTCTCCCATATATCTCTCTAGTAGCTTATATATAGAGGCATCGTTTGTAATGTTAGACATAGAAAAATCAATGGAAATGCTTTCTGCATACACTCTCTCAATATCTATACTATATACATGTTTGTATATATAATGCTATAATATTGTGTTTTCTGTTATATGTTTTACAGATTCACAACCCCCATTTATAACAATTTATTAATTCTAAGGGCCTGTTTGGAAAGGGGTTTGTCTGGTCTTGTCTTGTTTGGTTTTGTCTGGTTTGGTTTTGTTTGGTTTTGTCTGGTCTTGTCTAGTCTTGTCTTGAATCTAAAACTCTGTTTGGTAAGCGGTCTGGTCTTTCTGGTTTGGTTTGAGAAAACAAAAACTTTATATATATATTAGTTTATATATTATTTTATGTATATAACTTTATATATTATTAAATATATATAATATATTATATATATTTAATAATATATTTAATAATATTATATATATATATATTTAATATATTATTTTATATATATTATTATAAAATAATAATATATATTATTCTATATATTATTAATATATATTATTTTTTAATTTATATATTATTATATATATATTTAATATTATTTTATATATATTATTATAAAATAATAATATATATTATTTGATATATTATTTATATATACATTATTTTTTAATTTATATATCTTTAATAATATTATTTTATATATATATTTAATAATATTATTTTATATATATTATTACAAAATAAAAAATATATATTATTCTATATATATTAATATATATTATTATATATATATTTGATATATATATATATTATTTTTATATATATTTAATAATATTATTTTATATATATTACTATAAAATAAAAAATATATATTATTCTATATATTATTAATATATATTATTTTTGAATTTTATATATTATTTTATATATGTTATTTTTGAATTTATATATTATTTATATATATATTTAATATATATATGTTTAATAATATTATTCTATATATATTATAACAAAATAAAAAAATATATTATTCTATATATAATAATATATATTATTTTTTAATTTTATATATTATTTTATATATATATATTATTTTTGAATTTATATATTTAATATATATATATTTAATAATATTATTATAAAATAAAAAATATATATTATTCTATATATATATTAATATATATTATTTTTTAATTTTATATATTAATTTTATATATATATTATTTATTATATATTTAATAATATTATTATATATATATATTATTATAAAATAAAAAATATATATTACTCTCTATATATTAATATATATTTTTTATATATATTTATATATATATATATTATTTTTATATCTATTATTTATATATATTTAATAATATTATTTTATATATTATATTATAAAATAAAAAATATATATTATTCTATATATATTAATATATATTATTTTTTAATTTTATGGATTATTTTATATATATATATATTATTTTTATATATATTTAATAATATTATTTTATATATATTATTATAAAATAAAAAATAAAGTTTATTCTATATATATTAATATATATTATTTTTTAATTTTAGTACATGAATTATATATATATATATAGGAGAGAGAGAAAAAAAAAAAATAAAGTCAAAAATTGTGGGCTAAGACCAAGAAAGACCAACTTTTTTTTAGTCTTGGACCAAAGTTTTAAGTGATTTTGGTTTTGAATTTAAAAACCAAACCTACCAAACAAGTTTTAAAAACAAACCAAAACAAAACCAGCAAAAACTGGTTACCAAACATGGCCTAAAAGAGTAACATTTTTAGTTTATCTTTATCTTTATCTTTTGACCCGTAAGCCAAATGGGTCAAATGCTCTTCGAGGTTATTTATTTATTTTTCGGTTTCCTTTGGAAAGTTCAGCAAAGTCCGAAGCAGGCACTTTGGTTGTGTCTGCAACTGAAATCCAAGGTTAAATTCCATTTTTTGCCTGTATACATATATATATATATATGTATGTATGCATAGTTATGTATTGAGAGAGATAGAGACAGATGGAAAAAAATAGAAATAGCGGAAACTACAAAAACCCATGTCTGACAATGCATCAGCCATGGGCTTCTTTGCTGGTTCATGGTATCAAACGCGTTGAAGGAAGATCTTGGCCTGCCCCTATCACAGGTACTCTTGTCTTATACCCTAATACCCTTATTTTTCTTCATTGCAATTGAGTTCTATAAGAAGTATTTATTTATTTTTATTTTATTTTATTAATTTAGATATTTTTGGAATTCTTGGTCTATTGCTCTGGTTTTGGTCGTTGGTTCATGACTTACTATAGAATGCAATCGTTTGAGTTACATATACTTGAACTCTTTGGATAAGAGAGACCCTTTTAAGCATGATGGAAAAATTTATTTAACTCAATTTTTATTTTATTTTTGTGTAAAATGATTTTGTATCTTTATAATTAGGTATGTTGATAACAGTGACACCATTGCAATGGGCTTGAGCAAGGTTGTTTATATCATCTCACTGAACCTATAAATCAAATAGATAGGATCTTCAAGAGTTTAGCATTTTTTCTATATATATTTTTTATAAATACAAATGCTAGTACTTAAAACACTTGAGCCTTACACTAAATGAATTCTATATCTTGCCCAAAAAACGTATCACATGCGATTTAACCTTCTTACAAATCTTTGATGAAAATCATGTGATGACGAGACATTCATGTGAGCATAAATTGACACAATTTCACGCCTTGTAAATTTGTAATATATATTTTTATTGCAACGAAGAGAATTTGTTGGGAAAGAGAGTAGATTAAAGTCCCCTACCTCTCGGACATCAGCTCATTTCTTCTAGGATTTACTCTTCTTCCTTTTAGTATTCCCATATACGTTGGACACATTTAGGAATCAATGCAAATTAATATGAATTGAGATGCTGCTTCTTTTTGAAAGAGATATTCGTGTGTTTAACAACTTTCATATGCGTATCTTGTTCAATTTCCGAAATTCGGTTAATTTATTCTTGATATTGGTTCTACCCAAACTACCGGTTGCAATAATTCATACTATTTGAAACCTACAAAACACAAAATTAACCAATTTTATGACCATTTTATCCTCAACTATAGAGGTATTGGGGAATTATAGTTTTCTTCTCTTTTTTTTTTTCTTTTTTTTCTTATGTGTTTCCTGGTAAATTGTATTGGAATAATGTTACTAAAAGAGAACATGACTTTGCGTGTGAAATCCTGCATACTGGCATCTCTACTTGCTCTCTGAGTTTGTTACATAGTGTGATTATATATCGTTTTGGTCTATCCGTATTCTCTCCCTTTTGCTAAACCCTTTCAAGGAACATTTTGACAAATAATAAAAATTATGAAATCTCTTAGGCTGTCTCTTCTTCTGGGTTAATTGTCTTCTCCAAACCATATCTTTCCAATTAGCATGGGGGAGGAATTCAAATAACTCCTCATTTCAGCGGGAGGAGGTTTGCTGACTGATTCAAATGGGTGAACTAAGGATCAGGTGGTTGGTTCCTGTAGCAAGGATCTATTGGAGAAGTGGTTGTGGAGATTTGATGCAGAGAGGTGGAGCAGGGTTATAGATCACAACTTGCCCGAACTTGTGTAGACAGTGTCCACTTTTCACACCCCCAGCAATGTGATACGTCACGATTATCCCCTTTTGGAGTTTAGTGTCCCCACTAACTTGACCCGTGTGGGCTTGTGCACACCCTCCCCAGTTTTGCTTGCAGATTAGCTTTGACACCTGTAAATATTTTCCCTTTTTCATACTTCCATTTGATGGTCATTATTTTTCTTAAAACACGTCTACATGAGGTGTTCACATATATGCTCCAATTAACCTCTTCTCCCATTTGATTTGAGATGTCACATCAAATCCTATAACTTAAGGAAAGTGGTGGTTGGTGCTGTTCAGAGGCGGGGATTTCTAGAGCGATAGGTGTTTTTGAATTTGTCAAGAAGGGGCGAGAAAAACTTCCTAACACATTAGATTGAGGGTTTAAGGCAGGATATTAATTTCTGGAAGGACGTTTGGTGTGGGACTGCTGTGCATCCTTACTGCACTATTTTGGATTCTATAAATGGACATGGCTTTGTTGTTGACTGTTATCTTATCGGTAGCAGGAGGATGACTCAGGAGGTGTGCGGTTGTGAGTGTTAACTACTCAACTGCTCTAAAAGCTTAAGCTACTAAAGAGTGTGTAACTTTAATATTAAAATCCTTCAACACGCCCCCCTCACGTGTGGCCTTATTTATGGTCCAACACGTGAAATAACTTTTTAATTGAGTGAACGTGAGATGTGAACCAGGACTTCTTGCTCTGATACCATGTTAACTATCCAACTATTCTAAAAGCTTAAGCTATTAGAGAGGGTGTAACTTTAATATTTGAATCCTTCAACAGTGAGATACCAAAAATATGGCTGAATATGAAGCCTGCATCATAGGCCTTGAAGCGGCACTTGACATGAACATCGAGAAGCTGATTGTCTTTGGAGACTCGGAGCTCATTATCAAATCAATCACAGGTGAATGGCAGGTAAAGGACTCCAAAAGATAGTCCCCCATGGTCGATATATGGTCTGCCTCTGCAAGAAGCAGTTCAAGTACATAGAGTTCTGTCACATCCCCCGAGCTCTGAACAGCTTTGCTGATGCACTTGACAACCTTAATATCTTCGATGATCACAAATGTTTTTAGCCTGCTGTTGGCAGTTGCTACCTGCTTTCCATTGTGCCGATCGAAGCAGTACAAATCCCAGGCTCGCTCTGCACCTTTCCCTAGCCCAGAGAGTTCGCAGCTAATTCCCCATATAAAGAGGGGCGGAAAGGGGTATAAGAACTTAGTGAAGGACCAACTGACGATGTGAACTGAAAGTACTATCTATTTGGCTATCTATCTCACTCATTCTTTCTCTTCCTGTGTTAACCTTTCATATTTCTTTAGCAGCACTTGTGGCCAAGTGAATACATGGATTTTTTGTATCTCTTCATCATTCAGATTAGTTAGGAATGATAACTACCATTAACACACAAATGAAAGCCCTCACAGCAGTCGATACCTGCAACTGCTCCCGCTTATGATAGTAGATAAACAGTTGGATGTGTATCTGCAGCCTCTGCTGCTGGTAGATTGACTGACCTGGGCTGCGATCGAGGGTAGTGCTTGACTCCTTAAAACACCCTCAATTTGCTACTCTTTTCCACATCTGTCACAAATGAAGATCTACTGCATATATTTTTAATTGCTCATTGGACTTGAGTACTACTTCAGTTTCTGATTTGAAAGTATTGGTTATCTGAGTGAGGCACATTTGAGCCTCAATCTTATTGGCATATGTTCCTATAGATGGAGTTAAAGTTCCTTGGCACCAACATTAGTTCTTTCATACTTTCAACCGCATTGCTTGGACTAGATTGAGCACATGTGTGATTGCCTGATTCATGTTTCTGGTATGGGAGATATCCAGTTTTATCTTGTAGGGTGGAAGGGTTATCCGACTTCAGATATTGGGATTCCCATTCCAGCTGCTTGCTGAGGCATAGGGCGTTATTCGCGAAGCGATTGGTTAAGAGTTCAGATGATGAGCTTTGTTTCTTTCCTGTACTTTTTTGAGTTTTACATATGCCTTTACTCTCTACAGTATAATTCTTTTCAACCGAACCAAAAATGTGAAGTGCATGTATATCTCATCTACTGTTGGAGACGTGAAAAGATAGATAATAAGGATTGATTTCCATTTGAAATTATTATTATACTACTATGTTTTCATTTTGTGATGGTTTAGTAACTTAGTCTTTAACTTTATTGTTTATTGTATATGGTTTGATTAGGGTTTTGTTTGATGCATATTTATGTGTGGGTTGATAATATTGTTAAAGCACATATTTATAATAAAATGGTTAAATATATAGAGACTGCAGTGATTATTATCCCCATCTATTTGTTCTTCTTTCTCCTTCTTCCTCTCTTCTTTGATCTCTCATCTATCCAGCATCACATATTTTATAGAAAGATTATAACTATGCCCCTTATTTGATTAATTTTCACTTCAAGCTACAAAACCTTATAAATTTATCATTCAAACTCCGAATCATTATTCATTAGTAATTCCCATTGCTTCTTTTAAATAATATATCCCACCCTCAGCACCTGTGGCCTCACACATGGCTAAAATCCTGTATTTTGAAACAATGGTACAAGTGGCTCCATGGTCAACACAAGCGCAGTAAATCGAGACTCAAACATGAATTTATCTGGGTCATCACTATCTGTTTAAATCTTCCTCGTGGGCATCTCATAGTTTATCCTTCAGTGAATTCTGGACGTGACAAATTTTCTGGGGTTGGTGGAACCGTAATAGTGGTAATGCTGTGGGTTTATATACCATGTGTTTGGTTCTGTCTTTGTTGAATGCTCGAAGGGACGGACTAGATACAAACTTAACTTTTGTTTCAGCATTATTTTACACGAAGAGTTTGGTTTACCTAGTGCAAGTACTATCGGAATCTTTAACATGAGTGCCTAACAGTCTTCCAATATTGTTGACTCGCCTTTGTAGAACCCTTGAGTGGCCATGTAATTCTACTGCTGCAAACCCAGTGATTGAAATAAGATTAGATAACAGGGATACAGACTAGAAGCATTTTATTGTTACTTGTGTTGACTAGTAAATGATGTGTACCTAGACTTTGATTTGGTCCAATATCCTTGGAATCGTATTCTGTTGCTTTCAACGAGTTGAAGTCCTGAAGATTTTGTTTACCAATCAACTCCAGAGGATTAGTTCAATGACTTTTTGGGATGGAACCTTTAGATCTTTAAAAAATTGATTTTGCTGGTATTCTTCTTTCTTATTTTTGTTTGACTTAATGCACACCGATTTTGATTGGAACGCAGTTAACGGTAAGTGCTTATTTTCTACTTTTTTCCGTAACAACTCCATTTTTCCATGCTATTACATGGACTACAAGTGTATAATCATATTCAGATAAAAGTACCAGCAGTTACTGTGTATGTATTACCTGACTAGTGAAGAGGATGCTCATCTATATTTCCTTTTCGTTATGAAGGGCGACTCTGGATTCATGCTGCCGGCAAGGTACCAGATCCAGCCACAATAAAGGCAGTAGAGGACTTCTACAGGGAAATCTATGTACTGTGTGGAATAACCGATCTCAAGTTTCCAGAACATTACCCCATTTCAAGACTGTTAGGTGTTAAATTATATTTGTCATACATTTCCTTAATTAACAAGATTTTTTCCCCATAAACCCAAAGAGGAAAATGGGTAGAAACTATTTTAAGGGGAAAAAAATGCTGAACTTTAATAATGAATAGCATTGCAGAATGATCCATGTCTAATTTGAAATTTATCAGCAAATAGATTCTTTGAGTAGCTTTTTTTGGTTTTGGTTCTTTGGTGAACTTATCCTTATTAAAAGGTAACCCTCTCTCCCACACATACTTGCACTCACATAAAAAGGCCATTTGTTTTTGTTTTTTTTGTTTTTTTTTCAAAAAAGAAAGAAAAAAGACAGGTGTTGAGGTCTTTTTTTTTTTTTTTTTTCTTTTCTTTCCGTACCTGCCCTTTGTTTTCCAAAGTTGTAGGCTATTTATACTTGATATTGACATTCCCTTTTCTTGTCTTCTCTTAAAATTATAGGGTGCCAAGAACACAGGGTATCCGTCACTTATGTATCAAATTGTTTTCATGATTTCTATTTTCATACTTGTTTGTTGTGATTTTTTTAGGTTCGATTTATCTCTAATTTCTAATTGATTGCAACTTAGAAGAACAACCTATTACTTTGTTTTATGTAAACAACTCGTAGAGGTTATATAGTTTTATTTTCGAACATCTATATAAATATATTTATTGAAGTAATAAAATAGCAATTCTGAAAACTTTTTGTTTGATGTAGGCTGTGTTGAAGTGGTTGGTTGCATTACGCGTGAAGAGCTAGTATGCTGGGAAGAGGTCCCTGAAGAGGTGGGCACCTTCTCTCTCTGCTTGTACTAATAAGATAATGCCAGTGGTTTACCCTAGCATTATCCCATTGTTATCATATAGTTCAACTTTCTTCTGCAGGTGAGGCTAGAAGGGCAGACAGATTTTTGCTGGCTTTGCGAGCAACCACAGGTTTATATCTAGATATAGCTTTATGTCTTCTTTTGTCTAGCAGTGGCGTTGACGGTTAAGATGGTCAAATCGTTGTCTCATCTGTATTAAACTGATAGAATCATTTTCGCCAAACCAATGCAGAAACTGATTATACCATTTGAGATGCGAGGGCAACAAGGTGTTTACAACCTGGAGAGGAAGGTACACGAAAACTAACACCATATTTCTTCGGGGACAATGCTTGTCTCAGGTCATGTAGGAAGTCCACATCACGGAATTTCATAAATTTCAAGATCATTTCATAATCATGGATTTTCTTTTTTTTCGAAAATTTTAAAAACATAATTATGAAAATAAATTTGGAATGTTAGAGCACATGTCAATCGCTTATAGAGCCACATCACGTGTAAGAAGGAACTTCCTTCTTACACGGCTTGAGGCAAGCACTGCCCATCCGTGGGCAAAGTTGAATTGAACTTTTTGACACACTAGCTTTAATGCGTTCTTCTTCGATTGGGACAGATTTATGAGCCAGCAGTCCGAGGACTTAGCCCGGTTCCATCTCCATCACCGGTTAAGTTCCCACTTCCTAATGCACAAGATCCTCTCTCGTTGAAACCGGGATCACTTGTTTCGCGCCCAAGTGCCTCGAAAGCGTCTGAAGTGGAGAAATCCCCGAGTCTCAGTGCCGCCATAGCGGGTGCACAAGCAGCCTCCACACAGTTCTCAAAGAAGAAAAGTGGTCACTCCTTTACAATTGAAGAGGAGGATATGCCCATTTCCACTAGAACAAGGAACAAATCTAAAGAAAGTGGGAAATGACAAGATGATCAACTTAACTATCTAGGATATCTAGGGCAAAAGATTTGATCTACACTACAAGTATGTAGAGCAAATTGCAGCATGAACTGTGAAGAAGATTTGCTCTAGCCTCTATCAAGCTAGTTGCAGTGATTTGGACCATAACTCAGGGCTTCATCAACTCATTGAATGATAATATGTGTCCTTTGTTGCAAGCTCTTTTCTTTGTGTAATAACACAATTTAGGCAGAGTATCTTTATCTTAGTCAATTGAAAATTGCAAGGGTATCTTTATCTTTATCTTAGTCAATTGAAATTGCAAGGGTAATTCAGGCAGAGTATCTTTATCTTAGCCAAGAGTATAATTTTGTACTTCACATCACTCGGCACATATCCATGTGTACAACGCCCTTTCTTTTAGAGTATCCGGAGTGGAAGTTACTCTATGGCTGTGATACGTGGCTCTATACATTATTTAGAGAATATCTGTCTTATGGTGTGAAGTTCTTTCAGTCCACTATTAGTATTTTATTATTTAACACTATTTAATTACTCTTAAATTTCTTAATATAGAATTATATTAAATGGCACAAAAATATATATATATTATCATGCAATGGGTATTGGGAATGAGGCCGGTATTGGGAATGAGGCCGGTATTGGAAGAGAGTCAATATTCTGTAGGTTTTGCAGGTGAGTATTGGAAAGGAGGTGAATAACAGGGAGAAGGTGGGGTTTCACATTGAAAACAAATTGGGGATTGAAAATCAGAGCTATGAGATTAGTTGAAGTTGAATGGAAGTCGATAATCCATGAGGTATTGTAGAAAATTCAAATTGAGAGAGAGTGGGACATATAAATTTTTTGAATGATAAATTTTTTTTGGTAGGAGTGTAGTGATATTTGTAGAAATAACTTGAAATTCCTATCAGCTATATTCTTTTGTCTTTATCATAACAACTGTATTCTTTGATTTTTTTTTCTCAACGGCTATATTCTTTTGTATTTCTTTTAACACATATATTTGTAACAAAAAAAAATAAAAATCAAGGGCCATAATCAATAACCAAAAAAAAGTTCGGTGGCATTGCCCCAACACCCCCCTTGGACCCCTGCGAGCTCACCGGTCAACTCAATCCCGTCTGGGGTTCGCACCGTGGCAATAAAAAATATATAATTCTTTTTCTAATAACTATATTTTGTTTATCTTTTTCTCAACATGAAAATGTTTAATAAGGTGTAAATGGCATCCAATATATTTTTAATATTATTATACAAATAAAATATTTGGTTATGCAAAAATAAATCAATTAAATTAAAAATTAAAAAGTAAGAGTTTTTTTTTTAAAAAAATTAATTTAATAAAATTATCATGCAAAATAATTTTTTTATTTTATGTTAATTCAATAATAATTTTTTTAATTGATTAATTGAATGTTATAACAAAAATATTGCATTGTATTTAAAGAACATAGTCAAAATAATATACCTATAATAAAGTTATTTCTTTAGAAAGAAAAAAAGAAAAAGAAAAGAAAAGAAAAGAAAAGGGAGGCAATTTCTATGAAGGACGAACACTTCGTCTAGGGTCGCCATACTCGTATCGGACACGCAGATGATATGTGTCAAATATTAGTCATTTTGGCCCCTTAACTCACTATTCTTACGTTCTTTTATTCCATTATTTAGTAATTTTATTGCGTTTGCGTGTTAAGACATGTTTCAGGAGCTTAATGAAGAAATTGAGCTAACTTCGGTGAATTAACTGAAGAATATGTTCTTTCTATCTAAGAGGAGAGTCAAAGAGGCAGTCTGAGACAAAAATGGCTCTCGGATGGCAAAAATGACATTTTCAGAAGCCGTCATCTTCAGCAAAAAGTATCGTGGGTTTGAGACGAACGTTTTGGTGCATTTACGGAGAAAAGTGATTTTTCACAAAATACCTACACTTCCAGTTTCAAAAAGTGGCTAAAAAACACATTTATACGATTGGACCTATGGTTGGGACCTACGCTTGAAGCGTAGGTGCGATAACTTTTTGGTGAATTTTCGTGGATTTTTCATATTTCACCCCCAGCTTAATTGGAAGACATGTCTGCGACTCCAGACCTCTATATACATGTATATACACGTATATATATGAGAACATAGGATTTGCATAAGGTTTAGTGTGAAAAGATTGAAAAGGGCTTCTCTATGCTATTGTCTGTATATACAAGACCATACATCAAAGATACATGTGTGAAGTTGGAGAGTTTAGACGTGAGTTTTTGGAGGCTATTCATTCATTCAGATTTGCTGTTGTTGAAATTCATATTTAAACCTAGAGATCCGAAGAAGAAGACTATGAAGAACGTTTCTACATCAACGATGCAGTCACTATCTTCCATGGGCAACTAACTTGGTATCTAGAGTTTTCTAGCAAAACCCTAGCCAAGTAATGTAGTTCTTTCATTATTTTTAATTGTAAAGAGGAAAAACTGTTGACCATACTGTGATGATTGTAATAGTTAAGAGACCATACTGATTTGCAATATAAAAGTATATGTTTATTCTAAATTCTTGTCTTAGATGGAATGAATATATAGTTTTGCACAATTATGATTATTCACTATGTGTTAGAACTCGGATGCTTAATCATGATTTTCTATACAATGGTGGTAATAAAACTTGAAACCCTAGGTTGACATAGGTCGTGCCTTAGCGATTTAATATAGACATGCTTTAGTTTATTTTCATGCATTAGGAGTAGATTAGAGTATAATAATTGACATATACTAGTTAGATCAGTCATGAGACGGGTTGTCGCGATCCGGTTGATGGTACTCCTTTTTGGGGTCGTATTTAGCTATTTGTGGTACGACCTGATTCACAATTATGGATAGCCCTCTTACAATTAATACATTGATGAACTATATTATGCGGTTAGTGGTGAAGTGATGAAAACCCTAGTTTTATTTCTCTTTTAAATCACAACCAATTTAATTTGCTTTTTAGATAATTTTTAGTTAAAATAGATAATTTGGTCTTCGATCACCGAAACGAACCATTTTTCAGAAAATATAATTAAGTGTTTTTAGATTATTAAAGTGAACAATCTCAATCTCTGTGGGATCGATATCCCTTACTCAAGCCATTTGTTATTTTATAATTGATACGTGCGCTTGTGTAGGGTAAAACCTATAGTCGTTAAGGTGTTGTGTTTAACCACATATTTTTATACACCCGACGTCCCATCAAGTTTTTGGCGCCGTTGCCGGGGACTAAGCATTGTTCAATAGCTTTAGTAATTTATTTGCATTGCGTTATTGTAGCTGTAGCTAAAGTGAGATTTTTGTGTGATGGACAAGTACTCTGAAGAGCGGAACTTCTAAAGTTGCATCTGGAACTTTTGTGAGTTTTAGTTACCTAGATTTTTAAATATTAATTCTTGTTTTATTTTATATAATTTAGAAGTAGTTAATTTAGATTAGATTTTATTTCATAAAGTTTCAAAAATAAAATAAAAATAAAATAATAATGAAAAAAGTTGTTTGAGTAGCGTATGACCGATAAACCGACCTGTTCTAATTTAAGCACTGCATTAGTTGAGTACGATCCTGAGATCGAAAAGACTCTCCGGCTTTTACGTCAATCTATTAAAGAGCGTCATTGTCAGCAAGAAGAAGCAATGGCCGACCGATGAGCCTACCAACAAAGGGCACTAGAGACATCAATGAAAGGATATTGTACGTCCGATGCGTACGATTCCTATGCTAATTTTCCAGAAGAAAAAGGAGTGAAGCATTTTGAGATCAAGACAAGCATGATTAATATGTTTCCAAATTTTTCAGGCCTTAGGATAGAAGACCCATATCAGCACATCAATGATTTGTTAAAGGTAGCCTCTACTGTTAGGTTTGACAATTTACCCAAAAATGACTTGCAAGTGAGATTATTCCCTTGGTCATTAAAAGAGAGAGCTAAAAGATGGTACATCAAATTAGAAAAAGAAATTAAAATTGATTGGGAAGCCCTTAAGAGAGAATTCATTGAAAAACACTATCCAATAGGAAAAACCTCAGAAGCACGAGATGCAATCAATTTAGACAATTACTTGGTGAGCATTTTCTTGATGCATGGGAAAGATATAATGAAATTTTGTATAAATGTCCCGATCATAGTTTTTCCGACCAAGATATTGCTAAAAACTTCTATATGGGACTTGGTGAGACTCATAAGACTTTGATAGATGCGGCCACACAAGGTCAGTTTATCTTAAAGTCAGTTAAAGAACTTTTAGAGATATTTGATAATATCAGTGAAAACACAATTCAATATCAATCTGAGTTGAGGTCTAGAGGTGGACAACAAGATAGGAGATCTGAGAAATCGTATGTTGTAGAGCATGATGATGTGAGAGATACCATGGCATTATTTGGAGAGAAATTAGAAAGAATTAAAAATTTTATGCATCGAAGTCATTCCCCTCATATAGAAATGTTTGAAGTTGAAGCTGAGTATTCCCCACATGAGTGTCAGAAGATAATGGTCGTTAATGCCAACGCATCGTGGAACTATTCCAATAATGTTCCTTTCACCAATTCATATACCTCTAAAGCCAGAAATAACCCACTCTTGTCTTACAAATCTACCAATGTAGATAATCCACCACAAAAATTCCAACAAGGGCAATCATACAATCAATAACCAAGGTTCACAGAAAAATAACAATCATACAACCAATAACCAAGGTTTACAGAAAGAAAATAGTCATACAGCCAACAACCGAGGTTTCAACATAATCAACAATCATTTGACTCCCAACCAACAATCATGGCTAAAAATTCTCAGCCCAACTACCAACCAAGAACATCTAATAATTCCCAAGCCCTCCAACCATTCAATAATAACCAAGCTTTACAACCTTCTAATAATTTCCAAGATCTACAACTATTTAATAATTCCTAAGAGCTTTAGTCATTCAGTAATAATCAGGCTGTGCAACCCTATAACTACCAAGTCCAGCCTCCAAGAAGCCAAACTTCTCCACTCAATTTCCAGACTAATCGGCTAGAGCATGTCATAATGGATATTCATACTCAATCTTTAACATAATTGCCCATGCAGGTTGGCCAAATGGCTAATGAGAGGAATGTGAGAGAGCCAGGAAAACTGCCAAGTCAGCCAATAGTTAACCCTAAGCCATAACAAGCATTAGAGCTTGGATCTTTTGCTAATAATCCTTATGAGTCGGTTCAAGCCATCACGACTCTGAGAAGTGGGAAGGAAGTGGAGAGTCGAGTTAAGGCAAAGCATGAGGAAAGGTTGCAAAGAAGAAGGGAGGCAAAACAAGAACAAAGGAAGGAAGCAGAAGAAAAACAAAGGAAAGAAGTTGAAAGGAAAGATACTGAAAGAGTGCAAAAAGATCAACCCTCAGTAGGAGACAATGTCGATCAGACACTACATGAAGAGCCAAACAGGGAAAATTACGAGGAGGCAACGCCATATTCTCAACGTCTTAGAGAGCTAACCAGGTACGGAAAAATAAAAGAGTCTGATATGTTGGATACATTCTGAAAAATCAAGATCAATTTACCTCTCTTAGATGTAATCGCCCAAATACCACTTTATGCTAAGTTTTTCAAGGATCTTTGCACTCAGAAAAGGAAAAGTAGAGGAAAGAATCCAACGAAAATACTCTTGACTGAGCAAGTGAGTTCATTGCTTTTAAGTGATACTCCACTTAAGAGGAAAGATCTCGGTGCTCCCACTATTCCATGTGTCATTGGTGACCAGGAAATTGGTAGAGCTCTTCTTGATTTAGGTGCGAATATTAATTTGTTTCCTTATTCAGTCTACCAACAGCTAGGGTTAGGTGAACTCAGCCCCACTGAGGTTGTACTTCAATTTGACGATTGATCAATCAAACAGGCAAGAGGAGTGCTTGAAGATGTCATTGTTCAAGTGGACAAGTTTTATTTTTCGGTTGACTTTATAGTCCTGGATACAAATCCCGTCCCTGACTCGAATAAGCACATTCCAGTAATACTTGGGATATCATTCTTAGGTACGGAAAATGCATGCATCAATTACAGAACCAGAGCCATGAATCTGACATTTGGAAATATAAAGGTCAGAATGAATGTGTTCGAAGGAAGCCACCAATTGCCTGAATCTGGGGAATGTTTTCAGATTAATGAGTGCGATGAGCTGGATGATATCATATCAGACTTTACAACTCAAATATTGGAGGGGGACGAGCTGGAGTCCTTTATGACTAGAGAATGGCTGAATGAGGAAGTTGCTGATTGGAAGACATATCGGAAGTTGCAAAATGAAGAGTTGGATGCAATGGAGACTGCATTATACACTCAACCCTGGCGGGAATCAGTTGAACCACTCCTGATAGTCTCAAATATTCCACCAATTCCATCTCTAACTATTCCTCATACCTTGGAACTCAAGGAATTGCCTGAAAAGCTGAAATATGTTTTCTTAGGACCCGATGAGACTCTTCCTATGATTATATCTTCAAAACTGACAGAAAAACAGGAATTGAGTCTAGTCAAAGTTCTATGTGAGAACAAAGAGGCAATAGGGTGGAGTGTTGTTGATTTGAAAGACATAGACCTCTCGATTTGCATATATCGCATACATCTTGAGGAGGATGCAAAGTCATCAAGGAAAATGTAAAGAAGGCTGAATCCAAATATGAAAGAGGTGGTGATGAAGGAAGTAGTGAAATTGATGGATGCGCGTATTATTTACCCCATTTCTGATAGTACATGGGTAAGTCCAACTCAGGTGGTGGCGAAGAAGTCGAGCATCACAGTGGTGTCAAACTCAAAAGGTGAGCTAATTCCACAACGCATGACCACTAGGTGGCGTGTGTGTATTGATTACAGAAAGCTCAACCTAAATACAAGGAATGATCATTTTCCATTACCATTTATAAATCAAATCCTAGAGAAGTTAGCTAGGCAAAGCTATTACTGATTTCTGGTTGGGTATTCCGGCTACAATCAGGTGCCAATTGACCCTATTGACCAGGAGAAAACCACTTTTACTTGTCTATATGGCACGTTTACTTATAGACATATGTCATTTGGGTTATGTAATGTGCCAACAACATTCCAACGGTGTATGATGTCTATCTTCTCTGATATGGTAGAGAAATTTATTGAGGTATTTATGGATGATTTAACAGTTTTTGGGGAAACCTTTAAAGACTGTTTAAAACATCTAGAACTGGTACTTAAGAGATGCACGGAGACAAATCTGATCCTAAGTTGGGAAAATAGTCATTTCATGGTTCAAGAGGGGATAGTACTGGGCCATATTGTATCAAAGCGGGGGATAGAGGTCGATAAAGCAAAAGTGGAGGTAATTTCAAAATTGTCTCCTCCCACATCTGTTAAGCAGATACGCTCTTTTCTGGGCCATGCCGGATTTTACCGAAGATTATCAAAGATTTCATCAAAATCGCCCCACTGCTATGCAACTTATTGGCTAAGGACGCTACTTTTGTTTTTGACAAAGAGTGTCTTCACGCCTTTGAGCAGCTGCGTGCTCAACTATCATCAGCCTCGATTATTCATCCACCAGACTGGTCTATACCATTTGAGCTCATGTATGATGCATCTGATTATGCCATAGGAGCTGTGTTGGGTTAGAGAAAAGAAAAGTTTCCATATGCTATTTACTATGCCAATATGACTCTAAATGAAGCTCAGATGAACTACACAACTACCGAGAAGGAGTTGCTGGCAGTTGTCTTCACCTTGGATAAATTTTGATCATATTTATTAGGCACCAAAGTTGTCGTTTACTCCGATCATGCCGTTCTGAGGCATTTGTTGACAAAGAAATACTCTAAGCCCTGACTAATTCGGTGGATTCTGTTGTTGTAAGAATTTAACTTGGAAATAAAAAATAATAAGGGTTCAGAGAATGTTGTTGTAGATCATTTGTCAAGGATTATTATCGAATCCACAAAGTAAATTTATCCTCTTAAGGATTCTTTCCTAGATGAACATCTGTTCATTGTGATTGTGGTGAAACAAATACCGTGGTATGCTGACATTGTCAATTATAAAGCCACAGGTCAAATCCCGAAAGGATTGTTTAAGAATGAGAAATACCGATTCTTCAGTCATGTCAAATTCTATATCTGGAATAATCCGCGTTTGTACAAGTATTGCTCTAATCATATTATCAGAAAATGCATCCCCGAGAGTGAGGTGCAAAGCATACTTACATTTTGTCACACATTGGAGTGTGGAGGGCATTTTGGAGCTAAAAAACAGCCCATAAGGTACTGCAGAATGGATTTGACTAGCCTTCCATATTCAGAGATGCTTTCGAGTTTTGCAAGACATGTTTGCAATGTCAAAAGCTTGAATCCATATCTCGAAGATACATGATGCCTTTAACCCCGATTCTGATTGTAGAATTATTTGATGTGTGGGGTATTGATTTCATGAGAGCATTTTCGAAAGTAGATAAGAAGGAGTATATACTTGTGAGGGTTGATTATGTTTAAAAATGGGTAGAAGCGATAGCCACCAAACGTTCTGATCATGACGTGGTAGAAGAATTTGTAAAATCAAATATTTTATCACAATTTGGAATACCAATAGTTCTGATCAGTGATGGTGGAAACCATTTTGACAACTAGTTTCTTTCTGGGCTTTGTGAAAAGTATGGTGTCACTCATAGAATTGGTACGCCATATCATCCCCAATCACAAGATTCAGTGGAGGTTTCTAATAGGGAGATTAAAAATATTTTGGAAAAAATTGTGCTTCCGGATTTGAAGGATTGGCATAGAAGGCTAAATGATACACTTTGGGCATACATAACTGCTTTTAGAACACCAATTGGTATGTCTCCATATCGTCTTGTGTATGGTAAAGTGTGTCATCTCCCTGTAGAGATGGAACACTGAGCATATTGGGTTGTTCGAATATTAAATTTTGATATAAAGAAAGCCGGTGCGCAGCAGAAACTCTAACTTCAAGAGCTTGAGGAGTTGAGAAATAATGTGTATGAAAACTCTCGGATTTACATGGCTCGAACAAAAGCGTTTCATGATAAACATATTAGAAAGAAAGTTTTTGAGCCTGGCTAAAAAGTTTGGCTGTTTAATTCGAGACTCAAGTTGTTTCCTGACAAGCTTCAATCGAGATAGGATGGGTCATACAAGATTACGAAGGTTTTCCCCCATGGAGTAGTGGAGCTTGATGATCCTGACATTGGAAAGAAGTTTGTAGTGAATGGACAGAGATTGAAGCATTATATAGAGGTTCGACCAGTTGAGTGTGGTGGAAATGATCAATCTAACTGAACCACCACATGAGTTGGATAAGCTTGATCTAGGGTAATATGAAGCGACAGTGTCATACCAACGATATTAAACATTGGTACTAGGTGAAGAAAAGTAGGTTTGAAACCTAGTTTGTATATGTAGACAGTAATTTAGTTATTTCAGCATTTAAGATCGAGTCTGTAAAATCGAGTCGCGAGGCCATCATCATTCAAGTATGGAGTGTCAATGAAGCCTAGGAAGCATTTAAGAAGTGTGGAGTTGAAGATGGGATGAGATGATGAAAAAAGAGCAAAATTTATTTTTTGGGTCAGGGACCTATGCTTTAAGCGTAGGTCAAGCTATACTTGAAGCGTAGCTGCGGGCCTGTTTATAACAAGCCCGTCGTCAGTTTCCCCCCACTCATTCCATTCAAACTATTTGCTTTCTCTCAATTCTCCACAATTCTTCGAGAGGTTTGATCCTACTATTTACCCATCCAATTCCTCATCAATCTTGGCTAGCGGATCATCGGATTTATGAGAGATTTGTCCGAATTCATGTGAAGAACTCGAAAAGTCTCTGAAACTCAATATTTGGAAAATCATCGTTTCTTTCGATTCGATGAGTTATGTTCCATTATTTTGATTTCATATAAATTATTTAACTATTATAAACTAGTATTGACGAATGAGTCCGATCAAAATTGTGTTTTGATCCGTTTTCAAAAAAATTAAGTTTTTCGACTTTGAAATTGGATTAAATATCAAAATTTTGGGATGCAGCTTGTTTAATAATTATATTAGATATACTTAGATATAGTTTTAGTTTGATTCGGTGTCTGGTTCATTATCGCTTATTTTTCGAAAATTCCCTATTGTAGGCATGGCACAGACCAAAGTGTGGCTCAGGTTACAGTTGCAGCTGATCCACCGGTGCGACAAAGGTCGAGATCATCATCACCACTACCATCACCTATTCGCCATTGGAGTATGCTCGCCAAGATGCCGTAGTATGTTGACTCGGCATCATCCTCTTTCTTGTTTGTTGAGGCAGAGGTGTTAGAGAGCTCTACACAGGGGCGCGTCATCTTATTACCATATGGTCACTTGGTAGTTGAGCCAGTGGCTCCACAGGCACCATCACCGTTACTTATATCGGAGCAGCGGGCTGAGGAGATAGAGGAGGATACAGAGGATGCTCATGCTGTTGAGCAGGAGAAGGACGTCGCGCAGGGTAATGATAAAGCAGATGAGAGTGTACCGGAGCCACCTGTGGAGGGTGACCCTGGAGTTTTGACTACATATTTACCTGTGCCCTAGACAACGTCGGTAGAGGATTTATTAGACCGGGCGATCCAGAAGGGCTATCAGCAGGAGATGACATACTTATTATTGATATTCGAGGATTTACGGCCAGTACCTACTTGAACGATCGTCCGATTGAGGGCTCAAAGTCTACTACCTATTCTTGCCCCGACTACCTCACACATTTGCGAGGATATGATCCGGGAGTTTTGGCTGTATATGCGCCATTTTAGCAGGGGGTTGAGACTACGAACTGTGGTACGAGGTATAGAGATCGAGATTACTCCCCAGACTATTGTTGAGGCGTGGGGTATTACGGACGAGTGTCCACCCGAGTTGACTACTGTGTTCCCACCTATGCCCGAGATACTCCCACCTATTTCTGAGTTGGTTACACTTCAGACTGCCGGATAGTGGGCCGATGATCATTGGAACTACACAAAGAAGGTGAACTATCATCCTATGTTATGGTTCTGGGATGTGATAGTTCTATCACAGATTCTTCCGCACAACCACGTGACCATGTGTTATACGCCATTTCCAGCCCTCCACTACGCATTCGAGTTCAGGCGGTGGATTTCTATCCCACGTATTTTGTGTGAGGGCCTATATACATATTATATTCATCTGCACAAAATACCAAGGTTGGTCAGAGTCTGTTTCAGATTTGATTCTTGTGCTTGGTGATGAAGCTTATGGTGGATGTCGGGATCGAGATGGATACGGGTGAGAGAAACAAATATCGAAAAGGTACTCCTTATGCCAGAGGGATATGGACTTGTGTTTGGACCCGGTTGCATGCAGATGATATTATGTGACACCGACCAATGTTCGGCATATTACCAGGTGCACAGGCCCAAGAACAGACTGATGGAGCAGGTGTGGCTCAAGAGGATAAAGCTGTTGATGATACGGGGATGCCACAGATACCAGTTGCTGAGCAGGAGGTTGTATTGCCGGAGGTACCTCTGGGTGGTACTGTTACTCTATCTTAGGCGCAATTTGATGCTCTGATTGCACGGATGCAGGGGTAAGAGCAAACTTTGACAGAGGAGAGACATGCCCGACGGAGAGATCAAAGGCGGTTATTTCATAGGATTACCTGTATGAGTCAGCATATGGGTGTGCAGATTCCACCTATGCCACCGCCTTCTGATGATGAGTCTTAGCTTAATTTTAGTTAGGTTTTTGTTTTAGATTTATTTTTGTTTCATTTTTTTTACATTAGAGATAAATTGTCGAGCAGATAGTTTCATATAAGGCTGGATGTGACTGCTTAAACGATTATCTTCTAAATATTTTTGATATTTTCATAGTGTATAAAATTTTAAAAATTTTGCTGATCAATCATATTGTTGGATATATCCCCGGCTTTTTACGCATATTTTACATGTGCTGATAGGTTGAATTCTTTCATTAATTTAAAATGCACTATGCAGACATTTGTGCGTTTAAGTTTGGGGGTGTATATGTGTTAGATTGAAAAGTCTAAAAAATAAAAATAAAAAATCTTCAGGCCAACCTACGCTTGGAGCGTAGTTACGGTTGAAGCGTAGGGTACAGCGGGATGAGTTTTAAAATTTTGCAAAATTGACCCGTTTGAGGAGTGTTTTGGCCTGGTTTGTACATATACTTGTATTAAGATTTATTTAAGTTAGTTTTAGGATTCTTTTGTAGATTTTTTTAGACTTTTTAAAGTAATTCTAATATGACAAGGAGAAAGAGTGCAAATACAAGTTGCAGTTGGATTAGTTATTGATTCCCTTTTCCTAGTCAGCTAAGGGTTTTAAATCATTTTTCTCTTCTGATTCTACTACATCCATCTATAAATACATCCATGGAGTATACATAATTCACAATTCTCAAGGAGTGAGCATTAGAGTTAGATAGTGTTCTTTTATTCTTTCTATCTCGAGGGGGGTTAGTATGAATAATGCTAATGAAGATTATTCTGACCCGGAGGAATTCATAGAAGGTACGGAACCATATGTGGATATAAAGAGCACGAATGAAGAAGCTACGAGTCGGAATGGAAGCCGAACTACACCAAAATTATTTTTGCAGTGTAGGTTGCAATTTGAAGAGATATTTCATCCGGAGAGGATGAATCGAGTATTAATTGCGCCCGGAAGGAAAATCTTTAAAGAAAGAGGATTGAAAGCTTAGAAAAACCGACGGGTGAAAAGGTATATCTAGGCTTGGTCCAAAAATTCTATGAAAATATGACAATTTTGGGACCGCCGGGATTTGAGGTGATGAAGGCTAAAGTGACTCAGTGGAGTGCTCCTGTTGTGATTGGAATAAGAAGTATTGTCGATGCGTGGAATATACCAATCGGTACTCCGACAAACTTACAAGGAATATTAATGGAATATCCTCAAGTATGGCCACATAAGGATGAGGAGATGGATCGGGAACTATGTGCAGTATCAGATCTAGGAGATAGGACGTGTGATAATTGGTGGTTGAAGTCGGATCTGCTTTATTTGGATTGTGTTGTTTCAACTCAACTTCGGCCCAATAATCGAACTAGTGTAAGGGATCACGTTATGCTTAGAACTTTGTATGCCTTAACTCATGGGTGTGAAGTGTGTATTCCAATATTGATTATGGCTGAGATGTCAATTGCCCGAGCAATTGTGAGTAGCGAATGGGCGGGTGCCGATAAATTTGAACATTATCTCCCATACACGTTTTTACTATCAAAGATCATTGCTGAGCAGTTGGGTAATAGGATGAAGGAGTTGGATGAGATGCGATGGACGATTATGAAAATATATCTGGCAGGAAGATTTAGAAAAGTTGAAAGAGACTGTAGACTTCCGGATATGGTTGAAGAGTGTCGTGTCAAGTGATGAAGAAGAAGATGATGATTAGGGATAATGTTTAGGTTTAGGATTTTTTGTGTTTGATTTTATTTTCAGGGACGGTAGACCCTTAAGACCACGTCTTTGTTTATTTTATTTTATTTTAAGATTGTAGGCCCTTAAGGCCAAATCAGTTTTTTTTTTTGTGATAAAAAAAAGAATTTTTAATTCCTTGGAAAAATTGTGTGAATTTCTAGATATTTTTGGAATTTCTTTTTCCCTTGCTATAATTGGGTATATGTGTTTTGTTGATGATATCTACAAGTGATTAAAATCGTGTTTCTGAGAGGGGATTCATGCTTTGCTTTGGAATCCAGAATTGAGCTTCAAGGGTAACTGTATCTGTTCTCCTATATTATTTTTGACCATGAGGATATGGTCTGATTTAAGTTTGGGGGTGAGAGTATAGAATTACAAGGAATTAAAATTTTAAAATTTTTGGAACAGTTTTTTATTTTCACGCATGAATGTTTACATTACAGTTTGATTGAGTTTTTGTATATGATGCATGAGTAATATGTAATGTGATATTCCGATTCATAAGAGTAATAATTAGATGAAGTTAGTGAATTGATGTGGTTTTACATGAGTGAGTGAAATTGAAATTAAGAAGGACAACTTTGACTTATAAGCACAAACACATATTCACTATAAGAAATAGGTTGATTTTTTACTATGTAGTTGAAAAATAATTTTGTCACAATAAAAGGGGAGATGGGGAGTTATTTTGGTTGAAATGGAGTAAATTAAAAATATATATTCACTCAAAAAGAATGCAAAAATCAGTTCTTTGATTTGAGTAACCGGGCCTTGGTATCACCAATATTAATGTTCGCGTTTAAATGGGAGAAACCTGATGAGCATAAATCCCATTAAGAAGCTCGGGCCTAGTTGGTCGAGACTAAAAATCCTCGCTGGAAAGTCCGGAGACTTAGAAAGAAAATAAGGGATGAAAAGTGGAAATAGTACGTTTTTACTAAAAATGGCAAAGTTTGAACAATGAAGTAGGAGAAAAGAAACTGAAATATTGTAGTTGAGGGTTCACAAAATCACGGAAGGTTGTCTGGATTTAAAGTAGAAAGTAACGAAATCATTCACTTAAGTGAGAACCATTCATAACAAGAAGCTTGATACATATGTTGTTCGGTAGTGAATAGGAGTATTTGTATCCATGCTATTTTTATTTTTTTTGCATTGTATCATGACATAATTGAATTTGTGTATGAATTCATGACTGCGTGATTATAGAGAATTGAGATATTTGTAGGTACCATCACTGGAAACCTTCACTAGACTTCACTCGTCCACTAGGGGAAACCTAGAGGTTTAAAAGGCTTGTTACACATGCTAAGTGTAATCGTTGACCCTCACGAAAGCAAGGGATTATGTTAGATTAGTTAGAGTAGTTAGATTAAGAAGATCATCACAAGAAAAGTTCCCTGAATTTATTGTTAAGGGACTATCAGCGAACACACCAAAATACGTGTCCGACATGCCAAATAGCGTGTCCTAGATTTTTTAAAATTGGACACGCAGTGGAGAAACGGAGGACACTTGCGTGTCCACGTGTTGGATACGCGATGGGTCGTTGATTCCATGAAAGATATAGAACTTATGGATCCGCTAATTTGGTGGATCATTTATAAAACTTGAATACCCCTAATCCAATATTTGGTTTTGAAGATACTTGAACATCTTTGTTCCTCCTCATCTTGTGAGAGGAATTTGAACACCTATTAATTTATCTACTATATAGAAATGAACAAGATATCACCACAAAGAGCTGAATATTTGGGATTTGTACATTTTAATCTCTGTCTTCGATCAAGATATTTTTTACAATATAACGAGGGAGAGACTAAAATATCATATGTCAGGGGAGATGCATTTGATTCCTTAGATGATAGTGGAATGAAGAATTTTGAACATATCAAACATTTCATTTAACCTATTTATTTATTTTTATTTATAAATTTATTGGTTTTCATTGTTTAAGTGATAAATATATATTTTTATAGACGTGTCGAAGGCGTGTAGTGTCCTATTTTTTGGGAATTTATCGTGTCGCCGTATCCGTGTAAGTGATTCATAACTATGTAATAAAGTTATTTCTTTTATTTTTCTTTTTAAAAAAGAAAAAGAAAAGGGAGATAATTTTTGTGGACACACGCCATATGTGGCGCGAGACCTGTCAATGGATTGGATTCGAATCGGATCAGTTAAATCCAAATCCAATTTGTTAAGAAATCGGATTATCGGATTCGGATCGGATTCGGATCATAATCGGATTATTGACAGGTCTATTGATAAGGATGACAAAAACTCCCGATCCGCGATCCGAATCCGATACTTCGACGAATTTTCACTTAGTTAATTCATAGTCGAATTTCTTCATTATAGAATATCTAATTAAAAAAATACAAAAATCAATAAATACTGAAATACTAAATTATTCACACTTTTAATAATTGTATTTATGATCAATCATTATTAATAAATAATAAAATAATTAACAACTAACATTTATATACATGTACAATATTAAATATATACACATAAAAATATCGGATTATCGGATCGGGTTATTATCGGATCGGATGACAAAAATCCAAATCCAATTTATTAAGAAATAGGATTATCGGATTCGGATCCTAATCGAGTTATCGAATTTTATTTTCAATCCATATCCGGCTAATCGAATCGGATTTGGATCGGATTCGAATCAAAATCCGATCCATTGACAGGTCTATGTGGCGTTGAGAGTACAGCTGTCAGATTGCTCATTGATGGCGCTGGATTACCTGGAGCGGGAGGATCAGCGCAAGGATGGCAAAAAATCGTGATCTAGCCTAATTTGGGCAGTTTCCGTGCACGCGTCAGTTTTTTGGCCATAACTGAAGCTACAAGTGTTGGATTCGCGACCGTGACCCCAATTCGGAAAGCTAATCTCGGCGCGGACGTCGTGGCCACCCATCTACACTCAGTGCGCATTGTTTCGAACCCCAAATCCGCTGTTTTCCTTTTCAATTCTTTATTTTTAGTTAATTTTTGTTATTTATGGTAATCTTTTATTTGTCAATTAGGAGATAATTTTGAACCCGATTTGGGCCAGATTTTTGGCAATCTTTTGATTTCTTTCCGTATTTTGTTTTGGTATGAATTTTAGGGTTTTGCTATTTTTGGGAAAAATCCCATTAGGGATCGATTTTCAGCTATTTAAACCCGACTTGTGGGTTGTTTTTTTATTCATTCTTGATTATAAACAATTTTAATAAATTCCAGAGTGTTCTCTGAATTTTGGGTCAAAATTATCCTATTTTTCCTTGCAAAGTACCTATTATATTAGCCTGCAGAATAATCTCTATTCTGTGCGGCGTCAAATTATTGGTTAAGGGCCCACCACAAATTGTCTTACACTCCAAACTACTCTCACACACCACATATCCTTCCCATTGGCCAAATCAAGCCACACCTGAAATTTTGTCTTTCAACTTGGGCATCTTGAGTCAAGTCAAGTAAAGCTTGCCCTGTTGATACACAACCGGGCTTGGAGATAGTCTACATGCGTGTAGGGCCATTGAAAAAAGATCCAATATAGTTACCATCTCCCTGGAATACAGTGAAATTAGTTTTGTGCAAGGTGCTAAATTAAAAAATTACTTAATCTCTCGTTGGCATGGCAGGAGTCAAATCTCTTGCTAATCGAGTTGCCACAAGTTCTAAGATCTCTAAACATGACAACATTTTTTTTTCGGATGGTTAAACATGACAACATTCCTTTTGCTAATCCTACTCCTTTTTTTGATAACTCGTGAACGGGCTTCAATAACTCACGGCCGGATCTCAGTGACCCACTCTTTCAGTGAAATAGTGTAACAGATCAATGTTTTACTATTCAAAAATTTAAGCCAATGGATTAAACTAACATCTACTCATTTAAACCTCATTCACTTTTCTTCTTTATCCAATTCGGGACAATAACAAATGCACCTCTAACATTCTCCCTCATTCGAACACGCGCAACGCCCTCATTGCGGTGGGACCACCCTACCTGCCCGTCTTGGATCTGGACTTTGGATCGGGTGGATAAACCCAAGCAGGTGCTTGGCATGACACCGGATGAAAGAATGAGTTTGCCTCTTATACCAATTGTAACAGGTGGATGTTTTGTGGTCCAACCCAAAAACTTAAGACAATGGGTTAAACTAACATCCACTCATTTAAACCCCATTCACTTACCCTCTTTATCCGATGTGAGACAACAACAAATGAACTTCTAACAAGTAGCTAGTAAGGCGAATTTATGTTTTTTTATATTTGTTTATGTGATAACATCAGTGCCACGTAACATGTTGGTTTTTGACAATCATATCAAAATATAGGATAAATTATTATGACATTTCCTAAGATTTTATATAATTACTCTCAAATTAAAGTTTATGTAAGTTCATTCTGACATTCCTTGTAAGATTAACATTACATCAATATTTTTGTGCATATTGTAAAGTACTATTAACTTAAGTATTTCAAACTGAAATGATTTATAATTTGCATGTGTAATGACCTCCTATCATTTAAATACTCTCATTTGATATCACTCAAAATATACTTATCACTTCTCATGCAAGTTAGTTAGGTTATTTTAACATACATTACTCATTTTAAAATACTAAAGTTATGTGTATTTTAGTAAATGTATAAAAATATTAGTGTAATATTAATCTTACAGAAAATATCAAAATAAATTTACACAGATTTTAATCTAAAAATAATTATACAAAACCTCATAAGAGGTGAGAGTAATTTACCCCAAAATATATTAGAGCAGCAAATGTTAAATGGGGATTTGATTTAAACCCCACGAAGAATTCAAGAGGAAAGGTTTGTTTGATGACCTATCACATCGATCCATTAAAAATGTTCCCCAACTAAAAATTGCAGCACTAAATACTCATTAAGTAGTATTTGGGCTTTTGTTTGGCGTTTTGCTTGTTGCAGCTGTCTCTCTGTCATAGTTCATGATCCGTACTTTTCAACATTTTTTTGTTTTTTTGTATTTTCAATTTTAACCTTGATAATATAATATAAGTATAGAATTTAGTGGAGTACATTACTTTTTGAAATTAATTAAGAGGTCAATTTAAGAAAATATGAGATTATATTGTATTGAGATTTGAAACTGAACAATTATTTTATGATAAGTAAAATTAAAAAAATGAATAATTAATATGAAACGGAGAGAGTATGATAACTTGTTATTCATTGGAGCCATGAGCCCATAATTATGTAACAATTTATTTATAATGAAAAGTTGGCATGCGCGTTATTTTTTATATTTCTACATGTGCGCTTTTTAGGCTGAAATATGTTTGGTGCGGTTTATTTTGTGTTTATGTATAACAACGTAAATAGATGAAACGTTTTAGGAAAAAATAAAAACACCGATTTGATGATGTTTAAGGTGTTTTTGCACTATTTTTGCTTCAACACTGTAATTAAAATATATTTAGGTAAAATTTAAAACATATTCAAATTTACGTTACTAAACATGATTCTGATTTTAACTAAAAACACATACTCTGATTTATTTATGCGAAAAACAAAATGCATCCCCAACATACCTTGAATCAGTAATGCAATTCCACGTATTAGAAACAGAAAACATATATTTAAGAGGAGCAACATTTAAGAAAGATCACAAAAGAAGGAAACAACACCACAAGAAAAATGTACCACAAGTTAAAAGTATTTTAGTCCACACTCACTAGTAAACAACTTCACTAAGCCACAAATAGAACTCAAATGAGGCTCATTCTATTCATATTTCTTGTGAAGTTTCATTGCAGCCATGACAACCAGCAAGAGAAATGCCAATGAGCCGAGCAGCGACATGACCACGGAAGCAGCAGCTTGGTGACAGAATTTATCGAAGACGTCGCACACTTTGTTCCAACGCACGTGCGAGTTGCCTTTCAAGCCGATGACGCCGACAGCGCCAGCCGCTCCAATGCTGGAAAAGAGCAGTGCCAACATCACCACATCAAGGATCATTATCATCAGAGAGAACCTTTTGTTTTTACCCATTGTGGCCAATGTGAGCACCAAAGAGAGTGCTGCATATGAGCACGCTATGGCATTTGTCACCACCAAGTACCTGTTAGAAGAGGTTCACAATATTAGTTGCTACAAAGCCTACAATAACACATGTATGTTGCATTTATCAATAGAAGATTAGTGTGGGACTATATGTTGGATCTGTCTTCTCCAAAATCGATTTGATTGGCTAGGGTTATAGGTTGGCTCAATCAACCATTGACTATAACATGCTGCGTATTTGCATTAGTTGGAGTCATGGTTTTCCTTATTATTCGAGACGTCACGTATTATTTAATTCGTAATGATTTTGGAAGGTGTTGATACCTTTACCCAACACTGATGCTCATGATTAAGATACATTTTATAATTTATCTGTATTTCCATTGTTCTTTTCTTTCTTTTTTCCCCCTACTAATTTCAATTGAAAAATGTGATTTGAAATTGTCACTGGATGACAAATTTACTAGAAACCTAATCATGGAGTAATTATTAGTGGAGGTAGGGTTGGGTTGAACCTTTCCAACCCAAAAATAATTTGGTTGGCTTTGGTTAGCACATGAATCAATTAGTCAAAGTAGTTTGGTAAGTTGTCACAAGTTTTAGTATCATAAAAAAGGAGAGACATTTTGGTCCCTTAGTTGACGAAATTGCAATCCTAATGAATGTAGGTTGTCAATTCATATCTCGAATCCACATCAGACTCGAACCCTAACATCCTACACACTCAAACTTTGAACAGGAAGCTAATACCAGTAGACTAAAATGCCTCGTCTCTAAAGCGATCGTTTGATCCCTCTTAAATACACAATATTAGGAGGGGACAAATTTATGAGGAGGCTGGATGAGGTGGATGACTACTACAGATCACATTGTTTTTAAATATGTGATATAAATGCTAACAAGATAGCCAAACAGCATGTGGACTTCATGCTAACCTCTTCTTTTACAACACCTATGAAATCCTATCTCTTCATTTTTCACTCTAGATGTTCAACTTTTTTAATCTTTTGACATGCATTCTCCTGTTCAAAATGCTACTAAGACACTTACTTATTCACACAATATATATATATATATGTATATATATTGACAGTTAGACATGTTTCTAAGGCTCATAATCCATATATACATATACACAGTGTGCGTGTGTGGGATATAAATTGCAACTTTACATCACAATCATAGGTCACACAACTTGGCTACTAAGCATTAATGCATCTATTGATGCATCTATTGCAACTTCAACTTAGGCTACTATAAATATCAATGTCCTCTATTGCTATTTTACAATTGCAGTTATATTGAAATAATTGGAAGAATAAATGAAAGAGGAAAAAAAAAAGGAACAAGTTGATTTGCAATTTTCTTTTTTGCCATAGCCTTTTAGAACAAGCTACATATCAAAAATAAGTTTCTAGAATGACAAAAAATATTTCAGACTTCTGACATGCTTCCATATTAGGATGTGAGATTATTTGACTTGACTAAAAACTGAGAATGGAACAAAGTAAAAGGCAAAGATAAAAGTTCTAAAAAAAAAAACACTAAAGTAAAAATGAAAAATACCATAACCACTTTAAATAGTGTTATGCTATTTTCCTAAACCTTAAAATAGAATTAATTTTTTTTTAGGGTCATTATTATTCCTCATTATGTTTTACTTTCCATCTGTACTCCAAAAAAGAAGGCCTTTTGTGGTGGTCGCGATGGGCACTGACAAAGATAAAAATTGTTGTTATAATATTTAATAATAAACGGTAAATTATCGTTTAAAGTCCTAACATTAAATGATTTTATAGGATATGATGACAGTAAATTAAAATTATTGTTATACCTAAGATCTTATAAATAAAAATTTAACTTTTTATGACAATTTTAGACTGTCATTAAATTTTCTTAACTATAAATACTTTTTTAGGTCTGTTTTAGGTCTATGGAATAAGTTCATTTTTTTAATTAGTACTATGAGATTTTTTCTTTCATATGTGCAAGGCCGGGAGTTCTTGAATTAACATATATTTACATTTATACTAAAATATTAAGGGTTATTCTCTCATTCAAACCCTCTCGAAGTTGAATATTCTCACTTGCACCCCTTTGAATTAGTGAAATTACATCCTTACCCCTGAATATTATATATATTTTTTTAAAAAAATTATTTTGTGAGGGTAAATTAAACATTTTACATAATGATAATTAGGGTGAGGGGGTCTAAGTGGGACAAATTTTCAAATTCAAAGGCATGAAAATAGGAATATTAAACTTTGAGGGGGGTGTGAGTGGGATTATGGCAAACCTTAGGGGGTGTTTGTGGGAATAACCAAAATATAAAAAATATACCAAACAAACTAAGATATAAGTACATGACACGTCCTCTACTCCTTTCTCTTATCCTTGATCTTTGGCAGATTTTTGTGGGGGGGAATAAAATCAAGGTTTTAATTCAATTCAATGCTAAGTGTAATGAATTGTGGAGAATAAAAATGCAGTTGTGCACAGCTGTAGCCTGTAGGTGACATTATAGTGTGTGTATATGTATGTATGTGTATATATATATATATATAATGAACTAATTCTTCTCGGGTACGGTGCACCGAGAAGACGCAAGACTCGAATTAACTTAGCATTATCATGAGTCGCGCTGACTCTTAATAATACATGTGCACCCTTAAATTCAATTTTAAGATATTACTAATATTTTAACAAGAATTATGTTACAAGTAACTTATTCACAAACCTACTTTGCTCCCTAAAGACTTCCAAGTTTTATCCTAAGTTGAGAGGATATTACTATTTTTTTTTTTTCACTATGTTTTATTTTCTTGGTATATATATCATAAAGAGAGTGAAAATTAATAACAGAAATATACCTCTTCAAATAACAGAACATAATCATTCATGTAACATAAGTAATTGTGCCGATCTGAGACAAAGAGACACAGCCAACTAAGAGGACCTTTAAAATGATATAGAAATTAAGGATATGAAAATGAATAATACTTTTGCCAAGATTTAAAAATAAAAAATTAAATAAATATGAAAAGGACAATTTCATTTTTCCAAACTAGTTGTTCAGCATCAATATATTGACTAGACAGTGTATTTTCTTAGGTTTTTTTGTTTAAACCATATCTATACGAAGTACTGCTAAAACCAGGCTACCAAATATATGTATAACTGGATAAGGTAGTATATACTCAATCTGTCGTAAATTAATCGTTATTGACTTTCCAATATTTTCTTTATTATTTTGTGGCCTATTATTTTTTAAAATTAATGAAAATAAATAATTTTAAAAAATAGAAAAAAATTATATATTTAGATAAGTAGGGTGTTCAGCTTCTTTGCCCGTCTTGACTAATCTACGGAATCCCAAGCCACACTCTAATCCAGTATAAATTTAAGTGAAAGATAAAAGAGTTCAAGTCTCAAATTCTTTCTCCGAAATTTTTTGAAAAACTAAACAAAAATTATAAATTGGAGAGAGAGATTGTACTCACACAAATGCAGACAAGTAGTTCCACTTGGCGGTGACCGGAACATTTAGCGGCGGCAAGGTGGGAACCAACTGCATGGGCACCACCTTGGTCTGCTTATCAACCCCAAGTACTATTGCAGCCACCAATGTGAAAGCAAATCCCATAAACCTCAACACAAACTCATAACAATTCACACTCCTCTTATTCGCCACCTTCACTTCTTGTCCACCACTAGTACTACCACCCTCTGTTGATCTCACCCCATTGCTAGAATACTTGTTTTGCCCCTCCATCATATATAGATATTATATATATATATAGAGAGAGAGAGAGAGGGAGAGAGAGGAGTTGTAAGGGTGCTTTGTCTATATATAGAGAGAGAAAGAGGAAAGGGGGTGTTGAGGGGGAGAGGAATGGGATGGGTTGCTTATATCATTATTTGGCAGGATATATATATATAGATATAGATATAGATATAGATATAGATATAGTGATGGCATTAATCCATAGAGATTCGTGTACGTGTTATTGAGGAAGAGGACGTATTAGTGGTTTGGTCCTGGATACCTTGATGGAAACGGTAGTGCCACAAATTTTGGTTCACACACGGTGTCATTGGCAATTAAATAATGGTAAGTTGATCATTTTGTTTTTTTATTGACTAAAAAATTAGCCTTTATTTGATGATTTATTTTGTGCTGGTTTTTGTCTTCATCAATTCAGTTGTACCCAATTTTGAGGCAAAAGTTTGATACAATAAATGAAGTATCATTTCACATGCACTATTTGACTTAAGTTTGCGGCCTACTTTAGTAGCTGAGAGAAATTTTCAAAAAAAAATAATAATTAACCCATTACATAACATTTCAACAGAGAGAAAATAGAGTTCATCAACATGAGTAAATTTAAATTCCGTCATATGAATTGTATCTATTTATTATTTTAGATTTTTTGGTCTATAAGTTTTAAGCATCAATTCATTTAGACTGTGTTTCAATCATGGAAAAGGGTTTCCAAATGGAGACGCGCGCAATGTATTAAAATCTATTTTTAACATTATTATTTTTATTTTTAATGTACTTAATTCATGTTTTAATACATTTATTTATTCAAATGTGATTGAAATATATAGTGAGTAGAAGTAATATGTATGATTTTGATCATAGAACCCCCACAAAAATCATATTGTTTCCTATAATATCAATTTTTATCAAATACTCCATTTTTTATGAATTTGTCATTAGATCCGTTAAGAAAAAGTTAAAAATTACTAAATAACATTTATAAGTTACCACAAAATACGTTCATACTTTTGCCAATATTATAGATACATGCACCAGTCATCCTGGGGCTATTCCGTCCAATCTCTGGAAGTTCAACCTTCATCGTCGTCTGCGACTTCGTCTCCATGCACCAGGCCATTCACACTGCCTCTTCATCATGGCTTTAAATTTACAGCTCATTACCAGTCATCATTTCGAAGGGGAAATGTGGTTATTTTACTATTATATTTTCAGGGTTAAGTCATTAGGTGGTTGTGTTTTAAAAGCAACTCATTAGTCAAATTGGTGTCTCGGATGTAACAAATAATTACTAATATATATGTTTGTAGAGTCAATAACTTACTGGCAGACTAAAAGTGTCTATCACTATATCACAAAAGTTAATTTTTTTACTTAGGAGATTTATGATAAAAGTATTTATAATTTTTTAGTGTTGGAGGCGACAACTTGTTTTCTTTTTTCTTTTTTTTTTGGTCTGCCACTAAAAGATAAAAGGATAATTTCCACTCTTTTTTACTTTTTTTTTAGGGTTTAGATGGTGCCAAAAGAGTGAATATTCATTATAAAAAATAGGAGTTCCAGCAGTGGCAATAAGGGTGAAACTCCTATCTTTTATAATAAATATTCCCTCTTTCAGCAACATTGTCATTGATGATTTCTAGACCCACATCGGCCTAATTACCATAATGATTATGCCTCCCAACTTGGGGCAACTTTGAAATTTTTTTGTTTTTTATTTGTTTTTTTAGATGAAAGAATAAAAAGTATTTTTGTATTTACTTTTATATTTTTTTCAAAAAAAATATAAATAAATATGTACTTGAAAATTAATTTGTATTTTGTTCCAAAAAGGTACCAAAATCATAATTTGTTCAATCCTCTCTCCACAGATGTCTCTCTCTCTGTCTCTGCTAATCTTCAATTGACAAAGACGTCTCTCTCTTTACATGTGCTCATCCTCACCTCAATCATCAAAGGTGCCTCTATATACACTTTATGTTTTCCCTCATTACTATTTGATTTTAGACTTCCGTTTTCTCTCTTTCAAATTGATGATGGGGGTTTTGAATTGGGGTTCGGTGGTGGTTAGGGTTTCGAAGGTGGTGGGTGGTATGTGTGTATGTGTATGGTGGTGGTGGCGCGCCAGTAGTAGAGAGTTAGGGTAGTTTTTTATTTTTTTTTGGTAAATAACAAACAGTACAAAAATTGTAAGAACACCAAAATTGTGTTCTCAAAATTTGCCCAATTTTTGTTTTTTTTGTCACTGTTCAAAAAAATATTTTGGTCAATTTGGGTGTCAAACATGTTTTGTTCCATGAACAGTAGCAAAAAATAAAAACAAATCCAAAAACACATATTTCCAAACGAGGCCTCAATGTACTATCTTATGTTTGTGATAACTCCTATATATATATATATATTAGTATTTTTCTTCTTATATTTTTTTACAGGTTTGTTGCTTTCTTATAGTAGATTTTTCTTGTTAATTTGGATTTTCTTATACAACCCTATTCATCTCTTCTTATAAATAAAGTAACATGTAATCTCTTTATGACAATACAATATCAATATTGTTGTTTTATTCACTTTTGTTTCTTACAAATTTAAATAATGGTCATGTTTGGCTTGAGGGTTCAACGAGAGTTTGACTGCCAATATCTTACTTTTACCGGTGAAGTCCTAAGGTGTGTTGTGGCATGTCAGTGTGACATGGGAGGATGACATAATGACATTATTGGTAAATAAGTCTAACTTTGGAAGTCGGGCTTAAAAGTGTTGAAAAATTGCAAGAATTTAATTATAGCATCCTTGTGACCTAAGAAGATGATCTACCAAATAAGATTTGGATTTGGAGGTCATGAAGATTAAATATGGTCATTATGACTTATCGAGCATGGCTGATATTTGTTTTAGGTACAGTAATGTTTATGTTTTCTACATATATAGGGAGGGGAGTGTTCCTCACTTTGGAAGGCATTCAACCACTTAGCAAGGTCATGGCAAGCCTCGGCTAAGGCACATATTAGGAAGCTTATTGACATGTTTTGACATGATTCGGTGACATAATTGGTAAAGATAGCTTGATGATGACATGGTGTGATATGTTGAAGCACACATAGCTTGGCAAGCTATGTGTGCATACCCACGAGTGTGCTAACTTGCCTTTGGCAAGGTGATGCATTAGCTTGACATGCAATGCAATGCACTTGGCTCGGCAAGCTATGTGCACACCAAGCTTTGGCTAGGCTAACTTGCCCTTGGGACAAGACTGTGTTACTAAGACAAGCAAAGGTTAGTGCTGACAGGTTCAAGACATAGGCATGATGCAACATGACCTATGTGTTAAGGCATTGAAGAACTAAGATATGGGCGTGGCTAGGTGCATGCTTACTAGAAATGGCATTGGTTTAGACTTGACATTGCTCTCAAGTGTGTGTAGGCTTGAGAGGAACTAGGACAAGGCACTTGGCTCAGCAAAGGCAAATATTGGGCATTGTTGACTCATGTTTGGCATAGATGGCTCGTGATGATGCAACATGACTCAGACTTGTGCAAGCTTGGTCAATGCATGGTGTGACTCAGACAAGGCAATTGGGCAGTTTAGAGACACACAACTACCAAGGGGCATATAGCATTACAGGAGAATGCCAAGACATCCAGCAGTTGAGAGGGTAACTACATTATTAGTGTTGGCAGCCTTTGAATGCTGCCAACACTTAGCCTAGGTGGATTGGGCTATCATCCACACAGATAGGCAATTTTGTATGTTTGCCTATATAGGTTGTTGTATAGAATTTGTATAGAAACGAATTCAGAGAGTTAGTGCTTGTGAATGTTGTAGTGTGGTCCGAGAGAGAATCCTTTGTACTATTTGTGTTTTAGTAAAAGGTTGGAAACCATTGATTGTGGTTTATGTAAATTTGTGGGTGTTGTTTTATACTGCATTCATATATACTATGTGTGTGTGTGGTGCAAACACTTGGTGTATTTCAGAGGCAAAAGTGTGAGAATTGGCTAACTTGGTGAGTGTCTAAGTGTCATCATAGGGAAAAATTTGGGAGTGAAAAATTAAACCTTGTGACAGTTGGTATCTGCCCCGTTGTAATCTCAGAATGGCTGGTGGAAATGCTACAGAAGCACTACGAGAGCGAATTACTCAGTTGGAGGCCCTAGTGGTTGCTCCATTCTCTGGAAAATAAGATCCTTTGTCGGTGTAGACAAACTTGTTGGTTGTAGAGTTATAGATCCTACGCAAGTTGATGGAGGAATATATGATTGACATGAATTCCAAGATAAAGGCTGTTTCAGAAGACTTTGTTGCCGTTGTTGATATCTTCAAGGCAAATGTTAGGGATCTGGAAAGGGAGTACGGGCTGATTAAGAGGGTTGTACATAACCAAAAAATGGTTGGGGATAAGCCATCGTCAAAGATCAATATCCTTGATTTTGATAATTTTTTATGGAATGTGGATCAGTATTTTCGGGTTGCCCATATTCCAGAGGAAGATCAGATAACCATTACCATTATGTATTTGACTGGTGATGCGAAGTTGTGGTGGCGAACACGCTTGGAACACGAGTCACGCCCAATGATCAATTTATTTGTAGAATTGAAGAAGGAACTCAAGGAGCAATTCCTGTCAGCGAATTCGGGTTGGGTGGCAAGGGAGTGCCTAAGAAATCTCAACCACACGGGTTCGGTGCCTGAGTATGTGAAGGAGTTCACATCCCTGATACTGGACATCAAAGACATGTCAGAGGGTGACAAGTTGTTCAATTTCATGGCAGGTTTGTAATCTTGGGCTCAGATCGAGTTAAGGAGGAGGGGTGTGACTGACCTCTCTTCTGCCATTGTTGTTGTAGATAGTCTTCTGAACTTACGGATGGAGAAGTACGATCCTAACCAAGGCAAGGCAAAGAAGAATGGCAAGTTTGGTGACAAGCCCATGAAGCCACTAGTTGAGGAGGACAAATACAAGGCTAAGGCAACGAGTCAATAGAAGGCAAAATATGACTCGGGTTGTTTCATTTTCAAAGGACCGCATAGGGACATAGAGTGTCCAAGAAAAAAGAAAATGAATGCCATGACAGCGGATTGTCCAGATGGGGAAAGTTCAGACTCGGATGGAGGTGATGCTCCTATTCGACTAAGTCCATTAATAGTGATGGATGATGGGCAGGCTAGAAGCCTGCGAGCAAAGAAATGATGAAGTTTGATGTGATGGGTGTGTGGATGTGAAGAAAGGTTGTGCAAGGATGCTCACCAAAAGATGGCATTATATTTCCTTATGTTTATTCTGATGGGCTGATGACTGCAGAAACATAGTCCGTGGTAATTTTAATGATGTCTTGACAAGGGTTGATGCGGAGGTTGGGATTCTTGACAAGGGTTGATGCGGAGGTTGGGACTCTTGGAAAGGCATGGCATTGTTAATGGCTTGGTCATAATTGATGCGGATGATGGGATTCTAGACAAGTTATGGTGTTGTTTGTTATATGTTGGCCAGAATTGATGCGGAGGACAGATTCATGCCTAAAGAATGTGATACACTTGGTCAGAAATTGATACGGAGTTAGAATTTGTGTGCTGGATTTTTATTGATTCAGAAACTGAGGTTAAAGTTTCAGACAACACTTGAGTTATGAAGTGTTGGGTTGTGGCCACAAAGGTTAATCACATGATGGGTTGGCTCCAGCAAGAACGTTGGACTTCTTCAAGTGGGGAGGTTTATTACCCGGCGAAGTCTTGAGATGTGTTGTGGCATGTCAATGTGACATTGGAGGATGACACAGTGACATTTTTGGTAAATATGTCCCAACTTTAGAAGTCGAGCTTAGGAGTGTTGGAAAATTACAAGAATTTAATTTTAGCATCCTTGTGACCTAAGAAGATCTAAATTTGGAGGCCAGGAAGATTAAATATGACCATTATGACTCCTCAAGCAATCCTGATATTTGTTATGGGTACAGTGATGTTTGTGTTTTCCACATATATAGGGAGAGGAATGTCCCTCACTTCGGAAGACATTCAACCACTTAGCAAGGCCATGGAAAGCGTATTAGGAAGCTTATTGACATGTTTTGACATGGTTTGGTGGCACGGTTGGTAAAGATGGCTCGATGATGACACGGTAGGCTATGCTAGAGCACGCATGGCTTGACAAGCTATGTGTGCATGCCCACGAGTGTGCCAACTTGCCTTTGGCAAGGTGATACATTAACTTGGCATGCAATGCACTTGGCACGACAAGCCATGTGCACACCAAGCTTTGGTTATGTCAACTTGCCCTTGGGGCAAGCTGTGACACTAAGACAAGCAAAGGTTAGTGCTAACAGGTTCAAGACATAGGTATGACACGGCATGACCTATGTGCCAAGGCATTGAGGAACCAAGATATGGGTGTGTCTAGGTGCATGTTTGCTAGAAATGACATTGGTTCAAACTTGACATTACGCTCAAGTGCGTGTAGGCTTGAGAGGAGCTAGGACAAAAAACTTGGCTCAACAAAGGCAAACATTGGGCATTGTTGACTCATGTTTGGCATAAATGGCCCGTGATGGTGCAACATGACTCAGACTTGTGCAAGGTTGGTCAAGGCATGATGTGGCTCAGACAAGATAACTGGGTAGTTTAGAGACACACAACCACCAAGGGGCATGTGGCATTGCAGGAGAATGCCAAAACATCCAGCAGTTGAGAGGGCAACTGCATTATTAGTGTTGGCAACCGCTGAATGGTGCCAACACTTAGTCTAGGTGGATGGGGCTATCATCCACACAGATAGGCATTTTTATATGATTGCTTATATAGGATGTTGTACAACATCTGTATAGACACAAATTCAGAGAGTTAGTGCTTGTGAATGCTGTAGTGTGGCCTGAAAGAGAATCCTTTGTACTATTTGTATTTTAGTAAAATGTTGGAAACCATTGATTGTGGTTTCTATAAATTTTGCTGGTGTTGTTTTATATTACATTCATATATATATATTGTGTGTGTGTGGTGCAAACACTTAGTGTATTTCACAGGCACAAGTGTAGGAATTGGATGACTTGGTAAGTATCCACGTGTCATCATAGGACAAAATTTGGGAGTGAAAAATTGAACCCTGTAACACTTACCATCTTGAATTTCATTTATACCCACTACAAGAAACAAGAACTTTAATTGTGGTCGCAACCCCACTAAAAGGAGTGAAGATCGTTGTTATAACATCTACTTAATAGCGGATGTGTAATTATCCCGTAAAGTCCTGAAATTAAAACTATTTTAAAAAAATCTGTAATGTTGATAGAAAGTGTTGTTCCATCTTATGATCTTTGATCTCATAGATAGATTAACCAAGTTTTAGGGTATAATGATGGACAAAAAACATATTACCTACTCCTGAACTTTTGTTAGTATTTAACACATTTTTTTTTTGTAGTGAGTAAGTATTATGTTTGGTTTTAAAAACAAAACATAATCCCTCCGTCCCAAAATAAGTGTTCACTTTCGTAGCTTTATCCGTACCAAAAAAGTGTCCAGTTTTGAATCCCAATACAATATAATCTTATACTTTCTCAACTTATCTCTCTTCATTAATTTCAAAAAATAATGGGCTCCACTAAAAACTAAAACTATATTATATTTTTAAAAGACAAAATTGAAAATACAAAATACTCCAAAAAAATTTGAAAAGTCAAATATGAACACTTATTTTTGGTCAGAGGGAGTAATTAAGAAGGTAACACGTGTAATCAGTTTAGTTAATAAGTAGAAATAAAAGAACAATAATTAATAGGTCAGATTAGCATGGAAGTAGGGATGTTAATTTGCCCCACCCCGCCTGGTACTTAGCCCGCCCCACCCCATTTATAGCGGTTTTGGGTGCCGCTTTTATACTATATGGATAGGGTTGGGGTTGGGGTTGGAGAAAAAATCCCGCATATAAACGGGGTGAGGACGGTTTTAGGTGTCCCGCCCCGCCCCGTTTAGACATATTATAATATATATATTAAATAAAAAATAAGTGTAACCCGTCAATCCTAAACTCCATTTTTGTTGTTGTCTAGATTGAAGTAAACTTAATATTGGACAATCTTCTTTTTTGTTATTGTTTTCCATAAAATGTATTGTAATTTGGTTTGTTGGATAATTTGGCAGTTTATTTTGTTTTTATAATGTTGAATTTTGTGGTCTAAATATATGATTTTGTGGAGTTGTTTAATTTTAAAGTGACATATTTTAAAATTTTAACTTTTAACAGGTACCCGCGGGCACCCAATGGTTTTAAAAAACCCTACGGGAACGAGAATGGGGACGGGGTGACCTCCCACCCCATTTAGCTGATTTTGGGCGAGGATGGGGTGGGAGTTTCTTAACGGTTGTGGGGGCGATGAAGGGTACACCCACCCAAAACCGCACCCATTGTCATCCCTACATAGAAGGTCCCCGAAAATTGATTTATCCTCAATTATAATTTTTTTTTGGTTACACAACAAGATTATAGCTCGTGAAAACAAAATGCCACCGCTGATATAATCAGTTTTACTATCACAAGGTGACTTATGAAAGACCCAAAATTGAAATTAATTATTATAATGTCAATAAAGTACTATAACATACCATGGCATACCCATGTTTAACAAGTGTAAATGCATTACAAGACCACAACAAATTGAAGATTATAAACAATGAAGCAAACCACAAACTAAGTTGACATCACATCGGATAGAGAGGGGAAAGTGAATGGGTTTTAAATGAAAGGATGTTAGTCTAACCCATTAACTTAAGCTTTTGGGTTGAACCGCGAAACATCCATCCGTTATAGTTGGTATCAGAGCCAAACCTATTCTTTCATCCGGTGCTACACCAAGCACCCGCTTGGAGTCTGCACCCCGTGCCAGAGTCTGAGTCTAAGGTCAGGTACGCAGGGTGTTCCGACCTCAACGAGGGCGTTGTACGGGTTCGGATGGGGGAGAATGTTACAAGATACCCACTTGTCCCACGTCGGATAAAGAGAAAAAAGTAAATGATGTTTAAATGAGTAAATATTAGTTTAACCTATTGATTTAAGATTTTGGGTCGAACGTCAAAACATCCATCTGTTACATAACCTAACTACAAATACAATGTCGATGATGCATAAGTTAAATATGTAATTAATGA
Source organism: Cornus suecica (assembly GCA_963922005.1). Classification (NCBI taxonomy): domain Eukaryota; kingdom Viridiplantae; phylum Streptophyta; class Magnoliopsida; order Cornales; family Cornaceae; genus Cornus; species Cornus suecica. The sequence goes on from OY998241.1 coordinate 18,763,900, forward strand.
AGAAGAAATGAGAATACAAAATTTTAACTCAGACAACTTTACCAATTTAAAGATGACCTCTATATAATATATAATGTCATATATATATATATACAAAATGTCACCATAATATAATCTTTCACATTCAATAAAGACTTGGTGTAAAAAGATTTCAGGAATATATAGTTGGAAGAGCCAACTCATCTACACATTTATCGAAATGTGTACTTTGACTATAGGCCTATATATCTTTATTCTTGATCACAGTGTCCGCTGATATCCCCAAATTTTGTCAACCTCATAAATGTATGAGTTTTGTGTTTATACTACAAATAGAATGGAAATCGTATATACACGTTCACCCGCACACACTACTTTTTGATCAATTATTTTAGGCTAAATGATTGAACTTATCAGTGTTATTAAAAATGGTACACGTTATCATGGTTGGTCTATATATCATTCAATTCGTAATGATTTTAGAAGGTGATACCATCATAACACTAGATAACACCGATATATATTTAAGGGTCGTGAGCGATTAACTCATGTGGTATTGATATAGTTCGTATAAACTCTGTGGTTGTTTGAGACCCCATTATTTAAAATTTGATTCATATTGCACTTATTTTTTATTTATCGGTCACCGTAGGAGTCAAATATCTAAAATATCTTTTGTATACGTTTTTTTAGAAAAAAGAAAAAGAAAATAAAAATGTAAAATGACCATAAAGGCAAGTCGTCTTCTTCTTCACCCCTAACCAGGCGGGCACGGACCTATGTTGGGGGGACTGGGGTGGTGGCCCCCACTATAATTTTTTCTTTTTTGTGTTTATTACCCTCAAATTTGGAATAATTGTGATTATGCTCCCACTGAAATTTTTCAAAAACACCCTAAGACCCCACTGAATTTATAATTATAATAATTTTACCCCCACTCATCTTATTTTCTAGGTCCATGCCTGACCCCTAACCCTAATGTTCTCCCTCTAAACACACAACAATCACACACTAAAAATAAAGACATGAAAATCAAAACAATGTTTTCAAACCCAATACCCATATCTAAGCTTACATTCAAACTTGGAAAAGTAATGAAAAGTTAAATATATATATGCATATATATATATATAAAACAATTTAGGTTCATCTTCATATATGGATATATATATATATATATATACACGTATCTATGCGTAGACTTGTCAACGGATCGAATTTAGATCGGATCTGTCATGATCCAATCCGAATCTAATAAGCTCATTAGTCGATCTGATAATTCGATGGATTTTCACTTAGTTGATCCAAATCTGAATTTCTGTTTGTTAAAATTTGACTATTTAATATGTTGTGATTATTTGAAATACGACTTTAATCTTTGTGGTTCGATAACCCTCTCAAACCAACTATACTATATATTACTTGCGTACTTGCGATTGAGAGGTGAAACTAGATCGTGATAATTCTTTATATTTAACACTTTTATTTTCACATGATTTGGACCGATCATACACTCACCGAATAAAATTAAAAAGAAGATAACTTTATTAATTTCGTGGTAAGTATAGAACTGTGGAAAAGATAGTAGAATAACAGTACAAAAGGCCTGAGGATCATTCCTTCTCTCTTTAAGTTCTGAGGTTCCCTCAAATGAGGACCCCAATCTCCTATTTATAGACCTTAGGTCAGGCATAAGTTAGTGTCAGGTCAATGCCTATCCGCAGCCCTTGGATTTCACCTCGCGATCCAGACTTCGCGACTTTGCTCGCGGGGTCATCTCACGACTTCGTATTCCTGGTCGCGAGGGGGTTCCCCTCGTGACCTTGTTTTGCTTTATTTGAGCCTCTTTTCCCTTGGGTGTGTTTTTACCCCTTTTTCCTTTTGATGTCATAGCACTTTATCCCAGGTTATGACCTTATTGCGCACATATATTTTTTCATGACCCTTGAGTATTGTTTGGCCTTTCTAAAGTACTTGTCTTGGATAGGAGCAAGCAAGGTCACAATCCTTTACTCGCTCTTCCATGTTGTTCCCTTATGTTCCTATCCAATACTCCCTGCGCGAGGGGCACATAAGGCCTTGGGCTTTGATCTCAGCTATGCCTTTGGCCAAACCTCCCAAGGGTCACCTCTCTAGAGTACCTTTTACTCGCATACTATCTCTTATAGAGATTCCTTCGTCCTGTTCCCAATCCCTTATGAGTTACTTTGTGTTTCAACCTCAATCACATCCCTTCCTATCCTAGGTGGCGAATCACCTTTGCGGCCTAGCCCTTACACAATTATCCAACTAATTTAATTATAATAATTTTTAACACAAAAATAAATTTAATAATTTTAAACTAACAAATAATTCAAATCTAGATCAATAAACTTTGATTAAAGTTTACAAATCTAACATATAACAAATCACATAAAATACTAGTCAACATATAACAAATTACACACACACACAAATATATATAATTTATGTAATTTTGATATTTAAAATTATTAAAAAAATATACAATTATTATACGTTTTGGGACGGGCGGTTCCCCAATGGGAGTGAACCCTTAAAATCATCCTCGGCCGTTTTTTTTTTTTTCAATCTTCATAAATATCCCATTTTTTAATGGTGTGATTAAAAATCATAAAAAATAAGGTAATTTTGGGTGGTTCCCCGGTTGGACGGGCTATTTGCCCATCCCTACTAATTCCACTGTGGTGGCGGAAAAGTCCCATACAACCTGATTTTATTTATACAAAGAGGAAATTAAAAAACTCAGGTAAAGAAATAGGGATAGTAAAGTAAATACCAATTTGAAAGGTACATTTCGTATTCAACTAAAGTGGACTTTAACAACAGACTCATTTCGGATAACCCACTGACGTGTCTGAAGGTGACCAAATCAGAGCCGGTCCACTTTAAATTAAGTTTTCGTGTCAACTTCTACAAATTACTCTCACGAATGTTCTATCACAAAGAAATAGAGAAAAAAAACAAATTAATGATTTAAATGATAGTTGGTTGCCTAATTTTACGGCGCCCAACTACATAATGTGTATATACAGTGTACACACACAAGCAGATATACAGTAGATATATACTAGTAGTCGATAGATTTATAGACAGTATGTTAAACCATTTAAAAAACAAAAGAAACCAGAACAAGACTACTATAGCCTCTTCAGTTTTTGCTAGGCCCATTGTTAATTATGTTAGTAAGCTACAATTAAACAACCAAATGAGGTTGGAGTTGGACCAACAAATAAGAAATTAAAAAGTAAAAATTAGATGTTGCTTTTGATACAGAATCGTAAAAGTGCATTGGATATTTTCTGCAAGAGGCATATAAAAAGGTTAACTCTCGTTATTAATGAAGAATATGTCATCAAACTAGTTAGATATTTTTTTCTCTTCTATAATTTAGTTTAATAAGGAAGAATAATAATTTATAATTCAACAAAAAGCTATTATGATTAGTTAACACAAAAATAGATTAGGCACGGGGGCATTTGCAAGAAAATGTAGTAGCACAGAGGTTATTGTGTAGAAAATATAATCCAAAGAGGTTATGTTGAAAATAAGATATACTGTAGTATTTTGTATTTTGTCTAAAATATTTTCTCCCATATTCGAAGTTAAAATGAAAGCTCGGAAAGAAAAGTGTAATAAATAAACAACCAAATGCAGATTCAATTAGAAAAGAAAAATTCTGTACAAAAAACCAATTAAATATATATTGCGGAATATTTAATTTTAATCAAAATAAATAGGTCATAAAATTATTTTTTTCTAGAATAATAATATTAATCAGAAATAAAAGAAATTTTTATTATTAAAAATATTATTTTATTTAAAATATATTTTTAATAAACATATATTTTCTTAATAAAGATAATAAATATTTATTAAAAATATTATGTGGAGTAAAAAAACTAGTTTGTGGTTTTTCGATCGATCGGAGTTGTCTTAGAATCCTTCTCGAATCGATCGATCGAATGTGCCAATGATTCGCTTGCAACTTTGCTCAATCGATCGCCAATTTTGCTTGATCGATCGAGAAACCCTAAAAATTAATTTTGGGTTAACAATGAAGTTAGGATTTACAATAACTCTGATTTGTCGTTCTTCACTCGATGTTCGAATTTTTTTATTTACTCTCACTCCAAGAAGCTTCACGCTCCGATCTCCGTGCTCTGACGGCCGCTCCTCACGGATCAACGCACACATAGTGCAACAGATGGTATATAAAATTTTCTGTATCTAGGTCATCCAATTGTATATAAAGATCATACTTGTTGAAGCACAACTGAAGAACCCCAAAAACTAGAGAGAACTAGAAATTGGATGATCAATGAATATCTCTCTCTCTACAAAAATATATTTTATGTGAAAGAATTGTAGAGCTCTCAAAATCTATCTCCTCTATCAATATTATATCATATTTATAAAGAGAGGAGTCTTCAATTTTGGTATTATGTTTCTTGGTCTCCAAGGCTTTTTCTTGTCCTCCAAGGCTTTTTCTTGTCCTCCAAGTCTTTGTCCTTTTATAATTAAGTTCTCAAACTTTAACCAATATACAAATACAAACCCTTTGACTTTGACTAGATATGGTTAATGAAAATTAAAAATATATATTTTTACAATCTCCCCATTGGTATTTCTAAGTCAAAACCATATTTTACAAAGATATCCCCAAAAGAAACAAAATAAAATCTATACCTATGAACACACACTAGTAAATATAGATCCAGACCAGTATCTTGATCTCATGACAATCTACCAATTCCTGCAACCACAACACTAAGCAACATACCGTGAAAAACAAGTGTGGAAAACAATTAACATGAATAAAACAAATACTATGATCATAAAAATAATAGCAATAACAACAAGCATTATGATCCTAAAAGTGTAATCTGTCTAATAGTAGACATAGCCGGCATATCAAAAGTATAATGTGCAACATGCATAATCCTCACCCCCTGAGAACATACTCCCCCTCAACAAATAATATCTCCACCTCAATACACATTTTCTCCCCCTTTTTTTATACTGAAATGGTAAGCAAAGAGATATCAGTATAAATTCAAATTTTAACTACTTGGAAAGAGATGTTAAGAAATACCCAATTTGTGAACACATGGAAAAATGCGAAGAAGAGACCAGAGAATCTTGGTAACAAAAGAGATAGTCATAAGACTGAAAATTCATACCCAGATTCTCAAGTGACAAACATCTCTACAATGCATGATCCTAATACTAATGTTTGAATGCAACATGTCATGAATATATATATATATATATATATATATATATATATATATATATATATATATAATTTATTTCTAGAAACTTGTGAGCCCCGTCGAGACAATGTCCTAATCACCAACACAACCACATTCTTAATATCGACTTATCCTTTATACACATGGTAGTGAAGAAAATCAACACAAATACTTTGTAGACACAAGAATCCACAAGTCATGCCTTACATAACATTTGTAAATATGAAAACATTTAGGTGCATCTACTCACCAACCCTGATGAAAAATAAGCTCAAAAGCCTAAACTAGAAGTCAAATATCTAACTTTGACCTTATTGCCAAATAAGGACATTTTGTCTCTAAATTATTTTTGCTTTTGCACCTCTTCACACATATATATATATATATATATTCTCCTTTTTACGTGAACACTCATTACTTTGTGGTAAGAGACTCGGTTACTCGAGTTGAAAATTCGAGATAATCGCTTCTGCCTTTTGACGCAAATACTGAATGCTTCTTGAGGTAGTGAGGCCTGGTTACTCAATGGAAGGACAATGTTCTAAGGGGCTTAAAGAGACAATCATATATTATAATTTTTTTATTTTTTTATTTCTTCTTTTCTTTCAATATCTCCCCAATATTCATAAGCAAACAATAGGTATGCAAAACCATAGATCAATCTAGCCTAGCTTATGAACCTACAAATCACTTCAGGTCAGGTGAGAAAGACTAACAGTCTCAGCAGACATTACAATCATCTCTGACCAAAGTGAAACAAGCATCCAAGATTAAGGATTTAAAAAAATATATAATATTTAAACATGCCAGGTGAACATATCAAATCCTCAAGTTAGGCTAACACCTCCAATTCTCATAAACATAAATAGACAAGTAAATATGAGAATAGAGTAAAAAATGACAACCCTTTATACTCTAGTCATGCTCAACAAGCCAAAAAATATACATATATTTTATTTTTGTAATAATTCATGCATGAATAAATAAAATAATAAATAAATGCATGTCGATGTATCACTTCTACAAAAATAATGCATGATATTCCTAGAATGATACCTATGAAAACATATATTCTAAAGAAAGCATGCCAATAGTCATTTTTTTACAACAATAATATAAGACTCTTTAGGACTTGCCTAGTAACGTGCACAAACACCAACACTAAAAGCTATATCAGGTCGACTAGCAATCAAGTATAATAAACTTCCAATCATACTCCTATAAAGTTTAGGATCAACATCTTTGCCGTTAAAGTTGATGCTAGGTTTGACACTTGTACTCATTGGACTGTGAGTGTCTTTAGCCTTTTCCATACCAAACTTCTTTACTAGTTCCAAGGCATAACGAATGTAATTACCAAGACGATCAATGAAAATAGCCTAGAGGGGGCTAAATAGACTTTTTGTGAATTTATTGACAAATTAAAGTTAATTGCGGAAAAGTCAATTTTAATCCAATTCTCTAACAAGCTAAATCATGTAAATATCAATATAAGTGCATAATATAAAGCGATAGAGACACACGACGATATTTATGTGGAAAACCTTGGAAAGACTCCAAGTAAAAATCACGGATACGCTCGGGTATCAATACATTATGAATCAAAAGATATACAGAATCTATGAAGCTTTAGACTTATAAATCCTTCAAGATTCGCCTTTCTCCACTTGACGTCTGTCGACTTTGAATCACTCACCCTCCACGAAGCTCTCGCTTCGCTCTATACTCTGACAGCACCGCTTCTCAAATGAATCTAAGGAATCACGTTGCAATCAGCGGTGTGTATATTTTTCAAAATCTAGATCATTCAATTGTGCATAAGATCATCAATGTAGAAGCACAATTAAACAAACCCTAAACAAAAGAGAGCTAGAAGATATAGAATCACTCAATGATATTTTCTCTCTCTATCTTTATCTCTGTAAATGAATATGAATCTGTAGAAAACTTGCAAAGATCTCTCAAGGCTCAAAGGCTCCAAAGCTCCATCACATATGTAGAAGACCTTGGTATTTATAGACAATGCTAAGGAGAAACCCTAATTTTTCCCTTTTTCGTAATTTCACACCAAACCAAGTAAAACCCTATTCTCCGATGTATATTATGTGTATGTCACGTATCTTAAGGTATAAAGTCGCATCTGCCTCAAAGGAGAACAAGTCAGGGGCAAAACAGGAATTTTCAGTATTATAGCTCACCAGAACCCTATACCTGGGGCGTAGCTTGCCTACATCTGGGGCGTAGTGCCAAAATGACTGCGTCTGCTTTAGGCGTAGAAAAGACACTTTCTAGCCACTTTTGTTGCTGTGGGCGTAGGTCAGGTGTAGCAAAATACTCAGAACCAACTTTTATTGATAATTATGCCATTTGAACCTCCTCAACTCGCTTGTTAAGATTCTTGAAGTTACGGCTTGAAAAAATGATGTTTCTACCATTCAGGAAATACTTTTTACTCAAACTTGTTTCCTCTTCAATTCTCTTATATTCTTCACTTCTTTAGGCTTGATTTGAATTTGACGAAGCTTGTCCATGCCTATTAAACTTTCCCGACTCCACAATTCACTCAACATGATTTTTGTCTAGAACATGTCAAACATAAACAATTACAATAAATGTTCTTACAACAAGTTTGGGAAATAAAAATACCATCAGTTAATTGCCTAGTCTGTAAACCTAGAAAGAAGTTCAACTCTCCAATTATACTCATTTCAAACTCATGTGTCATTTGTTTATCAAAATAATGAGCAAATTGGTCAAAGGTAGATCCAAACACTATATCGTTAACATTGATTTGAACAATGAGAATATCACCCTTAATTTTCTGAACGAACAGTATTTTGTCCACTCCCCCTCAAGCAAAACCTGTGTTCAAAAGCCAGTCGGTCAGTCTCTCATGCTAAGCTCTAGGAGTTTGCTTTAACCCATAAAGAGTCTTTTTAAGCTTATAAACATAATCAGGACAAGATGGATCCTCAAATCCTTTGGGTCGCTCCACATAAAATGAAGAATGTCATTCAAGAATGCAATCTTAATGTCTATTTGAAATAACTTGAATCCAAGATGACACACTGTAGGGGTTCGAATGAATTAAATGATGTAAATATAGTTTCTGTTCGAATGAATTAAATGATGTAAATATAGTTTCTACACAAGTTCGTCAATAAAATAATAGGGCTGGTGCTTTTATTGCTTTTGATTTGTTTTTACAGAGAAATGAAAGAGAATTGGAAGTGAAAACAACAGTTCCAAATGATGCGAAATACTTTCTCTCTCTAAGAATTTCTCCCTCTTAGTCTCTGAAAGTCCCCTTTAAGTGAGCCTTCGCACCTCTATTTATAGACGTGAGTGTCCAGTAGATCCTCGCGGATTGATATTGCCACGTCAACAACTATCTCGCGCCATAAATACCCTGCACAGTATCATCTCGCGCCCTCGACTGGGCGATGCTGAATCGTGTAATCCCTTACGAGGATTAATACTGTACCCCGTGTCCTGTCATCCGCACCTGTTTCATCGCGGATCTGATTTTTCCTTAGCCAAGAAACCAGGCTGTATAGATTTCCTGGGTCATGACCTTTTGCATGCATACCTTTTTCAGGACCCTGAATACTATTGGCCTCTCTAAGGTACTCTTGCTTAGGACATCGTAAATAAGGTCGTGACCCACTATTTATATATCCCAAGCATTTCCCCTAGATTCTGAATAGTACTCCCTACGGGAGCAACATTTAGGGTTATGAGTTCAAATGCCAGCTATAAACACATCAGTCCCTCATACCTCCATCTGTATAATGCAAGCTCTTGCGTACAAACCTTGGGCCAATCTCCCAAATAAATAAATCCTTTGGGCCAATCTCCCAAAATAAGCCAATCCTCACGGATTCACCTTTTTCGAGAGTCACCCCCTTTACATTTTTCCCCATTGTGCTTTGATACTTGGCCAAGTATTAAAGTACAATAACCTGTGCCTCGCGAATCAGTGTACCTTGTATCATTGTTTGCAAGCTGCTTTTCCCCATACCCTTTTTAATTTTTCTCTCGCGGATGGAATATGTCCTTTCACATCTCGCGAACCTTTATCCGATCCGCGAATTTCCCTTCTCATTTTTTCTGTTTTACGGCCAATCTTGTGCATGTATTTATTTTGAATTTCCCCGTATCCTTCTTGTTTTTTCCAAACTGCCCATATCCTCGGATCCATGACTTTTTCCATGCGCTTGGTCGTGCGACCTTTCGCCTTCCTCGCGCATTTAATGTGCCATTTTCGATTTCCGCGCCCAACACTTATATAGTTTTTTCTCATGTCATTTTCACCACCCATACTTATATTTCCCTTAGAGTTCTCCTTCCCAACCCTTTCATTTTGTACTTCCTTCCCCTCATCCCATTCCTGTCTCGCATACCCCCTACTTCAAGAAGGCTTTTCGCAATCTTGTCTCACCATGATAAAAGCTTCCACACCAAAACTTCTTGCACCTTCTTCTGGGATTACTCCCTCTGTTCCTGATGCCTCAGAGTGGAAGAAAACACCATTTCTAGATTCTCAAGATACATTCTGGGCATCTGCGTGAGACCTTCCTTCTCATCTCATTTCAAGCCAACCTCTTACTCTTAATCCAGATTATGAAGCAGAACCTACTTTTATCCCTCATTTTTCTGTTCCTTGCTTCCTTGTTGAGAAGGGTGACGCGCCATTTTCCTTTATTGAGTATGAGGGACATGTTGCCCCCATCACTGACTGGAAGATGTGGTTTAGCCACATTCTTAGTCAAGACCGTCACCGCGCCACTCTGGCCAAGGCTGGCATTCTTGAGTCCATTGAGCTATTTTCGGACTTCTATGTCCGTCACGATGTCGATGCGTTAACTACTTTGATTTCGCGCTGGAACACATTTTCCCATACATTTATTGCTTCTTGGGGCGAGTTCACACCCACCTTGGAAGATGTGGTGGTTCTATTCCGGCTCCCTGTCTTGGATTCGCACCCAATTAAAGCGCCCTTAGTTGAGTCAGAGGATAAGAAGATCCTTAAGCAACTTTGCGATTGTGGCAAATATGCCTGTAAGCGCGGCTGTTGGTTTGAAAAGGGAGTACTCCTTCCTGAGCAGGCTAAATCAAGTCGCCTGAAGCTGTCTTATTCAGCTTGGTGCCACCACTTCTTCCGCGAGTACTCTTCGCGAAAGCCAACTCCCGGTCAAGATCACGAATCTGCTCCCGAGCCTCAATTCAATGGCCCCTTAGACATGGCAGGATTTCTCGCGTACTGGCTTGACCATTACATTTTCCAAGGCAAGCCAGAGAATGGTCCCTACCGCATGGTGTTTCTGCTAGCTGGGATGCTGTCGCGAGGAGTGTGTATTGCCTTGGCTCCTCTCTTCCTTGGTACTTTATACTCTCAGCTGGACATGCTTGCGAATGACTTTGCCCGTTCCCTGGGCAGGTATAAGATTAACACTCATATTTCAGGTACCTTCCTGACCCTTTTTATTTTTGAGAGTTTCCCCAACTATGCTCCCATTCCTGCTTCCTTTTCTCCTCAAACCTCAGAAACCAACAACTCCATCTCTTTAAAATCGCGGGCTACCCACTGGACCTCTCTTTTCTCTTCATAAACACTTTATTCTTTTATTGACACTTTTCTTGAATTTTCTTGGCGTCCATACGCCACTACTCTTGAGGGTTTTTACTCACCCAACTTTTACCCAAAGGAGGAAATAATTTCCTATGACATAGCGATGGACGACCACCTCATCTTCTCGGCCATCACCCACAAGTGTCATGTTCCTATATTCAGTGAAACTTTTGATACCATCACATCCTATTACCCTTCTCGTGTGGCATGGCAGTTAGGATTTGATCAGGCCATTCCCCCTCCCCTTTCTCTATATCGCGCGGATAACTTTGACAGATGATTTATTGCCTTTCGCGAATCCATTGCGAGGAGCCTTTGCGTATTTTTCATAGTTATCTTCATTTAGCCAGGCACTCGCATAGGTGGAGTGACCGTGGCCTATAGTGAGTTCTGGAAAGAGAAATTGGTGAGGTTCCAGAGTTTCATGGCTGAAACTGAAACTGTTCCTGTCCCCATACCGGTTCTAGTATACATTGTTGATCTTTCACTGAAACTCCGCAAGGTCAGGAGCAAGTCTACACAAAAATAGCATGCTCAGCCTTCATAGAAAACCAAGCAAGCGACTCGCAAGAGGTCTCTCTGCGAGGAAGTTCCTTCCGCAAGGCCACCTATTCGCGAGGAGCCTATCCGCGAAAAGCCTATCTCGAGGCGTCTGGTAAATTTTATAACTGCTTTGCCTTTGTTGTATTATGTTTATTCATGTGTCAATACTAAATCCTCTTCTCTTCTACAGCGTTCTAGTGCCCAGGCTACAGGTACCACTAGTGATTCTATTGATTTGCTGGAGCATGTTCCTTTATCTATTCTTCTAAAAACATTTTATGTTGCAGCAGTACTAGATGATGTGCCTCTTGCGAAGAGAAAAAGAAAAGAGTCGGCTTTAGAAGAGGAATCCTTGGCTTTGAGGCGCAAACTTGCCTTGGCCAAGCTGAAGAACAAACGGAAGCCTGATGCAACTTCCATATTGCTGGACACTATTGCTCGCGTGGTTGAGGATATGAGGGCTGGAGATGATGCGAAGGAGACGGAGGTTGCCAGCATCCTCTCTGATTTACCCAGGATGGCTATTTCCCAGAGTAAGATTTTAACTTGACTTGACTTTTATATTGTAGATTTCTTGCCTCTAATACTTCGAATTCCTCTCCTTTTAGGTTCTCACGAGACAAACTCTTTGCATGTTCCAGCCTTTCCTGGAGGTGGCCTTCATTCTAACCCCTCTGCTGCAGCTTCGTCTGATGATGATGAGGACCACCTTATTATCAACTCCTTGTTCAACAAGTCCTCTCAGCCTACTCTTGAAGAGGACGGGGATGATTACCTTTCCTCTTCATCTCGCGATAGTGTTATTTCCACGACCTCTACCACTAAAGCAGATCGTGAGGTATCCTCAAGTCGTAAAAATGATGAGGCCACAGTATCTCGCGAAGCTTCTCCCAAACTGCCTTCCCTTCCTGTTTCCCCTAAAGCTGTTGTTACTGATGATAGGGCAGAGGATCCCAACATTGATGATAGTCATTTATAGCCTCTTGATGGTGATGTTGCATCCGAGGTTGCTGTAACCCTTGCAGACCATCCCAGTATTAAGAGGTCTATCTTTGGCACCCCTATCCCAGAGGTTGAGGAAGGTAACCCTTTTATCACTTCATCCTTCTATTTTGATTCTGAATATCAAAATATGATTTTAACATGTGTCTTTTCCTTCTTTTAGGTGTAAAATCCGAATACCAAGAGATGATCAACGAGCTATTCCATGATGCTCAGAGGATTTCTGAGGGTCAGATGGTATTCCCTCCGGATACTCTTGCTGAGGTGCACATAGAGGCACCTCCATCCCCATCTCGCGCCCCTGTACCAGATCCTCCCGAGCCTGCTCGCGCCTTTGTCACAGATCATGCTGAGCCTACTCGTGCCCATGCTTCCACTTCTCACATACTTCCCATTGCTCCAGTCTATGATATTGCTTCCTCAGTGCCAACACCTTTGCATCAGTGGTTATGTTATCCTCGTGACATCCCAGTGCTAGATCTGATAAAGGCAGCTCATCTAGAGACTTTTTCTCACATGGAAGTTCATGAGCCACTCTTGTAAACGATCCATCTTCAGCTAGTTGCAGATGTGTTCAGGACCTTTTCTGAGACTTCCATTCAGGACCTTGTTCCTGACACCCTTCCGCGATGTCATGCTCGCATAAAGGACTGGAAGAAGGTTGGGATGGATGTGTCCTGGTGGGAGACCCGACTGGCTGTTATTTAGAGGCTTTATGATCATCATCTTGTCTAGTTGGAGGGTCGTGATGTTCTTCAAAGAAAACAGGCAGATATTGCAGAAACTCGTAGACAGTTAGCACTTCTCGAGGAGGATGAGAAGAAACTTCAAGATGCAGTTGATCATCTTGAGCAGACCCTTCTTTACTTGGAGGAGCATGAGGGCTTCAAGTTATCAGATCCCATCACCCGAAACCTTTTCTAGCCCCTCCCATTTTTGTATTATGATATATGTATTGTCTTATAATTGTATCCACTTTTTTGTTGTATATCATTGTACTGTGATAGTAACTTTGACATGCTTTATACATATGTGATGATTTGTTTGATGCTTTATGTCTTTATTGAAGAACATTTTTATAACACCATAATCCGCAATCCCTTCATGCTTGATATAATTTAATCCATTTCATGTTTAGAGGTCCAGCCTTCTCGCGAGTGATTTCATGCTCCATCCTGTAATACCCACTGCCACCCTCACTTATAATCACATACGGACCTTCCCACTTAGCTTCAAATTTTCTTACCCTTTGTCCCCTCATGATTGCCGGTACCACTTTCAACACTCTGTCCCCCTCCTTGAACCATCTGTACCGTACCCTTTTATTGTAGCTTTTTGCTTGTTTCTTATTGTACTATTTCTGATTTGCAAAGGCTTCTGCTCTTGTTTCCTCTAATTTTTCTATCTCCAGTAGCCTGTCTTCCAAATTGCTTTTGCCTGCCAGCATTTTAGCAGCCAACTCTAGCTCTGTAGGTAGCACAACCTCTACTCCATAGACCAGTGCATATGGAGTCATGTTTGTCGCACTACGGTATGTGGTTCGATGCACCCACAGTGCTATTGGAAGCTCTTCCATCCATTTCTTCTGATTATCATGCACTAGCCTGGACAAGATTCGAATTAACGCTTTATTAGAAGCTTCAGCCTGTCCATTTCCTTTTGGATAGTAAGGCGTGGACGTGTGATGAATTACTGAGTATCTTCCCAATAAATCCGCGACTTTACTATTGACAAAAAGAGTCCCATTGTCTGATAGTATCACCTTCGGTATCCCAAATCGACAGATGATGTTTTCCTTTATGAATCGAACCACATTGTCTGATGTCGTCCGTCGTAGCGGGATAGTTTCTACCCACTTTGTGAATAATTCTGTTGCCACTAAGATCCACACATGTCCCCGAGCCTGCGGTGTGATTGGTCCAATTATGTCTAGTGCCCAAGTGTGGAAATGTCAGGGTGTAGCCAAACTGTGCAATTCAGCTCCCAGAGCATGAATGAGATCTCCGTGTAACTGACACACATGACATTTCCTGACAAAATCACTGTAGTCCCTTTCCATTGTTGGCTAGTAATACCCGGATGATAGCAACTATTGAAACATTTTTCTAGGGCCTTGGTGACCAAACTCGTGGACTTGTTTCAATACTTCCCCCGACTCTTCTTTGCTTACACACCTCATCAGCTTTCCTTTAAAACTCTTGCGGAACAATTTTCCCTCCTATAAGACAAATCGTGAGGCCAATTTTCTGAACCGCGGGTGATTTTTTTTCCAGGCAAAACCCCCTCTTTCAGATAATGCACATATTTGTCCCGCCAATCTATCATGTCTACCACATTACCTTCACTCGCGGAGGGATATGCATTACAGTTCTGATAGCTGCTTTGTAACTTCATTGCATCATCATTCATACTTGGCCAAAAGAAACCTTCTCGCTACAAAACTCTATAGAGACTGACATCTGCTTGACCACATACTTTCTTGTGAGCTTTCTATAGCAGTTCTTTTATCTCGTTTATTGCCACGCATCTAGCTAGAATCCCTTCGACCGCTCTGTAATACAACACGCCTTTTATGATCTGGTATTCTCGTCTTAAGGCATTGTTATCATTTTTTAGTAGAGCTTGTACTATTTGCTCTCTCCAATCATGCTATTCATACACCTCTGTTTCCATTTCGCTACTGATGACAGAGTTGGTTCTTCGCACTACTTGCACATAAGACTATTCCTTGGAAATGTAGTTGCAAACGCAATGTCGCCAGTGAATCAGATCGTCGGTTGCCCTCTCGCGGCTCGTGCTGAAAACTCACAGTCTCAAATCTTTCTATCATCCATTGGATGACGGTTCTGTAAGACACTAGATGGGGTTCTTTGACAGCATAACCACTTTTTACCTGCTTAATGACCAATTTGGAGTCTCCTCTTACATGAAGTATTTTTGCATTCAACTGTTGGGCCATCATCAATCCCAGCGCTAACCCTTCATACTCCGTAATGTTGCTGGTACAAGGAAAATCAAGTTTGTAAGCCATGACCAATTCCTCCTTTGTTTCCTCATTCCTTAGTACGAAACCAGCCCCACCTCCCTTTTATGTGGATGAACCATCGAACTCTAAAGTAAATTCCGCGATTTGTACCGCACTCGCTACTCCCACCTCCTTTATTTTGGGTTCAGCCCCTCCAGGAAATAAAGCTAGCAAATCTGACAAGGCTTGACATTTTACTGCTTTCGGTCTGGAGAATGTGATCTTATATTCAGATAGTGCTAACAACCATCGGGCAGTTCTTCCACTGAGTATGGGCTTTGTGAGCAGATACCGTATGGGGTCACTTTTGGTGATTAGCTCCAACAGATGTGCCAGTAAATAATGTTTGAATTTCTGAGCCGTGAATACTAAAGCGAGACTGTGTTTTTCCAATGATGTGTATCGCGACTCTGGTCCTTTGAGTACCCGACTGATATAGTAAATAGGCTTCTCTTCCCCTTCATGTTCCTGGGCCAACATAGCTCCCACAGACTTATTGGTAGAAGTGAGATACATTATCAACGGTTTCCCTAACTTGGGCGCCACCATTGTTTTTGGTGATGCCAGAATCTTCTTGATCTTCTCAAAGGCCTCTTGTTGTTCTTCTCCCCAGCTATATACAGACTTTTCTTTCAACAAAGGTATAAGTGGGTGAGTTACCTCTGCCAGTGCTGGGATAAACCTCCTTAGGTAAGATATCTTTCCCATAAAAGTTTTCAACATTTTGTGAGTTGTAGGTAGAGCCATTTCCAATACTGCCTTAGCCTTTGTTGGGTCCATATCAATCCCCTGTCGATGTATGACACAACCCAAGAACTTTCCTTCTGGTACCCCAAAAGCGCATTTCAGGGGATTCATCTTCAAATTATACTCGCGACATCGTTGCAGTACTTTTCTTAAATCACCCACATGATCTTGCACGTATCTGGATTTTACCACCAAATCATCTACATAGTCCTCCACAGTCTTATGCATCAAGTCATGGAATATAGATGTCATGGCGCATTGATACGTAGCCCCGACATTTTTAAGTCCAAATGGCATAACTGTATAATGGAAATTCCCCATTGGGGTGCAAAAAGCAGTTTTCTCAGCATCCTCCGGTGCCATCTTAATCTGGTTATACCCGCTGAATCCATCCATCAACGAGAACATTGCGTGTACCGAGATTGCATCCACCATGGTGTCGATGTTGGGTAAAGGGAAGTCATCCTTTGGGCAGGCCTTATTGAGATCACGATAGTCTACACATACGCGGATCTGCCCAGTCTTCTTCTTCACAGGCACAATGTTTGCGAGCCATGTCAGATGTTGGGTTGGCTTGATGAATCCTGCTTTCAGTAACTTTTCCACCTCTGCCTTAATCTGTATTTCCAGATCCGGATGAAATACTCGATGTTTTCGCTTCTTTGGCTCTGATGCGGGATGTACATGGAGATTATGGCTGACCAATCCAACATTGAGTCCGGGCATTTGACTATAGTCCTAAGCAAAGACATCTCGAAACTCCTTGAGCAATTCTACCAGAGCATTCTTAGTTTCCTTGGGCAACGTACTACTTTTGAAGGTAGGTCACGGATCTGTGTCGTCGCCTATGTCTATTTCACACAAACCATATTATGGGCGCGGATTCACTTTTAGTACTTCAGGATCAGTGATAAGTTTTCTTTGTACATCCTTTTCTGTCCCGGGGTCAGTGTCAACTGTGCAAGTTTCTGACCCCCAATCCCGTCATAATTTGTAAAATACTCACCCGTCAGGCATCTTGACTCTTGACCAGCTCACCTCTTTGAGTTTCCGCTTAGTTGAACTTCCTTCTTCCAATTCATCCCATTTCGGTAATGGTGAAGCAAAAACTCCTGGTCCGTCCTCCTCACTGTATTCTAAGAAATAGACTGCGTCCGCGAAGTGGGCCTCAGATGCGCAAAAAGGGCTCTTGGATGCCTTCATGGTCATGGTTCTCTCTCCCCAATTGGCCTTCATTACCTGATGATAGGATGATGATACTACACCGTATACATGTATCCATGGTCTTCCAAGAAATAACTGATACGAGGGTTCCCCTTTGATGACATGAAACTTGGTAGGCCCCCTGATTTTCCTGACTTTAAGATCCAATGTCACAAATCCCATGGTGGCCTGCTGGTCTCCATTGAAATCCGTAACTATGATGGTATGATTTACAATATTGCTTTCGGGAAAATTGATCATCCTCAAAGTGGCCAGCGGGATTAAATTGACTGATGCTCCCCCATCCAAGAAAGCTCGTTTCATCTCCCGATAATTTACAGTAGTTGGCACATACAGAGGTTAGTTGTGGAAGAATGGTACTTGTCTGTCTGCTTCAGAAAATGTGATCTTGCTGGAGTCTCTCTCATGTTGTGGAATAACAATGGTATGATTGAGGGCGGCCACTGTTTTCTCTTTCAAGAACTCCTCACAGGTTCCTGTATTGGGAGCTCGTTGAAGAAAACGTCAATCTTAGCATTCTCCTTTGCTTCATGCATTGGCGGGCATTTGTAGTTGACAACATTTGTCGTATCCTCTGTCTTGTCTCTGGCTGCCACCACAACCACATGTGCAGGGAAGGGCTCATGGACTGCATTCTTTGCCACTTCCAAGTCACATGACGCTATTTTCCGGTGTACCAATCCGTGAAAAACCCAACAACCCATCAGGGAAGGCCGAACAGTCATGTGATAGGGACAGTAGTTGTTCTTTATCCCTTCCTCTCTTGTCGGCAGTCTTTGTACTGATGGTAGCGATATGACATGATCCGCAATCCATTGATTTAGCAATGCGACTGCTTCCTTTTCACTGAAAGGTAAATGAGGTGGTTTAGATCTCTTAGCATGCTCTTCTCGTGGCCTTTCGTTCTGCGTTGCTGCTACCATTGCCACTGGCCTTGCACTAATATTTGGTCATTTTGGGGGAGTCAAAACTCCTCCCAATCTTCACGCATTGTCAACAAGTGCAGAAAATTTTTTAAACTCATGATTGATCAAATGCACCCTGTACTCTCGCAGCATTCCTTCTATACAAATTTTGATCAATTGAAGTTCAGAAATTGGTTCATGGCATTTCAAAACAGCCTCGCAAAATCTCCTGACATAAATTGTCGCCTCTTCCCCAAAGCGTTGTCTTTGCCTTGTAAGTGAAATAATTGGGACCTCCTCGTCTGCTTGGAAGAACTTGGTGTAGAATTTGAGAACCATGTCCGTCCAACTAGACACTGAAGCCGGAGCGAGACCCGTATACCATGTGTATGCAGTTCCAGTTAGAGACTTGGAAAATTCTCTAAGTTTTAAATACTCAATGTTTCTGTGGGGTTCCGTAGCATCCGTGAACCTGGATATGTGTTTTCTTGCATTTCCCTTCTTACTATCAAATTGATGGAAGCTTGGTGTTCCATAATCTTCCGGATAAGGCAAAGCCATAATGCTGGGATGGTATGGTGGGGCAATTTCCACCTCTTCTATTTCAGATTTCTCTTTCAAGATAGCCCGCAATTGCTCCTTGGTGATATATGACCCTTTCTCCAGTGACTCAGTTCTCGCTTGGGGTGCTTCGCGAAAAAGATCTTGTGCTGACATTTTTGGAATGGTTTGATTGTCCATCCGTGGTGATTCAAGATTTGGTACCGAAACGCGCGATGCCTCCATGAATTGAAGTATGGCCTTTTTCGTTTCTTGAATGCTGAGAAGAGTTTTGCAGTAGAGCTGTAGGCAATTCTGCTGAATTCTATACTGGCTCTGCCATCGGAGGAGTTTCTGCCTGATCCACATCAGCATTTGTGCTGTGGGACTGGTTCACCTCCTTGCGTCTGTGCTGCTATTTCATCTTTAACTTGCTTGGTGCGCCGGGTCGGTGGACGAGTCTAACGAGGCTCAACTTGTGAAGAAGTCATCTTCTCCCCAGCAGAGTCGCCTTTAATGTAGGGGTTCGAATGAATTAAATGATGTGAAGATAGTTTCTACACAAGTTCGTCAATAAAATAATAGGGTTGATGCTTTTATTGCTTTTAATTTGTTTTTACAGAGAAATGAAAAAGAATTGGAAGTGAAAACTACAGTTCCAAATGATGCGAAATACTTTCTCTCTCTAGGAATTTCTCCCTCTTAGTCTCTGAAAGTCCCCTTTAAGTGAGCCTTCACACCTCTATTTATAGACTTGAGTGTCCAATAGATCCACGCGGATTGATATTGCTACGTCAGCAACTGTCTCGCGACATGGATCCTGTCATACCAATCCGCGCCATAAATACCCTACACAGTATCATCTCGTGCCCTCGGTTGCGCGATGCTGAATCGCGTAATCCCTTGCGCGGATTAATACTATACCCCGTGTCCTGTGATCCGCGCTTGTTTCATCGCGAATCTGATTTTTCCTTAGCCAATGAACCATGCTGTATAGCTTTCCTGGGTCATGACCTTTTGCATGCATACGTTTTTCAGGACCCTGAATATTATCGGTCTCTCTAAGGTACTCTTGCTTAGGACATCTTAAATAAGGTCGTGACCCACTATTTATATATCTCAAACATTTCCCTTAGATTCCGAATAGTATTCCCTACGCGAGCAATATTTAGGGTTATGAGTTCATATGCGAGCTATAAACACATCAGTCCCTCATACCTCCCTGTGTATAATGCAAGCTCTCGCGTATAAACCTTATTTGAGCCATTTTCCCAAATAAATCAAACCTTGGGCCAATCTCCCAAATAAATAAATCCTTTGGGCCAATCTCCCAAAATAAGCCAATCCTCACGGATTCACCTTTTTCGCGAGTCACCCCCTTTACACACACAATCGAAAATAAAATATGAATTGATTCAAGTCTATCCACTTGAGCAAACAAAATCTATACCTTCTAACTGGATATAATCTTGAGCAATAAGCCTAGCCTTATTTCTTATAACGGTACAATTTTTATCCTTTTTATTTTTGTATATTCACTGGATTCCTTTATCACAAAAAGGTTTGGAGGAAACAAATTAACTAGGAAGTTATTGGATTCATTTCAATGTCAAAATGGTGACAAAAGATGTTCCAAAAACTCTCCTGCAGTCTTGTTTTCAACATTGTTTTTTCAACCAAAAATGACTTAAAATTAGTAACAAACAAAATACTACATCCCTCCCACAAAGTGGTTCAATTTGAATTTTTTAACATTTTATGGAATGGGGTTGTAATATGTGTAATTTTTATTTTTGTCCTTAACAATAAAGTATTATGGTAGAATTCAATATTTGTTTGATATTAGTGAAAGAAGGGTAATTGGGGAAAGTGAAAAGTTATATTGTATTGAGATTCAAAACTGGACAAATATTTTGACACAAATAAAATTAGGATAATTTGCATTGAGGTATTGGTCAATTGCAGGTAGATGCCGGTCAACGGACTATTTTGCATTGACACCGCATGAGGTTTATAAAGTGTTGTAATAACACCCCTTGGAGGCATAAAATGACTTTAGTGCCATTGATTAATTTAATTTGGGTAAATAGCTAAAAATACCCCTCAATTTTCTTCTCTTTCTCTACTATACCCCCTCAATTAATTATACCCCCCTCAACTTTCATTTTCTTGCACCATGGGTTTGCCCTCAAATTTTTTTACCCTTTTACCCTCCAAATTTTTTGTATTTCCACCTTACCTTTAATCATATCCTTACTATTATATTTCTTAATTCTTTAAATTACAAAAATATTATTTCTTTTAGTTACAATATTAATTATGCCATTTACCTTTAATATATTAGACTAAATATACTCTCAAATGTAATTTTTTTTAATAAGTTCTAATTATTTTATTTGTAAATCAATTAACTTGGTATTAAATTTTAGTTTGATTTAAATCATAAAACTCAATCCTAATTAATATATTCATAAATAAATCCAATTTATGAAAACAATATATATATTTTGAACAAAATATATATATTTCTTTTCCGAATTCTTTTAAAAAATATGAATTTTTTCCGAAAAATAATTTTTTTGGGAAAAATATATATTATGTTCCAAAATATAATTTTTTCTGAAAAATAAATTTTATTGAGAAAAATATATATTATTTTCAAAAATATGAATTTTTTCCGAAAAATATTTTTTTTGAGAAAAATATATATTATGTTCCAAAATATGATTTTGAGTCATAATACCTAAACTACCATCAATAGTATAAGAGGGTTTAGTGAAATCAAACCTTCAAAAAAATTATTTTTTGAAAAAATATGTATATTTTGGAATATATATATATATGATTCGTCAAAAGTATATATTTTTTGAATTGTTTTAAAAAATATGATTTTTTTATGAAAAATATACATTATTTTCTAAAATATAAAATATATATATTTCGGAAAAAAAATCATATTTTGGAAAATAATATATATTTTTCTCAAAAAAAATATTTTTCGGAAAAAATCATATTTTGGAACATAATATATATTTTTCCCAAAATTTTTATTTTTTGGAAAAAAATCATAATTTTTTAAAACAATTCGAAAAATATATTTTTTTGACGCATTATATATATATATTCCAAAATATATATCATTTTCCAATAAAACTTAGTTTCATTTAAATCATAAAACTCATTATCCTAATTAAAAATTTTTTTTGCCCAAATGAAACTTTCTTTTGATAAAAATATATTCATAAATTGTTATTTATTTATGAATATATTAATTAGGATTGAGTTTTATGATTTAAATCAAACTAAAATTTAATAACAAGTTAATTGATTTACAAATAAAATAATTAAAACTTACAAAAAAAAAATTAACATTTGAGAGTATATTTAGTCTAATACATTAAAGGTAAATGGCATAATTAATATTCTAAATTAGATAAATAATATTTTTGTAATATAAATAATTAAGAAATATAATAGTAAGGATATAATTAAAGGTAAGGTGGAAATACAAAAAGTTTGGAGGGTAAAAGGGTAAAAAGAATTGAAGACAAACCCATGGTGCAACATTTTATAAAACTTTAGGGGGTTTTAAGCTCATTTCATAGTTGAGGGGGGATAGTAGGGAAAGAGAGTAAAATTGAGGGGGGGTTTAAGCTATTTACCCATTTAATTTTCATGTTAAATCTCTAAATTACCCCATGTCTAAACCATGCACTTTACCCATTACACCAACCACCCTTATCATCACACTCTTATTATTAAAAAATTTACAATAAATAAATAAGATATACAATATATATAATCTTATTTTAAACATAAAAATTAAAAAACATAAAAAAATATTTTGAAAAATATATTTAAAGGTAAATTGTACCACTAAAAAAATTTCATCCATAATAATACTAATAAAATTTCATTATTTAATAATTGCTCTTGTTTTTTTATTATATTACTATATAAATATTTCTCAAAAAAATTAAAGGGTTATTTCTAATAACCATTATAGGTATTACATATATAATAAAATATATATAAATTTTTATGTATGAATAGAAAAAAAATTATATATTTTATACTATTGTCAATCAATAATTTTAATAATATTTGATAATATAATGGTAGAATTTCTTAGTTATATATTACCTATAGTAGAATATCTTATTTAGATATGTAATACCAAAGAAAATTCTATTTCATTATGAAATTTAATAATATAATGGTAGAATTTATTAGATATGTAATACCTACAATGGGTAATGTGTAAGATATTTTAAATAAAATATTTCATTATATTATCAATTTTCATTTAAATTATTGATTGATAATAATACAAAAATATATATATTTTTCTATTCGTACATAAAAATTTATATATATTTTATTAGATATGTAATGCCTATAATAGTTTTAGATATAACCCTTTAATATTTTTTGAGAAATATTTATATAGTAATATATTAAAAATTAAGAACAATAATTAAATAATGGATTTTTCTTAGTATTATTATTGATGAATTTTTTTTAGTGGTAGAATATACCTTTAAATATATATTTCAAAATATTTTTGATGTTTTTGAATTTTTATATTTAAAAAAAAATTATATATATTGTATATTTTAGTAGTATTTATTTATTGTAGATTTTTTTTCTAATAATAAGAATGTGATGATAAGGGTGATTGGTGTAATTGATAAAGTCTAGGGTTTAGGCATGTATGTAACTTAAAAATTTTATATGAAAATTAAATTAATCAAGGGTACTAAAGTCATTTTATACCTCCAATAAATATCATTGTAACACTTAACACACCTCAGAAATTCAATACAAAATAGTCCATTCACTCACATCTACCTACAATCAACCTATATTTTAGGGTATCAATGCAAATTACCAATAAAAAGAGAAATAATATATGACGGAGGGAGTCCTAATTTTAGGTTTGGTCTTTAGCTAGCCAAGAAGACAAGAATAACTTTTGGATTTAATTCTGGCAAGGGGCCACAAAGGGTAGTGATGGGTAGGGTGCAACATGGTTTCACATCAAACAGCTCATAATGGGACCTCAATTATTGTCACCACTCATACTATTCTTTAATCAGAATCATTTTGATATATGTCACTTGACAATTTTTTTTTTCTTTTTTATATCCAAGTTATCTCAAATAATATCTGAAACTGGTTTATAATAAGCACCAATGAAATTTTATTGACTCCGCTTAACATAATCTTATCAAGGAAACATCTAGAATCAATTGAAACGAAAATTATTAGACTTGGTTTTGTAAATTTTACTACTTTACCTAGGCACTTAAACTTTATATGACCTTAATTATGAATCATTTCTCTCATTCAACTAGATTTACAATAAACTGACATGACCCAATAATAATAATAGAAGCATTTAACAAAATAATAATAGAGGCTTAGATTCCTTCTATTTTAATAATTCAATTTCTCAAATTTAATTGTTCCTAAAAAATTATCTATATATATTGGAATACTAATACAATATAATTCTTAACTTCTCAAAATTACCTTATTTTCATTGAATTGATCAAATATCTAAATTACGTACAATAAGAATTCTATAATTGACCTTACTAAAAAAAAGCGTAATAATAAAATTAATGTAATAATGTAATAAAATTCAATATTTTAAAAAGTTAGATGGTCAAATTTGGACCTTTATTTCGCAAGGGATGAAGTAATTATATATATAAAAAAATGTTTCCTCATTACTCTCTGAAAACTCTGTCACTATGAACTCGCTCCAATTTACATATTAAAGTGTCCCTCATGTAGAAGCTACACCTCCTTAGATGTAACAATTTATTTGAACAAGGCATTGAATATATCTATAGAAATGTTGCTCATGTCACTCGCGCGCTCATAGATATATATAGTTACACACACAACTATATATATATATATATATATATATATATATATATATATATATATATATAAAAATTAGACATTCTTCGAATCACTTTTCGTTCGCGATCCGGTCCTACATAGTCCGGTTTCATAATAATTTTTTTTGGATCGAACATTGTTTGGCAATACGATTTCAAAAAATTGGTTTCAAAAAAACAAGGAACACTTGGGATCAAAATGGATAATTTGAGACAACAAAAAATGATGGTCTCAAGTAATCTTATATACAATTGTCTTAACACATGGGGACCATAAAATTTGAAAAATATATATAAAATTAAAAAATATATAAAATTTAAAAATAATATATAAAATTAAAAAATAATATAATTTTTTTGAAATAATGTATAAAATTTGAAATATATATATATAATTCAAAATTAATATATAAAATGAAAAAATATATTTAAAAATTGGGAAAATAAAAAAATTCCAAAATAATAGAAAAAATAAAAAATAATGTATAAAATTCGAAAATAATATATAAAATTTGAAAAATAATATAATTTTTTAAAAACAATGTATTAAATTCTAAAAAAATATATAAAAATCAAAATTAATATATAAAATTTTAAATATATATATAATTTAAAAAATAATATATAAGTTTTGAAAAATAATATAAAAAATTTGAAATAATGTATAAAATTTGAAAAAAATATAAAATTCAAAAATAAAATACAAAATTAGATATATATATATATTTGAGAAAATATAAAAATTCAAAATAATATATAAAATTCAAAAAATAATATAAAATTCGAAATAATTTTTAAAATTTGAAAAATATATTATTTTTGAATTTCTTATATTATTTTCAATTTTTTATATTTTTTCAAATTTTATATATTTTTCTTACTTAATATATTTTTTGAATTTTATATATTATTTTTTTATTTTTTGTATTATTTTCCAAACGTAAAACCAAACAGCTTGAATAAGACCATAAGACAAGACAGCTTTACCAAACAAATTTTTAGAACACCACACAGATAAGACCATATCAAATATGACCAAACGGGCCCTTAGCGTGTTGGGCAATCCAAGTCATCCAACTTATCCCTCTGATGTGCAGCCAAAATTTTCTATATATTGGCTCAAACTATTTCTCATCACATAAAACACACACACACACACACATATATATATATATATATATATATAGCACACCAACTTACTTACCATTCAAAGGCTAATTAACCTATCAACGTACTACTCTCATGGCATCTACTGAAGATAAGCCTGCGCCGGTGGTTGAAAAGGAGGCTCCACCACCAGCACCGGTGGAGGAGCCAGAGGCTGTAAAGGCGGCTCCACCACCGGAAGCACCAGTGGCGGAGTCAAAAGCCCCGACGGAGTACTTTGTGGTGGTGGATTTGCTACTGAGGGTTTTACTATTCGCGTCAACGCTAGTTTCTGTGGTGGTGATGGTGACAAGCAAGCAAACCAAGCTTATTCAGGTTGCGGGGCTTCCAGTTCGGGTACCACTTGCTGCCAAGTTTCAGCACTCGCCTGCTTTCATGTAAGTTACGACCAAGAAAATTCATACACACCTATCATAATAAATTTTCAATACAAATAGCGCAAATCTTATTATTTGTAGTAGTTATTTCTATATTGTTAATTATTCAATCGTCAATAAACTGATAAAAATGATATATAATTATTTCATACATTAATCATATTCTATCTTCAATATACTGATAAGAATGAATTTTGTACTAGTACACAGAAATGAGTAGGTATCGTAAATATAGCTTATATATGAGGTACCATGGCAATATTATGAAGTTTTTACATGAATAATCTCGCGTACAGCTTAGGTCTGTAATTGTAAACCAACATGACAGGAAGTTAATTCAAAGATAGATGTGGTAAAGTATAATCTTTAGACTGATATTAGTTTTATAAAAATGAGTTAGAGGCCTTGTTAATTTTTTATATCTTTTATTTTTTACAAAAAATGAGAAATACGGTTCTCATGAGTTAAGTGCGTGCTTCAAAAACTATTACTAGTAGATTTATTTATTTTTCAATAAGCAATGAAAAATTATATTGGAGAAGCTAAACCCATGGTACTTTAAGAAACTTTTCAAATTTAATCTAGAGAGAAGAAGAATTATATAAAAGCATACAACCTCAAATTCATATAAGGTGGTAAGCTATTGAAATTTCATACTATTAATTATATGAAAAAATAGAACATATTCCCCTCAGTCCCTTTGGGAAAACTTACTTTCAAATGTAATAACTTTTTTGGTATTTATTATTAATTTTTTTTTTTGGTACTGATTTATTCATAGGGGGCCCATGATTTTTTTTTTTTTTGGTAAATATTCACACACCCCACATGAGTCCCATAATACTCGAACCTGACCTCACACACTCACACTTTAAAGAGAAATGTGATATAATTAGGCTACAAGGTTTTGATGTTAAATAGTTAATATTAAAAATTAAAAGTATAGTAATTTTTCAAATGAAATGCTTACCTTTTCTGCCTAGATGATACGCTTATTTTAAAAAATAATAATAATAATAAATTAAAACAAGTATAGTAGAAGAATCAAGAGGAGATTTTCGAATTGATCACTACAATTCAAGTTCTTTTACCACTTTAGTCATAACATTATATATACCATCATCATATACAATGGGAAAACTCATGAATTTAAATTAGATTCCATGTTCCAACATAGGAAAGAGTATGGGTAGACCTGTCAATGGATCGGATTCGAATCGGGTCAGTTAAATTCAAATTTAATTTGTTAAGAAATCGGATTATCGGATTCGGATCCTAATCGGGTTATCGGATTTTATTTTCAATCCATATCCAGTTAATATCGGATTCAGATCATAATCGGATTATTGACAGGTCTATTGATAAGGATGACAAAAACTTCCGATCCGCGATCCGAATCCGATAATTCTACTGATTTTCACTTAGTTAATTCATATTCGAATTTCTTCATTATAGAATATCTAATTTAAAAAATACAAAAATCAATAAATACTGAAATACTAAATTATTCACACTTTTAATAATTGTATTTATGATCAATCATTATTAATAAATAATAAAATAATTAACAACTAACATTTATATACATGTACAATATTAAATATATACACATAAAAATATCAAATATATATTTATATATATATAAATATATTTTATATTGGATCGGATGACATAAATCCAAATCCAATTTGTTAAGAAATCGGATTATTGGATTCGGATACTCGAATTTTATTTTCAATCCATATCCGGCTAATCGAATCGAATTTAGATTGGATTCGGATCAAAATCCGATCCATTGACAGGTCTAAGTAGGGCCCTAACTATAGTAGTAGGAAATAAAATACTCAAAAGCTGGTATAATTCATTTGGTACCTGTCACATAAATTTATAAATTAAATAAAGTTGGTGAGCCATCGTAGACTCACCAGCCATTGCTACTTACTGAAAGGGACTTTTGATGCCTAGAACAAAGACTAAATATAACTTTATAATCAAGTGAATCAATGATTGGGTTAGCGTTTGAATTCAGAGAACTTTACAATTTTTTTTGTGCCCTCACAAGATTGTTTCCAATGGGTGTGTCTGTCCAAGACATTGCTTTATTATAATAGTAAGAATTATATATTATGATTCACTTTCTACACATTTAATTTTGGTTTAACAATTGATGATGCAGATACTTTGTAGTAGTACTCTCCCTTGCCTGCCTTTACAGCATCCTTACCACAATCGTGTCATTTTTAGCCCTCTTGAAGCCTGGTTGCGGCATCAAATGGTTATTACATTGTGTAATAATTGATGTGGTAAGCACTTGAAAAACATTTTTATTGTTATGTTTTTCTTCTAGTATATGTGTGTGTATATATATAATGTTGATTTAATATAATATATATATATATACACACACACTACTCCAATTTTTTGTGAGAAAAAAAGTTAATTCTTTTATTTTCTTGAGACTAATAATTATCACAAAATAAGAGATTAGAAAAATATGTGTCTATAGTGACTAAAATTTAGTGACAAACTAAATTATCTAAACCATAGCACAAATGTTGATTTTTCTATTTAGGAGATTTATTGTATAGTAGTAGATTTTACCATCACTATAGTCTAAAATACTTTTAATATAGAAATTTTAGGTGACAATTTACAGTTTCACCCCAAACATTATAATTGAAATTTTTACCCCTTTTAGTGGCACTATTGACCACTATTAAAGTTCTTATTTTT
This sequence comes from Cornus suecica, assembly GCA_963922005.1. Classification (NCBI taxonomy): domain Eukaryota; kingdom Viridiplantae; phylum Streptophyta; class Magnoliopsida; order Cornales; family Cornaceae; genus Cornus; species Cornus suecica. Next base: position 18,792,962 of record OY998241.1, read on the forward strand.
TTTTTAGTAATTTCTGAAAGAAAATATTCAAAATTGGTGTCAAAATCTTAATTTTTTTTTTTTTAAGTATAAAAAACATGTTTGATCAAATTCAAAGTTTATTCTCATAGTGATATGTGACAATGCAGGTGTTGTTTGGGATTGTATCTTCAGCTACAGGAGCAGCAAGTGGTGTAGCTTATATAGGGTTGAAAGGCAATTCTCATGTGGGTTGGGTAAAAGTGTGCAATAGGTTCGACAAGTTCTGTCAACACATTGGAGGCTCCGTTTTCACCTCATTAGTTGCCTCTGTCACCCTCCTATTGCTTGTTCTTCTCTCACTCTACTCCCTCTCAAAAAAGTTGTCCAAATAGATATATATATATACATGTATATATATCAGTGAGTTGCCATCAGAGTTGATCAAACCCTAGCTATCGATCCATTCATCAATTCTTGTTTTGTTTGTGTGTGTCTATATATATATATATGTATGTATTTATTTGTTGTCTGCTTATGCTGCACTTGGAGTTAAATGTTGTCTTTGTATGTTTATGTAAATTCAGTATGTATCATGTGATGTGAAGTTGAAGTATTTATTGTTGGACTTGTTGGTTTGTGTTTGGCTCATTCTTTATCTACTTTTCAAGGAGTACTTGCAAGTCTGTTTTGTACCAGGTGTGCAGGTGGCTGATTCCATTTTCGGAATATGGGGAAAGTGCATTAAACCTCTCAATTATTTTCTCTCTCTCAACAAATTCCCAGAACTATGTGATGATCCCTTAAATTATAAAATTGTTATAATCAAGGACACACGTTAGTTAAATTAGAATAATTTGTATTCATATTTTCTGAGGTTTCGGTCAATTGCGCTCACCTCCTGATATTTCATTTTTCTTGTAATGACACCCCCTGAAGAGGTGAAGACCCCATGAAATGACTTTTGTGCCATTACTTTAGTATAAAAGACATGTTGACTAAATTAATGGACCAAACAACCCTTGTGTCTTAAGCCCAATTTTGAAAACTTTTCATTGGATATAATGATTTTTGAAATATTATCACATTTCTTTAAACTATTTTTTAAAATTGTCATTTTTGTAATATAGGCCCCAAAATTTATCATTTTTTTTAATTTTTCCCTAAAACTAATACTGTGACCTTTTACATTAAATAATAATAATACACTTTATTTATGATTATATATATATATATTTTTGTATTTTAGAATGTGATATATGTATAAAATATTTGTAAGCTCATATAATTTAATTGATTTTGTAAATAAATAATATAAAATTCCTACAATTTAAACAAGTAGTAATACATTTTAATTATAGTTTTTGTTGTATTCTAAGAGGTGATAAATGTATAAAAATGTTACAAATAGTTTATAATTTATTATTTTTTGTGTAAAATTAATTTAAGCCCTTACACTATAAAAAAATAACAAACTTTACGTATTGTAATTTTTTATATTTTTATAAAAATATGACAAATGGTTTATTATTTATTAATTTTTTTGTAAAGTTAATTTAAGCCCTTACACTTTAAATAATGACAAACTTTACTTATTATAATTTTTTATATTATAAAAGGTGATAATAAATCGAAATATTAGACAGTCCTTGTGGTTTTATTAGTAGTATATAGATAGATATATAAATATATACAGATTTTTGTATTTTAAGTTATATTATTTTTCCTTGCCGAAATATATTTGTCTTATATCTTTATTCTATATCTTATGAAATATACATTAGAGTTATATTTCAATTAATGTATATTAATTAATTAATTTTTTAAAAATATGAAAATACTTATAACCCCTTGTCTTATATATTTACTCTATATCTTTTGAAATATTCATTAGAATTACACTTCAAGTAATGCATATTAATTAATTATTATTATTTTTTAAAAGTATTGAAATATTTCCAACTCCTTTTCTTTTCCTCTCTATCGTTTTGACATACTCCTTAGAGTTGCACTTCAACTAATGCATATTAATTCATTAATTTTTATTTTGAAGAAAATGTTTGGAAATATTCTCAACCCTTTACATTTTAGAATAGTTGTTATAGATATATATACATTATAGGGTTTTCATCTTGGGGCATGGAAGTAATTTCATCACCTAGATATTTGTCTCATGAAATAAGGGAGACAACACAAGGGCATTCCGGTCTTTTCTCCTCTTCAGGGGGTGTCATTGCAAGGAAAATGAAATCTCAGGGGGCGAGTGCAATTGATCAAAACCTCAGGGAATCTGAGTGCAAATTACCCTAATTTTAACTAACGGTGTTATGATGGGAGGGAGTGACTTGTAAAAGTTAGGATAGTTTGGGGAGTTTATAATCTAAAACATAGTTCAGGGGGGTTTGTTGAGAGTGAAAATAGTTGAGGGGAATTTAATGCACTTTACCCTTTAATTTTATATTTTAATTCATTTCATTTAAGTTATTTATTTAGGCTATGGTGCAAAAATACTACGAACAACAAACCTCCTAAACTATTACATTTGGCTTTAAAATGTCCCTAAAGTCTTAAAAAAAACAGGGTAAGTTGCAATGATACCCCTGAGATTTGAGTCAATTCCACTCAGTGGTTGGTCAACGTTTTTTTGACAAAGACACCCCCTGAAATTTGCAAAATGTTACAACGACACCCCTTGAAGGCATAAAATAATGTAAATGCCCTTCATTTTTTTAATTTGCATGCCAAATGTCTAAATTATCTTCATGCCTAAATCCTAAACTTCGCCCCTATTTATTTGTCTACAGTTTTTATTTTTTTATTTTTTGATAACTCTTGGTACTTATTTAAATAATTATATCTATTTATTTATTTTACATTTACACTTAAATGTTAAAAAACTTTATTTTTACTAAAATTATGTAATTATTACTAATTTATATTTAATAATAAATAAAATTTTATTTTCAAATCCCACTAAAATTATTAATTGAAAAAAGTATAGAAATATAATTTTTGTCCCTATATGTTCATAAAAGTTTATATATATGTTATTACTTATTAGGTATGTAATACTTATAATGATTATTAGTTATAACTCTTTATTTTTTTTGTAAAACATTTATAGAGTTGTATATTTAGAATTATAAGCAATAATTAAATAACACTGTATTTTTATTATTATTTTATATAATTTATTATTGGTAAAATATTTTTAGTGATAAAATTTATTTTTAAATATATTTTTCAGTATATTTTATAGTGCAAGTCCTAGAATTCAATATGCCAATAATAATTTCTTCAAAAGCTATGATAAGCTTTGACCTTCTCTAGAAAATGATGAGATTACTCACTTGAGTTCATGGCCTCAAAAGGATAAAAATCAAGATAATTAAGGATCATTGACATTCCTAAAACTCAATATTGAGATTGTTAAATAATATTCTAATTTAGAAAAATTCTCAATATTTTGACAAAGGTTTTTCATGGTTGAATTGACTAAGTTCAAGGCCTTAAAATGTATCTAGAAATCATTTCAAGTGATATGAATTTAGTTCATGGTTCTAGAACAACATAATTGTTGAGTTCTTCCCTAAGTTATGAAAGTATGAACTAACTCAATTTTAACAAAAACAATATATAAGTGTGTCATTAATGATATGCATTATCCTATATGTTATGTTGTCAAGAGTTGAAGTTTTAAATAAGTTATTTCAAAATCAACTTTACATTTAATCTAGGTATAACGTCCGGTATTTTTTCCAACTTTATTTAAATTCTTAAACATGGATAAAATGCTTAAGTGTTCTTACATGCTCATATGTGCCTACATTTATTTCTTGAGATTAATTGAAATTGAATTACATTGTTAGCATGTTAAATTCTATATTAATTTTCGTGAATTGTAATTAGAGCTTTTTCAAAAATTTTGCAATTTAAGAACAATATAGTGTTTTCACTAAGTATCGAGTTAGTGAAAATTTCTATAAATTGGCTAAGTGTTGGAATAACACTTGAGTGACATTGTGGTAATTATAATACAAGACTTGTATTGAATTGGAAATAATATTTGAATGGCATTTTAGTAAATTATTGGGAGTGGGTTTAGTCTTCCTTTCACTTTTGTGTTGTCACATTCTCAAGCTTTGGATCTCACCCACTTTCTCCCATCTTTCCTCACAACTCTGGGATATTAAGGCCATGTTTGGGTTGTTATACAAATACATATGTGTATTGATTTTTGGTCTTCCATTTGCAAGACTCATTCTCCATCTTTGGATCTCCCTTCAATTTCTCCCATCTCTATTCTTAACCCTTGTATTGAAATGGTTAACTTAGTGGATAATCTCTACATATTTGGTCTTCCATTTCAAGACCTCATCTCATCCCTTGATTCATATTTACTCTTCCCTATCTCTTTTCTCCACCATTGGATCATAAAGTTTGTAGTTGGTGAAATTACCTAGGCGACTAAGGAAAATAGCCTAGGGGGGAGTGAATAGGCTTTTTATGGATTTATTGACAAATTAAAATTTAATTGTGGAAGAGTTAATTTTAATCCAATTCTGTAACAAGCAATCATACAAAGATTAATCTAAGTACAGAAGATAAAACAAGAGACGACACATAATACTTTTACGTGAAAAACTTTGAAAATGTTCCAAATATAAACCACGGATACACTCGGGTATCGATGCACTATGAATCAAAGAAGTTTCTAGACTCTATAAAGTTAGGATTTACAAATAACTCTGATTTGCCATTTTTCACTCGACACCTGAAAGTCTTGAATTACTCGTGCTACCATGAAACTTTTGCTTCGATCTCCATACTCTGATGACTCTACTTCTCAATGGATCAACGAACCACGAAGCTTCCCACTCCGATCTTTGTACTTTGACGGCTCCATTTCTCAACGGATCGATGCAACCATGTTGTACAAGGTGGGGTGATGATTTTCCAGCAACGGATCATCCAATTGTGCATAAAGATGTCAAACGTTGAAGCACAATTGAATACCCGTCAAAAACTAGAAAAACCTTTGATATAGAATGATCAGACGATCTTGTTTTCTCTCTCTGTAAACGGATCTGATCTATGAAGTATTGCAGAGATCTCACAAAAGCCATACTAAAATATGTAGAGAATCCTTATATTTATAGAGAGAAGAATCATATTTTGAGTAGACTTGTTTCCTTCTTGGACTAAGATTCTTCGCTTATGTAATCCTCTTGTAATTAGAAGTGAATCTACCAAACTTTGGTGTAAATATACCTTATACATGTGCTATGATGTTGATCGGTTCTAGTCGTATGAAAATAAAAGTGTTTAAAATAGAGAATGAACACGATCTAGTTTTACCTCTCAGTCGGAAGTACGCGCGTAGTATATAGTATAGTTGGATAGAGAAGATATTGAACCACAGAGATCAGGGTTGTATTTCCAATAATTGTAAAACAGAAAATTGAATTATGTTAGTAACGTTGTTTTGATTGGTTGGTTTTATAAACTAATAAACATATATAATTTTTTGTGTTTTAAACCAAGATAAACAAGTCTAGGGTTTTGCTCCAACTACACCACTAGTCTCATAATACAGTCCTTTAATCTTATTATTGCAAGAGGGAGATACAACTTATACGAATCAAATTAGTAACGCTACAAGCAGTTGCCCAATCCCAAAAGAGATGCAATCTAATCTAGTCCATTACAATTCAACTTCAATTAGCATGGTCATTGTATGCATCTATATTACAACTACTCCTAAAACATGAAATTAAAAACACACCGATGACCATCTTCTCTTAGAGTGAACTGTGCAAACATAAAACGTATCATGCAGTTAAGAACCATTATGTAGAAACCATTATTTAAACCTTGAATTTCTTGCCCTTAGTAAAAACATTATTGTTCAAGATAAATCATTAATTCAATCTCAGCTTAAGAAGATAATTAATAAATAAATCTTATTTAGGTAATTCGTTCGGTCTCTCACTACATAATCATCATATAAGTGTTCTTTAGCTTCCTTTCTTTGCAATAAAATTAATTAAAGTTCTACATTAATTGACTAGGGTTTCGTTGGAAACCTTACCGACTAGCCGCTTATGGAGAAAGGAGTCTACATCCTTGATATAGACATCCTCTTCACATTTGGTTCGTGATTCTTGAGTTCTTGAGGAGCCTCTCTAAAGAGAGACTTTTTCTCCTTCGTAAGAATATGATATGGAGGATATGACAGATATCAAAGATACCATTTCTTCACAAAGTTTTCATATATTTATAGACAAAAGTTGGTGCAGATATGACATGTTCTTTGCTTGCACTCCAAGAAGACTTGGTATGAGGATCAAGTATTAGCGATGAATGGACGAATCTGCCCCTTGATATCCTTGTACACAAAGACAAATTTCTGCAATATAATTTCAAGTAGATCCCAAGGTCAGCTGCGACCGATCGATCGAAGAGTCCACAGATCAACCATTGGTCCTCGATTTTTAATATTTATTTAATCTGCGATTTTATGCTTCAACCACTTGTACTCTGCTTTGCTGACTTGTACCTTGCTCTAAATTGAGTGCATTTATCCTTCGAGTAGTGTTCCGGATCAGGCGTATTTGCTAAAAAATTATAATTAACTCAAATTTGCATTAAGACCCTTGAAACATGCTTTAACACACAACTCAAATAAAAATATCTTATTAATAAAATAAAGAGACTAACTAAGGGTTTATTAATGCCCAGAGTACTAAATATCCTGGTCTTATCACACCCCTAAACTTGAATATTGCTAGTCCTTTAGTAATAATGCAAAAGAAAACATCATAAAGAATTAACTATTCTAATTTATTTAAATAATTTAAACTAATCCCTTTCTTTCATGAGATAAAAATGATTACACTTAGTACGTGTAATAAGCCTTTTAAACCTCTAGGAAAAGTCCTAGTGGACGAGTGAAGTCTCGTGAGGGTTAAATAGACTACCCACAACTTATTTATAATATTTATTTTCACATATTCATGACTATTCTCGTTCATTAATTAGGAGATGAAATAATTCATAGAAGAAATGAAAGTAAATAAATCATACTCATACAAAACAATAACGAAATCAGATCGATGTTGAGAATGGTCTCCACTAGTGGTTAAACTTAACTAATTTCCATTAGAGCCAACAATCTTCCGTGTCTTGTGAACTTTCTCTATAGCACATTTATTCCCATTTATAGTATATCCTTTTTTTTTTCTTTTTGTTGGAGAGGGCTTTCCTCTCTCTTTTTGCCTTTTCCACTCATAATATATTTTTCTCATATAACTTTCTTTTTCTTGGAGAAGGCTTTCTTCTCCTATTTTGCTTTTTCCACTCATTTTTTCCGATATGCCATTCCCCACTCTTTTGAGTGTTATTTTTTTTAGAGGGGGAGTGTTTACGTATATCTTTTTTCTATTTTTCATAATATATATTTATATATTATTATTATTATTATTATTTTCCAGAGATAATACCTTATATGATCATAAACGAAACTATAGAGATCATGTGCATGTACTTATAGGTCAAGATTGTCTTTTCTAGTTTCAATTTCACCAGTTTACTTGCCTATGGAGAAACACATCTCTTTACTTTTCTAATTTAATCATTATTCAGACAAACAGAAAATATCATATACATAAACTTTATGAACTAATCTCATTTTCCTAATTAATTCACAAGTTTAATCATCAACATATTTTTCAAAAAGATATAATAGTTATACTAATCAGATTATTATATATATATATATATGAAATATTATTCTAAAATATGAAAGTACTATATATATAGATATATATTTTTCTGAACATTATTCTTGTAATTATAAATATTATAAAAGATAATGTAGTAGTAAAACTCCTAATTGCTACACTTAACTGAAATATTAGGTATTTTTCAGACCGAGACCATTATTTAATGTCGATGGCACGACATTTCTATCGTGTAACACCCCGTGTTATTTTTTTTTTCCTGAAATTAATTCTAATTTAATTTCGGTTATGACGTCACTTGTTCATGACGTTCATATTATTCTTGGTATTTCGCGTGTAAATATTTCGCGTTTAGTTTTAAAGTCGACTGTATGACATTACGGTTCCTCTTTGACGAGTTCGCGAATTATTATTATTGATTACGCGGTATCGTTTCGACATTTAACGTTTAGTACTTCGACTGGGCGACGACACGTTGTAATTGGATCAGGCCTGTTAAGTGTTCCGATGTTTGGATTCCTAACCCGGTATATTTAATTGAGCGTCCCGTTATTATTTCAGGCTTATGAGATTACGTTTGGACGTTCCCGATAATTATTGGGATTTACTGTATATATATATTTAAATTATAATTATATATATAGTCTTGGGGGTTGTTTCGTAATTATGGACATATAGAGGATTAGTTGTGCAATATATCATATATATGCATATACACCTGTACACGACCTGCTACACCTCCTTTCTCCACACGACAGAGTTTCCTTCCTTCTCTTCTTCACGCACAGCAGGTCTGCCCTTCTTCTCCATTTCCGCCGGTCATGGTGAGAGAGAGAGAGAGGCCGGCTGGAGCAAGGAGTCGACGGTTCGCCGCAGCAGCAGCTGCGATGGGAGCAGACTCGGCTGGTGGTCGACGGCTTAGAGGAGTGGCGGCTATGGCGGAGCTAGGCGGCGTTGGTGGTACGATGGTGGACGAAGCGGCTGGAGGTGGGTCGCAACTGCTGGGTCGCGCAGAGGTGACGCACAGCAGTGGCGAAGCAGGACCGATTCGGCCGGAGCTTCGAGTGGCCGGTTCTGCGAATTCCGGTGATCGGTTTGGGCCGATTTTTGGTGAGTGGCTTTGTCTCAACCTGGTGTTCATCATACTTTAATTTCGTAATTTTACGTTGAACGGTTTGTCGGGAAATTCGATTTGAAGTTTCGAATTTTCGTTTGGGCTATTTTAGATTTACCTAAATTAATTAACCTATTGCTAATGGGCTTCGTATATATCCTATAGGTTGTCAAGACGGACATTTTGATATATTCGAAATATTTTTCGGATGACTTTGGGCAGCGAGCACTATTCACGGCCGGTACTGTTCACGGCGGGACTATTTGTAAACGAGTAAATTAGGTGGAAAATTTTATTTCTCACTCCGCATTATTGACGTAGTTTAGGGTGTGCAAACCCTTAATTATTTTAATATAGATATATTAAATTATTAATTTAAATATCTATAATTTGCTTAGAATCGAAATTGGACTTAGGGATTAATTTAATAAAATTATTTAATATGTAATTAAATCATTTCCTATTGGAATCGAATAGGAATAGACGGTTTCGAAATTCCCTTGAGAATTAAATGGGCTAGAGAAGTTTGTAAACGTTGGACGTGAGAAACTTAGACGCTATGCTAGGTTCCTCTCATTATACGTGAATTATCTGTTTAAATTATTTTAGAAAGGCATGTTAATTGAAATTGAAAATATTTTCTAAGGAATTAAAGAAAATATATTTTTGAGAACATGAATTGTATATGAAATTATTTTCATATGATTTAAATGCTTTATGGTATTTTAAAAGCATGTTAAAAGGAGATTTTGAGATTTATATTACCATGTGGGTATTTTCATAAATATGATGCATTACATATTTATGATTGAGATATGATTTGATTATACACCATGTCGTGTGAGCACATGGGTGTTGGTGTAGTGCACGGGTTCACCATTTGCAGAGAAAGGTCATTTGGTGTGGTCTACTTCATTGTATGTGGTGCATGAGTAGGATTGTGTCGGATCATCACAATAACTGGCCAGGAGGTATCACGCCTACGGAACTAAAAAGCCGGCAAATGTGAGTTAAGAGTACGGGTGGAGGCTTATGTTCTTGACTTTTGTAGTCATGGCGTACGGAGTTGCAAGTTGGGCTCTCGTACAACCGTCTTCCCTGTTGAATTGATAGAGAGAAAAATCACTTGGGAAGGGTCGGTGTGGTAACTCTACACTACTTGATGAGTGGACAGAGTATGTATCTGTTACCCTTGGGAAGGGTGTGTTGTGTGTGAGTATCACGGGGATTGTCGAGTCATATTACACTGCATACCATTTATGTGATCTCGTTTGACATGTATGTGTGATATATTACACGTGATGTTGGAGCATGTTATTTATGAATATTGTAAATTAAATTCATATTTTATAAATGCTCAGTTGAAAATGAATAATGTGAAACAAAACTTTAAATGTGGTAATTATTAATAAGTATAAATGAAACGTATATCTTTATACTTGTTGTTGTATACTTTAGTGCCCTCGGGGGAGGTTATGTGTATTGGCATAGTGATCTATGTGTCTAGTTGATGCTAATGGTGGACCGTAGGCTTGATTTTGAGTTGAGGCCTTTGAGAATGTGGTTAATGGTCTTGTGATTGTGGTTAATAGTTTGGTGATTGTGGTTGACTGTGTGACCTTGTTAGAGATTGGAGGTTAGAGATTGATTTTAGTATCAATTATGAATTGGGGCCTTCGAGAAGGCGGGTGATGAGATTGTGAGTTGTAGTATGGACCTTTACGTGTCTTTCACTTTTGAGGAATAGGCTATCAACTGTAGTTGAGATTTGGATTGATGAGAAGAGGTTATGGTTGATGTGATTTATTAAGTACTCGAGGTACTGTAGTTTGACAGACTTGGTTCTAGTACTTAGTTCATTCCCCTGAGCATTCCTTGTACTGTGTTTTGTACGCTAGTACGTAGTCGTTGACTTCTATGTCATTCCTTGAGTTGTCGATTACGGTGTGGTGCCGAACCTCTTTCATGTGTTGTCATTTGATTTGGTGGAGTTGGAAGCGGATGGTTGTCTTTCGTGAGTCTAACGTGTTGTTCTTCCTTCACTGTACTTTTGGGCATTATAGGAATATGTAGAGTTGTGTTCACTCTTATTAGGCTGTCTTTCGGAAACGGTGTTTTCTAAACTCTTTGTATTTAAAAGGAAAAACCCGTTTTCGCCTACCCCCGTAGCTAGGACAGGCGAATGACGGAGACCGGAGGCAAGACGGTCATTTTTACTGTGTGTTTTCTTAAAAGAAAACTATTTTATTACTTTCTCGAGATTCCGAGACTTCTTTCTCAAGATCTCAACCCGTAGAGTTTTGAAAGGTGTTCTATTGTTTCACCTTTACTTCCTATCATTTCTAAGTCTCGGGTATGAGGCTTAGTGTTGTTCAATGCACACATATAGTGTTGCCCTTCCTTTCTTCTTGGTTTTTGATGTCACCACTTAGGTGATTCGAGTTGTTCCACATGCTAAGGGCATGGGTACAGAGTGGATTGGGTTCCTTGTCGAGGTGTTCTCCTTAATCACTTGTGGTATTTTAACCTTGACATTGTTGTCTCGGTTATCTGTTGGTTTAACGTTGGGACTTCTTTCCCCTTGCTTTGGTTTCCCTTGTTCGGGTGTTTTCATTAAACAATTACAGTGTTCTTTACCTTGACATTGTTGTCTCGGTTATCTATTGGTTTAGCATTGGGAAGTATTTTCCTTCACTTTGCTTTGTTGACCTTGAGGTGGTCGTTCTTGTGAGTTGAGTTCGTGTAATTTTAGTGATTTGATTGGGTGGTTTTCCTCGTCTACAGTGAGAGTGTTAGTGATATGATTGACCCTATTAATGATAGTATTATGATGTCGATACGATTTATGGTATGGTGATATGATTGAGGTGATCTAGCCTTTGAGAGGTAGATTTTCCTTAGGAATGGGATGAGGTTTATTATATATATATATAGACGATGATTGTGTCAGTACACAAGGACGTGAGTGTTTTTCCTCCTGTGTTCTAGGGGAGTGAGTTATGAGTATTCCTTAGTACTAGTGGTGGATTTTGATCCTTGTGGATATTAGAGGTGAGTGTGATTCCCTCTGTTTAGAGTTTCTTGTTAGTGTCGTGAACGTTGGATGATTTGTTAGATTGGACCTTAGGGTTGTGTACTTAGTGTATGTTGGTGAGAGTAGTGTAGACTACTGGTGTTGGTACTTGGAGTACGAGTCTTAGTTGTATCTTATAGACTCTTATTGTGTACTTATATGTATATATATATACACACACATAAATATATATATATATATATACCTTATATACTTATATATATTCATTTACAGTAACATGTGAGCACGTACCTTGGGTTTTCGTGGCTGTGTTATGTTGTGGGATATGTATATCACTGGGTGATTTAGCATTACCTAAACTATTAGAGAATGTGGTAGTTAGAATATCATTTCCCACTGAGCTTATTTGCTCACAGGGGTATTTCATTTGCCCCCTGGTATTCCCACGCCAGGTTGCAGGAAACATACGGCTATGAGCCGGATGCAGTGCAACGACAGTTTTCTTTAGTTTCTTGTTACAGGGTTTGGAGTTGCGTTGGGTGATGCGGTTACGGATGCAACACGACTGGTTTTGGAGACGGTAGTTGTCTTCTGTTAGCTTCCTTACCCATATTTTGTGGGATTGTCATTTATTTCTTTCGGGGGCTAGTCTGTTGGCATATCCCTATCGGTGTATCATTTATTTCCCGTATTTATTCTTTTAGGATGTTATTGTATCTATTCTGTATAGCTAGACACTTTTCTATATTCTTATTCGAGCATTTGTGGCTCTGTTGATGTTAGAGGGTTTGGAGAGGTTTTGGTTTCTTTCTACTACCTCGGCCCTAGTAGGATTGATGAATGTGGGGCTTGGAAGCCATTGTTATTATCGAATTGCTATTGGCAGGTTATTGTGTTGTGGTTGGTTGTCCGGATGTTCCATTTACAAACGGAACTCTGCCGGATTTTCGTTAGATTCCGCTGCTTTATTTATTATTCATTTGGGTATGTTCTATCATTATTCCATACGTTTTCATGGCTAATGATATCTTAGTTGGTTGCTCATCATAATGATTACATCCTGGATCCCTTGGATGTCCCAGTTCGGGAGTCTTAGGAATTTAGGGACGTGTCAGCATGATATTAGAGCACTTTTACCCTTTTGTGGGTGTTTGATGACTGAAGGTCTTTTGTTTTCGTTTATTTTTATTTCCGAATTCACTCCCTTAGCTCTTAGGCTCTGGTTTCGGAGTCCTAAGAATTTGGGGCGTGACATATAGTGCTTAGCCAGGGTTATCCGTGAAATCTATCAAATTGATAGATTCATTTTTTTATTGCCTGTTATTTTCCTTTAGACGATTTTTATTTTGCCTAATTAATCGTAGCTAAAAATCCCACCATCGCCCCATTTCATTGTAGCTCAAGGTATCCAAGAATTTCCAATGATCATAGTCTTTAATAACAAATGTTCCTGTTTCAGATGAAATTTGAAACTTCGATCCTATTTGATTTTTTATCAGAGCTTGTACTAAGAATGCAAATGGAATTTTCCATTTCCGATCGAAGGAAAGTTTACAAGCGATCACAGCTTCCCAAAATGTCTCTATATGATCGTAAATAATATTTGGTATAGACACCCAATATCCTTGATTGAAATAATAGAGCATTTTGATAAGTGATGACCCTCGGTCATTACCAAACTTAAAACCTAATTGTCTAGTGATAATGCTATCTACAAACCATAGTTCAGGTCGAATTTGTGCTTTTGTAATCCATCCCATTATTAGTTTTGTGTCGTTATTTCCGCAAATAATCCTAGCCATTTCACGAGTTGTAAGATCATAGGGCGGGATTTTCGGAAACTTTTTCACTAATTCCGAGGGTGTCTTATGAGGAATATGCCATGCTTTAGTAATGGTATCAGGGGATATTTATATTTCATGCCCCTGTACTCTTGTATGGAATACTTTGTTAACTTCAGTGTCTTTTAAATGTATATTTTGGTAAAATTTTCGAACTAAATCAGGGTATGCGACTGCTGAAACAGGTTGCACTAAATTTTCTAATCTTCGTCTTTTAATTTCTTCAATGGACTTTTCTATTGTTAACTCTAGATATTCATCTCTAAAGAAAATACATTTATACTTTAATTTATGATCAGTCAGAAAGTATTTTTCTATCTTTGGTGGGGGTATACTTGATACGGTTGGTTCAGGCTCAATTACTGTCTTTTTATATTTTTCTTTTTCAGCTTCAGCTGAACGTTGTTTCCTTACCTCTTCCTCATAATATTCTGACAACATTTCTAAAATAATATCAAGTACATGTTTAGCTGTTAATGTGTCTAGTTGACAAGCTAATAAGTTATCAGGTGGTTTATCCACTAGTTGAGGTACTATTTCTGGTGTTGATTTGTCAAGAGCTTCTACTATAAAGCATTCCTTATTACCTTCTAATGGATAGCCAGATTCGAAGATATTTTTCCGAACCTTCATATTTCCAAATGATAAATTCATAGCCCCAGTTCTACAGTTTATACATGCATTTGTAGTTGCTAAGAATGGTCGGCCTAGGATTACCGGTATTTGTCTAGTGGGATCATAAACAAGTTCCATATCCAAAACAACAAAGTCAACAGGGAAATATAATTTATCGATTTGGACAATGACATCATGTATTATTCCTCGTGGGTGTTTAGTGGATCTATCAACAAGTTGTAAAACAATAGTTGTTGGCAATACCCTAGTTGCTTATATACTGAATATGGTAGTAAGTTTACACTAGCCCTTAGATCGATAAGAGCTTTTTCAATTTCTTGATCTCCTATTGTACAGGAAATAGTTGGTGCTCCTGGATCTTTATATTTTAAAGGCGTATTGTTGGATAGTATAGAACTCACGGGATTGGTCAACACTATCTTCTTAGCGTTATGAGTTCTGTTTATGCATACATAAATCTTTTAAGAATTTAGCATAAGGAGGAATCTTCAAGAGAGGAAGATTAATCTTTACTTGTTGGAACGTCTCAAACATTTCTTGAATATTTTCTCCTTATTTTACGTAAGGAACAGACTCTTATAAACGCTTTGGAAACGGAGCTTTAGGTTTGTAGCTCGTTTTTCCTATTTATTTTATTGGTGCAGAATTTTGTTTTTCCATAACTGGTTATTGTTTCTTTTTAGAATCTATTTTTTTTTCTATTTCTATTTCGAGATTTATTTCTTTCTTATTAGAAGTTAATTCGTTTTCTACTCTAGGATTGGTTTTTTTATTATTTTTCTTATACGTCCTTTTCTGGAATTGTTCCTCAGTCTTATTGTCTACAACTGTACCACTTCGAAGTGTAGTTATGGTTTGAACGATTTCTATTGATGGGTCTCCTACTAGTGCTATATGTTCAATCATATGTTGCCCTTTTGGGTTTAGGAGTGGTTGACTTGGTAGTTCCTCTTCTTTTATTCTATTCATAGAATTAGCTACCTGCCCAATTTGGATCTCAAGTTTAGAGATAAATTGGGAATGGGTATGTAGGAGATGCGTAGCATTTTTGAATTATGTAGACACATAAATTTGGTGATCATTTAATCACCGTTGGATCGGTTGACTTAAGTCAATAAGTCTCGGTCAAATTCATTGACAATTACGGGTCCCACAAATGGACACATGTCAAAGTCTTAGAGAATTAAATTATATGCTTTTAATTCAAAATTAAATTTGAATTTATTCCCAAAATAATAATTAAATAAATATCTTTTATTTTAAGGGATTTTAAGCATAATTGATGAGTATTTTCCAAATTTAAGACCCAACCATTGGTGTAATGTCCGGTATTTTTGCGGGGTAATTTAAAATTTTTATTTAAACAATTAAGTGCTTATGTGATTATGTGCTTAATGTGTTTATTTGTTTTAGCATGCCTTACATGTTGTACGTGTTATAAAAATTATACATAGCATGTTGTATTTTCATTTTAAAATTAATGAAAATTATTGAAAACGATTTCGGGAAAGAAATGACCGAGGGGTAAATGAGTAATTTCACATTTTGGGCACTTAGTGGAAAGTGTAGAGATTTTGGGTAAGAATTAGGGCATGAGTGGCGTTTTGGTAATTATGGAGGATGACAAGGGGTAAAAGGGTAATAAAGAGTCTTGATGGCACTCTTGTAATTAACCCCAACTTTGGAATAATTTGGTCATTTCCACTTTCATGTGTTGTCTCATTCCTAGCACTTGATCTCATTCTCCCATCTTTGTTTTAGACCCTTGGATCATAAGGCCTTGTTTGGTTGACACTTAAATGGAATAATCCATTATTCTTGGTCTTCCACTTGACAAGACTTTTTCTCAACCATTGGATGGTTTGTTAATTCCCATCTTTATTCTAAGCCCTTGGATGATAAGGCATTGTTTGGCAAAATAATGA
The DNA here is from genome assembly GCA_963922005.1 of Cornus suecica. Taxonomy (NCBI): domain Eukaryota; kingdom Viridiplantae; phylum Streptophyta; class Magnoliopsida; order Cornales; family Cornaceae; genus Cornus; species Cornus suecica. Next base: position 18,809,212 of record OY998241.1, read on the forward strand.
ATTTTGTGATTTGTGTAATAAGTCTTCCACTTGGCAAGACTTATTCCTAGCCCTTGGATTCATTATTTTTTTTCCTAGCTTCATTTTGAACCCTTGGATTTGAGTAGGGTTAGTGTAGAATCTCTACACTTATGAGTTTCTCTCATTCACCACAAATATCTGTATCTTCTCTCACACGATTCTTTCTAAGCTCTCCTTCACTTCACTCCTTCTTTTTCAAGTTGTCAAATTCTCTCTTCCTTATGATGAGAATTTGAAGAAGGTTTGTGCATGGAAGTTGATGTTAGTGCTCCAAGCTTCATTTTGAGCGAAAGCTTGGTAAGTGATTTCTCCTCCTTTAGAATTTCTAGTTTCAAACCCTAGCTTCTATTATTGGATTCTTGTCTTCAATTTTTGATTTATGGAGTTGTCTATCTATACCTCTTGCTTAAGACTCCATTGAAGCTTAGCTATCGGTTGAATTGGGCTTATTGTTGGATTTGGAGGAGGTTGGGTTGATTCGATTCACCTTGGAGGCCTTTGCATGTTCTTGGTGTTCTTGCTTGGAATTGAGGTAGGAGAAAATGATTTGTCTTTGTCTTTGTAAGAGGGTGTGTGCGTCTAAGTGTATATATGCCGTATATATATATATATACGAGTTGGTTTTGACAACTTAGACTATGGTTTAGGCCCTTGATAATATGATTATGTGATATAAACTCATGTTGTTGTTTATTGATCATAAATGTGATATGAATTCATGTTATGGTGTATTGATCATAAATGAAATATTATGAGCATGTAGGTACTTTTGACATAATATATTGCCTAAAGAGAAAAATCATATATTATGATGGAATATGGTTGATGAAAAATCATATGTGCATATTGAGTACGTCATGTAGTATCAAATTCATGATGCTCGAATATGCGGGTGGTGTAGTGATGTGTTGGTAGTCGGGTCGGGTTTGGAACAAAGTAACAACTGGCCAGGAGGTATCACGCCTACGGAACTAAAAATCCGGCAAATGTGAGTTAGGAGTCCAGGTAGAGGCTCATTTTCTTGACTTTCGTAGTCATGGCGTACGGAGTTGCAAGTTGGGCTCTCATACAACCGTCTTCCTTGTTGAAGTGATAAAGAGAAAAATCACTTGGGAAGAGTCGGTGCGGTACTCTACATTACTTGATGAGCTTGTATCCTCAAAAGTAATTGGACAGAGTATGTATCCGTTAACCTGAGTTGGGCGTCGTGTGTCTCGTGGGGTGTATTGAGTCATGGTGCATTTAGACTATCATACATATGTGATTATGATGTTATTATGGAAGCAAGCTATAATTGTAGAAAATTGTGTGTGAGCATGTTGGGGAAACTTATTTGTGGGGTTCGAAGGGGTTCCGGATTGGTGTGAGAGCCTTGTGGAACAAAAGACTAACCTAGGAGTAGTTGCATGTACCATGGGTGGGTTGTACCACTCGGGCTACCGAGATTGAGGCGATGACGCTTCCTCTACTGGGCTAGTGAGCTCACCCCACGTCTTATATATTTTTCAGGTGATGATCCTGTTGGGAGAGTTCCGTAGTCTCTCCGAGGACGTGTGGTTCTATGTCCTCCCTTTTGTGCATGAGACGGACCATACTTATATTTTGTTGGGCATTAGGTTGATAAATATGTATTAATATGTTCTTTTTGCCCATGTAAAACCAACTTGTAAAACTACTTAATTTTAGTCTGGCTAGCATGTTAGCCGAGGTTTTATTATCGATGTATATCCCTTGGAGCACTATGCACAGGGATTATATTATTTTGGTGCACTTCAGTGCCGAAAATGTAAGACTAGTTCGTATTATGAAAACTATGTCCTATTTTGACTTGGTGTAGCGTAATCATTAAATGTATAAATTATTTTATCTTGAGTGTGATGTGAATAATAGTTATTGAATGTGGTTATTAGGTGTCCGGCCGAAAACGACATTTTTCTAGGCTTTCAAACAAACCCTTTCGTTTTGAACGGAAAAACCCGTTTTCGCCTACCCCCGTAACCCCGGTAAAGTTTATTTGTTTTTCAAAAAATGGATTTAATTAAATTCATTATCTTAGAGATTTCAAACTTTAGAAACCGGCGGTAGTTAAAAACGGAGACCTGGGGCAAGACGGAAGATTTTATGAAAACTTACAAAAAAATCATGTTTTGCTAAGTTTACATTTTTCGCGTTTCCCGAGGTCTCGAAAACTATTTTTGGGTTCCGCTAAGGAAAAACTCACTTTTTCAATATTTATGATTTTTTGGAACCGACGGTGTGAAAAACAAAGCCATATCACAAAATCTCGCGTTTTTGCATTTTTAAACTTTAAGCAAATGCTGATTTGGGCAGTGGCTAAGCTATCCCATACTTAGAAAAAATTTCAGATTTTCAACTTTGCCAAAAATCTCATCATTTTTGGCTTTGGGCATGCCAACCCGTAGCAGGCCGCGCATGGCTGCTGTGCGCGCGGTGCGTTGCACCGCGCAGGACTGCACGCGACATGGCATGCCATGGCCTGCTGCAGCGACATGAAATGTCCGATGTTCGAAAAATCGTATTTTCCTCCTTGCATGTCGGAATGGACCCCGTTTGTTTCTATGGGTTGTCCTATGTCCAAATCATCGAGATAAAATTTGAAATAACCAGTTTAACCCTAAAATGACTGTTTTACCTTTAGTGAAAGAGGGGTACTTTAACTTTAGTTTTTGGGTCGGTGTTGTCTGACACCATTTTTGAAAATTCATATCTCCTTCCTCGTGGCTTCAAATTTGGTTCTGTTTGTTTGTATTGCTTGTGCTAGGTCCAAATTTTGTAGTTGTAGCTGGGAATTATTAATTTACCCCTGATTTGACCATTTTACCCTTGGGTGAACATGGTGGGTCGGAATGATTCGTTCAAGGTACCGAGTGTTTCGGTTTACGTCCTTTTCGATCCCGTGTGATCTCTTTAGACGTCTTTGAGAGGTTTTATGTCTATTTTACCCTTTCATGGGTATTTTATGACTTAAATGGATTTTTTTTCATTTTTATTTCTTCCGCATTTACTCCCTTAGTTCTTAGGCTTGGGTTTTGGAGTCCTAGGAAATTAGGGGCGTGACATTTGGCCTATAAATACAAGGACACCCAACACATTTTAGGAGAACAAAAGAGAAGAAGAAGAAGAAGACTGCAAAAAAGCTCTGCCAACTCTAACTTAACAAAACCTCTGAAATTTTTGAAGACGAAGAACAACAAACATGTTATACCTGTGTCGTTCTTCTTCAAAGACCTTGAACAAATCAAGACCTCTTCAATCCCAAAGAACACAAACAACAATTAAGTAACGGTTCAAGATCAAGCTTTCAAAGCCCTTGCACCGGAATTTTAGGAGATTTAATCAGAGGAAGACTCTTATTTATTTAAAAATCGACCACAGAGAATTGTATCGCTAATTTTTATCATTTATTATTAATAAAATTATTTTTTTCTCCTATTTTGTTTCCTAGATTTTCGGAGACGAAATTTGTATTTACAAATTTCTGGCACGCCCAGAGAAGATCTTGATTGTGATCTTGTGCCAGAAATTTGTAAACACAAATTTCATCTCCAAAAATCTAGGAGACAAAATAGGAGTAAACAAATAATTTTATTAATAATAAATGATAAAAATGAGCGGTACAATTCTCTGTGGTCGATTTTTAAATAAATAAGAGTCTTCCTCTGATTAAATCTCCTAAAATTCTGGTGCAAGGGCTTTGAAAGCTTGATCTTGAACCGTTACTTGATTGTTGTTTGTGTTCTTTGAGATTGAAGAGATCTTGATTTGTTGAAGGTCTTTGAAGAAGAACGGCACAGGTGTGGCGTGCTTGTTGTTCTTCGTCTTCAAGAATTTAAGAGGTTTTGTTCTCCTTCTCTTTTTTTCCCCTAAAATATGTTGGGTGACCTTGTATTTATAGGCCAAAGGTTGGGTTTTAAATTTGGAAAGTACCCACCAATTATGCTTAAAATTCCTTAAAATAAAAGATATTTATTTCTTTATTATTTTGGGAATAAATTCAAATTTAATTTTGAATTAAAAACATATAATTTAATTCTCCAAGACTTTAACATGTGTCCATTTGTGAGACCCGTAATTGCCAATGAATTTGACCGAGACTTATTGACTTAAGTCAACCGATCCAACGGTGATTAAATGATCAACAAATTTATGTGTCTACAAACTCGTTTAGCACACTATTGAGTTCTTGTTCAAAATCAAGTGTTCTCATAGGTTGTGTATTGTTTGGGTTTCTAAAATGTGGCTGATTATTGTTTTGATTGAATGGACGAAATTGATTTGGTTGTTGATTAGGATTTTAATTAAATGATCGGAATTGGTCGGTCTGTTGGTTAGGGTTTTGATTAAAGGTGTTATTCTGAGTTTTTTTATGAGAAATTATGATAATTTCTCCAATCGGGGTTGTTTATATTTGAAAATGGGTCATTATTCGGATTGGTAAAGGTGGCATTAACATCCTCAGTGATATACTCTGATTCTGGTTGAGTATAAGGAAAGTTGTTGGCATAGTGCGAAGGATTAACACATATTGAACAGACTTCTCGAGGTGTGGGGTTTATATAAGTGGTTCTCATTAGTTGATCAAACTTTTTATTTAGCTCATCCATTTTTTATGTTACTTCATATATTTGACTCGCTTCGAATGCACTATCGGTTCTTTTAGGATTAAAAATGATAGTTCATGGAGCTCTAATATCAAATATATTTTGTAGTGAATCTTTACTAAGACTCTTAAAAAGATTCCATAGGAAGTGTACGGTTTTTTGTGTAAATGTTCATCCACAGGCTGCATCAACTGTATTTTGGTGGCCCTCTCCTAGTCCTACATAGAAACTACGGACTAATTCGTGATTAGGGAATCCATGATGAGGGAATTTTCATAAAATTTTGTTAAATCGTTCCCAAGTTTCATAGAATTCTCACCAGGTATTTATAAGTGTAATCGTACACCTTCATGAAATAAAATGATTATTTAGATAATTTAGTTAGTTAGCTTTGAGTTATTGTACTAAAACCACAATTATCACGAATTTTGAAATTTTTTTGTTGAATTGATTGCTAAGGGACTAGCAATGTTTAAGCTTGGGGGCTTGATAGGAGCCAAATATCATACATTTAAGGCTCCTAATTATACTTTGTTTTGTTCATATTTATCATTATATTGGTGCTTTTATATGGTTTTCGTGTTTTAAGACGTTTCAAACCATATTATGTAAAACAAGTTTAATTCGGTGAAATAACTGAATTTGTGACTCAAGATTATTCGAAAACTGAAACTATGGATAAAAGACCTATGAAGGACCAAAAATAAGTCAAGGATGCGAAAAAAGTGAAGAGAAATGAATCCGAGAAGAGAAACGGAGCAAAAAAGAAGAAACATGAAAATACAAGGTGAAGAACTACCGAGTACTCGGTAATACAAAACTGAGAAATATTCCAGAGACTTACCAGCGTTCTTGTGCAATTGTACAGCCACCGAGTACTCGGCGGAATTCTCACCGAGTACTCGATGAGACCAAAAACGACCAGTACACATCAGCAACTTGTATATAAAACAGTGGGACCCATTTCGGCCATAATCAATATGGGATGATCTCTAGGTTATATTGGACACTATATTGATCATATTTGATGAGATTTAACATCATTCTTCAAGGAATATCATGATACACATTCCTGACTTAACCGTGAAGCAATCAGATTACCAAACAAAGACGTCTCTTTTTCTATAAAAGAGAGGGGTCTCCCTTAAAGTTGTGTGTGTTATATTGGAGTCTTAATACGTGGCTATGGGAGATTTGTGCAAGAAGAATAACCATGGCGGGCGCGTCTACATAAATAATGCAGACTGTCACGACCTTGAACAACTAAATCGGTATATAGGATTTTGTAATGTAGACTCTTCCTTATTTTGATTGTATTAGGGGAAACTAAAGGACACATATGTGATGATTTTGTAAATGAGTGATTACGTTTGATTTTATATAAGATTCTACGTTTATTCTATGTTTTGTCTTAGCTTGAATGAATGTTTTATCTTACTCAATCATGGTTATTCAATATGGGCTAGAACTCGGACGCTTAACTCATGATTTTCTACACAATAGTGGTAATTAACATGCAATCTTGATTTAGACAAACCATACCTAGAAAAGATAACGAGTGACATGCTTTTAATTTATGTTAGTAGGTGTAGTTTAAAGTAGATGCATGTACTAGTTATGCTTGTTCAATGATGGATTAATTATTCCTTTTTTGGGATTAGGGTTTGTTAATGTTTGCAACCCTATATCTGATTCACATATGATGAACCACCCTTTACAATTAAATGATTAGGATGATATATTATGCGATTAGTGGTAGAGTTAGAAATACCCTAAATCTTCATCTCCATTGTTTTCAAACACCAAATCCAAAATCTATCTTTACATTTATGTTATTTTATTTCTTGTCAAATTAGTTATAGAAAACCAAACAAACAAATTATCTTTCATAATTTAGTTACAATAATTATAAAGAAGTTGTGAATTCAATAGTCTCTGTGGATACGATATACCCTATCTCATCTATACTATACTATAATTGATTCGTGTACTTGCGATATGGAAACTAGGTCAACTTTAAGGGCTTATTTGCACACACCCTTATTATTATTATTATTTAGGTAAAATTATACAAACTACCCCTAAACTATGACATAATTGCACGCGATACCCCTAACATTTCAATAATATCATAAACTACCCTTAAAACCAACTTCGGTGTAACACATAACCCATTCCGTTAAAAGTTAACGACGGAAAATTTTCTTTTTGGTCAATAAAGCTTATTTTTGGAGTGAACTTCCAATTTTGCCCTTATATATGCATGTTCCAATTTAACCCATACTTTTACATACAAAATTATTTAAATACCCTAACTTTTTTTACCAAATTGCCCTCACAATTTCATTTAAAAAAATATATAAATTGAAATTGTTTGTTCCAAAAAGCACAAACATCAATGTTTTAGCAAATTCCATTAACATCAATATTAGTTTAAACCCCATAAGCTTAAATAAAAATATTCTATAAATTATATTTTTCGTAACAAGTATAAATTTCAAAATATATATATTTTGGAAAATATAATTTATTCCGAAAAATAAATTTTTTATGAAATATATATATTATGTTCTAAAATATAAATTATTTTTGCGAAAAAGTTTATATTATGTTCCAAAATATGAATTTTTTTTTAAGAATTAATTTTTTGCAAAAATCATATATTTATGTTCATAAATATGATTTTTTTTCCAAAAAATAATTTGTTTGCGAAAAATATATATTATGTTCCAAAATATGATTTTTTTCTGAAAAATATTTTTTTGCAAAAAAGTATTTATTATATTCCAAAATATGAATTTTTTCCGAAAAATATATACTATGTTCCAGAATATGATCTTTTCCGAAAAATAATTTTTTGCTAAAAATATATACTATTATATTTCAAAATATGATTTTTTCCGAAATAATTCATATTTTGGAAAATAATATACTCCCTCCGAAAAATAATTTTTTTATGAAAAATATATATATATTTTTAAATTTATAATTTTTGCGAAAAATATAATTGATTTTCGAAAAAGAATATTTTTATTGGGTTGATTTCACTAAACCCCCTTATACTATTGAGGATAGTTTAGGCATTTTGACTTAAAATATGAGGTGAGGGGGCATAATGATGAAATTGAATAGTATAGGGGACAAAGTGGACACAGTGGGGGTTAATTGATTAAACTGGATAATATAGGGGGTTTCTTGAAATTAACCCTAAAATATAATATAAACCAAGGGCTTTTAAGTAAATTCACGCACAAATCTGACACAAATCTGACGGAGGCTCTGCTCCGTGTTCTAAGGGGTAGTAACTAATATTATTCAAACGTTAGGGGTATTCTTTGTAATTAGGTCAAAGTTCAGGGGAGGTTTGTGTAATTTTCCCTATTATTTATTACTCAAGCTTAGTAGGTTAAACCAATCGAGGTTTGGTCGACCGATCAATAACATATTAACTATAACAGGTTTAATTTCATATTGATCCGCTCCTGCTGGTATTGCGATTTCTAATGGGGAAATATATTTTTGTGGAGTATAGAAATCTTTAAAGACAACAGGCGGAGCTATTACTGCATTATCACCCACGTTTATACTATTTAAATTATTTATATTCTTTCTTTTATTTATTTAGTACATTCGATCTATTTCAGGATCAAATGCTTCAAGAGGACTATTAAATCGTTAAATAATGATATTCAATAAAGCAATAGACTACAATGCAGCAAATATATATTTAAATAAATATTTATTATCAATTATTTATTTTAATTTATTTTAAATATTTATATATATTATATTATTTTTTTATATATATAATGTTTTCTTTTAAGAATAAGATATGCAAATCTGAATATAATTTTTTTTTAAGAAAGATTATATTTTTTTTTCAGATACTGTTGTAATGTGATTTAATTGTATCTTTTTTGTCTATATTTGTTTTGGTACGAACAGACGCTATTCCGGTCGATCACAAAATAGTCTGAATATTTTGATCGATCAAAGAACTTACCGAACAATCAGTGAATTTACCGATCAATTGCTGATACTACCGTTCGATCGAAACTAGAGTTTGTGAACTTTTTTTGGAAAATTTGCAGTTTCGAAAAGAGTGATTTCTGACCTGCAAATAAAAATAAGAAATGCGAAAAAATAAACTAAAATTAGTACAATAATTCAATAAACTTAAATACAATAATCTGAAATATTCATTTGATCCCCAACAACGGCGCAAAAAACTTGTGATCGGTTATAGTCGTATGAAAATAAAAGTGTTTAAAATAGAGAATTAACACGATCTAATTTTACCTCTCAGTTGCAAGTACGCGAGTAATATATAGTATAGTTGGGTAGAGAGGGTATCGAACCACAGAGATCAGAGTCGTATTTCCAATAATTGTAAAGCAGAAATTGAATTATGTTGGTAACGTTGTTTTGATTGGTTGGTTTTATAAACTAATAAACATAAAATAAATAAACAGATATAATTTTTTATGTTTTAAATCAAGATAAACAAGTCTAGGATTTTGCTCCAACTACACCACTAGTCTCATAATATAGTCATTTAATCTTATTATTGCAAGAGGGAGATACAACTTATACGAATAAGATTGGTAATGCTATAAGAAGTTGCCTAATTCCAAAAGAGATGCAATCAAGTCTCAGGGAAGGGGATTCTTTGAGCCGAGGAGTAGGAGTTACCGAACCTCGTAAAAATCACGGTGTCAATATCTCTATCTCTATCTCCTTACTTTATATTCATGCATGCTTAATTTATATTGTGGTTAATAGCTTGTTGAAATTAAGTTAAATTATTCATTATATGTTTACCTTGTAAATTAATATAGAATCTTTTTGCATGTTCTAGTAAGAATTAAAAGGAGCTAGAAAATTATTTTTAAACCCTATTCACCCCCCTCTAGGATAAATTAGTGATTAACAATTGGTATCAGAGCCTAATCTCTACTTGTTTTAGACTTAACCGTCTTAGAGAACGATCATGGCCTCAAACTTAGTCACTCATGTAGAAGCACAATCAAACAATAGGCCCCCATGGTTTAATGGCTCAAACTATAGTTATTGGAAGACTAGAATGATAGACTTTCTTCAAGCTATTGATTATCAAATTTGGCTAGTTATTATCGATGGACCTTTTACTATTACCAAAGTGGTTGATGGAAAAACTATTCCCAAATTGCCCAACGAATGGGATAATGATAAGCGTAGACTTATGTCATTTAATGCCAAAGTTAAGGTTAATCTAAATTGTGCCTTAAGTCCAAATGAATTTAATCGCGTCTTTACTTGCTCCACGACCAAAGAAATGTGGGATAAACTTGAAGTTACTTATGAAGGAACCACTCAAGTTAGAGAATCTAAAATTGATATACTTATGCATGAATATGAATTATTTGCCATGAAAGAAGATGAAAATATCAATTCTATGATGTCTCATTTTACTAATATTTTGAATGGACTAAAACATGTTGGTAGAATTGTTCCTAGATCCGATGCGGCACGCAAAGTCCTTTGAAGCCTTCCGGTCAAATGGGATGCGAAGGTGACGGCTATTAAAGAAGCACATGATCTTAGCACTATGAGTCTCGATGAGATTTTTGGGTCACTCCTTCATGGGAAATTACCTTAAATTCGCGTGAATAAGACGCCAAGCCTAGGAAAGGTATAGCCTTGCAAGCTTCAACTAAAAGTGCAGCAAATGAGAAAATCGAAGAAGAGGTTGATGAAGACATTGCCTTGATAACTCAACAATTCAAGAGATTTCTTCAACGAAAGAAGGCTAAAGGTCGAAGGTTCTTAAAGAGCAACGAACCAAGAGGAGAGACAAGCAAGAAGGAGTCCATTACTTGCTTCAATTGTGGAAAACCGGGGCACTATAGAAATGAGTGTTTCAAGCCCAAAAAGGAGAACGAGAAAAGGTCAAACAAAATGGCCATGAATGCAACATGGGATGACTATGACTCTTGTGATTCGGATGAGGAAGAAAATGGTGAGGAAATTACAAATCTTTGCCTCATGGCAAATAAAGATGAGGTACATTTAAATTTACATGCATTAGATAATTCCATTTTATCATATGATGAGCTTTTATTTTCTCATAATGAATTACAAGATGCATTTGAAAATTTGTATGATGAGTTTGAAAAACTAGCTAAGAAACATAGTTTGCTCAAGAAATCTAAATCTTCATGTAATTCTACTTGCCTCACCATAGTTGATGTAAATGCAATAAATGACAAAAGTATGAAGATAGACGAGGAAAATATTTTGTTGAAAAAGACTATTGATGATCAAATAAACATCTTAGCAAAATTCACAAAAGGGAAAGAAAACTTGAGCATCATGCTAGGAAGACAAAGAAACTCTTTTGACAAATGCAGCTTAGGATATGATGCATTAAAAAAAGATGCACTTTTATTGAAGAAAAGAAAATCATTAAAGCATACTTTTTCAAAACAATCTTCCATCTCAACTTCAATTGATCACAATCATGTTTCATGCTACTATTGCAAGAAAAGAGGTTACAAAGCAAATACATGTTTTCTAAGAAAGAAGAAGAAAATTATCTCAAAAATGTTTTGGGTTCGAAAAGGAACCATTGCTTCTCTACGTGCAAAAGAAAATGTGGTAACTAAATCATTTTGGGTTCCTAAAGGAACTATTGCATTTCTTTCTAACCATAATGGACCCAAAATAGATTGGGTACCAATAAACGTCACGTAACGTTGTGTTGTAGGTATGTTTGAAGTCCGCCTCAAAAGAAAGATGGTTCCTTGATAGCGAATGTTCAAGGCACATGACGGGGGACAAATCGAAATTCATATCCCTAAAATCTTATGAAGGAGGAAACGTTACTTTTAGAGACAACTCACAAGGCAATATTGTTGGAATTGGATCCATTGGTATATCTTCTTCTCTAGCTATAGATAACGTACTTTTGGTTGATGGTTTGAAGCGTAACTTATTTAGCATTAGCCAACTTTGTGACAAAGGTTATGATGTTATCTTTAGGTCAAATGCATGCATAGTTGAGAAATATGGAAAACAATTGTTCAATGCAAAGAGAAACGGAAATTTATATACTATGTTGCTATGTGAATTAAATGATCAAGATGTTAAGTGTTTTGTCTCATCGAGTGAAAATAGTTGGTTATGGCATAGAAGCTTATGACATGCTAGTATGGACCTTATTCAACGTTTGTCGAAAAATGAATTAGTCAAAGGCCTCCTGAAGACTAATTTTTCAAAAGATAAAATATGTAGTGCATGTCAAATAAGTAAGCAAGTGAAATCTTCTTTCAAGAGAAAGAAAGATATCACCACTTCTAGACCTTTAGAGTTACTTCATATGGACCTCTTTGGTCCGGAGAGAACGACTAGCTTAGCCGGGAAACTCTATGTACTTGTTATAGTAGATGAATACTCTATATTTACTTGGGTTCACTTTCTTCCTCATAAAAATGAAACTCACTCCATTCTTGATAAATTTTATAGAGTCATTCAAAATGAAAAAGATTTTATAATCAAGAAAATTAGAAGTGATAGGGGTAGAGAATTTGACAATCAAGATCTAGAGAAATTATGTGATGAATTTGGTGTATCTCATGATCTCTCAGCTCCAAGATCTCCTCAACAAAATGGGGTAGTTGAAATGAAGAATAGATTTTTACAAGAAATGGCTAGAACTATGTTAAATGAACACAACCTTCCCCGAAATCTTTGGGCGGAAGCGGTAAACACCGTTTGTCATGTCATAAATAGAGCTATCATCCGAATGAAATTGGGTAAGACTCCGTATGAGTTGTGGAATGGTCGGAAACCCAATATTGGGTATTTCAAAGTATTTGGTTGTAAATGTTTGGTTTTAAATGATAAAGATAACTTGGAAAAATTTGACTCCAAATCGGATGAAACAATTTTCTTAGGTTATTCCTCAACAAGTAGAGCCTTTAAAGTTTTTAACAAAAGGACTTTAACCATGATAGAGTCTATCCATGTTGTTTTTGATGAATCACTACCTTTATCCTCACCTAAAGTTGACCTAGATGATGATGAAGTTGTAGGGATTGAGGATAGTTTCAATAATCTCAATATCTCCAACTCATCAAGTAGGCAAATAGATAAGAGTAAAGTTGGAAATCAATCTAATGATGACTTGACTTGCTCCATTCCTAAATCTTGGAGGATTGTGCACAACCATCCTCTTGACCAAGTCATAGGCAACCCTTCACAAGGTGTTAGCACAAGATCTCAACTTAGAGACTTATGCAACCACATGGCTTTTGTGTCAAATATTGAACCCAAGAACTTCCACGAAGCTCAATGTGATGACTTGGATCATGGCTATGCAAGAGGAACTAAATCAATTTGAACGCAATCAAGTTTGGAATTTAGTCCCTCAACCCAAACATTAAACTATAATAGGCACTAAATGGGTTTTTCGAAATAAAAAGGATGAAAATGGAGTGATTATTCGAAATAAAGCAAGATTGGTAGCTCAAGGTTACAATCAAGAGGAAGGCTTTGACTATGATGAAACCTTTGCACCCGTAGCTAGATTAGAAGCAATTAGAATGCTTCTTGCATTTGCATCATCTAGAAATTTCATTATTTATCAAATGGATGTCAAAAGTGCTTTTCTAAATGGAACTATAGATGAAGAAGTGTTTGTAAAGCAACCACCCGGCTTTGAAAATGAACTTTTTCAAAATTATCTAAAGCCTTGTACGGGTTAAAGCAAGCTCCTAGAGCTTGGTATGAACAACTTAGTGACTTTTTACTTCAAAAAGGGTTTTCTAAAGGCAAAGTTGACAACACTCTCTTTACAAAAACTATCAAGAATGATTTGTTGATTATCCAAATATATGTTGACGACATTATATTCGGATCCACAAATACTTCTCTTTGCAAAGATTTCGCATCTAGTATGCAAAACGAATTTGAAATGAGTATGATGGGTGAGTTGAATTTCTTCTTAGGGTTGCAAATCAAGCAAAGCTTGGATGACTTATTTGTTAGCTAATCTAAGTACACTAAAGATTTGGTAAAGTGATTTGGCATGAAGGGAACCAAACATGCCATTACTCCTATGAGTACCTCTATTAAACTCGACAAAGATGAAAATGGAAAATGCGTTGATATTACTCAATATAGAGGCATGATAGGAAGTTTACTCTATTTAACTGCTAATAGACCGGATATCATGTTTAGTGTATGCTTATGTGCTCGTTTTCAATCTTGTCCTAAAGAATCTCACTTATTAGCTGTAAAATGTATTTTTCGCTATCTTAGTGGGACGATTAACTTAGGACTATGGTATCCATGTGACACTACACTTGATCTCACTAGTTATTCGGATGCCGATTTTGCGGGTTGTAGAGTGGATAGGAAAAGCACAAGTGGTACATGTCATTTTCTAGGTCACTCTCTTGTTTCATGGTCATGTAAAAAGCAAAATTTGGTTACCTTGACTACGGCTGAAGCCGATTATGTAGCAGCCGGTAGTTGTTGCGCTCAAACTATTTATATTAAGTAACAATTACTTGATTTTGGACTTGTTTTTAATCTCGTACCTATTAAATGTGATAACACTAGTGCTATTTGTATCTCAAAGAATCCTACTCAACACTCTCGCACAAAGCACATAGAGATTAGGCATCATTTTCTACGGGATCACGTAGCCAAATGTGACATTGAATTGATTTTTATTGACACTAAAAATCAACTAGCGGATATTTTTACTAAACCCCTCTCGGACGAACTGTTTTCAAAAATTCGTAAGGAATTAGGAATGGCCATGGATTTTGAAATAATCAGTTAAATTTTCATAAAATCTCGTCCACGATCTTGGATTTCAAATTTAAAATATTTTTCGAAATTATTTTTTGAGGGCCAGTCGACTGCCTCGTATACGGCCAGTCGACTGGATCAACCAGTGAGTTTTTCTGATTTTATTCATCTTCAGCCAATCGACTGCCTCCTTCGGCCAGTCGACTAGGTCCGTATGGCCAGTCGACTACCTCTGCGCGAACCCATTTTTTATTTCTTATTTCTCTTCGTCTTCTCTCCACGATCTTTCCCATTTCTTCCTTCCTTCACGCCATTTACTCATCTTTAAACCACTTCCCTACTACACCACGATCCTCTCCTCCATTATCACCTCTCCTCTTCATATATAGTCATATATATCCATATATATATACATATATACATATCCAATTTTTTTCAGTTTCTCTTTTCTCTCTCAGATTTCACACTTTCTTTTTGTTTTATTTTCAAAATGCTTTCAATCATCTTGGTTCCCATCTCTCTCATGGCTCCCAATGTTGTGCACATCAAGAAATGTGCCCGTAGGGGTGGAAGCTCTTCGACTGCACCTCATCCACCTTCATCCCCTGTTCGTGAGGACATCGATTCTGAGCAGGAATCTGTACCTATGTCTCTTTCTGCTCTTCTTGGTGATGAAGAGAGTGTTCGTCTTTTCAAAACTCAATTCATTCATCGAAACTTTCCTCGGAGTCGCATTGTGACTCAACCCTTGTGCGAAGAGATTTGCGTTAATACGTTCAATCTATTTCAAAATATGGGTTGGGATTTCTTCGTTTCACTTGATGTTATCTCTTTTCCACGAGCCGTCAAAGCTTTCTACACCAATCTGCATAATCCGTCTCAACCAAGTCCACCCGCCACCTGTCTTAGCTCCGATGTTGGGGGCGAATTTGTTGAGTTCACTGAAACAATAATTAATATTGTTTTTCGGCTACCTCCTGGTGGTATCTCTTACTACTGCCCACCTATTTGGTACTCTTCGAGTGATTTCGACCCTCTCAAATCAGTTCGGGCCATTTTGGTCAATAAAGCCACCACCGCCACTACTGAGTTTCCTTCTTCCTCGCTTACTCCCGAGGCTCGACTTGTGCACAATATTATCACGTATTCCATTTTGCCCAAGTCCGGAAGTCGGATTCTTGTGTCGATTATGGAAGCTTTTCTTGTCTATTGTGTCATGACCGGTCGAAGGGTCAATCTTGTTTTTCTCTTCATTTCGGCAATCCTCGAGTGCCACAAGAAGAAAGGCGCACTTATTTTTCCTACCCACATATCGTATCTTCTTGGTCTGGAAGGTGTGCGACTTGGTGACGAGCCTACGGAACACAATCTTTTTTTTCTGGACCGCACCCATCTTAAGCATATGCACATTGATAAAAATGCCGATAGAGTGTTGGTCTCTCTTCTGGCTGCTTCCCCTGCGGACCAAGCCGGTCCTTCTGCTCCTCGTCTCGACGCTCCTCCTCCCGAGGCACCTCGTCTAGAAGCTCCATCTTCTTCTTTTCCGTCTCTTGGTAGCGATTTCGATATTCCAGATTTTGGGTTCGGGGGAAATCCGGAAACTGTTACCCAAATCTTGGAAATCGTGAAGCGCAATGAGGAGGCCCAGAAGAAGATGGCCGAGGACATGAAGCATCTTGAGGACAAGATCGACAACATCACCACTGCCTTGGACGCATTTCGCCGTAACCCTCCGCCTTTTTGATGTCGTCAAAGGGGGAGAATGTTTTAGGTTTGGTAGGTAGGTGTTTGACCATAGGTCCATTTTGTGTAGCATAGGACGTTACCTATGTTTCTTGTTTATGCTATCTTTCATTTTATATCTATGCTTTATCATTTTGTATTGTGTAGTAGTAAAACAACATGTACCGAACTCGCATTTATTAATTGAAATATGTTGTCTATATTATCTTTCAATACATTACGTAAATGAGTATCAAATTGCAAAATTTATTTCCTAAGGGGGAGCATGCAAATAAAAATGAAAGATGCACACATTGAGGGGGAGTATCACTTGATACTTCACCATTTATGCTCAAACACGAAATATTTTGTCAACATCAAAAGGGGGGAGATTGTTGGCTTTGAAATTCTATTTCAAACAATAAATCTTATTTTGATATTAACAAAACATTCAAAACCGTGTTTGGTACTAATATGACTTTGAGCTAAGTGTTTCAGCAAATACAGGTAAATGATTCGGAAAGATCATAAAAGCGACAAGCGATAAAAAAACTCAAGCGCAAACTCGAAGAAGGACAAAAAGAACAAAAGCTGGACTTAAGACCTGGGGTAGATAGGTCAGGGTGAGAATATTGTAACAAGGTATCTTATACGTTGATTGGTCTTATAAGCTCAAGTAATTAATCAAACGAATTCAAACGGATCAAAAACGGACCTTGGAAATATTTCTTGGAGTCACCTAGTCGACTGGCCATGAAATGGCAGCCGACTGACTGTGACCCAGTCGACTGGCCAATAAGGACCCAGCCGACTGGATGAACCAGTGAGCTATAAACGTTTTGAATGCATGAGGCAGTCGACTGGCCTGTCCAAGGAAGTCGACTGACTGTGCCCAGTCGACTTGCAGTTAAGGACCCAGCCGACTGACTGAACCAGAGAGTTTTGAACATTTTTTATTGCCTGAGGCAGTCAACTGGCCTATCCAAGGCAGTCGACTGACTCTTGAGGAAGTCGACTGGCCTTCTTGAGGCAGTCGACTGACCCTAGCCATTGGGAAAAATATTTTAAATCTAAGCATGGAGGCAGTCGACTGGGTGCTTCAGGATTTTAAGAAAAAGTAGTTCTAAACAATATTTTATCCCCAAAACAAATTATTTTGCTTGCTGATATTCAAGTCCTACTCTCCATATTGTCTAAGGTGAGATACACTCTCCAAACCCTAGTGTTACACTATATAAAGAAAGAGATATGGATTGAAACGTCAAGATTCTTGTGTGAGAAATTTCCAAATATTATTCATCTCTTATTTACTCTCAAGTATCTTCTGAAAAATATTTTGATAGCAAGAAAGATCTAAATCTCGTTTTTCACTCCTATCATTTCGAAGATTTAAAGTCAAGCTTTGTGCTTATTCTCTTATTGAAAATACATTGTGAGAATATATATATCTTGAGTTCTTGAAATATCACCTAAAAACACTTGAGCTTATATTGATCTATCTTCCATAAAAACCTTAGGGTTTTGAGTGTTTTTGTTTCTTGAGTGATATATTTATTGCATACACAAATTTGTGATCTTGGGTGAGTGAAGCCCATTGTATCAAGGGAGGATTGTTCTCTTGATTGTGTGAAGAACTAGTTAGCTCTTTTGTAAAGGTTTTGTTATTCCACCTATTGAAGGAAGAGCCATAGTGTGAGGATTGGGAAAGTCTCAAGGAAGGGGATTCTTTGAGCCGAGGAGTAGGAGTTACCGAACCTCGTAAAAATCACGGTGTCAATATCTCTATTCTATCTCCTTACTTTATGTTCATGCATGCTTAATTTATATTGTGGTAAATAGCTTGTTGAAATTAAGTTAAATTATTCATTGTATGTTTACCTTGTAAATTAATATAGAATATTTTTGCATGTTCTAGTAAGAATTAAAAGGAGCAAGAAAATTATTTTTAAACCCTATTCACCCCCCTTAGGGTAAATTAGTGACTAACAGGTCGAATCTTGGAGAGTACCTGAACACTACTCTCATGACAACCACATAAGAGTCAAGGAACCAAAGCAAGGGAAAAGAAGTCCCAATACTAAACCAATAGAGAACTGAGACAACAACGTCAAGGTTAAGAACACCACAAGTGTTGAGTGAAAACACCCGAACAAGGAAACCAAAGCAAGGGAAAAGAAGTCCCAATACTAAACCAACAGATAACCGAGACAACAACATCAAGGTTAAGAACACCCGAATTGTTTAGTGAAAACACCCGAACAAGGAAACCAAAAGCGAATGGACGAGAGTGGAAGTTATAAAAATATGAATCCCAGGGATTTAATAGTTTTTAAGAAAAAAGTTTTAAAACTCGAACCAATCCATTCGGCATCCATGCCCCTAACGTAAGAAAACTCAAATCACCTAGGTGGTGACTTCAACAACCAAGAAGAAGTGAAAGGCAACACTATATGTGTTCACCGAACAACATCAAGACTCATACCCGAGACTTAGAAATGATTTGAAGCAAAGGTGAAACAAGAAACCACCTTTCAGCACTCTACAGGGCAAGATCTTGAGAAAAAAAGTCTCGAAATCTCAGAATCTAAAAGAAATGAATAAAATAGTTTTCCTTTCAGAAACCACACAGTAAAAAACCGCACAGTAAAAATGACCGTCTTGCCCCCGGTCTCGGTCGTTTGCTTGTCCTGGCTACGGGAGTAGGCGAAAACGGGTTTTTTCTTTTAAATACAATGAGTTTGTTTTCAAAACCTGAAAAACTCCGTTTCGGACAGCCAGCCAGATAAGAGTGACTACAACTCCAAGGATTTCTATAATGTCCAAGAGGACAATGAAGGAAGAACAATACGTTGGACTCACGGAACACAACCGTCCGTTTTCAAATCCACAAAATCAAATGACGCCACGAGGAAGAGGTTCAGCACCACGCCGTAATCGACGACTCAAGGAGTGACATACAAGTCAACAATCACATACCAGAGTACAAAATACAGTACAAGGAATGCTTTGGAGAATGAACTAAGCACTAGAACCAAGACTATCAAGCTACAGTACCTCGAGTACTTAATAAAATCACTTAAACCCCTTAATATCATAAAAAGGGAAAACTAGTGGCCAATATCACGGAACTAACTAGTTTCAATCAATACCTCTTCCAATTCATTATAACCTCAATTTCACATTTGATTCTAACTCTCTAGATTACTAACAAAATCAAGAGATCATTGTCATTCAACCAGACAGGTTTAATCACAACCTCGTCTAACCGCACTCAAAACCTCAATAAATGATATATCCCTCTAAGTGGGAAAGAAACATCAAGGGTCAGTAATATGCAACCAACCAAAACCACAAGACTATAACCCGCCTTTTCAAGGCCTCAACTCACCGTTGATGCTACACAATCAACTAGGTTTATAATCTCGTCACCCTCCTTCTCTAAGGCATCAACTCAACATCGACTCTATAGTCCATCACTAACCTCAACTATCTACCGAGGTCACTACGCCAATATACTTAACCTTCCCCAATGGTACAAAAGTATATAATCGCAAGTATAAAAGTATACATTTCATTATACTTTATTAATTACCGCATGTAATCATTTTATTTCACATAAATCACTATCAGTTGAGCATTTTATAAAGATACGAATTTATTTGCAATATTCATACCTAACATGCTCCAAAATCCACAGGTAATAATAACACATAATAAACATGCTCTAACATCATATGTAATAATATCACATATACATGTCAAATGAAATCACATAAATGCTACGTAAATACAATGTGACTTATACACCTTATGACACAGACCTCATGAAACATATTTTGCCTAAAACAGGTTAACGAATACGCACTCTACCCATACTATGAGCAAACAGAGTACCGCACCGATCCTTCCCAAGTTATTTTGACACTTCTCACTTTCAACAAGGAAGGCGGTTTGCACAAGACAACTCGTGACAAAAGATCTGAATAACGTATGAACGAGACGATCCGCGACTTTGAGAATGAGACGACTCACCTTATACCCCATTCCTGGACTCATTATTTTCGTAGGTTGGGAACACCCCATAGCTAGTTGTTGCAACGATTCAATACAAAGACACCCCCACATGATTACATAACCCGCATATACCAACACCATGATTTGACACTACACAATATTCTCAATATGCATTCAGGGTCTCAATAACAATCATGCCTCAACATAAATATGTAATGCATCATATTTATGAAAATATCCACATGTTACCACATGAATCTCATAATCTCTTTAACATGCTTTTAAAACACTAAAGAAATAAACCACGACAAACAATTATATCACATAATCATGCTTGCAATTCGTCAATTTATACTTCAATTCACAAGTATACAAGTTCATTCATTTAAACATGCTTTTAATTCCCTTAAAGCAATAATCCACGTATTATAAAGGGAACCTAGCATAACGTCTAAGTTTTCACGTCCCTCACGTTCATACATCCCCTAACACAGTAAAAAGGGAACTAATATAGCGTTTTAAGTCCACGTCTAACTCTTACAAATTTTACTAACCCATTTAATCCTCAAGTGGTTACTAAGCCACCTATTCTTATTCAATTCAAATAGGAATTTATTTAGTTTGGCAGAAAAATAATTTAATTAATTTATCAAATTAATTTCTAAGTCCTGCCTCGATTTTAATTCAATTATAGATATTTAAATTAATAATTTAATATATCTATATCAAAATAAATACGGGTTTGCACACCCAAACTACGTCAACAATACGGAAGTGAGAATAAAATTTTCCACCTTAATATATGCTTACAGAACAGTTCGAAATGACCCACCGTGAACAGTATCGGCGCCCATATGTGGAGCCCGTCGACCAAAGTCACCCGAATAATATTTTGAATATACCAAAACATCCGTCTCGATAACCTATACGATATATACGAAGCCCATTAGCAATAAGTTTATCAATTTGGGCAAATCTAAAATAATCCAAACAAAAATTCTAACCTATAAATACGATTTCCCAATAAACCGCTCAACGAAAAATTACGAAATTTTAGTATGACGTACCTAGCATCAATATGAAACTACCCTCCGAAAATCGCAACTATCCGACATTGGGAAGCCGACCAAATCGCCGGCCGAAGTCTAGCTGAACTCATCCCTATCGCTCGACAACGTTCGCCTTTGTCAGCGCAAACCAACGCCACCACCAGCCGTCGACGACTCCTGCAAGACACCACCATACCATCGCCGACCCTCGCCACCCCTGCTCCAGCTGTCGTCGCCATCCTTGCTCCACCAGTCGTGAGTTGCGACTTTCTTATGCGCGACCCTCACTCCCGACTTTCTCTCTCCCCCTCCATTTCTGGCAACCAAAAAGATGAAGAAGATGGATGCTGAGACGCATGAACGAGATGATGTCGGTTCGTTCAACAGATGCAGATATACATGTGTATATACATATATAACTAAATTGCAAAAGTAACCCTCTTATTATCCGAAATTACAAACTAACTCCAAAATAATATATATATAATTATAATTAAATATATATACATATAATAAATCCCAATAAATATTGAGAACCTCCAAATAATATCGCGTGACCCCGTAAGTCCACATGATGCCAAATAACTAAAATAGTCCGGAATAAATACGCCGGGGTAGGAACTCAAATCGTCGGAACTCTATATATCGAATAAACTAAACGTCTCGTCGCTCCGTCGAAACTCCAAATACTAAACGTCGAAACGAAATCGCGTAATCGATAACAAGAATTCTCGAACTCCTCAAAGAGAAACCGTAATGTCATCCAGTCGACTTTAAAACTAAACAAGAAAAATTTACACGCGAAATACCAAGGATAACCAGGACGTCATGAACAAGTGACGTCATAACCAAAATTAAATCAGAAATAATTTCAGGAAAAAGGAAAATAACACGGGGTGTTACAAAGTATCAGTGGTGAATGGACGAATCTACCCATTGATATACTTGTACACAAAATCATAATTCTACAATATAACTTCGAGTAGATCCCAAGGTCTGATGTGACCGATCGATCGTAGAGTCTACCGATCAATTGGTGGTCCCTGATTTTTAATATTTATTTAATTTGCAATTTTGTGCTTAAACCACTTGTACTCTGCTTTGCTAACTTGGACTTTGCTTTAAATTGAGTGTATTTATCCTCCGAGTAGTGTTCCGGATCAGGTGCAGTTGCTAAAAAACCAAAATTAACTCAAATTTACATTAAGATCCCTGAAGCATGCATAAACTCGCAACTCAAATAAGAATATCTTATTAATAAAATAAAGAGACTAACTAAGGGTTTATTAACGCCCAGAATACCAAATATTCTGGTCTCATCAGATGTCTTGTAGTATAACCCAAGTCATTGTAGTTCACAACAAGTTGAATTATTTTAGGCTGAATTTTGCAGGTCGATGGCGTATTCCTACCACTACGCCTTTGCGTAGCTCAGCCTACGCCTATGCATAGGCATGGGCGTACCCTGTGCGTAGGTAGGCGTAAAATTCAACTTTCTAGCCACTTTTTGGTTGCTGTATGCGTATATAGGCGTAACAAAAATCATGAAAACTAATTTTTCCAACCTTTCTTCCGTTTGAACCCCGTTAATTCCTCTAACATGTTTTCCAAAGTTTCGGCCTTGAAAAATGTTTGTTTTGCCCTCTAGTATGCATTTTCGTGGTCCGAACTTGCGTTTTCTTCATTTCTCTTGTATTCTTTGATATTATAATCTTGATTTAGATGTGACGAAACTTGTCGATACCTTTGCTTGACCACTTTAAATTTTCTAAACCTACCCAACCTTACAATTCACTCAACATGGTTATTGATATTACAAATGTTTTTACAATCTCCCCCTTGGCATTTCTGAGAGAAAACCATGTTTTACAAATATATCCTCACGAATAACAACATAATATCTATACTTATGAACACACACCAACAAACATAGACATAGACTATCACCTTACTCTCATGACGATTTTCCAATCCTGCAACCACAACACTAACAATATACCATGAAAAACATGTGGAAAATAAATATAAACAAATATAATGATCATAAGAATAACACAACAACAGTGAATGCATAATGATCATCATAGTATAAAATACTCTTTCTCCCTCTGAGAATATACTCCCCCTCAATTAAAAACTCCCCTCTCTTAACAAGATATCTCTCTCCTTTAACTAAATATCTCTCCCCCTTTTTGTTACTGAAATGTCAAGAAAAGAGAATACAATATAAATAATTTAGAGAGATGTGTGGAAGTACTCAAATATCACTTCATTATAAAGGACTCTAACTGACCATATCTAGATTCTCAAGTAAACACAAATCTCTACAATGCAAGACCCTAATACTAATGCATTAATGCATAATGTTATGAATAAATGAAAAAAAAATATTTTTGCTTTTAGAAATCTGTGAGCAAGGCAGTAGAGACAATGACTTAATCATTAACACATCATATTCTCATATCTAACTTAGCCATTATACACACGGTAGTGAAGAAAATTAGCACACATACCTTGTAAACTCAAGAATTCACAAGTCAACTTTTGCATAGTACCCATATATATGAAAATTCTCATGTGCAAGCACTCAGGTAAGATGAAATCAATACACACTAATTCTGATAATATTTTCATCAACCGTGATGATAACTCAGTCCAAAACCCAGGCTAGAAGTCAAATCTTTTACTCGGATCTTATTTCTAATTAATAACAACATTTTAGCACATAGCATATTAACATTCACATGATTTCTAAGATATCCCTATAATGAGGATTCCGCCAATGACTCCCAACCATATGGTTTAAGACACTAAGTGATAAAACACTCTTCAGACATCGCACCTCAAACATCTTAGGCATGACCTGAATCCTAGTAGTCTTAAATTAGAGTTAATAACTTTAGCATTTTGATGTGAATATTCGCTGCTTCTTGAGGCAATGAGATCCGGTTACTTAGTAAAAAGGATTATTGCTGTAGGGGGCTTAAATAAATACTCATATTTAAAATTTTCTCTTCCTTCTATTTTTTTTCAATATTACCCCAATATTCATGAGCATGCAATAGGTATTCAAAAGCATAGATCAATCTAGCTTAGCCCATGAACCTACATATCACTTCGAGTTGATGAGAAAGATTACAAGTTTCAACAGGCATTACGATCATCTCTGAAGTAAAGCAAGCACCTAAGATCAAGATTTTTAACATAAAATAATCATTTCAAGTGAATGTCCTAAATCTTTAGGTTTGGCTAACACATCTACTTCCCATATGCATAATAAGACAAATAAATATGAGAATAGAGTGAAATATAATAACCGTCATACTCTAGCCAAGTTCATCATTCCAAAAAATTTTATTTTGTGATTTTTTCAGCTTTTTGTCATAATGAATGCATGAACCTATAAACTACAATGCATGTTAATGTACCAATTATAGGAAAAATAATACAATGTGTTCCTATAATAATACATATGAAGACATCTAATCTAAAGAGAACATGCCACTAGATTTTCTAAGATTCACGT
This sequence comes from Cornus suecica, assembly GCA_963922005.1. Lineage (NCBI taxonomy): Eukaryota > Viridiplantae > Streptophyta > Magnoliopsida > Cornales > Cornaceae > Cornus > Cornus suecica. Next base: position 18,833,964 of record OY998241.1, read on the forward strand.
GCTTTTGAAAATCTAATAGTTTGGTAGAGATGCTTGTCAACTGAGAATCTGTGGATATATACTTTAGACCTTTCTCAGAACTAGAGTCGCGTGCTCTACATATAGTATGAGCAACCAAATAGTGTAGCTCACCTTTCCTAACCCACACTTGTTTAATTTTCGGTGTTCTATTTGCCAGCCTTGACAAATTCTTCATATATTCACTCAACACCTGAATTTGATCTTCAACATTAGGTCCTTTTTGAGTTCCATGTTTCTTCTCCAATTTCAAAGTTCTTCCTCTTAACTTTGAATATGAGGGTCGAATGTGACCTTTCACTCCATGGTGATGACATACTCGGATAAACCTTTGAAAATCATTGTTCGAACCCTTATAGTATTTAGAGGTAAAAGAAACTTACAATCAATAGGCTTAACTAACATAAGATTGAGCATTATAATTCATATCAAAATTATCTTGAGAAAAACTAGATGTTACATGGGAGGCCCTAATAAAGTTCGTTTTGGAAATTACCTTATACACGTGCTATGATGTCTTGGAGTGTAACCCAAGTCAATGTAGTTCACAACAAGTGGAACTATTTTAGGTTGAATTCTACAGGTCGGTGGCGTACGCCCACCATTATGCCTATGTGTAGAAAGTGCTACGCCTATGCGTAGCTTAGCTTACACCTATGCGTAGGTAGGGGTGCACCTATGTGTGTAGGTAGGCATAAAATTCAACATTCTAGCCAATTTTTGGTTGTTGTATGCGTAGGTATGCGTAACAAAAATCATGAAATCTATTTTTTCCAACTTTTCTTCTGTTTGAATCCCATTCATTCCTCTAACATGTTTCCCAAAGTTCGGCCTTGAAAAATGTCTTTTTTGCCCTCCGATATGCATTTTTCGTGGTCCAAACTTCATTCATTTTCATTTCTCTTGTATTATTCGATAATATAATCTTGATTTGAATTTGACGAAACTTGTCGATGCCTTTGCTTGATGACTTTAATTTTCCTAAACCTACTCGACCTTACAATTCACTCAACATGGTTATTGTCTAGAACATGCGAACAATAAACAATATTACAAATGTTCTTATAGTTGGTATACTTGTAGATATATGTGGGTGATAGGTGTCAAATATTAGTCATTTTGACCCCTTAACTCACTATTGTTATGTTCTTTCTTTCCATTATTTAGTATTTTATGTTATTTGCGTGTTAAATCATGTTTCAGGAGCTTAATGAAGAAATGGAGCTAACTTCGGTGAATTAACTGAAGAGTATATTCTTTCTATCCAAGAGGAGAGTCAAAGAGGTAATCCGAGACAAAAATGGCTCCCGGAGGGCAAAAATGGCATTTTCAGAAGTCGTCATCTTCAGCAAAAAGTATTGTGGATTCGAGATGGACGTTTTGGCGCATTCATAAAGAAAAGTGGTTTTCCATAAAACCCTATGCTTGTGCCTATGCTTCCAGTACCAAAAAGTGGCTAGAATTGCAAAATCTACGTTTAGACCTACGCTTGAAGCGTAGCCTCCAAGCATAAGTGCGGTAACTTTGAGGATTTCTACGTGATTTTTCCCGTTTCACCCTAGGCTTAATTGAAAGATTTGTCCGCGACTCCAAACCTCTATATACATATATATACACTTATATTTAGGGCTTTGATGAGTTTTGAGAGTGAAAAGACTGAAAAGGGCCTATCTATGTCATTGCCTATATATACAAGACCATACATCAAAGTTAGGTCTATTGAGTTGGAGAGTTCAAATGTGAGTTTTTGGAGGTTGTTCATTCATTCATATTTGCTGTTGTTGAGAGCCATATTCAAACCTAGAGATCCGGAGAAGACGACTATGGAGAATGGTTCTAGATCAACGATGTAGTCACCTTCTACCATGGTCAACTAACTCGGTATCTAGGATTTTCTTGCAAAACCCTAGCCAAGTAATGTAGTTCTTTTATTGTTTGTAACTCTAAACGAGGGGAATATGTGACCATACTGTAATGATTGTAGTAGTTAAGAGATCGTACTGATTTGCAAAATAAAATTCTATGTTTGTTTTAAATTCTTATCTTAGATGAAATAAATATATTATTTTGCACAATTATGATTATTCAATATGGGCTGGAACTCGGATGCTTAATCATGGTTTTCTACACAATGGTGGTAATGAAACTTGAAACCCTAGGTTAACACATGCCCTGCCTTGGTGATTTAATATAGACATGTTTTAGTTTATTTTCATGCATTAGGAGTAGATTAGAGTAACATAATTGGCATGTACCAGTTAAGCCAGTCATGAGACGGGTTGTCGCGATCCGGTTGATGGTACTCCTTTTTGGGGTCGTATTTAGCTATCTGTGATACGACCTGATTCACAGTTATGGATCGCCCTCTTACACTTGAAACAAACATGAACTATATTATGCGGTTAGTGGTGGAGTGATGAAAACCTTAGTTTTCTCTCTCATCTGAATCACAACCAATTTACTTATTTTTTAGATAATTATTAGTTAAAATAGATAATTTGATCCTTGACCATCCAAAGAGAGGATTTTCAGAAATATAATTCAGTGTTTTTAAATTATTAAAGTGAACAATCTCAGTCTCTGTGGGATCGATATCCCTTACTCAAGTCGCTTTACTATTCTACAATTGATACGTGCGCTTGCGTAGGGTAAAATCTAGAGTCGTTAAGGTATTATTTTTAACCACATATTTTTATACACTTGACGTCGCATCAGTGGGTTTGGAAGACCTTCATCTCAAAACACTCTCCTTCTCTTCCTCACACGTTTCTCTCTTTACTCCACTTTTTCTCCCTTTTATTTTGCTCCACTCTTTCTCCTTTTGAGTGAGAATTTGGTGTTAGTGTGAACATCAAAAAGATTGGTGGTAATCTAATCTTTCATTTGAGCCTAAGAGTAGGTAAGTTTTCTTCTTCCATGTGGGGTTTCCAACTTCAAACCCTAGAATTATTTTTCTTGAAATTGTGTCCAATTTTTATATTTGGTTTCCTTCACTCTTGAATCTTGTTAAGTACCATAAATTGACCATCGCCACCGATTGATTCAGTTACTGATAGCTTGGAGTTGATCTTGTGGATTTTGACTCCACTTTGAATTGAGATTATAGTTAGTTTCACTCCTTCCTCTTTGATTTCCCTTTCAAAGACCTTATTTATTATCTATTGAAAGACTTTTCTTTAATCTTGAGATTTTGAATCATTTTGTTAATTAAAGTGGGCTATGAGACTCCATTGTAATCCTTCTTGCATTTATTGGTGTATTGGTAGCTTTGGGAGAAGTTGAATCAAATTGATTTCACTTTTGGAAGCTATCTTGGACATTCTTGGCTCACCACTTGTTTCCTTTTGCTTGGACTTGAGTTAGGGGAAAACGTGTATTTTTGTCCGTGTACGTGGGTGCGTGCGTCTATGTATATAGGTAATGTATATGCTTGTTGAGTCTTTATAACTTAGACACGGATTTAGGCCCCTTTAAATGCATGATATTTGTGACAATATGTGATTGTTGATAAAGTTTGCTTATATGTTGAAAATCATGCAAACTAGTTATTCATGTTGAGAATGATGTATATTGATATGGAAATGAGATATATGTGTTGACATGTGGTTCATTCGGGACAAAGTTTCATTTTTGGTACACCTTTTGCTTTGTGTTCATTTGGTGTCGGTTGATATCCGGTTGTGAACCCATGGGTGAGTTAACCGTTTGGATAGTTGCAATAACTAGCTAGGGGGTGTTCTCGCATCCTACGAAACTAGTAACTCTGGAAACAGAGAATGGGGGATGAGATAATCCAAACTCGGGTTGCCTACTCGAGCTTGTAGTCCTCGAAATTAATTCCATTTACAAGCTTGTGGTCCTCAAATGGTGACATTGATATCCACTTACCCTTAGTAGATAGGGTGTGTACCATGAGTTGGTGTTGAGTCACATTGTATTCGAATTGCTATTTTTGTGATTTCATTATATATATATGATGCTCACTTTTACTCATTAAATTGCTATTGACATTGAGCATGTTCGGGATTATATGTTGGGTTCGATGGGGTACCGGATTGGCATGAGAGCAATGTGGGACAAGAGGACTGACCTAGGATTAGTAGGATACTAGCATGTACTTTGGGTGGGTTGTACCACTCGGACGACCAGGATTGAGGCAATGACTCTTCCTCTACTGAGCTAGTGTATCTCACCCATTTATTTTACATATTTTTTAGGTGATGACCCCGCCATGGAAGGGCCTTAGCATTGATGGTACCATTGGCATGTAAAACTGTTATTTTTGGTGTTTCCAACACGGATTGTCTTCTTATAGAGCATACCATGTTTATGTGTTTCTTTTTGCTTTATTTTATAAACAATGTATTAAACTTGTAAAAACATATTATTTTGACGGCTAGCATGTTAGCCGGGTTGATAACATTGTACATCCTTCGGAGTACTAATGCACGGGGACTTTATTCTTTTGTTGCATCTCGGTGTCGTGAATGTCAAATTACTTTCTTTTATAAAACTATCACTTGTAACTCCATGAGGCATCTTTAAAGTTAAATTTAATGTGTCTTGCTTCATTTAAATGTCTTTATGTGTATGTTGATACAATTGTGAATGTTATGCCTTTTTTCGAAAACGGTGTTTTTCTTAAAGTTCCAAACAACCCTTTCAATTTCAAAGGAAAAACTCATTTTCGCTCACCCCCGTAACCTCGACAAATTTTTCATCTTTTGAATAGGTTTTAGACTTATTTTTATGAAAACTCCAACTTTTCGAAGCCGGAGGTACGAAAAACGGAGACCGAGGGCAGAATGGATGCTTTTACGGATTTTTAAAGAAATCTATTTCTTCCATTTTTAAAAAAAGTCACGTTTTTTGCTCACCCCGAGTTCTGGTAATATTTTTTAAAATCCGAGAATGAACAACTTAATTTTTCAATATTTGTGAATTTTTGGGACCGGAGGTGTCGAAAACAGAGTCCGAATGCAAAATCATGTTTTTCGCATTTTGAAACTAGCTTGTGAAACGATGAATTTCCAAAATGTTTTTGACACTGTAGCAGCCCGACCACTATTCATTATTTCCTATGTAACTCCGATTAAGGCGTTCTTAGTGTGTTGGAAAGCTAACTTCAAGGGCTTGTGTTTATACTTTTATATCATTCAGTTTGGATTTGTTTTTAGTGATTTATGGTTGTTTCTTTAGGATGGTCCATTTCGATCTTTTAGATCGTTCTCCGTTTTTCGAAGTTTCTCTTGTGATCTTTCCGAATCGTTCTTGAAACTTATCCAATGTGTCTTGGGGACCCACCAAAGGTTCCAATAAAGTTAATTTGAGGTCTTTTATTTTTATCATGTTATCGCTTGCTTATTCGATTTTGGTTTCCCATCACTTTTGATATGGTGTTTGGATATTTGACTTTGTTTCTAATTCTTGTTTTGTTTTTCGCATCACGTCACTCTCCTTGGTTTCTTGGATTCAGTTTCGAATCTTAGGAATCTCAAGGCGTGACACTAGCACTCATCTAACACTATTTTACGCACACTAAGAAATCTATTTTTTTTGGACAGTCAAAATTATTGCAAAAATTCAAAAAACCATCACTAATGCTCTCCTCAAACCGTCACTAAAAATAGCGTCGTAAAAGGTTTTTAGCAACGGTTGAAGCGAAACGTCGCTAAAAAATTGGATTTGGGGCTAAACCGATTTTGGAACTTAGAGAGTGAATAATATAAAAGTTTTTATGTGCTTATAATTGTACAGCTAATGGGTTGATGACGTGGACCTTTGTGCTCTAAGTCTTTTTTTTTTCCTTATTATTTTTGACTTTTTTCCTTTTTAGTTTGGCGGTAATGTGTGGCGCTAAAACAATTTTATCCCCAATTTTGATGGCTTTAGGCACAATTTTAAGATATTATCACTAAAAATTGGGCTATTAGTGACGGTTTTTAATAGTGTCACTAAGGACTGTCTCTAAAGACCCTTTTTTTTTGTAGTGACAATTCTTTGATCTTCAATTTTCTTTAAGCTTTGGGTTGATATTTTCATTTTTGTCTCCAATGTCTTTTGAGCTTTAAGAACCTTTGCTTCACTTTTCACATGAATCCACAAGCTCTCTTGAGTTGTTAATGAATAAACAACCTATTAAGTATAACTCAAGTAGACATTAAATTTACCACATTCAATGGTTTGTTATCATCAAAATGTCTCATTTACCCATGGTTGAAAACTTTGGATCAATACTAAATTTACACATAATTGACAGAATGACATATTTTTCATTCAAATTTGGATAAATTCGCACATTTTTAAAAATTAATCGAAGAAGTAAGGTTTCTAGGTTAATAAAATAAAAAGCAATGAAAGCCAAAACATTGAGAATGAAAGGTAAGCTAAAACAGAGATGATGATGATTCTTAAATAAAATTTTAAAATATTAAGTAATTACTCAACACTATTCATAAGTATAACATAAGAAAAAAATTATTTGTTATTTATATAATTTGAAAAATATGTATGAATATATATCTTATGAAAACAAGTTTATTTTATTTTAGTCTAAACAATTTAATCTTAGGAAAGTATTTTTTATTATTTGATCAAATTAAGTTTTAATAACAGATTTATAATTTCAAAGATAAAGTAGGTACAACTTATAACTCTTCTTCTTCTTCTTCTTTTTTATTTTTTTTCCATTTTTAGGATATATTTAATATAATATAATGTAATGAAGGTGAATGGTATATATGTTAAAGGAGACAAACAATTATTGGTATACTTAGAACAAAAGATGAAATTACTAAATATATGTTATAGTATTTTTTTTTGTGTATGATAGTGTTTTGTAAGGAATTAAAGTTAATTGCAATAAATTAATAGTTCAGAGGGGTTAATTGCAAAATTACAATAGTTAAGGGGGTTCTCTGCATTTTACCCTTCTATTTATTTATTTTAACTTAAAATTTTCATATCGCCCTGCTACAAAAATTTGAATACGTTCGCAACATTATTATACGTACCCATTAGACTAATGGATATGTGTTTAATTCAATGGAGGTATGGATTTGTAAAACTCAATAATGAGATGTACAGATGAAGTTCATATATGAAGGCATAATTGATGATGGTGTTGGTTCAACTACATGCATGGATATATATTTATTTTTATGTCCCATTGCAAGTGGTATATATATATTAATATATGTCTACTTGTGCACTATTTGAGGATATTAAATATTTTAGTTTGTTCATCCAATAATGAAGTATGTAGTTGAATTATGATACTATAATATTGGATTGAAGTTGAGACATTAAATTTAATAGTGTTTTTAGAACATGCCCTGTTCCCATCTATCAACTTAACAATAATAATAGGAGCACTATAATCATATTCAACTACTTTCACTATTAAAAAATAAGTTATCAGATCAATCCAGCCTCACATATTTAGTACTGTCAATTCGTGTCAATATGTCAATTCACGGATCAACAGGGTAATCTGATACTAATTAATACGAAAATTAAATATTTTAAATATAATACAATCCAACATGAAAAATAAAAAATAAAATATAAAAAATAAAAATGAAATTGAAATTGAATTTGACACAATTCAGTAATAATTTATTAATGTATTTCAATTCATGATCAATTAAAAAATAAAAAAAATTAATAAATAAATATAATTGTATCAAACGAGTCCATTCGTGTCAGAAATATTCGGCTCTTAAGCTATGAACTGGGCGGAGAGAAGAGAGATCAAATCATAGTTTTCACATCAACCTAAAAATCAGTGTAACGACTTTGAAATGCCAAACAATCAATACTAGCACACCAAACTATGGAAGTATATAATACATGGCTTAGAGTCACCATATGAAGATTCTGGACAAGTCTAGCCATTTAATTAACCATTATAAATAGTGAAAAAAGAGTCCAGTAAACGAACAAATTTATTTCACATTTTGACTTAAAGGTCACGATTCGAAACAAATAAAAATCATCTCTGGTATGAAAGGCTAATAAGAATTATAGGAAAAATTAAACAAACTATCCCTAAACTATAACCTAATTACACGTTGTATCCCGTTACGTTTCAATAATATTATAAACTACTCTTATACTCATCTCACCGGAATTTTATTCCGATCAGCTATAGTAATGACATGACCAAAATACCCTCTAAAGATTTTATATTAATGTTATGTTTTTATAATTTTTCTTTAATATTGCGAATTTATCCTATTATTACCCTCCTATATTTTGGAGAAATAAAAACAGAAAAAAATCTCCTCTCATCTCTCACCCCTCTCTGTCTCCTCCGTCACCACCACCATGCGCCGCCACAGTCTAGAGAAATGATGACTCAGTCTGTAACCAAAACCCCCAAATTTGCCGCCGCTCTCTCCAAACCCCCAAATTTGCAACCAAAAAATGGGGTTGAATTCAAGTGCAAGTGTGAAGCAAAAAAGTGAAAATTTGGTTGATTAATTGATGAATTGTAATATATTTGATGGCGAATTTGGTCGAATTCAAGGAACTGAGTCTAATCTTTTTCAAAGCAATTGTTTTTTGTTTTGATTGATTTGGTTCACCCCAGATTAGGAAATAGTTAATTTGCAGCCTAATCTGATTTTTGGATTATTTATGATATGTATTTGATACATCTAAGAACATAGGTTTCTAGTTGGTTCTTTTTCTTTTTTCTTTTTATTTTTTTATGAGATCTGTATTGGATTCTGCATGTTCTTTTCTCCATTTTTTTTCAAGAATTTTTTTTTTAACTTAAATTGGGTTTTATAATTTAATTTATAGAATATTTCTAGTTGATGTTAATGGAATTTGCTAAAACATTGATGTTTGTGTTTTTTGGAACAAACAATTTCAATTTTTATATATTTTTATATGAAATTGTGAGGGCAATTTGGTAAAAAAAATTAAGGTATTTAAGTAATTTTGTATGTAAAAGTAAGGGTTAAATTGGAACATGAATATATATAACGACAAAATTGGAAGTTCACTCCAAAAATAGGTTTTATTGACTAAAAATAAAATTTTTCGTCGTTGATTTTTAACGGAAAGGTTATATGTTACACATGAGCTGATTTTAAGAATTGTTTATAATATTATTAAAATGTAAGGAGTATCGCGTGCAATTATGTCATAATTTAGAAATAATTTGTATAATTTTCCCATAATTATACTACCAACAACCAAGAAGTTACTACTTGCATGAAATGATAATCTCACTTCTTTCTAGTTAGAAACAACACAAAATGAATGACTCCACACACATGATAATTATAGTTAGATCCATTTGGTTGCACGGTTTTGGAATTGTATTGGAATTGCAATTTAATAAAATTACAATTCTAAATACATTATTCTGATAAGTCTTGAAATTCAAATGTAATTGAATTTCAATTCGAATATAAATTTTAAACCTCAATTAAACAATATAAATACATTTACGTATGTAAATATATTTATGAAATTATTAATATATATATATATGTGCATATATGTGTGTATATATATGTGCATGTGATATACGTGTATGTATGTATATGTATATATAAATATGCGTGTATGCATGTGTATTCATATTTGTAAATATATAGATGAAAAAAAAAATTGTATATATATACATCTATGGGTACATATATATGTATATATATACTTGAGTGTATATATGTTTGTATATATAAGCATGTATATATATATATATGTGTGTATATATACATAGGCATATGTATATATATAGTTTTTTGTGAAAATATATGTATGTCTGTAGTTGTAAAAATTTAGTTGTTAGAGAGAGAATATTTATTGGGTTGAAGATTTAGAATAGATTTGGAATTGAAAATCATAACTTTTTATGTGTAATTCAAATTGTGGAATTGATGAATTTGTTACATCCAAATAATAGATTTCAAATTAGAACTACCAATTCTAAATTCAACGTTCCGGAACTAACCCTAACCGTTACTATTAAACAAGATTCCTCCTATTGATTGTCACAAGACAAGTGCAAGGAGAGTTTGGCAAAAGACCACTCTAACTATTTAAATTCTCACAATTTAGGCCCTATTTGGTAGGCTGTCAGGTTCCACCTAGTCTGGTCTGGTCTTTGTTTTCAGGGAGCAGACCATGTTTGTTTGGACTTGATCTGAAATTTTGAAATCAGAGCAAATTGAATCCAATGGGGTGTTTTTGGAACCAGATTTTTTGATGATTCAACCTAGTCCAATATGGTCTTATTAATAAAATATATTTATAAAAAATTAATAAATAATAATAATTGTTTTTTAAATAAAACATATTTTAAAAACAAAATATAAATAATATATAATAAACAAAGAATTAAATAATACGTAATAATAATAAATGAATATAATAATAATAAATAAATATAATAATAAATAAATGAATAAATAATAAAATATATTTATAAATAATTAAAAATGAATAATTAATAATATAAATAATAAATTAAATAAAACATAATAATAATAAAAAATGAATACAGTAGTAATAAATAAATATAATAATAAAAAATGGACTAAATAATAAATAATAATAATAAATTAATAAAATAAATAATAAATTACATAAAAGATATTTCAAAATATAATAAAAATAATAAATAATAAACAAAATGAAATAAATAATAATAATAAATAAATATATTAATAAATAATAAGTAAATATAATAATAAATAAATACTTCATAATAATAATAAAAAATGAGTATAATAATAATAAATTAATATTAAATTAAGAAAATATATTTTTAAATAATTAAAAATGAATAAATAATTTATAAATTAAATGAATTAAATAATGAAATAATAATAAATAAATAGAATATATTTATAAATTAATAAATAATAATATAAATAATAATTTAATAATATAAATAATAAAATAATACATAAATAAATATTATAATAAATAATAAATAAATAGTAAGACCAGACCGCTTACCAAATAAATTTTTAAATTTAGGATCCAGATCAGATTAGATTAGATCGGACCGATCCGGACCAGATCAAACCAAACCAGAAAGACCACCCACCAAACATGGCCTTAAACTCAACATTATACAATTCACTATAAGCCAAAACAGTGTATAGTATGATAAGCTGAATAATCAACAATCGATAGTTACCCTCACTTCTTCTCAATGTTTACTCTCATTTTTATATTATAAGAAAAAAAAAAATTCAAAGCAATTACATGTCTTAGTAAATTCAAAATAACTAACTTAAATTTTTGGAAGTTAAAATCCTAAATCATTAAATTAATTTGAAATACACACATATCTTTAGAGTATTTTGATTGTTGAAATTTTTTTCAGTACCTTTTGTTTTCATTTTTCGATAACCGGATGTCATCTGACTAATTATTCGCTCCAAAAAATATAATCGGCCGTATGGTTGACCGATTCTTTTCTTTTGTGAGATGGGGGCGTGAAATGGTTCTGATTGACTCAACAAAGAGGACTTTCCGTAACCGAGAAGAATAAGAAAAGAGAGAAGGGAATTGAAAGAAACGATTGCGAAGAATTTAAATGACTTGGAATTTAAATATTGCTGGAGCTGGAAAAGTAAATTGCAGGAAAGTAAATATTTGCAAGAAAATTAAATTAGGTGCAAAGAATTAAAATGAACGATAATGGAAAAGTGAAACATAATAAAAATAAAAACTAATAATGTAGCAGAGACATTTTTTGTGAATGGTCGGGGACCTTTAAAACTGAGGTCTACGTTTATTATTTATAATGAATGCATTATAAGATAACTCCTAATAACATATATAAACTAATTTGATAATTATCTAAAACTAACTTAATTCCTAAGTAAATTTCTTATCCAAATAATAAATCACTATAACTCATATGATAATTTGTTTGAAGCTGATTTACACAAAGTGTTTAGCCCTAATCCAACTACATCTCTTCCTCAACTGGGATTTGGTCTTCCTGGGTTTAATCATTTGACACTACTCTTTCTCGGCCTAATTCTGCTTGGTATCGGCCTGGTTCCTTTTATTTCGGCTTGATTTGGTTGTTCTCGGCTTGATTTCGTCCCTGCCACGTGTTGGCTCATTTAGGGTGTCAACAATGCCCCCCAATTCCAACACCATTTTTGTTTCAAAAATATGATATGTTGGAATTTTATTTAAGCCCAAAATGATGCCAACGCAGTTTCTTTGCATGGACCATTTTATTTCCAACAACCACTCTCTAGTTGGAACCTTCCACTTTCCTCACATCATTTTTCTAAGCCAGTGATTCCATTCCCAATCCCATTAAGTAACACCATATATATATATATATATATATACATGCATGTGTATATATATTTGCTTTTATTTCCTGTAAGAACATTTGTATGATTGTTCATTGTTGGCATGTTATCGACAATAACTATGTTGAGTGACTTGTAAGAGGCCGGGTAGGTTTAGGAAAATTAAAGTGGTCAAGCAAAGACATGAAAAAGTTTCGTCAAATTCAAATCAAGCTTAGAGAAATGAAGAAGAAGCAAGTTTGAGAAAAAAGTATTTTTTGGAGGGCAAAAATGATATTTTTTGGAGCCGAAACTTTGGGAAACCTACCAACGAAGTCGAGAGGGTTATAACGGAACAATAATTAGAAAAAGTAATTTCCATAAATTTCCCTAGCTTGAGCTACGCATACAGTAGCTAAAAGTGGCTAGAATAATCAAAACTACGATTAAGCTACGCTCAAGCCCTAGCACATGTAGGGCCATGCGTAAAGTGTTTTTGGTAAAGTCAAGTCCTGATCCGTTTCAACTGCTATCAACTTGGGTTACATTCCAATATATCCTAGCACGTGTATAAATGATATTTACACCAAAGTTGGCTAGATTAACTCCTAATTACAAGAGGATTAAATAAGGGAGGAATCTTAGTCCAAAAATGATACATGTTTACTCAATATTGGATTCATCTCCTTATAAATAAGAGAAGTCTCTACAGATTTTTGGTGTGGCTTTCATGAGATCTCTACAATATTTTCATAAATCAAATATGTCTGCAGAGAGAGAAAAAGAGATCGCTTGATCATTCTATATCAAGAGTTTCTCTAGTTTTTGGTGATTATTCAATTGTGTTCCTACACTAAGACCTTTATGCACAATTGGATGATCCGTTGCTGAAAAATTATCACACCACCTATTGGAACGTGGTTGCATCAATCCGTTGAGAAATAGAGTCGTTAGAGTACGGAGATTGAAGCAGGAGGCTTCGTGGTACATTGATCCGTTGAGAAGCGGAGCAGTTAGAGTAAGGAGCGGAACAAGAGCTTCATGGAGCGCAAGTGATTCCAGGCTGTCAGGCATCGAGTGGAGAAAGACAGATCAAGAGTGATTTGTAAGTCTAAAACTTCATAGAGTCTGTGTAATTCTTGATTCATAGTGCATCGATACCCGAGTGTATCTGTGGTTTTTACTTCGAATGTTTCCAAAGTTTTTCACGTAGAAATATCGTGTGTCGTCTCTTGCTTTATCTTACGCACTTATATTGATCTTTACATGATTTAGCTTGTTAGATAATTGGATTAAAATTGAATTTTCTGCAATTATTTTTAATTTTTCAATAAATCCATAAAATGCCTATTCACCCCCTCTAGGCTAGTTTCCTTAATCGCGTAAGTAATTTCAATTGCTATCAGAGCGTGGTTGCCCCATTTTAGGTTAATGACCTAAGGTTAGATTTTGAACTTAGGCGATGGATTTACCTCATGAAGGAGGGTCTGTATCTAGGTCCTCTTTCTTTGATGGCTCGAACTACACTTATTGGAAAGCGAGGATGAGAACATTTTTTGAAAGCTCTAGATGAGAGAACTTGGCTGGATGTAGAGGTAGGGTGCTCACCTCCTACTGTGATGGATGAGACTTCAAACAAATCAAAACAAAAACCATCGAGTGAGTGGACTTCTGTTGAATTGAACAGTGCTAATTGGATTTTAAAATCTTTGTGTGCACTATTCAATATTGTTCCCGTGAGTGAGTTTAGAAGAATTGCCACGTGCGAAATTGCCAAAACTCCAATTGTTAAATTCACAATTTGAACAGCTTAACATGGAAGAGGATGAACTCTATGCTGACTTTGCGGCCAAACTAACTAATATTGTAACAGGTTGTCATAATCTAGGTGAGCCCATTCCCGAGACTACAATAGTAAAAACATTTCTAAGGTCTCTACCCGAACGATTTCGTTATAAGGTTACCATCATCTCTGAAATCATGAATTTAAAAAAAATTAAACTTCAAGAGTTGGCTGGAAATCTAAAGTCATATGAGATTGAGATATGTGCTCAATCCTCTAAGAAGTCTAGCGGCATAAAAGAGAAAAACATAGCTTTGAAAATCACTAAGGAGGATCTTAGTGAGTCTGATGAAGAGGGTGAGATTAAATCAAGAAAGGTTGATGATAAGTATCAAATGTTGTCCATTTTAGGTCTCTATCTTGCTATTGTTATGTTAATACATTCCATTATTTGGTATTTTTATGCGATTTGTGTATTTAAGCGTGTTTCAGGAGCTTAATAAAGAAAATGATCTAACTTTAGTGAATTAACTAAAAAAGTACTCGTGTTTATTCAAAGAGAGAGCAAAAAGGTGTTTTCAAGTAAAAAGTGTCTCCCGGAGGATGAAAATGTCATTTTTTGAAGCCGCAACGTTAAGAATCATGCTAATAGAGTTGAAGGGGTTCAAATGGAACAATTCCCAAGAAAAGTGGTTTCCATGAATTTTGTTATGCTTGGCCTATGCTTACATTATCTAAACGTGGTTAGAAAGTGCTAAAACTATGCTTGGTGTACGCTTGGTGAAAATGGCCTACGCTTGAAGCGTAACTATTCAAGCGTAGCTCCCTTACGCTTCAAGCGTAGGGGGATCTGCGTGATTAAGATATAAAATTCTAATTTTGGCCTCGACTTAAGTTCCTTTGATGCGGTTGCGACTCCAAGACCTCGATACATGTGATATGTACGTATTATATACCAGATTGAAGGGTTTTGTTTAGTTTTGTGTGAAATTTTGAAAAAGGGTAACCTTAGGATTTCCCTAGTCTTTGTTTATAAATACCAATGTCTACTACAGATTTTGAAGAGCTTCTTGGCACGTATAATTTTTAGAGCAACCTCTGGAGATTCATATATTTTGAAGGTGAGAATCTATACAAGACCTAGAGATCCGACGAAGAAGAACATGGAGAGTGTTTCTAAATCAACAATGTAGTCACTCTTTGCCATGATCAACTAACTCAGTATCTAAGGTTTTCTAGCAAAACCCTAGCCAAGTAATGTAGTTTTTAATTTGTTTTCAATTATAACGAGGGGAAGCTATGACCATAGTGTGATGATTGATTGTAGATTTGTGACTGAACATATTTTTGATACAAGATCTTATATTTATTCTTAATTCTTGATTTAGATTGAATGAATATATTTGCTTACACAATCATGTTATCAAAAAAATAGTGTGATTTTATACAATAATGGTGCTTGATACTTGAAACCCTAGGTTTACACAGGTCATGCCTCGACGAGGTGATATAAACATGTTTCAGTTTATTTTCATGTTGTATGAGTAGATTATAGTAATGTAGTTTGGATGTACTAGTCACACTATGTCTGGAGATGGGTTGTAGCGAATCCGGTGGATATTACCCTTTTTGGAGACGTATTCGACTATTTGCGGTACGTCCTAATTCACAGTTATGGATCGCCCTCTTGTAATTGAGCAAGTTGAAAACTATATTATGCGGTTAGTGGTAGAGCGATGAAAACCCTACTTTTTCTCTATCTTGATCACAATCACAATTTATTTTCTGTTTTTAGTTAATTTAGCTAGAAATCACAAAACAATTCAAAACTCTTTTTCAAATATAATTTAATATTTTTTAAAATTGCTGATGTGAATAATCCAAGTCTCTGTGGGTTCGACATTCCCTTTCACAAGCCAGTTCTATACTATAATTTGACTCGTGCACTTACGATAGGTAAAACCTAAGTTGTCCTAAGGGGTTGTTCTTAACCATTATTTTTAACACCCATGGGCGGACATCAAGTTTTTGGCGCCGTTGCCGGGTACTTAGCATTATTCTTAGCTTTAGTAGTTTGGTAGTATTGTGTTATTGTAGTGTACTAAAAGTTGGAATTTTTATGTGATTGACAGGTACTCTGCATAATTTTTTACTTTATTTTATGTTAATAGTTAGAATAGTTAGAAGTAGATAGTTTTATTTTTCATAAAAAAAAATTATGCAGTTTTCATGTAAACTGTCAGAAAGTCCAAATTTAGCGAACGAGGAAAGGTTTTTGAGTGGAAAAGAGCCATTGAAGAAAACTCACTTTGTTGATTTTAGGTAGAAACAGGTCGTTTAGAACCTTAAAACCATGATTTTGTGATTGTTCGGAAGAGAAAAAATAATAATAATTCGCCTTGTGCATGAGCGATCGACAATCCCTTTTCGAATTTTGAGAAGATGGCGAACCGCAATGCAGTTGCGCGACAAGCCCTAGCTACGTCCTTGAAGGGGTACTATGCACCTTCTGCTCATGAATCGTATGCTGAATTTTAAGAAGAAGGTGGAGTCAAACACTGTGAGATCAAATCTAGTGTCATCAACATGTAACCCAAGTTTTATGGACTCAGGAATGAGGACCCATATGAACATATTAATGATTTCTTAGAAATTACCTCGACCATCAGAATTAAGAATCTGAGCCATAATGCGTTGATTGTGCGATTATTTCTCTTTTTCTTGAGAGAGAAAGCTAAAAGATGGTATATCACTTTAGAAAGGGATAGAAAAATCAATTGGGAGACCTTAAAAGCTGAATTTTTAGAAAAATATTTTTCGATAGGGAGAACCCATAAAGCGCAACACGCAATTACCCATTTTAGAGAGTCATCCGGTGAGTAATTCCATGATGCATGTGATAGATTCAATGAGATTTTACGGAAGTGCCCCCATCACAAATTTGTTGAGCAAGATATAGTGCATAACTTTTATCTTGGACTTGGTGCTGATCATAAAAATCTTATTGATGCAGCAGTGGGTGGTCAGTTTATATTGAGGCCAACAGAAGAACTCTTGGAGCTGTTTGATAAGGTGAGTGCCAATTCGATCCAATACGAATATGAGATGTGTGCTCTAGATGGATACGAAAGAAGATTTGACAAAACGTTTATCCTAAATAGAAAGGATGATGATGTCAGAGAACAAGTAGCCACACTAGGAGAAAAGCTCGATAAATTCATTAATCTGAGTCAGTCAACTCCTAGAGAAGTCTTAGCAATAGGACCTGACCCTTTCCAATATCGATATCAAGGCAATGGGATAGTTGTCGCTGATGCAGATGCAACCTGGACCAACCCAAACAATAATCATTTTTTCAATTCATACAATTCGGGTTGTCAGAATCACCCACATATGTCCTATCACCCTCAGAACACTGAAAATCCTCAATCAAAATTCAATAGAAGCCAACAACCATCATTCAATACTTCGAATTTTCAGTCTAATAATACCCAATCAGTCTGACCCTCCAACCAAAGTCAAAATCCACCATCCAGACCACCTGGTTTTGAAGATAAGATAATGAGCGCCTTGAGGGAGTTACAAAATCAATCTAATCATTTTCAAGCAGCCATCGAAGTGATGAACTCTCATTCCCAATCTATTGCTAAGGTAGAAACTCAAATATGGTAACTACCTAATACAGTGAATAGGCTTGAAGAGGGAAGATTACTTAGTCAATCGGTGGCTAATCCAAAGAGTTAACAAGTAGTAGAGCGTGGTAAATTTGTTAAATATAATTATGAGATAGTCCAAGACATAACGACTCTGAGAAGTTGAAAGGAGATGGAGAACATGGTTGAGAAGGAGTTTGAGGAGAGGGCTAACAAGCAAAATGTGACTAAAGAGGTTTGAACAAATCAATCCCAAGAAGAACTGGATAGGGTAGAGTATGAGGAGGTAACACTTTACCCTCAACTTCTTCAAGAGTCGACTTCATATGGCAAGCATAAGGAGAATGCCATGTTGGAAACATTCCGACAAGTCAAGATCAATATACCACTCTTAGATATTATCGCCCAAATTCCACTATATGCTAAATTTCTAAAGGACCTCTGTACGCAGAAAAGGAAAAGTATAATTAAGGTCCCGAAGAAGATTTTGTTGACTAAACAAGTTTGTTCGATCTTACTAAGTGATACTCCACCTAAGAGGAAAGATTATGGTGCTCCCATTATTTCTTATGTCATTGGTGACCAAAAGATTGGTAGATCTTTTCTTGACCTTGGTACGAGTGTTAATTTAAAACCTTACTCAGTCTATCAGTAGCTAGGATTAGGAGAGCTCAATCCTACCTCAGTGGTGCTTCAATTAGTGGATGATCAACTAAATAACCGAGAGGAATTCTGAAGGATGTCATTGTTCAAGTGGGCAAGTTTTACTATTATGTAGACTTTGTGATTTTAGACATGGAACTTGTTCAAGTAGACCATTTTTGTTACGACAAATGCGTGTGTTAATTATAGAACACGGGTTATGGATCTATCTTTTGGGAATATAAAGATGATGATGAATAATTTTGATATCAACCATTAACTACCTGAACCAACTGAATGTTTTAACATATATAAGATTGATGAGATGGTTGAAGACGTTGTACCTCAGAGTAGTGCGGGATATGATTTAGAGGTTGTGATGAAAAGGTCGGAGGCACAGTTTTAAAACTGGGAGGATCAACAACAATCAAATTTGGAAGTTATCGCAGCGTTAGAAGCTGTGTTATACTCTCAGCCAGAGAGATCATCAAGAGAGTCACTTGGACCTTCACTTATTCCTCCACGGGAATTGGTGCCTGAAAATACGTTTCCTGAGATTGTGTTGTATGGTTTAATGGAGGATCAAGAGGATAGCGTATTCAAAGGGAAAAAGGGTATGAAGATGGCTAGAGTTGATCGTTACCACGAACTGTCACAGAGCCTACCAAGGATGACACCCCTTTTAAGGACCCCTTTCCAGATGAGCGAATGTTGAGTATAAACATGGTAGATAAGTTGTATGCCTGGGAAGATCCACGATTGAGAAATGAGTGTTTAGGGATACAAAATTGTGTGTATAAGGATGTTCTAATTTCATAGATCAAACAAGATTATGTCATGCTGAGCATGTTCATCTTAGTTTCTTTGAGCTCGCCCGGAAAGGACGGCAGTGTAATTTGAGACTGAAATTGTTTTCAGGTAAAATCCGATTAAAATGGGACAGACCATTTAGAGTTAAATTGGTTTATCCCCATGGAAAGGTAGGTTTCAGAAATGAGAGGTTAAAGAGGCGTTGTCAGGGACTGGGGATTTATGAGGATATTGAATTGGGACCGGAATTTATGCCATTTGTCAGTTTGGTGGATCAGTTGTATGATATGGGGTAGGAGTGAGTGGCCCCGTTGTGCCAAAGACGTTCAACATTGGTCCTAGGCTGTGAAAGTAAGTTTCTAGCATCGGTTTGTATAATAGAATGTCATTTAATTTCTGCAATTCCAATTCATAGGATTATAGGCCCTTAAGACCAAATCTTTTTTATTCTTAAAAAAAAATTAATAAAAAAACTCATTCCTTGTGCTATACTGAGTAATGATTTCCGGAAATGTGATAATTATTTTTCTTCTTTCCTTGCTACGATATTGAGTATTTGTGCTTTGTTAAATATTTCTACAGGTAGCTCGATTCAAGTTCGGGGGGAGAAAAGACATGAAAAGAGGTGAAATTACCTAGACGATAGTGAAAATAGCCTAGAGGGGGTGAATAGACTTTTTGTAGATTTTAAGATCAATTAAAATTATTTAGCGAAAATTCAATTTTAATCACTCACAAAACCTAATTCTCAATTCAATTATCAAAACAGATCAATCAAACAAATATGAATATAACTGTAGAAATTTAAATCATGAGAAGACATATATTTTTACGAGGAAAACCTTGAAAATACTCTAAGTAAAAACCACGGATACGCTCGGGTATCAATGAACTATGAATCAGAGAATTTGTACAGGCTCAATGAAAACAGTACTTATAATCGATGTAATCTGTTGTATTCACTCAACGTTTGAAAGTCCAGATTCACTTGCGCTCCACGAAGCTCTCGCTCCGCTCCGTACTCTAACGGCTCTGTTTCTCAACAAATCAAATAACCACGAATCTTCTCGCTCTGATCTCTGCACTCAGACGACTCCGTTCTTTAACAGATCAAAGCAACCTCGTTGCAATAGACGGTGTGATGATTTTTCAGCAACTAGATAATCCAATTATGCATAAGATCTTCGGTATAGAAGCACAATTGAAAATTTCCAATAACAAGAGAGAACTTGAATATATATGATCACTCAATCTTTTCTCTCTTTGTGTATATCTCTTTAGAAAAATATGAACGATAGAATACTGCAGAGATCTCACAAAAATAGTGCATCCTTTATTGTAGACCTTGGTATTTATAGGCAATGTAGATGAGAAACCTTAAGTTCGCCCTCTTTGGTAATTTCACACTCAACTGAGCCAAAACCTTAAATATCATGTATAATATGTCATATACACGTGCTTATAAGTGTTTAGGTCGAACTCAAGGTCATCCGGGTCAACACGGATCAATCCAAGTCAAAATAGCATTTCAGCCCGATTATGAAATTTACAGTTTTTTCCTGCAGGACACCTCTCATACTTTTGATCATATATGGAGATATACACATTGGATGGAGACGTGTAATAGACTTTTGAAAATATTACTTCAAGATCTTGATGTTAGGCTCAAGAGTCACCCCATTCAGACCTTTTTTGACCAAAATATGAGCTCCCGAAGTTGACTAAAAATCTTGCTTAAATCACTGTTTCCTTTTTGAACTAAGATTCCTCCCTTATTTAATCCTCTTATAATTGGGAATGAATCTAGTCAACTTTTGTATATGTAAGTCACTAATAAACCCTAGGGGGGGGGGGGGGGGGGGGGGGGGGGTGAATAGGGTTTAAAAATTAATTCTCTAACTCTTTTTAATTCTTACTAGAAAATGCAACAAGATTCTATATTAATTTACAAGGTAAATATGCAATGAATAATTTAACTTAATTTCAACAAGCTATTTACCACAATATAAATTAAGCATGCAAGAACATAAAGTAAGGAGATAGAGATGGAGATATTGACACCGTGATTTTACCGAGGTTCGGTAACTCCTACTCCTCGGCCCAAAGAATCCCCTTCCTTGAGACTTTCCCAATCCTCACACTTGCTCTTCCTTCAATAGGTGGAATAGCAAAACCTTTACAAAAGAGCTAACTAGCTCTTCACACAATCAAGAGAACAATCCTCCCTTGATACAATGGGCTTCACTCACCCAAGATCACAAATTTGTGTATGCAATCAATATATCACTCAAGAAACAAAAATACTCAAAACCCTAAGGTTTTTATTGAAGATAGATCAATATAAGCTCAAGTGTTTTTTGGTGATATTTCAAGAACTCAAGATATATATATTCTAAAATTATATTTTCAATAAGAGAATAAGCACGAAGCTTGAGTTTAAATCTTCAAAATGATCGGAGTGAAAAACAAGATTTAGATCTTTCTTGCTATCAAAAGATTTTTCAGAAAGTGCTTGAGAAAAAATAAGAGATGAATGATTTTTAGAAAAATTTCTCACACAAGAACCTTAGGTTATCAATCCATATCTCTTTCTTTATATTGTGCATCACTTGGGTTAGGAGAGTGTATCTCACCCTAGACATTTTGGAGAGTAGGATCTAAAAAGTAGCAAGCAATACCATTTGTTTTTGGGCAAAAGTATTATTTAGAAATACTTTTCCTGAAAATCCTGAAGCACCTAGTCGACTGCCACTATGCTTAGATTTAAAATATTTTCCCCAACGGCTATGGTCAGTCGACTGCCTCAAAAAGGCCAGCCGACTGCCTCGGGCAATCAAAAATGTTTATAACTCTTTGGTTCATCCAGTCGGCTGGGCCCTAGGCCACTCGACTGGGTGACTCCAAGAATTTGTTCAACGTCTGTTTTTGATCCGTTTTGAGTTCGTTTATTTAATTTACTTGAGCTTATAAGACCAATCAATGCATAAGATACCTTGTTACAATATTCTTACCCCGACCTATCTACCCCAGGTCTTGAGTCCAGTTTTTGTTCTTTCTTTGACCTTTTTGTCCTTTTTCGAGTTTACGCTTGAGTTTCCTTATCGCTTGTCGCTTTTTGGTATTAATGATTTTTCCGAATCATTTACCTGTACTTGCTGAAACACTTAGCTGAATGTCATATTAGTACCAAACATAGTTTTGAATGTTTTGTTAATAATAAAATAAGTGTTATTATCTGAAATAGAATTTCAAGGCCAATAATCTCCCCATTTTTTATGTTGACAAAACATTTCGTGTTTGCGCATAATTGGTGAAGTATCAAGTGATACTCCCCCTCAATGTGTGCATCTTTCATTTTTATTTTCATGCTCGCCCTTTGGAAATAAATTTTGCAATTCGATAATCATTTATGTAATGCATTGAAAGATAATAGAAACAATATTTTTCAATTTACATTGCAAGTTCGGTACATGTTGTTTTATCCCTACAATGATCCACAAAATGATAAAACATAAAATAGAAGCTAAAGATAACATAAACAACAAACATAGGTAACATCCTATGCAGTACAAAATAGACCTATGGCTAAACTTCTACAACCCAAAAATTATCCCCCTTTGACGACATACAAAATGCGGAGGGTCACGGCGAAGTACATCCATGGCTGTGGTGATGCGGTCTATCTTATCCTCAAGGTGCTTCATGTCTTCGGCCATCTTATTTTGGGCCTCCTCATTGCGCTTCATGATTTCCAAGATTTGGGTAAGAGTTTCGGGTTTCCCCGAACCCAAAGTCTGGAATATCGAAATCGCTACCAAGAGACGGAAAAGAAGAAGTCGGAGCTTCTGGACGAGGTGCCTCGGGATGAGGAGCATCGGAACGAGGAGCAGAAGGACCGACTTGGTCCGTAGGAGGAGCAGCCCTAAGAGAGACCAACACTCCATCGACATTTTTGCCGATGTGCATTTGCTTGAGATGAGTGCGGTCTAGAAAAATCGGATTATGCTCCGTAGGCTCGTCACCAAGCGGAGCACCGTTCTGACCAAGAAGATACGATAAATGGGTAGGAAAAATAAGTGTGCCTTTCTTCTTATGGCACTCGAGGATTGTCGAAATGAAGAGGAAAACATGATTGACCTTTCTACCGGTCATGACATAATAGACAAGAAAAACTTCCATAATCAACACAAGAATCCGGCTTCCGGACATGGGCAAAATGGAATACGTGATAATATTGTGCACAAGTCGAGCCTTGGGAGTAAGCGAGGAAGAAGGAAACCCAGCAATGGCGGTGGTGGCTTTATTGACTGAAATGGCCCGAACTGCTTCGAGAGGATCGAAATCACTCGAAGAGTACCAAATAGAGGGGTAATAGTAATATATGCCTCCAGGAGGTAGCCGAAAAACAGTATTAATTACTACTTCGGTGAACTCAACAGACTCGCCCCCAACATCGGAGCTAAGACTGGTGGTGCGTGGACTTGGTTGAGACGGATTATGCAGATTGGTGTAGAAGGCTTTGATGGATCGCGGATAATATAGAACATTAAGCGAAACAAAGAAACCCCAACCCATATTTTGAAAAAGATTGAATGTATTTGTGCCAATCTCTTCACATAAGGATTGAATTACAATACGACACCGGGCAAAATTTCGATGAATGAAATTAGTTTCGAAAAGACGAATACTAGCTTCATCACCAAGAAGAGCAAACCCATAGGACCAGATTCATGCTATGAATCAGTGTCCTCATGAACAGGGGACGAAGGTGGAGGAGGTGCATCCGAAGAGCTTCCACCCCTACGGGCGCGTTTCTTGATGCGCACAACATTGGGAGCCATGAGAGAGATGAGAAGCAAGATGATTGAAAGCAGTTTAAAAAGAAAAAGAAGAAAAACCGTGAAATTTAAGAGAGAAAATGAAAACTGTGAAAAAGGATATATATATATATATATATGTATATAGATAGAGATGAAAGTGATGATAATAGAGGAAAGGATCATGGAGTAGTGGGCAATGGTTTAAAGGAGAATAAATGGCGTGAAATAAGGAAAGAAACGAGAGAGATCGTGAGAGAATGAAGAGAATATGAACAGAAACCGAGATATAAAAACTGCTTTCGTGCAAAGGCAGTCGACTGGCCATATGGTGGCAGTCGACTGGCTCATGACCCAGTCGACTGGCCTAAGGTAGGCAGTCGACTGACTGAAGAAGAATAAAATCACAAAACTCTCTGGTTTATCCAGTCGACTGGCCATTTACGAGGCAGTCGACTGGCTCCCAAATTGTTTTTGAAAATACTTTATTTTTTGCAAGCTGAGATTGGGGACGAGATTTTGTGAAAATTAACTAATTATTTCAAAATCCATGGCCATTCCTATTTCCTTACGAATTTTTGAAAACGGTTCGTCCGAGAGAGGTTTTGTAAAAATATCCGCCAATTGATTTTTAGTGTCAATAAAAACCAATTCAACGTCACCTTTAGCTACGTGATCCCGTAAAAAATAATGCCTAATCTCTATGTGCTTTGTGTGAGAGTGTTGAATAGGATTCTTTGATATACAAATAGCACTAGTGTTATCACATTTAATAGGTACACGATGGAAAACAAGTCCATAATAAAGTAATTATTGCTTAATGTAAAGAGTTTGAGCGCAACTACTACCGATCGTAACATATTCGGCTTCATCCGTAGACAAGGTAACCGAATTTTGCTTTTTACTTGACCATGAAACTAAAGAGTGACCTAGGAAATGACATGTACCACTTGTGCTTTTCCTATCCACTTTACAACCTACAAAATCGGCATCCGAATAACTAGTGAGATTAAGTGAAGTGCCACGTGGATACCATAGTCCTAAGTTAATCGTCCCATTAAGATAGCAAAAAATTCTTTTTACGGCTAGCAAGTGAGTTTCTTTAGGACAAGATTGAAAGAGAGCACATAAGCATACACTACACATAATATCCGGTCTACTGGTCGTTAAATAAAGTAGACTTCCTATCATGCCTCTATATTTAGTAATATCAACACATTTTCCATTTTCATCTTTGTCGAGTTTAATAGAGGTACTCATAGGAGTAATAGCATGTTTGACTTCCTCCATACCAAATCGCTTTAGCAAATCTTTAGTGTACTTAGATTAGCTAATAAATAATCCATCCAAGCTTTGCTTGATTTGCAACCCTAAAAAGAAGTTCAACTCACCCATCATACTCATTTCAAATTCGTTTTGCATATTAGATGCGAAATCTTTGCAAAGGGAAGTATTTGTTGATCCGAATATAATATCATCAACATATATTTGGATAATCAACAAATCATTCTTGACAGTTTTTGTAAAAAGGGTGTTGTCAACTTTGCCTTTAGAATACCCTTTTTGAAGTAAAAAATCACTAAGCCGTTCATACCAAGCTCTAGGAGATTGCTTTAACCCGTATAAGGCTTTAGATAATTTGTAAACATGATTTGGAAAAAGTTCATTTTCAAAACCGGGTGGTTGCTTTACAAACACTTCTTCATCTATAGTTCCATTTAGAAAAACACTTTTGACATCGATTTGATAAAGAATGAAATTTCTAGATGATGCAAATGCAAGAAGCATTCTAATTGTTTCTAATCTAGCTACGGGTGCAAAGGTTTCATCATAGTCAATGCCTTCCTCTTGATTGTAACCTTGAGCTACCGATCTTGCTTTATTTCAAATAATCACTCTATTTTCATCCTTTTTATTTCGAAAAACCCATTTAGTGCCTATTATAGTTTGATGTGTGGACTAAATGCCAAACTTGATTGCGTTCAAATTGATTTAGTTCCTCTTGCATAGCCATGATCCTTGAATCATCACATTGAGCTTTGTGGAAGTTCTTGGGTTCAATATTGGACACAAAAGCCATGTGGTTGCATAAGTATCTAAGTTGAGATCTTGTGCTAACACATTGTGAAGGGTTACCTATGACTTGGTCAAGAGTATGGTTGTGCACAATCCTCCAAGATTTAGGAATGGAGCAAGTCAAGTCATCATTAGATTGATTTCCAACTTTACTCTTATCCATTTGCCTACTTGATGAGTTGGAGATATTGAGATTATTGAAACTATCCTTAATCCCTACAACTTCATCATCATCTAGGTTAACTTTAGGTGAGGGTAAAGTTAGTGATTCATCAAAAACAACATGGATAAACTTTACCATGGTTAAAGTCCTTTTGTTAAAGACTTTAAAGGTTCTACTTGTTGAGGAATAACCTAAGAAAATTACTTCATCCGATTTGGAGTCAAATTTTCCCAAGTTATCTTTATCATTTAAAACAAAACATTTACAACCAAACACCTTGAAATACCCAATATTGGGTTTTCGACCATTCCACAACTCATACGGAGTTTTACCCAATTTCATTTGAATGATAACTCTATTTATGACAAGACAAGCGGTATTTACCGATTCCGCCCAAAGGCTTCGGTGAAGTTTGTGTTCATTTCACATAGTTCTAGCCATTTCTTGTAAAGATCTATTCTTCCTTTCAACTACCCCATTTTATTGAGAAGATCTTGGAGCCGAGAGATCATGAGATACACCGAATTCATCACATAATTTCTCTAGATCTTGATTGTTAAATTCTCTACCCCTATCACTTCTAATTTTCTTGATTTTCAAATCTTTTTTATTTTGAATGACTATAAAATTTATCAAGAATGGAGTGACTTTCATTTTTGTGAGCAAGAAAGTTAACCCAAGTAAATCTAGAGTTGTCATCGACTACAACAAGTACATAAAGTTTTCCGGCTAAGCTAGCCGTTCTCTCCGGACCAAAGAGGATCATATGAAGTAACTCTAAAGGTCTAGAAGTGGTGATATATTTCTTTCTCTTGAAAGAAGATTTCACTAACTTACCTATTTGACATGCATTACATATTTTATCTTTTGAAAAATTAGTCTTCGGGAGGCCTTTGACTAATTCATTTTTCGATAAATGTTGAATGAGGTCCATACTAGCATGTCCTAAGCGTCTATGCCATAACCAACTATTTTCACTCGATGTGACAAAGCACTTAATTTTTGTTCATTTAATTCACAAAGCAACATAGTATATAAATTTCCGTTTCTCTTTGCATTGAACAATTGCTTTCCATCTCTCTCAACTATGCATGCATTTGACCTAAAGATAACATCATAACCTTTGTCACAAAGTTGGCTAATACTAAACAAGTTATGCTTTAAACCATTAACTAAAAGTACGTTATCTACAGCTAGAGAAGAAGATATACCAATGGATCCAATTCCAACAATTTTGCCTTATGAGTTGTCTCCAAAAGTAACGTTTCCTCCTTCATAAGCTTTTAAGGACATGAATTTCGATTTGTCCCCCGTCATGTGCCTTGAACATCCGCTATCAAGAAACCATCTTTCTTTTGAGGCGGACTTCAAGCATACCTACAACACAGCGTTACGTGACTTTTATTGATACCCAATCTATTTTGGGTCCATTATGGTTAGAAAGAGATGCAATAGTTCCTTTAGGAACCCAAAATGATTTAGTTACCAAGTTTTCTTTTGCACGTATAGATGCAATGGTTCCTTTTAGAACCCAAAATAGTTTTGAGACAATTTTCTTCTTCTTTCTTAGATAACATGCATTTGCTTTGTGACCTATTTTCTTGCAATAGTAACATGTAACATGATTGTGATCAATTGAAGTTGAGAGAGAAGATTGTCTTGAAAAGGTATGCCTTAATGATTTTCTTTTCTTCAATAAGAGTGCATCTTTGTTGAATGCATCATATCCTAAGCCGCATTTGTCAAAAGAGTTTCTTTGTCTTCCTAGCATGATGTTCAAATTTTCTTTTCCTTTTGTGAATTTCGCTAAGATGTTTATTTGATCATCAATAGTCTTTTTCAACAAAACATTTTCCTCTTCTATCTTAATACTTTTGTCATTTGTTGCATTTAAATCAACTACGGTGAAGCAAGTAAAATTACATGAAGATTTAGATTTCTTAAGCAAACTATGTTTCTTAGCTAGTTTTTCAAACTCATCATACAAATTTTCAAATACATCTTGTAATTCATTATGAGAAAATAAAATCTCATCATATGACAAAATGGATTTATCTAATGCATGTAAATTTAAATGTACCTCATCTTCATTTGCTATGAGGCAAAGATTTGCAATTTCTTCACCATTTTCTTCCTCATCCGAATCACAAGAGTCATAGTCATCCCATGTTGCATTAATGGCCATTTTGTTTGGCCTTTTCTCGTTCTCCTTTTTGGGCTTGAAACACTCATTTCTATAGTGCCCCGGTTTTACACAATTGAAGCAAGTAATGGACTCCTTCTTGCTTGTCTCTCCTCTTGGTTCATTGCTCTTTAAGAACCTCCGACCTTTAGCCTTCTTTTGTTGAAGAAATCTCTTGAATTGTTGAGTGATCAAGGCAATGTCTTCATCAACCTCTTCTTCGATTTTCTCATTTGCTTCACTTTTAGTGGAAGCTTGCAAGGCTATACCTTTTCTAGGCTTGGCGTATTCTTCACGAGACTTTAAGGTAATTTCCCATGTAAGGAGTGACCCAAAAATCTTATTGAGACTAATTGTGCTAAGATCATGTGCTTCTTTAATAGCCGTCACTTTCGCATCCCATTTAACCGGAAGGCTTCTAAGGACTTTGCGTGCCGCATCGGATCTAGGAACAATTCTACCAAGATGTTTTAGTCCATTCAAAATATTAGTGAAACGAGACATCATAGAATTGATATTTTAATCTTCCTTCATGGCAAATAATTCATATTCATGCATAAGTATATCAATTTTACATTCTCTAACTTGAGTAGTTCCTTCATAAGTAACTTCAAGTTTATCCCACATTTCTTTGGCCGTGGAGCAAGTAGAGACGCGATTAAATTCATTTGGACTTAAGGCACAATTTAGATTAACCTTAGCTTTGGCATTAAAAGACATAAGTCTACGCTCATCATTGTTCCATTTGTTGGGCAATTTGGGGATAGTTTTTCCACCAACCACTTTGGTTGTAGTGAAAGGTCCATCGACAATAACTAGCCAAATTTGATAATCAATAGCTTGAAGAAAGTCTATCATTTTAGTCTTCCAATAACTATAGTTTGAACCATCAAACCATGGGGGCCTATTGTTTGATTGTCCTTTTACATGAGTGACTATGTTTGAGGCCATGATTGTTCTCTAAGACGGTTAAGTCTAAAACAAGTAGAGATTAGGCTCTAATACCAATTGTAAGTCACTAATATACCCTAGAGGGGGGTGAATAGGGTTTAAAAATTAATTCTCTAACTCATTTTAATTCTTACTAGAAAATGCAACAAGATTCTATATTAATTTACAAGATAAATATGTAATGAATAATTTAACTTAATTTCAACAAGCATGCAAGAACATAAAGTAAGGAGATAGGGATAGAGATATTGACACCATGATTTTTACGAGATTCGGTAACTCCTACTCCTCGGCTTAAAGAATCCCCTTCCTCATGACTTTCCCAATCCTCACACTATGGTTCTTCCTTCAATAGGTGGAATAGCAAAACCTTTACAAAAGAGCTAACTAGATCTTCACACAATCAAGAGAACAATACTCCCTTGATACAATGGGCTTCACTCACCCAAGATCAAAAATTTGTGTATGCAATCAATATATCACTCAAGAAACAAAAACACTCAAAACCCTAAGGTTTTTATGGAAGATAGATCAATATAAGCTCAAGTGTTTTTAGGTGATATTTCAAGAACTCGAGATATATATATTCTCAAAATATATTTTCAATAAGAGAATAAGCACAAAGCTTGAGTTTAAATCTTCAAAATGATAGGAGTGAAAAACGAGATTTAGATATTTCTTGCTATCAAAAGATTTTTCAGAAAGTGCTTGAGAGAAAATAAGAGATGAATGATTTTTAGAAAAATTTCTCACACAAGAACCTTAGGTTTTCAATCCATATCTCTTTCTTTATATAGTGCATCACTAGGGTTAGGAGAGTGTATCTCACCCTAGACATTTTGGAGAGTAGGATCTGAAAAGTAGCAAGCAATACCATTTGTTTTTGGGAAAAAATATTTTTTAGAAATAATTTTCCTTAAAATCCTGAAGCACCCAGTCGACTGCCTCCATGCTTAGATTTAAAATATTTTTCCAAACGGCTATGGTCTGTCGACTGCCTCAAGAAGGCCAGTTGACTACCTCAGGCAATCAAAAATGTTTATAACTCTCTGGATAATCCAGTCAGCTAGGCCCTATGCCAGTCGGCTGGGTCACAGCCAGTCGGCTGCCATTTCATGGCCAGTCGACTAGGTGACTCCAAGAATTTGTTCAAGGTCCGTTTTTGATCCGTTTTGAGTTTGTTTCTTTAATGTACTTGAGCTTATAAGACCAATCAACGCATAAGATACCTTGTTACAATATTCTCACCCCGACCTATATACCCCAGGTCTTGAGTCCAGCTTTTGTTCTTTCTTTGACCTTTTTGTCCTTTTTCGAGTTTACACTTAAGTTTCCTTATCGCTTGTCGTTTTTTGGTATTAATGATCTTTCCGAATCATTTACCTGTACCTGCTGAAACACTTAGCTCAAAGTCATATTAGTACCAAACACGGTTTTGAATGTTTTGTTAATATCAAAATAAGAGTTGTAGTCTGAAATTGTATTTCAAGGCCAACAATATATATATCTTTTATACACGTCCTACGATATATAGGAGTGTAGCCCAAGTCATAATAGGATACGTAACAACCAGTCACGCAGTCATAATGCCGCACCTACACTTTTGAAAACTCTGCCGCAGCTACGATTAATGCGTAGGTCCCAGCGTAGCTTAGTGCGTACCTACAAGCATAAAAATACACTTTCCTGCCACTTTTTGATTTTGAAACCGTAGGCTTGAGCATAGGCTTATTAATAAAAACCACTTTTCTCTGCAACTGTGCCAAAATGACCCTCTTGACACCTTGAGACTTTTTGCTTGAATTGACAGCTTTAGGAAATTCCGTTTTTGCCCTCCGGGAGACATTTTTATGAATACACTCATTTTTACACTTCACTTGTGTTCTTCACTACTTCAATGCTTGATTTCGCCTTTATCGAAACTTGTAGATGTCGTTGAAGCCAACATGAACTATCTAACACTCAACATGGTTATTGTCTAGAACATTACATAAATAAACAACACTCAATAATGTTCTTATGATCTCCCCCTTGACATTTCTGAGACAAAACCATGTTTTACAAAATAGCCTCACAAATAACAACATAACATCATATCTATGAACACACACCAACAAACATAGATATAAATTTTCACCTTGCTTTCATGATGGTATACCAATCCTATAACCACAACACTGAATAAACCATTAAACGCAAGTGTGTAAAATAAATATAAAATGATCATAAGGAAACACAATATCAATGTAAGAATAATGATCATAAAACACACACTCCTTCTCCTCCCTTAATTAAAACTTCTCCCCCTAAAACCATTACTCCCCCTTTTTGTCATTGAAATGACAAATAACAATAAAAACAATCAAAGCACATGAGAGAAACAAGGGAAAACTTCAAGATGAACACATAGGAAAAGGATAACAAAGGAGACTCCGGAGAATCTAAGTCAAGCACTAAATACTAAGATAAAGTATTCTAAAAGATTATATTCAGATTCTCGAGTAACATAAATCTCTACAATGCATGAATGCAAAATGTTATGAATAATAAAAAAAATATTTTGTTTTTAGAAATCTGTAACAAGGAAATAGAGACAACAACTTAATCATTAACATCATAGTCTCATATCTAATTCAACCATTATACACACGGTATAGAAGAAAATCAACACACATACCTTGTAAACTCAATAATGCACAAGTCAAGTTTTTCAAATATATATATATATGAAAATTCTCATGTTCAAGCACTAAGGTAAGATGAAAATAATATATACTAAACCTGATAATCTCCGTACCAACCGTGATGATAATTCAATCCAAGATCCAAACTAGAAGTCAAAAAAAGACTTTCTTTTTTTTACACAATTTCCTCCTTTTCATCTTTTTAACTTTTTCACCATATCCCTTTTTGTCTTTTTAAGCTCCTGACTTTCCAGCGAGGATTTTTAGTCCCAATCAACTGGGCCTGAGCTTCTTCCACGAGATTTATGCTCATCAGTTATCTCTCCTTTTTGGATTGAAGAACTACATTTTGCATTTTTATTTTTTATCATTTCCTCTTCTTTCACCATTACCACTACATTCATACACATAAAAAATATTTCATGCATAAACCAATCTAGCATTGCTCATGAACCTTCATACCACATCGGGTTAAATGAAAAAATTAATAGATTCAGCAATCATTACAATCATCTACGAAGCAACAAGCACCTAAGATTAAGGTTTTATAGCACAAAATAATCATGCCAAGTTATCATCCAAAAATCTTAGGTCAGGCTGATACCTCTACTTCACATATGCATAATTAAACAAGTAAATGTGAAAATAGAGTAAAATATGACAACTTTTGTACACTAACCAAGCTTAACATTCCCAAAATGTTTTTTTATTAAAATAAAATACATGCATGAATAAATATAATACAAATGTATGATTACCTACCAATTCTAGGAAAATAATGCAATGTGTTCCTAGAATGATACATAAGAAGATATCTATTCTAAAGAAAGCATACCAATAGATTTTCAAAGACTAACATGCTTATAAAAATCTAATGGTTTTGTAAAGATATCTGTTAACTGAGAATCTGTGGATATAAACTCTAGAGACAGTATACCATCTTCAACAAGATTACGAATGAAATGATGTCGAATATCTATATGCTTTGTCTTAAAGTGTTGAACAAGATTTTTAGAAATATTTATTGCACTCGTGTTATCATAGAATACAGTCATCGTGCCTTGAGGAAAACCATAATCCTGCAACATTTGATGCATCCACAAAACTTGAGTGCAACAACTACCAACTGCTATATACTCAGCCTCAGTAGTGGAAAGAGAAACACAATTTTTCTTCTTTTTATGCCAATCAACTAAGCAATTTCCAGTATAGTAACACCTTCCACTTGTACTTTTTCTATCATCAACATTACTAGCCCAATCAGCATAAAAAAATATGTGATATCAGTATAAGTACCTAACAGATACCAATGTAACACCCCGTGTTATTTTCCTTTTTCCTGAAATTATATTTAATTTAATTTCGGTTATGACGTCACTTGTTCATGACGTTCATATTATTCTTGGTATTTCGCATGTAAATTTTTTGCATTTAGTTTTAAAGTCGACTGGACGACATTACGGTTTCTCTTTAACGACTACGCGGTTTCTCGTTATCGACTATGCTGTATCGTTTCAGCATTTAATGTTTAGTACTTCGACTGGATGAAGACACGTTTTAATTAATCGGGCTTGTTAAGTGTTCCTACGTTTGGGTTTCTACCCCGATATATTTAATTGGGCGTCCCGTTATTATTCCAGGCTTACGAGATTATGTTTAGGCGTTCTCGATAATTATTGGGGTTTACTGTATATATATATTTAATTATAATTATATATATATATAGTTTTGGGGTTATTTCGTAATTATGGATAAGTTTTGGGGGTTTGGAGAGGTTTGGGTTTCTTTCCACTACCTCGGCCCTAGTAGGATTGATGAATGTGTGGCTTGGAAGCCATTGTTATTATCGAATTGCTATTGGCAGGTTATTGTGTTGTGGTTGGTTGTCCGGATGTTCCATTTACAAACGGAACTCTGCCGGATTTTTGTTAGATTCCGCTGCTTTGTTTATTATTCATTTGGGTATGAAAAATACCGTTCTATCATTATTCCATACGTTTTCATGGCTAATGATATCTTAGTTGGTTGCTCATCATAATGATCACATCCTGGCTCCCTTGGATGTCCCAGTTCGGGAGTCTTAGGAATTTAGGGATGTGTCAGCATGATATTAGAGCACTTTTACCCTTTTGTGGGTGTTTGATGATTGAAGGTCATTTGTTTTTGTTTCTTTTTACTTCCGCATTCACTCCCTTAGCTCTTAGGCTCGGGTTTCGGAGTCCTAAGAATTTGGGGCGTGATAACATGGTATCCGAGTGTGTTCTTTCTCTATGGGACGACGGGTGATGGTTGATGGGTCATTCGACATTTGACGTTTATCTACGAGTTCGATCTGCGTTCTTGTTGTGCTTTAGTATTCTTGTGTTTTTCACTTATGTTGTGTTGAGGACGCGTCTTGCTAGATATATCCCGTTGTGATTTAATTCCAGCGGAATGAGACAATACCTCAGTCACCTTGATTCTTTTCATACCTGTATCATGGTGTTGGTTACCGAGGAATGTGAGTAGATCATTCGTCCTAGCTAACCGGATGTGACTTACGGACTAAGGTACTCCCTGATTTCGAGGACGAAATCTCCTAAGGTGGGAAGGATGTAACACCCCGTGTTATTTTCCTTTTTCTTGAAATTATATTTAATTTAATTTCGGTTATGATGTCACTTGTTCATGACGTTCATATTATTTTTGGTATTTCGCGTGTAAATTTTTCGCGTTTAGTTTTAAAATCGACTGGACGACATTACGGTTTCTCTTTGACGACTACGTGGTTTCTCGTTATCGACTACGCTGTATCGTTTCGGCATTTAATGTTTAGTACTTCGACTGGATGACGACACATTTTAATTAATCAGGCTTGTTAAGTGTTCCTACGTGTGGGTTCTTACCCCGGTATATTTAATTGGGCGTCCGGTTATTATTTCAGGCTTACGAGATTATGTTTGGGCGTTCCTGATAATTATTGGGGTTTACTGTATATATATATATATATTTAATTGTAATTATATATATAGTTTTGGTGGTTATTTTGTAATTATGGATAAGTCAAGGCTTGTTTTTGCAATTAGGTCCTATATATGTATATGTATATACAAGTCTGCATCCATCTTCTCCTACATGCTATTCATCTCCTTCTTCTCCACGACTATAGCCCTACGCCTTCTTCTTCATTGACGACTGTAGCTTCTCCACCTCATCTTCCATGGCTGGCAAGCAAGAGAGAGAGAGAGAGAAGGCTGGTACGTGGAGAGAGGGATGACCAGGCGACAGTTCGCCGCAACAGCAGCTGCGGCTGGAGCAAGGAGTCGATGACCTGGAACTGGGCGGCAACGATGGCGACCGTGGCTGGAAGCGGCGTGCACAGAGGAGCGGGTAGCTGCGATTGTTGGCGCAGTCGTGCAGGGGCGGAGCAGTCCGCACGACAAGGGTGGCTCAACCAGGCTTCGACCATTTTTTCGGTCGACTTACATTGATCGGTTTGGGCCAATTTTTAATGAGTAGTTTCCTCTCTACGTTGTATTCATCATACTTTAATTCCGTATTTTTATGTTGAACGGTTTGTCCGGAAATCGCATTTATAGGTTATAGTTTTCATTTGGGTTAATTTAGATTTACCCAAATTAATTAACCTATTGCTAATGGGCTTCGTATATATCGTATAGTTTGTCGAGACAGACGTTTCGATATACTCAAAATATTTTTTGGATGACTTTGGTCGGCGGGTTTCATATTCGGGCGCTGGTACTATTCACGGTGGGCCCGAAACGGCTGTTCTGTAAGCGTAAATTAGGTGGGAAATTTTATTTCTCACTCTGTATTTTTAAAGTAATTTGGGGTGTGCAAACCCTTATATATTTTAATATAGATATATTAAATTGTTAATTTAAATTTCTATAATTGGCTTAGAAGCGATGTAGGACTTAGAAATTAATTTGAGAAAATTAATTAAAAATTATTTCCTACGAACTACATAGATTCCTATTTGAATTGAATAGGAATAGGTGGCTTAGAAATTCCCTTGAGAATTAAATGGGCTAGAAAATTTTGTAAATGATGGACGTGAGAAACTTAGACGTTATATTAGGTTCCTCTTACGTTATGTGAATTATTTGCTTTAAATTATTTAAAGGCATGTTAAGTGAAATTGAAATATTTTCTTAAAGAACTAAAGAAAATATATTTTTGGAAACATGAATGGTATATGAAATTGTTTTCATATGATTTACTGCTTTATTGTTTTAAAAGCATGTGAAAGAGAGTATGAGATTCATGTGGTAGCATGTGGATATTGTTCATAAATATGATTCATTACATATTTATGTTGAGGCATGATTGTCATTTGGACCTGGATGCATATTGAGAATATCATGTAGTGTTAAATCATGGTATTGGTATATGTGGGTTGTGAAATCATGTGGGGTGTCTTTGTGTCGAATCATCGCAACAACTGGTTAGGGGGTGTTCCCATCCTATGAAATAATGAGCCGTGAATGGGGTATAGGATGAGTCGTCTCATTCTCGAAGTCGCGGGTCGTCTCGTGCATCCGATCTTTTGATCACAAGTCGCGAGTTGGCTCGTGCATCCGATCTTTGGATCTTTAGTCCCGAGTCGACTCGGGCGACTTCCGTTATCCGGATCTTTGGTCACGGGTCGTCTCGTGCAACCGCCTTCCTTGTTGAAAGTGTAGTGTCAAAAACACTTGGGAATAATCGGTGCGGTACTCTTTCTCCTTGTAAATGGGTGGAGTACGTATTCGTTAACCACGTGATGTGAGCAAAGGGTGGTGTATGAGTTACATTGTATATGCATGACATTTATGTGATTTCATTTGACATGTATACGTGATATTATTACATGTGATGTTGGAACAGGTTTAATATGTGTTATTATTGCCTGTTGGATTTTGGAGCATGTTATGTATGAATATTGTGAAATTAAATTCATATCTTTATAAAATGCTCAGTTAAAAGTGATAAATGCGAAAACATGAATTAAATGAGAAAATTGTTAAAGTATAAATGAAAAGTGTATCTTTATACTTGTGTTTATTTACCTTGTGCCCTTGGGGGAGGTTAGGTATATTGGCATAGTGACCTATGTGGTTAGTTATGTGTTATCTGTAGAGATTTGAGGTTATGGATTAATTGAGTATCAATTGTGATTTGAGGCCTTAGAGAAGGCGGTGATAGTTTTGTGGTCTCGGTTGGTTGCATATTACTAACCCTGGATGTTTCTTTCCCACTTAGGGGGGAGGTATCCTTTATCGTTCTTTTGAGGTTTTGAGTGTGGTTAGAAGTGGTTGTGATTGAACCTATCTAGTTGAGTGGAAATTACTTCTTGATTCTGTTAATTATCAATTATGAAATTGGAGTCATAATGAATTGAAAGAGGTATTGATTGAGACAAGTTATTCCCGTGGTATCGGCCACTAGTTCTCCCTTTTCACGATATTAAGGGGTTTAAGTGATTTTATTAAGTACTCGAGGTACTGTAGCTTGACAATCTTGTTTCTAGTGTTTAGTTCATTCATATAAGCATTTCTTTTATTGTACTCTATATACTAGTACATGTCTTTGACTTACACGTCATTCCTTGAGTTGTCGGTTACGGCGTGGTGCCGAACCTTTTTCAGTTGTTGTCATTTGATCTCGTGAGGTTGGGAACAGATAGTTGTGTTCCGTTAACCCAATGTAGTACTCTTCCTTCCTTGTCCTCTTGGACATTATAGGAATCCGTGGAGTTGTGTTTACCCTTATTTGGCTGTCCTTCGAAAACGGTGTGTTAGCTTTGAAATTTACTTTCGGCAAACAATTCCAAAATTGATGATAACAAACCATTGAAGAATGTTTGATACTAATGAATTATCAAGTTTATGTTTTCAGCAAAAGACAGGTGAACGACTCGGAAAGAAAGCTTGAATTAAAGCGAAAAGCCGTGAAAGAAATTGAAACGAAAATGGAAAATCAAATAATTCAACAGCAAAGGCGAAAGTCGAAGACTCAAGACTTGGGGTAGATAGGTTGGGGAGTGATCATTGTAACAAGGTAATTTTATGCGTCGATTTTATCGTATAAGCTCAAGTATAAAATAAACCGAACTCAAATGGAATGAAAAACTCTTTACCGAACTTAAACCGAAAGAAAAATATTTTTATTAAATGTTTTTCAAGTTATAGTCAACTAGAATTACCATGTGTATTTTCTAGTAGTCGACTAAAACAATCAGTAGTTATTGGTTTTTCATCCACATCAAAGGAGTCGCCTGAAAGCATTTTGAGTCGACTAGACTACAAGAAGTAGTCGACTAGAACACATTCTAGTCGACTAGATGTATCATTGTAGTCGACTAGAACTCAATCTAGTCGACTAGATGAAACCATGTAGTCGACTAAAAGAAAAAGTAGTCAACTAGTTTATCCTCAAAACCTGCAGATTCTTCAGAAAACATTTCCCATATTTTGTGGATTGTATTTAATGATGTTAAAACGGCTCTAGTCTTTCAAATACTATAATCATTCTTCAAAACCCTAGTGCAATGCTATATATAGAATGAGATGTGTATATTGAAGATGTAGAGATTGAAATACAAAGAGAAAGAAAGCTATCAAAAATTCTGCAGAAATTTTCTCTACAAAAGCCATTGAAACCAAGCTTTGAAAATCTGATTTTCTCCAAGTTTCTTTGAAAATCAAAATCTCTAATATCTCTTCTTATTCTCCAAATATCATTCATTGATCATACCCTTTGAGAATACATTTCTAGAACTATTGTAAAATCACCAAAAACACTTGAGCTTATATTGATTTATCTTCCATAAAAATCTTTGGGTTTTGAGTGTTTTTGTTCTTGAATGATTTTATTGATTAAATACAAATTTGTAATCTCGAACAAGTAAAGTCCACCGATTGTTCAAGAGATGGTTGTTCTCTTGACTGAGAGACAAGCTCGAGAGGCTTGTATTGTAAAGGTTTGCCATTCCACCTGTGAAGGAAGGGCCATAGTGAAAGGATTGGGAAAAGTCTCAAGAAGAGGTTCTTGAGCCGAGGAGTAGGAGTTACCGAACCTTGAAAAAATCACGGTGTCAATCTCTCTATCTCTTTCTCTTTACTTGATTTATTTGCATGCTATAATTGCTTAAATATCTTGTATGCTATCTTGTCTTGAAATTAATAGTTAGAGAAGTTTAAATTGAATCATCCACTTGATCTTTGAGAAATTGATTTTTGTTTAGAGTGTGTTCCAATTTCGAAAAGAATTAGAATTATTTTTGAACACCCTATTCACCCCCCTCTAGGGTTAATTAGTGACTAACAATTGGTATCAGAGCCTAATCTCTATTTATTTTTTACTTAACCGTCCTAGAGAACGATCATGTCATCAAATTTAGTCACTCTTGTTGAAGGAGAATCTAATAATAGGCCCCCATGGTTTGATGAATCAAATTATAGCTATTGGAAGACTAGAATGATTGATTTTCTTCAAGCTATCGATTACCAAATTTGGCAAGTAGTTCTTGAAGGACCATTTGTATTGACCAAAATAGTTGATGGAAAAACCGTCCCCAAATTACCCAATGAATGGGATAATGATGACCGTAAACTCCTGTCGTACAATGCTAAAGCCAAAGTAAATTTATATTGCGCTTTAAGTCTAAATGAATTTAATCGTGTATCTACTTGTTCAACCGCAAAAGAAATATGGGATAAACTTGAGGTAACCTATGAAGGTACATCTCAAGTATGAGAATCTAAAATTGACATACTCATGCATGAATATGAATTATTTGCTATGAAAGATGATGAAAATGTGAATTCTATGATGTCTCGCTTTACAAATATTTTGAATGGACTAAAGCATCTTGGTAGAATTGTTCCTAGATCCAATGCGTCACGAAAAGTGCTTAGAAGTCTCCCGGCAAAATGGGATGCAAAAGTAACGGCTATCAAAGAAGCTCATGACCTCAACACCATGAGTCTCAATGAAATTTTAGGCTCTCTACTCACTTGGGAAATAACATTAAAAGCTCGTGAAGACGACATCAAGCCAAGAAAGGGGATAGCTTTGCAAGCCTTCACAAAAATGAAAACAATTAGCCGAGTGAAGAAGAAGAAGATTTGGACATTGCCTTGTTCACCCAAAAATTCAAGAGACATCTTCAAAGAAAGAAAGCAAATGGTGGAAGATTCGTGAAGAGAATCGAACCAAGAGGCGAGCCTAGCAAAAGAGAACCCCCAACGTGTTTTAATTGCGGAAAGCCGGGACACTACAAAAGTGATTGCTTCAAGCTCAAAAAGGAAAACGAGAAAATACCTAGCAAGATGGCAATGAATGTCACATGGGAGGACTATGACTCATGCGACTCGGATGAGGAGAGAAGTAGTGAGGAAACGACAAACATTTGTCTCATGGCAAATGAAGAAGAAGTACATTTAAATTTAAATGATTTACATAAACTATCATATGATGAACTTCTTCTTGATTACAATGAATTGCAAGATGTGTTTGAAGAATTACATGATGAATTCGAAAAATTAGCTAGAAAATATATCCTTCTTAAGAAAGCTAAATCTTCATGTAGTCTCACTAGTTCAAGCTTAGAAGTTTCTTGCAATGACAAAAGCATTGAGCTAGAAAAGGAAAATATTCAGTTGAAAAATACTATTGATGATCAAATAAATATTTTAGCAAAATTTACAAAAGGAAAAGAGATTCTTAGTATCATGTTAGGAAGACAAAAATGATCATTTGATAAATGTGGTCTAGGGTATGATATTTTTGACAAAAATGCTCTCATTTTGAAAAAGAGAAAATCACTTAGCTTTACATTTACTAGAAAATCATCTCATGCATCTTCAAATGATTATAAACATGTTACTTACTACTATTGCAATAGAAAAGGACACAAAGCAAATGTATGCTTTCATAGAAAGAAGAAAATTAAGTCAAAAACGGTTTGGGTTCCAAAAGGAACTATTGCATGCTCTCATAGAAAAGAAAATGTTGTAACAAAACAAATTTGGGTTCCAAAAGGAACTATTGCGTATCTATCTAACCAAAATGGACCTAAAACAGATTGGGTACCAATAAAAGTTACTTGAACTTGTTTTGTAGGTATGCTTGAAGTTCGCATCAAAAGAAAAATGGTTTCTTGATAGCGGATGCTCAAGGCATATGACGGGAGATAAATCAAAATTTATTTCACTAAAACCATATGAAGGAGGAAACGTAACTTTTGGAGACAACTCTAAAGGCAAAATTATAGGAATTGGCTCAATCGGTATTTCCTCTTCTCTCTCTATAGATGATGTGCTTTTAGTTGATGGTTTGAAGCATAATTTGTTTAGTATTAGTCAACTATGTGACAAGGGCTATGATGTTATATTTAGGACAAATGCATGCATAATCAAGAAAGATGGGAAGCAAATGTTCAATGCCAAAAGAATTGGAAACTTGTATACTTTATTGCTACGTGAATTGCATGATCAAGATGTTAAATGTTTTGTCACATCTAGCAAAAATAGTTGGTTATGACATAGACGTCTAGGACATGGTAGTATGGACCTTATTCATCGTTTATCCAAAAATGATTTAGTCAAAGGCCT
Organism: Cornus suecica; assembly: GCA_963922005.1. Classification (NCBI taxonomy): domain Eukaryota; kingdom Viridiplantae; phylum Streptophyta; class Magnoliopsida; order Cornales; family Cornaceae; genus Cornus; species Cornus suecica. The sequence continues at coordinate 18,875,626 of OY998241.1, forward strand.
TCCAAAGACTAAATTTTCGAAAGATAAAATATGTAGCGCATGTCAAGTAGGCAAGCAAGTCAAATCTTCTTTCAAGAGAAAGAAAGATATTACCACTTCAAGACCTCTAGAGTTACTTCACATGGATCTCTTTGGTCCAGAGAGAACGGCTAGCTTAGTCGGGAAACTCTATGTACTTGTTATAGTTGATGACTACTCTAGATATACTTGGGTTCACTTTCTTGCTCACAAAAATGAAACTCACTCCATTCTTGAAAGATTTTATAGAGTCATTCAAAATGAAAAAGATTTGAAAATCAAGAAAATTAGAAGTGATAGAGGTAGGGACTTTGAAAATCAAGACTTAGAGAAATTATGTGATGACCTTGTTGTTTCACATGATCTCTCGGCCCCTAGAACCCCTCAACAAAATGGTGTAGTTGAAAGAAAGAATCGATCTCTACAAGAGATGGCTAGAACCATGTTAAATGAGCACAACCTTCCCCGAAGCCTTTGGGCGGAAGCGGTAAACACTGATTGCCATATAATTAATCGTGTTATTATTCGGATAAAGTTGGGGAAAATGCCCTATGAGTTGTGGAATGGTCGAAAGCCCAATATTGGGTATTTCAAAGTTTTCGGGTGTAGATGTTTTGTGTTAAATGATAAAGACAACCTTGGAAAATTCGACTCCAAATCGGATGAAGCAATTTTCCTAGAATATTCTACAAGGAGTAAAGCATTTCGGGTTTATGACAAAAGGACTCTAACCATGGTTGAGTCTATTCATGTTGTCTTTGATGAATCACCCTCACCACCATCACCTAGAATTGACCTAGAAGAAGATGAGATTGTTGGGATTGAGGATAATCTAAATACTCTCAATATCTCCAACTCATCATGTAGCCAAAAGGAAATGAGGGAAGTTGAGCATCAATCCAATGATGACTTGACCAACTCAATGCCTAAAGCATGGAGGATTGTTAACAATCATCCTCTTGATCAAGTCATAGGTAATCCTTCAAAAGGGGTTAGTACTAGATCTCAACTCAAAGATTTTTGCAACCACATGGCTTTTGTATCGCAAATCGAACCCAAGAACTTCCACGAAGCTCAATGTGATGATTCTTGGATCGTAGCAATGCAAGAGGAACTAAATCAATTTGAACACAATCAAGTTTGACGTTTAGTTCCTAGACCCGAAAATCAAACTATAATTGGCACAAAATGGGTTTTTCGAAACAAAAAGGCTGAGAATGGAGTAATTATTCGAAATAAAGCAAGATTGGTAGCTCAAGGATATAATCAAGAGGAAGGCATCGACTACGATGAGACCTTTGCACCGGTAGCTAGATTAGAAGCAATTAGAATGCTTCTTGCATTTGCATCATATAGAAATTTCACTCTTAATCAAATGGATGTCAAAAGTGTTTTCTTAAATGGTGTCATAGAAGAAGTTTTTGTAAAGCAACCACCCGGTTTTGAAAATAATATTTTTCCAAATCATGTTTTCAAATTAGCTAAAGCTCTATATAGTTTAAAGCAAGCTCCTCGAGCTTGGTATGAGAGACTTAGCGAATTTTTGACTAAAAATGGTTTTACAAGAGGAAAATTTGACAACACACTTTTTATAAAAACCATCAAGAATAATTTGTTGATTGTCCAAATTTATGTTGACGACATCATATTCGGCTCAACAAATAATTCCTTATGTAGGGAATTTGCTACAAGCATGCAAAATGAATTTGAAATAAGCATGATGGGTGAGTTGAATTTCTTCTTAGGGTTGCAAATCAAGCAAAACTCGGATGGCTTATTCATTACCCAACCTATGTACACTAAATATTTGCTAAAGCGATTTGGTATGGAGGCTACCAAACATGCCATAACTCCTATGAGTTCCTCTATTAAGATTGATAAAGATGAAAATGGTAAATGTGTTGATATTACTAATTATAGAGGCATGATCGGTAGTTTGCTTTATTTAACCACTAGTAGACCGGATATAATGTTTAGTGTATGCTTATGTGCCCGGTTTCAATCATGTCCTAAGGAATCTCATTTGCTTGCGGTAAAACATATTTTTCGCTACCTAAGTGGTACAATCAACTTAGGACTTTGGTATCCACGTGGATCTTCAATTGATCTTATTAGTTATTCGAATGCGGATTTTGCGGGATGTAGAATTGATCGAAAAAGCACAAGCGACACTTGTCATTTTCTAGGACACTTAGTATCTTGGTCAAGTAAAAAGCAAAACTTCATTGCATTATCTACGGCCGAAGCCGAATATGTGGCAGCCGGTAGTAGTTGCGCTCAAACTCTTTATATTAAGCAACAATTACTTGATTTCGGTCTTACTTTCTCTCACGTGCCTATTAAATGCGATAATACGAGTGCGATTTGTATTTCAAATAATCCTATTCATCACTCACGCACCAAGCATCTAGAGATTAGGCATCATTTTTTACGTGATCATATTGCTAAGGGTGACGTTGAATTGGTTTTTATCGACACTAAAAATTAATTAGCGGATATTTTTACAAAACCACTTGCGGACGAATCATTTTCTAAAATTCGTCGAGAAATCGGAATGGCCATGGATTTTGATGTTTTATCTTAATCTCTATCATAATCTTTATTTTTCATATTTTTGCTATTTTTGTGTATTTATTTCCTGATTTTTTATCTATTTTTATCATTTTTTTTACCTTCTAGTCGACTCATCCTGTGCAGTGTAAATCATTCTAGTCAACTACTTTGGTCAGTAGCTTCATCCTTGGCTCTCTTTTCATTCTAGTCGACTACTTTCTCATTGTAGTCGACTCAATTACATTTTAGTCGACTACTTGCCTCTTCTAGTCGACTCAGATCTTGCCGAGTCCACTCCCAGTCGACTCAAACCTTGCCTAGTCGACTCAAACCCTCTATCTAACCGACTCAACCCTAGACCTAGTCGACTCAACCCACTATAAAACCTAAATCCCCTTCATCTTCTCCATCCGCCTCCTTCAACCTTCACCCACCTTCAAATCCTCTCCTCTCAATCCCTCTCCTACTACCACTTATACCTTCAAATCTTCACCTATCCCTCATTAATTTCACATTTCCATCATCTTCCACCCATTTCCCTCACCCAAATTTCCTCATTATCACTCTCTCACATATATATATATATATACACCATCATATATCTATATATCTCTATATATTTGTGCATCATCTTCTACAATGCCACCGAAGACTCGAGGTCTACTCTGGAAACGTTCACGCATTGATGGAGGCCAAAGCTCCACCAATCCACACATTCCTACGGCTATTGACGAAGAGGAGTCGAATGAACCTCTTCTTCTTGAGGTACTTCTTCTTGATGATGATAATAGAAATAAATTCATCACTGTTTTTGATCATCGTGCTCCTACACCTTGCCGAATTGTCACAAAAGATTTATGCATTGAAATTAGGGCTCGAACTTCCGAGTTGTTCCGAGCAATTGGTTGGGATTTTTTTGTTTCTCTTGACATTCCGATACTTCCGCGAATTGTCAAAGCCTTCTACGCATCTCTTAAAAATCATAAGGAGAAATTACTCTCTTATCTTCATTTTAATCTATGCGGTGAAGACAAGACTGTTGATGACAGCGAAATCAAGCGCATTTTCTCGCTTCCGAATGACGGTATCCGCCACTTCTCCAAGGATTGGTATAAGGCTGATGGGTTCGATTGTATTGAGGCTGTTTGGGTTATATGCGTCGATAAAGAAATTTCGCAGAACGCCGGTATTATCTCTTCTATGCTACTACCAAAGGCTAGATTAATTCATAATGTTATTACTTACTCTATTCTGCCTAAAACTGGTAGTCGTAGCAGCGTTTCTCGTATGGAGGCATTTTTGGTTTATTGTGTTTTGACAGGAACCCGTGTTGATTTAGCTTATATTTTTCGTTCCGTCATCCTTACATGTCAGCGCAAGCCATCTGGCCCACTTTTCTTTCTCGCGCACATTACATATCTACTGCAGCGGAAAGGTTTTAAATTTCGAAATGAAGTGTCCGAGCATCGCCCTATTTTTCTTGACGCCACTCATGTCAAGCATATGCAAATTTCTTTTGATGGGGAAGGAAACTTCATTTCTGAGAGTGCGCCTGCTCCTCATTCGCGCCCAGCTCCTACCTTTTCTGCACCGCACCAGGAAGCCTCTCAGGCTACTCTTCTCGACCAAATTCTTCGGACTGTTCAGAGTAATACGGACCTACTTAGGCAGCAGGAACAAGTGCTTCAGCGCCTTAATACGACCGTGAACCAGAATACGGAAGCCATTCGATTGATCAATGAGCGTCTTGTTCTTCATGATGAGGAAATGTCTACCCGTATTACAAATCTGGCCGGGTCACTTGATGATGTCACTATTGGACTCAGGAACCCTCGCTCACACGGCCCTTGACGCTGACAAAAAAGGGGATAAATTATGCTATTATACTGTCATGTATTTCATTATCCGACATTAGCAATTTCTGTTTTTGTATGGTTTGTAATGGTTATTTGTGACTTGTTTGTTATTTCCATATTTTTCATTAGTATAAACGACTTGTATTAAATTGAAACATCTATGATATGCTGTTTATTTTGTTATCTCAAATGTGCGTCTATTTATATATTGTATCAAAATGCCCATTAAATTGCAAATTTCACTTACTAAGGGGGTGCATTTGAACAAAATATTATGCACATGTTAAGGGGGAGCATCACTTGATGTTTCGCCAAATGCCAAGAAAACACAAAATGTTTTGTCATCATCAAGGGGGAGATTGTTGGCTTTGAAATTTACTTTCGGCAAACAATTCCAAAATTGATGATAACAAACCATTGAAGAATGTTTGATACTAATGAATTATCAAGTTTATGTTTTCAGCAAAAGACAGGTGAACGACTCGGAAAACAAGCTCGGAAAGAAAGCTTGAATTAAAGCGAAAAGCCGTGAAAGAAATTGAAGCGAAAATGGAAAATCAAATAATTCAACGGCAAAGGCGAAAGTCGAAGACTCAAGACTTGGGGTAGATAGGTCGGGGAGCGATCATTGTAACAAGGTAATTTTATGCGTCGATTTTATCGTATAAGCTCAAGTATAAAATGAACCGAACTCAAATGGAATGAAAAATGCTTTACCGAACTTAAACCGAAAGAAAAATATTTTTATTAAATGTTTTTCAAGTTATAGTCAACTAGAATTACCATGTGTATTTTCTAGTAGTCGACTAAAATAATCAGTAGCTATTGGTTTTTCATCCACACCAAAGGAGTCGACTGAAAGCATTTTGAGTCGACTAGATTATAAGAAGTAGTTGACTAGAACACATTCTAATCGACTAGATGTATCATTGTAGTCGACTAGAACTCAATCTAGTCGACTAGATGAAACCATGTAGTCGACTGAAAGAAAAAGTAGTCCACTAGTTGATCCTCAAAACCTGCAGATTATTCAGAAAACATTTCCCATGTTTTGTGGATTGTATTTAATGGTGTTAAAACGGCTCTTGTCTTTCAAATACTATAATCATTCTTCAAAACCCTAATGCAATGCTATATATAGAATGAGATGTGTATATTGAAGATGTAGAGATTGAAATACAAAGAGAAAGAAAGCTATCAAAAATTCTGCAGAAATTTTCTCTACAAAAGCCATTGAAACCAAGCTTTGAAAATCTGATTTTCTCAAAGTTTCTTTGAAAATCAAAATCTCTAGTATCTCTTCTTATTCTCCAAATATCATTCATTGATCATATCCTTTGAGAATACATTTCTAGAGCTATTGTAAAATCACCAAAAACACATGAGCTTATATTGATTTATCTTCCATAAAAACCTTTGGGTTTTGAGTGTTTTTGTTCTTGAATGATTTTATTGATTACATACAAATTTGGAATCTCGGACAAGTGAAGTCCACCGATTTTTCAAGAGAGGGTTGTTCTCTTGACTGAGAGACAAGCTCGAGAGGCTTGTGTTGTAAAGGTTTGTCATTCCACCTGTGAAGGAAGGGCCATAGTGAAAGGATCGGGAAAAGTCTCAAGAAGAGGTTCTTGAGTCGAGGAGTAGGAGTTACCGAACCTCGAAAAAATCACAGTGTCAATCTCTCTCTCTTTCTCTTTACTTGATTTATTTGCATGCTATAATTGCTTAAATATCTTGTATGCTATCTTGTCTTGAAATTAATAGTTAGAGAAGTTTAAATTGAATCATCCACTTGATCTTTGAGAAATTGATTTTTGTTTAGAGTGTGTTCCAATTTCGAAAAGAATTAGAATTATATTTGAACACCCTATTCACCCCCCCTTTAGGGTTAATTAGTGACTAACACGGTGTTTTCTAAACTCTTTGTATTTAAAAGGAAAAAACCTGTTTTCGCCTACCCCCGTAGCAACTAAAAGTTTTAGTACTTTGTAAAATGATCTTAGGATCTTCTTGTTACAAGGTTTGGAGTTGCGTTGGGTGATGCGGTTACGGATGCAGCACGACTGATTTTGGGGATGGTAGTTGTCTTCTGTTAGCTTCCTTACCCATGTTTTATGGGATTGTCATTTATTTCTTTTGGGAGCCAGTCTGTTGGCATATCCCTATCGGTGTATCATTTATTTTCTGTATTTATTCTTTCAGGATGTTATTGTATCTATTCTGTACAACTAGACACTTTTCTGTATTCTTATTCGAGCATTTGTGGCTCTGTTGATGTTAGAGGGTTTTGAGAGGTTTTGGTTTCTTTCCACTACCTCGGCCCTAGTAAGATTGATGAATGTGGGGCTTGGAAGCCATTGTTATTATCGAATTGTTGTTGGCAGGTTATTATGTTGTGGTTGGTTGTCCGGATGTTCCATTTACAAACGGAACTCTGCCGAATTTTCGTTAGATTTCGCTGCTTTGTTCATTATTCATTTGGGTATGAAAAATACCGTTCTATCATTATTTCATACGTTTTCATGGCTAATGAAATCTTAGTTGGTTGCTCATCATAATGATCACATCCTGGCTCCCTTGGATGTCCCTGTTCGGGATTCTTAGGAATTTAGGGATGTGTCAGCATAATATTAGAGCACTTTTACCCTTTTGTGGGTGTTTGATGATTGAAGGTCATTTGTTTTCATTTCTTTTTACTTCCGCATTCACTCCTTAGCTCTTAGGCTCGGGTTTCGGAGTCCTAAGAATTTGGGGGGTGACAACCATAGTCCATAATTCACTATCCCTTTAACATATTTGATAATCTTTTTCATAACAGTAATATGAGACTCCGTAAGACTTGCCTGGTAACGTGCACACAAACCAACACTGAAAGCTATGTCAGGTCGACTAATAGTGAAATACAACAAACTCCTATTCATACACCTATAGAGTGTAGGATAGACATATTTGCCTTTATTATCTATGATAAGATTCACACTTGTACTCATAGGAGTGCGAATATCCTTAGGCTTTTCCAAACCAAACTTCTTTACTAATTCCAAGGCATAACGAGTTTGAAAAACGAAAATCCCATCACTTAATTGCCTAACCGAAGGGCCCTAGAAAGAAGTTTAATTCACCAATCATGCTCATCTCAAATTCATGTTTCATTTTATCTCCAAAGTAATGAACAAGTTTATCAGAAGTAGAACCAAACACAATAGCATCAACATATATTTTAGCAACAACTGTATCACTCTCAATTCTTTGAATATATAGTGTTTTGTCCACTCCCCCTCGAATAAAACTTGTTCCCAACATGTAATCTGTCAACTTTTCATGTCAAGCTCTAGGAGTTTGCTTTAGCTCATACAGAGCCTTTTTCAGCTTATACACATGACTAGGACAATGAGGATCTTCAAATCCTTTTGGCTGCTCCACATGCACCTCCTCATGAAGAATGCCATTCAATAATGCACTCTTTACATTCATCTAATACAACTTAAAACCAATATGACATGCTATAGCAAATAAAATCCAAATAGATTCAAGTCTTGCCACTGGAGCAAACGCTTCACCAAAGTCTATACCCTCCAACTGAGTATAACCTTAAGCAACAAGCCTAGCCTTATTCATAACAACTGTACCATTTTCATCCATTTATTCTTGAAAATCCACTTGGTACCAATCACGTTTATCTTTCGGTATAGGCACAAGATACCACATATCATTCTTAATAAATTGTTGAAGTTCTTCTTACATAACATTTATCTACTCACTATCTTGAACTTCTTCGACATTTTTAGGTTCCAAGGAAGATATATAGCATGCATACGAAATATCATTCCTAGCCTTTCTCCGGGTCACCATCATCTGATCAACAGATCCTATAACATTAACCAAAGGATGGTACAACTTTACCCTTGTAGATGGTTATTTAAAAGGAGTAGCCTGAGCATCACAAGTTTGATCATACGATTCTATAGGACTAGAACTACCATCATGAACCACATTGTTCTCTTCATCAACATCAGAAGAATCATTTCCTAATGGAAATGACTCATTATCTTCCTCCTCAACTAATGTTGGATGCTCATCAACACATGAGCCATCAACTACTACATTGGCAGATTCCATCATCGTTTGAATTCTAAGATTAAAAACCCTATATGACCGACTTGTTAATGAATACCCAAGAAATATTCCTTCATCACTCTTTAACTCGAATTTCCCAATGGATTTCCGATTTATAAAAATATTGCATTTTGCTCCAAAAATCTTGAAATATTTCATATTGGGTTTCTTGCCATTCCATAATTCATAGGGAGCTTTTAAAGTGCCAGGCCTAAGATAAATTCTATTTGAGGTGTAACACGCTGTGTTCATAGCCTCGGCCCAAAAATACCTAAGAAGATTTCTTCTCAGTCTGAATTCTTAAACAAATCCTCTTAAAACTTTTAGAAGCTTTAGACTTTTCATTTAAAAATCCAACCCATGCAAACCTTGAGTAATCATCCACCATGTCAAAAATATAATTTTTCCTCCTTTGCTCATGGTCCTCGTGGGACCTATTAAATCAATATGCAACAACTCTAAAGGTCTAGAAGTATCAATGACATTTGTTTTTTTGTGCTGACATCTGACTTGTTTACCCTTCTGACATGATCCACACACAATCTCTTTTGCATAAGCAAGCTTAGGGAGTCCCTTAACAATTTCACTCTTAGTAATTTTTGTTAATTCTCAAAAATTAATATGTCCCATCTGCTGATGCCAAATTTCAACTTCATCAAGTTTAACTATATTGCAAGACAATTCATAACTTGGAACAATGCAATAACAGTTATCAGTTGAACGCATACCTTTCATTACGCAATTTTCCGAAGAGTCAATGATCGAACACTTATCAGGAGAAAAAGTGACTTTATGATTGTTATCACATATCTGACTTATGCTCAACAAATTTGGTTTAAAACCCTTTACATAAAGCACATCTTCTAGTTTCGGTAGACCAGGAATCACAACCGTACCTTTTCTTATTACCTTTGACTTTTTTCCATCACCAAGTGTTACTATCCCACCATGACACTCTACCAGAAATCCAAAAAATGGCTTATCTCTAGTCATATGCCTCGAACATCCACGATCCAGATAATAAGAAGTAGACTTGCAAACTCTAAGGGCAGTATAAACTACAAAACATTATAGCTCACCTTTTCTAACCCATGCCTTCTTCATCTCCGGAGTTCCATTTGTCAGTCTTGATAAATTCTTCACTTCTTCATTTAACATTCGAATTTGATCTTGAACACGATCTCCCTGTTCGATTCTTTGTTCCTTCACTGACTTCAACACCTTCCCTCTTAGATTCAAACACCTAGGTTGAATATGACCTTTGACACCACTGTGGTGACATACAGGAACAAACCTCTAAACTCTATCAGTGGACCTCCTAGGATATCTAGAGTTAATGAAGAGCTTATTTTTAGCAGGTCTTTTGACATAGGCTTGAGCACCAGGATTCCAATTTGAATTTCCTTGTGAAGAACTAAACGCTACATGGGAGGCCTTTACAAATGTGGTTTTTGCAACAACATTCGAATTCGGAATTACTCCAACACAACCCAAACCCTTTGTATTTCCTACTGATTTTCCCTTACTCAACATCATTTATAGCTTAAGGGTTCCTTCAGACCATTTGCAAAGAGTTAATCTAGCATCTTTCAGCTCTTTTTCCAAATTCTCAATCTTAGTATATTTCTCAACCACGTCCTTATTAAGATCATCTACTAACTTCAAAGCCTGAGTTCTTTCTAGTTCAGATTTCTTCAAATCTTCAACCATCTTGGCCTTTTGAGTCTGTAGGAGATTTTGAGTTTGAGAAGTTTTAACTAATTCAACTTTTAAAGAATGTAATTCTTTGTTCATGTTGAGACTCTTAGTTAACAGTTTCATGTGATTTTTGTGAAATTGTGAGGTCTTATCAAGTAATTTGTCATAAGACTCTTGAAGAATGTCATCACAACCTTCATCACTCTTAGAATCTTCTTCTTCATACATCACCCAACTTATAGCAACTTCTATAACCTCTTTACTTTGTGCAGCGAACAGAGTGAAATTCTCAGAATCATCACCTACATCTGAGTCTGTCGCATCACTAGCTGATCCATTTTCATAGTCATCATCCCTGTGAAGTTGTTAGGTCTTACCAATTAATTTGTCATAAGACTCTTGAAGAGTGTCATCACAACCTTCATCACTCTCAGAACCTTCTTCTTCAGACATCGCCCAACTTGTGGCAATTTCTCTAACCTCCTTGCTTTGTGCAACGAACACAATGAAATTCTCAGAATTATCACCTACATCCAAGTCTGTCGCATCACTAGTTGAATCATTGTCAGAGTCATCATCCCAATTGACAGCTAATCCTTTGCATTTCTTCAAAGTGTTTGCACACTACAACTATTTGACTATATCATTGATATTCAAAACATTGAGGTTTCTTTTTTTTAGGATCAGACTTTTCCTTCCTAGTTTGAGTCTTATTTCTACTTCTAGACTCACCAAACTTATCCTCAAATTTTTGTATTTGGCCATTTTGTTTAGCCCAAACAAATTTGTTCAATCTCTTAGCAAGCATGGCTATATTAGTCAAACTCGACTCACTTTTTTCATCAGGTTCAACATGATCCTCCCTAGTGGTTTTAAAAACTATGTTCTTCTCTTTTGTGCCACTAACCTTCTTAGGGGTGGTTTTGAATATCTCCATCTCATAAGATTTTAAATTTCCAGCCAATTCTTCAACCTTAATTTCTTTAAAACTCATGACCCTGAGATGACAATGACCTTAGATTGAAAACATTTAGGAAGAGACCTAAGGATTTTCTTTACTATGATAGTCTCATAAATAGGCTGACCTAGGTTATGACAACCTCTTAGGATATCAGTTAACCTAGGCTCAAATTTGACGTACACTTCATCCTCCTCTATCTTCAGCTGCTCAAATCGAGAATTCAGAATTTGAAGTTTCGATTGTTTAACCTTTGAAGTTCCTTCATGAGTCACTTGGAGAATGTTTCAACCTTCCTTGGAAATTAAGCACGTAGCAATCCTCTTGAACTCACTCGGAGTAATAACATTGTACAACATATTCAAAATTTGCATTATTCATCTCAACAACAGTCCACTCGTTTGACGGTTTTGCTTTCACTTCATTAGTCGCATCGTCTTTCATAATAGGAGGTAAGTATCATACTTCTACAACATTCCACGTTCTATCATCTAAAGATTTAAAAAATGCTCTCATCATCACTTTCCAATATGTGTAATTTGACCCATCAAACAAAAGGGACTAGATATGGAACCTCCTTCACGAGGCATCTCCATCGTCTAAGTACAGAATCTAACCCTAGGTAGTTAACCTAAAAGGGGCAACCACGCTCTGATACCAATTGAAATTACCTAGGCGATAGTGAAAATAGCTTAGAGGGGGGGGGTGAATAGGTTTTTTGTAGATTTTAAGATCAATTAAAATTATTAGCGAAAATTCAATTTTAATCAGTCACAAAAACTAATTCTCAATTCAATTCTCAAAATAGATCAATCAAGCAAAATATGAATATAAATGCAAAAATTTAAATCATGAGAAGACACAGAGATTTTTATAAGGAAAACCTTGGAAAGACTCCAAGTAAAAACCACAGATACGCTTGGGTATCGATGTACTATGAATAAGAGAATTTGTACAGACTCTATGAAAATAGTATTTATAACTGATGTAATCTGTTGTTCTTCACTCAACGTCTGAAACTCTAGATTCACTAATGCTCCATGAAACTTTCATTCTGCTTCATACTCTGACGACTCTGTTTCTCAACAGATTAAATAACCACGAAGCTTCTCGCTCTGATCTCCACACTTAGATGGATCCGTTCTTCAACGGATCAAAGCAACCTCGTTTCAATAGACAGTGTGATGATTTTTCAGTAACTAGATCATCCAATTATGTATAAGATCTTCGGTATAGAAGCACAATTGGAAAATCCCAATAACAAGAGAGAACTTGAATATATAAGATCACTCAATATTTTCTCTCTCTGTGTATATCTCTGTATAAAAATATGACTGATAGAATATTGCAAAGATCTCTCAAAAAACCGTGCCTCCTCTATTATAGACCTTGGTATTTATAGGCAATGTAGAGGAGAAACCCTAAGTTTTCACTCTTTGATAATTTCACACTGAATTGAGCCAAACTCTTCAATATCATGTATAATATGTGATATACACATACTTATAGGTGTTTAAGTTGAACTCAAGGTCATCCGGGTCAAAATAAGATTTTAGCCCGATTATGAAATTTTTAGTTTTTTCCTACAGAACACCTCTCACTCTTTTGATCAGTTTTGAAGCTATACACATTAGATTGAGACTTTTAATAGCGTTTTCAAAAGCTGACTTCAAGCTTTTGATGTTAGGCTCAAGAATCACCCCATTCATTTGACCGACATATGAGCTTTTGAAGTTAACTGAAAATCTTGTTGAAATCACTATTTCCTTTTTGAACTAGGATTCCTCCCTTATTTAATCCTCTTATAATTGGGAATGAATTTAGTCAACTTTTATGCATATATCCTTTCACACGTCCTAGGATCTATAGGAGTTTAGCCTAAGTTATAATAGGATACGTAACAACCTGCCATACAGTCAAAATGCCGCACCTACACTTTTCAAAACTCTACCGCAGCTACGCTTGAAGCGTAAGTCCAAGCGTAGCTTGGAGTGTACCTTCAAGCGTAAAACTCCACTTTCCAGCCACTTTTTTATTCTAAAAGCGTAGGCTTTTTCATAAAAATCACTTTTCTCCACAACTGTGCCAAAATGACCCTATTGACTCGCTGAGACTTTTTGCTTGAATTGACAACTTTGGGAAATGCCGTTTTTGTCCTCCAGTAGACATTTTTATCAATACACTCATTTTTACACTTCACTTGTATTCTTCACTACTTCAATGCTTGATTCCGCCTTTGTCGAAGCATGTAGATGTCGTTTCAGACCTATCTAACACTCAACATAGTTATTGTCTAGAACATGCCATAAATAAACAAGGACAATGCTGGGGTCCTCACCAGTGATGACAAACTTAGTCATCACCCCTTATTTGGACCAATAAAATTAAAACACTTGGCATATATTAATTAAAAAATAGAAATGGGTATTACCCATTATTTATGGGATTCAACCCAGATTTGAATTCTTCTTTTTTCTCTTATTCACTTTAAAAAATAAAAATCTAATGGGCAGTTTAACGTCATATATATATGCATGTATACTTTTCTTAAACACAAATAAGAAAAAAGTCACAATCCACGAATAAGAAGAATAGTGATGGGTATTTCTCCATATTTCGTAAAATCCAAAGATATATAAATGAATTGGATACAAAATATTATGAACACAAATAAGAAAAAATAAAAATAAAGTGATTGAAGCATAGAAATTTGGAGAAAAAAGTCAGAAATATCGTGTAAAGTGCCGCTCACCACACCAAATTGATGATATTACAGAAAAATAAAAGATTCTATCATCCTTTGGATTCAATTGCAATATACATAGCATATATATATATCAATCTATATATAAATAAAAGTGTACACACATATATCAATCTATATATACAAATAAGTGTACACGCATATGTAGACGTTAAACTGCCTATGATATTTATATTTTTTAAGTGAGTAAGAGAAAAAAGAATAATTCAAATCCAGGTTGAATTCCATAAATAATGGGTAATACCCATTTATATTTTTTAATTAATATATGCCACATGTTTTAATTATATTGGTCCAAATAAGGGGTGAGGACCAAGTTGGTCCTCACTGGTGAGGACCCAAGCATTGTCCAATAAACAATACTCAATAGTATTATTTCTTGTGAGTATGATGGTGAACCATGAGGACATGGTTTAATTTAAGTTTGGGAGTAAGGTATAGTTGGTTGTAAGGAATGATTGGAAAAAAAATGAAAATTTTGAAAAAACAATTGAAAAAATATTTTGAAAATTTTGGAGAAATTCTTTGTTTTTACGCATGAGTGTTTTGCATTATAAGTTGAATGAGTTTGTGTTTATAATTCATGAGTTGTATGTGATGTGATATTCTCGCTCATGAGAGTAATGATTAGATTGAGTTAGTAAAGTGATGTGGTTTTACATAGGTGAATGAATTAGTGAAATTGAATCCATTAAGGATGATCTTGACCTATAAGCATATGAACACATTCACTATGGGAAAATAATTTTATCTTTAACTTTGAAATTGAAAAATTAGCTTTGCCACAATAAAAGGGTAGAACGGGTGTTGAAATGGATGAATCTGAATATTTTTAAAAAATCTTTAAAAATATATATAAAAAGTAGTTCTTCGATCTAAGTAACTGGGCCTCCTACCACAAAGTAGCAGAGTGTTCGCGTAAAAATGGGAGAAAACTAATTAGCATAAATATCAAGGAATAAGCTCGGGCCAAGTTAGTCGGGACTAAAAATCCTCGTTGGAAAGTCCGAAACTTAGAAAGATAAAAAGGGATAGAAAATATGGAAAGAATGAGTTTTATATATATAATGGAAAAGTTTAATCAATAAAGTAGAAGGAGAAAGATTGATCTACCATAGGAGAATGTTCATAAAAAGACGGAAGGTTATTTGGATTTGGAGTAGAGAATAACGAAGTTATTTACTTTAGTGGGAACCATTCATGACATTAGCTCGAGATAGTCATTGTTCGGTAGTGAGTGGGAATGTTTGCATCCATGTTATCTTATACATTGTAACATGACTTGGTTAATAAGTGTGTGAATGCATGAATGCATAAGAATAAATAATGGAGAAGTTGTGGGTAGTAGAGCTAACCCTTATGAGACTTAACTCGTCCACTCGAGGTTGTCAAGGGATTTAAAAGGCTTGCTACACGTGCTAAGTGTAATCGTTGACCCTCACAAAAGCAAGGGAGTAGTATAGAGTAGTATATGTTAATTAGGATAAAAACAATCATCATGAGGTAGTTTTTTAAAGTTTTTTCCTGAGTTCATTGCTAAGTGACTAGCAATATGTAAGTTTGGGGGTATGATAGGTGCCAAATGTTGTCCATTTTAGGCTTGTATCTTGATATTGTTATGTCCTTACATTCCATTATTTGGTATTTTTATGTCATTTATGTGTTTAAGCGTGTTTCAGGAGCTTAATGATGAAAACGAACTAACTTTGGTGAATTAACTAGAGAACTGATTATGTCTATTCAAAGAGAGAGCAAAAAAGGTGTTTTCAAGTCAAAAGTGTCTCCCAAAGGGTGAAAACGATATTTTTCAGAGTCGCAACTTCAAGAATCATGCTAATAGAGTCAAGGGGGTTCAAATGACATAATTCCCAAGAAAAATGGTTTCCATGAATTTTGTTATGCTTGGCCTATGCTTATAGTAGCTAAAAATGGCTAGAAATTGCTAAAACTACGCTTGGTGAAAATGACCTACGCTTGGTGCCTACGCTCCAAGCGTAGTTCCCTTATGCTTCCAGCATAGGGGGATTTGCATGACTAAGCTATAAAATTCCAATTTTGGCCCCGACTTAAGTTCCTTTGATGCGGTTGCGACTCTAATACCTCGATACACGTGATATATATTATATACCAGATTGAAGGATTTTGCTCAGTTCGGAGTGAAATTACTAAAAAGGGTAACTTAGGGTTTCTATCGGCTTCGTCTATAAATACCAAGGTCTACTACAAATGTTTTTAGAGAGCTTTTTGGCACATATAATTTTCAGAGCAACCTCTGGAGATTCATATCATTCGAAGGTGAGAAGCCATACAAAACCTAGAGATCTGACGAAGAAGAACATGGAAAGCGTTTCTACATCAACGATGCAGTCTCTCTTTGCCATCATCAACTAACTCAGTATCTAGGGTTTTGATGCGATGTCAGGTGTGCAAAAATATGTGGTTAAAAACAACACCTTAACGACTCTAGGTTTTACCCTACGCAAGTGCACGTATCAATTATTGAATAGCAAATGGCTTAAGTAGGGGATATTGATCCCACAAAGACTAAGATTATTCACTTTAGCAATTCAAAAACACCGAATTATATTTTCTAAAAGCTTGTTTCTTTGGGTGGTCAAAGACCAAATTATATACTTTAGCTAATAATTGTCTAGAAAACAAAGTAAATTGGTTGTGATTTAGATGAGAGAGAAAACTAGGGTTTTCATCACTCCACCACAAACCGCATAATATAGTTCTATCGATGTAACAATTGAAAGAGGGCGATCCATAACTGTGAATCAGGTCGTACTCCAAATAGCTAAATACAACCCCAAAAAGGAGTACCATCAACCGGATTGCGACAACCCGTCTCATGACTGACATAACTAGTACATGCTAATTATATTACTCTAATCTACTCCTACTACATGAAAATAAACTAAAGCATGTCTATATTAAATTGCCAAGGCACAACCTGTGTCAACCTAGGGTTTCAAGTTTCATTACCACCATTGTGTAGAAAACCATGATTAAGCATCCGAGTTTCATCCCATATTGAATAATCATAATTGTGAAAAATAATATATTTATTCCATATAAGATAAGAATTTAGAACAAACATAGAATTTTATATTGCAAATTAGTACAGTCTCTTAACTACTACAATCATCACAGTATGGTCACAGTTTCCCCTCATTTACAATTAAAAATAATAAAAGAACTACATTACTTGGCTAGGGTTTTTTTAGAAAACCCTAGATACCGAGTTAGTTAGCCATGGTAAAAGGTGATTGCATCATTGATGTAGAAACGTTCTCTGTAATCTTCTTCTTTCTGATCTCTAGGTTTGAATATGTCTCTCAACAAAAACAAGTCTGAATGAATGAACCTCTTGAATGAACGTCTCACAGAATTCTCCAACTCAACCAGTATATCAGCAACCATAATATCATATCTCTCACGTCTGATGTATGGTCTTGTATAGACAATGGAATTCAGAGGCCCTTTTTAGTATTTTCACTCTCAAAACACATCAAAACCCTAAATATAAGTGTATATACATGTATAGAGAGGTCTGAATTCGTGGGCACATCTTCCAATTAAACCTGGGGTGAAATAATAAAAATCATGCAGAAATCCTCAAAGTTGCCACACTTACGCTTGGAGGCTACAGTTCAAGCGTAGGTCCCAAGCGTAAATTTTGCAATTCTAGCCACTTTTTGGTACTGGAAGCTTAGGCACAAGCGTAGGATTTTTATGGAAAACCACTTTTCTCCATGAATGCGGCAGAACGTTCATCTTGAACCCGTGATACTTTTTGCTAAAGATGACGGCTTCTAAAAATGACATTTTTGCCCTCTATGAGCCATTTTTGTCTCAGACTGCCTCTTTGACTCTCCACTTGGATAGAAATAACACACTCTTCAGTTAATTCATTGAAGTTAGCTCCATTTCTTCATTAAGCTCATGAAACATGTCTGAACACGCAAACAACATAAAAATACCAAATAATGGAATGAAAGAACGTAACAATAGTGAGTTAAGGGGTCAAAATAACTAATATTTGATACCTATCAGGTTTTCTAACAAAACCCTAGCGAAGTAATGTAGTTTTTAAATTTGTTTTGAATTGTAACGAGGGGAAGCTGTGACCATACTGTGATGATTGATTATTGATAGGTGTCAAATATTAGTCATTTTGACCCCTTAACTCACTATTGTTACGTCCTTTTTATTCCATTATTTGGTATTTTTAAGTTGTTTGTGTGTTAAAGCATGTTTTAGGAGCTTCATAAAGAAATGGAGCTAACTTCGGTGAATTAACTTAAGAGTGTTCTTTTTATCGAAGAGGAAAGTCAAAGAGGCAGTTTGAGAGTAAAATGGCTCCCGGAGGGCAAAACTGATATTTCTAGAAGCCATCTTCTTCAGCAAAAAGTATCGTGGGTTCAAAATGGTCTTCTTGGTGCATTCACGGAGAATAGTGATTTTCCATAAAATACCTACACTTTTAGTTACAAAAAAGTAGTTGGAAATCACATTTCTACTATTGGAGGTACGTTTGGGACTTGCGCTTAAAGCGTAAGCTATTTATGCTTGGCACGTAAGTGCGGCAAGAATTTAAGGTTTTTTGATGGATTTTTCTTGTTTCACCCTTGGTTCGATTGGAAGACGTGTTTGCGACTCCAGACCTCAATATAAATCAGAAGTTAGGGTTTGCAAGAAGTTAAGAGTGAAAAGACTGAAAAGGGCCTCTTTATACCATTGCCTAAATATATACATGATTGTATATCAAAAAATATATATTGGTTGTTGGCTGTTGGTTTCGGGAGACATTCATAGAGGCCAGTTGAGTTTTAAAGGTTCATTTATTCAAACTTGTTAATGTTGAGAGCCATATTTAAACCTAGAGATCTGGAGAAGAAGATCATGGAGAATGTTTCTACATCAATGATGCAGTCACCTTCTACCATGACCAACTAACTCGGTATCTAAGATTTTCGAGCAAAACCCTAGCCAAGTAATGTATTTCTTTCATTGTTTTTAATTATAACGAGGGGAAATTGTTAGCCGTACTATGATGATTGTATTAGTTAAGAGACCGTACTAATTTATTTTGCACAATTATGATCATTCACTATGAGCTGAAACTCGGATGCTTAATCATGATTTTCTACACAATGGTGGTAATGAAACTTGAAACCCTAGGTTGACACAGGTTGTGCCTTGGGAATTTAATATAGACATGCTTTAGATTATTTTCATGTAGTAGGAGTAGATTAGAGTAATATAATTAGCATGTACTAGTTAGGTAAGTCATGAGATGGGTTGTCGCAATCCGGTTGCTGGTACTCCTTTTTGGGGTTGTATTTAGCTATTTGGAGTACGACCTGATTCACAATTATGGATTGCCCTCTTTCAATTGTTACATCGATAGAACTATATTATGCGGTTAGTGGTGGAGTGATGAAAACCCTAGTTTTATCTCTCATCTGAATCACAACCAATTTACTTTGCTTTCTAGACAATTATTAGCTAAAATATATAATTTGGTCTTTGCCCACCTAAACAAACCATTCTCATAAAATATAATTTAGTGTTTTTGAATTGCTAAAGTGAACAATCTTAGTCTTTGTGGGATCGATATCCCTTACTCAAGTCATTTGTTATTCTACAATTGATACGTACGCTTGTGTAGGGTAATACCTAGAGTCGTTAAGGTATTATTTTTAACCACATATTTTTGCACACCTGATGTCGCATCAAGTTTTTGGCGCCGTTTCTAGGGACTAAGCATTTTTCATTAGCTTTAGTAGTTTATTTACATTGCGTTATTGTATTGTATCTAAAGTTGAATTTGTGTGTTTTTTCGAGATACTCTGAGAATCATAAAGGGATTTGGTGGAGTAGTGAAAGTTGCGTTGTTAGACCTCTTGTGAGTTTTATTTTATCTTAATTTTGCACATAATTTGAGCTTTATTTATGTTAATAGTTTGAAGAGTTCAGAAGTAGTTAGTTTTATTTTTTAAAAAAAAAAATCTGTAATTTTTGTATAAATGTCAAAAACTCCGATTTTCGCAAATGAGGTGAGGTTTTTAAGTGAAAAAGGGTCATTGAACAACATTTAGTACTATGTAGTAAGCCCAATTGATTTTAGGCCGAAATACGTCATTTAGGACCTCAAAACTGAGACTTTGTGATTATTAAAAAAAATTGGATTTCGAGAAGATGGGTGACCAAAGATCCAATCTACCAAGAACAGTAGCCACATCTTTAAAAGGATACTACGCACAGGATGCGTATGATTCCTATGCTGATTTCCCAAAAGAAGAATGCACGAAGCACTTCAAGATCAAAACGAGTGTTATTAATATGCTTCCAAAATTTTCTGGCATTAGGATTGAGGACCCATACTAGCATATTAATGATTTCTTAGAGGTTTCCTCGACTGTTAGGTATGATAATCTGTCTAAGAATGATTTGTGAGTGCGTCTATTTCCTTGGTTGTTAAGAGAAAAAGCTAAAATATGGTATGTCAAATTAGATAAGGCAATTAAAATTGATTGGGAAGCCCTTCAATCTGAATTCATAGAGAAGCATTATCCCATAGGAAAGACTTTAGATGCACAAGATGCGATCAAAATTTTAGAGAATTTCTTGGTGAGAAGTTCCATGATGCTCGGGAGAGATATAGTGAAATCTTGTATAAGTGTCCCCACCATAGGTTCGTTGAACAAGATATAGCTAAGAATTTTTACATGGGACTTGGAGATAAACATAAGAATTTGATAGATGTTGCAACACAAGGGTAATTTATCTTGCAACCAACAAAAGAACTCTTAGACTTGTTTCACAGTATTAGTGAGAAAACAATTCAATATGAATCTGAGTTGAGGTCTAGAGGTGCACTAGATAAAATATCTGAGAAAGCTTATGTTGTGAATCATGATAATGTGAGAGGTTCAGTGGCATTGATAGGAGAGAAATTAGAAATATTTGAAAAACTTCACCAGATAAATCATTCCCCCAGAAGAGAAGTGTTAGAGGTAGAACTTGATTATTCCCACGAAGAGTGTCAAGGTGGTGAATTTGTTGTTGCCAATGCTAATGTAGCATGGAACTACCCAAACAATGCTCCTTTCACCAATTCATACACATCAAATGCCCAAAATTATCCCTCTATTTCATCTCAATCTTTGAATGTGGAATCAATGTTCCCTCAGGAACAACAATCATATAATTCACAGCCAAGGTTTCAACAGAGTCAACAATCATATCAATCCCCACCAATAATCATGGCTCAAAACTCTCAGTCAAATCAACAACCCAGATAGTCATCCACTAATTCTCAGGTTATCTAACCATATAATTATAAAACTCGGTCTCAAGGAAACCAAACCCAAGGATTCAATCCAAATCAAGCTTTCCCTCCATATCCTCAAAATCATCTCCAACATCAAAATTCATTTCAAAATCCACCACCGAGACCACCTTGTTTTGAAGAATAGGTGATGAGTTCCCTGAAGGAATTAAAAAATCAATCTAATAATTCTTAGGTGACCATCCAAACAATGAACTCTTATTCCCAAGTCCTTGCTCAATGGTACAACTAAAGAATATTATGGATAGGATAGAGAGAATATTGTCTAGTCAACCAGTGGCTAACCCAAAGCCGCAACAAGCACTAGAGCTTGAATCCTTTATTGAGACCTGTCAGGAGACAGTCCAAGCGGTTATAATTTTGAGAAGTGGAAAGGAGGTGGAAAATAGGGTTGAGGAACAACATGATGAGAGGCTGAAGAAGCAAAAGGCCCAAGAAGTTCAAAGAAAGGCAGAAGAAAAAGTTCAAAAGAAAGAGGCTGAGAAAGTTCAGAAAGATCAACCTCAAGAGGAGAAAGAACAGGATGAGACAATACCAAGAGAGTCGGATAGGGCATACTATGAGGAGGCATCACCATTCCCTGAACGTCTTAGAGAGCCGAAAAAATGGTGAGAATAAAGAGTTAGACATGTTAGAGACATTTCGACAAGTCAAGATTAATATGCCTTTCTTAGACATTATAGAACAAATACCACCCTATGTTAAGTTTTTCAAGGACCTCTGTACCCAAAAGCGTAAAAGCATAACTAAGGTCCCGAAAAAGATTTTGTTGACTAAACAAGTAAGTTCGATCTTACTGAGTGATACTCCACCTAAGAGGAAAGATCCCAATGCTCCCATTATTTCTTGTGTCATTGGTGACCAAAAGATTGGTAAAGCTCTTCTTTACCTCTATGCGAATGTTAATTTATTACCTTACTCAATCTATCAACAACTAGGGTTGGGAGAGCTCAATCCTACATTGGTGGTGCTTCAATTAGCAGACATATCAACTAAACAACCGAGTGGAATTATGGAGGATTTCATTGTTCAAGTGGGTAAGTTCTACTATCCTATGGACTTTGTGGTGTTAGACATGGAACCTGACCATAGATCAAGGAGACATATCCCTGTTATCTTAGGAAGATCGTTTTTGGCTATGGCAAATACATGCGTTGATTGCAGAACATGGGTTATGGATATATATTTTTGGAATCTAGAGATGAGAATGAATATATTTGATATCAACCATCAATTACCGAAACCAGCCGAGTGTTTTAATATTGATAATATGGTTTAAAAAGTGGTACCTCAGAGGAGTCAAGCAAGGAATGACTTGGATGTTGTAATTGAAAGGCCGAATGCAAAGTTTGACACATGGGAGAAGCCAAGAGATTCGCTTGAATCTCCATTTGTGTCACCAGCAACATTGGTGCCCGATAACTCACTTTATAAGATTGGGTTGTATGACGGCACTAAAGGTTGAGATAAGAGGTTAGTAACGAATAAGGAAGATATGGAGGCTATTAGAGATGATCAATTGTCACGAACTTTTAAATAACCTACTAAGGATGACCCCCCTCTTAAGGACACCATTCTAGATGAACCAGTGTTAGGTATACACATGGTAGAAAAGCTATATGCCTTGGAAGATCCGCGATTGAGAAATAAGTGTAAGGGGATACAGAGTTGTGCGTATAAGGATGCTCGATGATACATAGCTCGAACAAGAGTACATCATGCTAATCATGTTCGTCTTAAGTTCCTTGAGTTTGGCCGGAAACGGTAATGTAATCCAAAGCTGAAAGTGTTTCTAGGTAAATTACGACAAAGTTGGGATGGACCAAACAAAGTTAGATCGGTTTACCCCTGCGGAGAAGTAGGATTTGATAAAAGGTTCGGGATGCATGGGCATAGATTGAGATATTATGAAGAGATTGATCCAGGACCGGAATTTATAGCATTTGTTAGTTTAATGGAAAGTGATGAATTGGTTAAGGGAATATTACATAAGGTGTTGAAAGAGGATCCATTGGACACATTGCCTGTATATGGGGTAAAGTTAGAATGTGACAAATGAGGTACTTTATATGGTGATTATTGTTTTATATTTGATGTCATGGATAATACTAATTATCTACAGGTGAGAGCACTGAGGGAGTTACTTCTTACATTTTGTCCTATGAGTAAGAGAAGTGTTGTAGAGAGGAAGGGTGTTGGATAACCCTTTGAGTGACCATGTCATGTCGACGACGTTAAACATTGGTCTTAAGCTGTGAAAGTTAGTTTCTAGCCTCGGTATATAGAATAGGATGTCATTTCATTTTTGTAATTTCAATTTGTTTTAGAGACAGTAGACCCTTAAGGCCACGTCTTTACATTTTTAATTCATAGGATTGTAGGCCTTTAAAGCCTAATCGGGAAAAAAATTATTAATTCCTTGAAAAAATTATGTGATTTTCTGGATATTTTTGAAATTTTCTTTTCCCTAGCTATGATTGGGTATTTGTGTTTTGTTGATCATATTTACATGTGATCCAAATCAAGTTTGGGGAAGGGGATTCATGCTTTGCTTTGGAATTCAGAATTGAGCATCAAGGGTAACTATATTTGTTCTCCTATATTATTTTTGACCATGAGAACATGGTCTGATTTAAGTTTGGGGGTGAGGGTACAGTATTACAAGGAATGAAAAATATTTAGAAAATTTTGAAATTTTAAAATTTTTGAGCAGTTCTTTGTTTTCACGCATGAATATTTTGCATTACAATTTGATTGAGTTGGTGTGTATGATGCATGAGTAGTATGTCATGTGATATTCCCATTAATGAGAGTAATGATTAGATCGAGTTAGTGAGGTGATGTTGTTTTACATGGGTGAGTGAATGAGTGAAATTGAAATAAAAAAATATGACATTGACCTATAAGCACAAACACACATTCACTATGGGAAATAGGTTGATCTTTGACTATGTAGTTGAAAATAATAATTTTTCCACAATAAAAGGGGAGAAGGAGAGTTGTTTTGGTTGAAACGGAAAAATTGAGAACAAAATTATTGTGAGAAAATAAAATGCAAAAAGTAGTTCTTCGATCAGAGTAAATGGGCCTTGGTATCACCAATATCACTGTTTGCATTTAAAGGGGAGAAAACTAATGACCATAAATCCTATGGAAGATTGGAAAGTCCGGAGACTTAGAAAGACAAAAATCGATAAAATTGGAAAGATGAGTTTTTATTAAAAATAGCAAAATTTGATCAATGAAGTAGGAAAAGAGAGATTGAAATACCATGGTAGAATGTTCATAAAAATACGGAAGGTTGTCTGGATTTAAAGTAGGAATTACCGAAATCATTCACTTTAGTGGGAGCCATTCATGACATGAAACTCGATATAATTATTGTTAGGTAGTGAGTGAGAGTATTTGCATCCATACTGTCTTTTGCATTATATCACGACTTAATTGAATTTGTGTGAGAACTCATGATTGCGTGATTACAGAGAATTGAGATGTTTGTGGGTACCATTGCTGGAAACCTTCATGAGACTTCACTCATCCACTAGGGGTAACCTAGGGGTTTAAAAGGCTTGTTACACGTGCTAAGTGTAATCGTCGACTATCACGAAAGCAAGGGATCATGTTAGATTAGTTTAATTAAAAAGATCATCACAAGAAAAGTTCTCTGAGTTTATTGCTAAGGGACTAGCAATGTGTAAGTTTAGGGGTGTGATAGGTGTCAAATATTAGTCATTTTGACCCCATATTGTTACATCATTTCATTCCATTATTTGGTATTTTTATGTTATTTGTGTGTTAAAGCATGTTTTAGGAGCTTAATGAAGAAATGAAGCTAACTTTGGTGAATTAATGGAAGAGTGTGTTCTTTCTATCCAAGAGGAGAGTCAAAGAAACAGTCAGAGACAAAAATGGCTCCCGGAGGGTAAAAACAATATTTCTAAAAGCCGTCTTCTTTACCAAAAGGTATCGTAGGTTCAAGAAGGTCGTTTTGGTGCATTCACAGAGAAAAGTTATTTTCCATAAAATACCTACGCTTTTGCCTACGATAGGTTGACACAGGTCGTGCCTTGGCGATTTAATATAGACATGCTTTAGTTTATATTCATGCAATAGGAGTAGATTAGAGTAATATAATTGGTATGTATTACTCCTTTTTGGGGTTGTATTTAGTTATTTGCAGTATGACCTAATTCACAGTTATGGATCGCCCTCTTGCAATTGTTACATCGATAGAACTATATTATGCGGTTAGTGGTGGAGTGATGAAAACCCTAATTTTATCTCTCATTTGAATCACAACCAATTTACTTTGCTTTCTAGACAATTATTAGTTAAAATATATAATTTGGTCTTTGACCACCCAAACAAACCATTCTCAGAAAATATAATTCACTATTTTTGAATTGCTAAAGTGAAAAATCTTAGTCTATGTGGGATCTATATCCCTTACTCAAGCCATTTTATATTCTACAATTGATACGTGTGCTTGCATAAGGTAAAATCTAGAGTCGTTAATGTATTATTTTTAACCACATATTTTTGCACGCCTGACGTCGCATCAATTGTAGATGTGTGATCGAACATATTCTTAATACAATATCTTATATTTATTCTTAATTCTTGTCTTAGATTGAATAAATATATTGTCTCACAAAATCATGTTATCATAAAAATAGTGTGATTTTCTACAAGAATGGTGTTTAATACTTGAAACCATAGGTTTACACAGGCCATGCCTCAACGAGGTGATATAGACATATTTTAGTTTATTTTCATGCTATAAGAGTAGATTATAGTAACGTAGTTTGCATGTACTAGTCACACTCTGTCTGGAGATGGGTTGTAGTGAATTCGGTGGATATTACCCTTTTTAGGGAAGTATTCGACTATTTGCGGTATGTCCTGATTCACAGTTATGGATCACCCTCTTGTAATTGAGCAAGTTGAAAACTATATTATGCGGTTAGTGGTAGAACGATGAAAACCCTACTTTTTCTCTCTCTTGATCACAAAATAATTTAAAACTCTTTTTCAAACATAATTCAATATTTTTTAAAATTCATGATAAGAAAATCCAAGTCTTTGTGGGTTCGACATTCCCTTTTACAAGCCAGTTCTATACTATAATTTGACTCGTACGTTTGTGATAGGTAAAACCTAAGCCGTCCTAAACACTTGCTCTTAATCATTATTTTTAACACCCCTAGATGGACATCAGTTGACATGCTCATAAAGCAGTTTTATAAGTTTTTAAATCTCATTGTGGTCAAGAAGTGATAAAGGTCAAAAATTTGGAGATAAACCATATGATTTTAAAAATAAAAATAAAGCCCAAAAAACAGAATGAGAATTTTGACCCTAAAAGAAAAAAACCTCAATGTTTTGAGTGTCAAGGGTTTAGTCGCATAACTGCAGAGTGTGTTAATTAGTTATAAAGGACAAAAGGTCTAGTTGTCACTTGGGATGATGGATCAGATGATAGAACAACTACTCTACTGAGTCTGACATGGCTGATGGGTATAAGGATTTTACTGCATTGGCAACACAAAGTAAGGAGGTTAAAGAAGTTACTACAAGTTGGGAAATGTTTGGGGATGAAGATTCTGAAGATGATGTAGATCGTGTGGACTCCCTTCAAGATGCATATAATAAATTATATGACAGGTCCACACATCTTAGCTAAGTTTTCTCAAAATTTATGGTTAAATTTAAAAGTGTTGACAAGGAGAGACAGTCCCTAAGAAATGAGTTAACCAATAGTTCTTAGACCTTAAATTTCATGCAGACCCAAAAAGCTCAATTGTCTGAGAAATTGTTTGAGTCTGAACAAGAAAGGAATCATGCATTGAAGAGTGTAGATGATCTCAATATGGAATTAAGCACTTTAAGATTGGAATTGAGTGAGAAATCTACAAGGATTGGGAATTTGGAAAATGAATTGAATGATGCTAACTCAACTATCCATAAATGGTCTAGTGGAACTCTTAAACTTAATCATATGTTGAATATGGGAAAATCTACAGGAAATACAAGGGGGTTAGGATTCAAAGGAGCAATGAGTAATTCAAACATCGTTTCCAAAACGACCTTTGTTAGGGCCTCCCAAGTTGCACCTAGTTCTTCTCAAGATAAGTCTGATAGGAATTTTAATGCTCAATCTTATGTCGGAAAACCTGTTGAGAGTACTCCATTTACCTCTAAATTCCTTAAGGGTTCGAATAATGATTTTTAAAAGTTTATCCCAGTATGTCATCATTGTGGAGTAAAAGGTCACATTCAACCCCTGTGTTCAAAGTTATAAGGAGAAATTTTTAAATCAGAGTGAAAACATAGAACTAAAAAATAACCTAATATTGAAGATCAAATTCGGGTGTTAAGTGAAGAGGTGAAGAGGTTATTTAGGCTGGCAAATAGAGCTCCGAAAATCAAACATACATATGTTAGAAAAGGTGAGCTACATTGTTTGGTTGCTCATACTGCATGTAAAACGCGCGACTCTAATTCTGAGAAAGGTCTAAAGTATATATCCACAGATTCTCAGTCTACAGACATCTTTACAAAACCATTAGATTTTCAAAAGCATGTGAGTTTTAGGAAATCTAGTGGCATATTCCCATTAGAATACGATGTTTTCATATGTATCATTTTAGGAACACATTGCATTATCTTTATCCTAGAAATGGTACATTAATATGCATTTTTTGCATTGTATTATTAGTATTATGCATGCATCATATTTTATTTTATAATAATTAGGAATGTTCATACATACATTATGACAAAAACATCAAAAAAATCATAAAATAATATTTTTGGAATGTTGAGCATGGCTAAGAGAACAAAGAGTTTTCATATTTTCCTAAATTCTCATGTTTATTTGTCTTATTATGCTAATGAGAATTGAAGGTGTTAGTGTGAACTAAGGATTTGAGATGTCATTTGACATGTTTAAGTAATATATTTTTAAACTGTTAAATTTTGGGTGCTTATTTTACTTTGGAGGTGATAAAAATGTATGTTGAGTGTTTGAATCTTTCTCACAAGATTCAAAACGATTTATAGGTTTCATAAGCTGAATTTGAATGATTTATTCTTTTATATACCTACTACATGTTTATGATTATAGGGTATTGTTGAAAAAAAAATAAGAAAAGAAAAGAAAATCATAATATATGATTGTCTCTTTAAAGCCTCCTAGAGCAATGGTCCGTATGTTGAGTAATCGTATCTCAATGCCACAAGAATTAATATTCATGTCAAAAGGCGGAAATGATTATCTCGAATTTTCAATCCGAGTAACTGTGCCTCTTGCCACAAAGTAGTGAGTGTTCGTGTAAAAAGGGGAGAGAAAAAAAATTATTATGAAGGGATGCTCAAAAGAATAAATTAGAGACATAAAGATCCTTCATAGATATAATTTCTCCTATTAAATGGAGTGATTTGTGCTATAATGTTTATATCAATTAGCAATAAGGTCAAAGTTTGAGATTTGACTTCTTGTTTAAGCTTATGGGGTTTATTTGTCATCAGGGTTGGTGATGTGATTATTTGACTTAGTGTGTATTATTTTCATCTTACATGTATGCTTGCACCTAAATATTTTCAGATATACAAAAGTTAAGTATAACTTGACTTGTGCACTTAGTGTCCATAAGGCATTTGTGTTGATTCCTTTCACTATCATATGTATGATGGCTAAGTCGACTTTGAGAATGGTTGTGAAAAGTGATTAGCTTATTGTATCTATTGTCTTGCTCATAGATTTTACAATAAACATTTATTTTTGAGTTAATTCATGACATTTTGTATTCATGCATGTAGTATTAGGGTCATGCATTGTAGAGATATTTATTACTCGAGAATCTGTATATAATTTTATAGAGTGCTTTATCTTAGTATTTAGTGTTTGGCTTAGATTATCTAGAATTCTCCTCTGTTATCTTTTCCTTATATTTATATGTTGAGGTTTTCCCTTTATATCTCTCATATGCTTTGATTGTTATATATTTGCTTGTCATTCAGTGACAAAATGGGAGAGAGTATTAAGTAAAGGGGGGAGATTGTTTGGTTAAGAGGGAGAAGTATTTAGTAAGGGGGAGAGAGTTATTTAGTAAAGGGAGACGATATCTAATTGAGGGGGATATTATTCTCAGGGGGAGAAGGATTTTTGTATACTATGATAATCATTATGCTTGCATTGTTGTTATGTTATTTTTATGATCATTATATTGGTTTATATATGTTTTTCACACTTGTTTTTCATGGTATATTGTTCAGTGTTGTGGTTGCAGGATTGAAAGATTGTCATGAAGGCAAACTAATATTTTATGTCGATGTTTATGGGTGGGTGTTCATAGGTATAGATATTATGTTGTTGTTCGTGAGGATATCTTTGTAAAACATGATTTTGTCTCATAAATGTCAATGGGGAGATTGTAAGAACATTTGTAGGATTGTTCATTGTTGTCATGTTCTCGACAATAACCATGTTGAGTAACTTATAAGGTCGGGTAGATTTAGGAAAATTAAAGTGGTTAATCAAAGGCATGAACAAGCTTCACCAAATTCAAATCAAGCTTAGAGAAATGAAGAAGAAACAAGTTTGAGCAAAAAGTGTCTTTTGGAGGGCAAAAATGATATTTTTCTAAACCGAACCTTTGGGAAACATACCAACAAATTCGAGAGGGTTCTAACAGAGCGATAATTAGAAAATGTAATTTCCATGAATTTTCCTACACTTGAGCTACGAATACAGTTGCTAAAAGTGGCTAGAATCATCAAAACTACGCTTGAGCTACGCATAAGGAAATTAGCCTTACGCTTGAAGCTACACTTAAACATAGTAACGTAATGTCACGCCCCGAATTCCTAGGACTCCAAAACCCGAGCCTAAGAGCTAAGAGAGTGATTGCGGAAGTAAAAATAAATAAGAACCAACGACATTCAATCATCAAATACCCACGAAAGGGTAAAATGATCTGATACCACGCTGTCACGCCCCTAAGATTCCCGAAACTCAAATCTAGAGAATCAGCGAATCTCCAAGGGATGACGCTAGTCAAGCGACTACTAGAGTCAACAACAACGAAAAGACACATGGAATAACAATAAAAATATACTCCATGTCAAGTAGAATACTAGAACACAATAGTATCCTCAGATACCAACAGACACGCTCCTAAATCCCTAAGACTCCCGAACTGGGATATCCAAGGAACCCAGGATGTGATCCTTAACATGAATGACCAACTAAGACATCATTAACCAAGAAAACATATGGGTTAATGATAGAAATGGTATATTTCATACCCAAATGAATAATAAACAAAGCAGCGGAATCTAACGAAAATCCGGCAGAGTTCCATTTGTAAATGGAACATCCGGACAACCAAGACAACACAAAGAACCTGGCAATAACAGTTCGATAATAATAATGGCTTCCAAGCCCCACATTCATCAATCCTACTAGGGCCGAGGTAGTGGAAAGAAACCAAAACCCCTCCAAGCCCTCTATCATCAACAGAGCCACAAATGCTCGAATAAGAATACAAAAATGTACCTAACTGTGCAGAATAAATACAATAACCTCCTGAAAGAATAAATACAGGAAATAAGAGATACATCAACAGGGATATGCCAACAGACTGGCTCCCAAAAGAAATACATGATAATCCCACAAAACATGGGCAAAGAAGCTGACAGAAGAATACTACCGTCCCCAAACCCAGTCGCGCTGTAACCGTAACCGCATCACCCAACGCAACTCCAAACATGTAACAAGGAAACAAAAGAGAACTGCCGTTGCACTGCATCCTGCCCATAGCCGTATAATTCCTGCAACCTGGCGTGTGAATACCAGGGGGCAAGTGAAATACCCCTGTGAGCAAATAAGCTCAGTGGGAAAGAATACTCTAACTACCACATCCTCTGATAGTTTAGGTAAAGCTAACCCGTCTAATAAGATATAAATATAGTCCAACTAGTCTCATCCACGCAAATCCAAGTCACACGCTCATATACTATCGTAAACGAGTATACATAAGTATATAGGGAATATATATTTATATATATATATATATCTACACGTATATATATATAAATACACAACATGAGTCTCTAAAACTCGTACTCCAAGTACCCAACACCAGTAATCTACCTACTCTCACCAACGTACGCTAGGTACACGACATCCAGGTCAAACCTAACAAATCATCAATTACTCACAACACAAATCAGAAGATCCGATAGAGGAGATCACACTCACCTCTAACATCCACATGAATCAAAATCCACCACTAGTACCAAGGAAGGCTCAAATCCCACACCCCGATAACACAGGAGGAAAAGCACTCACGTCCTTGCGTACTAACACAACCGTCATCTATATATATATATATAAAACAAACCTCATCCTATTCCTAGAGAAAATCTACCTCTCAAGGCTAGATCACCTCAATCATATCACCGTACCATAAATCATATCGACCTCATAATACTATCATCGATAGGGTCAATCACATCACTAACACTCTCACTGTAGGCGAGGAAGACCACCCAATCAAATCACTAGAGTACACGGACTCAACTCACCAGAACGACCACCTCAGGGTCACCAAAGCAAAGCGAAGGAAAAGACTTCCCAATGCTAACCAACAGATAACCGAGACAACAATGTCAAGGTTAAAACACCACAAGTGAACAAGGAAATAACACCAAGAAGGAACAAGGAAAGAACACCAAGAAGGAACAAGGAAACCAAAAACGAATGGCCGAGAGCGGAAGTAATAAAAAGATGAATCCCAGAGATTCAATAGTTTTTAAGAAAAAGGTTTTCAAACTCGAACCAATCCTTTTGGTATCCATGCCCCTAACGTAAGAAAAACTCATATCACCTAGGTGGTGATACCAACAACCCAGAAAAGGGAAGGGCAACACTATATGTGTGCACTGAACAACAACAAGCCTCAATCCGAGACTCAAGCATGATAGGTAACAAAGGTGAAACAATGGAACACCTTTCAAAACTCTACAAGACGAGATATTGAGAAAGAAGTCTCGAAATCTCATAATCCCAAGAAAATAATAAAATGGTTTTACTTTTAAGAACCACATAGTAAAAATAACCGTCTTGCCCCCGGTCTCCGCCAGTCGCCATCACAGGCTTTTAAAAGTTGAAAATCTTTTCAAGAAAGATCCTAAGATCATTTTATAAAGTATTAAAACTTTTCATTTATACGGGGGTAGGCGAAAACGGGTTTTTCCCTTTTAAATACAAGAGTTTAGAAAACACCGTTTTCGAAATGATAGTCAAATAAGAGAAACACAACTCTATGAATTCCTGTAATGTCCGAGAGGACAGTAAAGGAAGAGCAACACGTTGGACTCACGGAAGACAACCATCCGTTCCAACTCCACCAAATCAAATGACACCACGAGGAAGAGGTTCGGCACCACACCGTAACCGACAACTCAAGGAATGACATGTAAGTCAAAGGTCACGTACTAGTGTACAAACACTGTGCAAGAAATGCTTAGGGGAATGAACTAAGCACTAGAAACCACGCTACAGTACCCTAAGTACTTAATGAAATCACTTCAATCATAACCTCTACCCATTCCTCAAAAGAATGAAAAACACTTAAAGGTCTATGCTACCGCATCCACTAAGACCACAATCACATCAACCGCCTTATCTAAGGCCTCAATCACAATTGATACTAAGTCAATCACTGACCTCAAATCTCTAAAGATATCGCACAACTAACTACAACCACAAAACAATTAACAGTCCTCTCTAAGGCCACAAATTAAAATCAACTCCACAATCCACCACTAGCCTCAACTACTCACAGTGATTACTACGTCAATACACTTAACCTCCCTCAAAGGCATAAAAGCATATAACACAAGTATAAAGATTATATGTTTCATTTATACTATAATGATTTTCTCATTTAAAGTCTTATTTCACGTTATTCATTTTCAACTGAGCATTTATAAAATATGAATTCATTTTGCATATTCATAACTAGCATGCTCCAACATCACATGTAATATAGCACATATACATGTCAAACGAGATCACATAAACAGTGTGCAGTGTAATGTGACTCAACACCCCACGTGATACTCACACACAACACACCCTTCCCAAGGGCAAC
Source organism: Cornus suecica (assembly GCA_963922005.1). Taxonomy (NCBI): domain Eukaryota; kingdom Viridiplantae; phylum Streptophyta; class Magnoliopsida; order Cornales; family Cornaceae; genus Cornus; species Cornus suecica. Next base: position 18,909,110 of record OY998241.1, read on the forward strand.
GGATACAGACTCTGTCGACATACTTATGAGGATACAGCCCATCAAGTAGTGTAGAGTTACCACACCGACCCTTCCCAAGTGATTTTTCTCTCTATCACTTCAACAGGGAAGGCGGTTGTACGAGAGCCCAAATTGTAACTCCGTACGCCATGACTACACTGGAGTCAAGAACATGAGCCTCTACCCGGACTCCAAATTCACATTTGCCGGCTTTTTAGTTCCGTAGGCGTGATACCTCCTGGCCAGTTGTTGTGATGATCCGACCCAAACCCTCTCATATACCACACGAAATGAGGTAAACCACACCAAAAGACCTTTCTCTGCAAATGGTGAAACCCGTGCACTACGTGCACCCACACCCATGTGCTCACACGACATGGTGTACAATCAAATCATATCTCAATATAAATATGTCATGCATCATATTTATAAAAATACCCACATGGTAATATAAGTCTCAAAATCTCTTTTCAACATGCTTTTAAAATACCATAAAGCAATTAAACTATATGAAAACAATTTCATATATAATTCATGTTCTCCAAAATTATATTTTCTATTAATTCTTTAGAAAATATTTCATTTTCAATTAACATGCCCTTTTAAAATAATTTAAACAATTATTTCACGTATTCCAAAAGGAACCTAGCAGATCGTCTAAGCTTTACAAATCTCTACTAACCCATTTAAATTCGTAAGGGTTTTCTAAGCCGTCTATTCTTATTTAATTTAAATAATAATATCATTTAATCACATAGGAATAATTTAATAAATTTTCTTAAATTAATTCCTAAGTCTCATTCTGATCCTAAACAATTTATAGATATTTAAACTAGCAATTTAATATATCTATAATAAATTAAATAAGGGTTTTGCACCCCTAAACTACTTCAATAATGCGGAGTGAGAAATATAATTTCCCACCTGAAATACGCTTACAGAACAGCCGTCTCGGGCCCACCGTAAACAGTACCGGCGCCCGAATATGACGTCCGCCGACCAAAGTCGTCTGAAAAATATTTCACCTATATCGAAATGTCCGTCTTGACAACCTATACGATATATACGAAGCCCATTAATAATCGGTTAATTAATTGGGTTAAATCTAAAATACCCCAAATGAAAACTATAACCTACAAATGCGATTTCCGGGCAAACCGTTTATCCTAAATTCACGAAATTAATATATGACGAATACCATGTAGGTACGAAACTACTCACCGAAAATCGGCTCAAACCGATCACCGGAAGTCATCGAACCGGCCACTCAAAGTCCGGCCGAACCGGTCCTGTCGAACGAACTGCACCACGGCTACAGTCGCCGACCCCTGTGCGACCACCAGCTCCGCCACTAGCTCGTCGTCACCACCCAGCACCGCCGCTCCTCTGGACAGCCGCCGCGTCTCCGTCCTTGCTCCAGCTCCAGCCGGGTTCGCCCCTGTCCACGCGTCCACGCGCGAACCAGTGCGCCTCCCGTTCCGGCGACTCACGTCGCCCGTGCCGCCGCCTCTCGCCACCAGCGCCGCCGCCGTCCACATCCCAGTAGCCCCTCGCCGTCGCTGCTCCCGACCAGCTGCAACCGCCATTCATTCCTCAGCCGACTCCGCTCTTTCTCCCTCGCCATGACCGGCGACTCTCTCTCTCTCTCTCGCCTGACCGGCGAACATGGTGAATGGAGAAGGAAGAAATGGCGGTCGTCTGCAGAGAAGGAGAAAGGAAGGAGCAGATTCGTGTAGGAGAAGCTATACAGAATATCTGTGTATATTTGCATATACATATATATGTACTATTTGCAAAAACAACCCTCTACATGTCAATAATTGCGAAATAACCCCACTTCAATATATATATATTTATATATATATATAATAAGTCCCAACAATTACCGGAAGCCTCCAATTAATATTGAGTCAACCCGTAAGTCCACAGGACGCCCAATAACCAAATTAGTCCGAAAGAAATATACCGATTTAGGAATCCAACAACCGGAACACCGAGAAAATAATTTAATACTCTTCACACCGGTCCCGTAAAAGTACTAATACCGTGTAGTCGAGAATAAGAATCCGCGTAGTCGTCAAAGAGAAACCGTAAAGTCATACAGTCGACTTTAAAACTAAACGCGAAAAATTTACAGGTACCAAATACCAAGAATAAGCAATACGTCATAACAAGTGACGTAATTACCGTAATTAAATTAGAATTAATTTCAGGAAAAAGGAAAATAACACGGGGTGTTACACGTAAGGCCATGCGCAAAGTGTTTTTGGTAAAGTCAAGTCCTGATTCATTTCAACTTCTATCAACTTGGGTTACACTCCAATATATCCTAGCACGTGTATAAAGGATATTTACACTAAAGTTAGTTGGGTTAACTCCTAATTACAAGAGGATTAAATAAGGGAGGATTGTTAATCCAAAAAGGATACAAGTTTCCTCAATATAGGATTTCTCTCTCTATAAATAAGAGGTGTCTCTACAGATTTTGGGTATAACTTTTGTGAGATCTCTGCAATACTTTCATAAATCAGATCCATCTACAGAGAGAGAAAAAAGATATTGCTTGATCATTCTATATCAAGGGTTTATCTAGTTTTTGGTGATTATTCAATTGTGCTCTTACACGTGAGATCTTTATGCACAATTGGATATTCCGTTGCTGAAAAATCATCACACCATTTATTGCAACGTGGTTGTATTGATCCGTTGAGAAATAAAGCCATCAGAGTACAGAGATCGAAGCAAGAGGCTTTTGTGATGCATTGATGCATTGATCCATTGAAAAGCGAAGCCATCAGAGTAAGGAGTGGAGTGAGAGCTTCGTGAAGCGTGAGTGATTCAAGACTGTCAAACGTCGAGTGGAGAAAGGCAGATCGAGAGTGATTTGTAAGTCTAAAACTGCATAGAGTTTGTGTAGTTCTTGATTCATAGTGCATTGATACCCAAGCATATTCGTGGTTTTTACTTTGAACATTTTCAAGCTTTTCCACATAAAAATATGGCGTGTCATCTCTTGGTGAAATTACCTAGACAATAGTGAAAACATCCTAGATGGGGGGTGAATAGGCTTTTTATAGATTTTTAGATAAATTAAAATTATTTAGCAGAAAATCAATTTTAATCAGTCACAAAACCTAATTCTCAAAACAAATCAATCAAGAAAATATGAATATAAGTGCAGAAATTTAAATCATGAGAAAACACAGAGATTTTTACATAGAAAACCTTGGAAAGACTACAAATAAAAATCACGGATACCTCAGGTATCGATGCACTATGAATCAGAGAATTTGTACAGACTCTATGAAAATAGTACTTACAATAATATAATCTGTTGTTCTTCACTCGACGTCTGAATGTCTAGATTCACTTGCGCTCCACTCCGTACTCTAACGGCTCTATTTCTCAACAGATCAAATAACCACGAAGCTTCGTGCTCCGATCTCTGCACTCAGACAACTTTGTTCTTCAACGGATTAAAGTAACCTCAGTTTAATAAACGGTGTGATGATTTTTTAGCAACTAGATTTTCCAATTGTGCATAAGATCTTCGGTGTAGAAGCACAATTAGAAAATCCCAATAACAATAGATAACTTAAATATATATGATCACTCAATCTTTTCTCTCACTGTGTATATCTCTATAGAAAAATATGAATGATAGAATACTGCAGAGATCTCTCAAAAAATCGTGCCTCCTTTATTGTAGACCTTAATATTTATAAGTAATGTAGAGCAGAAACCCTAAGTTCGTCCTCTTTGGTAATTTCACACTTAACTTAGCTAAACCCTTCAATATTATGTATAATATGTGATATAAACATGCTTATAGGTGTTTAGGTCGAACTCAAGGTCATCCAAGTCAACACGGATCAATCTAAGTCAAAATAGGATTTCAGCCCGATTCTAAAATTTCCAGTTTTTTCCTACAAGACACTTCTCACTCTTTTGATCATATCTTGAGCCATATAGATTGTATTGAGACATATAATAGTTTATTCAAAATCTGACTTCTAGATGTTGATTTTAGGCTCAAGAATTACACCATTCAGACCTTTTTTGACCGAGATATGAGCTCCCAAATTTGACTGAAAATCTTGCTGAAATCACTATTTTCCTTTTAAACTAGGATTCCTCCCTTATTTAATCCTCTAATAATTAGGAATGAATCTAGTCAAATTTTGTGTATATATCATTTATCCATGTCCTAAGGTATATATGAGTGTAACCCAAGTCATAATAGGATACGTAACAACCAGCCACGCAGTCATAATGTCATTCCTACACTTTTCAAAACTCTGTCGCAGCTACGCTTGAAGCGTAGGTCCAAGTGTAGCTTGGAACGTACCTTCAAGGGTAAAAATCCACTTTTCAGTCACTTTTTTTATTCTGAAAGCGTAAGTGTAACACCCCGTGTTATTTTCCTTTTTTCTGAAATTATTTAAAATTTAATTTCGGTAATGACGTCACTTGTTATGACGTATTGCTTATTCTTGGTATTTGGTACCTGTAAATTTTTCGCGTTTAGTTTTAAAGTCGACTGTATGACTTTACGGTTTCTCTTTGACGACTACGCGAATTCTTATTCTCGACTACACGGTATTAGTGCTTTTACGGAACCGGTGTGAAGAGCATTAAATTACTTTCTCGGTGTTCCGGTTGTCGGATTTCTAAACCGGTATAATTCTTTCGGACTAATTTGGTAAATTGGTGTCCCGTGTAATTTCCAGTTACCTAAATTACACTTGGGGGTTGGTCCATATAAATTGGGATTTATTATATATATATATATTTAATTATATATATATATATTGAAGTGGGGTTCATTTTGCGATTATAGAGAAGTTGGGGGTTAGTTGTGCAATTGGTACATATATATGTATATATGTACACGACACCTGCTACAGTCTCATTCTCTTCTCCTTCACGCCATCACAAACCTCTGCTTCACGCTTCCTCTTCATTCTCTCTTCTCCACGCGACGACGGCAGCTTCTCCTTCCCCATTGTGACGATCGAGAGGGAGAGAGAGAGAGAGAGAGAGAGTCGGCAACAGAGAGAGAGAAGCGATGGTTTCGCCGGCTGTGGGTGCGGCTAGGACTGGTGGTGTTGATGGCGGCCGGTCTGGACGGCGGTGGTGCTGGTGCTGGCAAGCAACGGCTGGCGGCACAGGCGGCGTGAGTCGCCGGAACGGGAGGCGCACTGGTTCGCGCGTGGACGCGTGGACAGGGGCGAACCCGGCTGGAGCTGGAGCAAGGACGGAGACGCGGCGGCTGTCCAGAGGAGCGGCGGTGCTGGGTGGTGACGACGAGCTAGTGGCGGAGCTGGTGGTCGCACAGGGGTCGGCGACTGTAGCCGTGGTGCAGTTCGTTCGACAGGACCGGTTCGGCCGGACTTTGAGTGGCCGGTTCGATGACTTCTGGTGATCGGTTTGAGCCGATTTTCGGTGAGTAGTTTCGTACCTATGTAGTATTCGTCATATATTAATTTCGTGAATTTACGTTGAACGGTTTGCCCGGAAATCGCATTTATAGGTTGTAGTTTTCGTTTGGAGTATTTTAGATTTAACCCAATTAATTAACCAAATATTAATGGGCTTCGTATATATCGTATAGGTTGTCGAGACGGACATTTCAATATATTCGAAATAGTTTTTGGATGATTTTGGTCGGCGGGCTTCATAATCGGGCGCCGGTACTGTGCTGTTTCGGACTGTTCGGTAACGTATAATTAGGTGGGAAATTATATTTCTCACTCCCATTATTGAAGTAGTTTAGGGGTGCAAAACCCTTATTTAATTTATTATAGATATATTAAATTGCTAGTTTAAATATCTATAAATTGTTTAGGATCAGAATGGGGCTTAGGAATTAATTTAAGAAAATTTATTAAAATATTCCTATGTGATTAAATAATATTCTTATTTAAATTAAATAAGAATAGACGGCTTAGAAACCCCTTAGGAATTTAAATGGGATAGTAGAGATTTGTAAAGCTTAGACGATGTGCTAGGTTCCATTTGGAATACGTGAAATAATTGTTTAAATTATTTTAAAAGGGCATGTTAATTGAAAATGAAATATTTTCTAAAGAATTAATAGAAAATATATGAAATTATTTTCATATGATTTAAATGCTTTAATATATTTTTAAAAGCATGTACTGAGATTTTGAGATTTTATTGATATTATCATGTGGTTGAATTTTCATAAATATAGTGCATGATATATTTATGTTGGACATGATTTATTTGTGTACACCATGTATTGTGAGACATGGGTGTTGGTGCATGTGTTGCATGATTTCACCATTTATAGAGAGATTTATTTGGTGTGGTCTACTTCCTTTGTGCACGTGGTGCACAGGTAGACGTTTGTGTTTGGATCGTCGAAACAACTGGCCAGGGGGTGCTTCTTGCTCCCACAGAACTAAAAAGCTGAGAAATGCAGACGATAGGGGGAGGACATATAGTCCAAGGCCCTAGTGCGCGACTAGGTCGTGGAGAACGTCTTCCCGATTAAAAGTGTAAGTGTCAAAAGCACTTGGGATGTACGGGTCGATGAGTCCACATTCCCTAGTGAGCCTGCAGACTTAGGGGAATGGTGGAGAATGATCCAGGACCCTTTGGTAGGGTGTGTTTTTGTGTGTGTGTACCACATGCGGTCTGTGAGTACGGTGCGTTGCATATCATCATGTGATTTATTGATATGTATATATATATATATGTTGGAGCATGATTATTTATGAATATGCAAAATGAATTCATTTTATAAAATGCTCAGTTGAAAGTGATAAATGTGAAAACGGGAATTTAAAAGCAGTAATTATTAAAGTATAAACGAGGCGTATATCCTTATACTTGTGTTGTATACTTTGTGCCCGTAGGGGAGGTTATGTATTGGCATAGTGATCTATGTGGCTAGTTGAGGCTAGTGGTGGACCGTAGGCTTGACCTTGAGTTGAGGCCTTAGAGATTGTGGTTCGTAGCCTCAGAGGTGTGGTTAGTAGTCTTGTGGTTGTGATTAGTTGAAGTCAGAGATGGATTGTAGAATTGAGGTTGAGTTGAGGCTTTAGAGAGGACTGTTAATTGTTTTGTGGTTGTAGTTAGTTGTGTGATATCCTTAGAGATTTGAGATCAGTAATTGATTTTGTGTCAATTGATAATTGAGGCCTTAGAGAAGGCGAGTGATGAGTTGTGTGAGATTTGATTGATGAGAAGAGGTTATGATTAAGGGATTCATTAAGTATTCGAGGTACTGTAGTCTGATAGTATTGGTTCTTATGCTTAGTTCATTCCCCTAAGCATTCCTTTTACTGTGTTTTGTACGCTAGTACGTAGTCGTTGACTTGTACGTCATTCCTTGAGTTGTTGGTTACGGTGTGGTGCCGAACCTCTTTCTTGTGGTGTCATTTGAGTTGGTGGAGTTGGAACGGATATTTGTCTTCCGTGAGTCCAACGTGTTGTTCGTCCTTTCCTTGTCCTCTTGGACATTATAGAAATCTGTGGAGTTATGTTCCCTCTTGTTTGGCTGTCATTTCGAAAACGGTGTTTTCTAATGTTTTTAAATAAACTCTTTGTATTTAAAAGGAAAAACCCGTTTTCGCCTACCCCCGTAGAAATGAAAAGTTTTGACACTTTATAAAATGATCTTGGGATCTTCCTTAAAATGATTTCAACTTTAAAAGCCGGTGATGGCAATTGACGGAGACCGGGGGCAAGACGGTCATTTTTACTGTGTGACTTCCTAAAAGAAAATTATCTTATTACTTGTCTCGAGATTCTGAGATTTTGAGACTTCTTTCTCAAAATCTCAACCTGTAGTGTTTTGAAAGGTGGTTCCTTGTTTCACCTTTTCTTTGGTTCGTTTTAAGTCTCGGTTACGAGGCTTGGTATCGTTCAGTGCACACATATAGTGTTGCCTTTCACTTTTCTTGGTTATTGGTATCGCTACCTAGGTGATTGGAGTTTCTCGTTGTTCATGGATACCGAATGGGTTGGTCCAAGTGTTAAAACATTTTCTTAAAAACTATTGAATCCCTGGGATTCCTCATTTTTATAACCTTCACGCTCGGCCATTCATTTTCGGTTTCCTTGTTCGGTTGTGTCCTTGTTCACTAGTGGTATCTTAACCTTGACGTGGTTGTTTTGGTTATCTGTTGGTTAGCATTGGGAACTCTTTTCCTTTGCTTCGTTTTGGTGACCCTTAGGTGGTCGTTCTTGTGAGTTGAGGTCTTGTACTCTTAGTGAATTGATCGGGTGGTTTGTAGCTTATAGTGCAAGTGTTAGTGGTTGACTTATCCTGTTGGTGACTTGTGGACTGGTTGGAGATAGCATTGAGGTTTTCGCATAGTGAGATGATGGGGTGATCCCATCCTTGAGGTACAGACTTACTCTAGGAGAGGGATGAGATTTGTTATATATATATATTGTATACATACATATATATATATACATACATATATATATATATATATATATCGATGATGGTTGTGTTAGTACGCAAGGACGTAGGTGTTTTCCTTCCTGTGTTATCGGGGTGTAGGATTTGAGCCTTCCTTGGTACTATTGGTGGATTTTGTTTCCTTGTGGATATTAGAGGTGAGTGTGATCTCCTCGGTTGGATCTTCTGATTTGAGTTGTGAGTAATTGATGATTTGTTAGGTTTGATTCGGGTGTAGTGTACTTAGTGTGCGTTGGTGAGAGTAGTGTAGACTACTGATGTTGGTACTTGGAGTATGAGCCTTAGTTGTACCTTGTAGACTCAGGTTGCATACTTATACATGTATACTTGTATATATATATATATATATATCCCCGTTATATACTTACGTACGGTAGTATATGAGTGCGTGTGCCTTGGGTTTTCGTGGCTAGGTTATGTTGTGGGCTATGTATCTCACTGGGTGATTTAGCATTACCTAAACTATCAGAGGATGTGGTAGTTAGAGTATTCTTTCCCACTGAGCTTATTTGCTCACAGGGGTATTTCACTTGCCCCCTGGTATTCACACGCCAGGTTGCAGGAATTATACGGCTATGGGCAGGATGCAGTGCAACGGCAGTTCTCTTTTGTTTCCTTGTTACAGGTTTGGAGTTGCGTTGGGTGATGCGGTTACGGTTGCAGCGCGACTGGGTTGGGGACGGTAGTATTCTTCTGTCAGCTTCTTTGCCCATGTTTTGTGGGATTATCATGTATTTCTTTTGGGAGCCAGTTTGTTGGCATATCCCTGTTGATGTATCTCTTATTTCCTGTATATATTCTTTCAGGAGGTTATTGTATTTATTTTGCACAGTTAGGTGCATTTCTGTATTCTTATTCGAGCATTTGTGGCTCTGTTGATGATAGAGGGTTTGGAGGGGTTTTGGTTTCTTTCCACTACCTCGGCCCTAGTAGGATTGATGAATGTGGGGCTTGGAAGCCATTATTATTATCGAACTGTTATTGCCAGGTTCTTTGTGTTGTGTTGGTTGTCCGGATGTTCCATTTACAAACGGAACTCTGCCGGATTTTCGTTAGATTCCGCTGCTTTGTTTATTATTCATTTGGGTATTAGATATACCATTTATATCATTAACCCATATGTTTTCTTGGTTAATGATGTCTTAGTTGGTCATTCATGTTAAGGATCACATCCTGGATTCCTTGGATATCCCAGTTCGGGAGTCTTAGGGATTTAGGAGCGTGTCTGTTGTTATCTAAGGATATTATTGTGTTCTAGTATTCTACTTGACGTGGAGTATATTTTTTATTGTTATTCCATGTGTCTTTTCGTTGTCGTTGACTCTAGTAGTCGCTTGACTAGCGTCATCCCTTGGAGATTCGCTGATTCTCTAGATTTGAGTTTCGGGAATCTTAGGGGCGTGACAGCGTGGTATCAGATCATTTTATCCTTTCGTGGGTATTTGATGATTGAATGTCGTTGGTTCTTATTTCTTTTTACTTCCGCAATCACTCCCTTAGCTCTTAGGCTCGGGTTTTGGAGTCCTAGGAATTTGGGGCGTGACAGTAAGCTTTTCCATAAAAACTATTTTTCTCCGCAACTGTGCCAAAATGACCCTCTTGACTCCCCAAAACTTTTTGATGGAATTGATTGCTTTGGAAAATATCATTTTTGCCCTCTGGGAGACATTTGTATCAATACACTCATTTTTACACTTCACTTGTATTCTTCACTACTTCAATGCTTGATTCTGCATTTGTCGAAACTTATAGATGTCGTCGAAACCAACACGACCTATCTAACATTCAACATGGTTATTATCTAGAACATGTCATAAATAAATAATACTCAATAGTGTTCTTACAATTGAATTAAAATTGACTTTTCCGCAATTATTTTTAATTTGTCAATAAATCCATAAAAATCATATCCCCCCCCTCTCTAGGCTATTTTCCTTAGTCGCCTAGATAATTTCATTTCCAACCAAAACCCATCCTCTCACCTTTATTAAAACATCACAACTCATTCACCTACCACTTCATCTTATCCAGACATAACCCATTTCGTCTAACCTCACCCATGGTTTCAAAATTGGACGAACAACACAAAACCTCTGAACCAAAACTTCATGCCCATAATTCCCGAGCTTACCTCTTCATCTTCTACCCACCAAAAAACGAGTGTTGTCTCAATCCTTTTGTTCTCGTCAATGGCATCCATGGTTTGGGTTTGGCCTTTGTGGATTATTTTCTGGCCTTCTTGGACCATTATTATCCCATAGCCAAACCCCATCTCTCTTACCTCAGGATGTTTAACATCTCATCCGACGGATATCGCGTCAATTTCATGCTTTACAATTAGCAACATCTTTCGAAAGAATGGCAAGAGTAGGTGGGCCAATATTCCCAGCCTCTGTTCCAATAGTGTCGATCCCACCTTTATTGCAGTTGACCACTGTTCTTGACTTGGAATTGGTTTCAGCAATGTCTTTACTATTTACCGAAACAACGGTTCTTCCTTGCCCCCCAATTCCGCAGTAATCTCTTCTGGGAAAGAATTTAGTTGAGGTTAATGGCCGAAGTCATCACTTGGAAAGAAAACCAATGAGGTAATTTCATTGGTTTATTCATTGAGGACAAATAATAAAGTGGTCTTTATTTAAGCAAAAACCTACTCCTAACTTGTAAGAAATTGATTGAAATTCATTAGCATTGGATCAATGAACTTATTCATTAGCATTGGATCAATGAACTTATAAATAACCCCAACATTTGATTCTTTAAACTTTTGTAGTGAGGAACAAACACGATCGACCAGAATTAAACAATCATGCAATGTGATATTAACCGATCTCACTATTGATTCTATTTGAAGAATGACATAGTACCAACGATGGGCCTTATTAGCCGACTCATCACTATAAGCCGAAAAAACATTGATATCGGCCACTTTAAATCTGGGATTAACAATTGCAGCTTCGGCCATTTCAAATATGGTATCGGCCACTACAAAGCAGGTTTCAGCAGCTTCAATTTTAGTCACTTTAAATATGGTTTCGATAGCTTTAAATCTGATATCGACCGTTGCAATTTTGACTACTGTGGTTTCGTTCAAATTGGTAACAGTGGACGAAACCTCGTATTTTGGGTTCTTCTCAACCAATAATGGCTTGTGTAAGTTGCCCATCGGCTGCCCCCGTGTCTCGAAGGATGTATTCGTCGAGTAGATGAGGGATTTGTATATGCTTTCTTCATTAAAACGTGAACATCTTGAAGAATCTGTTTCACTTCAGAACAACTTTGTGCCAACTGCTCGTGGTGCGTTTTCTCCTCAGCCTAATACAATTTTCTTTCTTGAATCAATACCCTTAATTGTTGTATGGTTTCACTATAGACCACAAGTGCGGCCTTTGATCCTTGTGGTGGCATATTTGCAATCTTCTCTCGGCTACCTAGTGGTGTCCCACCGGGCGTGCCAAAATATGTTCGCTCCAAAAAATAATCGACCGTATTACTAGGCCGATTTTCTTTTTTCTGAGATGTAGCCATGCCAAAACCGGTGATGTTGTTTAACCGGTACAAAAAGAATGATTAGTCATCTCTTTTGAACTAAATTATAGATCAGACAACTGCACGAGAAAGAATTCAACTAGTGAAAATTGTTCAAATTGCCTCAATTAAGAGGACTTTCGGTAACCGAGAGAAATCGTAGAAATCGTAAAAGGAGAGAGGTAGAAAGGAGGGAGAAAATAGACGGATTGGAAAAGAGGATGAGAAAAGAATAGAAAGATGACAGAAAGATTGGAGAAGAAACACGAATACTGCTAGTGTAGCAATAAAGCGTATATTTTTTGTAATGGTGCAAGACCCCTAAAACAGAGGTCTTTCACTGTTATTTATAATAGAAATCTGATTCACATGAATAAATAAATGAGATAAATGTCCCTAAATAATTAATATATCCTAAACACCATCCTAGCCTTAATACAATTCCAAGTAGTAATCAATCTGCCAGATCATTACAAAGTGTTTTACTCCTATACTAACTCCAACACTCACTAACTAGGCATCTTCTTCTCTCTCGATCCAGATTCTTGACTCGGCCTAGTTTGTCTGCCACATCATCACCAATCCATTGTTTATCGGCACGCCACGGGTTCGCTCATTTGCGGTGTCAACACTAATTCACACTACTTTCAAAATTTGTTTTTCAATGAATTGTCAAGAAATATATTTATGCACATGGGGCAGAGTTAGAAATTCAACTCAGAAGGGGCATATGAATATACACAAACAATGAGAGAAGAAAATAAGTGGAAAAAAAAAGAAGCAAATGAGGAAATAAAATAGTAACATAACAAATTAAGGAAATAAAGTAAGAATATAGTAGGGAGATTAATTCAATTACCATACATAATTTTGGAAATAAGATAAATTAAAGAAAAAGAATTGCTAGTAAAGAATCAAAATAAGAATATATGAAGATATTACGAAGGAGAAATTTTAGGGGAGTTATTCTTAAACTATTATAGGTAAAACTATATATTAAAATATTTTTATAGAAAAATAATGCATACATATATATAAAGCGTAAGGAGTAGGGGCAAATGCCCACTCTACGCCTTAATTGGCTCCGCCCCTTAATATATATACATATATATATATATATACATACAAAAATGATTTCTTGCTTGCTCACTTGGTGAGTAAAAAAATTCATACTCACCTATCATAATAATTTGGATATTAGTTTTAAATTTTAAATGATAAGTCCTTTATTTAGCAAAATTTTATTTTTGTGTGTGTGTATATATATATATATTATAGGGTCGCGAACGATTAACCCCCTGTAGTATCGATATAGTGCATATAACGCCTGTTATTCTTTGGGATCCCAATATTTCAAATAATGTCGTATTGTACCTATTTGGCATTTCTCGGTGATTAGAGATGTAAAATCTCTAAAATACCCTTAGTATAATTGGTTTTTCTTTTTTAAAGGGTCGCGAGCGATTGACCCCCTCTAATATCAATATAGTGTGTATAACCCTCTATTGTTCTCTGGAACCCCCAATATTTCATATAGTGTGCGCATTGCTCATAATGCACTTTTATAATTCCTAAATATATTTAAAGGAATGGTAATATATTATCAATATATTTATTTTGAAATGACAAACTTAAGTGACTTACAACTCACTAATTCCTAAATAAAAATGATTAATATTTTATTATACACTTTTATGATTTTATAAAATAAGCAAAATATATACATATATTAAAAAATGATTAAAATTTTATGGTTGGTTACAATTCCTTTTGTATTTTACATGTTGATAGATGCATTAGAATAATAAGAAACATTTACACTTTCAATCATAATACACTTTAGTTATAAAATTTTTGCAATTTTAAAAATTTATAAATGTATAGAAATATTAAAAACAACTAATACTTTTATAAGTAATATAGATAGATAATTATTTAGTACTCCCTCCGTCCCAAATTATATGTCCACTTTGGGAATCCAACTTTTTAAGAAGATGACTTTTCTTGTAATGTTAGTGAATGAAATACCAACTTTATCCATGGTCACACCATAATGATGTGATGGTTTATAGTGTATATGTTTTATAACTTTAATGGTTGAAAGTTAAATTGGTAAATTGACCATTAAATAAGATATTATAATTTAGTTTAAATAATATATTATTGATATAAGATATTAAAATTTACTTTAAAATAATATATTATTAATATAACTATTTTAAGATATATATGAACAATAACGGATTGGACCAGATTAACCGGTGCAATACGAACACTTTTTGAAATATTGGGTACAAGAGAACAACATGAGATTATACGCACTATATCGATACTACAGGGGGTTAATCGCTCTTGACCCAGCAAAGAGTAATATAGGAATTTCATATTTATAAATTTCATGTGCAAAGGGTTATATAGGGATTTTATATTTTCACAACCAAAGATGGCCGACTGGTTACCGGTAGGGGGGCAAAGTGCACCTTTTTTAGAAACTCGTTGATTTATATACACAAAATTAAATTTTGGGGGGTTTAATGCACAAAGTAACAAACTAGAGGGGTTTGTTCGCAAATATCCCTATATTATATGTATATATTTAGTTGGTGTTGGATCTTACTAAGATCATCTTAGGAGTACTATTGGTTTTAGATGCTTAAATTATGCAGGAAATGACTGCAGAGAGACTTTTTCAATCCAAAATGATAATTGGAGTTAGGTCATACAACTTTTGGTGTGGTTCCATGAACTACAGCTATTTCTCGACAAGCTAATAGGATTTGGTCCGTCCATTTTTTCAAAATATCAAAAGAAATAATTCGTTACACCGTTGGATTTGCCACGAGTTTCGTGAGCACATATATTAAATTACATATTTTAATGAAGGCAAATTAATATAAGTATTACAATGCAATTACTCTTAAATTTATGTAAAATAATTTCCTAACTCAAGTGTGTTTTTCACTTTACCATAATCGTGACAAAGTGGTTGACTTGTATCTCTTTCTATTACACAATTTTATATATTTAATCATATGCTTTTTGTGGCAGTAATGAAAGTTAACGTCACTCCACAGTGATCCCAACTAACTTTTGCTTCAATCTTTCACAACTTCTGATTCATACAATGTAAATAAAAAATTAAAGAAAGAAAGATAAAAATAAAATAAAATAAAAAGCAACTGATTTTGTATATGATGCTCATTCTTTAACTGAAGTGTAATAATTAGACAAATCAAATGGCACTATTACTATGCAAAGAATGAATGGAATAACATGAATTATGTGCAGAATGTTCACAAAAATAAATGCGAACAATTAAAATTTTTGTTACACAAAAATAATTAAAAGTGCCGTATAAAATTTTGAAATATAATAAATCTTATAGACAAATTTTATTGGCACTCCATTATCCGATTCTCTCAGTCAAATCTCTCTCCATAAAATATTTGCTCTCTCCATAAAGAACTTGGATCCTTTGATAGTCTTAACAGCAGAAAAGTAGTACGGAGAACTAATAAGAATTGTGTCTGCTATCTACTTCGCGACCCATGGCGAGATTCCTCTATCACTCTATAAATGAAGGCTCGATAAGTGTCTTCATCAAATTCAAATAAAAGAAATTGAGTAATAGCACGTATAGCTATTGTTGTTACAAACAGGTTTTTTGTTCTGTTAGGAATTGTGACTCCTTTTCTTGGGAGGAAAAGAAACTTGGTCACCAAGAAATCCTTATTTGAATAGGATACTACCATCTTGAACACTCCTGATTAGAATTACTTTTGGATACCAATTGTCTTGTTCACCACTCTACCTCTCCTATATATATATGTGTAACCTATTGTATTTTGTATGCCAGAGAATGCCAGAATAGGCGGGTACTAGTGGTACCATATAGTACACAAAAATAGAGAGAGAGAAGAGAAAAATACAGATTGGTATTTTTCTTAGTGTGAGTGAAACACCGGGTAAGCGAGACACATGTAAGTGAAACACTATGTGCGTTGTTGATCTGGTAATCATCATATTGTAATCCTCTCATTGATAGTGATTATTGGTGTTCTCCGTGAACGTAGGCTAATTTGGCCGAACCACATATAATTTCTATGTCGGTGTGTGTGTGTGACTTTAATTCCAATTGTTTGTGTGTGTAGTTTCGGTTCGGTCTTAGGCGGGTGTAAAAACCCTAACAAGTGGTATAAGAGCAATCCAGGTTAAACCAGATCCGTATCAAAGTCTTCGGCGGAAACAGATCGATATCATAGCTTCCAGGTTGAAGCAGATTTGAAAAACGCGCAAGCTGGTCTAGATCTGGAAATTTAAATTGCCTGAAATCAAAATCCGAACAACAGTCAGATTCGTCTCGTCGAGACGAAGCCGACACCGCAAACCGCTTCGAAATACGATTCCGGACGCGCCCGTAATCGTCATCCGAAGTTTCACAGAAAAACTCCAACATGCTACAGTGTCGAGTCACTACAATGACATCATCATTTTTGTCTTTTAGTGTTGCATTGTTTTTTGGCCCGTTTGGAGTCATTTTTGACCCATTTTTTACACAGCCGGAACTATTCGTAAGGTTTTGAACTGTTTCAAACGCAACCGTTTAATCGGTTTTGCATGTTTCGACTTCGAACATCTTGAAAAGGCTCAGTGGGAGTTATGTCAGAAGAAAAGGCAGAAAGGTCAAATGCAACAGAGCTTGCAAGGCAGGAGTCAGACGTAATAGTGATCGCAAGGTAGAACCCAGACACGACAGTCGCAAGGCAGAGAGGCCAGGAGCGATAAAAGTCACAGGGCATCAGCCAGACGCGACAGTCGTAAGGAAGAGAGGTTAGAAGCGACAAGTAGTGACAAGGTACAAGCCAGACGCAAGAGAGATACAAGCCAGACACGACAGTGGTTGCAAGGCAGAGGTCGACAAAGGTTGCAAGGCAGAAAAGTTAGACGTGAAAGTGGTCACAAGACAAAGAGGTCACACGCAATAGAGGTCACATAATCTGGACAAGAGCAGATATTGTTTATGCAGTGGGAGCTATGAGCAGGTTCATGCCAAATTCCAAGAAGAAACACTTGGAGATATTGATTTGGTTACAGAGTTTGTTGGCAGAGTTAAGATTCAAGCAAGTGGGTAAAACGAATCCAGCCAACATTTTGACCAAAGTGGTAACAAAAGAGAAACTAAAGTTGTGCTCAATTTCAGTGGGTATTCAGGCGTGAAGACAGTAATGAGCACACCGTAATGCACTGATCATTGATGGAGTTGATTGTTGGATGAAAAGTTGTCAAGTGAGAGATTGTTAGGATTGTGACTCCTTTTCTTGGGAGGAAAAGAAACTTGGTCACCAAGCAATCCTTATTTGAATAGGATACTACTGTTAGTGGGTTATATCTTTAAGTGTGTTGTGGGATGCCATTGTGACATGGAGGATGGCACAAGGGCAATTTTATAAATAAATCCAACTTTGGAAGTAGGACTTAGAGGTGTTTGAAAATTCTATGAATTAAATGGAAACAACCTTATGACCCAAGAAGATGATCTGCCAAAGAAGATTTGGATTTAGAGGTCTGGAAAATTATAAAAGGTCATTATGACTCCTCAAGCATGGCTGATATTTGTTCTGAGCATAATGTTAGTTGGTGATTTTTTTTGTATATATAAGGAAGGTTGTGTCCCTGACTCCCGTGGGCATCTAAACACCTAGCAAGGCTTCAACAAGCCTTGGCTAGGGCACGTATGGGAAAACTTGTTGGCATGTTTTAACATGGTTCGGTGGCACGGTTGGTGAGGATGGCTCGGTGCTAACACAATGGGTTATGCTGACGCGCATGGCTTGGCAAGCTATGCGCGCATGCCCATAAGTGTGCTAACTTGCCTTTGGCAAGTAAATGCCTCATCTTCGCATGCACTTGGCTTGGCAAGCCATACACACACCAAGATTTGGCTAAGCCAACTTTCCTTTAGGCAAAGTTGTGGCACGGAAACAAAGAAAGGTTGGTGCTGACAGATTCAAGATATAGGCATGGCGCAACATACCTATGTGCAAAGTCATTGACAAGACCAAGACATGGCATGGCGGGGTGCATGCTAGCTAGTGAAAGCAATGGTTTAGACTTGGCAATGTTCTCAAGTACGCGTAAGGTCGAGAGAAGTTGGGACAAGACATTTGGCTCAACAAAGGCAAACATTGTGCATTGTTGGCACATGTTTGGCATAAATGGCTCGGGATGGTGCAGCATGACTCAGACTTGTGCAAGGTTGGTCAAGGCATGGTGTGGCTCAGGCAAGGCAGTTGGGAAATTTTGGGACACACAACTGATTGTAAACATCAAAAGGCAATATGGCATTGCAGGAGAATGCCACAACATCCTGACCGTTTGGTGTAAAACTGTGTTATTAGTGTTAGCAACCTCTGATTGGTACCAACACAGCCTAGGTGGATGGGGTTGTCATCCACATCAGATAGACAATTTTATATATGTGCCTATATAGGTTGTATTGTAGGCATTATGTAAGTACGAAATTCAGAGTGAGTGAATGTTCTTGTATGGTGTTGTAGTGTGGCCTGAGTGAGAGATAATCCTTGTACTTTTTGTGTTTGATAGTAAAGGTTGGGAAACCATTTTTGTGGTTTTTTGTAAATTGTGGGTGCTTGTGATTTATCTTGAATTACATATATATTAGTGTGTGTTTGGTGCAAACACTTGATGCAGTGTCTAGGCACAAGTGTGTGAGTGGCTGAACCAAGTCAGATATTGTGTTTGTGAAACTAATTTGGTGCCATCATAGGACCAAAATTCGTGATGAAAATTGACCCCCGTGACAACTACCATCTTAAAGACTCTTGATTGGAATTAATTTTGGATACCAATTGTCTTGTTCACCACTCTACCTCTCCTATAAATATAGGTGTAACATATTGTATTTTGTGTGCCAGAGAATGCCAAAATAAGCCGGTACCAGCGGTACCAAAGAGCCAGAATAGTCCGGTAACAGAGTGAAAGTCAGAATAGGCCGGTACCAGAGATTACACATAAATAGAAAGAGAGGGAAGAGAAAAATACCCGTGTGAGTGAAACATTTGGGTGAGCGATACATGTGTGAGTGAAACATTGTATGTGTTATTGATTTGTTGATCATCATATTATAATCCTCTCATTTATAGTGATTATTGGTGTTCTCCGTGGACGTAGGTTGATTTAACGGTACCATGTATAAATCTCTATATCCATGTGTGTGAGTGATTTTGATTGCAATTGTGTGTGTGTGTGTGTGGTTTCTGTTCGGTCTTGGGTGGGTGTAAAAAACCCCTAATTTTCATACATAGGTTGGTCAGACTTATACCGAAAACTAAGGCACATCAACACTCAATAATAAATAGGCACAAAATCAAAAGACATATTTAAGAAATAATGAAGTCTCAAATACTTAGTTTTCTCATAAATACATAAAATGAATAATACAAATCCCCAAATGGTACAACTCAAGAATCCCGTATCTATGGACCCCTAACCATAAAAGGAAATAAAAGTCTGAAAAATAAAACTAAATTAAGTCCCTACACTAAACTGAAATCAAAATGGAAGAACTCGCGAAGGAATGAGATGAGCCCTCAACCTTGTGGTTGGAACTGTCGAGGATCTGAAATGACAACAACGGTGGGTCAATCCCATTAGCAAATAGACTTTACATGATCCCAACATAATACCAATAATAATATCATCACTCCATGATACCTTACATAAACATACGAGAAAAACTCTAATACCCTTAACTATACTCTTAATCCCAAATACATAAATCTCAGTAAGCAAACTAAGTATTCATAGATGAAATAATAATTAATAAGCAAACAAGATAACCATAGATGGTAAAACAATTAATAAGAAAACCAAGTATTCATACATGAAAGAATATTTAAATCTCAAGTCAATAGACAACTTAACCATGCCCAACCATAACCACGTACCCGATACCTTGTCCATGTCGTGACAAGTCAATCCTACCATGGTACAAATGAGACTGCATTAATGGCATGCCCATTGTGGTTTCCTCCACTCCACAACCACAGAAAAAGAAGCAATATATATATATATATATATATATATATAAATTACTAACCATGTCACATTAAAGAATTTATTAATTCTTATATAAAAAAAATGTTTAACCCCCAAGGACGATCTCCCTGAGACCTAGACCCCAAGGAGATAATCCTTTGATGGTGTTACACGAACCGGCCCCACAACTTGTGTAACATTAAGTCACGATACACAATAACTAAGATTCGAACCCACGCTCTAGAACTTGGATACGATTGGTCCAAACTTTAGAAGGTCGTTCATGCCAATTGTACTACTATAATTAAATTAAACCATAAATTCAATTTTTTTGGGTAAATTAAACTTTCACCCCCTTCTGTTAATATAAATTACACCCGTACCCCCTCTTATTTTGTTAATTACACTTTCACCCCTTATTTGTTTCAATTACACCCCTCCTTTCAAGTCAACCCTAGTCAACTCAATTTTGGACGCAAAATGACAACCTTACCCATAAATGTGTGTGAAGACATATTTATCCAATCATAAATATTTATAATAACTAATGTACCCTCACCTTTAAAATATGTCAAACTACACTCTTAACGTTGCAGTCACTAAAGCAATAACCCCGTTGCAGTCACTACAACACCCGACACACTTGATTCACACAGTTCACCACCATTGTCAAATTCATTGTCCTTTATCTTCAACCCCTAAAAAATATGGCTAATTCCTATTTCTCTCTCTTCTCGAATTCTCATAATCATAACACTCACAAACCTCTTACTCACCGTCAACCCATCTGACAATCTCTATACCGCTAAATTCACTTGTAGGTTCCGCTGCGACGTCGTTTTGTAAGGCACCAGCCGAGTCACCGAACTCGTTTTCGACCAGGCGGGTTATACTGGGTCAGTGACACTCACAAAACAATGAAGTAAGAGTCACTCAGTTCCGGGTCATGGAACCTCCCATTACTTCAAACTCTCTGTATAACGAGAGATTGTACAAGGATTGAAGACGTTTTTCCTCATTCCCATTGAATATATATAAACTGTGATAAAGTAAAATATTCACCTCTGGATCAACAAGGAGTCTCAGTGGAGTACTATCTGCAGTTAGGAGGTTAATGCTGACAGATTCATTGTAGATCTCCAAGGCCGAGAATTTCAATACAAATTCTCTATCAGTATGCTAACGAAATTCAAGGGTCAAGTACATTAAACCCCCTTAACCTATTTTCTCTCTCACAACAAACCCCCCTGAACTATGTGATGACTCCTCAAACTATGAAATTATTACAATCAAGGACATTCCATTATAACATCGTTAGTTAAATTATGATAATTTTCACTCAGATCCCCCGAGGTTTCGGTCAATTGCACTCATTGATAGGTGTCAAATATTAGTCATTTTAATCTTTTAACTCACTATTGTTACATTATTTCATTCCATTATTTGGTATTTTTATGATGTCTGCTTGTTGAAGCATGTTTCAGGAGTTTAATGAAGAAATGAAGCTAACTTCGGTGAATTAACTGAAAAGTGTGTTCTTTCTATCCAAGAGGAGAGTTAAAGAGGCAGTCCAACACAAAAATGACTCCCGGAGGGCAAAAACGACATTTTCAGAAGTGGTCATCTTCAGCAAAAAAGTATCGGGGGTTTGAGATGGATCTTTTGGCGCATTCACGGAAAAAAATGGTTTTTCATAAAAACCCTACGCTTGTGCCTACGCTTCCAGTACCAAAAAGTGGCTAGAATTGAAAAATCTACGCTTGGACCTATGCTTGGCCCCTACGCTTAGAACTACGCTTGAAGCATAGGCCAGCCACGCTTAAAGCGTAGTCTCCAAGCGTAAGTGTAACAACTTTGAGGATTTCTGCGTGATTTTTCCTATTTCACTCCGGGCTTAATTGGAAGACGTGTCCATGACTCCAGACTTCTGTATACATGTATATACACTTATATTTTGGGTTTTGATGAGTTCTGAGAGTGAAAAAACTGAAAAGGGCCTATTTATGCGATTGTCTATATATACAAGACCATACATCAGACGTAAAATAATATATTCTGATGTTGATAGGTGATGTTGAGTTGGAAGGTTCTGTGAGACATTCATTCAAGAGGTTCATTCACTCAAACTTGCTACTGTTGAAAGTCATATTCAAACCTAGAGATCTGAAGAAGAAGACTATGGAAGGCGATTCTACATCAACGATGTTGTCTCCTTCTACCATGAGCAACTAATTCGGTATCTTAGATGGAATAAATATATTATTTTGCACAATTATGATTATACAATATAGGTTGGAACTTGGATTCTTAATCACAGTTTTATACATAATGGTGGTAATGAAACTTGAAACCCTAAGTTAACACAGGTCGTGCCTTGGCGATTTAATATAGAAATGCTTTAGTTTATTTTCATACATTATGAGTAGATTAGAGTAGTATAATTGACATGTACCAGTTAGGTCAGTCATGAGATGGGTTGTCGCGATCCGGTTGATGGTACTCCTTTTTTGGGTCGTATTTAGCTATCCATGATACGACCTGATTCACAATTATGGATCGCCCTCTTATAGTTGGAACAATAATGAACTATATTATGTGGTTAGTGGTGGAGTGATGAAAATCCTGGTTTTCTCTCACATTTAAATCACAACCAATTTACTTGTTTTTTAGATAATTTAGTTAAGATTGGATAATTTGGTCTTTCGCCCACCTAAAGCAAACAATTTTCAGAAGTATAATTCAGTGTTTTTAAATTATTAAAGTGAATAATCTCAGTCTATGTGGGATCGATATCCCTTACTCAAGTCGTTTTACTATTCTACAATTGATACATGTGCTTGCGTAGGGTAAACCCTAGAGTCATTAAGGTGTTATTTTTAACCACATATTTTTATACACCTGACAGACGCATCAAGTTTTTGTCGTCGTTGCCGAGGACTAAGCATTGTTCATTAGCTTTAGTAATTTATTTGCATTGCGTTATTGTAACTGTAGCTAAAGTGACATTTTTGTGTGATTGATAGGTACTCTGAAAAGCATAAAAGGGGAGATCAAAAATTCAAAAGTTGCGTTTGGAACATTTGTGAGTTTTAGTTACCTAGATTTTTGCATATTAATTTTTGCTTTAATTTATGTAATTTAGAAGTAGTTCAGATAGATTAGATTTTATTTCAGAAATTTTCAAAATAAAATAATAATACTAATAAATAGTTGTTTGATTAGCGTATGACTGATAAACCGAGCCGTTCTAATTTAAGCATTGCGTTAGTCGAGTACGATCCTGAGATCGAACAGACTCTCTGTCATTTACATCGATCTTTTGAAGAACATCATCGTCAGCAAGAAGAATCAATGGGCGACCACAGACTCGCCCCTCCGAGGGCACCAGAGACATCATTGAAGGGATATTACGCACCTGATAAGTATGACTCCTATACAGATTTTCCAAAAGAAGAAGGAGCAAAGCACTTCGAGATCATGACAAGCATGATCAATATGCTTCCAAAATTTTTAGGCCTTAGGATAGAAGACCCATACCAACACAAATTATTTTCTAAAGGTAGCCTCTACTATTAGGTTTGACAATTTTGTCCAAAAATGACTTGCAAGTGAGATTATTCCCTTGGTCATTAAAAGAGGGAGTTAAAAGATGGTACATCAAATTAGCAAAAGAAATAAAAATTGATTGGGAAACCCTTAAGATAGAATTCATTGAAAAACAGTATCTAATATGAAAAACCTCATAAACACAAGAAGCAATCAAAAGCTTTAGGCAATTGTCTGGCGAACATTTTCATGATGCATGGGAAAAATATAATGAAATTTTGTATAAATGCCCCCATCATAGGTTTTCCGACCAAGATATTTCTAAACATTTCTAGATGGGACTAGGTCAAACTCATAAGACCTTGGTAGATACGGCCACATAGGTTCAGTTTACTTTAAAGCCGGCTAAAGAACTTTTGGATATATTTGATAATATCAGTGAAAACACAATCCAATACCAGTCTGAGTTAAGGTCTAGAGGTGGACAACAGGATAGGAGATCTGAAAAATCTTATGTTGTGGATCATGATGATGTGAGAGATATCATGGCATTGTTTGGAGAGAGATTGGAAAGAATTGATAAATACCTTCAGGGAAATCATTCCCCTCCTAGAAAGACATATGAAGTCGAAGCCGAGTATTCCCAAAATGAGTGTCAGGAGATAATGGATGTTGATGCCAACGCATCGTGGAACTATTCCAATAATGGTCATTTCACCAACTCATATACCTCCAACGCCAAAAATCACTCACTCCTGTCTTACAAATCTACCAATGTGGAATATCCACCACCAAAATTCCAACAAGGGCAATCATACAATCAACAACCAAGGTTCATAAAAAGACAACAATCATACAGCCAACAGCCAAGGTATACTGAAAGACAACAGTCATATGGCCAACAACCGAGGTTTCAACAGAGTCAGCAATCATTTAACTCCCAACCGACAATCATGGGTATAAATTCTCAGTCCAACTACCAACCAATAACATCTAATAATTCCCAATCCCTCCAGCCATTTAATAACAACCAAGCTTTACAGCCTTCCAATAATTCACAAGCTCTACAACCATTCAATAATTCCCAAGAGCTTCAGTCATTCAATAACAATTAGGTTATGAAACCCTATAACTACTAAGCCTAGCCACCAAGAAACCAAACTCCTCCACCCAATTTCTAGACTAATCGGCTAGTGCAGGTCATAATGGACATTCATAACAAGTTAGGCATTCGTATTCAATCTTTAGCACAACTGCACATGCAGATAGGCCAGATAGCTAATGAGAGGAATGTGAGAGAGCCAGGAAAACTGCCAAGTCTGCCAATAGTTAACCCTAAGCCACAACAAACATTGGAATTTGTATCTTTTGCTAATAATCCTCATGAGTCATTTCAAGCAATTATGGCTCTGAGAAGTGGGAAGGAAGTGGATAATCAATTTAAGGAAGAGCATGAAGAAAGGTTGTAAAGAAAAAAGGAAACAAAATAAGAGAAGAGGAAGAAAGCTGAAGAAGAGCAGAGGAAGGAAGCTACAAGGAAAGAGGCTGAAAGAACGCAGAAAGACCAACCATTGATAGATGACAATGTTGATGAGACATTACATGAAGAGCCAAAAAGATCGCATTATGAGGAGGCAATGCCATTTCCTCAACATCTTAGAGAGTCGGTAAAGTACGAAAAGATGAAATAATCTGATATGTTAGATACATTCCAACAAATCAAGATCAATTTACCTCTCTTAGATGTAATTGCCCAAATACCGCCTTATGCTAAGTTTTTCAAGGATCTTTGCACCCAGAAGCGGAAAAGTAGAGGATAGAATCCAATAAAAATACTCTTAACTGAGCAAGTGAGTTCATTGCTTTTAAGCGATACTCCACCTAAGAGGAAAGATCCCGGTGCTCCCACTATTCCATGTGTCATTGGTGAACAGGAAATTGGTAGAGCTCTTCTTGATCTAGGTGCACGTATTAACTTACTTCCTTATTCAGTCTACCAACAGCTAGGGTTAGGTGAGCTCAGTCCCACATCGGTTGTACTGCAATTCGCCGATCGATCAATCAAACAGGCAAGAAGAGTGCTTGAAGATGTCATTGTGCAAGTTTTATTTTATGGTTGACTTTGTAGTCCTGGATACAAAACATGTCCCTGACACGAAAAAACACATTCCAGTAATATTAGGAAGATTATTCTTAGCTACGGCAAATCCATGCATCAATTATAGAATCGAAGCCATGGATCTGACATTTGGCAATATGAAGGTTAGGATGAATATGTTCAAAAGAAGTCACCACTTGCCTGAATCTGGGGAATGTTTTCATATTAATAAGTGCGATGAACTGGCTGATATTATATCAGATTTTGTAACTCAAATCTTGGAAGGAGACGAGCAGGAGTCATTTGTGACTAGAGAAATGTAAAATGAGGAAGTTACTGATTGGGAGGCATATTTGAAGCTGCAAAATGAAGAGCTGGATGCAATAGAGACTGCATTATATACTCAACCATGGCGGGAGTCGGTTAAACCATTTCTAATAGTTTCAAATACTCCACCAATTCCATCTCTGACTACTCTTCCTGCGTTGGAACTCAAGGAATTGCCTAAAAAGCATAAATATATTTTCTTGGGATCCGATGAGACTCTTCCTGTAATTATATCTTCAAAACTGATAGAGTAGCAAGAATTAATTCTAGTTAAGGTGTTGAGTGAGAACAAAGAGGCAATAGGATGAGTGTTGCTGATTTGAAAGTCATAGACCCCTCAATTTGCATGCATTGCATACACCTTGAGAAGGATTCAAAGCCATCAAGAGAGATGCAACGGAGGCTGAATCCCAATATAAAAGAGGTAGTGATGAAAGAAGTGGTAAAATTAATAGATGCGGGTATCATTTATCCCATCTCTAGCAGCACATGGGTAAGTCCAACTCATGTGGTGCCGAAGAAGTCAGGTATCACAGTGGTGCCAAACTCAACAGGTGAGCTAATTCCACAACGCACGACCACATGATGGCGTGTGTGTATTGATTATAGAAAGCTCAATCTGAGTACCAGGAAAGATCATTTTCCATTACCAATCATTGATCAAATCCTGGAGAGATTAGCCGGGCAGAGCTATTATTGCTTTCTGGATTGGTATTCCGGCTACAATCAGGTGGCAATTGACCCTGTTGATCAAGAGAAAATCACATTTACTTGTCTGTATGGCACGTTTGCTTATAGATGGATGTCTTTTGGTTTATGTAATGCGCCAGCAACATTCCAACGGTGTATGATGTCTATATTTTCTGATATGGTAGAGAAATTTCTTGAAGTATTCATGGATGATTTTTTAGTTTTTGAGGAAACCTTTGAAGACTGTTTGAAACATCTAGAAATGGTACTTAAGAGATGCAAGGAGACAAATCTGATCCTAAGTTGGGAAAAGAGCCATTTCATGGTTCAAAAGGGGATAATACTGGGTCATATTGTATCGAAGCGAAGGATAGAGGTCGATAAAGCAAAAGTGGAGTTAATTTCAAAACTGCCTCCTCCCATATTTGTTAATTAGATACGCTCTTTTCTGGGCCATGCTGGGTTTTACCGAAGGTTTATCAAAGATTTCAACAAAATCACCCGGCCGCTATACAACTTATTGGCTAGGGACCCTACTTTTGTTTTTAATGAAAAGTGCCTTCATGCCTTTGAGGAGTTGCGTGCTCAACTATCATCAGCCCCGACTATTCGTCTGCCAGATTGGTCTCTACCATTTGAGCTCATGTGTGATGCATCTGATTACGCCATAGGAACTGTGTTGGGTCAAAGAAAAGAAAAGTTGGCATATGCTATTTACTATGCAGTAGGACTCTAAATGAAGCTCAAATGAACTACATAACTACTGAGAAGGAGTTGCTAGCAGTTGTTTTCGCCTTGGATAAATTTCGATCATATTTATTAGGCACCAAGGTTGTCGTTTACTCAGATCATGCCGCTCTGAGGCATTTGTTGACAAAAAAAGCTTTTAAGCCCTGACTGATTCGGTAGATTCTGTTGTTGCAAGAATTCAACATGGAAATCAAAGATAAGAAGGGTTCAGAAAATGTTGTTATGGATCATTTGTCAAGGATTAATGTCGAGTCCACAAAGGAAATTACTCCTCTTAAGGATTCTTTCCCGGCCAAAAGGTTTGGCTATTTAATTCGAGACTCAAGTTGTTTCCTGATAAGCTTCAGTCAAGATGGGATGGGCCATACAAGATTACGAAGGTTTTCCCCTATGGAGTAGTGGAGATCGATGATCCTGATACTAGAAAGACGTTTGTTGTGAATGGGAAGAGATTGAAGCATTATATAGAGGTTCGACCAGTTAAGTGTATGGTAAAAATGATCGATTTGACTGAAGCACCACCCGAGCTAGATAAGCTTGATTTGGAGTATTGAGAAGCGACAATGTCGTACCAATGACGTTAAACATTGGTACTAGGTAGGGAAGAGTAGCTTTGACGCATAGTTTGTAGCTGTAGATGGTAATTTAGTTATTTCGGCATTTAAGATTGAGTTCTTAAAATCGAGTTGCAAGGCCATCATCATTGAAGTATTGAGTGTACATGGAGCCTAGGAGTCATTTAGGAAGGATGGAGTTGAATGCGGGATGAATTGATATCAAAAGGAGAAAATTTCAGAATTTGGGCTAGGGGCCTAGGCTTCAAGCGTAGGCCAAGCTACGCTTCAAGCGTAGCTACACAGGCCTGTTATAAATAGGCCGCGATAGTGTTCCCTCTGAGTCTCCATTCAAACTCTACTTTCCCTCTCAATTCCCCACCATTCTTTGAGAGGTTTGATCCTAATATTTACCCATCCAATTCCTCATCATTCATTTCTAACGAATCGTCAGATTAGTGGGTGATTCGACTAGATTCGCGTGAAGAACTTGAAAAGTCATCGAAACACAATTTTTGGAAATCCATCATTTTAAACTTGAAAGGTCATCCTCACCTGCACCATCATCTATCTGCTGCTGTAGTAAGCGTGCTAGGAGGCCACAATATGTTGATTCGGCATCCTCATATTCCTCATCATTTGAGGCAGAGGAGCCAAAGAGCTCGACACAAGGGCGCAACATCTTATTAGCACATGGTCGCTTGGTGGTTGAGCGAGTGGTTCCATGGGCACCATCACCGCCGCATATGCCAGAGAAGCAGGCAGAGCAAATGGATGAGGATATAGAGGGTGATCATGCATAGCAGGGGGATGACACCAAGGAGAGCGGTGATGATGATAGGGCTGATGAGCGAGTGCTGGAGCCACCAGTAAAGGGTGATCCCGGAATTTTGACCATATTTTTATCGGTACCCCAGACAACACCAGTTGAGCATTTACTAGACTAGGCTCTCTGGAAGGGCTATTAGCAGGAGATGACATATATATTGAGGATATTCGAGGATTTACAGCCAGTGCTAGCCTGAACAATCGGCCGATTGAGGGATCGATGTCTTTTGCCTATTCTAGCCCCGGCTACCCCGCACATTTACGAGGATATGATTCAGGAGTTTTGGCTACACATGCGCCACTTCAGTAGGGGGAAGAGACTACTAACTGTGTTTCGAGGTACAGAGATAGAGATTACCCCCTAGACTGTCGCTGAGGCATGGGGTATTCCGGATGAGTGTTTGTCCGATTTAGCTGATGAGTTCTCGTTTATGCCTGAGGCACTTCCACTTATTTCTGAGCCGGTTACACTTCAGACTGTCGGGTAGTGGGCAGATGAGCATCGGAATTACACGAAGAAGATGGATTATCATCCTATGTTATGGTTCTGGGATGTGATAGTTCGATCTCAGATTCTGCCACACAGCCACACTACTATGTGCTATGCGCCATTCCCATTTCTCCACTACGCATTTGAGTTCAAGAGGTGGATTTCTATTCCATAGATTTTGTGGGGAGGCCTATACGCGCACTACGTTCATCTACGTAAGGTGTCCAAGGTTAAGCTGCGTAGATTTCATATTCGATTCCCGTGCCCGGTGATTAAGATTATGATGGATGCCGGGATCGAGATAGATGCAGCTGAGCGCAATAGATATAGGGATGGTACTCTGTATGCCAGAGGGATTTGGACTAATGTCTGGACTAGGGTGCGTGCAGATGATATTATGCAACATCGACCAATGTTCGGTGTAGTACAGGCACTAGATGCACATGCGCACGCTCAGGCTGATGATGCGGGCCAGGATGATGCCGGTATTGCTCACAAGGCTGAGATGCCACCGATGCCAGCTGCTGCTGAGGAGGTCGTGATGCCAGAGGCACTTGCGGGTGGTACTGTTACTCTGTCCCAGCCTCAGTTTGACTATATTATAGCATAGATGCAGGGGCTAGAGCAGAGTTTTGCAGATGAGAGACATGCCCGGCACAAGAGACAATGCGCCGACGGAGGGATTAGAGGCAATTATTTCATTAATTTGAATGTATATGTCAGCTTATGGGTGTGCCGATTCCACCTACACCACCTCCTTCTAATGATGAGTCTTAACTTAGTTTTAGTTAGGTTTTTATTTTTATTTCATTTATTTTTGTACACATTAGAGATAAATTGTCAAGCGGATAGTTTCGTATATGGCTTGATGTGACCGCTTGAACGATTATCTTCTAAATATTTTTGATATTTTCATAGTTTATAAAATTACAGTTTTGATGATTCAATCGAGTTGTTTGATGTATTCCCAGAATTTTACGCTTATTCTACGTTACGGATAGCTTGAATTCTTTCAAAATCTTTTATCGTACTATGCGGACATTTATGCGTTTAAGTTTGGGGATGTATCTATGGTGGTTTAATTGGAGAACTGTCATTTGGAAAAAACAAAAAAAAATTCAGGCCTAAGCCTACGCTTGAAGCGTAGTGTTCAGCGAGGGAGTTTTGAAATTTTGAAAATTTCGATCCATTTTTTAGGTGTTTTGGCCTGATTTGTATTTTTACTTGTATTAGGATTTGTTTAAGTTAATTTTAGGATTTTGTTTAGAATTTTTGTAGAATTTTTAGAGTAATCCTAATCTGACAAGGAGAGGAATACAAATACAAGTTGGAGTTGGATTAGTTATTACTTCCCCTTTCCTAGTCAGTTAAGGGTTTTAAATCTTTTTTCTCTTCTAATTCTACTCATTCATCTATAAATAAAGCCCTTGAGTTACATAATTCTCAAAACTTTCAAACTAGGGTTTGTGTAAGAAAGCCATAAAGATGTCTAGTTCATCATCCTATTATGTTTCGTCTTCTATTTCTCTTACGGGAGATCATAAGGGGAGTGAGTATGAACCTTATTATAATCTGGAAGAGTTAATTGAGAATGATGAGCAATCAGCTATTGAAGACAATCGAGGAAGGGAGATGAAGCGAATTGAGGAAAACATATCTATGGAGGTTCTGAGCCAAAAAAGAAAAAGAAACATGCTGAGAGCTTTTGTGTTATGTCGATTATAGTATGAGTTAGATTTCAATCCACACGAGCTCATGAATCTATTAATGATTTTTGGAGAGGTATTCCTACGCAAAAGAGGATTGAGCCGTTTATAGTACCCAGCTAGACAGAAGGTGTATCCTAGGTTGGTTAAACTATTTTATGAGAGATTGACAGTTGATGGACCACCAGGATATGAGGTAGCATGGGCTAAAGTGTCAGAATGGAGTGAGCCGATAAAGGTGACTAGGAAATTGATTGTACAATCTTGGAACATCCCATTAAGATGTCCGGATCACTTGAAAGAATAATTTTTGCTACCACCAAAAGATTGGTCTTACAAGGATGAGAAGATGATTAAGGAATTATGTGTTGTGCATGTTCCAAATAAGGGAGATAAGGGTATAGAGAATTTTTGGTTAAAACCAGATTTGTTTTACTTGGATAGTGTGATTGTTGTGCAAGCACGTCAGAATCATCAAACAAGTTGGCGTGGAAGGTCGATGATTAAGATACTCTTTGGTATGCTAAAGGGATACTGGGTGTCATTCTCTGCTATAATATTTGAGGTCATGATTTGGATACAGGAGATTGTGAGTAGAAAAGTAAAAGGGTGGAGAGAGATGGAGTATTATCTTCCATATCCCTTTTTATTATCCAAAATCATGGAGATGCAACTTGGGGGTCATATAGAGGAGATTAATGAAGAGTGTGGGACGTTTATCATGAAGTATCCAAATGAGGATTTTGATAGGTTGGAAAAGACGTCGCAATACCATATTACAATGGGAAAAATGGCACGTTCTTTGGAAGAAGGAAAGGAAGATTAGGGACTAGGATTTGGTTTAGGACTTTTAGGTTATTTAATTTATAGGGACGGTAGACCCTTGAGGCCACGTCTTTATTTTTTTTATTTTTAATATATTTTAGTATTGTAGGTCCTTAAGGCCAAATCAAATTTTCTTTTTCTTTTATTACTTTTGAAAAAAAAAAAGAAAAAAGTGAGAGAATCTTTGATTCCTTGAAAACATGTGTCGATTTATGGATATTTATGATTAAATTTCTTTTCCTTTCCTATGATTAGATATTTATGCTTTATTGATTATCTCTACAGGTGATCTAAATCAAGTTTAGGGGAAGGGGATTTATGCTTTGCTTTGGAATCCAGAATTGAGCTTCAAGGGTAACTATATCCGTTCTCCTATTTTATTTTTGACCATGAGGACATGTCTGATTTAAGTTTGAGGGTGAGGGTATAGTATTACAAGGAATAAAAAAATTCCGAAAAAAAATATTTTGGAACAATTTTTTGTTTTCACGCATGAATGTTTTGCATTACAATTCGATTGAGTTTTTATATATGATACATGAGTAGTATGTAATGTGATATTCCAATTCATGCGAGTAATGATTAGATCGAGTTAGTCAAGTGATGTGATTTTACATGGATGTGTGAATAAGTGAAATTGAAATTAAGAAGGATGACTTTGACCTATAAGCACAAGCACACATTCACTATGAGAAATAGGTTGATTTTTGAATATGTAGTTGAAAAATAATTTTTCCGTAATAAAAGGGGAGATGGGGAGATGTTTTGGTTGAAATGAAGAAAATTGAAAAATAATTTAAGAAAATAAAATGCAAAAACTAGTTCTTTAATCTGAGTAAACGGGCATTGGTATCACCAATATCACTTTTCACGTTTAAAGGGGAGAAAACTGATGAGCATAAATCCCATGAAAAAAGTTCGGGCCTAGTTGGTTGGGATTAAAAATCCTCGCTGAAAAGTCCGGATACTTAGAAAGACAAAAAGGGATAAAAAGTGCAAAGTTGAAAAGTTACGTTTTGATGAAAAATGACAAAGTTTGATCAATGAAGTAGGAGAGGAGAAATTGAAATATTGTAGTTCAATGCTCACAAAAACACGGAAGGTTGTCTGAATTTAAAGTAGAAAGTAGTGAAATCATTCACTTTAAGTGGGAACCATTCATGACATGAAGCTCGATATAATTGTTGTTCTGTAGTGAGTGGAAGTATTTGCATCCATGTTATCTTTTTCATTATATCATGACTTAATTAATTTGTGTGTGAACTCATGAATACATGATTATAAAGAACTGAGATGTTTGTAGGTACCATCACTGGAAACCTTCACGAGACTTCACTCGTCCACTAGGTGTAACCTAGGGGTTTAAAAGGCTTGTTACACGTGCTAAGTGTAATCGTCAACCCTCACGAAAGCAAGGGATTAGGTTAGAGTAGTTAGATTAGTTAGAGTAAAAAGATCATCACAAGAAAAAATTTCTGAGTTATTACTAAGGGGCTAGCAATATGTAAGTTTGGTGGTGTGATAGGTGTCAAATATTTGTCATTTTGACCCCTTAACTCATTATTGTTACGTTCTTTGATTCCATTATTTCGTATTTTTATGTTATATGCGTGTAAAAGCATGTTTCAAGAGCTTAATGAAGAAATTGAGCTAACTTTGGTGAATTAACTGAAGAGTGTGTTCTTTTTATCTAAGCGGAAAGTTAAAGAGGCAATCCGAGACAAAAATGGCTCCCGGAGGGCAAAAACGGCATTTTCATAAGTTGTCATCTTCAGCAAAAAGTATCGTGGGTTTGAGATGAAATTTTTGGCGCATTCACAAAGAAAAGTGGTTTTCCATAAAAAACCTACGCTTCCAGTACCAAAACGTGGCTAGAATTGCAAAATCTACGCGTAAGTGTGACAACTTTGAGGTTTTCTGCGTGGTTTTTCCTATTTCACCCCGGGCTTAATTGAAAGAAGTGCCCATGACTCCAAACATCTGTATATACATATATATACACTTATATTTAGGGTTTTGATGAGTATTGAGAGTGAAAAGACTGAAAAGGGCCTCTATATGCCATTGCCTATATATACAAGACCATACATCAGATGTAAAAGAATATATTCTAGTGTTGATAGGTGTTGTTAAGTTGGAGGGTTCTGTGAGATGTTCATTTAAGAGGTTCATTCACTCAAACTTGCTATTGTTGAGAGTCATATTCAAACCTAGAGATACGAAGAAGAAGACTATGGAAAGCGATTCTATATCAATGATGCAGTCTCCTTCTACCATGAGCAACTAATTCGGTATCTAGGGTTTTCTAGCAAAACCCTAACTAAGTAATGTAGTTCTTTTATTGTTTTTAATTGTAAACGAGGGGAAACTGTGACCATACTGTGATGATTGTAGTAGTTAAAAGACCGTACTAATTTGCAATATAAAATTTTATGTTTGTTCTAAATTCTTGTCTTAGATGGAATAAATATATTATTTTGCACAATTATGATTACTCAATATGGGCTGGAACTTGAATGCTTAATCATGGTTTTCTACACAATGGTAGTAATGAAACTTGAAACCCTAGGTTGACACAAGTCGTGCCTTGACGATTTAATATAGACATGCTTTAGTTTATTTTCATACATTAGGAGTAGATTAGAGTAACATAATTGGAATGTACTAGTTAGGTCAGTCAGGAGATGGATTGTCGCGATCCGGTTGATGGTACTCCTTTTTGGGGTCATATTTAGCTATCTGCGATACGACCTAATTCACAGTTATGGATCGCCATTTTACAGTTGGAACAGTAATAAACTATATTATGCGGTTAGTGGTGGAGTGATGAAACCCTATTTTTCTCTCTCATTTGAATCACAACCATTTTACTTATTTTTTAGATAATTTAGTTAAGATTAGATAATTTGGTCTTTTGACCACCCAAAGTAAACAATTTTCAGAAATATAATTCAGTGTTTTTAAATTATTAAAGTGAACAATCTCAGTCTTTCTGGGATCGATATCCCTTACTCAAGCCGCTTTACTATTCTACAATTGATACGTGCGCTTGCGTAGGGTAAAACCTAGAGTCGTTAAGGTGTTGTTTTTAACCACATATTTTTATACACCTGACAGATGCATCACTCACCCCCTAAGATTTCATTTTCCTTATAATGACACCCCCTAAGGAGTGAAGACCCCATAAAAGGGCTCTTGTGCCCTTGCTTTAGTGTAAAAGACATGTTGGCTAAATTAATGGACCAAATAACTCTTATGTCTTAAGCTCAATTTGGAAAACAATTCAAATATTTTGGATACAATGATTTTTGAAATATTATCACCTTTCTTTAAAACAATTTTTAAAATTGTCATTTTTGTAATATAAGACCCAAAAGTTATCGTTTTTTATTTTTTTTTCCCTAAAACTAATACTGTGACCTTTTACATTAAATAATAATAATACACTTTATTTATGATTATTTGTGTTTTGTAATTTAGAAGGTGATACATGTATAAAATATTTGTGAGCTCATATAATTTAATTAATTTTGTAAATAAATAATATACAACTCCTACAATTTAAACAAGTAGTAATACATTTTAATTATAGTTTTTTTTTGTATTGTAAGAGGTGATAAATGTATAAAAATGCTACAAATAGTTTATAATTTATTATTCTTTGTGTAAAATTAATTTAAGCCCTTACACTGTAAAATAATAACAAACTTTACTTATTGCAATTTTTTATATTTTTATAAAAATATGACAAATGGTTTATTATTTATTAATTTTTTTGTAAAGTTAATTTAAGCCCTTACATTTTAAATAATGACAAACTTTACTTATTATAATTTTTATATTGTAAAATGTGATAATAAATCAAAATGTTAGACAGTCCTTATGTTTTTATTAGTAGTATATAGATAGATAGATAAATGTATACAGATTTCTATATTTTAAGTTATATTATTTTTCCTTGCCGAAATATATTTGTCTTATATCTTTACTCTATATCTTCTGAAATATCCATTAGAGTTATATTTCAATTAATATATATAAATTAATTATTTTTGAAAATAATATATATGAAAATATTTATAACCCCTTGTCTTATATCTTTACTATATATTGTTAGTCACTAATTAACCCTAGAGGGGGGTGAATAGGGTGTTCAAAAATATTTCTAACTCTTTTCAAAATTGGAACACACTATAATCAAAAATCAATTTTTCAATAGGCAAGTGGATGATTCAATTTAAACTTCTCTAATAATTAATTTCAAGATAAATTAGCATACAAGATATTCAAGCAATTATAGCATGCAAATTAATCAAGTAAAGAAAAAGAGATAGAGAGTTTGACACCGTGATTTTTTCGAGGTTCGGTAACTCCTACTCCTCGGCTCAAGAATCCTTTCTTGAGACTTTTCCCGATCCTTTCACTATGGCCCTTCCTTTACAAGTGGAATGACAAACCTTTACAACACAAGCCTCTCGAGCATGTCTTTTAATTAAGAGAACAACCCTCTCTTGAACAATCGGTGGACTTCACTTGTCCGAGATTACAAATTCGTATGTAATCAATAAAATCACTTAAGAACAAAAACACTCAAAACCTAAAGGTTTTTATGGAAGATAAATCAATATAAGCTCAAGTGTTTTTTGTGATTTTACAATAGCTCTAGAAATGTATTCTCAAATGATATGATCAATGAATGATATTTGGAGAATAAGAAGAGATACTAGATGTTTTGATTTTCAAAGAAACTTGGAGAAAATCATATTTTCAAAGCTTGGTTTCAATGGTTTTTGTAGAGAAAATTTCTGCAGAATTTTTGATAGCTTTCTGTCTCTTTGTGTTTCAATCTCTCTACTTTCAATATACACATCTCATTCTATATATAGCATTGCATTAGGGTTTTGAAGAATGATTATAGTATTTGAAAGATAAGAGCCGTTTGAACACCATTAAAAACAATCCACAAAACATGGAAAATGTTTTCTGAAAATCTGCAAATTTTGAGGATCAACTAGTCGACTACTTTTCATTTCAGTCGACTACATGGTTTCATCTAGTCGACTACAATGATACATCTAGTCGACTAGAATGTGTTCTAGTCGACTACTTCTTGTAGTCTAGTCGACTCAAAGTTCTTTCAGTCAACTACTTTGATGTGGATGAAAAACCTGAAGCTACTGATTGTTTTAGTCGACTATATTGAAATACACATGATGATTCTAGTTAACTACAACTTAAAAAATATTTAATAAAAATATTTTTCTTTCCGTTTAAGTTTGGTAAAGCGTTTTTCATTCCATTTGAGTTCGGTTCATTTTATACTTGAGCTTATACGATAAAATCGACGCATAAAATTACCTTGTTACAATGATCGCTCCCCGACCTATCTACCCCAAGTCTTGAGTCTTCAACTTTCGCCTTCGCCGTTGAATTATTTGATTTTCCATTTTCGCGCTTCAATTTCTTTCACGACTTTTCGCTTTTATTCAATCTTTCTTTCCGAGCTTGCTTTCCGAGTCGTTCACCTGTCTTTTGCTGAAAAGATGAACTTGATAATTCATTAGTATTAAACACGCTTTAAATGTTTTGTTAATATCAAAATAGGATTTATTGTCCGAGAATAAATTTCAAGGCCAACAATCTCCCCCTTTTTGATGTTGATAAAACATTTCGTGTTTACGTGTAAATGGTGAAGTATCAAGTGATCATCCCCCTCAATGTGTGCATTACATGCTCCCCCTTAGTAAATATATTTTTTCAATTTCATACACTAGCACGGAGGCACACATAAACATGACTTACATACACGAAAGCATGATACACGAAAACAACTTACTTCTCCCCCTTTGGCAACATAAAAAGGTGGGAAGTGACAGTTGAATAAAGAATTTATCATGCTAATACATCAATGTCCAAAGCCAACCCAATTTCTCTACGAATTTTGAAAGAGAATCCTCCGGAAAAAGGCTTTGTGAAAATATCCGCTAATTGATTTTTCGTGTTAATAAAAACCAATACAACGTCTATTTTTGCAATTTGATCACGTAAGAAATGATGCCTAATCTCGATATGCTTAGTTTGTGAATGATGACAAGGATTCTTTGACATACAAATAATGCTTGTAAAAACGCATTTAATGGGCACATGATTGAAAATAAGCACATAGTCATATGTATAAAGTTTGGTATTTCTTCCCCTATCACCAAGGAGCAAAGCTCTCCCTAAGAATGTGCATACAACATATACTCATCAACTAATTTTCTCATTATTTGACATTATTAAAAAGAGTAAATACAATCAAGTACAAGAAGAGAATCAAGTTGCATAAATGAATTGTGATCATATAATATATCATTCGAAGTAATACAATCTCATAATGTCCACACATTTCATGAATATGCTTAAGATGATTATCAAATTATAAACATAACTTTGCATTCATGAAGGCAACGAGGACATGCTAGCACATGTCATCAATGATGACTAAACCATTTGCTTGATTTTCATAGACAAATATGATATATGGTCAACATAGATTTTCATAAATCAAATACATATATCAAGTGAATGACTCAAATGAAAAGTGACTTAATGTTCAAGTGAGTGTGTTTGAATTAAAGCTCAAACCATAAGTATTCAACATACTATATGTAAACAAAGAACACAAGACAAATGCTAACACATTAATGTTCAAAGGCATTTCCATATCTTTATGAAATTTTACACAAGGAGTTATTTTGGATAAACTTTGTGAGAATATTGACGAAGAAAATTATAATCATGAAAGTGATCTCAATATTTCTCATAAGTGCATGTCTTTAAAAATTTTAATGTAATGGCAAAGATATGTAATCTTCACAAGTGCTAAAAACACAAGATATATCTCTTATATATATGGTAAAAATGATTATCTAAAAATAATAAGAGATGAACCAAGATAACATATAATTTAGTTTTAAATCTGTTACTAAACATCTAAGTCCAAGAGTAGTCAACTAAGGAAACCATATAATCCCAAAACCGAAGTGTCAAAAAGTATTTGAAATTATGTCATGACACTTAAATGTATTTTTCCCAAGAAGAAAATAAATTCATCTATTATGCTCATTTTGAAATAGATTGCATGTTTGTGATAAACGTCTTTTCTCAACACAAAAAAAATGGTAAACATAATACTCCTATGAATCTTATAACCAAATTTGTGATAAGTTATAAATGATAAACAACAAAAAGAATGTTTATCAATATAGGTTCTAAAATATCCTTCATCCATAAGAAAAACACTTAAAACCATTCAAAATACCCTCTTGGATCATTTTTCAAATTAAGTACGGCTTATGATAGTTTTAAACCATTTTTCTAAAACTTATACATTTCAAAGCATTGTGAATCACTTTATGAAATTTTTTCATATAGGAATGCATTAGATAAAAACAATTCATGCAAAGAGGCACGTGGCATTTTTAGAATTTTAATTCCATTCATATGTGCAAAGAAAAATCTATATCCTTCTTGGTTAAGAACTTGGAATAATAATGGTCAAAACCTTGTGTCACCATTATTAGACATAAATTGCAACATTAATATGCATTATAAGATATACAAGAGTATGCATGTATGATAATGATATGAAAGTTTAAGATATAGAAAATATTATATATCATTGAGAAAATCATAATAATGCAAGAACAATAAAAGCGTATGTCTTTCATGATATGTGCACATAAAACTCATGAATCATGTTTTTCAATAAACATTCAAGATAGCCACATTTGAGCACAAAATCTCCATATTTTCAACATGTTTCCTTCAAAAAGGAACCTACAGTACCTTTTCATAATAAAAATCCAAGCATATATTAAATAGCTTCAACCAAGGTTACAATTACAAACAACAAATGCTAATCACATGAAATTATTTTTATGAGAATCTTTATGCAAATATCTCTAGAATGATTACCAATAAGATATATAATAGAGGATGATGAATCATTTAATCGCATAGAATTTCATCACATATTCCTTATCCTCATTTGCATTAGATAGATCATTCAAAGAAATTATGCTCTCTTAAGGTTTACTAGTGTGGACATATTTGATTAAACATATATTCCAAGTCCGCCCAAATTTCAATTCAAAATTAAACACTTCAAATAAATGTGCAATATGTCATGTCAAGAGAAATTAGATAAAACACTAAAATCATGAAGGCCCATGAACAAATATAAGACACAACTACTCAAGTAATCAACCAAAATCAAGTGAAATAGCTTTGATGGTCTAGAGATGGTCAAGACTATATTCTTTAAAAATCATGCATGATCAAGACTTTCTTTCATATATCCAAGTCATTTCAAAACAAGCTATTATCAAGAGTTCATCAAAAGCATAGTCAATTTCATGCATCTAGTAGCCAATCACCCTTAATATGTATGTCATATTTAATCTCAACAATGAAAGCACATTAGTAATGGAGAATAAAAAATGTGTACCATGGTGCTAGCTTCACCCATTTTACTTAGAGTTGTTTGTTGATGATTTGTATTGTCCACTCATTTTGTGAGAGACCTTGATTTCATCACAATTGAAGAATCAATAGTTCTTGAGTAAGGAATCAATCCACACCTACAAAACACACTCAAGTAGCTTTCTTTGGTACCCTTTTTGCTCTAGGGTCCATTTGTGTTAGCACAATTATGGTCAAGATTCATTATAAGCACATTAGCACAAA
This sequence comes from Cornus suecica, assembly GCA_963922005.1. Taxonomy (NCBI): domain Eukaryota; kingdom Viridiplantae; phylum Streptophyta; class Magnoliopsida; order Cornales; family Cornaceae; genus Cornus; species Cornus suecica. Next base: position 18,949,701 of record OY998241.1, read on the forward strand.
AATGAATGATCTTCTACAATCATTATGCTTCAATTGAATTTATCATTCAAGAACCTTATCATGAAGTGCATTTGTCAATTCAAGTAGTAAGATATGCTCATGGTTATTTATCAAGTCAATGAACCAATATGAAATTAGTGATAGGAATGAAACTCCATTTCATATATGAATCATAGTAAACAACCATATGCATCATTCATGTTCAATCATCAAGAATTGACAAGAAAACCAATATAACTTCCCTTGAAAAGCAAAAATAAATTATATGCCCTTTTTCAAGATTTGTAAAGCTATAACACATAGGAAAATTCATTTCATTTCAAAATTCTTTGAACATTTGAAAGCATAATGAAAAGATATTTTCATAAAAATCACCCTTTTGAAATAATTTCACTCTAAATCAATGTGACACTTTTCTCATGCAATTTCACGAAACAAAATAATGTGATGCATGAATAATGATCATTTATCAATCAATGAAAACATTCATAAAGCAACATAGTACAAATTTCCGTTTCTTTTAGTATTTGACAATTGATTTCCATCTTTCTTAACTAAGCATGCATTGGTCCTAAAAATAACATCATAGCCATTGTCACACAATTTGACTAATGCTAAATAAGTTATGCTTCAAACCATCAACCAAAATACATTATCTATAGAAAGAGTGGAAGATATACCAATTGAGCCAATCCTTATAATTTTGCCTTTAGAGTTGTCTCCAAAAGTTATGTTTCCTACTTCATAAGTTTTTAGAAAAATGTATTTTGATTAGTCTCCCATCATATGCCTTGAGCATCCGCTACCAATAAGCCATTCCTTTAAGGTAGACTTCAAGCATACCTACAAAACAAATTTAAGTAATATTTGTTGGTACCCAATTTATCTTGGGTCCACTAGGGTTAGAGAGAGATGCAATGGTTCCTTTTGGAACCCAAATCATTTTTGGTATAACATTCTCCTTTCTATGCAAGCATGCAATGGTTCCTTTTGGAACCCAAATCATTTTTGTTATCACTTTCTTCTTCCTAAGTAAACATGCATTTGCCTTATGTCCCTTTTTCTTGCAATAATAACATGTAACATGCTTATGATCATTTGAGGATGCATGAGATGATTGTCTTGTAAATGAATGCCTTAATGATTTCCTCTTTTTCAAGATAATAGTATCTTTGTCAAAAGCATCATACCCTATACCACATTTATTAAATGATCCTCTTTGTCTTCCCAACATAATGCTAAGGTTTTATTTTCCTTTTGTAAATTTAGCTAAGACATTTATTTGATCATCTATAGTATTTTTTAACCGATTATTTTCCTTTTCTAGCTCTATGCTTTTGTCATTGCATGAAACTTCTAAGTTAGAAGTAATAGAGCTATATGAAGATTTAGCTATCTTAAGAAGAATATATTTTCTAGCTAACTTTTCAAATCCATCATGCAATTCTTCAAATGCATTTTGTAATTCATCATAAGAAGAAAGAAGTTCATCATATGATAATTTATCTTTATCTAATGAATGTGAATTTAAATGTACCTTTTCTTCATTTGCCGTGAAACAAGGGTTTGTCATTTCTTCACCATTTTTCTCCTCATCCGAGTCACATGAGTCGTAGTCATCCCATGTGGCATTCATAGCCATCTTGCTTGGTCTTTTATCATTCTCCTTTTCGAGCTTGAAGCAATCACTTTTGTAGTGTCCCGGCTTTCCACAATTAAAACACGTTGGAGGTTCCCTTTTCTAAGGCTTGCCTTTTGATTCGATTCTCCTCATGAATTTTCCACCATTGGCTTTCTTTCTTTGAAGGTATTTATTGAATTCTTGAGTGAGCAAAGCAATGTCCTCATCCCCTTCTTCTTCATTCAACTCAATGGCTTCATTTTTGGTAGAGGCTTGCAAAGCTATACCTTTTCTTGGCTTGATGTCATCTTCACGAGATTTCAATGTAATTTCCCATGTGAGTAGAGAACCAAAAATCTCATCAAGACTCATGTTGTTAAGATCATGAGCTTCTTTGATTGCCGTTACCTTTGCGTCCCATTTAGCCGGAAGACTTCTAAGCACTTTGCGTGACGCATCGGATCTAGGAACAATTCTACCAAGATGCTTTAGTCCATTCAAAATGTTAGTGAAACGAGACATCATAGAATTGATATTTTCATCTTCCTTCATGGAAAATAATTCATATTCATGCATAAGTATATCAATTTTAGATTCTCTAACTTGAGTAGTACCTTCATAAGTTACTTCAAGTTTATCCCACATTTCTTTTGCCGTGGAGCAAGTAGAGACACGATTAAATTCGTTTGGACTTAAGGCACAATTTATATTCACCTTAGCTTTAGCATTAAAAGACATAAGCCTACGCTCATCATTATCCCGTTCGTTGGGCAATTTGGGGATAGTTTTTCCATTTACTATTTTCGTTATAATGAAAGGTCCATCAACAATAACTTGTCAAATATGAAAATCAATAGCTTGAAGAAAGTCTATCATTCTAGTATTCCAATAGCTATAGTTAGAACCATCAAACCATGGGGGTCTAATAATAGATTGTCCTTCAACGTGAGCGACTAAATATGAGGCCATGATCGTTCTCTAAGACGGTTAAGTCCAAAAACAATAGAGATTAGGCTCTGATACCAATTATTCGTCACTAATTAACCCTAGATGGGGGGGTGAATAGGGTGTTCAAAAATATTTCTAACTCTTTTCGAAATTGAAACACACTATAATCAAAAATCAATTTCTCAATAGGCAAGTGGATGATTCAATTTAAACTTCTCTAATAATTAATTTCAAGACAAATTAGCATACAAGATATTCAAGCAATTATAGCATGCAAATTAATCAAGTAAAGAGAAAGAGGTAGAGAGATTGACACCGTGATTTTTTCGAGGTTCGGTCCTACTCCTCGGCTCAAGAATCCTTTCTTGAGACTTTTCCCGATCCTTTCACTATGGCCCTTCCTTCACAAGTGGAATGGCAAACCTTTACAACACAAGCCTCTCGAGCTTGTCTCTTAATCAAGAGAACAACTCTCTCTTGAACAATCGGTGGACTTCACTTGTCCAAGATTACAAATTCGTATGTAATCAATAAAATCACTCAAGAACAAAAACACTCAAAACCCAAAGGTTTTTATGGAAGATAAATCAATATAAGCTCAAGTGTTTTTGGTGATTTTACAATAGCTCTAGAAATGTATTCTCAAACGATATGATCAATGAATGATATTTGGAGAATAAGAAAAAATACTAGAGGTTTTGATTTTCAAAGAAACTTGGAGAAAATCATATTTTCAAAGCTTGGTTTCAATGGTTTTTGTAGAGAAAATTTCTGCAGAATTTTTGATAACTTTCTTTCTCTTTGTGTTTCAATCTCTCTATCTTCAATATACACATCTCATTCTATATATAGCATTGCATTAGGGTTTTGAAGAATGATTATAGTATTTGAAAGATAAGAGCCGTTTGAACACCATTAAAAACAATCCACAAAACATGGGAAATGTTTTCCGAAAATCTGCAGATTTTGAGGATCAACTAGTGAACTAGTTTTCATTTCAGTCGACTACATGGTTTCATCTAGTCGACTAGATTGAGTTATAGTCGATTACAATGATACATCTAGTCGACTAGATTGAGTTCTAGTCGACTACAATGATACATCTAGTCGACTAGAATGTGTTCTAGTCGACTACTTCTTGTAGTCTAGTCGACTTAAAGTGCTTTCAGTCGACTACTTTGATGTGGATGAAAATCCTGAAGCTACTGATTGCTTTAGTCGACTATATTGAAATACACGTGGTGATTCTAGTCGACTACAACTTAAAAAACATTTAATAAAAATATTTTTCTTTCCGTTTAAGTTCGGTAAAGCGTTTTTCATTCCATTTGAGTTCGGTTCATTTTATACTTGAGCTTATACGATAAAATTGACGCATAAAATTACCTTGTTACAATGATCGCTCCCCGACCTATCTACCCCAAGTCTTGAGTCTTCAACTTTCGCGCTTCAATTTCTTTCACGACTTTTTGCTTTTATTCAATCTTTCTTTCCGAGCTTGCTTTCCGAGTCGTTCACCTGTCTTTTGCTGAAAAGATGAACTTTATAATTCATTAGTATTAAACACGCTTTAAATGTTTTGTTAATATCAAAATAGGATTTATTATCCTAGAATAAATTTCAAGGCCAACATATATCTTTTGAAATATTCATTAGAGATACACTTCAAGTAGTGCATATTAATTAATTATTATTATTATTATTTAAAAGTATTGAAATATTTACAACCATTTTTCTTTAACTCTATATCATTTTGACATACTCCTTAGAGTTGCACTTCAACTAATACATATTAATTCATTAATTTTTATTTTTAAGAAAATGTTTAGAAATATTCTCAACCCCTCACATTTTAGAATAGTTGTCATAGATATATATACATTAGAGGGTTTTCATCTTGGGACATGGAGGTAATTTCACCACCTAGATATTTGTCTCATGAAATAAGGGTGACAACACAAGGGCATTCCGGTCATTTCTCCCCTTCAGGGGGTGTCATTGCAAGGAATATGAAATCTCAGGGGGCGAGTGCAATTGATTAAAACCTCAGGGGATCTGACTGCAAATTACCATAATTTTAACTAACGGTGTTATGACGGGAGGGAGTGAATTGTAAAAGTTGGAATAGTTTGGGAAGTTTATGTTAGTCACTAATTGACCCTAGAGAAGGGGGTGAATAGGGTGTTGAAAAATCTATTTCAATCTTTTCAGAAATTAAAGCAAACTATATCAAATTAACAACAACTTTAAGAATCAAGTAATTGTTTCAAAATTAAATTTAATTTGAATGATCTAGAAAATTATCACAAGATTAATATAGCATGCACAATATTGAAATAGAGAGAAAGAGATAGAGAGATTGACACCGCAATTTTTTCGAGGTTCGGTAACTCCTACTCCTCGGCTCAAGAACCCTTCTTGAGACTTTTCTTGATCCTTTCACTATAACCCTTCTTTCACAGGTGGAATGACAAACCTTTACAACACAAGCTCACAAGCTCGTCTCTCAATCAAGAGAACAATCCTCTCTTGAAAATGATGGATTTCACTTGCCCAAATTCACAAAAATGGTATGTAATCAATCGTATCACTTAATAACAAAAACACTCAAAACCCTAAGGTTTTTTAGGGTTTTTATGGAAGATGAATCAATATAAGCTCAAGTGTTTTTGGTGATGTTTCAACAACTCTAGATTTGTATTCTCAAATGATAGAATCAATGAATAAGATTTAAAGAATAAGGAAAGATACTAGAGTTTGAAGCTTCAAAAAAATTTGAGCAGAGAATCAAGCTTTTTGTTTCTTACCTTCAATGGATTTTACAAGTAGTGTTTTGAGAAGAAGATGAAGACTTGTATTTTTCTCACATAAAACCACACTCTTACAAACCCACATCTCTTTCTATTTATATGGAGGCATTAGGGTTTTAAGATTGGATCTCACTCTTAAAGAGGAGACAAGAGCCATTTCAAAAAGATTGAAAAAGTTGGCTCAAGTGATGGGCAAAAAAATTTGTAAAGATTCAGAAAACTAATGCCTTAGTCGACTACATAGAAGGCCTTAGTCGACTATACAGTTTCTCCAAACGATTCCTAAATCATCGTCTTGCTTCAGTCGACTACATAGAGGGTCTTAGTCGACTACTAAGAAGACTTAGTCGACTATAGGATGTGATGAATTTCCAGTTTATCTTCGTCATGCTTTACTCGACTAGATCAATGGGTTTAGTTGACTACAAGTAAGTTTAGTCGACTATATTAAGTATTTAGTCGACTATAGCTCAATTTGAAATAAGACCCTAACTTTCGTCACGGTTTAGTCGACTATGACCGCAAAGAAAATTGATTTTGAATTCATTTTTTCGTTCATTTTTAGTTCGGTTAATTTATCACTTGAGCTTATAAGATTTTACCAACACATAAAATACTTTGTTACAATGATCGCACCCCGACCTATCTACCCCGAGTCTTAAGTCTTCGAATTTCTCCTTTTCGTTGATTATTTAGTCCTTTTCCGTTTTCGTGCTTCAATTCCTTTTTCTCTTTTTCGCTTTTGTGTAAGCTTTCTTTCCAAGCACATTTTCGAGTCATTTTCCTGTCTTTTGCTGAAAACATATAACTTGATTTTTCATTAGTTTCAAACACACTTTAATGGTTTGTTATCATCAACATTGGTATTATTTGCCGAAAGTATATTTCAAGGCCAACAATATCCCCCTTGATGATGACAAAATATTTTGTGTGTGCTTGATAGTGGTGAGACATCAAGTGATGCTCCTCCTCAACATGTGCATAAAATTCTTTATTCAAATGCACCCCCTTTGTGAATAAAATTTGCTGATTAATGGGCATTTTGATACAACTATTGTTTGGGCACATTTGAGATAAATAAAAACAACGTTTCATAGATGATTCGAATTGAGTACAAGTTGTTATACTAATGAAAAATAAAATAACAACAGCAATACAAACAAGCCACACAAAAATAGAAATTACTAAAGACGGACGATGAAACACTGGATACTACCACAACATAATTTATCCCCCTTTTTATCAGCGTCGAGGGGCGTGCGGACGAGGGGCCTCGAGATCAAGACAAATATCATCAATAGAAGAAGTAAGACCAGAAATACGAATAGAGATTTCTTGATCAAAATTATGTAGGCGCTCGTTGACCTTTTGAATGGCTTTCATATTCTTGGTGACAGTTTCATTGAGGCGCTAAAGTACTTGATCATGTCGCTTAAGTATGTCCGCATTGCTTTGAACAACCCCAAGAATTTGATTAAGAAGAGCAGTATGACCATTGCTCTCGAAATCATATAGAACAGAAGCACTATCTAACGGAGGAACCAAGGAAAAGGCTTCTTGACACGGTGCAGAAGTGTCTGTGGTTGGACAAGGATGAGGAGGAGGAATACTATCGGCAATTAAATTTCCTTCGGCGTCAGATGTGATTTGCATTTGTTTGACATGGGTAGGGCCGAGAAAAATAGGATGATGCTCTTACACCTCATTGGGAAAATAAAAGCCGTCCTACTGAAGTAGATAGGTAATATAGGCAGGAAAGAAGAGCGGACCGAATGACTTATGCTGACAGGTAAGAATAACAGAGTGGAAAATAGTAGCCAAATCTACTCTTTTTCTTGTCATAATGCAATAAACAAGAAATGCCTCCATACGCGACACACTACTACGACTTCAAATTTTAGGCAAAATAGAATAGGTTATGACATTATGAATTAACCTTGCCTCGGGTAAGAGCATAGAGGATAGAAGACAAGTTATCTGCGTGGTCTCTTTGTCAATGCAGATGGTCAAAAATGGTGATGAAGCGATTACGAGCACCCTCACCCTCAAGAAGAACCTCAAGAAATAGGGGTACGTCTGAGTCATCTTCCTCGGCAATAACTGGTATGGAGGGAGGAACATGTGGAGTGGTAGAGCTTTGGCCACCATCAATTCATGAGCGTTTCCGGGTCAAGCCACGAGTTTTGGGTGCCATTTGTAGAGGAGAGAGTACGAATATTTATATGTATTGATATATAATGGTGTGTATATATATATGAGAGGAAGAGAATGGGTATAAAATGAATTTTGGGTGAAGAAATTATAGGGAATTAGATGGAGGAGAAGAGATGGATAAATGAATTGAATGAGAAATGAAGAGGGAATGGATGTGGAATAGAAGGGTTGAGAATTTGAGAGAAGGGAGGAGTGAGAGGCGAAGGGGAGTGAATGGAAAAAATGAAGTGAAAGCTAGGTTAAATAAGAGACATAGTCGACTAAGGGATGGTTGAGTCGACTATGTATACCATTTAGTGGACTATGGCAAGATACTTTAGTCGGCTAATAGAGGACGAAAGAAATGAAACAAATGCATGAGTTTGGGATGGAATAGGTAGTCGACTATGAACTGTGGTTTAGTCGACTTAAGAGAGAAAAGGTTTTTTGAAACAATGTTTGAAAAAAAGAAAGAAAAAGAAATAAATAAAAATAATAATAATAATAAATAAATAATACAAAAAATAATTATGAATGAAGTTAGGCTAAAACATCAATATCCATGACCATTCTGATTTTTCTACGAATTTTTTAAAACGATTCGTCAGCGAGCGGTTTAGTGAAAATATCCGCTAATTGATTTTTAGTATTAATAAAAACTAATACAACGTCTCCTTTAACAATATGATTACGTAAGAAATGATGTCTAATCCCGATGTGTTTGGTGCGTGAGTGTTGAATATGATTCTTAGATATATAAATAACGCTTATATTATCACATTTAATGGGCACGTGATTGAAGACAAGACCGAAATCAAGTAATTGTTTCTTAATGTAAAGAGTTTGAGCACAACTACTACCGGCTGCAATGTATTCGGCTTCAGTTGTAGACAATGCAACGAAATTTTGCTTTTTACTTGACCAAGATACTAGAAAGTGTCCCAGAAAATGACATGTGTCACTTGTGCTTTTTCGATCCATTCTACATCCCGCAAAATCGGCATCCGAATAACTAATAAGATCAAGTGAAGTCCCACGTGGATACCAAAGCCCTAAGTTAATTGTACCACTTAGGTAGCGAAAAATACGTTTCATGGCAAGTAAGTGAGATTCTTTAGGACAAGATTGAAAACAAGCACATAGGCACACACTAAACATTATATCCGGCCTACTAGCGGTTAGGTAAAGCAAACTACCGATCATGCCTCTATATTTAGTAATGTCAACACACTTACCATTTGCGTCTTTATCAAGCTTAATAAAGGTACTCATAGGAGTTATGGCATGTTTGGTAACCTCCATACCAAATCGCTTTAGCAAATCTTTAGTGTATTTGGATTGGCTAATGAATAAGTCATCCGAGCTTTACTTGATTTGCAATCCTAAAAAGAAGTTCAACTTACCCATCATGCTTATTTCAAATTCATTTTGCATACTTGTAGCGAATTCTTTACATAAAGAATCGTTTGTTGTGCCGAATATAATGTCATCAACATATATTTGGACAATCAACAAATTTTTCTTAATGGTTTTTGTAAAAAGTGTGATATCAACTTTCCCTCGTGTAAAACCATTTTGAATAAAAAACTCACTAAGTCTCTCATACCAAGCTCTAGGAGCTTGCTTTAAACCATATAGAGCCTTAGTCAATTTGAAAACATGATTTGGAAAAAGGTCATTTTCAAAACCGGATGGTTGCTTTACAAAAATTTCTTCTTCTATGACACCATTTAAGAAAGCACTTTTGACATCCATTTGATAAAGAGTGAAATTTTTATATGATGCAAATGCAAGAAGCATTCTAATTGCTTCTAATCTAGCTACAGGTGCAAAAGTCTCATCGTAGTCAATGTCTTCCTCTTGATTATATCCTTGAGCTACCAATCTTGCTTTATTTCGAATAATTACTCCATTCTCATCTTTTTTATTTCTAAAAACCCATTTTGTGTCAATTATAGTCTATTTTCAAGTTTAGGAACTAATTACCAAACTTGATTACGTTCAAATTGATTTAGTTCCTCTTGCATGGCAATAATCCAGGAATCATCAGAGTAAGCTTCGTGAAAGTTCTTGGGCTCGATTTGAGATGCAAATGCCATATGATTGCAAAAGTATTTAAGTTGAGATCTAGTGCTAACCCCTTTTGATGGATTACTTATGACTTGATCAAGAGGATGATTGGGTACAATCCTCTATGATTTAGGAATTGAGCTTATCAAGTCATCATTAGATTGATGTTCAACTTTACTTTTTTCCTTTTGGCTACTTGATGAGTTGGAGATATTGAGAGTATTTAGACTATCCTCAATCCCTACAACCTCATCTTTATCTAGGTCAACTCAAGGTGATGGTGGTGGTGGTGATTCATCAAAGACAACGTGAATTGACTCAACAATGGTTAGAGTCTTCTTGTTATAGACTCGAAAGGCTTTACTTCTTAAAGAGTACCCTAGGAAAATTGATTCATTCGATTTGGAGTCGAATTTTCCTAAGTTATCTTTATCATTTAGCACAAAACATTTACAACCGAACACCTTGAAATACCCAATATTGGGTTTTCGACTATTCCATAACTCATAGGGTGTTTTTCCCAGTTTCATTCGAATAATGACTCTATTAATTATATGGCAAGCGGTATTTACCGCTTCCGCCCAAAGGCTTTGGGGAAGGTTGTGTTCATTTAACATGGTTCTAGCCATTTCTTGTAAAGACCTATTCTTTCTTTCAACTACACCATTTTTGTTGCGGGGTTCTAGGGGCCGAGAGATCATGAGATACACCAAGTTCATCACATAATTTCTGTAAGTCTTGATTTTCAAATTCCCTACCCCTATCACTTCTAATTTTCTTGATTTTCAAATATTTTTCATTTTGAATGACTTTATAAATTTTATCAAGAATGGAGTGAGTTTCATTTTTATGAGCAAGAAAGTGAACTCAAGTGAATCTAGAGTAGTCATCGACTATAATAAGTACATAGAGTTTTCCGGTTAAGCTAGTCATTCTCTCCGGACCAAAAAGATTCATGTGAAGTAGCTCTAATGGTCTAGAGGTGGTAATGTCTTTCTTTCTCTTGAAAGAGGATTTTACTTGTTTACCTATTTAGCATGCGCTACATACTTTATATTTTGAAAATTTAGTCTTCGAGAAGCCTTTGACTAAATCATTTTTGGATAAACGATGAATGAGGTCAATGCTAGTATGTCCTAAGCGTCTATGTCATAACCAACTATTTTTGCTAGATGTGATGAAACATTTAACATCTTGTTCATGCAATTCACATAGCAACATAGTGTACAAATTTCCATTTTTTTTAGCATTGAACAATTGTTTCCTATCTTTCTCAACTATGCATGCATTTGACCTAAAGATAACATCATAACCTTTGTCACACAATTGACTAATGCTAAACAGATTATGCTTCAAACCATCAATCAAAAGCACATTATCTATAAAGAGAGAAGAGGATATACCAATTAAGCCAATTCCTATAATTTTGCCTTTAGAGTTATCCCCAAAAGTTACGTTTCCTCCTTCATAGGATTTTATAAAAATGAACTTTGATTTGTCTCCCGTCATATGCCTTGAGCATCCGCTATCAAGAAACCATTTTTCCTTTGATGCGGATTTCAAGCATACCTACAAAACAAATTTAAGTAACGTTCATTGGTACCCAATCTATTTTGGGTCCACTAAGGTTAGAGATAGATGCAATAGTTCATTTTGGAACCCATATCATTTTTGTTACTACATTCTCCTTTCTATGAAAGCATGCAATAATTCCTTTTGGAACCCAAACCATTTTTGTTATAATTTTCTTCTTTCTATGAAAGCATGCATTTGCCTTATGTCCATTTCTCTTACAATAGTGGCAAGTAATATGTTTATAATCATTTGAGAATGTGTGAGATGATTGTCTTGTAAATGTAGGACTGAATGATTTTCTCTTTTTCAAAATAAGAGCATCTTTGTCAAAAGCATCATACCCTATACCACTTTTATCAAATAATCTTCTTTGTCTTCCTAATATAATGCTTAGATTCTATTTTTCTTTTGTAAATTTTGCAAAGACATTTATTTGATCATCTATAGTCCTTTTTAAATGATTATTTTCCTTTTCTAGCTTAATGATTTTGTCATTGCATGAATCAACTAAGTTGGAATTAGTAGCACTATATGAAGATTTAGCTTTCTTAAGTAGAATATTTTTGCTAGTTAATTTTTCAAATTCATCATGTAAATCTTCAAATGCATCTTGCAATTAATTATAAGTGAAGATAAGTTCGTCATACGACAATTTGGATATATCTAATGCGTGTGAATTTAAATGTACCTCATTTTCGTTTGCCATGAGACAAATATTTGTTATTTCATCGCCATTATTCTCCTCATCTGAATCACATGAGTCATAGTCGTCCCATGTAGCATTCATAACCATCTTGTTTGACCTTTTCTCGTTCTCCTTTTTTGAGCTTGAAATAATCGCTCATTTTGCTAGACTTGTTTCTTTACTCGATTCTCCTTATGAATCTTCAACCGTTGGTTTTATTTCTTTGAAGGAATTTCTTAAATATTTGGGTGATCAATGCAATGTCTTCATCCACCTCTTCTTTAACCGGCTCATTGGCTTCACTTTTGGTAGAGGCTTGCAAAGCTACACCTTTTCTTGGCTTGGTGTCTTCTTCACAAGATTTTAAGGTGATTTCCCAAGTGAGAAGACATCCGAATATCTCATCAAGACACATGGTGTTGAGATCATGTGCTTCTTTGATTGCCGTTTCTTTTGCATCCCATTTGGCCGGAAGACTTCTAAGAACTTTGCAAGACGTGTTAGATCTAGGAATAATTCTACGAAGGTGCTTTAGTCCATTCAAAATATTAGTAAAATGAGACATAATCGAATTTACATTTTCATCATCTTTCATGGAAAATAATTCATATTCATGCATGAGTATGTCAATTTTGGATTATCGTACTTGAGAGGTACCTTCATCAGTTACTTCTAGCTTATCCCATATTTCCTTAGTCGTTGAACATGTAGATACACGATTAAATTCATTTGGACTCAATGCACAATTTAAATTTACTTTGGCTTTAGCATTGTAGGCCATAAGCTTACGATCATCATTATCCCACTCATTGGGTAATTTGGGAACGGTTTTTCCGTCAACAACTTTGGTTAACACAAAAGGACCTTCAATGACTACTTGCCAAATTTGGTAGTCAATAGCTTGAAGAAAATCAATTATTCTAGTCTTCCAATAACTATAGTTTGATCCATCAAACCATGGGGGCCTATTGTTAGATTGTCCTTCAACTTGGGTGACTAAATTTGAGGCCATGATCGTTCTCTAAGACGGTTAAGTCTAAAACGAATAGAGATTAGACTCTGATACCAATTGTTAGTCACTAATTGACCCTAGAGGGGGGTGAATAGGGTGTTCAAAAATCTATTTTAATATTTTCAGAAATTAAGGTAAGCTATATCAAATTAACAACAACTTTAAGAACAAGTAACTATTTAAAAGATAAATTCAATTTGAATGATCTAGCAAATTAGCACAAGATTGATATAGCATGCACAATATTGTAATAAAAAGATTGACACCGTGATTTTTTCGAAGTTCAATAACTCCTACTCCTCAGCTCAAGAACCCCTTCTTGAGACTTTTCCTAATCCTTTCACTATGACCCTTCCTTCACAGGTGGAATGGCAAACCTTTACAACACAAGCCTCTCGAGCTTGTCTCTCAATCAAGAGAACAATCCTCTCTTGAAAATGATGGACTTCAGTTGCTCGAGATCACAAAAATGGTATGTAATCAATTGTATCACTCAATAACAAAAACACTCAAAAACCCTAAGGTTTTTATGGAAGATGAATCAATATAAGCTCAAGTGTTTTTGGCGATGTTTCGACAACTCTAGATTTGAATTCTCAAATGATAGAATCAATGAATACGATTTAGAGAATAAGGAAAGATACTAGAGTTTAAAGCTTCAAAAAATTTGAGTAGAGAATCAAGCTTTTTGCTTCTTGCCTTCAATGGCTTTTGCAAGGAGTGTTTTGAGAAGAAGATGAAGACTTGTATTTTTCTCACATAAAACCACACTCTTACAAACCCATATCTCTTTCTATTTATATGGAGGCATTAGGGTTTTGAGATTGGATCTCACTTTTAAAGAGGAGACAAGAGCCGTTTCAAAAATGTTGAAAAAGTTGGCTCAAGTGATAAGCAAAAAGTTTTGTAAAGATTCAGAAAAATAATGCCTTAGTCGACTACATAGAAGGCCTTAGTCGACTATACAGTTTCTCCAAACGATTCCTAAATCATCGTCTTGCTTCAGTCGACTACACAGAGGGTCGTAGTCGACTACATGGTTGTCTTTAGTCGACTACTAAGAGAACTTAGTCAACTATAGGATGTGATGAATTTCTAGTTTATCTTCGTCATGCTTTAGTCGACTAGATCAATGGATTTAGTCGACTACAAGTAAGTTTAGTCGACTATAGCTCAATTTGAAAAAAGACCATAACTTTCGTCACGGTTTAGTCGATTATGGGATAAGTCCTAGTCGATTATGACCTCAAAGAAAACTGATTTTGAATTCATTTTTAGTTCGGTTAATTTATTACTTGAGCTTATAAGATTTTACCAACATATAAAATACTTTGTTACAATGATCGCACCCCGACCTATCTATCTCTAGTCTTGAGTCTTCAAAATTTTCCTTTTCATTGATTATTTGGTCATTTTCCGTTTTCGTGCTTCAATTCCTTTTTTGCTTTTTTGCTTTTGTGTAAGCTTTCTTTCCAAGCACATTTTCGAGTTCTTTTCCTGTCTTTTGCTAAAAACATGTAACTTGATTTTTCATTAGTTTCAAACACACTTTAATGGTTTGTTATCATCAACTTTGGTATTGTTTACCGAAAGTAAATTTCAAGGCCAATAGTTTAGAGTCTAAAACATAGTTTAAGGGGGTTTGTTGAGAGAGAGAAAATAGTTCAAGGGGTTTAATGCAGTTTACCCAAAATTCAATGAATAAATAAGAGCATAAAAAATGGTTCTGAGTCATGGAATCTCCCATTACTTCAAATTCTTGATATTTTCAATGAAATGTTTAGTGTTTAACTTAGGGTTTCATTTGTGATAATGAAATATAAATTTAGGGTTTAGGTTAATGTTATGTCAGATGGCAAATGAGTAATTTAACATAACATATATTTTAAATTAAAAATAAATTAAAAGGCATGGGTATAAAGGTCATTTTACAAATTCCAATTAAAATTAGAGAGTAAAAATATAATTAGCAAAACAAGAGAGGGTGTGAGTGTAATTTATATTAACTATAGGGAATAAAAGTATAATTTACCCTTTTTCCGTTATTATTAATCTACCCAAAATAGATAACTTTTAGTCCTGTACAATATTCACCTAGTGGTCCATTTACTTACCTAAACCAAACTTGTGGATTCCTAATTCTAATGATCTGTACAGTAGCTAAACCTAACAAGGAATTGGTCACGGGCCCACCACATGTCTTGTGTCCTCACATCACAAGGCAATAACTCCAAAATTGCCCCTGTTGTGCTTCATTCCAAAACAATAATACACAAATCTAATCAAGTCCATGTTGTCTTTGATTTTTGTTTTGATCGCGAGCGTGCTCTCCATTCGTTAAAGAATCGGGTGAAATAGAGGATGACTAATATTTTTTTTTATTTGTGTTAGAAGAAAGGAAGCTTTGATAATATGATAATGAAGTGAATATAATAAAGACAATAAACAAGAAAAATAAAGAAGAATGAATTATATTATGAAGTGTATATTAAAGTGTATCTATTACAATAGAGGTGACCCCTATATATAGAGAAAAATGTGTGGAGAACAAGTAAACTTGATATCGGGGACAAGTCATTATAAATTAGGTAAGACTAATATTAAATGGGCTAGGATTACATGGGTTAAGCTAGATAGATGGGCCTAAACCTGATATATTCTACCCCCCCCCCCCCCCCCCCCCCCCCCCCCCCCATTAAACTCAAGTTGGGGAATTAAGCGACCAACTTGAGTTTGGAAACCAATTCTTGAAATCGTCTTGTCAGATGAACTTTGGTGAAAAATATCATCAAGTTGATCTTGATTCTGATTCTCATTATGAGTGTGATTGGTTGTACAGAAACAATGATTCCTGATTTTGAGTCTGATTCTTGAATGAAGAATTCTAAATCACCAAAATAGATAAGATGATATAGAATTGAAGGTTCGGTCGATCAAGTAAGAGATGACGATCGATCGAAAAGAGATAACGATCAATCAAGAAAAGATTGATTGATCGAAATAATTAGATTTTTCCCCTGAGATGAGAAAATAAAATAGAGAGAACTAAACCAGTAAAGTGGTTGGTTCTCTATATGAGAGTACCCTAAATAAATGGGTACGGATGAGATGATGAGAGTACCTTAAAAAAATGGGTACGGATGAGATTTCCAAACCGGATTAAAATACCCAAAATGGGTCAGATTCCCTAAACGGATGAGATGAAAATACCCAAAAAATGGGTCATATTTCCTAAATGGATGAGATGAAAAATACCCAAAAAATGGGTCAAATTCCCTAAATGGATAAGATGAAAAATAAGATGTTGGCTAGAAGAATCAACATATCGAGTACCCTAAAAGGGTAGATAACATGTACCCAAAAGGGTAGAGAATGAGTCAGAGAGAAGATTAATCAAGAGATCAAAGATAAATCTCACAAAATTGACAATACGGTTGCGTCTGGAGTGATCCAATTAGCTGGAATCGACTATTCATTTGCTAAAATCGGAGTTAAAAATAGCCCGGAATGCACAAAAGATTGAATAAGGGCAAAACTGTAATTTTGCAAGAACCTGGTGATGTGGCACAATCTGGCAGTGACACGTGGCTGAATTAAGAGGTGACACATGGCAAGGGCTGGAGAGGACACGTGTCAGGTGATGTCAGTATCTAAAAGATTTTTCTGATGATCGAAAAAGTCGTTGGAATCTGAAAAGTCGATGGGAAAAGTTGACGTTGCCAGATAAGACAACCGGTGTTGGAAAAGTCACTGGAATTGGGAAAAATGGCCAAAAAGTTCAATCGGTACCAGAGAAGATGACCAGCATCAGAAAAGTTGCCGGAAACTGCAATTGTCGCCGGAGAAGAAGATTGGCATTGAAAAAGATGAACATTGCCAGAAAAGATGACTGGCGATGAGTGTTGGCGGTAGGGTTCCGACATAGTGTCGCCGGAAAAGATGATTGGTGATGGGTGTTGGCGGTAAGGTTCTGACAAAGTCTGACGCGTGAGACACGTGAAGCCCATGCGCACTGGAGGTTGAAGGCGCGTGGATTCTGATTATTACTGGTGCTGTCGGATTCCGATTCCGACAACTTTTGAACATTGTAAGGATCCGCGTCGGTGGCGGAAAAGAGTTTTTCTCGACGATGGAAAACGGCAATGATGAGCAGACAATGATGATGTGCGACCGGCGGTGACAAATTGGTCAGATTCTGATAACAATCAAGATTGTGTAGTGTATGGTTGTTAAAGAAGATTCATAGAAAAGAAAGAAGAATCAAATTAGGGTTTGGTTTAGAAAAGAATAGATATTGAGGGTTTAGAATTTTTAATTGAAGATCGCCGTCGGAGATGGGAGATAGAAAACCATCCCCGGCAGAGACGATGAGAAGCGAAAAGGATTACCAAGAACAGAATGACTCTGATACCATGTTAGAAAAAATAAAGTTTTGATAATATGAGAAGTGAATATAATAAAGACAATAAAGAAGAATGAATTGTATTATGAAGTGTATATTAAATTATATTTATTAAAATAGAGGTGACTCCTATATATAGGGGAAAAATGTGGAGAAGAAGTTAACTTGGTGTGGGGGACAAGTTATTATAAATTAGGTAAGACTAATACTAAATTGGCTAGGATTACATGGGCTAAGCTAGATATATGAGCCTAAGCCTGATATATTCTAACAGTTTGGGATTAAGCGATTGAACGAGAGAAATATATCAAACTCTCGGTCCGATTTTTTTTGTCTTAATGAAAATGACTTTTGTGTTGAAATTGCTAAATTAAATTGAATGAAAAGTGAAGTGCATAAAAGTAAAGTGCAAGAAATGTAAAGGATTGAAAATACAAATAAAGTAGTGTTTATTTGTGATGCTGGAGAGTTTACAAAATTATTCTAAATAAACTATATATACTCTAGATGCAAAAGATAATTTTGAATTTTATCGTAGATGTCAAGTGTACTCTTTTAGTTGTAACTGTTTTCTAACACTTGTCCATTTCTTTTCCAAGTATTCTTTCAACCAACATCTGCCACGTAGGATGAGATTTTAGAGTGTCAACAACCACTTGTCTTATATACCTACGTGTGTGTATATACATATAAATGGATATATTCTCTTATGGGAACATCATTATAGACAAGATTAATCCAATCACACCAATACTAATGGCTAGACTTAAAAAAACTGGTGTGTTATTATTCATGCCCGTTCTACTACCGAAAACAAAATCCCTTTGTTTCCAGTCACCTAAATGTTTAGGAAATCAATCCGACTAAATTAAATCATGGAAATTTTGGTATCAACTTCTTCAAAACCAATTAGAGGACAGATCAAAGCTATTGTAAAAAGAAATTTAAACGTGTATATATATACAGACACGAGCACATTAAGAAATATAATATGGTGGTGTTATGATTATGAGTCAAAGGGGAAAAGTAAAGTAAATAACAATATCGGAGTTTCTACTCCTCTCCTCCAAGTGTCTCTATTCTCTCCCACTAGTTTGAGATACACACGTAGGACATTATTACTACGTAATTTAATATGGTGGTGTTATGTTTTGCAGGTAATTTAAAGTCTATATAAAAATAAACAAATATATTACTAAAAATAATTAGTACAAAATAAGATTAACCATATCACAAATTATCAAAAGACAAATATTGAAGAAAATAGTACCTCGAGAATAATGGTTAATAAAAGTTTATTGAAATAGTATTGTAAACAAATTCATATAAATTCAGGCATTAAATTAAAAAAAAAAATTAAGTTTGATTGAACCACAAAACCTAACAAGATATATATATCGAAGCTAATAAATAAATATTAAATTACGATAAAAGTAAGATAAAAAAAATACTAACCTGACTGGTATAATTGCCCTAAAACAAATTCACAAAAAATATAATAGAACAACATAAATACAACAAATAAAATATAGATAAAATTAAAATATAATAGAATAATTACAATGGGGGCGGAGAAAGGGAGATGCTTAGGATTATATATAAGGTTGTACTATATATTATAGTCCATTTAGGATTATGATTATTAAATACTATGGTAGATGAGATGATTCAGTATTATAGTAAAGTAGGATTATGATTGTTAAATACAATTGTATATGTGATTTATTATTATTTTTATAGGATTCACTATTATAATTAATTTAGGATTAATTTTGGGATTATGATTATTAATTAAAAATAAATTAAAATAGGATTATGATTAAATTAAATACATAATTCATACATAAATAAGTATTGGTGTTTCTAAATAGGATTCTTAAATTGTAGTTATAGATTCAAGCCAAATAGAATTCTACTTAAATTGTAGTTATAAATTCAATTTAATTTGGTAATTATAATTCAAGTACAATCTGAATTGAAGTTATAAAATTCAATTAAATTTTGTAGTTATAATTCAAGTGAAAACAGGATTTAAAAATCACATAGAAAATTTATACTATAAATACTTCACACTTTTAATAATAGTATAGATATAGATATAAATATATATATTTATTTTACATAATTCCCATGGGCCCAAAAATATTTTATATATCCAATAGCCCAAAAGTAATTAAGTAGTGATCTATTGAGCTTATAAGCCCAACTAATACTATTTAATTAAATAGTCCAATAGCCCAAAAGTAATTAAGTAGTGATCTATTGAGCTTATAAGCCCAACTAATACTATTTAATTAAATAAATAAAATATATCTAACTTAACTTATATATTTATTTATTTATTTTCTTTGTCACAAAATCACGGGGATTACAATTCCGGTTCGGTTTTTTTCTTATAAACAGTACGGAGGGAGTAATTTTTTTGCTTTGAAAAACTTGTTGACCACCTTTAGGAATTTTGGTACTTTCGTCAACTTTAGAGGGAGTAAAAGGAGAGATATGGAGCCAAAGATTCAATAATGATATAAATAACTTTTCCTATTGGCATATAAATAAATAATATGCCCTCCTTTATGTAAATTATTCCTAAATTCTATTACATTCGTCCCATATTAGTTATTAACTTTGACAACTTTACTTGTTCCAAATATAATATAACTTTTCACTTTCCCAAACTATAATTCCTCCAACTTTAAATAAGTCCATTAATTTTTGTCTTTCCTTCATTTCACAATAGTAGAAATGGAAATTTCATTACTATCACTAAAGTAAAATATATTATCCTAAAAATTCAAAAAGTCCAACTTGGACAACCAATTTGGGACAAAAATAAAAAGAAATTGCAGGAAAAAAAAAAAGAAAAAAAAAAAGAAGAATAAAATTGCTGGAAAAAAAAAAAAGAAAATTGCAGGAAAAAAAAAAAGCCCAATATATGATAACTCAAATTGAATGAATTTAATTATAACCTTAATATTAGTATTACTATTATAAAGTACTCAGTCTATCATCCTTGTGTACATTCCAAGACTTTAATTTACAGCAAAAATAACAACAAAACAAAGGAATGAGCCTCAGCTTCATCATTAAGCACCTCGATATCCTGTTTCCATGCAATTCCAGTTAAATCCCAAAACCGAGGCAGCAGTTATTCAGAAACTCCAAGAAACTGAGCGAAGCTTGGATATTTTGGCTCCCAACCTATTTCCTTGCGAGTTTTCGAGTTGTTTAATTTCTTACCCAAAGGATCATTAGTGCCTGAAGAACCAAAACATGAGAATTTTATTTATGTCTGAGCATATAATGCAAGAACAACTATATATCGAATGCCAAATAAACGCTTTGATCTCTGAGGTTTTGTGTATATGCTTTCCTGTGTCCACAATACAAGCTTTCAAGGACGGATCATACCTGTAAAAGCTTCGAACTTTTTACTGAATTTCCCACTCTTATCAACCAAGTCCATCACTTCCTGCCTGCAAACAAAGTTACAAGGTGAGGAATTTTCTCCCACGGTTTAATGAAAGAAATCCACATCACTGCATCTTAATGATCTTTCCAGAAAGGTTTGGAGAGCAATCATTTAATTCAAAATGCATGGTTGCTAAAAAATACCTAGATAAAGGATGATTGTCGCATCCCAAGAAGATCCGACCCTTGAGTTTCTTCTTCAAGATTGCAACTGAGAGGGAAGCAGCATCCTTATTACATCATAAAAAAGCACCAAAATTAGACAAATGAGAAACTAATTGGGTATATAAAATATAAAAGTATCGATAATGTCAACACATTTTAGGAGGGAGAGGTAAATAAATGAACCCACTATAAATGCGAAAATGCAATATGAATATCTACTACAAAAGGAGTGATATATAAATATGATTGACATGCATAATCCATACCAGTGTCTGCCCGATGGAAATACATAGAATACTACAAGGTACCATTTACTGAATACCCCAACCAATTAAAATATTTCATTTTCCTGTTAGCAGGAATTTGTTTATTTGATTGGGCGGGGGCATGCAGTAATCGTTACCCCTGGGGTACCCAACCTGCCCAGCATCCCCACTACCAAGATCCAATAAAAGGAAAAAAAAAAAAAATTCTCAAATCATAAATTTTTTAAATTTAATATTTTGGCTCCCCAACCAATTAAAATATTCAGAGACATTAAATAAAAGAGCACCAATTAACAGCAGCGTTAAACTATTACTACTGTAATTCATGAACAAAAACAAATTAAGACACAAAGATAGGTCGATTACCTCGTAGTGTATAAGATTGAGGATGTGATCTGGCCGAGCTTCAACAATCCCTTTTCCCAACCAATAAGTATGAGCACCTCTATCTTCTTTGTAGAGTCCAGCCAATCTAAGCACACAACCACCAGATTCCACCACTACTTTTTCTGCTTTTAAAAGGACATCTGTCCTAGGGCTCCTCCCAATTCGCACCACAGGACTGTCCTGCATAGCCAAGCAAAAGAAATGAAAGTATCAAATTCGCAGCCACCAGTACCCAATGCAGAAAAAGATACAAGATTGTTTTGCAGTTTGCACTGCACATGCATCAAATTCTGGAGCGGCCAAAACCCAAGGTAGAAGTAGTACAAGTTACTCCAAAAATAAAAAAATAAAGTAACACAAATCATAGCGTACAAAGCACAGTGTGAGAGAACTACAAGTAATAAAAAAAGGTCAATATAGATAAAACACTACAAGCATGTACACACAATTCAAAAATTACAAGTAACCTTTCCTTTTCATATTACCATTTACCTCCCTTAATATATCATATAAATGATTAACCTCCAAAAAGTTTGTTCACCGACAATAAATACCTTCCCTTTTGACTTATCATGTAACAAAGGTATTTAAACAAAGACATCCATGTCCCATGATCATTTTCATATATTCTTAACTTTGTATGCCCAGTTTGCCAAAGATTACGCAACATTTTGTTAAGGGTAATAAAGTAAATTTACCTTTCAAAAAAAATTTTAAAAAATTAAATTTTGCATAAAGTGCTCTCAACACCCTTGTCACAATCATAAACTCTGAAGCACCCCCCTGCCCTCTTCCGTACATCACTTCATGCTTAGAATTTGATTTAAGAAGAATTAGGTCTCAAAGGTACAAAGGTGTCGTTTTATAACTCAATTCAACACTTCATTTTAAAATTGATGCAACACCTAATTTAAAATTGATTCAATACTTATTCGATGAAGTGTGTTTGAAATGCAATTTAAAAAGTTGATTTTTTGGGTTCTCTTCGCCCCTAGGGGACTTTGGATGCTTTTTGTAAGGGAAACCCTCCCCTCTTGAGCATACTTCTTACTTATCAAAAAATAGAAAATAATGCAATTACATTATCACTTAAAATGAAGTAAAATTTTAAATGATGGGGTATCACTTATCACTTAAGTCTGAATACTTCAAAAAGTTGTCAAAAAACTTTACTTTTCAGTTATAGCTACAGATCTTCAGTACTAATTATACAGATCTTAAAACTTTAGATAACAATTTTCAGTTTTACCAACCAGCACCTAACTTTGCCCTCCTCTCACTCTTTCTTGTAAGAAGAAATCATAGTTCATTAGAAATAGTAAGGTCATCCTATCTTGAGAAATCAACAAAAGATATATTAAATCATTGCATTGTCATGCTTATTCCTAATTTCCAAGCACCAACTACCCAAAATTTGTCCTCAGTAAAGATATTATGACATTTACAAGCCAAGGACTTCAAATTTTCAAGTTTTGGAAAAAGATATGTCTAGTTCTATGTTCAGAGCGTCAGTTTGGTTCTATTTGCAAAGAGTCCCCAGATTGTGCATACTGTCATCTATTTGCTTTTGCTATTTCCTGTGGATAGTGTAGGCACAGTTTAATTCGGTATATTTACAAGACATATAGGTGTAGATGTATAGGCATTACCTATAAATAATGTAATTTTTATTAACATTATTACTAGTTTTATTAAGATAGTTCTTAGTATTATCTTTTTATTTGATTAGGAATTTTCCAATTTATTTATATTGTTATCTTAAGTCTCCGAATGACAGTGTCCAAGGTCAGCCGTGAAAGAGGTGGGTTAGTGACAGGTAGGCAACTGACTGTAATTCTTATGTCCAAATATTTGACTAATTCACTTTAATGAAAGATACCACATAGAAGATAATAAATAAGTGTAGCAACAGAGGGACACCACATGGTATGTGCAATGAAGTAGTGGATACCTTGAAACAAATAAATTATATATAATTTGATTAGAAGAAACTAAAGGGAGAAGTTAAGAAGAGAGATTGGAGAAAGATATAAACTATTCTGCTCAGGAGGGAAAGATGATTAACGAAATGGAGTAGGCATGAGTGTAGACCACTAGATGTTCCATAGAGGATTGGAGCTGAAAAGACAAGGAGATGGATTAATCATTATAAAAATTGTCCTACAATGAACATATCTTGAATATAATATAAGTGTACCTCAAGGAGTATTAAATGACACTACAAAATAACTCTTGTGTGACTCGGGAGATGAATATATACCCTATATACAAATCATGAGAATATGTTATGTGAGCGGTGATTTTAATGGGCATGTAGGTGGGAATAGGTAGTAGAAAAAGAAATTCATGGAGGATTGCTTTTTGGAGAGAGAAATGAGATAGAAGAAACACTTTTAGACTTTGCAAAAGTATATAACTTACCTATAGGTAACACCTTTTTATGAAAATTAGAAGCAAAAAGGAGAGGGTGGGTGGGTGGGTTGGGGGAGAGAGTGAAGAAGAGTGCCTAATGTAGCAATAAAATTAGATTCATGGAGAAATGCTTTAAAATCAAAACGATGAAGAATAAGTCGAACCAAAAAGAGTATAT
The DNA here is from genome assembly GCA_963922005.1 of Cornus suecica. NCBI lineage: Eukaryota > Viridiplantae > Streptophyta > Magnoliopsida > Cornales > Cornaceae > Cornus > Cornus suecica. Next base: position 18,973,893 of record OY998241.1, read on the forward strand.
GAAATGTAAATTTGACAGAAATTCATACATTGATGATATATTGATAAAACTTCAAAATCAACAGATTGCTAAAAATGACCAACATGGAGTATCTACAATAAAAAAATATAAATGGCAAAGAGAAAGTTATTTAACCAGGGGAACTGGAGCGAGTTACAATATGAAAACAAGCTAATGTCATATTATGAGATAACAGAAAGACGCATAGGTTAGAAGGATAAATGTATAGGATAGTTACCAGATGAACTATGTTGTGTGGGGCAGAGTATTAGACCCTAGAAAAGAAACAAGAGCAACATTTTCACAGAAAAAGGAGGAGAAATTGGTCCCTGGATAAATCCATGAAATGCTAAATAGATGGGAGGTTGGTATCAGATTGTAAAGAGAAGGAAAGGTCAATGGGACTAAGTTTCTGTGATTGTCCCATATTCATGCTGGGTTTGTTTCATTTCTAGAAAAGACAAACTGCGACACTTATAAGATAGAGAATTGAAGTATTGATGTGTTAACGACAAAGATTATTAGATTGGGGAAGGCAGTTGGGGTAATCAGAGAGTATTATTCATATGATGGGCCTTTATATCATGTTTGACAGCTTTAAACCTCTTAAGCTAATAAAATAAGAACAAAAACTGTTACCAGCATAAGACTGTGTTATGTAAGATGTAACACCTCATCACAAGATCCATTGTCGTAGCAATCATATGGTGCAGAGCTCGAAGTAAATAGGAAAGAACCTTCACCACTCCAGTTTAATGCAGCTTCCCTGCTTGTTGATTGGAAGTCCAAACCCAAAACACAGTTTAGAAGGATTATTCTTTCTTTCATTAGATCAAAGGACTACATGCAAAACATCCAATTGTAAATGAACAAGGCAGATAGAAACTGCGAAAATCTCTCCAACAAAACCTCAAAATAGAAAATAGGGACACATTATAACATCACATTCATATTGGTTCTAAAAGTAATGTCAGCAAGAGTCATTTCAGACTCTGAGTTATATTCAGACAGTCAATGATCCATGAGTGTGATATCAGACAGTATTATTGCTTATGAAGTTCATAAATGGCAATTCGTTTAGAATGAGCTCCCGTTTGAACGCCTAATACATATTTAATTATGAAAAGAAATGGCTATACAGCAATACCTTGAGGCCTGAACTATCAAGTCCCTCAGGAGCTAAATCATCCTTCCAAGACATATATTCATATGTTGTTCAAAGTACATTGGCGTGGAAAGAGTCTCAATGTTATAAGGTCTCAAATTCCTCATTTAAACAAGGTCTGCGATTTGGGTCGTGCCTAATATCCGGAGTTTGAAGTGCGCCTGGTCGAAAACAATCCCTTCTGAAAGAAGCAAAATGAAAGAACAGATAATTTTTTTTTGACAAAGCCCATGCCTAATTCTATTTTTTTTTTTTAACTCACTGGCATCCATATTCAATTTAGTTTTTTTATCAAAACAATATATAAGTGTGTGTATATCGATATACACCCACCCAATTCCCCACAACAATAATCCAAGTAGTATTGATCATAGAATTTATTCGTCTTCCTATGTATTGTACAAATGTACATAGGGAAAAAAAAACAAGGTGTTCAGGCGAAGCGGCCACAGTAACATATTTTGTTGTCAACTACCAGAAGGAGAAAATGTTGTATTCAACTGAACTATATCTCCAAGGTTAGATTAGTCAATTAATTTTCCAATCCAATCAAAATGTGCGAGTGAGAACCCACAAACACAACAACTTAATTCACGATAATTTAAGGAATGCATCAAAGAAAATTAAATACCGTCTGCATAAGAATTGACAGATATGAGGATAACAAGATTCAAGAGAAATGGGTAGTAATTCATATAACTCTATTTTTTTTCTGAAAGAGAGGCACAGAGATCCTCCTATGCCTGACACTGACAGACTTCTCTAAACCATGCATATATCTTAGCCTACTTAACAAACAAACATACACAAGAGTCTTCTTAGGCAGTACATATAAAATCCAAATGAAATGCCCAGCTGATTACAATTCATGTAACAAATCATAGTAGAGCGAAAAGGTTCACTCCTAAAACGGATTTGGTGTAGATAAAAAACATAATAGTTGCAGTTCATAAAGACAGAAATTGTTGTAAAGTGCAATTTTACAGAGATAATAAGTGTATCAGATACTCACTAGGCCAGTGAATGTCGACCATGAATTTTTTCTAAAAGAGATTAACATATACAAAGTGAAAGTGCAACTGGGATAATACATTAAAGCTTTCCAGTGAAAGAATAATCAAACTCAACAGACATAATTTGAGTCATAAATGATATTGAACTTCACTGATATGAGTTAATAAAAACGATTAGTAAAGATCAAGAATAAACGGAAGAGAGCATCTATTTGAACATGCATACAAACAAGGAATTATTTGTGAAACCATCTAAACTACTCCCTCTGTCCATTTTTAGTTGTCCACTTTGCCTACTTTACTTGTCCACTTTTAGTTGTCCAGTTTCGAATCCCAATACAATATTATCATATACTTTTCCAAATTATCCCTCTTCATTAACTTTAAAAAGCAATGGACCCCACAAAAAACCACAACTATACTACATTATCAAGGGCAAAATAGGAAAGAAAACAGTGTCAAAAAAATGTTGACTTTTCAATAGTGGACAATTAAAGTTGGACAGAGGGAGTATTTCTTCTCCACAATTTTTCAGACAAAAAAAAAATGATTAATAGCCTAACAAGCCTGAAACTATTGTTATATTTCATACCAATTAGCCATATAGGTTCTCATCCTACCTCACATCACCAGGGTAGTCTGACGTTTGAGATGGAGGAGCACAAAAAATCACATAAGGGAACTTATGATCCAGTTTTGTTCCCTTCAAAGATGGATTGATCCCTACTTTAATTAATTCATCATGGTGATTTGTAGTCACTGTCTGCCCCAAAATCTGGCAACCTGGATGTTCCTGCCAAATGAACAACCTACACTTTTGAGTACTTCCCTTCAAATATACACATACCTGAACACAAACTCATTAAACCTTTCTTTACTAAACCTACAAACAGAATACGATTCTCAGACACTGAACAAGATCTAACAAATTATTCCATCAAGAAGCAGTCTGAGAAAAGGAATATAAGTGTAAACAATTTTGATAAGAAAGGCGCTCAAAAGGGGAGTGTGTCCCATATACAGAGAGAATAGAATCAGAAACAGCTATTTGATACAGATGAGTTGTTAAGAAACGTACCTCCCGCCATTTTTCAGCAACTAAGCGACCCAGAACGCCAGGTCCAACAATCATCAGATCATTTGCTCCAACCAAGCCAGAGGACGACGCCTCTAATCCATCATTTGTTGCACCTTCAGTATCCCCAGATTAAGAACTCTTATTAAAATCACAAAAACCTCAAATATTTACAACTGAAAAGTGTGTGGATTGCACTTACATAACATGCACACGGTTATAAGGGTATTTTCGCAGTTGGGCACAGTCTTCTTAGGGTACTTCTGTAGCTTCGTTACTTTCATCTCAAGACTACATAGCTTTTTGGCATTTCACTTTTAATTTTTTAAATTTTTTTATTTTCTTGCAAAGGATAAACTATCTGGTCTCCACTCTCAATCATGCAGTCCACTTCAATCAAATCTCTCCAACTAAAAAGACTAAAACTCCTAAAACTCTATCATACATTATATAGAACCTGAACCAATGTTTTGATTAGACCACATTAGCAAGCGAGTATTGGCAAACAGAGGTTGCTTTATTATTTCACAACCCCAATGGGAGTCCGGTCCTTATAACGACCTCAACAATCTCTTAAAATATTCCTCATCCTATAAAAAATCTTCTACCAAACTAGTGATTACTTGGGATAATTTCAGACACATATAATCCAAAGTCATTAAAATAATTTATCAGATTATGATCCTCCACTAACAATCCAACTCGTAATTGGCGAATTCGTAAGTTCAATTGGAACGTATCATTTGACAAAGTGTCAATATCACTTTCAATTTCAATTTTCGTATGTGATCCCTCTAAAATCACTGAATTGTGACATTTTGGGGTCAATAGTGACACTCCAGTTCACTATGAAAACTGAAAACCACCCGAAAGCATCAACAAAATTGATAGTCCAGCCACGAATTTCGCAATGAAATCAAAATCATGTTATAAAAAAGCATAATTGTCAATCAAATTCATGCAAATGCGATTTTAATGCAAATAAATCACAAAAACACAATGGTACAAAAAGGGTGATTCACGGAAGAGTGCGTGTCTGTGTGTGTGTGGAGAGAGGCAAGAGGGATAATTAGAAGCTTTACCAATGGTGGAGGAGGCGTTGACTTGCAGAGAAGTGGCCATTGATGAGCGTTTTGAATTGAAATTAGGGTTTCTGAAGAAGAGAGAGAGAATAGGAATTGGGCGTTTGGAGGTGAGAGGATAGAGAAATGGAGGTGTGGCCGGAGACGACGTCGTCTTGGAGGTCCACGGAAGAAGGAAAGTGTTAATGTTGGTAATGGTGTCCATCTTTCAAGATACAGAGACAGATATATATATATTACAGTATCACAGAGCCTTTATTCTACTTTGGCCATCGTGCCAAATGCTAATATTCCAATCACAGGTGACACGTGGCATTTCAGATTGCTCGCTACCAGTGAGTAATTATTTATTTTTTTCTCTTTATTATTTTACTGATAATTTTATATGGACTTAGTCCACCACCCCATTTAGTTACATGTTGGATTACACCAAATATTTAATGACAAATCATCACTAATGTAATGAGTTTAAAAATAAGGAAAACTACATATACCTAAAGTTAGGGAGGCTAAATTATAAATTGCTCAATTTTAAAATTTTACTTTTCAATTCTATCATATTAGCCAAACTAATTACAAATAGATCAATTTCTTGCTTAAAGGCTAAAATACCCTCACGCACTTCCCACCACCATATGGTGCCCTTCATTTTCACCTCTGCATTTTGTCTTCCATTACGTATGGCTGCTCATTTCACCTCCAACCACCATCCTCCGCAGCCCTGCATATGACCACCACCCGCAGCTCTCCACACCATATTTTCATTTTCATATTAAACCCTTCTTTTTTCTGAACTAAACACAACTCTAAAAAAACTCAATCTCACCACTACCTATCCCATCCAATTTTTTTGAGATCTCTCTAAAGAACCTACCGACTGAAAACTTCAAACCAGCGCCAATTCCTCTCCCCAACAATAGTTGTTGTTGTAGCAACGACTTGTCCGTCGATGCTGGAGAATTTTCGCCATTGATTTGGTGTTGGTGGAGCTTGGAAGCCAACACCGCCGACTCGTCGAAATGAATCTAGTGGTCCTGATCGTTTGACGAGGGAAAGAGGCCTCAATCCCTTCCTTGGGGGGGGGGGGGGGGGGATGGAAAGAGGAGGTGGAGAGGTTATGGTGGTGGTAATCGACGGCGGTGACGGTGACAAAGGGTGGTGGTTGGAGGAGGAGGTGGAGGGAGTAGCAGTGAAAGAAGAATTGCAAAAATGGGGGATGGGATGTGGTTATGGGAAGTGGCGTAAGGGTATTTTAGACTTCAAATAAAAAAATTGATGTATATGTAATTAGTTTGGTTAATATGATCAAATTGAAAAATAAAACTTTAAATTGACTAATTTGTAATTTAGTCTCCCTAACTCTACTTATAAGTAGTTTTCCCTTAAAAATAACTTTCCACATCATCACCCTAAAAAAACTCACCATTATCTTAATCTTCTTGCCCTAGCCACCACTACTCCACACCACCACCACCATCGCCAACCCCAAATCTCTCCATCATATATGTCCTTAAGAATGTCTTAGCATCTCTAATTCCAAAATTTAAATCCCTAATGAAGTGTGAACTTTATTTTTCTGGTCTCATTTTTCATTCATATTTTGATAACATTTGTAAAATTAAATCAAAAATATTGTTGAATGATTAATACATGCCATGGTACATGACCAGAAGAGGTAGAGAGGTTATGGTGGTGGTAATCGACGGTAGTGGTAGAGGGTAGTGGTTGGAGGAGGAGGTGGAAGGAGCAGCGGTGATAGAGGAATTGCAAAAATGGAGGATGGGATGTGGTGATGGGAGGTGGCGTAAGGGTATTTTAGACTTTAAATAAAAATATTGATGTATATGTAATTAGTTTGGTTAATATGATCAAATTGGAAAATAAAACTTTAAAATTAACTTGTAATTTAGCCTCCCTAACTTTACTTATATGTAATTTTCCCTTAAAACTAACTTTCCACGTCATCACCCTAAAAAGACTCGCCATCATCTTAATCTTCTTGCCCTAGCCACCACCGCTCCACATCACCACCATCATCGCCAGCCCCAAATCTCACCATCATATATGTCCTTAAGAACATCTTAGCATCTCTAATTCAAAAAATTTAAAATCCCAAATGAAGTGCGAACTTTATTTTCTAATCTCATTTTTCATTCATATTTTGATAACATTTGTAAAATAAAATCAAAAAAATTGTTGAATGATTAATAGACGCCATGGTACATGATCAAATACCTCCACAACCTCTCTGAAGCGACACCCACTCCGCCTTCGACAAGTCCTCAATACTCGCATATACGAGATGATGGTTGTGTAGAGCGACGGTGGTTGGGGGCAGAACCGAGATGATGGTGAGTTTTTTAGGCTGTCGTGATGGCGTCGGAAGGTGGTCTGAGTGATTATATGGGTGATGTGGTGGTGCGGGAAGGTGTTGTGGGATGGGGGCGGTGGTGGCAGGGCAAGAAGATTAAGATGATGGTGAGTTTTTGAGTGTGATGATGTGACAAGTTATTTTAAACTCTCATTATATTAGTAATGATTTGTCATTAAATAAGTGGTCTAGTCTACCATGTAAAAGATCTTGAAGAATGGAACAATGTAGCAATGGCTAAACACATTTGGCATATTTTAAACCCTAATCATACTTCTCTATGGGTTTCTTGAGTTAAGACTCACCTCATCAAGCATAAAAACTTTTGGGAATTGGGTGAAGCTCAAGGTTGTTCCTGGACTTGGAAATAGTTGCTTCAATTAAGACCTATTCTTAGAAATGCTTTTAAAATGTTGATTGGGGATGGTAGAGATACTTCTTTATGATTTGACAATTGGCATCCTCTTGGCCCTATCTATGATATTTGTCCAATTAATATCATCAGAAGTTCAAGCATTGGAGCTAATGCCTCTATTAGCATATTGATCAGTGCTAGGGGTTGGCATTTTCCAGCTCTAAACTCTCAGTTTTTGCTTGATTTTAAAGCTGGGTTTCCTCCTGATTTCCTTCCAAATCTATACGGAAAAGATCAATTAGTTTGGGTTCCCTCTCATGGCAAATTATTTATTCATTCTGATTGGGAGTTCATCAGAGTCCATTTTGATAAGGTTCAATGGAATAAAGTTATCTGGTTCAAGCATTGCATCTCAAAACACTCCTTTTTGCTTTGGATTGTCAACCTTGACAGGATACCTTCTCTATATTTTCTTCTATCTATAGGTCTTGTGCAGCAAGCCACATGTCTATTATGTGGAATTAGGCAAGAAGACAGAGACCATCTATATTTCTAGTGTAGTTTTACTTCTAGGCTTTGGAAGTCTATTGTTCAAAAAGGGCCTTCTAGAATGGCCTGATGGTACTTGGATTAATATATTTCAGTGGATGACTGCTAAATTACATGATAAATCTTTGGCTTCATTGCTGAATAAGTTAGCATTATTAGCCATAGTGTATGAAATATGGATTAAGATGGGTAGAATACTCTATGCTAATGAGTTTACTACTTTGGAGTAGCTTCACAAGAGAGTAGTTGACAGTGTGAGATACACTTTGTTTCCACTGTCAAAGTTTCCAAGAACTGCTCAAAATCATGAGATAATGCAAGCATGGCATCTCCCAGATTCAATACTATCGTAATGTTGCTTTCTAGTTTCTGTTATGTTTGTTTTTGGTTTGTTCAGTTCCTTAGTCTACATCTACTGAAGGAAGTGAGTTGTTGGTTTGTTTGTTTATTAGGGCATTCTGCGATGATGGGGAATTGGATTCAATTTTGGGTATGGTCTATGCCTTGCAATGAAGCTTGGATTGAGCCTAATATGGAGATCATGTTATTGCAACTATGGGTTCTGCACTTTACTCCTCCAGTCTTAATAGTTAATAACTATTGTGGGATTGGTTCTATTAGCTTACTTTGTGCTCTTTCTTGTAATTGGGCTTATAGACAAAGGGGTTGTAGGCTTTGTTTTTTCATATGGTCCATTGTAATATAGGGTATGCCCCTTAGCACCTTGTAAGGCTTTGGCATTTTATTATTAATATATTATCTTACCATTCAAAAAATAATAATTTCTCACTCAAGAGACAAAACATTTTTTAAAGTAAAATTAAAAATCTTATTCGGTTTGTATCTCTTTCGCATATTTTGAAAATATATAATTATTTTATGAGAATAATAAAAGAATGAAAATAAACCTACAACAAAAAAATAATCTTTGAAAAGAAATATTTTTATAATTATTTTTCTCTGAAAATAGTTTTCAAAAAGTTGGATCAAGCAAAATCTTTGTATACTGGATGAAGCCAGGATTTAAAGATTGGAGGGCTAAAGTCGAAATCATTCAATTATTGATTAAATACATATAAAATATAATTATTTAAACTCGGTCCATTTACAATATAATATATATAGCATATATCTAATCATTACAACAACACACAAAGAAAATAAAATAAAATAACTGATGGGACATCAGGTGTATAAAAATATATGGTTAAAAATAACACATTAACGACTCTAGGTTTTACCCTACGAAAGCGCACATATTAATTATAGAATAGAAAACGGCTTGAGTAAGGGATATCGATCTCACAGAGACTAAGATTGTTTACTTTAGCAATTCAAAAATACTGAATTATATTTTCTGAAAATTGTTTGTTTGGGTGGTCAAAGATTAAATTATCTATCTTAACTAATATTATCTAAAAAGCAAATCAAATTGGTTGTGATTCAGATGAGAGAGAAAACTAGGGTTTTTATCACTGTGAATCAATTATACGAGGGTGATCCATAACTGTGAAGAAGGTTGTACCGTAAATAGCTAAATACGACCCCAAAAAGGAGTACCATCAACCAGATTGCAACAACCCGTCTCATGACTGACCTAACTAGTACATGTCAATTATGTTACTCTAATCTACTCCTAATGCATGAAAATAAACTAAAGCATGTCTGTATTAAATCGCCAAGGTACGACTTATGTTAACCTAGGGTTTCAAGTTTCATTACCACAATTGTGTAGAAAACCATAATTAAGCATCCGAGTTTCTACTCATATTGAATAATCATAGTTGTGCAAAATAATATATTCATTCCATCTAAGACAAGAATTTAGAATAAACGTAGAATTTTATATTGCAAATTAGTACGGTCTCTTAACTACTACAATCATCATAGTATAGACAACAATTTCCCCTTTTTACAATTGAAAATAATGAAAGTGAAAGAACATTTATAGTATTATTTGTGTTTGGAATGTTCTAGAAAATAACCATGTTGAGTGAATTGTCATGTTGAGAGTTTTGTGTATTTTCAATCAAGTTGTTAGTATGTTCGTTTCTATCTCGAGAAAGAAGTCAAGGAGTATGTCAAAGTAAAGAAGGCTACCGGAGGGTAAAATTGTCATTTCCAGACATCATCATTTCACCGGAGGGCAAAAATGTCATTTCCAGACATCATGACTTTAACCGAAAGCATCGGGAATTCGAGATGACCAGTTTAGTTCAAATATGAAAAAAATGCAAAAGATGCAACATACTTACGTTGTCTAAGGCTGAAACAGGACAAATTGGCTCTGACCTACGCTATGGTTTTAGAACTGGGAGGGGACCCTACGCCCTAGACCTACGCCCAAGCATAGGTCCCATTGCTCAGTCATGTGATTACAAGGTATGTGTATTGATTTTCTTTTACACCATGTGTATAATGATCGAGTTAAACATGAGAATATGATGTATAAATGATTTGTTGTTGTCTTTACTGCTTTGCTCACAAATTTCTAAAAATAAAATTATTTTATTTTATTTTTGTTCATGACATTTTGCATTCAAGCATTTGTAGTAGGGTCATGCATAGTTAAGATGTCCGTTACCCTGAGAATTTAGATGATTTGATAAGGGTTCTATGTCTTGGTGTTTTTCATTGAGTACTTCCTTGCATCTCTCTACATTGTTGTTATGGCATATACTCTCTTTGCTTGACATTATAGTGACAAAAAGGGGGAGAAGTATTAAGTGAGAGGGAGAGATTGAGTTTAAGATTGTTTGGTTAAGTTTGTTTAATTGATTCAGAGGGAGAATTATTTAGAAAGGGGGAGTTTATTTTTAGGAGGAAAATGATGATCATTATGTGTGCATTGTTGTTATGATTTTCTGATGATCATTATATTGATTTATATATGTTTTCTATACTTGCGTTTAATGGTTTGTTCAGTATTGTTGTTACAGGATTGGTTGACCGTCATGAAAGCAAGGTGACAGTTTATATCTATGTTTGTCGGTGTATGTTCATAGGTATAGATATTATGTTGTTATTTGTGAGTCTATATTGTAAAACATGGTTTTGTCTCATAAATGCTAAGGGGGAGATTGTAAGAACATTTATAGTATTATTTGTGTTTGGCATGTTCTAGACAATAACCATGTTGAGTGAATTGTCATGTTGAGAGTTTTGTGTATTTGCAATCGAGTTGTTAGTATGTTCATTTATATCTCGAGAAAGAAGTCAAGGAGTGTGTCAAAGCAAAGAAGGCTACCGTAAGGCTAAATTGTCTTTTCCAGACATCGTCATTTCTTCGGAGGGCAAAAATGTCATTTCCAGACATCATGACTTCAACCAAAAGCATTGGGAGTTCGAGTTGACCAGTCTAGTTTAAATATGAAAAAAATGCAAAAGATGCAACATACCTACGTTGTCAGAGGCTGAAATAGGACAAATTGGCTCTGACCTACGCTGTGATTTTAGAGCTGGGAGGTGTCCCTACGCCCTAGACCTATGCCCAAGCGTAGGTCCTACGCCCTATACCTATGCCCAAGCATAAGTCCCAATGCTCGGTCACGTGATTACTTGTTACGCAGGATTTATTTCGGGATACTTTCGGATTTTCCAGTTTTGTCACTACTTTGAGTTTTTAAGTGATCGACGACTTCAGACCTCTATGTATTGACGTATACACATATTTACATAAGATTTTAGAGGATTTATCAAGGTATTTTGAAATTACATAAGAGGGTAAGGTTAGGATTTTCTATAACTTGGCCTTTAAATACCAAGGTTCTACAAGAAAAGAGGCTACGGGTTTTTATGATAATTTTTGGAGAGGGTTTTTGGTGAGAGATCTGTAATATTCTATCGTTCTTATTTTTCAACAGAGTGATACACATAGAGAGGTGATTATTGAGTGATCGTACATATTGGCGTTCTCTCTTGTGTTAGATTTCTCCAGTCGTGCTTCTACATTGTGGTTCTCTACGCATGATTGGATGAGTGATTGCTGAAAAATCATTACACCATCCATTGCAACGAGGTTGTTTTGCTCCATCCGGGTACGGAGCGATTCGAGGATTTCAGACGGCGAGTAGAGAAAGGAAAATTAGGCGTGATTTGTGAGTATCTTATAGTGTCTGGTGGAGTAAGCGTGCTTCGTGAAGTACGAGTGATTCAAAGGTTTGAGACCGCGAGTAGAGGAAGGCATATCAGGAGTGATTGTGAGTTTAAAACTCTCAAAGAGTCTGTAATTGTTGATTCGTAGTGCATCGGTACCTTAGTGCACCCGTGGTTTTTACCTTATAACGTTTCCTTGGTTTTTCCACGTATAATTCTCTGTGTCGTCTCTTGTCTTATTTTTTGCACTATATTGATGTTTGCTTGATATTGCTCGATAGATCCATTTTTGGAATTAAATTGAAAATTAGGGTTTGTGACTAATTAAAATTGAATTTTCGCTAAATAATTTTAGTTGATCATAAAATCGACAAAAAGCCTATTCACCCCCCATTTAGGCTGTTTTCACTATCGTCTAGGTAATTTCAATTGCTATCAGAGCGTGGTTGCCCATTTTTAGGTTAATTACCTAGGGTTAGATTCTGTACTTAGATGATGGAGATGCCTCGTGAAGGAGGTTCCATATCTAGGTCCCCTTTGTGTGATGGCTCAAATTATACATATTGGAAAGCGAGAATGAGAACATTTTTAAAATCTTTAGATGAGAGAACGTGGAATGTTATTGAAGTAGGATATTCACCTCCTACTGTGAAAGACAATGCAACCAATGAATTAACACCAAAACCGTCGAGCGAGTGGACTGTTGCCGAGATGAATAACGCGAATTGGAACTTGAAGGCGTTGAATGCGTTATACAATGCTGTAACTTCAAGTGAGTTCAAGAGGATTGCTACGTGCGTAATTGCCAAGGAAGCTTGGTAAATTCTCCAAGTCACTCATGAAGGAACGTCGAAGGTGAAACAATCAAAGCTTCAAATTTTGAATTCTCAATTTGAACAGCTGAAGATGGAGGAGGATGAAGTATTCACAGACTTTGAGGCTAGGTTAACTGATATTGTAACATGTTGCCATAACCTAGGTGAGCTTATTCATGAGACTACCATAGTAAAGAAAATTCTTAGGTTTCTTCCTGAACGTTTTCGATTTAAGGTCACTGTCATCTCAAAGGTCATGAGTCTTAAAGAAATTAAGGTTGAAGAATTGGCTGGAAATTTAAAATCTTATGAGATGGAGATGTTCAAAAATCCCCCTAAAAAGGCGAGTGACACAAATGATAAGATCACAGCTTTCAAAACCAGTAGGGAGGATCAGGTTGAGCTTGATGAAGAAAGTGAGTTGAGTCTAAATGATATTGCCATGTTTGCTAAGAGGTTGAATAAATTTGTTAGGGATAAACAGAATGGCCAGGGACAAAAATTTGGGGATAAGTTGGGTGAGTCTAGAAGTAGAAATAAGACTCAAATTAGGAATGACAAGTCTGATCCTAAAAAAAAGAAACCTAAATGTTTTGAATGTCAAGGATATCGCCATATAGCTGCAGAGTGTGCAAACACTCTAAAAAAATCCAAAGGATTAGATGTCAGTTGGATGATGACTCTGATAATGGATCAGTTAGTGATGTGACATAATCAAAAGTAGGTGATGATTATGAGAATTTCACTGTGTTTGTTGTACAAAGCAAGGAGGTTAACGAAGTTGCTTCAAGTTTGGCGATGTCTGAAGAGGAAAGTTCTGAGAGTAATAAAGATTGTAATGAAATGCTTCAAGAGTCTTATAATAAATTACTTGATAAGACCACACAACTTTATAAGAATGACATGAAACTGTTGACTAAAAGTCTTAACATGAACAAATAATTGTATTATTTAAAAGACGAATTAGCCAATAGTTCTCAAACTCTGAATCTTCTACAGACCCAAAAGGTCAAGTTCATTGAAGATTTGAATAAGTCTGAAGCTCCTGAAAGTTTTAAGAGAATTTGTTTAAAAATTCAGAAAATTCAGACTGAGAAGAATTATTCAATTTCTAAAGTAAGGAGTGATCATGGAAGGGAATTTAAAAATTCAAAAATTGAAGTGTTTTGTGAAGAGGGAGGTATAAAACATGAATTTTCAGCACCTAAAACTCCTCAACAAAATGGAGTAGTTGAGACGAAGAATAGGGTTATTCAGGAAATAGCCAATGTTATGCTACAAGGTAGGAATGTTCCTAGATATTTTTGGGCCGAGGCGGTGAATACAACGTGTAACACCGCGAACAGAGTTTATCTTAGGCCTGACACCTTAAAAACTCCTTATGAATTGTGGAATGGCAAGAAACCCAATGTAAAGTATTTCAAAGTTTTTGGAGCAAAGTGTTATATTCTTAGAGATTGTGAATCTATTGGGAAAGTCGAGTCTAAGAGTGATGAAGGAATATTTTTGGGTTATTCATTGACTAGTCGAACATATAGGGCTTTTAAACTTAGAACTCAAACGATGATGGAATCTGCCAATGTAGTGGTTGATGACTCATGTATTGATGAGTCCCCAACGTCTGTTGAGGAGGAAGATGGTGAGCCATTCTTTATATTGGATAATGATTCTTCTGAGGTTGAAAAAGAGGACAATGTGGTTAGTAATGATACTTCAAGTCCTGCAGAATCACATGATTCAATTGGTGATGTTCAACCTATACCGTCTAAGGAACTATCTGGAAGGGTAAAGTTGTACCATCCTTTGGATAATGTTATAGGATTTGTTGATCAGATGATGGTGACACGGAGAAAGGCTAGGAAAGAGGTTTCGTATGCATGATATACATCTTCTTTGGAACCTAAAAATGTCAAAGAATCTCTTCAAGATAGTGAGTGGATAAATGCTATGCAAGAAGAACTTCAGTAGATTGTTAAGAATGATGTGTGGTATCTTGTGCCTAGACCGAAGGAGATAAATATGATTGGTACCAAATGGATATTCAAGAATAAAAAGGATGAACATGGTACAATAGTTAGGAATAAGGCTAGGCTTGTTGCTCAAGGTTATACTCAGTTGGAGGGTATAGAATTTGATGAGACGTTTGCTCTAGTAGCGAGATTTGAATCTATTCGAATTTTATTTGCTATTGTGTGTCATCTTGGATTCAAGTTGTATCAAATGGATGTGAAGAGTGCATTTTTGAATGGTGTTCTTCATGAAGAAGTATATGTGGAACAACCCAAAGGATTTGAAGATCCTTATTGTCAAGATCATGTTTACAGGCTGAAAAAGGCTTTGTATGGGCTAAAGCAAGCTCCTAAAGCTTGGCATGAAAGGTTGACTGATTACCTATTGGGGACAGGTTTTACTTGAGGGGGAGAGGACAAAACACTGTTTATTCAGAAAATTGAGAATGATATAGTTGTTGCTCAAATATATGTTGATGATATTGTGTTTGGATCCACTTCTGATAAGTTTGCTCATTATTTTGGAGATCAAATGAAACATGAATTTGAGATGAGCATGATCGGTGAATTGAACTTCTTTCTAGGGCTTCAAGTTAGACAATTAAATGATAGGATTTTTGTTTCTCAAACTCGTTATGCCTTGGAATTTGTGAAGAAGTTTGGATTGGAAAATGCTAAGGATGCTCGCACTCCTATGAGTACAAGTGTTAAGCTTAACTTGGATACTTAAGGCAAAGACGTCGATCCTACACTTAATAAGAGTATGATTGGGAGTTTGTTGTACTTGACTGCCAGTCGACCTGACATAGCGTTTAGTATTGGTTTGTGTACACGTTACCAGACAAGTCCTAGGAGTCTCATATTACTATTGTGAAAAGGATTATCAAGTATGTTAAAGGGACAGTGAATTATGGACTGTTGTATCCATCAGGTACTAATACTGATATCGCATCTTTCTCTTATACTGATTGGGCTGGTAATGTTGATGATAGAAAAAGTACCAGTGGAGGGTGTTTTTATGTTGGAAATTGCTTAGTTGTTTGGCATAGCAAAAAGTAAAATTGTGTTTCTCTTTCCACTGCTGAGGCTGAGTATATAGCAATTGGTAGTTGTTGTACTCAGGTTTTGTGGATGCATCAAATGTTGCAGGATTATGGTTTTTCTCAAGGCACGATGACTGTGTTTTGTGATAACACGAGTACGATAAATATTTTTAAAAATCCTATTCAACATTCTAGGACAAAACATATAGATATTCAACATCATTTCATTCGTGATCTTGTTGAAGATGGGATAGTGTCTCTAGAGTTCATATCCACAGATTCTCATTTGGCAGATATCTTTACAAAACCATTAGATTTTCAAAAGTATGTTAGTTTTAGGAAATCTATTGGTATGCTTTCTTTAGAATATATATCTTCTTATCTATCATTCTAGGAACACATTGCATTATTTTTCTAGAATTAATAGGTAATCAAACATTTGTATTATATTTGTTCATGCATACATTTTATTTTCGAAAATTATAAAATAAAATTTTTGAGACTGTTGAGCTTAGCCAGAGTACAAAAGTTGTCATATTTTACTCTATTTTCACATTTACTTGTCTCATTATGCATATGTGAAGTAGATGTATCAGACTAACCTAAGATTTTTAGATGATCACTTGACATGATTATTTTATGTTACAAAACTTTAATCTTAGGTACTAATTGCTTCGGTGATGATTATAATGCTTGATGAATCTATTAT
This sequence comes from Cornus suecica, assembly GCA_963922005.1. NCBI lineage: Eukaryota > Viridiplantae > Streptophyta > Magnoliopsida > Cornales > Cornaceae > Cornus > Cornus suecica. Next base: position 18,990,174 of record OY998241.1, read on the forward strand.
TTTTTTTATTTAACCCGAAGTGGTATGGAGGTTCATGAGTTATGCTAGATTGGTCTATGCATGAAATATTTTTTGTATGTGTATGAATATTGTGGTGATGTTGAAAAAAATGAGATGTTTAAAATATTTAAAATGCAAAAAGTAGTTCTTCAATCTGAGTAATCGGGCCTCTTGCCTTAGTAAGCATTGAGTGTTTGCGTAAAAAATGGAGAAGACTAATGAACATAAATCCCATGGAAGAAGCTCAGGCCCAGTTGGTCGGGACTAAAAAATCCTTACTGGAAAGTCTGGAGGTTAGAAAGACAAAAAGGGATATGGTGAAAAAGTTGAAAAGATGAGAAGGAGAAAATTGTGTGACAAATAGAAAGTATTTTTTATTTTTTTTGCCTTCTAGTTTACATCTTGAATTGAATTATCATCATGGTTAGTGGGGAAATTATCAGTTTTAGTATATATTATTTTCATCTTACCTTAGTGCTTGCACATGAGAATTTTCATATATATATATATATATATTTGTAAAACTTGACTTGTGCATTCTTAAGTTTACAAGGTATGTGTGTTGATTTTCTTTTATACCATGTGTATAATGATCGAGTTAAATTTGAAAATATGATGTATAAATGACTTGTTTGTTGTCTCTACTGCCTTGCTCACAAATTTCTAAAAACAAAATTATTTTATTTTTATTCATGACATTTTGCATTCAAGCATTAGTAGTAGGGTCATACATAGTAGAGATGTCCGTTACCCTGAGAATTTGGATATGATCTAATAAGGGTTCTATGTCTTGGTGTTTTTCATTGAGTACTTCATTGTATCTCTCTACATTGTTGTTATGGCATATACTCTCTTTGCTTGACATTTTAGTGACAAAAAGTGGGAGAAGTATTAAGTGAGAGGGAGAGATTGAGATTGAGATTGTTTTGTTAAGATTTCGTTAAGTTTGTTTGATTGATTCAGAGGGAGAAATATTTAGAAATGAGGAGTTTATTCTTAGGAGGAAAATGATGATCATTATGTGTGCATTATTGTTATGATTTTCTGATGATCATTATATTGATTTATATATGTTTTCCATACCCGCGTTTAATGATTTGTTCAGTATTGTCATTACAGGATTGGTTTACCATCATGAAAGCAAGGTGACAGTTTATATATATGTTTGTCGGTGTATGTTCATTGGTATAGATATTATGTTGTTATTTGTGAGTCTATATTGTAAAATATGGTTTTGTCTCATAAATGCCAAGGGGGAGATTGTAAGAACATTTATAGTATTATTTGTGTTTAGCATGCTCTAGACAATAACCATGTTGAGTGAATTGTCATGTTGAGAGTTTTGTGTATTTACAATCGAGTTGTTAGTATGTTTGTTTATATCTCGAGAAAGAAGTCAAGGAGTGTGTCAAAGCAAAGAAGGCTACCAGAGGGTTAAATTGTCTTTTCCAGACATCGTCATTTCTTCGGTGGGCAAAAATGTCATTTCCAGACATCATGACTTCAACCAAAAGCATTGGGAGTTCGAGATGACCAGTCTACTTCAAATATGAAAAAATTGCAAAAGATGCAACATACCTTCGTTGTTAGAGGCTGAAATAGGATAAATTGGCTTTGACCTACGCTATGATTTTAGAGCTGGGAGGTGTCCCTACGCCCTAGACCTACTCCCAAGCGTAGGTCCTATGCCCTAGACCTATTCCCAAGCATAGGTCCCAATGCTCGGTCACGTGATTACTTGTTACGCAGGATTTGTTTCGGGGTACTTTCAGATTTTTCCAGTTTGGTCCCTACTTCGAGTTTTTAAGTGATCGACGACTTCAGACCTCTATGTATTGACGTATACACATATTTACATCATATTTTAGAGGATTTATCAAGGTGGTTTGAAATTACATAAGAGGGCAATGTTAGGGTTTTCTATGACTTGGCTTATAAATACCAAGGTTTTATAAGAAAAGAGGCTACGGTTTTTTACGACAATTTTTGGAGAGGGTTTTTGGTTAGAGCTCTGCAATATTCTACCGTTATTATTCTTCAATAGAGTGATACACATAGAGAGGTGATTATTAAGTGATCATACATATTGACATTCTCTCTTGTGTTAGATTTCTCCAATCGTTCTTCTACACCGAGGTTCTCTACGCACGATTGGATGAGTGATTGCTGAAAAATCATCACACCGTCCATTACAACGAGGTTGCTTTGATCCATCCGAGTACGGAGCGATTCGAGGATTTCAAACCGCGAGTAGAGAAAGGAAAATCAGGCATGATTTGTGAGTCTCTCATATTGTCTGGCGGAGTAATCTTGTTTCGTGAAATACGAGTGATTCAAGGGTTTCAGACCACAAGTAGAGGAATGCATATCAGGAATGATTGTAAGTTTAAAACTATCATAGAGTCTGTAATTGTTGATTCATAGTGCATCGGTACCTGAGTTTACCTGTGTTTTTTCCTTGGAACGTTTCCTTGGTTTTCCACGTATAATTCTCCGTGTCATCTCTTGCCTTATGTTTTGCACTATATTGATGTTTACTTGATATTGCTCGATAGATCTATTTTTGGAATTAAATTTAAAATTAGGGTTTGTGACTAATTAAAATTAAATTTCCGCTAAATAATTTTAATTGATCATAAAATCAACAAAAAACCTATTCACCCCCCCCCCCCCCCCAAGGCTGTTTTCACTATCGTCTAGGTAATTTCAGAAAGAACTACATTACTTGGCTAGGGTTTTGCTAGAAAACCCTAGATACCGAGTTAGTTAGACATGGAAGACTGTGATTGCATCGTTGATGTAGAAACGCTCTCCATAGTCTTCTTCTTCGGATCTCTAGGTTTGAATATGGTTCTAAACAACAACAAGTATGAATGAATGAACCTTTGAACCTTCCTCTACGAATGCCTCACAAAAACAAAAACCCTCTTTGAATCTGATATATGATCGTGTATATATAGGCAATGGTATAGATAGGCCATTTTCAGTCTTTTCACTCTAAAACTCATGCAAACCCTAACTTCTTATATATATAAGTATATATACATGCATATAGAGGTATGGAGTCGCAGATACGTCTTCCAATTGAGCCGAGGGTGAAACAAGAAAAATCCACGAAAAACCACCAAATGTTGCCGCACTTACGCTTCAAGCGTAGCAGGCCTACGCTTCAAGAGTAGGTATTTTGTGGAAAATCACTTTTTTTCGTGAATTCACTAAAATGACCATCTTGAACCCACGATACTTTTTGCTGAAGATGACGGCTTCTAGAAATGCCGTTTTTGCCCTCTGGGAGCCATTTTTGTCTCGGACTGCCTCTTTGACTCTCCTCTTGGATAGAAAGAACATACTCTTCAGTTAATTCACCGAAATTAGCTTCATTTCTTCATTAAGCTCCAGAAACATGCCTTAACACGCAAACACAATAAAATACCAAATAATAGAATGAAAAAATGTAACAATAGTGAGTTAAGGGATCATAATGTCTAATATTTGACACCTATCAATAATCCAAATCGAAATAGTTACTATAGAATATTAGCTCGACAAACACAATAACTACTGCAAAATTTTAGCTCGATAATTTTTTTAGAGAATAAAAATCATAACTAAATTTGAATAAACAATAGTGCGCCATATGTATCATATACATGTTTGTAATTAACCCCTAAATTTTGAATTAGAGTTTGTACTTAATCCCGAAGTTAATATTTGTGCTTAATCACTAAGCTAATGTTTGTGCTTAAATTCTAAGCCAATGTCTGAATCTATAAATAACGACAATGTTATGGTATGTGGCTCATCTTCTTAGGGACGAAGAAACCCTAATCAAGTTTCCCCTTTGAGAGATTGCAATCACATATTTACATTCCTTTTCGGACTGGGATTGATTGGCCTTGATTGGCTTGTTCCCCACTCCAAGTAAACTTGGGCTTCACTCCTATTTGTCCTATAAATACATGCATAGGGTGAACATATTCAGAAAGCAGAAGACAAAGAAGACTTTCGCTAAAGACGAGCTATTCTTTATCCCGGGATCAGAATCAGAAGGAAAGGCCAGGCACTCAGGCTACTTTACTACGCTATTCTTCCCATCTTCCAAGTAAGCCAGGTTTGAACGCCTTTGGGTGCATTCCCGGTAAGGGAGTAAGGAAAGGAATTTCTCCCCGAATTGTATGTCCGAAAAGGTGGGATCTGGACGTGAAGCACTACGGGCCTGGGTCGGCTCCCGGTTGATATCGCGAATCTTAAAGAGAAGATACCGCAGCTGATTGTCCCACTAGCAGAAGCAAATCGGGAACTGGGCGAAGGAGGGAAGCTTAAGCTTTGGTAAAGAGATATGAGAGTGAGGCTAGCTTTCCCTCTTGACTTAGGCTTAGGCTGGTATTTCAGAGTGGGAACGTGATATTGGTATTTTTTTTGAATACACAGTTATCAAGAAGTCAAGACAGCAAGAGTCGGATGCTTATATCTAACCAATGCAGTGAGGGATAGATCAACCCTACTTTCTGAGATACAAAGCTATATGGATTGAAGCGCAGAAGCAATGCCCTTCGGAGCGCTCCGCTCGGTCGATTGGGAATGAAAGAGAGGGAAACTACTATTTATTGGATTCAAAAAGTAAAAGTAAACCAACGGGCGGAAATTAGAATCGAGTAGAAGCTGGTGCAGGAGCTGGAGCGGTGCTAGGCTTAACTCTTTTTTCTTTATTTTCATTTTTCAATCTGAGGAAGATTGTCAAGTAGCCAGAACCCTATCCTATACTACTAAAGAAATTTCTAATATATTATCCCCCCCCCCCCCCCCCCCCCCCCCCGCAAGAGTAGGCTTTTCAGTTTGGCTGTTAACGAGGGAAGAGGGCTGACACAAAAGTGGCTTTTAGGCTGGTTTGGAACCCTTGGGTAGTACTTTCCTTGGGGCATTGTATAAGGAAGATATTTTCCCTTTATCACAGCTTGTTACGTTCAACGACTTAAGGGGCGAAACGACTTGTTACGTTCAACGACTTAAAGGGGCGAAACGACTTAAGGAGCTGCATTAGTGTATAGAATGCCTAGTTACGTTCAACGCAATGTTTCCAGTCATAATTTAATTCCTTTCTCCCACAGGAACTTCCCAACTTTAGAACCCCAGAGGGGGCCCGGGTCAGTGCATGAGAAGTAGGTGCATGGGAAGCAGGGCAGTCTGCAGTCCCACAGGCAAGGGAAAGAGCATAGTAAACTCCCGCCGGAATAGAGCATTTAATGAAGTATCGCCCTATTTGATCTAGTAAGGCGCCTTAGACCCAAGGCTTCCTCGCTCAAGTATGCTCATACAAAACTAAGTCCTAACAAAAGGACCCCTCTCTGATAAGGAAGTTAAATTGAAATCAATTCGACTAAAAAATTTGTACTTTGGTAAGAAAAATTAAAAAATTCCCTTTACTTAGTAAGTACAAGTCCGCAAATCAGGAAGAAAGATCACCAACTATTGTAAGAGTACCTTCGACATAAGGAACATTAGGGTCGATCCGAAAGTCTTTCGCGATTATTCTACTGTCTTCCGGTGGTGTGCGTTTTTTGGTTATATTCCTTAGCCCTCTTTCTGGGGACCGCAATAATAGCTGCTTTGCCTTTTTCTGGTTAGACTCGATAACTCCATATATGCTTGGAGTCCCCAGCAAGGTCTTTACTATTTTAACAGGCTTCACGCCCTTTCCGCGCCAGAAGGGATGCTTCATCAATTCTTCCTCTAGTGTCGGACTCGCTTTCCTTCCTAAGGTTAGCGGGGGTAAGGCATTACTTTTAGGAATGGCTACTTTCGTCGAGGGCACGCGTTGTATCATACTGGGGGCTTTCCATTCCTTCCTTTCATTTGGTCTTGGGGAATTATTAGTGAAAATAGGACTCTTTGCGATTTTGTTAATCGTCGAAAATACTGGTAACATTCTTTTTTTTTTCTTCCTCTTCGTTCTTAAGCCCGCGAGGGGATTGCCCGTAAGCCTTTGTTTTCGTGCTTTCCCCCAAGCACGCGCGTGTGTGGGTTTGTGCCATTTTTCGGCACCTAATATTTCTTTGGGACGAGCAGTTTTGGCACTTTGGGTCTGGTATGCGACTATAAAATAGGACAACTCTCCCCCACGCCCCCACTAAAAAGATCGATTGACCGATGGACAGATTCAAGATTAGGGTCAGAGCTTCCGGGTAGGAATAAGATTGGTCGAGCTCTCCTTCCCGTAGTCACTCCCGCGGCCAACCGGTTTATGCCCTAGTTCTGAAATAAGACGGCGATAAAAAAAAATGAAATAAAAGATGATTTTTAGCCCCAACGACAAACGAACCTACGGGCGGGGAATTTTCGGGGAGTAGCCCCTTTCCCATTACTCAATAGGGCAATTCCTCGCACATAATTAAGGGAGCCATTGAAAGGTGACTAAAACACCAGAAACGGGGACTACCCGAGCTAATGATAGAGGCAAGAACACTTTCCGGCCAAGTCCCATTAATTGATCATAACGATATCGTGGAAATGCTGCACGGACCCATATATATAGGAACAGAAAGAGAATCACCTTGATACTAAAACAGATCGAGCTCGGGATCTTCTTGGAAATGGGAAGATCTAGGATAGGCGGCCAACCTCCTAGAGAGAGCGATGTGCATGGACCAGGTGAGTAGGGATGCAGCTCCGTGGACCGCTCGTCGGGTCTGATAGGTGGTGGTATCACACCCTTCTCAAAGGAACCGTACGTGACACTCTCGCGTCATACGGCTCCGCCCCGGAATCGGGACCTCCCCTTTCCTTTTGACCAACGGGTCCTCAAACCAACCTGTCCTCCCTTTCTATTCCTCGGTAAGCGGTTTCTTTTCATTCATTCATTGATTGATTCAAGGTAGAAGTTAAAGTGGCTAAGTCCAAGCGCTAGCGGTAGAAGCTAGTCGCCAGAAGCGAACTTTCGGGCTGGGAAGGAGACAAAACCCGTGAGCGCCCTTACAATCTTTCTAAAGCAAGAAGCGAGAAACTTGACTTTGAGAAAGAAGGACCAACTATTTATATTAGTTTCTTAGTAAAGGCAAGAAGCAACGGATTGAGCTTTAGAAAGCCGTTGCGCTAACGATCAAGAAAACGGATGCGCGTTGCTAACGCCCTATCTAGAGTAAGGGGCTTTCGCGCTAGCGCGCTCGCTTATTCTATAGTAAAGGTGCTTGTTCTAATGCGCTTTAGTTTTCAATAAGGACGTTTAGGCTTTACTAATAAGATAGAAAGGTCCCGAAGGTTCTGAAAGTGCTCGACTGGAGAGGGGTTGATGGCTTGTTTAGTATTGCTTTGGCTTCGCCCTATCTTGCTGGTGCAGAAGCTACCGCAACTAAAATAAAATCAATGAAGGAAGAAGGCATTAGCATTAGAAAGACTACAGAGGCATTCCGGGCCGACTACAATACAAGTCATGAGCGATAGCGAAGCCAAGCCGGATAGGCTTTTTTATGTCGAAAGCCCCAAAACTAGCTATCTTATAGCAGACAACTAAGGCAAGCCTACTCAACTAATCTCATAAGTAAAGGCCTGTTCGCATTGCAACTAATAGAAAAAAACAATTACTAGACTAGACTAGTAGTTGAGTGCTCCTTGTTGTTCAGATCGGGTCCGAGCTTCCCAAGCTCTATGCTGTTGATGACTTATTAAGGGAAAGACGAAGTAAGAGCATGCTATTGGAGACGTTGCAACATATGTCGGGGAGGCCTCCGTTGATTGTGTACGAACAAAATACGAGTCCAAGGGTAGGGTAAGAAAGGGTTTAGCTAATGGAGATATTAACTCTTCCGGGAACCAGTAACGCGTAAACCATGTCAAACCAAGACCAATCAATATCCGAACGGAACGGATTCGAACTTCTCCTAGAATAGTTTCCGGTGCTAAATGAAATTCATAGGATATATATATGAGTAATTCAAAAGATAAATATAAATATTTGATAGGATTCGATTCATTTTACTAATGAACAAAACAAATAGGATTGATTATGTATCACAATTTCATCACTACATCGAAGGCTTTTTTGTAAATATATTGATAAGATAGCTTGGTATCCAAACTGTATCAATGATTGTGATCCCCATTGTGTACATAATTCGTGTTAGGATCTGCCAAAGAAATTGGGTGGGTATAGGGCATATAACAAAGGAGTTTCCATTTCTATCGGTCATAAAATAAATAAATAAAAAGCAGACATGAACAGTTTTATTCTCTAAACAAACAGGTTTTGGGTTATTTTTTTAGCACCCTAATTCTCTTGTTGGCTTTGATACCATGAAATAAAATAGAGAAAAAGACCTTCACTCAATTATAAGAGAAGGAATGCTGCGAAGGTAACTATGAAAAAAAGGGCTATTTATTGAATCCTCGGTACCAGCTAAAATCGCATTAGGAACCTCTTTTAAGAGGCATTCCGATTAAGGAAAGTTTGCCTCTACGAATGGAATGTTGGTTGCTACCTTAATAAAGAGTAAGGGGGGGGGGGGGGGGGGGGGGCTTTCTGGATGCCTCGTAGCTGCTCTGCCTTAACTTAAGATAAGAAGAACGTCTATTGAAAGGTGGCTCTAATGTAATGTCTCACACTTGACAGGGGCCCCTAAAGGCTGGCTCCACTTCATTCAATTCGGAATCAACTATTGGATAGAAAGAAAGTGCCCGCGAGCACTGAGAAGATATGAAAACAAAAGAAAGGTCGAATGCTCCCTCGCGAAAAAAGATTCCTCTACAGGCGAATTCCCTACTGACTGACTGCCGCCTTCCCACTAGTTTTCCCTCCATCCTGCTTTGTTCCCCACTAATTGTTTACGAAATGGGGTGCGGTGCCTTTGAGCCGCCTTCTGGAGAGTGGTTTCCGCTCTCCCTCTCGCCTGCAATCGAGTGCCCCGCAGGTTTCAACTAAGCAGGTGCGTGCCTAGATGAAATCTATCTATCGTTGAGTGAGACGCTACTGCTTTTCTTCTACGCTTGACTTGCTTGAAGAATGAAGCGAGCGAGCCTATTTCCTTGTTCACTGCTACTGGCCTTTCCGTGGTGTAGTCTTTTGCATATGAATGAACTGGCCTTTCGAACAAAGTCAGTGTAGTCCCTTTGGATCTCCACTTTCTGGACCCCCTAGAAGTTGACTTGTTGACGAAGCGGGTGCGTCTTGCTTTCTTCCCAAGCCAGGAAGGGTTCCTAACAAGTAGCAATACAGAGATAAATAAAGCTTTATGTGTGAGAGAGAGTCAGGAATAATATAAGCATATATTATTTTGGTGATACAGACGTGAGTATACACTATGCGTCTGTGTGTGTATGATCTGCGGATCACCCCTTGTAAACCTCTCATTGATTATAGTGACTAGGTGCACTCCTTGGACGTAGGGTTATTTTGGCTGAACCACGTATATTCTTTATGATTGTGTGTGTTCTAACGGTTTGATTATGTGTTTCTCGATAGTAGGGTTTCGTTATCCCTAACAATTCGTATTAGAGCAATACAGGTGGAACCAAGATCTATATCAAAGACTTTGGGGGAAGCAGATCGGTATCAGAGGGTTCACGGTTGAAGCGGAATCGAAGAAAAAACAATCTGGTCAATTTCGGATCTCGACAGGTGGTTGAAATCGAAATCTGAGCACACCAGAAGAAGCGGCTTGAGAAGACGAAGCCAATAGTGTCAAGCGCGTCACCGAAAATAATTGCACGTTCCCCCATGCACCACCTGAAGTTCCGACCATAATTTTGACTCTCATGCGCAACAGTTTCTGTTCAGGCATATTTCATAGAGCATCGTTGATTCAAACAAGGCATGTAATATATCAATGGAAAGCTCTTTCAAAGGCTTTTAAGCTTGAACATTATAGCACAAAAATCAGCCCAATCAGAGCAAGCACGTGCTCGCACGTGCCCCAAGAAGTTCCTGACGTTGTCAATAATTTTTTGTTTTTTGTGATTTCTTGTTTTGACCATTCTAGGCTTGTTTTAAGTTTGATACGAGCTCAGTAAGAGGCGATTTTGGGTTTTTGGACCGTTCCAGACGCAACCGAGCAGTCAATTTTGCGTGATTCAACTCCAAAAATATCAGACACGAGAAGTGAGTTCTATGGCTGAAGAAAAGACAAGTATTGTTGAGAAGTTTGATGGTTCAAACTTTGGGTTTTGGAAGATGCAAATTGAGGACCTCCTATTCAAGAAAGATTTTTATCAGCCATTGGAAGAGAAGTCATAAAAGATGTCAGACGAGGATTGGAATATCCTTGATCAGAAGGCTCTCGGTACGATCAGAATGACGTTGTCAAAAATCATTGCATTCAACATAAGGAATGATAAGACAACAAAGTCTCTTATAGATGCTCTTTCGAACATGTACGAACAACCATCTGCAGCAAATCAGGTACATCTCATCAAAATATTGGTCAATCTAAAGATGTCCGAGAATGGAAAGGTTGGTGAACATATTAATATTCTCAAAAACATTGTTGGGCAATTGGAATCAGTTGATATGCCAATCACTAGCGCAACAAAAACGTCTTTAGTTATAAGCCAATTGCCAGAGAGTTGGAGCAGCACAGTGGCTACGATTAATAGCTTTTCAAGGAAAGAAAATTTACAGCTTGATTCCGTAGTAAGTATGGTACTCACAGAAAAGATTAGAAGACAAACATCAGACTCTTCTAACAGTGGCTCATCATTAAATGTCGAAGGCAGAGGTAGAAGTTCGAACAGGAAAAAAGGCAACAGTTTTGGGCATGGCCGTTCCAAGTCGAGACATGGAAGATCACAATCTCGCTACCCCAAGAATTCTAAAGAATGCTGGAATTTTGGGAAGACTGGTCACTTCAAAAACCAGTGCAGATCTCTGAAGAAAGAAGCGAAGAACAAGATAGAGGAAAACATTATTTTAGAAGAATCGGATGATGCATTGATATGCGCCTTGGAGAGTAGGGCAAAGTCTTGGGTCTTGGACTTCGGAGCATCATTCCATGTTATCTCAAGTCGAAAGCTCTTTTAGAGCTATGCACCTGGAAACCTGGGGAAGGTTTATCTAGGTGACGATTAGCCTTGCAGTGTTGTTGGCAAATGTGAAGTACATATCAAACTCAATGGTTTTTTATGGAAGATGAAGGATGTGAAACACATTCCTGACTTGAGGAAGAACCTGATCTTAGTAGACTAGTTGGTGAGTCAAAGTTATGTTACAACCTTTTGCAATGAAAACTGGAAGGTTTCTAAAGGGGCTATGACTATAGCTCGAGGGAAGAAAGACAGTATGTTGTACATTACCACCAGTGCTAGTGCATTGATGGCAATTGCAGACATAAAAAATGATTACAAATTGTGGCACCAGAGGCTAGGTCACATGAGTGAAAAGGGGCTCAAAATAATGCTTTCAAAGGGAAATCTACTAGGTCTAAAAATGATTGATATCGACTTCTATAAGGATTGCGTATTCGGTAAGCAGAAGATGGTTAGTTTTTAGAAGAGCGGCAGAGATCTTATATAGGAGAATCTAGAACTAGTTCATATTGATGTCTGGGGGCCAGCAAATGTCTCATCTATTAGCGGGAAATCCTATTTCGTGACTTTCATTGACGACCATTCCAGAAAGGTATGGATTTACTTTTTGAAGTATAAATCTGAGGTGTACGATGTGTTCAAGAAATGGAAGGCCATGGTAGAGAATGAGACGGGTTTGAAGATAAAGAAACTACGATCTGATAAAGGTGGTGAGTATGAAGACACTGGGTTTAAGAAGTTTTGCTATGAGAACAGTATCAGATTAGAGAGAAATATTCCAGGAACACCGCAATAGAATGGCGTAGTAGAACGTATGAACCAGACATTGACTGAGAGATCCAGAAGCATGCGTATACAGTTGGCTTTACCCAGCAAGTTCTGGGCGGAAGCAGTTAGTACAACAACATACTTAATTAATCGAGGTCCATCAGTACCATTGGAGCACAGAAGAGATCTAGAGCGGTAAAGAGGTAAAACTTACTCATTTAAAAATTTTTGGTTGTGTTGCATATGTACATATTAATGAACATGTTTGGGGCAAGCTTGATCCCAAATCACTAAAGTTCACTTTTGTTGGATATGGCGGTAATGAGTTTGGTTACCGCATCTGGGATGACCAGAATAAGAAGCTGATCCATAGCAGGGATGTAGTATTCAATGAGACGATGATGTCCAAAGACTAGCACAGAATAACCTCTGATCATTTATAATAGAGTGGTCATGTTCATGTTAAGTTCGATGATGGTTCAGACAACAGTGTGGCACAACAGAGTCCATAGTTAGAGGAACCAATTACAGAAGGCAATATTCACCGAGTTGATACACCGCAGTCTCCGACTCCTATTTTTGTACCTAGGAGATCTACTCGGCTGCACATGTTGAACTGGAGATATATCCAGTTTTTGTTACTCACAGATGGAGGTGAACTTGAGTGTTATGACGAGGCGTGTCATAAAGTGGATGCAAGCTAGTATGAGCTTGCAATGGAAGATGAGATGAAGTCCCTTATCTCCAACAAGACATGGGATCTAACCGACTTTCCGGTAGGAAAGAAAGCTCTCCATAACAAATGGGTGTACAGGGTCAAAGACGAACATGACGGTTCCAAGCGATACAAGGTAAGATTTATAGTCAAGGGATTTCAGAAGAAAGAGGGAATTGACTACACCAACATATTTTCCCCGGTTGTGAAACTGAACACCATTCGTTCAATTCTGAGCATTATTGCATCAGAGGGATTACATCTAGAGCATTTGGACGTCAAAACTGCTTTCCTCCATAGTGACCTTAGGGAAGAAATCTACATGCAACAACTGGAGGGTTTCCAGGTCAAAGGGAAAGAAAAGCTTGTATGCAAATTGAAGAAAAACTTGTACAGATTGAAACAAGCTCTAAGGCAGTGGTACAAAAAGTTTGATGGTTTTATGCAGAGACATGGATACAACAAGTGCAATGCTGATCATTCCTACTACTTTAAGAGGTTTGACATGAGTTACATCATTCTCCTACTTTATGTCGATGATATGTTATTAGCTGGGTCTGATCTTGAAGAAATCAACAAGTTGAAGAAGCAATTGGATAAAGAGTTAGAGATGAAGGACTTGGGCGTAGCAAAGTAGATTCTAGGCATGAGAATCAACAAGGACAAGCAAAATGGCATTTTCCAATTATCTCGAGCTGACTACATTGAACGGATTTTGAAGAGGTTCAACATGAGTGATGCTAAGGTTGTTAGTGCACCATTGGCTAGTCATTTTCAACTATCCAAAGATCAGTCTCCTAAGACAGAGAAAGATAGGGACATAATGGTGACTGTTCCATACGCTTCGGCTATTGGAAGCCTGATGTATACAATGGTTTGTACAAGACCGGATATTGCATATGCAGTGGGAGCACTCAGTAGGTTTATGTCTAAACCAGGAAAGATTCACTGGGAAACAGTGAAGTGGATATTGCGATATCTACGAGGTACCACAGACAAATGGCTTTATTTTGGAAAAGGAGAAGTTGATCTACATGGCTATGTAGATTCAGATTTTGTTGGTGAGATATACCACAAAAGAAGCACAACTAGTTATGTCTTTACTGTAGGTACTACAACAGTCAGTTGGGTTTCGCAGTTATAATAAATTGTAGCATTATCTACTATAGAGGCTGAGTAAGTAGCCGTAATAGAGGCTAGCAAAGAGATGATTTGGTTATTGGGATTGTTGGCAGTTATATAAATATTAGACATTTTGACCCCTTAACTCACTATTGTTACATCCTTTCATTTCATTATTTGGTATTTTTATGTTGTTTGTGTTAAAGTATGTTTCAGGAGCTTAACGAAGAAATTGAGCTAAATTCGGTGAATTAACCAAAGTGAATGTTCTTTATATCCAAGAGGAGAGTCAAAAAGGCAGTCTGAGACAAAAATGGCTCCCGATGGAAAAAACGGCATTTTCAGAAGCCGTCATCAAAAACAAAAAGTATCATGGATTCAAGGTGATCATTTCGGTGCATTCATGGAGAAAAATGGTTTTCAAGAAAACATCTACGCTTGTGCCTACGCTTTCAGAATCAAAAAGTGGCTGGAAAGTGTATTTTTACGTTTGAAGGTACGTTTGTCCTACACTTTAAGCATAGGAAAGGTACGCTTGAAGTGTATTTATGGCAAGATTTTGTGATTTCGATGGTTTTTGCCTGTTCTATCCCCAATTCGACTCAAAGACGTGGTTGCGACTCCAGACCTCTATATACATGTATATATACACATATATATCAGATTTTAGGATTTTTATGAGGTTTAGTGTGAAATGACTGAAAAAGACCTTTCTATACCATTGGCTATATATAGACGATCATATATATCAGTGTGAAGGGTCGTTGATTTTGGTTCATTCAGAAGGGTTCGTTCATTCAGTTGGCTGGGTCATTCATTGAGTTATCTCACGTTCATATTTAGAAGTGTTGTTATTGAGTGCCATATTCAAACCTAGAGATCTGGAGAAGAAGACCATGAAGAGTGTTTCTACATCAGCGATGTAGTCACCTTCCACCATGACCAACTAATTCGGTATCTAGGGTTTTCTAGCAAAACCCTAGCCAAGTAATGTAGTTTTTCATTATTTTAATTGTATCGAGGGGAAACTGTTGACCATACTGTGATGATTATAGTAGTTAATAGATCATTTTAATTTTCAATATAAAATTATATGTTTGTTCTAAAATCTTATCTTAGATGGAATGAATGTAGTGTTTTACTTAACTATAGTTATTCAATATGAGCAGGAACTCAGATGCTTAATTTATGATTTTCTACATAATGGTTGTAATGAAACTTGAAACTCTAGGTTGACACAGGTCGTGCCTTGGCGATTTATCATAAACATGCTTTAGTTTATTTTCATCCATTAGGAGTAGACTAGAGTAATATAATTGGCATGTACTAATTAGGTTAGTTATTAGACGGGTTATCGCAATCCGGTTTATGATAATTCTTTTTGGGGTCGTATTTAGCTATTTGTGATACGATCTGATTCACAGTTTATGGATCGCCCTCTTACAATTGTTACTTTGATGAACTATATTATACGGGTAGTGGTGGAGCGATGAAAATCCTATTTTTCTCTCTCATATGAATCACAACCAATTTACTTTGCTTTCTAGATAATTTCAGTTAAAATAGATAATTTGGTCTTTAACCACCTAAACAAACCATTTTCAGAAAATATAATTCAGTATTTTTGAATTGCTAAAGTGAACAATCTAAGTCTATGTGGGATCAATATCCCTTACTCAAGCCATGTATGTTCTATAATTGATGTGTACACTTGCGTAGGGTAAAACCTAGCACTGTCATAAGAGGTTGTTTTTAACAATTATTTTTACCCCCTCTAGACAGACATCATTGACCAAAGTGGTGACAACAGATAAACTGAAGTTATGCACAACTTCAGTTAGTCTTCAAGTTTGAAGACATGAGCACATCACATTGCACTGATCTTTGATGGAGCTGATTGACTGAAGTAAATTTTTCCAAGTGAGAGATTGTTATGGTATGTGGCTCCTCTTATTAGGGACGAATAAACCCTAATCAAGTTTCCCCTTTAAGAGATTCCAATCACATATTTACATTCCTTTTCGGACTGGGATTGATTAGCCTTGATTGACTTGTTCCCCACTCCAAGTAAACTTGGGCTTCACTCCTATTTGTCCTATAAATACAGGCATAGGGTGAACATATTCAGTGTGCCAGAAATAAGTAGCAATACAGAGATAGAGAGAACTTTGTGAGAGAGAAAGTCAGGAATAATATAAGCTTATATTATTCCGGTGATACAGACGTGAGTATACATTGTGTGTGTGTGTGTGATATGTGGATCATCCCCTTGTAATCCTCTCATTGATTATAGTGAATCGGTGCGCTCCATAGACGTAGACTTATATTGGCTGAACCACGTATATATCATTATTTTTGTGTATGTTATAACTATTTGATTGTGTATTTCTTGATAGTAGGGTTTCGGTATCCCTAACAGGCAAAGGACCAAAAATGATATTTCACAAACAAATTAGCAAGTGTGTATACAGTGTAGCAAGAAAAAGCAAATTAAAATGAATGATGATGATTTTGTGTTTGCGTGTATAATGTGGATATAACACTTCTTTATACACCAAACACACACTAAACATGTCAGTCCATTATCATGGTTTATGGATCCTCTAGCGCTTTATATTATCAATATAGATAGGGTACGTTGATCACTTTTTGTATGTCTATTACTTAATTAAGTTATTTACATTTAGGGGTGCACAAAACAATTGTAGAACCGTTCTAAACAGAACTGAACCGGCGCTTCAGTTTTTTAAAAGACGAATCGTTCTAATTTTGTTTAATTTTGGTTTCAGACTGTTTGGAACAAAACCGAACCGATATATATCCATATACATTACTATATGTATGTCTAACTCACTTATACAAAACAAAATCAATGTTACAAAATTATAAATTCATATGAATTTATCACACCAAATATATACAAATTACTGTGTTAAATAAAATAATAAGATCACCACAATATTTTTATAACATTCAAACAAATATTAGACACATATACATAAAATCCTATATTTTATAGCTCCATGTCATCTCTCACATCCATTCTTGCAGCCGTTAGCCAACAAAACTCCTCTCCTCATTAGCACCGGCTTGTATACTTTTTGCAAAATGTTTGTTTCTCTCATCTCTCACCCTCTACTAATCTATCATTTTACAACCTTTTTGTGTTTTCTTCATCTTCTCAACAAATCCGCAATTGAATTTGACAAAAAAATTAAATAAAATAAAAATTTCAGGAAAACCCCATAAAAATAATTTCTCTAAAACTAACTCTCATTCTCATTCTCTGTGTACGCGTGTGTGAAGGAGGGTTAGGGCGCTTGAATTCTTGTGTGTATGTTGTTGCACGTGGGTGGGGGTATGGTAGATTGGTGCGTATGGGTTTGTGTGTGGGGCTAAAATTTAAATTTAAATTCTTAATTTAAAAAATAAAATCTCAAACCACCCACTGTTGTAACATCAAATAAATAGAAATTAAAAAAATATATTGCGATGTGTTTTTTTTTATTGCTTTAGTTTTTAGTAATCAATAGTGTGGCTTTTATTTTTAAAAAAATCCTTATTCTTAGTTTTAAAATTGGGAGAATTATATTTCGCAATTTATGTTGATATATATAATATATATTTTTAAAGAACAAGCTTAGGGAAATGTATTTCGAAACCGAAATGAACCGATCTTTTATGGCTTGGTTTTATTTGATTCATTAACTAATGGTTCTGGTTCTGGTTCCTGATTTCAATGAACCGTTGATAATGGATTGATTCCAAATTTATCAAGAACCGTACCAAACCGAACCGTGTGCAACCCTATTTACACTGACATCCCCCGAGGTTTGGAAAAATTATAGCTAGATGCAACGTTTGGAGAGTGTATTTCAATCGCCCATTGAAGTTTGAAAAAGTTGACAAACACCCCCTTAACTACTCAATCCCCCATTTGATATACAATGAAAAATCATTTTTACCCTTTGACTTTTGTTTTTAACCACACCATATATATGTTATATTTTTTTACCCTTGGTCCTACTTTGACGAGTTAAAATAACTCTTTTATAAAATTAATCGGTTGGACCTGTTATTATATTTGTCTCTGCAAATGAATAATGATATTAATTTAATAATTAAATACAAGTTCTTAATTTTTCAACCTTTATTAGGTCAAATATATTATTGTATCAATTTCATCACGCAACTATGGAAAAACAACTCAATATAAAAATAACACACAATGTTAAATTGCATCACTTACATGCAACTAAATAAAAGTCCTCAATTTAATAATATCTACTTCTGTCAAATTTTAATAATTTATTACAATTAAACTAAAAATTTTAAACTATCAAATCTATTCGAGTCAAATTTTATTAATACAATAAATTTATGTTAAATAAAATTAAAATATTTAAAATAAAACAAGTACATAGGTCAAATTTTATTTATTAGTTCAATTAGCAAAAATTATTAATTTGTCAACACTACCTAGATGATCTACTTTAACCATAATTGCAATAAAATAAAATAATAATTTCAATATATTAGACAAGATCAAATTTCATCAAGTGCAATTAATCAAACAATCTCAAGCTATCAACCCTAGGCGGATAAAAAAAAAAGAATTAATTGTTCTTAAATAAAAATCTCAATCACAAACCCTATTCCATCTTTTTTAAATAAACAAAATTACATAAATAATTCCCCAAACAAAAATAATATATAGGAAAAAAATCCATGTATTGAGTGTAACTAAATAAGAAGATCGAATATGTCAACCTTAATCGAGTGAAATTTCTTCAATTAACTGCTAAAAAAATAATTTTTCAATTTAAAAAATAATAGAGTATTCCAATTAAGGTCAATGAATTAAGTGGTGTAAAGTGATATAATTGAGAAGGTGTATAATTAATATTTAACGCACCAGATATTTTTATAATTATTTTATTAAATTTATTAAAGGGTATTATTGATATTTCACACTCTTTTGGAAGCAACTTTATTGATAGGGTTAAGCGTTCACAAAATGCAAATGTTATATCTAATTATAATTTCTTCAAACCTGGTTATGATTATAACTAACCCTACTTAATTCATATATTCATATACTCCTCTCATATTCCAATTATTTTCTTTATTTTATTATGACTAACATGTCCTTCTCACGTATGTACCTGTTTTCTTGGAAGCCTTCACAGCAAGCCCCAAATCTACAATTAAAAAGTGAAAAAGTAAAAAACAAAATAATATTAATAGATATTTGTGATACATAATTGTTTATTGTTATTATTTTTTTATTCAAATTTTCTTTTTTTGTTCTGTCTATACCATTTCACTAACAGTATGATTCACTTTGATTCCAAACACAGTTATACAGTGATATAGATATAGGAGTTATATTATGTTTATATTGTAACGATTGTTAATACGGGTGTAGAACTCTTGGTTTGGCTATTCTGAGTAGAGCTGACAATTCGTGTCAACAGGTGTGTTCGGATAGAACTCAAAATGACACGAACAAAATAGCTATACACTCCATATTCTGATCTAATTGTGGGTGAGATTGAGACAGAATATGGAGGAATGAGACTCAACAAGTCGCAGGGGCGGTGCGACGCAGGGGAGGCGGTTGCCTGAGGTGCAGAGAGAAGGCTACGATCGTGATGGTTCAGTGGTGAAGGATGAGCGGCGGCGATTGTTCGCGAAACGGCTCTGCTAATGTGTGTGAAGGAGGGGCGACGCTTTGGTGGTCGCTAGGTGTGGTGTTGTAGCGGCAATGGTCGGGTGTTGCGGTGTGGTGGTGGCGCGAATTGGAGATGGTTGTGACACGAATTGGTGTTGGTGAAGATGGTGATAATTTGTGATTTGGGTATGGTGGACTGAAGACATGTGAGAGAGATGAGAGAATAGAATAGAGACGAAAATTGTATGCTAATTGGTTTTGGCTTATAGTGAACTAGGGTTTATCTAAAATGACTAATTCATCCATCATTTCTAGTATAATTTAATTTTTTAAATAGATTGGATTAATTAAATGGGTCAACACGACCAGATACGGGTTTGACACGAACACAATCCCAAAATTTTCATATCGTGTCTGGGTCGATCTTTTTTAGGTCTTAATCCTTTTATGCTCAACTCTAACTCTTTTAAATAAGATCATGTTCGTGTCATGTTATTGTGGTATCCAATTTTACCACATCTAATTATGAGTAATTATGAGGCATGAATACTTTAACCGTGTTTTCAATCTACTGGCGATGCATAGTCTCTGTTCTTTTCCAGGTTCATTTATTTTATTTTATATATTATTTTCATCTTTCCTTATCACATTGATTCATAAGCATGTTAAATTTATTGAATACTACAAACTTGTGCTTTGTTAGTGTGCACAATCTGACCCTTTTACAAACACATGTTATATGCTATTGCTATGTTTGTTGTATAGATTTATGTATTTCGTATCTAATGTAAAAAATGGAGTCTATTTTGTATTTTTATTTTCTTAATTAATTGATTTATGAACATATTGGTCTGTTATCCTATGTTTCGGTCCTATAAAAAAATTGCTGAATTGTAATTGTAAGGGCCAGAAATAAAGGCCCAGCAAATTGACAAAGCCGAATTTGATTTAGAAGAGAATGGGCCTTGTCCATCGTGAATAGAATCCTAGATTAATTTAGCTAAGGTCCATCGTGAATAGAATCCTAGATTAACTTAGCTAACAAATCCAAATTTCAAGTAAATATGGGATAATTGAGTACAATATGGAATATAAATCAAACCATTGAAATTAACACTGTGTTTGGAATCAAATAATTTGGGACTTGGAATTAGAATTGGATTGGGAATGAATTAGAAATCCATTTGTGATTGGAATAAACAATATTTTAAGTATAATAGAATTCTATTTGAATGTTTGGATGCTGAAAGAAATTGAAAAGATTTTTCTATTTTTTACTTTTTTACCCTTATCACTATATGTACACATGTAAAAAGTATATTTAATACAACTTTTGACCCATCATAAAAAAAATTGTAAATTTTATATAAAATAAAAAATAATGCACATAAAATAAATATCAGTATGTATTATTTTTTTTTCTCTTTATAACCATCTACTATTACGATAAGTTATTTTTGAAAAATTATAATGCACCTAAGAAGAAATATTAGATATATTTATAAAAATGGAAAACCAAATTAATAAAATTGAAGAATTTAAAAACTAAACATAATAATTTATGACGTTTTATAGTTTAACACGTGGTAGTAATCATCAAAATATTGTGTCACTTAATTTGCTATACATATGAATATTTTAGCTTTTAGAAAAAAATTACAAGTCACATATATAATATATATGTATGAGTGTATATATATATATATAAAGAAAATCAATTTCATCTCATACTTCCGATTGCGAATCGTAAAAAAAAAAAATGACAAAAACACATGAAAAAGTTGCAAAATATACCATCTAATAATTTATAGAGATAAATTAAAGTTATAAACTGAAAAAATACACTCATTTTCACATCATGCTTATAGTTTAATGATGGGAATAGTAGAATATTAGGGACAATAAAAAAAATTATAATGTGAATTCCTCATTTTTATTATTATTACCCATTATAATATAAAGTTTATATTATTTGTTGTACGGAAAGATAAATATATATACACACGTATAATAACAATTTGATCTTACCTATATATAAAAGCTTGATCCTACTTATAAAAATGACATAAATAGTTTCCTAATAAAAGTCTAATAATAGTCTCCTTCAAAAAGTAGAGACCTAACTTAAATATTAAGAGGGTTATAATTGTAATTTAATTATTCTGTAGTAATGTTGTTAAATTCCTTATTTCAAATCCTCCAAATCCGACCAATTTTCCACGGATTTGTTACTTCACTCACAAATCCCTTGGAATTTCACTTAAATCCTATTTTTTTAAGAATCCCTTTCCTTCTAAACAACCTAAATCCCATTTTAAATTGAAATCCCCTCAAATCCCAAACATCCAAACACACTGTAAGGGATTTGATCATGATCTAAACAGGCCAAGGAGCCCATCAATCTCTTGTATAAATATGGCCTTATAGCCTCAATAAAGACATTATAGTGTTTGAGCAAAAATTAACACTTACACTTTGGCGCCGTCTGTGGGAAATAAATGTTTTTTTTATCTTCTTTCTTATATGTGATTCTTGCCATCCTCTATTCCTTTTCTTCCTTCCTTCCCTCACAAAAATTCTCTAAAGAATAGCCATGGTGGACATAAGAACCTCCGCATTGGCCAAAACAAGGAACGCCGAAGCTACCCAGATTCAAGTAATCATGGAGAGGTTAGCGGTAGTGGAAAGGAGAAACAAAGAATTGGAACAACAGAATGTCGAACTTCGCCAGAGGCTGGCTCAGGCTCCGAATCCATCCAATCCAGTAGATCCGAATAACGCTGCCAACAACGGGACGATTAATCGTGATCCACCTAGGAATGAAGGAGACAAGAACAACAACAATTAGGAAGGAACTGGCAGTAAAGTAGCTGATGTCCAGTACGAAGAAAACTCTGCCCTTCGAACCCAAGTTCATTTGCCTCAGCAACCACTAATAATGAATGGATTTGGAAGATATGGCTAAAAGGATTTAGAGGTAGATCCTTGATGGCATGAGGGCTCACGCCCCTTCCGTTAAAGATTTGGCAGCCAACGCAGTAGTTAACATGATCAGATCACCTTTCACAGATGAAATAGATCAGGCCGAGTATCTAAAAAAGTTCAGGTTGCCAACTTTCACCCTTTATGATGGAACAAAAAACCCGACGGACCAAATCTACCAGTACAAGACCAAGATGACTTCCTGGAAGAAAGATAAGGCCCTGATGTGTAACGTGTTCCCCACCAACCTGACAGAGGCACCGCTCCTGTGGTTCAAGAAGCAACCTCCCGGATCAATTGGGAGTTGGAGTAAACTGTGTAAACTTTTTATAGCACAATATTACGATAACCATAGACAGAAGAAAACCATTTCTAGTCTGTTCACCATGACTCAAGAAAAGGATGAAAGTCTCCGGAGTTTCTTGTCCAGGTTTACAAGAGAGATGTCATCCATCGATCAATGCGATCAACTTTGCGCAGTGGAGGCATGTAGGATAACCCTAATCCCTGGCACCAAGGCCCCCCTACAATATTGGGGAGTTAAACTCCAGAGCCCAGGGATACCACATAATTGAGGAAGAAGAGGTAATCAAACGTAAGAGGGCGGCCATGGTCACCGTTCAAGCCCGCATGAAAGATCGCATAAAAAACCAGAACCCAGGCCGCCCGACACCAGCCTCTTCTTCAAACAAACCAGCCGATAAAAAAATAAGGTGGAAGACAAGTTGACTCCACTCAGAACAACTTTGGCCAAACTCTATCAGGAAAAGAAGAGTAATGGAATTTTTATAACCCCCTCTGCCTATGAAATAACCAATGGAACAGAGGGATATGACCAAGCTCTACGCTTTCCACAGTGAGTATGGTCATCACACCAATGACTGCAAAAATCTACGAAGACAGGTGGAGGCAATGATTGCAAAAGGCGAACTGTCCGAGTATGTGACAAAAGACCAGACCCGAGCAGAATGCCAAGGGAATGCACCTCAAAACGAGGCCCCAGTTTGGGTAATCCATATCGGACATGGCAGACACGTGGAAGGAGAAATCGAGGAAGTCAGGAGATCCCAGATGCGCCAGGCACACAAATTCAGAAGGGTAGGAGAGATATGCCAGACTTCCAACAGAAAAGAGGAGTCCTAGATCAGTTTTTATGAGACTGACCTGAGGAATGTTCAAGTACCCCATGAGGACCTACTGGTCATTTCGCTTCTAGTGGCTAACTGCTTGGTTAAAAGAGCCATGGTAGATCCTGGCAGCAACACCAATATCATGACCAAGTGGGCATTTGACAAACTTGGCGTCAACACCGATCAAATGTATCCCGCTAGAGTCCCCCTCGCGGGATTTGATGGGCGACGAGTAGAGCCAATTAGGGTCATTCGGTTATCCGTATCAGCCTCCAGAAGGACATTAAAGGAGAAATTCATGGTAGT
Organism: Cornus suecica; assembly: GCA_963922005.1. Lineage (NCBI taxonomy): Eukaryota > Viridiplantae > Streptophyta > Magnoliopsida > Cornales > Cornaceae > Cornus > Cornus suecica. Next base: position 19,013,881 of record OY998241.1, read on the forward strand.
AGATGTTAAGCCATCATACAATCTCCTAATGGGCAGATGTTGGATCCATATAATGTAAGGGGTTCCCTCAAACCTTCATCAAGTCATGAGATGTGTTGACCCCAATGGGATAGATATAATAGATATTCAAGGGGATCAAGTGTCAACAAAGGAATGTTATGCGGTAACCATGAAAAACTTGAATATATGGACCAAGCCAGAAGAAGAGGGTCAGGAAAGTTCCAAGCAGAGGGAGAAATAACAATTACAGATTGACCCTTTCGAAGAGGGTCGGGAGAGTAAAATTATGACAGAGCCACTTCAAAAGGTAGATATCAGTCCCACCAGAGATGGCAGAACCACATTTATTGGGTCTACTCTTTTAACCATCAGGAAAGTATACCTGATCAGTCTACTGTGAGAAAACATGGACATATTCGCTTGGTCACATTTATATATGTCAGGCATAGATCCCTCAATCGCATAGCATAACCTCAACGTCAATCCTTAAGCTATACTAGTAAAGTAGAAACATAGGCGATTCGGGATGGAGAGGAACCAAATTATAGCTTAGGAAATCAGGAAGTTACTAGAAGCTGGGTTCATTAGAGAAGTCAGGTACCCCGCCTGGCTCTCTAATGTGGTTGTTGCCAGGAAAAAGAATGGGAAGTGGAGGGTCTATATTGACTTCACCAACCTGAACAAGGCCTGCCCAAAAGATTGTTTCACTCTGCCAAAAATCGACCAGATGGTAGATGCTACAGCAGGATATAAGCAATTCTCATTCCCAGATGCTTATTCTGGTTACAACCAGATCCCCATGAATTCTGCAGATAAGGAAAAAACATCATTTATCATAGAGGAAGGTACGTTTTGCTATAAAGGGATGCATTTTGGACTGAAAAATGCAGGTGAGACTGGTTAAAAAGGTTTTTGGTAATCTAATGGGCCACACGGTAGAGGCATACATTGATGATAGAAGCCAAATATCATATATTTAAGGCTCATAATTATACATTTTTATGTTCATTTTTATCATTATATTGGTGTTTTTATACGGTTTTCGTGTTTTAAGACATTTCAGTCCATGTTATGTAAAACGAGTTTAATTCGGTGAAATAACTGGATTTGTGACTTAAGATTGTTCGAGAGCCAAAACTATGAATAAAAGACCTATGAAAGACCAAAAATAAGTCAAGGATGTAAAAGGAGTGAAGAGGAATGAAGCCGAGAAGATAAACGAAGCAAAGAAGTTGAAAACGGAAAATACAAGGTGAAGAGCTACCGAGTACTCGGTAGTGCCTTCACCGAGTACTCGGTAGTACAAATGTGAGAGAAATTCTAGATACATACGCGCGTTCTCGAGCCATTGCACAGTCATCGAGTACTCGATAAGACCAATACGGCTAAGCCACATCAGCAACTTATATATACAACAGTGGGACCCATTTCGACCAGAATCAATATGGGATGATCTCTACACTATATTGGACACTATATTGACCATATTTGATGAGATTTAACAACATTCTTCAAAGAATATCACAATACACATTCCTGACTTAACCTTGAAGCAATCAGATTACCAAACAAATACGTCTCTTTTTCTATAAAAGAGAAGGGTCTCCCTTAGGGTTGAGTGTTATATTGGTGTATTATATTGGAGTCTTAATACGTGGATTTTGGAGATTAGTGCAAGAAGAACAACCATGGCGGGTGCGTCTATATCAACAATGTAGACTGCCACGACCATGAACAACTTAATCGGTATCTAGGATTTTTAACAAAACCCTAGCCAAGTAATGTAGACTCTTTCTTATTTTTATTATATAAAGGGAAACTGAAGGACACGTATGTGATGATTGTGTAAATGAGTGATTACGTTTGATTTTATATAAGATTCTTCATTTATTATATGTCTTGTCTTAACTTGAATGAATATTTTATTCAATATGGGCTAGAACTCGGATACTTAACTCATGATTTTCTACACAACGGTTTTAATTAACATGCAATCTTGATTTAGACAAACCATGCTTCGAAGGGATAACTAGTGACATGTCTTTAATTTATGTTAGTATGAGTAGTTTAGAGTAAATGCATGTATTAGTTATGCTTGTTCGAAGATGGATTGTGCCAATGATAGATTAATTGTTCCTTTTTTGGGATTAGGATTTGACAATGCTTACAATTAAATGATTAGGAGGATATATTATACGGTTAATGGTGGAGTTAGAAATACTCTAGATCTTTATCTCCACTGTTTTCAAAATACCAAAACCAAAATCTATCTTCACTTTTATCTTATTTTATTTCTTGTTGATAGGTGTCAAATGTTAGACGTTTTGACCCCTTAACTCACTATTGTTAGGTCATTTCATGTCATTATCTGGTATTTTTATGTCATTTGTATGTTTGAGCATGTTTCAGGGACTTAACGAAGAAATTGAGCTAAATTTGGTGAATTAAGTGAGGTGTGTGCTCTTTCTATTCAATAGAGTAGAGTCAAGAAGTAGTTTAAGACGAAAATGGCTATTGGAGGGTAAAAATGACATTTCCAGAAGCAGTTATCAACAAAGAAAAGTATCGTGGGCGCAAGACGGGTGTTTTGGTGTATTTTCAGAGAAAAGTGGTATTTTAGAAAACATTTGCGCTTGTCCCTACGCTTTCAGACTCAAAAAGTGGCTAAAAATCGGAAATCTACGCTTGACCCCCACACTTGGGACCTACACTTGACCCTACACTTGAAGCGTATGTACGACAAGGAATTTGAGTGCTACGAAGGTTTTTTCCTGTTTTACCCCCGATTCGACTCCAAGACGTGACTGCTACTCCAGACATGGGTATACATGTATATACATACGTACATATTAGAACTAGGGTTTGAAGGAGGTTTAAAGTGAAATGACAGAAAAGGAGAACATTTAACTCTTGGCTATATATACACGTACATATTTCAAAAGAAGGGGTGGTTGTTGCTTCATTGAGTTTTCATACGTTCATTCAGACTTGTTGTTGTGGAGCAGAAGAGCTATACTCAGACCTGGAGATTCGGAGAAGAAGACCATGGAGATCGTCTCTACATCAGTGATGCAGTCACCATCTTCCATAGCCAACTATACCGGTATCTAGGGTTTTCTAGCAAAATCCTAGCCAAGTAATGTAGTTCTTATATTTGTTTTCAATTGTAACGAGGGGATACTGTGACTATGATGTGATGACTGTTGTAGATGAGTGATCGTTTTGATTTCGATATAGAATTTTATATTTGTTCTAATTCTTGTCTTAGATGAAATAAATATATTTTCCTATTCAATCATGATTATTCAATATGGGCTAGAACTCGGATGCTTACTTCATGATTTTCTACATAATGGTTTTTAACACTTGAAACCCTAGGTTTACACAGGCCATGCCTCGACGAGATGATATAGACATGATTTTTAATTTATATTAGTAGGAATAGTTTAAAGTAGTTTGCATGTACTAGTCATACTCTATCCGGAGATGGGTTGTAGCGAACCGGTTAACGGTATTCTTTTGGGGGTCATATTTGACTATTTGCGGTATGACCTGATTCACAGTTATAGATCGCCCTCTTGCAATTGTTCAAATTAAGGATTATACTATGCAGTTAGTGGTGGAGTGATGAAAACCCTAGTGTTTTCTATCTCTTGATCACAACAATCATTTTTATTGTTTTCTTAGTTTAATTTTCATTCAAATATCAAAATCAAATCCAAATACTTTTTCAAAACATAATTCAATACTTTTGAACTGCTAAATTGAATAAACAAGTCTCTGTGGGTTTGACATTCCCGTTCTCAAGCTATTTCTATACTATAATTGACTCGTGTGCTTGCGAATAGGTTAAACCTAGGCCGTCATAAAGAGTGGTTTTTAACACATTTTTAACCACACTCGACGGACATCACTTGTCAAATTAGTTATAGAAAACCAAACAAACAAATTATCTTTCATAATTTAGTTTCAATAATTATAAAGAAGTTGTGAATTCAACAGTCTCTGTGGATACGATATACCATATCTCATCTATACTATACTATAATTGATTTGTGCACTTGCGATAGGGAACACTAGATCAACTTTAAGGGCTTATTTTCATACAACATTATTATTATTCTTATTCTTCTTATTATTATTATTTATTACCCAAGCCTAGTAGGCCAAACCAATCGAGTTTTGGTCGATCGACCAATTGATGATACTGTGGTTAAAAACAATGAGAAAGAAGACCACCTCCAGCACTTGAAAGAGGTATTTCAAGTAGTCAGACTCTATGGGATGAGGCTCAACCCTTCCAAGTGCTCATTTGGAGTTTCTTCTGGACTGTTCCTGGGCCATATAGTGAACATGACGGGAATAGAAGCCAGTTAAGCTTAGGTTAAAGCTTTAATACACACAGAGGAGCCCAGAACCCTAAAAGAAATCCAGACTCTCATAGGGAGAGTAGCCGCACTGAGCAGATTTATCACCAGACTCACAGATAAGTGCAGATCCTTCTTTCAAGCCATTAAAGCAGGAAAAGGCAGCGGCTGGGGTCTAGAGTAGTCCCAAACACCATGAAAGTTGAAATAGTACCTTATAAGCCCTCCAGTGTTAATTTCCCCAATGCCAGGAGAAATGTTGTATCTTTACCTGGCATTATCAATCTCTTCCACAAGTTCAGGGTTGGTTAAAGAGGAAAAGACTTGCTAGATCCCAGTTTTCTACACCAGCAAGTCCCTAACAGACCCTGGGAAAAGGTACACTACCACAGAGCGAGTGGTCATGTCATTAGTCTATGCCAAAAGAAGGCTCAAACACTACTTTGAAACACACCCAATCATTGTCCCAACATCTTTTCCCATCAGGGTAATTATGTCAAAGCTAGACCTGACAGGGAGAATCACCAGATAGGCAATTGAGTTGGGGGCCTTCGATATCACCTATGTACCCAGGACCGCCATTAAGGGGCAAGCCCTAACGAACTTCCTTTCAGAAGCAGAACCAGAACTTGAGCATCAAGAATTGGAGGAACCAGAATGGAGTTTATTTGTTAATGGATCAGTTAGAGTGTTAAGAGCTAGAATAGGCCTGGAACTCGTAAAACCCGATGGCACCAATATTCAATAATTAGTGCATCTAGAATTTCCAGCCTCTAATAACGAAACAGAGTATGAGGCACTACTAGCAGGCATCAGGTTATGTCAGAGTCTTCAGATCAAATGCCTTAAAATATACAACGACTCCTAACTTGTGGTCAGATAAGTTAACGGGGAATACAAAGTAGGGTAAAAGATGGAGCCTTACAGAGCACTGGCTCAGGCGTAACTCAGCAACTTCGATCGATTTACCTTGAGCAAATACCAAGATAGCAGAATGAGAGCACAGACAAACTGGCCAACATGGCGTCATTCAACACTCGGGACCTGACTAGGGTAGCTCTAATAGATTACCTAGAGTTCCCAAGTATCCAACAGCGAACAAACGTCTGCATAATTCCATGGGAACCAAGCTGGATGGACCCAATTGCATCCTACCTCAGGGATGGAACTCTATTCGAGAATAAGCCTGAGGCATGAAAAATTCGTATGAAATCTACTAGGTACTCTCTAATTAATGGGAGGTTGTACAGAAGATCCCTTAGAGGACCATACCTCAGATGCCTTACTCCCTCAGAAGCCAGAGCCATTATGAAGGAAATACATGAAGGAACCTACGGAAATCACTCATGAGGGAGGTCCCTTGCTCACAAAATTCTCAATCAGGGTTATTTCTGGTCGTACCTTTCTCAAGACATGGAAGCCTATGTTAAAATATGCTAGAAATGCCAGATTCATGGCGACAACATCCATCCCCCACTTGAACTCCTTAACCCTACACTCAATCGACACCCTTTCACTCAATGGGGAATTGATATAGTGGGACCACTTCCAAAAGCCCTAAGAGAAGTTAAGTTGATGCTTATAACTACCGACTACTTCACCAAATGGGTAGAGGCAGAGTCCTATGCAACAATCACACACAGGCATGTGATCAAGTTCGTAAGAACAAATATTATATACCACTTTGGAGCATCAAAGGTGATAATGATGGACAATGGGTTGAACCTGGATAATACGTGGACCAGAGAGTTTTGCGAACAACATGGCATCCAGCTCAAAACATCCTCAATTGGCTACCCACAGGGCAATAGACAAGCTGAAAGATCAAACATGTTATTTATGTTCAAATTTAATTTTCTTCATAATCAATAAAAGAGGCTAAAGTCTAATTTTTTCTTTAAGAAGTTGACTACCAATACATGTTAACCTTTAACAGAAAAAGAGAGAAGAATTTATTCCTAAACTAAAAAATGGCAGAGGCATATGCCTGAGCCATAGAAAGAGGAATTTATTCCTAAGCTAAAAAAAATGGTAGAGGCATATGCCTGAGCCATAGAAAGAGGAATTTATTCATAAGTTAAAAAATGGCAGAGGTATATGCCTAAGCCATAGAGAATAGGAATTTATTCCTAAGTTAAAAAATGGCAGAGACATATGCATGAGCCATAGAAAGAGGAATTTATTCCTAAACTAAAAAATGGTAGAGCCATATGCCTAAGTGATAGGTGCTAAATATTGGTCATTTTTTGCCCTTATCTTGCGTTTATTATGTCTTTACATTCCATTACTTAGTATTTTTATCTCGTTTGTGTGTGTAAGCATGTTTCAAGAGCTTAATGAAAAATAGAGTTAATCTCGGTGAATTAACTGATTTCGTGTTCATTTCTATCTCGAGAAAGGAAGCAAGAGGTTCACCAGAGCAAAGAAGACCTACCGGAGGGTAAAATGGTCATTTCATGACATCATTATCTCAGCGGAAGGGAAAAAATGTCATTTTCAAACATTATTAATTCAACGAAAAACATCGGGAGTCAAAAGCGACCAGTTTAGCTAAAATACAAAAAGACGGATTTTTACATCAAAATTGCATAATACCTACGTCACCAGAGAGAAAAATGGGCAAATTGGACCCAACCTACGCTGTGGTTTTGGACCATACGCTTTAGACCTATACCCAAGCGTAGGTCAGGAGCGTAGCCCTATGCTCTAGACCTACGCCCAAGCGTAGGTCAGGAGCATAGGTCCCATATGATGGTCACGTGATCCCTCGACATGCTGAAGTTGTTTTAGAATTTTCCAGTTTTGTCCCTACTTCGAAATTTTAAGTAATCGGTGATTCCAGACCTATACGTACAAGCTTATACACATATTTACATATGATTTTATGAGAATATTGATGTATTATGAAATTACAGAAAAGATCAACCATTAAGGTTTTCCTCACTTGTCTATAAATATGAGAGGATTAGGGTTTAGAATGAGAGGCTTTTAGGATTATTTTTAGTTCTATTTTGGAGATAAACGTTCATTCATAGAGTTATCTTCCATTGAAGATAACCATCATTAAAGACCTAGAGATCCGAAGAAGAAGGTCATGGAGAGTGTTTCTACACCAATAATGCAGACTCCCTCAGCTATGATCAACTAATTCGGTATCTAGGGTTTTCTCGCAAAATCCTAGCCAAGTAATGTAGTTCTGATTTTGTTCTCAATTGTAGAGAGGGGAAGCTGTGACTATACAGTGATGATTGTGTTAGATGAGTGACCATTTTTATTCGTGATACAAGTTTATATATTTGAATTGATTTTTATCTTAGACTTTTTGAATATATTTATCTTACACAATCACAATTATTCACTATGGGCTGGAACTCAGATGCTTAATCTGTGATTTTCTACACAATGGTGGTCATAAAACTTGAAACCCTAAGTTGACACAGGTCATGCCCTGACAAACTAATATAGACATACGTTAGTTTATTTTCATGCTTTAATTTACTTTTTTGTTAGTAGTCGGCATGCACTAATCAGTTTAGTCTTAAGATGGGTTGTCGCGATCTGGTTGAGAGTAATCCTTTTTGGGGTCAAATTGCTGGCGCGGTGCGACCTGATTCACAGTCAATGGATCTCCCTTATGTAATTGAAATTAGAATTTGAACTATGTTATGCGGTTAGAGGTGAAGTAAGGAAACCCTAGTTTTCTCTCCCTCTGAATCATAAACCAATTTACTTTGTTGTTTAGATTCATTTCAGTAATATTAGATAATTTACAAAAATTAACTCTTTTTGGAAAAACTATAATTCAATGTTTTTACATTATTAAAGTGAACAATTCTCGTCTCTGTGGGATCAATATTCCCCTACTCAAGTAAAACTATACACAATTGATCTATGCTCTTGCAAAAGGATAAAACCTAAAGTGTCGTTAATGTGTTATTTTTAACCACATATTTTGCACACACCTGACGGCCACCACTAAGCCATAACGAAGAAACATTTATTCCTAAGTAAAAAAATGGCAGAGGCATATGCCTGAGCCATAGAAAGAGGAATTTATTCCTAAACTAAAAAATGGCAGAGGCATATACCTATTAGGGTTTTTACATCGGCCTAAGATCGAAAACAAAAACTAGGGTTTCAAACCCTCTTCTGAGAACTATGAATTTGCAAACTAGAAAAATGCACACACAAACACATAACAAATAATAAACACAAGGATATATACGTGGTTCAGCCAAAATAAGCCTACGTCTACGGAGAACACCGTTTCACTATAATCAAAGAGAGGATTACAAGGAGATGATCCGCAGATCACACATACGCACACACACAGTGTATACTCACGTCTGTATCATTGGAATAATATAGGCATGCCTAACTCTCTCAAGAAAAATCTCAATCTAGGGTTCTTCTGATCTCTCTCTCAATCTTGTGTTTTTGAGTTTTTCTCACACCACATACAATAGAAATAACTAATAGGTGCTCAATATTGGTCATTTTTCGCCCCTATCTTGCGTTTGTTATGTCTTTACATTCTATTACTTGGTATTTTTATCATGTTTATGTGCAACCATGTTTCAAGAGATCAATGAAGAAATAAAGCTAATCTCGGTGAATTAACTGAGTTCGTGCTCGTTTCTATCTCAAGAAAGGAATTAAAAGGTGTGCCACAACAAAGAAGAGCTACCGGAGGGCGAAATGGTCATTTCCCGATATCGTTATCTCATCCAAGGGTAAAAATCTTATTTCCAAATATTATTACTTGACCCAAAGGTATCGGGAGTTAAAGGTGACCAGTCTAGCTCGAATATGAAAAAATCAGTTTTTACAGTAAAAGATGCATCATACCCTACGTCGTCAGAGGGAAAAAGAGGCAGACTGGACCTGAGCTATGCATTGGTTTGTGGGCCAAAGGGGGACCCTATGCCCAAGCGTAGGTCAGGAGTGTAGGTCCCACCTTGTGGCCACGTGATCCCTTTACGTGCAGAAGTTATTTCGGAATTTTCCAGTTTTGTCCCTACTTCGATATTTTAAGTGATCGATGATTCCAGACCTCTACATACAGGCTTATACAGATATTTACATCAGATTTTAGAGATATTACTCATGTATTATGAAATTACAGAAAAGGGCAACCATTAGGGTTTCCCTCACTTGTCTATAAATATGAGAGGGTTAGGTTTAATTGGATGAGGTTTTGGTTCTGATTTTCATGCACGTTTAATCATAGAGTTCTCACGTTCAAAGTTTAGACTTGCTTCCATAGAAGAGAACCACCATTGAAGCCCTAGAGGTCTGGAGAAGAAGGCCATAGAGAGCGTTTCTACACTGACAATGCAGTCTCTCTCTGCCATGATCAGCTAATTCGGTATCTAGGATTTTCTCGCGAAACCCTAGCCAAGTAATATAGTTTTAATTTTATATTCAATTGTAGAGAAGGGAAAATGTGACTATACTGTGATGATTATGTTAGATGAGAAATCGTTTTTATACATGATACAAGTTTATATATTTGAATATATTCTTGTCTTAGAATTGTCGAATATATTAATCTTACACAATCATAATTATTCACTATGGGCTGGAACTCGGATGCTTAATATGTGATTTTCTACACAATGTTGTCATAAAACTCGAAACCCTAGGTTGACACAGGCCATGCCCTGACAAACTGATATAGACATGCTTTAGTTTATTTTCATGTTTTCTTTTACTTTTCTGCATTTATTTTCTGTTAGTAGTTGACATGCACTACTCAGTTTAGTCTTGAGATGGGTTATCGCGATCCGGTTGAGAGTAATCTTTTTTTAGGTCAAACTGCTGGCACGATGCGACCTGATTCATAGTCAATGGATCGCCCTTATGTAATTGATATATAATCTGAACTATATTATACGGTTAGTGGTGGAATCAGGAAACCCTAGTTTTCTCTCTCTCTGAATCACAACCATTATTCATTATTGATTTAAGTTTTATTTTCATTAGTATTAGATAATTCAAAAAACCAAACTCTTTTTGGAAAAATATAATTCAGTGTTTTTAGACTATTGAAGTGAACAATCATCGTCTCTGTGGGATCGATATTCCCCTACTGAAGCAAAACTGTCTATAATTGATCTGTGCACTTACAGAAGGGTAAAACCTAAAGTGTCGTTAAGGTGTCATTTTTAACCACATATTTTGCACACACCTGACGCTCACCAATAACTCATGTATATATATAGGAGAGGTAAATCTGATGGACAAGTCAATAGGATTCAAATCCCAATCAGAATTGGAGTTTTTAAAGACTTCCTTAAAAATCCCGTATCTGGGCCACCGAGTACTCGGTGAAGTTTTAAGTTTATCGTAATTTTGCACATAATTTTTAGATTTATTTCTGTAAATAGTTAGAGGAAGTAGTTAGTTTTATTTTCTTAAAAAAACTTAATAAATAAATAAAATTTTGCACTACCCGATTTTCACAAATGAGGTGAGGTTTTTGAGTGGAAAATGGCCATTGAGCAAGAATCATAGCTTTTCTATGTGTGTAGGAGATTTTAGGTCGAAAACGTCGTTTAGAACCTCAAAATTGTGATTTTGTGATTATTAGAAAGAAAAATTATAGATTTTGAGAAGATGCCCGACTGTAATGCAGATACAAGGAAGGCACCATCCACATCTTTGAAAGGATATTATACACCTAGTGCGTATGATTCCTATGCAGATTTCCCAGAAGAAGAAGGCGCGAAGCACTTCGAGATTAAGTCAAGCGTTATCAATATGCTTCCAAAATTTTCTGGCCTTAGGATAGAAGACCTATACCAGCATATAAATGATTTCTTAGAGGTTGCATCTACAGTGAGTTTTGAGGGTTTGACTAAAAATGATTTGTGAGTACGTATATTTCCTTGGTCGTTGAGAGACAAAGCTAAAAGATGATACATCAAATTAGCTAAGGCAATTAAAATTAATTGGGAAGCCCTTCAGAAATAATTTATAGAAAAACACTATCCCATAGGAAAGGCATTAGAAGCACAAGATGTAATCAAAAGTTTTAGAGAATTTCCTGGTGAGCAGTTTCATGATGCTTGGGAGATATATAGTGAAATCTTGTATAAGTGTCCCCACCATAGGTTCACTGAATAGGATGTGACTAAGAATTTTTACATGGAACTTGGAGAGGCACATAAGACTTTAATAGATGCGTCAACACAATGTCAATTTACCCTAAAACCGGCAAAATAACTTTTAGACTTTTTTGATAATATCAGTGAGAATGGAATCCAATATGAATCTGATTTGAGGTCTGGGTGTGGTCTTGACAAGAGATCTGAAAAAGCGTATGAGGTGAATCATGATGATATAAGAGATTCAGTGGCGTTGTTAGGAGAGAAAGTAGATAAACTTCTCAAGTAAAATCATTCACCTAGGAGAGAAGTCTCAGAGGTAGAAGCCAAGTATTCCCAAAATGAGTGTCAGGACATAATGGTCGTTGATGCCAACGCATCGTGGAACTATTCAAATAATGCTCCTTTCACAAATTTATACACTTCCAATGCCAGAAATCACCCATTCTTATCCTATACATCCACAAATGTGGAAAACCAACCAGAAATGGTCCCACATGGACAATCATCCAACAGTCAACCAAGGTTCATTCAGGAACAAAAATCATATCCACAACCAAGGTTCCAACAAAGTCAACAATCATTCGAATCTCAGCCAAGAATAATGACTCAAAATTCTCAATCAAATTACCAACCCTGAGAGTCATCCAATAATTCTCAGACTCTCCAACCATTCAATAATAATCAAGTTGTCCAGCCATATAACTACCAAACCCAGCCTCAAGGAAACCAAAACCAAGGATTCAATCTAAATCAAGCTTACCCTTCATATCCTCAAAACCATTTCCAACATCAACATCCAACACAAAATTCACTATCAAGACCATCTGACTTTGAAGAGATGATGAGTACCCTGAGGGAGCTTAAAAATCAATCTAATAATTCTCAGGCAACCATCCAAACACTAAACTCTCATTTCCAATCCCTTGTTGAAATGGAAGCCCGAATGGTACAATTAGTGGATGCTAAGGATAGGATAGTGAGAATATTTCCTAATGAACCAGTGGTGAACCCAAAACCACAACAAGTACTGGAGCCTGGATCCTTTGTTGAGACTCGTCATGAGACAGTCCAAGCAGTCACAATTTTGAGAAATGGAAGAGAAATAGATAGTAAGGCTGATGAGCAGCATGAGGAGAGGCTGAAGAAGCAAAAGGTCAAAGAAGTTCAAAGAAAGGCAGAAGAAGAAGCTCAGAAAAATCAACCTCAAGTGAAGGAAGATGAAGAACCAGAAAGTGCACCGTATGAGGAAGTAGCACCTTACCCTCAACGTCTCTGAGAGTTGATTCCGTATAAAGAGCATAAGGAGAAGGACATGTTGGATCCATGTTGGCAATTCGAGATCAATAAACCTCTTCTAGACATTGTTGACCAAATTCCACCCTATGCCAAATTTTTGAAGGATCTCTGTACTCAAAAGCATAAAAATAAAACTAAGGTCCCGAAAAATATTTTGTTGACTGAACTAGTGATTTTGATCTTACTGAGTGATATTCCACCTAAGAGGAAAGATCTCGGTGCTCCCATTATTTCTTGTGTTATTGGTGACAAGAAGATTGCTAGAGCTCTTCTTGATATAGGTGTGAGTGTTAATTTATTACCTTACTCGATCTATCAGCAGCTAGAGTTGGGAGATCTCAATACTACCTCGGTGGTGCTTCAATTGGCAGATGTGATACCCCCAAATTTTCGTGCATAGGTTGGCCAGGCCTATACTGAAAACTAGTGCGCATCAACACCCGATAATAAACGAACACAGAAGCAAAAAACATATTTAAGAAATAACAGAGTCTCAAAAGTTTAATTCTCATGAATAAATAAAATCAGAAATCAAAACTCCCAAAGGGTACAACTCGAAAATCCATAGCTATGGACCCCTAAACCTTAATGAAAACAAGAGTCTAAAAAAATATAACTAAATTGGGTCCCTACACTGAAGTGAAGTCAAAATGGATGAACTTGCGAATGAATGATAAGAGACCTCAACCATGTGGCTGAAACTGTCAAGAACCTGAAACAACAAAGGTGGGTCAGACCCACGAGCAGAGTAGACTCTACATGATCCCAAACAGAGTACCAAATAATCCCATCATCTACCCAACCAAAAATAAGAGTAATACTATAACTTTAAATACCACTCCTAAATAAATATCTTCCGAACAAAATAAAAATAAATAAATAAATAACACATAAACAAACAAAGTGCAACCACAAGGCATAAAACAAAACAAATAAAATGCAACCAAAATTAAATCATATGTCAATAGGCAAAGCAAATAAAATAATATAATAATTAAAGCACAAGTCATTTGGCAATTAACCCATGCCGAACCATAATCACGTACCCGAACTCCGTGTCATGGTACAGATGTGACTGCGTTAATAGTCAGCCCATCGTGGTTCCTCCATTACTCAATTACCAAAAATATATAAAGAAATCAATGTATTCAAAGTTAATCTAAAGTAAGTACTAAGAAACTTATCTTTTGAGGTTACTATTATACTAATAACACCAATTAGATGAAAAAATTATGAAATTTAGCTTTTGCCATTTTATTTTATTTTAATAATGGCAGTTACTATTATTTTATAATTATCACGATCTTTATAAGTATATTTTCTTTCGTTTGCATCTTAACGAACACACATAATATATATACGTATACCCCTAATCCTCCTCTAGACATCCATATTATACTACACCTAAAAATCACTGTTCTAATAATTCCCATCACCTAATTAGATAAACTTCCTCAACCACCACACATGGGTTAATCACTCTTTTTTTTTAATTCCTTTTCCTAATAACATTGAGTAACAATTTGGATTACTCCACCAAAATCCACTTATATAATATATACCTATATTGGCGTATATAACTTTATATATATACAGTAGTCAATCAATTGTATCACCTTTGAAATTTTGTGACTAAAGTCCCATGCTACATGAACCAAACAGTAGCAAAATCTTATCAATGAATGTGTCACATGAACTAGCTAGCAAGTCAATTATCACATGCCACGATTTCGGTGCCCAACAACAGACCTGTTCATATTACAGTAGTTTACACATAATACATATACACATATAAAACTCCGATATATATATATACATATAATAACACCGATTTATATGAATATAAATAAATCAAAATATATTCATGTACAAGTTCATACAACCGAATACACATAAACAAATCAAAATTTAAACAGACACATGCATAGACGATACAAACATAAACCTATTCATATATATATATATATATATATATATATATAATAAAATGGAGATAATAAGATTAATGGTTCAAAGGGGAAGAGAAGAACATTCTACTTGCCTGATCGTTGGGCTAAATCACGCAGGAACTGTAGGCTGATCGATGCTCTCTCTCTCCTCTCTCTTCTACGCGACTGCGATTCTGTTATCTCCTCTATTTGTCTGACAGAACGTAGGACTAACTTAGGGTTTTCTTTTTTATAATATCTATATATATTTATTTTACATAATTCTTATAGATATATATATATATATATATATATATATATATATTACATAATTCTCATTGGCCCAAAAATATTTTATAGCCCATTAGCTAATAAGCCCAACTAATTAACTCAAAAATAAATTATAGTCCATTAGCTAATAAACCCAACTAATTAACTTATAATTAATTAATTAATTAAATTAAATATATCTAATATAAATAAATAAAAAATTACGGGGTATTACAGCAGACAAATCAACTAAACAACCGAGAAATATTTTAGAGGATGTCATAGTACAAGTGGGTAAGTTCTAGTATCCTGTAGACTTTGTAGTATTAGACATGGAACCTAGCCATAGATCAAGGAGACATATCTCTATTATCTTAGGAAGACCAGTTTTTGGCTACGGCAAACGCATTCGTTGATTGCAAAACAGGGGTTATGGACATATCTTTTGGGAATTTAAACATGAGGATGAATGTCTTTGATACCAACCATCAACTACCTGAACCAACTGAGTGTTTTAACATAGAGGGGATGGTTGAAGAAATTGTACCTCAGAGTAGTGTAAGAGATGATTTGGAGATTGTGATGAAAATATCGGAGGTGAATTTTGAAAATGAAGAGGACCAACGATGATCAAGTTGGAAGATATTGCTGTATTGGAAGCTGTATTGTATTCACCATCAGAGAGAGCATCAAGAGAGTCGTGTGGACCTCAACTTATTCCTCCATAGAAGTTGGTGCCTAAAAGTAAGCTTCCTGAGATGGTGTTGCGTGTGGAGGATGATGAATTAAAAGATAAAACAGGTGAGAAGAATGCTAGAGATGATCATTTTCCATGAATTGTCATAGAGCTTATCAAAGATGACACCCCTCTTAAGGATCCATTTCCAGATGAGCGAGTGTTGAGCATAAATATAGTAGAAAAACTATATGCCTTGGAAGATCAGCGATTGAGAGACAAGCGTGAGGGGATACGGAGTTGTGCGTATAAGGATGCTCGGAGTTACAAAGCTCAAACAAGAGTACATCATGTTAAGCATATTCGTCTTATGTTCCTTAAGCTTGGCTGGAAACGGCAATGTAATCCAAAGCTGAAAGTGTTTCTAGGTAAACTCTGACAAAGATGGGAAGGACTACACAGGGTTAGATCGGTTTACCCCCGCGGAGAAGTAGTATTGGATAAAAGGTTCAAGATACATGGGCAGAGACTGAGATATTATGAGGAGATTGATCCGTGACCGAAATTTATGGCGTCTGTCTGTTTACTGGAGAGTGATGAGATGGTGGGAGGATTGTTGTCTAAGGTGTTGAAGAAAGATTTGATGAACACACTGACCATACAGGGGCTGAAGTCAGAACAAGAAAACTGGGGTATTTTACATGGTGATTATTGTTATGTACTCGATGTCATGAGTATTACTAATTGTCTATGGGTGAGAGCGCTTAGAGAGTCACCTCCTACATTTTGTCCTTTGATTAAGGGAAGTATGGAAGACAGGAATAATGTTGGATAGTCTTTTCTGGAATGTCGTGCCAAAGACGTTAAACATTGGTCCTAGGTTGTCTAGCCTCGGTTTGTATAATAATAGGTAATTTATTTCTACAATTTCAATGCTTAGAGATTGTAGGCCCTTAAGGCCAAATCACTTTTTATTTCATTTTAAAAAACAATTCAATAAAATCCAAATAGAGAATTTTTCAAAAATTCCTTGAAAAATTGTGTCAATTTCTAGTAATTTTTACAATTTCTTTTACCTTGCTATGATATTTGGGTATGTGTTTGTTGCATGTTTACAGGTGATATGAATCAAGTTTGGGGGAGGAGGTTGAGCATTTCGAAGAATCCAGGACTGCACTTCAAAGGTAACTGTATATGTTCTCATTCTTTATTTTTGACTATGAGGACATGGTCACATTTAAGTTTGGGGGTGAGGGTAGATAGTTACGACAAAGGAAAATTTTTAAATTTTTTTTGAAAGTTTTAAGGAGTTCTTTCTTTTCACACATGAGTGTTTCGCATTATGAGCTGATTAAGTTTATGTTTATAATGTATAAGTAGTATGTGATGTGATGTTCCTGCTCATAAGAGTAATGATTAGATCGAGTTAGTGAAGTGATGTGGTCTACATGGGTGAGTGATTAATGAAATTGAAATTAAGAAAGACGACTTTGACCTATAAACACAAGCACACATTCACTATGAGAAATAGGTTGATTTTTTACTATGTAGTTGAAAAATAATTTTGCCGCAATAAAAGGGGAGTAGGGGAGTTGTTATGGTTGAAATAGAGAAAATTAAAAAAATGTTTTTGAGAAAATAAAATGCAAAACAATAGTTCTTTTATTTGAGTAACCGGGCTTTGGTATCACCAATATCACTGTTTGGAAGAAACTCGGGCCCAGGTAGTTGAGACTAAAAATTCTCGCTGAAAAGTCCGGAGACTTAGAAAGACAAAAAGGGATGAAAAGTGGAAAGATGGAAAGAGTACGTTTTTACTAAAAATGGCAAAGTTTGATCAATGAAATAGGAGAAAAAAAACTGAAATACTGTAGTTGAATGTTCACTAAATTACGGAAGGTTGTCTGGATTTTAAGTAGAAAGTAGCAAAATCATTCACTTAAGTAGGGACCATTCATGACACGAAGCTCGAGATAGTTATTGTTCGGTAGTGAGTGGGAGTATTTGCATTCATATTATCTTGTGTTATATCATAGCTTATTTGACTTGTGTGTGTGAACTCATGAATGCGTAATTACAAAAGAATTGAGATGTTTATATGTACCATCACTGGAAACCTTCACGAGACTTCACTCGTCCACTAGGGGTAACCTAGGGGTTTAAAATGCTTGTTACACGTGCTAAGTATAATCGTTGACCCTTACGAAAGCAAGGGATTAGTATGGAGTACTGTAGATTAGTATAGGTTAATTAGAATAAAAATCATCACAGATAGTTTCTCTAAGTTTATTGCTAAGGGACTAGCAATATGTAAGTTTGGGGGTGTGATAGGTGCTCAATATTGGTCATTTTTCGCCCCTATCTTGCGTTTGTTATGTCTTTACATTCCGTTACTTGGTACTTTTATCCCGTTTGTGTGTGTAAGCATGTTTCAAGAGCTTAATGAAGAAACAGAGCTAATCTTGATGAATTAACTGAGTTCTTGTTCGTTTCTATCTCGAGAAAGGAATCAAGAGGTGTGACACAACAAAGAAGAGCTACCGAAAGGCAAAATGGTCATTTCCCAACATCATTATCTCACCGAAAGGCAAAAATGTTATTTCCAAATAATATTACTTGACCCAAAGGCATCGGGAGTCAAAGGCGACCAGTTTAACTCGAATATGAAAAAATGAGTTTTTACATCAAAAGATACATCATACCCTTCGTTGTCAGAGGGAAAAAGAGGCAGACTGGACCTGAGCTACGCTTTGGCTTGTGGGCCAAAGGGGGACCCTACGCCCTAGACCTATGCCCAAGCATAGGTCCCACCTTAATGCCACGTGATCCATTTCTAAGTTGTTTCGAAATTTTCCGGTTTTGTCCCTGCTTCGATATTTTAAGTGATCGATGATTCCATACCTTTACATATAAGCTTATACACATATTTACATCATTATTTAGAGATATTACTCATGTATTATGAAATTACAGAAAAGGGCAACCATTAGGGTTTCCCTCACTTGTCTATATATATGAGAGAGTTAGGTTTAATTGGAGGAGGTTCTGGTTCTAATTTTCACGCACATTCATTCATAGAGTTCTCACGTTCAAAGTTCAGACTTGCTTCAATAGAAGAGAACAACCATTGAAGAACTAAAGGTCCGGAGAAGAAGGCAATGGAGAGCGTTTCTACACTGACAATGCAGTCTCTCTCTGCCATTATTAGCTAATTAGATATCTAGGGTTTTCTCGTAAAACCCTAGCCAAGTAATGTAGTTTTAATTTTATATTCAATTGTAGAGAAGGAAAACTGTGACTATACTGTGATGATTAAGTTAAATGAGAGATCGTTTTTATTCGTGATACAAGTTTATATATTTGAATAGATTCTTGTCTTGAAATTTTTGAATATATTTATCTTACACAATCACAATTATTCATTAGGGGCTGGAACTCGGATGCCTAATCTGGGATTTTCTACACAATATGGTAATAAAACTCGAAAACCTAAAGTGTCATTAAGGTGTCGTTTTTATCTACATATTTTGCACACACCTGATGTCCACCAATAACCCATGTATATATATAGGAGAGGTAAATATGATGGACAAGTCAATAGGAATCAAATCCCAATCAGAATTGGAGTCTTTAAAGCCTTCCTTAAAAATCCCGTATCTGGGCCACCGAGTACTCGGTGAAGTTTTTATCGAGTTCTCGGTAAACTCGCAATGGTGTGTGAACGCGTGGGGTCCTTTAGAATTTTCCCACTTTTGTACTACTAAGTACTCAGTGAAAAATCCACCGAGTACTCGGTGGTTCTTCAATCCACCTTTGCTTCAAGATAATTTTTCTTCAATTCTTTTCTCGATCCTCGAGGGAAGGAGTCATTAACTAATAATCTCCCACTTTATGACTTTCCATCCATCAATAAACTAAATCAATGCCAAATGTTTCTAATGATGCTCTCATTTATGTCTTCAAGCTTGAAAACCCGCTGAAGTTACGCACAATTTCAGTTTTTCTATTGTCACCACTTTAGTCAACATGTCGGCCAGATTCTCTCTTCCTTGAATCTTCTCAAGTGTCAACACTTCATCCTCTAATAGAGATCTGATGAAGTGATAACGAAGATCTATATGCTTGGTCCTCGAATGAAATGCTGAATTATTTTCCAGATGTATCGCACTCGGACTGTCACTGTGCAAAACACTCTTCCCTTGTTCAAATCCCAACTCTGCTAACAAACCCCGTAACCAAATCATCTCTTTGCTAGCCTCTGTCACGACTACATACTCAGTCTCTGTAGTAGATAACGCTACAATCCTCTGTATCTGCGAAACCCAACTAACTGTTGTAGTACATACTATAAAGACGTAACTAGTAATGTTTCTTCTGTGGTCTATCTCACCAGCAAAATATGAATCTACATAGCCATGTAAATTCACTTCACCATTTCCAAAACAAAGGCATCTGTATATAGTACCTCGTAGATATCACAATATCCACTTCATTGTTTCCCAGTAGTCTTCCCTGGATTGGACATGAACCTACTGACTGATCCCACTACATATGCAATATCTGGTCTTATAAAAACCATCACATACATCAAGTTATCAATAGCTGAAGCGTATGGAACACTAGCCATGTTGTTCCTCTCTGTTTCTGACTTGGGAGACTGCTTTTTGGATAATCGGAAGTGACTAACCAAAGGTGTGCTAACCGACTTAGCATCACTCATGTTGAACCTCTTCAGAACCCGTTCAATGTAGCCGCCTGAGACAACTGCAAAGTACCCTTCTACTTGTCTCTGTTGATTCTCATACCAAGAATCTGCTTCGCTAGACCTAAGTCCTTCATCTCGAACTCATTTACCAACTGCTTCTTCAACTTACTGATTTTCACAAAATCAGACCCAACTACTAACATGTCATCAACATAAAGTAGGAGGATGATGTAACTCGCGTCAAACCCTTGAAGTAGCAACAATGGTCAGCGTTGCACTTGTGGTATCCATGTCTCTGCATAAATCCATCACGTTTCGTGTACCACTGTCTTGGAGCTTATTTCAAACCATACAAGTTTTTCTTTAACTTACTCACAAGTTTGTCTTTCCCTCTGATAGAGAAACCTTTCGGCTATTACATATAAATCTCTTCCTTTAGGTCACCATGGAGAAAAACAATTTTAACATCTAATTGCTCTAAGTGCAAACTCTCTGTTGCAACAATGCTAAGAACTAAATGAATGGTATTTAGTTTCATAACTAGATAAAATATGTCGGTGTAGTCGATTCCTACTTTCTGCTGAAAGCCTTTTACTTAGAGTCTCGCCTTGTACCTCTTGGAACCATCATGTTCATCTTTGACTCTGTATACCCATTTGTTATGGAGAGCTTTATTTCCTACCGGCAGCTCGGTTAGTTTCCATTTCTTGTTGGAGATAAGAGACTTCATCTCATCTTCCATCTCAAGCTCCCACTGGCTCGCATCAGCTGCACTGCATGTTTTATCATAATACTCTGGTCACCTCCATCCGTGAGCAATAAGTAATTCATGTATCTCCTGTTCGGTACATGTGGCCATGAAGTCCTCTTAAGTACAGGAATAGGAGTCAAAGACTATGGTGTATCATCCTGTTGAGTGGTGTCATCTGCAATATGTTCTTCTGACTTAGTACTCTCACTATCTTGAATATCATCTAACTCAACACACACGGGATCACCCTGTGTTGTAGGATCTGAGGTCGTTGTGTGCCTATCCTTGTACATCACCTTTTCATTGAACATTATATATCAGTTTTGGATCACCTTTCGGTTCTGATCATCCCACATGCGGTAACCATACTCATCACCGCCATAGCCAATGAAAGTACATTTCTCTAATCTGATATTGTTCTCATAGCAAAAGGTTTTGAACCCGGTGTCCTGATATAACGTCAGGTGTGTAAAAATATGTGGTTAAAAATGACACATTAACAACACTAGGTTTTACCCTGCGCAAGCGCACATATCGATTGTAAAATAACAATGGCTTGAGTAAGGGATATCAATCCCACAAAGACTGAGATTTTCACTTTAGCAATTCAAACACAATGAGTTATATTTTTTGAAAATTAGTTTGTTTGGGTTGTCAAAGACCAAATTATCTATTTTAACTAAAATTATCTAGAAAGCAAAGCAAATTGGTTGTGATTCGAATGAGAGAGAAAAATAGGGCTTACATCGCCCTACCACTAACCGCATAATATAGTTCCTCACTGTATCAATTGTAAGAGGGCGATCCATAATTGTAAATTAGGTCGTACCACAAATAACTAAATACGACCCCAAAAGGGAGTACCATCAATCGGATTGCGACAACCCATCTCATGACTAACCTAACTAGTGCATGCCAATTATATTACTCTAATCTACTCCTAATGCATGAAAATAAACTAAAGCATGTCTATTAGCACGTGTAATAAGCCTTTTAAACCCGTAGGTTACCCCTAGTGGACAAGTGAAATCTCGTGAAGGTTTTCAGCGATGGTACCTACAAACACCTTAGTTCTCAATAAGCACACAATCATGAGTCCACACACAAGTTTAATTAAGTCATGATATAATGAAAAAGACAACATAGATGCAAATACTCCCACTCACTACCAATCAATAACTATCTCGAGCTTCGTATCATGAATGGTTCCCAATAAAGTGAATGATTTTGGTACATTCTACTCTCAATCTGAACAACCTTCCATGATCTTGTGAACACTTCGACTATGATATTTCAATTTCTCTTCTCCTACTTCATTGATCAAATTTTTGCCATTTTTGATAAGAACATATATTTCCATCTTTCTACTTTTATCCCTTTTTGTCTTTCTAAGTTTCCAGACTTTCCAACGGGGATTTTTAGTCCCGACCAACTAGGCCCGAGCTTCTTTCATAGGTTTTATCCTCATCAGTCTTCTCCCCTTTAAACACGAACAGTGATATTGGTGATACCAAGGCCCGGTTACTCAGATCGAAGAACTACTTTTCGCATTTTATTTTCTCAAAATGATAAAAAACAAAAATCAATTTTGTCCATTTCAACCATAACATCTCCCCTTATCCCCTTTTATTGTGGCAATATTATTTTTTTCAACTACATAGTCAAAGATCAATTTATTTCTCATAGTGAATGTGTGCTTGTGCTTATAGGTTAAAGTCATCCTTCTTGATTTCAATATCACTCATTCACTCACCTATGTTAAACCACATCACTCCACTAACTTGATCTAATCATCACTCTCATGAATGGGAATATCACATTACATACTACTCATACATCATAAACATGAACTCGATCAAATTGTAATACAAATCAATCATGCGTGAAAACAAATAACTGCTCCAAAAAATTTTCAATTTCAATTTTTTCCAAAACTTTCCTACCTCGTGACTATACCCTCACCCCCAAACTTAAATGAGACCATGTCCTCATGATTAAAAAGAATACATGGGAATGGATATAGTTACCCTTGAAGTTCACTTCTGGATTCCAAAGCAAAGCATGAATCCCCTCCCCCAAATTTGATTTAGATCACCTGTAAATATATGCAACAAAACATAAATACCCATAATCATAGCAAGGGAAAAATAAATTTAAAAAATATCTAGAATTTCACACAAATGTTTCAAGGAATTAAAAATTCTCTTCTTTTTTTTTTTCAAAAATAATAATAATAAAAAATTGATTTGGCCTTAACCTATAAAAATAAAAATAAAAACAAAGATGTGGCCTTAAGGGTTTACCACCTCTAAAAGAAAACATCAAAACAAAATAAATCGAAAACCCTAATTCTGAATCCTAACCCTCCTTGGTATCATCCTCCTTACTTTCTTCATCACTAGCCATGGCGCTCTTTAACCATATCCGACAGTCCGCTATCTCTTTCAATTTAGCAAGGTCATCCTCTGGATATATCTTCATAATTGTCCATCTCCTCTCATCTAATTTCTCTTTAATTATCTTCGATAACATAAACGGGTATGGAAGATAATGTTCAAATTCATCAGGACCCGCTCATTCTCCACTCACAACTACTCGAGCAATCGATATCTCGGCCATTATTACCATCGGAATACACACTCTATACCCATGAGTTAGGGCATACAATGTTCTAAGCATCGTGTGTTCCCTCATATTTGTCCGAGTATTCGGTCAAATTTGAGCCGTAATGACACAACCAAGTATAGCAGATCCGACTTCAACCACCAATTTTCACAAGTCTTATCTCCTGGATCTGACATAGTACACAATTCTCTCACCATCTCCTCATTCGTATGGGGCCATACCGGAGGGTACTCATTTAGTTTTCCTTCTAAGTGTCTCAGACTACCAATCGGTATATTCCACGCATCGGCAATACTTCTTTTTCTGATCACTATCGGAGCACTCCACTTGTGGCCCAGTAATCGTCATGTTTTTATAGAATCTTCGAACCAAGCTTGGATACACCTTTTCTCCCGTCAATTGCTCTAAACTTCATAATCCTCGTTCCCTAAAGATTCTCCTTCTGGGTGCAGTCAATATTCAGCTCATCCTTTCTGTATGAAACACTGTTTCAAATTGTAGTCTTCACTTCAGGAACGAAGTCGGTGTGGTTCTTCTTCCCTTCCGGCTTGTTGTTTCATCATTCGAACTTTCTGTCTCTACATATGGTTCGTCCTCCTCCATGAACTTCTCCAGGTCAAAATAATTCTCATTATCACCATCCATCCTTACACTCCCGGGATAGAAAAAATAAAAAGAAAAAAGAAAATAAGAGAATATATATGTATAGCTCAATTGTTATTAATTGTGAATTATGCCTTCTCTATGGGTGTATTTATAGATGGATGTCTTAGTATCAATGAGAAAAAGGATTTAGAACCCTTGGTTAACAAGGAAAGTGGAAACAACTCATGATCCAACTCCAACTTGTATTTCCATTCCACTTCCTTGTCGGACTAGGATTACTCTAAAACCTCCTATATAAAGCCTAACAATTCCAAAAAATACTCTTTATTAAGTCCTAGTACAAGTACAGACACAAATCAGGCAAAAACACCCTGCAAATGGGTCAAATTTTCACTTTTGTAAAATCATTCTCGTGGTAGCCTACGCTTCAAGCGTAGGCTTGGCTTGGAAAATTTTCTTTGTTTTTTTTTCAAATGACAAACCTTCACAACCAACTACGAACACATGCAGCCCCAAACTTACATGCACAAATGTCCTCGTAGTGCAATTGAAAAACTTGAAAGAATTCAAAATATCAGCACACTCAATGTAAGTGTAAAAATTTGGGGACACATATAACTCAAGAAAATTGATCACAAAAATTATCATTTTATAAAATATCAAAATAACAAATACATTTAGAAAATAATTGTTAAAGCAGTCACATAAAGCCCTATCACAATCTATCTGCTCTATAATTTATCTCTAATGTACCAAAAGTAAAACAAAAATCAGACAAAAATCTAAACTAAAACTACACTAAGCCTCATCATCTGAGGTCGGTGGTGTGGGTGGAATGTGCATGCCCATGTGACACCTCATGTTGTCAATCCGATGACATAATCGCCTCTAATCACGTCTACGAGCCTGTCTTTCCTGAGTGAGTAGTTGCTCTAGCCCCTAAATCTGTGCTCTAAGGGCATCGAACTGAGCCTGTGATAAGGTAACCAGTGGCATAACAATCTCATCCTCTGCGGCCGACATCTGTGGCATATCAATATCATCATCAGCAACCTATCCATCCCCATCTCATGGGGGAACCTCACCCGCATCAACCTCGACTTGAGCATCTGTAGCCGGTAGTGGACCAAACCTCGGTCTTTTCACTAAAATATCAGCACCATACAGTCGGGTCTAGGCACCTGACCACATCCCTACTAAATACGTGGAAACAATCCTGAACCTATTCGGCTCACCCACCTCCATCTCGATCCCGACATCAATCATCAACTTCATAACAAGGCACGGGAACCGGACACAGAATAGACGTTGCCTCACCTTGGTCTCCTTGCGCAAATGGATGTAGTGCACATACAAGCCCCCCCATAAGATCTGTGGAATAAAGATCCACCTCTCGAACTTAAAAGCATAGTGGAGGGCTAGAAATGGCGCATAACACATGGTAACATGGCTGTGAGAAAGAATCTGAGAGCGAACTATCACATCCCAAAACCAAAGCATCGGGTGATAGTTCGACTTCTTCGGGTAGTTCCTCCGTGTATCAGCTCATGGCTCTCCCTTAGTCTGTAGTGTGACAAGATCTATAAGAGAAGGGAGTGCCTCTGGCATAGGCTGGAACTTAGCAGCTAACTCAAGTGGACACTCATCCGGAATACCCCACGCAGCAGTTATAGACTGAGGCATGATCTCAAACTTGGTACCTTTAACTACAGTCTGTAATCTTGTCCCCCTGTTGTAATGTCGTATATTGAGCCAAAACTCACGAATCATATCCACACAGATATATGGAGTGGTCGGGGCAAAGATGGGAAATAAGCGGCGTGCCCTCATCCGGCTTAGAGTCCATGCAGGTACTCGTTGTATCCTATTGAACACCGCCACTAGATATGTGCGCTCCTGCTAATACTTCTTCTGAATCGCCCGATCTATCAAATCCTCTACTGAAGTTGTTGGAGGTACAGGGAGAAAAGTAATCAAAACACTCAGGTCACCCTCCACTGGGGGCTCAGGTACCCTTTCATCAGGATGACCGGCATCATCGCCCTGATCAACTTCCTCAATCTATTCATCCTCTCGAGCACTGTTGTGAAATTTAGAGTAACCCAAAAGATAGATTAACCCAAATCAAATTTTACTCGCAAGTATACGAATCATAGTAGTAAAGAGTACAAGTATTGCGAGGTCATTCCCACGAGGATTGATTAAGACAAATTAAATCTAAAAACTACTATCTAACTAATTCAACAAATTATTGATGATTGTGAAAAAATAATATAAATACAATAATACAAAAGGAATACCAAGGCTTTGATTCCACCACTAATCATCATAAATCCGATTTTCAATTGTAAACTCATTAAATATCCAATTAATTTCCACACATCTAAATAATTATTATTATTACGTTCATAGATGGTCTATCCGGGTTAGGGCATAGGTTCAACTCAATATTTTATTATCTTGGCCAAAAATAATAAATAAATCATTGAAGGAAAATATAAATCACAATTATCTATCCATGGTCAGGCATAAACAATTATAATTTATTATCTTCTTCTTAAATTGCCAAGTAGATTACATGTTCGTGGTCAGACACAAGTAACCTATATGCTAGGAATGAAATACGTTCAATTTTAGTCTCAGTTAAAGCACATAAAATCGAAAGCATTAACATATATATAATAAGAAGAAGAAGAACTCATTAACCAAAATATTCAATAATGTCTACAATTGAAAACTATAACATTGAACATGACTAGGGTTTCCTCTCGGCCTTGGCCGAGCGAATTAACTATACAAGAAAAATAAAACAAGAACGACCAAACCCGAAATCATAAGTGGAAGACATCTTGGATTTCTTCGTTGATCGCACAGGTCTTCCCCTTCTGTTTCTTGGCCGTCCCTCCTTTGTGCATCCACATATGCCCTATTTATAGGGGTCCTCAAGGTTTCATCTAGGAAAGTAAATAAGAGAATACAATATTCCCATATTTCTTTTCCTAATTGGTGATATCTTGCAGCCCACTTTTGATCAATTTGGAGAGTAAATTTGGAAGATATTGATGAGATACTATTTTCTTGTTAATCAAGTCATCTTCCCACAGCCCTTGATTTCACTTCATTCTGATCGTTCCTTCAAAATCTGTGATTATATTACCAAGTTGATGTTGATTTTCGCACAAAATAGTATGCCAGATTTAAAATGTCTTGTTCGCCCTCTAAACTTCAGAATTAGGGTCTCTATGTGAAATACCAATATTATTTAAATTGAATCAGCTTTCTAGGAACATTGGGCTCACACCAATCCGAAAAAATAGGCTGAAATATATGGCCCAAATACTAAGACGTGGTCTAAACAGAATTTGGGCTTGTTTAGATGGATTTAACCCATTTGTACCAGAAATCACCAATAACCTATAAAAATATAAAAACACACATATTAATTAAAATAAATGAGTAAAAAACATATGTTTGGAGGTTAATCGTGTATGAATTATGCACTTATCAAGCACCATGATCACATTAGTCTCCTCATCTATCCGCGCAGCCTGCGGCTCAGGTATATGTGGCGTAGATGGTGCCTGTGGAATAACTGGATCTACTCTAATCCTCCCATAGGGTAGGTGAATATCACGGCCCTATGTAGACGACTCTTGCACCTCTACCTTAAATGATGAAGAATAATAGATGGCTAAGGAATATACTAGTGTCTCGGAACACGAGTACTCCGGCGGAAAACAGGTGAAGGAACGGGAGGAGGTAACCTCGACTTTTGTCTCTCTGGTGGATCAGCCGAAACAGCAGCCTGAGCCACTCGTCTCGCCGACTACTTTATCTGTGCCATGCATATAGTATGGAATTTTCAAAAAAGTAAGCGATAATGTTCCGGACACTGAATCAAATTTCAAGCTATATCTAAATATATCCAATATGATGATTAAACAAACATTCATCTCAAAAGTTCGATATTCAATCCGTATCTAAAGTTGAAAAACTCAACTTTTTGGAAAATAGATCAAAATATGAATTTGATCGGACTCGTTCATCAATACTTGTTTAGAATAGTTAAATAAGTCATATGAAATCAAAATAATGGAACAAAACTCGCCGAATTGAGAGAAACGATGATTTTCACAAAATTGATATTCTGAGTTTTTTCGAGTTTTTCACGTGAATCCGAACGAATCATAAACTAATCTGACGATATATTATCAAGAAATGATGAGGAATCGGAGGAGTAAACAGTAGAAATAAACCGTGGGAGAATCGATGGAGAAACGAGGGAGGGAGATGAGTTTAAAATAAAATGGGGGGGGGGGGGGGGGGGGGGGGGGTAATGACCTAACGGGTCTGTTTTATAACAGGCCCGTCGCTACGCTTAAAGTATAGTTGGGCCTATGCTTGAAGCATAGGTCCCTAGGCCCAAAAATATTTTCTTGTCTTCAATTGACGTCTTCTCCATCCCCATGCATTCTCAATGCTTCCTACACACCTTTATATATCATATTTGCTCAATTTACCCTTCCTACTCGGATGACGATGGTTTCACGACTTGATTTTATGAACCCGATCTTATGAACGAAAAATATAGAAACCGAACTAAATTATCATCTACAAGTACATACTAGGACCAAAAGCTGCTCTCAATCACCTAGTACCAATATTTAACATCGTTGGAGCGACGTCGCTACCTCTCAACCCACATCGTCACGAACCTTTCATCGAATCCTACTTTTAATTCAACCAATGCCTCCAATTCCGGTCCTGAATTAATCTCCTTATAATATATCAGTCTCTACCCATGTATCCGGAACCTTTTATCGAATCCTACTTTTCCTTGAGGGTAAACCGATTTAACTCTATGTGGTCCGCCCCATCTTTGTCGAACATTACCTAGAGACACTTTCAGCTTTGAACTACATTGCCATTTTTGGCTAAGCTCAAAGAACATAAGACGAACATGCTTAGCATGATGTACTCTTGTTCGAGCTATGTAACTCTAAGTATCCTTATACGCACAACTCCGTACCCCCTCACACTTATCTTTCAATCATGGATATGTCCAGGCATATAGCTCTTTTATCATGTGTATACCTAACACTCGTTCATCTAGAGAGGTGTCCATAAGAGGGGGGTCATCCTTAGTAGGTTCTCTAAAAGTTCGTGACCATTGTTCATCTTTAATAGGATCCACATCTCGCTTATTTGTCACTAAGCTCTTCTCTCGACCTTCAGTGTCGTCGTACAACCCAATCTTATAAAGTCAGTTATCGAGCACCAATGTTGCTGGTGACATAACTGGATATTCGGGAAAATCTCTTGGCTCCTCCCCTGCTTGCAAACCTAAAGCTCTTTCAAATGAGTGATCACGTCTAAATTAGAACAATGTTGATCCTCCCACGTGTCAAAATTTTTATTTGACCTTTTAATCAAAACTTCCAGGTCATTTCTTACTCTACTATGAGATGCCGATTATTTACAAGCCACATTGACTTCTTCGACCTTAAAGCAATCGACCGGTGTATTAATTGGATGACCTATATCAAAAACAGTCATCCTCACTTTCATATTCCCGAAATATAGATCCATCGCACATGTCCTGCAACCGATAGACATATTGGTTGTGGCCAAGAATGGTCTTCCCAATATCACCGAAATGTGCTTCTTCGAGCCTTGCACCGGTTCTGTATCAAGAATTATGAAACCCATCGGAAGTAGAACTTGTCCACTTGAATGATTACATCCTCCAGAACTCCCCTCACTTGCTTGATTGACCTGTCCGCAAATTGGAGCTCCACCATGGTTGGAGTGAGCTCTCCCAACCCTAGTTGTTGATAAACTGAATAAGGTAGTAAGTTAACACTCGCACCTTATGCCACATCAGGAGTATAAAAATATATGGTTAAAAACAAAACCATAACGACTCTAGGTTTTACCCTACGCAAGCGCACGTATCAATTGTAGAATATCAAATGGCTTGATTAAGGGATATCGATCCCACAGAGACTGGGATCGTTCACTTTAATAGTTCAAAAATACTGAATTATATTTTATGAAATATGGTTTCTTTGGGTGGTCAAAGACCAAATTCTCTATTTTAACTAACAATTATCTAGAAAGCAAATTAAATTGGTTGTGATTCAGATGAGAGATAAAACTAGGGTTTTTATCACTCCACCACTAACCGCATAATATAGTTCATCAATGTATCAATTGTATAAGGGCGATCCATAACTGTGAATCAGGTCATACCGCAAATATATAAAAATAACCCAAAAAAAGAGTACCATCAAACGAATTACGACAACCCGTCTCATGACTGACCTAACTAGTACATGCCAATTATATTACTCTAATCTACTCCTACTGCATGAAAATAAACTAAAGCATGTCTATATTAAATCACGTTGCTACCTCTCAATACTCCGGATCAAGCTTATCCATCTCGGGTGGCGGTTCAGTTAGATCGATCGTTTCTACCACACACTCAGCTAGTTGCACCTCTATGTAGTGCTTCAATCTTTGTCCATTCACGACAAACTTTTTTCCAATGTCAGGATCATCGAGCTCCACGACTCCATGGGGGAAAACCTTCGTAATCTTGTATGGCCCATCACATCTCGATTGGAGCTTACCAGGAAACAGCTTGAGTCTTGAATTAAACAGCCAGACCTATTGGTCGGGCTCAAAAACTTTCTTTCTAATACGTTTATCATGAAACGCTTTTATTCGAGCTTTGTAAATCCGAGAGTTTTCATACGCATTATTTCTCAACTCCTCAAGCTCTGGAAATTGGAGTTTCCACTGCATACCGGTTTTCTTTATATCAAAATTCAGTCTTCGAATAGCTCAATATGCTCGGTGTTCCAATTCTATAAGGAGATGACACGTTTTACCATACACAAGATGATATGG
This sequence comes from Cornus suecica, assembly GCA_963922005.1. Taxonomy (NCBI): domain Eukaryota; kingdom Viridiplantae; phylum Streptophyta; class Magnoliopsida; order Cornales; family Cornaceae; genus Cornus; species Cornus suecica. The sequence continues at coordinate 19,045,132 of OY998241.1, forward strand.
TAACATACCAATTGGTGTTTTAAACGCAATCATGTATGCTCCAAGTGCATCATTTAGCCTTCGTGGTCAATCCTTCAAATCCGGACGCACAGGTTTTTCAAAAATATTTTTAATCTCCCTATTAGAAACCTCCACTTGACCTTGTGATTGGGGGTGATATGGCATACCAATTCAATGAGTGACACCATACTTCTCACACGGAGCAGGAAGAAAATGGTTATCAAAATGACTTCCGCCATCACTAATCAAAACTCTTGTCAAACCAAATCGTTAGAAAATGTTCAACTTTACAAATTATTCCACCACGTCATGGTCAGCACGTTTGGTGGCTATAGCTTCTACCCATTTCAAAACATAATCATCCCCCATAAGTATATATTCCTTCTTATCTGCTTTCGAAAATGGTCCCATGAAATCAATACCCCACACATCAAACAATTCTACAATCAGAATTGGAGTTAAAGGCATCATGTCTCATCGAGATTTGGATCCAAGATTTTGACATCACAGACATGCCTTACAAAACTCGAAACCATCCTTTAATATGGAAGGCTAGTAAAATCCATTATGTAGCACCTTGTGGGTTGTCTTCTGAGTTCCGAAATGCCCTCCACATTTCAACATGTGACAAAATGTCAGTATGCTTTGCACCTCAAATGCGGACACATTTTATGATAATCTGATCAGAGCAATACTTGTATAAATGCGAATTATCCCAGATATAGAATTTGACTTGGCTGAGGAATCGGTCTTTCTCATTCTTAGACCATCCTTTTGGGATTCGATCTGTGGCTTTATAATTGACAATGTCAGCATACCACGGTGTATGTTCCACCACAGCCATATTGAACAGATGTTCATCCGAGAAAGAATCCTTAAGAAGAGTAATTTCCTTTGTGGATTCAACAATAATTCTTGAAAAATGATCTGCAACAACATTTTATTTCTTATCTTTGATTTCCAGGTCAAATTCTTGTAGCAATAGAATCCACTGAATCAGTTGGAGCTTAGAGTCTTTCTTTGTCAGCAAATGCCTCAAAGTGGCATGATCCGAGTAAACAAGAACCTTGGCACCCAATTGATATAATCAGAATTTATCCAAAGCGAAGACAACTACTAGCAATTCCTTCTCGGTAGTTGTGTAGTTCATTTGAGCTTTATTCAAAGTCCTACTGGCAGAGAAAATGGCATACGGCAGCTTATCTTTTCTCTGACCCAACATAAGCTCAAATGGCAAAAGATCAATCTGGCGGACAAATAATCGGGGCTGATGAAAGTTGAGTACGCGGCTCCTCAAAGGCATGAAGGCATTTTTTGTCAAAGACAAAAGTTGTATCCTTAACCAATAAGTTACATAACAGCCGGGCAATTTTGCTGAAATCTTTAATAAAGCTTCGGTAAAACTCGGCGTGACCCAGAAAAAAGGGTATCTTCTTGACAGATGTGGGAGGAAGCAGTTTTGAAATTAATTCAACTTTTACTCCATCTACCTCTATCCCTCGCTTAGATACAATATGGCACAGTACTATCCCCTCTTGAACCATAAAATGGCTCTTTTCCCAACTTAGGATCAGATTCGTCTCCTTGCATCTCTTAAGTACCGGTTTTAAATGTTTTAAACAATCCTCAAAGGTTTCCCCAAAAACTGAGAAGTCATCCATGAACACTTCAATAAAATTTCTCTACCATGTCAGAGAAGATAGATATCATACACCATTGGAATGTTGCTAGCGCATTACACAAACTAAACGGCATCCGTCTATAAGCAAACGTGTCATATGGACAAGTAAAAGTGGTTTTCTCTTGATCAACAGGATCGATCATCACCTAATTATAGCCAGAATATCCATTCAAAAAGCAGTAGTAGCTTTGCCCGGCTAACCTCTCCAGGATTTGATCAATGAATGGTAATGAAAAATGATCCTTCTTTATGTTCAGGTTGAGCTTTTTGTAATCAATATGCACACGCCACCCTGTGGTCATGCGTTATGGAATTAGCTCACCTTTTGAGTTCGGCACCACTGTGATGCCAGACTTCTTCGGCACCACCTAAGTTGGACTTACCCATGTGCTATCGGAGATGGGATAAATGATACCCGCATTTAGAAATTTCACCACTTCTTTCATCACCACCTCTTTTATATTTAGATTAAGTCTTCATTACATTTACCTTGATGGCTTTGCATCATCCTCAAGATGTATGTGATGCATGTAAATCAAGGGGTCTATGCCTTTCAAATCAGTAACGCTCCATCCTATTGTTTCTTTGTTCTCACTCAGAACCGTGACTAGACTCGTTCCTGTTTTATGTCAATTTTAAAGATATGATCACAGGAAGAGTCTCACCAGGTCTTAAGAAAACATATTTCAGTTTTTCAGGCAGTTCCTTGAGTTCCAAGGTAGGAGGAGTAGTTAAGGAGGGAATTGGTGGAATATTTGAAACTATTGGGAGCGGTTTAACTGCTCCCGCCATGGTTGAGTATATAAAGCAGTCTCCATCACATCCGGATCTTCATTTTACAAATTTCAATGTCTCCCAATTAGTAACTTCCTCATCTAACCATTATCTAGCCATAAATGACTCTAGCTCATCTTTCTCCAGGATTTGAGTTGAAAAATCTATTGTGATATCATCCAGTTCATCGCACTCATTAATCTACAAACATTCCCCAGATTCAGGCAATTGGTGGCTTCCTTCGAACACATTTATTCTAACCTTCATATTTCCAAATGTCATATCCATGGCTCTGGTTCTGCAATTGATGCATGCATTTGCCGTAGCTAAGAATAGTCTTCCCAATATCACTGAAATGTGTTTCTTCGAGTTAGGGACGGGTTCTGTATCCAGGAATACAAAATCAACTGGAAAATAAAACTTGCCCACTTGAACAATGACATCTTCAAGCACTCATCTTGCCTGTTTGATTGATCGATTGGTAAATTACAATACAACCTCAGTGGTACTAAGCTAACCCAACTCTAGTTGTTGGTAGACTAAATAAGGAAGCAAGTTAATACTCGCACCTAGATCAAGAGAGCTCTACCAATTTCCTGGTCACCGCTGACACATGGAATAGTGGGAGCACCAAGATATTTTCTCTTAGGTAGAGTATCGCTTAAAAGCAATGAAATCACTAACTCAGTCAAGAGTATTTTTGTTGGATTCTTCGCTATGCTCTTCGCTTCTGGGTGCAAAGATCCTTGAAAAACTTTGCGTAAAGCAGTATCTGGGAAATTACATCTAAGAGAGGTAAATTAATCTTGATTTGTCAGAATGTTTCCGACATATCAGATTCTTTCAACTTTCCATACTTTGTCGGCTTTCTAAGACGCTAAGGAAATGGCGTTACCTCCTCGTAACTTGCCATGTCTGGCTGTTCAAGTAATGTCTAATCAACATTATCTTCTACTGATGATTGGTCTTTCTGCACTCTTTCAACCTCTTTCCTTGCAGCCTTCTTCCTCTATTCTTCTTCAACTTCCTTCTTCTGTGTTTGTTCTTCATTCTTTCTTCTTCACGACCTCTCTTCATGTTCCGCCTCAACTCTACGTTCCACTTCTTAGAGCCGTGATTGCTTGGACCATTTCATTAGGTTCATTTACAAATGATCCAAGCTACAGTGCTTGATGTGACCTTGGGTTAGTTACCGGCTAACTAGGCAATCTTCTTGGTTCTCTTACATTCTTCTCATTAGCCATTTGGCCCATCTGCATATGTAGTTATGCCAATGATTAGGTATGAAAACCTAGCTTCTTATGAATTTCCAGTATAACTTGCTCTAACCTATTAGTTTAGAAACCGGGTGGAGGAGTTTGGCTTATTTGAGGTTGGGTTTGGAAATTATATAGCTACACAGCTTCATTGTTATTGAATGGCTGAAGATCTTTGGAATTATTGAATGATTGGAGAGCTTGGGAATTATTGGATGTTCTAGGTTGGTAATTGGACTGAGAATTTCTAGCCATGATTATTGGTTGTGAGTCGAATGATTGTTGACTCTATTGGAACCTTGGTTGTGGGTTATATGACTGTTGTCTCTCAGTGAACCTTTGTTGTGGGTTATATGACTGTTGTCTGTCTATGAATCTTGGTTGTTGATTGGATGATTGCCCTTGTTGGAACTTTGGTGGTGGATTCTCTACATTAGTAGATTTGTAAGACATGAGTGGGTGATTTCTGGCATTGGAGGTATATGAATTGGTGAAAGGAGCATTATTGGAATAGTTCCACTATACGTTGGCATCAGCGGCCATTATCTCCTAACACTCATTTTGGGAATACTCAGCTTCGACTTTAAACGTCTCTCTAGGAGGGGAATGACTTTGCTACATGAACTTTTCAATTCTCTCTAATTTCTCTCCAAACATTGGCACGGTATCTCTTACATCATCATGCTCTAAAACATAAGATTTCTCAGATCTCCTATCCTATTGTCCACCTCTAGACCTCAACACAGATTAATATTGAATTGTGTTTTCACTAATATTATCAAATATCTCCAAAAGTTCTTTAGTTGGCTTCAAGATAACCTGACCTTGTGTTGCCGCATCTATAAAAGTCTTATGCGCCTATCCAAGTCCCATGTAGAAAGTTTTAGCAATATCTTGTTCAAAAAAACTATGATGGGGACATTTATACAAAATTTCATTATATCGTTCCCAAGCATCATGAAAATGTTCACAAGGCATCTACCTGAAGCTTTTGATTGCATCTAATGTTTTTGAGGTTTTTCCTATAGGATAATGATTTCTAAGAATTCTCTCTTAAAGGCTTCCCAATCAATTTTAATTTATTTTGTTAATTTAATGTACCATCTTTTAGCTCTCTCTTTCAATGACCAAGGGAATAATCTGACTCGCAAGTCATTATTGAGCAAATTACCATACCTAACAGTAGAGGTTACCTATAAGAAATCATTAATATGCTGGTATAGGTCATCTATCCTAAGGCCTGAAAATTTCGGAAGCATATTAACCATGTTTGTCTTAATCTTGAAGTGTTTCGCTTCTTCTTCTTCCAGAAAATCAGCATAGGAGTCGTACGCATCAAGCGCGTAATATCATTTTAGTAATGTCTCTGGTGGCCTTTGTTGGTAGGCTCTTTGGTCAGCCATCACTTCTTCTTCGCTGACGATGACGTTCTTCAATAGACCGACAAAAGCGACGGAGAGTCCTTTCAATCTCAGGATCGTACTCGACTAACGCAGTGCTTGGATTATAAGGAGTCGGTTTATCGGTCATACGCTACACAAACAACTATTTTTTTCTTTTTGAAATTTTTTTTTATGAAATAAAATCTAATCTAAATTAACTACTTCTAAATTACAGAAAATAAAGCAAGAATTAATATGCAAAAATTTAGGTAACTAAAACTCACAACGCAACTTTAGAAGTTCCATTTTTCCCTTTTATGCTATTCAGAATACCTGTCAATCACACAAAAATATAACTTTAGCTACAACTACAATAACACAATGCAAATAAACTACTAAAGCTATTGAACAATGCTTAGTCCCCGGCAACGGCACCAAAAACTTGGCGTGATGTCAGGTGTATAAAAATATGTGGTTAAAAACAACACCTTAACGAATCTAGGTTTTACCCTACGCAAGCGCACGTATCAATTGTAGAATAACAAATGGCTTGAGTAATGGATATCAATCCCACAGAGACTGATATTATTCACTTTAATAGTTCAAAAATACTGAATTATATTTTCTGAAATATGGTTTGTTTGGGTGGTCAAAGACCAAATTATCTATTTTAGCTAACAATTATCTAAAAAGCAAATTAAATTGGTTGTGATTCAGATGAGAGATAAAACTAGGGTTTTCATCACTTCACCACTAATCGTATAATATAGTTCCTCACTGTATCAATTATACGAGGGCGATCCATAACTGTGAATCAGGTCGTACCGCAAATAGCTAAATATGACCCCAAAAAATAGTACCATCAACCGGATTGTGACAACCTTAATCTACTCCTACTGCATGAAAATAAACTAAAGCGTGTCTATATTAAATCGTCAAGGCACAACCTGTGTTAACCTAGGGTTTCAAGTTTCATTACCGCCATTGTGTAGAAAACCATAATTAAGCATCCAAGTTCCAACCCATAGTGAATAATCATAGTTGTGCAAAATAATATATTCATTCCATCTAAGATAAGAATTTAGAACAAACATATAATTTTATATTGCAAATTAGTACAGTCTCTTAACTACTACAATCATCACAGTATGGTCAACAGTTTCCCCTCGTTACAATTGAAAACAATGAATGAACTACATTACTTGGCTAGGGTTTTGCTAGAAAACCCTAGATACCGAGTTAGTTAGCCATGGTGAAAGGTGACTGCATCATTGATGTAGAAATGCTCTCTATAGTCTTCTTCTCCGGATCTCTAGGTTTGAATATGAATCTCAACAGCAGCAAGTCTGAATGAATGAACCTCCCTAAATGAACGTCTCACCAAAAACCAACCCCAACGTGAACCAGAACTTACACCAGAACTACGAACCCCTAACTTTGATATATGATCGTGTATATAGAGGTAATAGTATAGAGAGGCCCTTTTCAGTCTTTTCTAATTCATGCAAACCCTAACTTCTCATATATATAAGTGTATATATATAGATAGAGAGGTCTGGAGTCGCAGGCACGTCTTCCAATCGAACCAGGGGTGAAATAAGCAAAATCCATTGAAAAACCACAAAAAGTTGTCGTATCTACGCTTGAAGCGTACATGTCAAGCGTACATGCCTACGCTTCAAGCGTAGCAGGTCTACATTTCAAGCATAGGTCCCAAACGTACCTCCAAGCGTAGGTCCAAGCGTAAAAATGTGATTTCTAGCCACTTTTTAAAACTGAAAGCGTAGGCAAAAGCGTATGTATTTTATGAAAAATCACTTTTCTCCATGAATGCACCAAAATGACCGTCTTGAACCCACAATACTTTTTGCTAAAGATGATGGCTTTTGGAAATGCCATTTTTGCCCGCCGGGAGCCATTTTTATCTCGGACTGCCTCTTTGACTCTCCTCTTTGATAGAAAGAACACACTCTTCAGCTAATTCACCAAAGTTAGCTCCATTTCTTCATTAAGCTCCTGACACATGTTTTAACACGCAAACACAATAAAAGTACCAAATAATGGAATGAAAGAACGTAACAATAGTGAGTTAAGGGGTCAAAATGTCTAATATTTGACACCTATCAACACCCAGATCAAGAAGAACTCTACCAATTTCCTGGTCACCAATGACACGTGGAAGAGCGGGAGCACCAAGATCTTTCCTCTTAGGTGGTATGCTACTTAAGAGTATTGAACTCACTTGTTTAGTCATCATGATCTTGTTTGGAATCTCCGCTCTATTTTTTCACTTTTATGTACAAAGATCGTTAAAGAACTTAGCATAAGGTGGTATTTGATCTATAATGTCTAAAAAAGACATATTAATCTTGACTTGTCAAAATGTCTCCAACATATCTGACACTTTATTCTTACCATTTCTGGTTCGCTCTCTAAGACGTTGAGGGAATGGTGTTTTCTCCTCATATGATGCCCTTTCTGGCTCTTCATCATCCTCCACTTGAGGTGGCTCCTTTCAAAATTTCTCAGCCTCTTTCTTTTGAGCTTCTTCTTCTGCCTTTCTTTGAACTTCTTTGGCATGTTTGTAACACTCCGTGTTATATTTTCCTTTTTACTGAAATTATTTTCAAATTCAATTTCAGTTATTACGTCACTTGTTCTTAACGCATTATTTATCCTTGGTATTTCGCGTGTAAATTTTTCGCATTTACTTTTAAAGTCGACTGGATGACTTTACGGTTTCTCTTGGACGACTTCATGGATTTCTTATTACCGACTACGCGTTATCGTTTCAATATTTAACGTTTAGTACTTCGACTAGACGATGGCATGTTTTAATTAATCGGGCTTGTTTGGTGTTCCGACGTTTGGGTTCCTACCCCGGTGTATTTATTTCGGACTATCTTAGTTAATTGGTGTCCCGTATCACACTTGGGGGTTGGTCCATTATAATTTTGGATTTATTATGCCTATATAAATTATTACAAATAATTATATAGAGGTGGGGTTGTTTTGTAATTATGAATAAAATGAGGGTCACTTATGCAATATATCATATATATGTATATGCATATGTACAGATCTGGATCTTCTTCCTTATCCTCTACTCTTCACGTAGCAACCACTCCCGCATATCTTCTTCTCCTCATCTTCTTGAAGCCTCGACAGGTCATCCCCTTCTTCTCCATGGTTGCCGACGAAAGAGAGAGAGAGAAAGAGAGAGAGGAGCGGCGTGAGAGAGAGAGAGCTGCGGTCAGTTACACGCGAGAAAAGTCGAGGGTGGCTGGTGGTCGTCGGCCTAGAAGTAGTGGTGGCTGTGGGAGGCGACGGCGATGGCGTCATGACCTGGAGGAGGCGGCGCAGGGTCAGCAAGGTGGTGGAGCTGGGTCGTACAGTGGCGACGCGCGGCAGTGGCGTAGCTGGCCGGTTCGGCCGGAGCTTCGGGCGGCCGGTTCAGCGACTTCTGGTGGTCCGATGATGACAATTTTTGGTGAGTAGCTTTGTCTCTACGTTGTGTTCATCATACTTTAATTTTGTAATTTTCCGTTGAACGGTTTGTCGGGAAATCGCATTTATAGGTTATGATTTTCGTTTGGGTTATTTTAGATTTACCCAAATTGATTAACATATTGCTAATGGACTTCGTATATATCATATAGGTTGTCGAGGCGAACGTTTTGATATATTCGAAATATTTTTTGGACGACTTTGGTCGGCGGGCTCCCTATTCAGGCGCAGATACTGTTCACAGTGGGTTGTTCTGTAAGCGTATATTAGGTAGGAAATTTTATTTCGCACTTTCGTATCATTGACGTAGTTTGGGTGTGCAAACCCTTATTTATTTTAATATAGATATATTAAACCGTGAATTTTAAATATCTATATTTGGGTTAGAATCGAAGTAGGATTTAGAAATTAATTAAATTATTTTCTACGAAATTAAATAATTTTCTATTTGAATTAAATAGGAATAAGTGGCTTAGAAATTCCCTTGAGAATTAAATCGGTTAATAGAATCTTGTAAAATTTAGACGTGGACTTAGGAATTGATATTAATTCTCGTTTGACTGCATTAGGGGATATGTGAACGTGAGAGACGTGAAAACTTAGACGTTATGCTAGGTTCCCCTTATTATACGTGGATTAATTGCTTTAACTATTTTAGAAGCACATTAAAAGGAATTGAAATATTTTCTTAAAGAATTAAAGAAAATATATTGTTTAAACATGAACTTATTTTCTCACGATTTAAATGTCTTTATCATATTTTAAAGCATGTTAAAGAGATTTTGAGATCATGTTGGTATTTTCATGTGGCTATTTTCATAAATATGATGCATTACATATTTATGTTGAGACATGATTTTTATTGCGTACACAATGTATTGTGAGACATGGGTGTTGGTGCATGTAGTGCATGGTTTCACCTTTTGCAAAGAAAATTCAATTGGTGTGGTCTACTTCCGTTTGCATACGGGTAGACATTTGTGTTTGGATCGTCTTAACAACTGGTCAGGGGGTGCTTCTTGTTCCCATGGAACTAAAAAGCCGAGAAACGCAGATGTGATAGGGGGAGGACTCATCGTCCAAAGCCTATGTGCTCGACTAGGTCGTGGTGACGTCATCCTGATTAAAAGTGTAAATCACTTGGGAAGGACAGTACGATAAGTCTACATTCCCTAGTGAGCTTGTATCCTCAGGGAAATTGTGGAGAATGATCTGTTACCCTTGGGAAGGGTGTGTTTTTGTGTGCGTACCACAGGCGGTCTGTGAGTTACATTGCATTGCATATCATTATATGATTTCATTGATATGTATGTATATGATGTTGGAGCATGTTCATTATGAATATTGTAAAATAAATTCATATTTTATAAATGCTCAACTAGAAATGAATAATGTGAAAACATGAATTAAACGCAGTAATTGTTAAAGTATAATGAAACGTATATCTTTATACTTGTGGTTGTATACTTTAGTGCCCTTGGGGGAGGTTAAGTATATTGGCATAGTGACCTCTGTGGTTAGTTGAGGTTAGTGGTGGACTGTAGAGTTGATTTTGATTTGAGGTCTTAGAGAGGGTGGTTAATTATTTTGTGATTGTTGTTAGTTGTGTGATCTCTTTAAAGATTTGAGGTTAGGGATTAATTTCAGTATTAATTGAGTTAAGGCCTTAGAGAAGGCGGGTGAAGAGATTGTGAACTTAGTATAGGTTGTTGTATAGACCCTTAGGTGCCTTCCACTTTTGAGGAATAGGTTATCAATCGTAACTGAGATTTTGATTAGGAGAGAAGAGGTTATGGTGAGTGACTTTATTAAGTACTCGAGGTACTATAGCTTGACAGTCTTGGTTCTAGTGCTTAGTTCATTCCCCTAAGTATTTCTTTTACTGTACTTGTATACTAGTACATGTCTTTGACTTATCTGACACTCATTGAGTCGTCGGTTACGGCGTGGTGTCGAATCTCTTCCTCGTGGTGTCATTTGATGTTGTGGAGTTGGAAATGGATTGTTGTGTTCTGTGACTCCAACGTATTGTTCTTCCTTCATTGTCCTCTTGGACATTATAGGAATCCCTGGAGTTGTGTTCATTCTTATTTGACTGTTTTTCAAAAATGGTGTTTTCTAAGTCTTGAAATAAACTCTTTGTATTTAAAAGTAAAAACTCGTTTTCGCCTACCCCCACAACAATTAAAAGCTTTAGTACTTTATAAAATGATATTAGAATCTTCTTTAAAAAGATTTTTAACTTCTGAAAGCCGGTGATGGCGATTGATGGAGACCGGGGGCAAGACGGTCATTTTTACTATGTGGTTTCTTAAAAGAAAACTATTTTATTACTTTTCTAGAAATTCTGAAGTTACGAGACTTCTTTCTCAAAAACCTCGACCTGTAGAGTTTGAAAGGTGTTCTCTTGTCCACCTTTGCTTCCGATCATTTTTAAGTCTCGGGTTTGAGGCGTATTGTTGTTCAGTGCACACATATAGTGTAGTCTTTCCCCTCTTCTTGGTTGTTGGTGTCACCACCTAGGTGATTTGAGTTTTTCTTACGTTAGGGGCATGGATGCCAAATGGATTGGTTCGAGTTTTTAAAACATTTTTCTTAAAAACTATTGAATCTCTGGGATTCATCTTTTTATTACTTCCACTCTCGGCCATTTGCTTTTGGGTTCCTTGTTCGGGTGTTCTTAACCTTGACGTTGTTGTCGCAGTTATATGATGGTTTAGTATTGGGACTTCCTTTCCCTTGCTTGGTTTCCTTGTTCGGGTGTTTCCCCTAAACACTTGTGGTATTCTTAGTCTTGACATTGTTGTCTCGGTTATCTCTTGGTTAGCATTGGGAATTCTTTTCCTTTGCTTTGTTATGGTGACCCTTAGGTGGTCGTTCTTATAAGTTGAGTTCGTGTGCTCTCCGTGAGTTGATTGGGTGGTTTTCCTTATCTATAGTGAGAGTGTTAGAGATTTGATCAATCCTATTGATGATAGTGTTATGAGGTCAATGTGATGATGTGATTTATGGTATTGATGAAGAAAGATGTTTGAGGTGATCTAGTCCTTGAGAGGTAGATTTTCTCTAGGGATGGGATGAGATATATATCGTACATATATATATAGATGATGATTGTGTTAGTACGCAAGGATGTGAGTGATTTTCCTCATGTGTTATTGGGGAGTGAGTTATGAGTATTCCTTGGTACTAGTGGTGGATTTTGATCCTTGTGGATATTAGAGGTGAGTGTGTTTTCCCTATGTTTGGATCTTCTGGTTAACGTTGTGAGCGCTTGATGATTATTATATTAGACTTGCGTGTCGTGTACCTAGTGCACGTTGGTGAAAGTAGTGTAGACTACCTGTGTTGGTACTTAGAGTACGAGTCTTAGTCATACCTTGTAGAATCTTGTTGTGTACTTATATATATATGTGTATATATATATATATTTCCGATATATATATACTCGTTTACGGTAGCATATGAGCGCGTGCCTTGGGTTTGCGTGGATGGGATTTGTTGGGTTATATATATCTTGCTAGATAGTTTAGCATTACCTAAACTGTCAGAGGATGTGGTAGTTAGAGTATCTTTTCTCACTGAGCTTATTTGCTCACAAGGGTATTTCATTTGCCCCCTGGTATTCCCACGCCAGGTTGCAGGAAATGTTATGGCTATGGGCAAGATGCAGTGCAACGGCAGGTTTCTTTTGTTTTCCTTGTTACAGGTTTTGGAGTTGCGGTGGGTGATGCGATTACGGTTGCAGCGTGATTGGTTTGGGGACAATAGTTATTTGCTGTCAGTTTCTTTACCCATTTTGTATGGGATTGTCTTATATTTCTCTTGGGAGCCAGTCTGTTGGCATATCCCTATTGATGTATCTTTTATTTTTCCTGTATTTATTATTTCAGGTTGTTGTTGTATCTATTTGGCACTATCATGTGCATTTTTGTATTCCTATTCGAGCATTTGTGGCTCTGTTGATTATAGAGGGTTGTGTAGGGGTTTTGGTTTCCTTCCACTACCTCGGCCCTAGTAGGATTGATGAATGTTGGGCCTGTGAGCCATTGTTATTGTCGAACTGTTATTGGCAGGTTAAATTGTTGTGGTGGTATGTCCGAATGTTCCATTTACAAACGAAACTCTGCTGAATTTTCGTTAGATTCCGCTGTTTTGTTTTATCATTCATTTGGGTATGAAATATACCATTTCTATCATTAATCCATACGTTTTCATGGTTAATGATATCTTAGTTGGTCACTCATAATAAGGATCACATCCTGGATTCCTTGGATGTCCCGGTTCGGGCGTTCTAGGAATTTAGGAGCGTGTCAGTTGGTATCTGAGGATACTATTGAGTTTCTAGTATTCGTTTGGGCATGGAGTATATTTTTCATTGTTATTCCATGTACTTCCTTGTTATTGTTGACTCTAGTGGTTGTTTGACTTACGTCACCCTTTGGAAATTCGTTGATTCTCTAGATTAGAGTTTCGGGGATTTTAGGGGTGTGATAGTATGGTATTAGGGCATTTTTACCCTTTTGTGTGTGTTTTATGACTGAAGGTCATTTGTTCTCGTTTCTTTTTACTTCCTCATTCACTCCCTTAGCTCTTAGGATCGATTTTCGGAGTCCTAGGAATTTGGGGCGTGACAATGTTGCTTCATCCGCCTCTCCTCGTGCTGCTCCTCAGCCTTACTGTTCACTTCTCTTCCAATTCTCAAAATTGTGACTGCTTGGATTGACTCATGACGAGTATCATTAACAAATGATCCAAGCTCTAGTGTTTGTTGTGGCCTTGGGTTAACTATCGGTTGATTCGGCAATTTTCCTAGTTCTCTTACATTCTTCTCATTAGCTATTTGGCCCATCTGCATATGCAATTGCGCCAATAATTAGGTATGAATGCCTAGCTTGTTATGAATGTCTAGTATGACCTGCTCTAACCTACTAGTTTGGAAACCGGGTGGAGGAGTTTGGCTTCTTTGTGGCTAGGTTTGGTAGTTATATGGTTGCACAGCCTGATTATTATTGAATGGCTGAAGATCTTAGGAATTATTGAATGATTGAAGATATTGGGAATTATTGGATGTTTTGGGTTGGTAATTAGACTAAAAATTTTTAGCCATGATTATTGGTTATGAGTCGAATGATTGTTGACTCTGTTGGAACATTGGTTGTTGGTTGTATGATTGTTGTCTCTCAGTGAACTTTAGTTGTGAGTTATATGACTAATGTCTGTATGTGAACCTCAGTTGTTGATTGGATGATTGTCCTTGTTAGGACCTTGATGGTGGATTCTCCACATTTGTGGATTTGTAGGAAAGGAGTGGATGATTTCTAGCATTGGAGGTGTATGAATTGGTGAAAGGAACATTATTGGAATAGTTCCACGATGCATTGGCATCAGCAGTCATTATCTTATGACACTCATTTTGAGAGTACTCAACTTCTACTTCAAACATCTCTCTCAGAGGGGAATGACTTCGCTGCATAAACTTTTTAATTCTCTCTAATTTCTCTCCAAACAATGTCATGGTATCTCTCACATCATCATACTCTACAACATAGGATTTCTCAGATTTCCTATCCTGTTGTCCACCTCTAAACCTCAACTCAAATTGATATTGAATTGTGTTTGCACTGATATTATCAAATATCTCCAAAAGTTCTTTAACTGGCTTCAAGATAAACTGACCCTGTGTTGGTGCTATCAAAGTCTTATGCGCATCTCTAAGTCCCATGTAGAAATTTTTAGCAATATCCTATTCAGAAAATCTATGGTGGGGACACTTATACAAAATTTCATTATATTTCTCTCAAGCATCATGAAAATGTTCACCATTGCCTAAAGCTTTTGATTGCATCTTGTGTTTCTAAGGTCTTTCCTATGGGATAATGTTTTTCAATGAATTCTTTCTTAAGGGCTTCCCAATCAATTTTAATTTCTTTTGCTAATTTGATGTACCATCTTTTAGCTCTCTCTTTCAATGACCAATAGAATAATCTCACTCGCAAGTCATTATTAGACAGATTGTCATACCTAATAGTAGAGGCTACCTCTAGGAAATCATTGATGTACTGGTATGGTTTCTCTATTCTAAGACCAGAAAATTTTGGAAGCATATTAATCACGTTTGTCTTGATCTCGAAGTGTTTCGCTCATTCTTCCTCCGAAAAATCAGCATAGGAGTCGTATGCATAAGGCGCGTAAAAGCCTTTCAGTGATGTCTCTGGTGCCCTTGGCGGGTTAGCTCTTCAGTCACCCATCACTTCTTTTGACTGACACTGACGCTCTTCAATAGTTCTACGTAAACGACGGAGAGTTTTTTTATCTCAGGGTCGTACTCGACTAACGCAGTGCTAAAATTAGAACGGGTCGATCTATTGGTCATACACTACTCAAACAACTATTATATATATATATATATTATTTTTATTTTTGAATTTTTTTATAAAATAAAATAAAAAAATAACTAAATTCACTACTTCTAACCTACTTTAACTATTAACACAAAATAAAGTTAGAATTAATATGCAAAAATCAAGGCAACACTAAAACTCACAAAAGTTTCAGACACAACTTTAGAAGCTCCGTTTTTCCCTTCTATGTTCTTCAAAGTACGTGTCAATCACATAAAAAAAATTAACTTTAGCTACAACTACAATAATGCAATGCAAATAAATTACTAAAGTTATTTGAACAATGCTCAGTCCCATGCAATGGTGCCAAAAACTTGATGTGACGTCAGGTGTGTAAAAATATGTTGGTAAAAATGACACATTAACGATGCTAGGTTTTATCCTACGCAAGCGTACGTATCAATTGTAAAATAGCAATGGCTTGAGTATGGGATATCGATCCCACAGAGATTGAGATTGTTCACTTTAGCAATTCAAGCACAATGAGTTGTACTTTCTAAAAATTGGTTTGTTTGGGTGGTCAAAGACCAAATTATCTATTTTAACTAAAATTATCTAGAAAGCAAAGCAAATTGGTTGTGATTCAGATGAGAGAGAAAACTAGGGTTTTCATCGCTCTACCACTAACCGCATAATATAGTTCCTCATTGTATCAATTGTAAGAAGGCGATCCATAACTGTGAATCAAGTCATACCGCAAATAGCTAACTATGACCCCAAAAAGGAGTACCATCAACCGGATTGCGACAACCCATCTCATGACTGACCTAACTAGTGCATGTCAATTATATTACTCTAATCTACTCCTAATGCATGAAAATAAACTAAAGCATGTCTATATTAAATTGCCAAGACATGGCATGTGTCAACCTAGGGTTTCAAGTTTCATTACCACCATTGTGTAGAAAACCATAATTAAGTATCCGAGTTCCAGCCCATAGTGAATAATCGTAGTTGTGTAAAATAATACATTCATTCTAAGACAAGAATTTAGAATAAACATAGAATTTTATGTTACAAATTAGTATGGTCTCTTAACTACTACAATCATTATAGTATGGTCAACAATTTCCCCTCATTACAATTGAAAATAATGAAAGAACTACATTACTTAGCTAGGGTTTTGCTAGAAAACCCTAGATATCGAGTTAGTTGGCTATGATAAAATGTGTCTACATCGCCGATGTAGAAACAATCAACATGGTCTTCTTCTTTGGATCTCTAAGTTTGAATATGGATCTCAATAGAAGTAAGTCTGAATATGAACGTGAGAACTAATGAACCCACAAAAATCAACTACCAACCTCATCTCTCTGATATATGATTGTGTATATATAGTCAATGGTGTAGAAAGGTCATTTTTAGTCATTTCACGCTAAACCTCACAAAACCCTAAAATATGATATATATATATATATATATATATATATCTGTGTGTGTGTGTATACATGTATACAGGGGTCTGGAGTCGTAACCAAGTCTTGAAATCGAACCAGGGTAGAACAGGCAAAAACCATCAAAAACCTCAACAAGTTGCCGCATATACGCTTCAAGCGTACCTGGCCTATGTTTCAAGCGTAGATTCAAGCATAAAAATGTGATTTTCAGCCACTTTTTGAAACTGAAAGCGTAGGCACAAGCGTAGGTGTTTTCTTCAAAACCACTTTTCTCCGTGAATGCATCGAAACGATCGCCTTGAACCCATGATACTTTTTGTTGAAGATGACGGCTTCTGAAAATGCCATTTTTTCCCTCCATTTTTGTCTCGAACTACCTCTTTGACTCTTCTATTTGAATAGAAAGAACATGCAATTCAGTTAATTCACCGAAGTTAGCTCAATTTCTTCATTAAGCTCCTAAAACATGCTTTAACACACAAACAGCATAAAAATACCAAATAATAGAATAAAAGTACATAACAATAGTGAGTCAAGGGGTCAAAATGTCTAATATTTGACACCTATCATGTCCTGATATTCTCCACCATTGTCGAATTTTAATCTCTTTATCTTCAAACACGTCTCATTCTTTATCATAGCCTTCCATTTCTTGAACACATCGTATACCTCAGATTTATGTTTTTAGAAGTAAACCCATACCTTCCTGGAATGGTCATCGATGAAGGTGACGAAATAGGACTTTCCGCCAATATATGAGACATTTGTTGGCCCCCAGACATCAGTGTAAACTAGCTCAAGCTTCTCCTTTCTAAGATCTCTGCCGCTTTTCTGAAAACTAACTCTCTTCTGCTTACCGAATACGCAATCCTCACAGAAGTCAATATCAATCGATTTTAGGCCTGTTAGTTTTCCCTTTGCGAGCATAACCTTGAGCCCCTTGTCACTCATGTGACCTAGCCTCATGTTCCACAAATTATGATCATCCTTGCTTTCTGCAACTACTATCAATGTGCTAGCATTAGTGATAGTGTACAGCGTACCATTTTTATTTCCTCGTGCTATAGTCATAGCCCCCTTGGAAACTTTCCACTTATCTTCACTGAAAGTGGTCACATAACCTTCACTCGCCAACTGGCCTACTGAGATCAAGTTCTTCCTCAAGTCTGGAATGTGTCTCACATCCCTCAACTTCTATATCGATCCGTTAAGTTTAATATGTAGTTCACCCTTGCCAACAACACTGCAGGGTTTATCGTCACCTAGACAAACCTTGTCAAGGTTTTTAGATGTATAACTCTCAAAGAGCTCTCGACTTGAGATGGCATGGAATGATGCTCCAGAGTTCAAGACCCAAAACTCTGATTTGCTCTCCAAAAAGCATATCAACGCATCATCAGCTTCTTCTAAGATAATATTTGCCTCAGTCTTGTTCTCCGCTACCTTCTTTTGGGATCTACACTGGCTTTTGAAGTGACCAGTTTTTCTCAATTCCAACACTCCATCTCTTTGGAATTTTTGGGACCTCGAGACCGTGATCTTCCATATCTCAACTTAGAATGGCCATGCCTCTGATTTCTGTCTTTCTTTCTATTCGAACCTCTGCCTCTGCTGTCGACATTCAATGCTAAGCCACTATTAGAAAAGTCTGATGCCTATCTTATGATCTCTTCTGTGAGTACCATACTCACTATGGAATCATACTGTAATGGTTTTGTTCCTGAAGAGTTACTGATTGCAGCCTTTGTGGCGCTCCAACTCTCTAGCAATTAGCTTAAAAGGAAAGTTGTTTTCATCTTGCCGGTGATTGGCATATCAATTGACTCCAATTGCTCAACAATTTCATTAAGAGAACTGAGATGTTCACTAACCTTCTCATTCTCGAACATCTTTAGATTTACCAATCTAGTGATGAGATGTACCATATTCGCTCTAGACGGCTGTTCGTACATGTTTGAAAGAGCATCTATGAGAGACTTCGTAGTCTTCTCATTTTTTATGTTGAAAGCAACGGACTTTGACAACGTCAGTCTGATCGTAGCAAGAGCTTTTCAATCTAGGATTGTCCAATCCACTTCTTTCATTGATTCTGGCTTCTTCCCTTCTAAAGGTAAATACAAATTTTTCTGGAATAACACATCCTCAACTTGCATCTTCCAATAGGCAAAGTTTGTACCATCAAACTTGTCGATCATTGTAGCCTTTTCTTCTCCCATAGTTCAGTTGATGTGTTCGGTGTCGAATCGGCTTCAGTAATTGCTCTAACCTAGAGCTCTAATACCACTTGTTAAGGTTTTTACACCCGCCCAAGAACGAAAACAAAAACTAAGGTTTCAAACCCTCTTCTGAAAACCGTGAATCTGCAAATCAGAAAACATACACACAGACACACAATAAATAATCGACACAAGGATATATACGTGGTTCAGTCAAACTAAGCCTACGTCCATGGAGAGCACCGTTTCACTATAATCAAAGAGAAAATTACAAGGGGATGATCTGCAGATCACATACACGCACACACATAGTGTATACTCACACCCGTATCACCGAAATAATATAGGCCTATATTATTCCTAACTCTCTCAAGAAGAATCTCAATCTAGGGTTCTTCTGATCTCTCTCTCAATCTTATGTTTCTGTATTTTTCTCACACCACATACAATAGGAATAACCTATGTATATATATAGGATAGCTAAATCTGATGGACAAATCAATAGAAATCAAATCCCAATCATAATTGGAGTCTTTAAAGCCTTCCTTAAAAATCTTGTATCTGGGCCACCTAGTACTCGGTGTTCTACCAAGTACTCAGTAAAATCACAATGGTGTGAGAATGCACGGGGTCTTTTGGAATTTTTCCCACTTTTGTACTATCGAGTACTCAGTGAAAAACCCACCGAGTACTTAGTGGTTCTTCAATCCACCTTTGCTTCAAGACAATTTTTCTCCAATTCACTTCTCGATCCTCGAGGAAAGGAGTCATTAACTAACAATGCCTAAGCCATAGAGAAAAGGAATTTATTCCTAAGTTGAAATATGGCAGAGGTATATGTCTGATCCATAGAAAGAGTAATTTATTCCTAAACTAAAAAATGGCAGAGGCATATGCCTAAGCCATAGAAAAAGAGGAATTTATTCCTAAGTTAAAAAATGGTGAAGGCATATGCCTGAGCCATAGAAAGAGGAATTTATTCCTAAACTAAAAAATGGCAGAGGCATATACCTGAGCCATAGAAAGAGGAATTTATTCCTAAGCTGAAAAAAAATGATAGAGGCATATGTCTGAGCCATAGAAAAGAGGAATTTATTCCAAAAAGGTTAAAAAATGGCATAAGCATATGCCTGAGCTATAAAGAAAAGAGGAATTTATTCCTAAGTTTACCTTAAAATCAAATTTGTTATCAAACCAAGAGCTTGTATGCCAGAGGCATAGTACATATATACTGGTAAAACAATTATCAGATAAGACATACAAGCTTTGGCATAATCAAATTATGAAACATGAGACAATTCATGAACAAAAAGAAAAGTTTTTCATTAAAATAAAATATGTATAGAACATGTATCTCAAAAATTGGCCCAAGGGGCTACAAATGCTCAGAGGCAAAACAAAAATAAAACACCCAAATAAAAAGAGGGTCAAGGTGGTCCTGTTGCAGAAGTGATAGTGTCATGGAAGAGAACTCAAAGAAAAAACAAGATCTGTATCGTGGCTCTATCAACATCCCTCGCAAATGTCAAGGGGGGGGCTAGGTTTTGGACCTAGCACTGAACTCAGGTCCAAAGGTACTCACAATTTCTGTTGGAGGAAGGGGAGGAGCCTTTGAATTTTGAGGGTCAACAACAAACTCCCCAGTAAGGAACTTTAAGAAGAACTCCTCAGCCGGACTAGAGTCAAAAACCTTGTAGGGAGGTTGAACGCCTAAATGGGCATCCATAGCCTCAAGGTCCTTCGTCTTCCTCTGCTCAGGCTCCTTCAGGGCATTGACGAAGCCACTCCGCCAGAACTCCCCTGCAACAGTATTGTTGAGGAGTTCGTATCTTGAGTGCATATCCATCCCCCCTTTCCTGCACATTTCCAACTCAGAGCGAGTAAGGGTCAGGCGATACTGGAGATCTTCAATCTTAGCATTTACCTTCGCCCTGCTCTCCTTCAGGCCAGCATTCTCCTCTGCCAGAGTTGCCTTCTCCTTGGCCAGGAAGTTCTCCCTTGCCTCCTTCAGGGCTAGAGCATCCTTGAGATGGACCACCTCGTCGGTTTAATAAGCCACCTCATTTGTATGGGACTCACTATTAAGCTACAGAGCCCCAACACAGTAGAAAGCCTACAAAAGAATAAAGGAAAAAATTATCAGAGACCTCAAATGATAAAAGAAAGAAGTAAGGCAATGAGAAAATAAAGAATACTTACCTTCATCATCATGCCCATGACCTTATCAAGAAGGACAGGGTTGTCCATAGACTTGAAAGTGTCCAGATCCTCTCTGAACCAAAGGGACTTGGCCCTGATGGCCATAGCCCCCATTGAATTGGGGTCCTCCCCCCCATAGGTCTTCTCTCCCTCGGGAGCCATCTCTACCTCAGAAACTTTGCCCTTTAGCTTCTGCCTCTTTGAAGACCTCTCTGAAAAAGAGGGGCGAGGATGCGGGGCAAAAGGTTGGGGAAGGGTGGGGGTGGAAGCACTAGCTGCAGTAGACCCAGATGTTGCATTGGTTAATATGGGTGTAGTTGTGGCTCCAGAAGAGGTCTCCTGAGTGGTTGGGTTTGGGATAATCTTCAGATCATCATCCAGAAGTATGGGACGGCTCAGGCAAAGCATATATACCGAGGCTCCTAGCCGGGATATATCCTGCAAATTAAGAGAATCAGGAGGTCAGTACATGATGGGCACTCAAACCAAAGCTTCCTCCTCAAAACTTTGACCCTCTTATAAACCCTACTCTGGTATGATTCCTAATAGGCAAGACCAAAACACTCATAAATATATTCAGCCCTATGAAGGTCACAGTTGCAGCAGAATATGTTTATTGAATGATCAACAAGGAAGTTATAGGGCTCAAAGTTTCCATGGCTAGAAACGTTGGGGATTGGGAAGAAAGAAGCCTAGGGATAGAACCATGGTCCCTTGATCAGAACCATTCTCTCCTTCTAGCCTTTCTCAAACCTATCAGTACCAGGGCAAATGCCCATATCTGTGAAAGGGTAGAGCGTGAACCTCCCAGTATTATATGTGATCTCTAATATCTGGTAACACATCAAAACGTCATCAAAACCCAGATGCAGACCGTGATCATGATTTACCAGAATGAGCATGGAGACGATGCGGAAGAAATTGGGGTTAACCTGCAAGGGGGTTAATCCCAGAATGAAGAAGAAGAAGTGAAAGAGAGGATGAAGGAGGAACCTAACCATCTTAACCTGATTATAGGAAAGGAGGAGGTCATGGGGGCCTATGCCTTCCCCCTAGATAAAATCAAGCTCAGGATCATAGGCCACAAATTCCACCCCCTTTGTTGGCCTCACCAGTTTCCTAAGAGAATTAATACTTGGGGTTTTCCTTTGATTGGCACGGATCTTATTAGGGTTGTAAGGAGTAGACTCCTCGATATCATCAACCCTTTCATCCTCCTAGGGAAGGATTGGAATTTCCTCAGTATAACTCTCAACAGATTCCTCACGGGAGAGTGGGGCTAGTTCTTCACTAGCAAAACTGATATGTGATTCAGACATGATGAAGAAAGATAAAGAGTATTGAAATACTTACTAGAATAAAGAAAGTTTGCCGGAGAAGACTACGAAGCACAGGAAATGGCATAAATGCAAAAGACTCAAAGCAACTGTAAAAGGGAGAACAATATTCAAAGAACAAGGATAGCAAGTAGACCAAATAGAGTTTTCAGTGAATGTAGAGATCCTAAGTGTTAGGTGAAATAGGATATATATATAGGGGATGAGAAGGTGCATCCAAAGGTTGCATTAAATGGGGCTGAGGCGTTGCAGCTTTTCAAGACAGACTGACGCGTTAATTAAGGGAATCAAGCCATCAAGTTCAGTTTGAAATTCGCACGTAGTCAAGGAAATAATTAGCTGACGTCAGCCCACTTGCACATATATATACATGTATTTAAATGAACATAAATGTATATGTGCCTGTTGAAGCCAAAGAGACATCGAGTCAAGTATTTGGGTCAGACCCATGATCCATTGGATCTAACCCAAAGGGGCTAGTGTAAGGGCCAGAAATAAAGGCCCAGCAAATTGAAAAGCCCAATTTGATTTACAAGAGAATGAATATAATGAGCCCGGTCCATCGTGAATAGAATCCCTAGATTAATTTAGCCAACAAGTCCAAATCTCAAGTAAATATGGGATAATTGAGTCCAATATGGAATGTAAATCAAATCCCTGAAATTAAGGGATTTGATCATGATCTAAACAGGCCAAGGAGCCCATCAATCTCTTGTATAAATATAGTCTTATAGCCTCAATAAAGACATTTAAGTGTTTGAGCAAAAATTAGCACTTACAGTAATGCAACAAATATTTTTGTTGGATTTTCTCGGTTAGATGTATAGGGTGTTTAGAATAGGGATGGGCATGAGCGGTTTTCTCAATCCCCATAATCAGGGATTGATCTAGGATTTGTGATCAGTGGGGACTAAATATGAATATCTTAAATTTAAGAGTAAAAAATATAAAAAAATAATAATTCAATGAGGGCTAAATGCTAAATATTCCAAATTTTAAGCTAAAAAATGTATTTAAAAAAATCAGTGGGGGCCACTGCCCCCACTGGACCTGAATTGGATCCGTGCCTGCCCATAATCAAAACTGTACAAAATTTCATCCCCATAACCACCTCAAAACTGTTTGAAAATTTCATCTTTACACGCAAAACCGCCCCAACCGTCACCAATGTTCCCCAATTTTGCCCGAACTGACCCATTAAACCATTATTTTTTATATCTATATTTTTTTATTTCATTTTAAGCAAGCAAAAAATAAATAAATTCATATAACATTAAGATCTATATAAGAAACAAACAATGATCCAATTGGTTTACTCGTAATAATTCTTAACACAAAAATAAATTTAATAATTTAAAATCTATCTCATTACGTTGAATAGAAATTAAGCATCAAAATATTCAAATCTAGATAAACAAACTTTATCAAAGTCTACAATTCCCACAACATAAATAAATTACATAAAATGACAAGTTCAAAACAAACCTATAAAATACTAGTCCACAACAACCCATAAGGTCAGGGATACAATGTTCGGATTGTAGAGATTTTATATAGAGAGAGAGAGAGGTATATAAGTAAATATTTATTTTATTAAAGGACTATAGTGTAACTTCTATATAAAAAATTACATAATTATTATGCGGTTTAGGACGGGGCTGTCCCCATTGGGAGAACCCCTCAAACCGTCCTCCGCCCCAAAATCGTCATTTTTTTAATTTTTTTTGCCTTTACCACCTCATTTAGAAATGGGGCGGTTAAAAATCGTTAAAAATGGGGCGGTTCCCCCGGCATGACAGATTTTTCGTTCATCCCTAGTTGAGAACCATCCTAACAACTTATAGGTCGTGTTTGGAATCAAGTATTGTGGATTTAAAAATTAGAAGTGAAAAAATGGATTGAATTTTAATGAAAAGAGAATTTTAGGTTGTGTTTATAATCTAAAATTTAGTTATTATGGAATTAAAAATTGAAGAACACCTACTGTTATCCGTGTATGTATATCAAGATTCGCAGTCGTGGTATCGACCGCGTTCATGGTGTAACCGAATCGGACCCGTATCAGCATTATGTAACGGAACTAGTTATCGCAGTCGTGAATTTATTTTCATGTTGCACATGAAACTTAAAATAGAGAGAAATTACAAATTTTGCAACATAATTAAATCAAGATGAATTTTTAATGAATTTTAGTTATTTTTGTAACATCATTTTATCATAAATCATGATTATTAAATTTCTTAGTATTACAAGGAAGCTTAATAAAAAATACCAAAAACTAGTAGAATTCAAGATATGTTAATGTATTTGTCCTTTTTGTTGTATTGTTAATTTTTTTATCAATATTGTGAAATTAGATTGTTTGAGGGAATGTGCGGCTCCGTTTGGCAACCCGGTTTTGGTCTTGGTCTTTGATTTCAAGACCATGTTTGGTTGGCCGGTTTTTGACTTGGTTTTGGACACCCTAAAACCAACCACTAAAACCTGGTTTTGGGCCACCATTTTTGACTTTTCTCTCTCTCTCTCTCTCTCTCTATATATATATATATATGCGAAAATATGAATTATTTTGAAATTTTTCGGAAAAAATAAATTTTTGGGAAAAAAAAAAAATCGGAAAAAAATAAATTTTCGGGGAAAAATCATATTTTCGGACAAAAATTAATTTTCTCCAAAAAATTATTTTTTCGGGAAAAAAAAAATTTTGGAAAAAAAATCATATTTTCGGAAAAAAATTAATTTTTCGAAAATAATTATTTTCCGGAAAATATTTATTTTTTCGGAAAAAAAATCATATTTTTGGGAAAAAATTAATTTTCGGAAAAAAAATATTTTTTCGACAAAAATTATTTTTTCGAAAATAATTATTTTCCGGAAAAAATTTATTTTTTCGGAAAAATTTATTTTTTCGGAAAAATTTATTTTTTCGTCAAAAAATAATTTTTTGGAAAAAAATCATATTTTTTTGAAAAAATTAATTTTCGGAAAAAATTAATTTTTGGAAAAAAATCATATTTTCGGAAAAAAATATTTTTTCGACAAAAATTATTTTTTTGAAAAAATTAATTTTTCGAAAAAAATTAATTTTTCGAAAAAAATTAATTTTTTTTTTTTCGAAAATTAATTATTTTCCAAAAAATTATTTTTTATATTTTTCGGAAAAATATTTTTTTCCCGAAAATTACTTTTTTTCCAATTTTTTATATATATATTTTTCATATTTATATATTTTTAATACATATTAGTATATATATATATAATTATACCAAAACCAAAACCAAAACCAACTCCTTACCAAACACTATATATTGGTTTTAGATTTACCTAAAACCACCCAAGACCAAAACCAAAACCAAATTCCCAAACGGGCCCGTAGGGACTCATGTTTTGTTCCTGTTAGTGTTAGTATTGAGAGTTGAGGGTGATCTGAAGCTGGAGACGAATAACTTGTTAGAATTAGATTGTTGAACTACTATATAAATGACAACTTGTCCCATATCGGTAGGATGTGAGCAGCGGTGAACACGAACTAGAATCAAAATTTTGGTTTAGTTCGGTTCAAATACCAAATATCAAAAAATAATTATCAACAAATAGGTTCTCATGATTACAGTAGGTACTATCAATTATGGCCTTGTGAAATACTACTATATAGTGTCTACAAATCGAACCCACAAACCATTCTGATATACTAGTATATAATGGCTACACATCAATATACATAAACATACATATATATATACATATATATGAATTGAAACAACAAGGTAACAAAATTTACCAAGTTGGGTTTTTATATGAGGACTGAGGTGAAGAATGGAAGATGAAGCTAGGGCATAAACCGTGAGAGATAGAGGGGAATCAAATCAAACCGTGACCGTGAGAGAGAGAGGCAGAGCTAGGGCATGAAAAGCGGCTTGAGTAATGAGATTGAGTATTAGGTTTAGAATATATAACAGTATATATTTAGTGTATATATATATATAATAAAAACTGGTTCGGTTCAGTTCCAAAGGGGTAAGAACCAGAACGCAACCGAACCGAAAATTTTAGTTTTTTAATTTTTGAAACCGGAATTGAACCAGTTTGGAACCCAACCATCGGTTCGATCCGGTTCTTCAGTTCTTTGTGCACCCCTAGTGGTGAGAATTTACTTTGTACAAATGCTTATAAATAATGGAGCACTTAACTGAGCTAACGATTTGAAGTTGGGCCCATCTTTTGGCTCAATTATTAAGTATTCAAGTTTTTTTTTTCTTACACATGGCTGGCACCTATTAATTGAGTCATCGCTCAAGTAATAGTCTATTCATTGAGAATTGGCTGGTTCAGGTGTGAATCCGTACACACCCCGATATATTGGGGTGTAACGGTATCGATGAGTTCAAAATCTATTACGAAATAGCATGTACATATACATGAAGGATAATTTTGTAAAATAGAAGATAAAAAGGGTTAGAAGTTACCAAATCCCATCAAATTGTTTAACATTTTTTAAGATTTGTCTATATTATAATATATTTAGTCAGATATATAATATTTTAGTTCAAATTCTAAATTCCACGCATTTCAAGAAAAATTGGAAGCTGTGGTGATTCAGATGTAACTAATCATGTGAATTTTCACTTAGATTGGACTTCATGACAATGAAAATGAGAAACGCAATGACTGAAGTTGTTCAAAACATCAAATTTTACGAGAAACCAAGGTTAGAGAGTGCTTATGGTGTGCACATTTATCATGATGATGTAGTGCTTGTAAGATTGATGGGAGAGACTCCGATGTTCAATGGATTTGCATTGACAAGCTGGTGGCAATGCTGCAAAAGAAGGCACTTGAGCTTCTCGAGAAAGCGTGTGAACCTAGCTAAGGGTGCAGCACCCGACCCATATGATGCACGAAGTAATCTGGAGGTAATAAAGGGGTTGGCAAGGTTCGAACACTGGATCAAGTAGCGCCCGTTCCTTTCGTTTTCTTGTTTGCGATGAAACTTCTGCTTTTCACAAGCATTGACCAGAAATGTATACAACCTAGTTGTCAAAGGTCTTTGTCCCACATCGGATGCTGGGAAAGTGATTGGGTATAAATGGGTTGGATGTTAGCCTCACCTAAAGCTTAAGTTTTTTGGTCGAATCGCGAAGCTTCTGACATGTTACAATTGGTATCACGATTAAAGCCATTCATTTATCTGATGTCACACCATTCGCCCGCTTGGGTCTATGGCACTCGGGAGAAGTTTGGGTCCAAGGTCGGGTAGGCAGGTGGTCCGATTGCAACAAGAGCATTGGAGTTTGGGTGGGGGAGAATGTTAAAAGTCTTTATCCCACATCGAATCCAAATAAAAAAGTGAAATAAATAGGTTGAATGTTAGCATCACTTAAGCTTAAGTTTTTTTTGTTAAAATGCAAAGCATCTAGTTACACTAGTTGCACAAATGAGAATAGTCTCCTAATATGTTTTTCCATTTTCTCCATTTTTTTAATTCTTCGGTGTTTGGCAGAAATCCTCGAAATATTTTCCCACAAAATAATTTCTAGTTGCAATACTGCAACCAAGAGTGCGTAGAGTTGGTGTACCGGATAAGAAGTAGAAGCTAATGTCATAAATACAGAGAGCTTCATAGATAAAGCCAAATCCTCTAGCAATGTATAGGATATGGAACATTAATGTATATGTAGCAAAGAGCACAAGTGGATTGTAATTTCAAAAGTTTGGATGGAGCATATTCACTGAAAATGATAATCGACCCCAAATGCAATCATATGGGTCCTCATGGTTCTGCTATAAATCTAATAAACATTAAATAGTTCTACCCTTTTCTAGTGTATTTTATCAGATACTGATCTATTCTCATAGACACAAAAAAATGAAAATTGATACAGATTTGGTGCCAATTCAAAGCTACAAGGATTAAATAAATAAAAGTAAAAAATAAACCGAATCTTATGTTCTAGTGTATTTGATATTGACTCTCCAGAATATATTTCATGTGGTAACCCCTGTCGATTAGTAGAGATATTATATTAGTAAAATATAATATATCTCTATATATATAATGTTAAGGAATTTCTCATTTTCATTTTCATTTATTTTAAACTTTTATGTTGTATAAATAAATAACTCCTTTTAGTATTATCTTTTTTGTTTATATTTGGTGTATTCACCTTTACTTGAATTACATTAATATAAGTGTTACTTATATGCATATACTTGGATTTTTACTAGTTAAAAGTTTGACGAATATCTATATATTAGCATTTATTATTATTATTTTGAATTTTGTTTTTAACTATTTTAGTTGAAAAAACTCTTTAACTATTGTTAACATAATTTACTCATGTGAAATCTTAGTTTATTTGCTTATTGTTATTTCAAATGGCTTTACTCTTTCTATAAATTTACGGTTTCATAGTTCTAACACATTCTTAATTTTAAATTTACCTTTTTCACAGTTTTATTCTCTTTAAAACCCATTCCCTTATTATTTATACTAATATTAAAAACCTTAGTAATAACTAATAATGTTAGGCAAAAATGCATAATACTCTCTGGGCTTTGCAGCAGTTGCAAAATACTCCCCTAGGCTTTTTTTACCCCCAATTCACTATCCTATGTTTTTTAAAGGTTGCAAAATACCCATTGTGCTTTGCATAGCTTCAAATCACTATCCTATTTTTTTCAAAAGTTGCAAAATACCCCCATTGGATATGTTTTACACAAAAATATTGATCATTTTGCCCCATTGTCTTGTAATAAACCATTTTTAGTATTGTTTTTACTTTTCTTCTTTCCCTTTCAATAATATAATTAATAATTCAAAACTTTATAAACATATATTTATTTCTGTGGGTGTCCAAAACGGTTAAGTTCCTTAAAAATAGGAACTAGAACCGAAAAAAAAAAGCTACAAAAAATATAAGTAAAAAAACTACCAAAAATATTTCGTGAGAGGCTATAAAAAAAAATTTAATTCCTGAAAAATTGTATATTTTTTTATAAGAAAAAATTAATAATAAAGTGATAATAGGGCGTATTATGCATTTTTTCACAAAAAAAAAATTAATTCGCAGAATATATATATAAATTTGTATAATTTTTTATAAGAAAAAATTAATAATAAAGTGATAATAGGGGGTATTATGTATTTTTTCACGAAAAAAAAAAATTTAATTCGTGAAAAAATATATATAAATTTTTATATTTTTTTTATAAGAAAATTTTAATAATAAAGTGATAATAGAGGGTATTATGCATTTTTTTTCACGAAAAAACAATTTAATTCGCTAAAAATATATATATAAATTTGTATTTTTTTATAAGAAAAAATTAATAATAAAGTGATAATAGGGGGTATTATGCATTTTTTCACAAAAAATATTTAATTCGCCGAAAAATATTTATAAATTTATATATTTTTTATAAGAAACAATTAATAATAAAGTGATAATAGGGGGTATGATGCATTTTTTCACAAAAAAAAATTAATTAATTCGTGAAAAAATATATATAAATTTGTATATATTGTTAAAAGAAAAAATTAATAATAAAGTGATAATAGAGGGTATTATGCATTTTTTTTACGAAAAAACAATTTAATTCGCTAAAAATATATATATAAATTTGTATTTTTTTATAAGAAAAAATTAATAATAAAGTAATAATAGGGGGTATTATGCATTTTTTCACAAAAAATATTTAATTCGCCGAAAAATATTTATAAATTTATATTTGTTTTATAAGAAACAATTAATAATAAAGTGATAATAGGGGGTATTATGCATTTTTTCACAAAAAAAAAAAATTAATTCGTGAAAAAATATATATAAATTTGTATATATTGTTATAAGAAAACATTAATAATAAAGTGTGAATAGGGGGTATTTTTATTTTTGTACTGAAACAAAAAAGTTTAATTCATAAAAAAATGCATAATACCCCCTATTCTCACTTTATTATTAATTTTTTCTTATAAAAAAATATACAAATTTATATTTTTTTTCACGAATTAATTTGTTTTGTTTAGCTTTTTTACTTATATTTTTGGTAGTTTTTTATTATTATTTCGGTTCCTATTTTTAAGGAACCGAACCGATTTTGGACACCCCTGAAAATAAATATATGTGTGTGAAATTTTGAATTATTAATTATATTATTGGAGGAAGGAAAAAAGTAAAAAGAAATAAAGTTGGGTTATTACAAGACAATGAGACAAAATGATCAATATTTTTGTGTAAAACATATCCAATTGGGGTATTTTACAACTTTTAAAAAACACAAGGTAGTGATTTGGAGCTAAGAAAAGTATAAAGGAGTATTTTGCAACTTTTGAAAAACATAGGGTAGTGAATTTGGGGGTAAAAAAAGTACAGGGAGTATTTTGCAATTACTGCAAAGCCTAGGATATTATGCATTTTTGCCATAATGTTATAAGATATTGTGTTTTCACTTTTCCAGAACAATTATGTTTGCTTTTAAGAAGCAATTATATTTATTTTTTGGAAATGCATGCTTTGTCACATAAAAGTCAAATAAATGAAAATTTTCCTAATGACATATTTAATGTGGAGATTCAAGTCATAAGAATGTCTAGTTGTTGGGAACAAGCTCTTATTAAGGACATTCCGAAGAACATCTATAAGTTGGTCTTCCTACCGTGCAAATTAAGGGCTCAAAATAAGAAGCAAAATTATGTTAGTTCTTTTCAACGTTAAAAAATGTAATTAAGTGCGTTACAGAAACCGAAAAAATAAACGTATGGAAGCATTTTTAACATTTGGACATTTTAAAAATTCTAATTTCCACTATTTGCAGGACTTCAAAATAGGATTTTTCAATTTGAAAACATATGGAAGCATTTTTAACATTTGGAAATTTTTGTTTATACTTTTTTATACAACTTTACTTGAATTACATTAATGAGTTATATATTCCTTTCAAGTAAAGTTTCTATACAAAAAATACAAACAAAAATGTCCAATTGAATAACTATTTATATCTTGTTTTCATTACCATCTCCTGATTGTAAAAAGTTTATATTATTTCAAATAATTGAATGAGTGGTTTTGGATAGTAGTTACACCATACAACATGTTATGAGTGATTTTTAATTTCAATCATTAGGTGTAATCTAGGGTGCGTTCACTAACGTGCAATATTTTTCGTATTTGTTTTTCGAAGAAAAAGAAACAAAAAAACGTTCTTCTTACGAAAAACAGAAAAACAGAAATGACGTTTGTTAATTCCAATTGTTCTCATAATTTTTGGAACAGAAACAAATAATTATGTTTAGTAAATGCATTTGTTTCACATATATTTTTGGTAATTTTTTTATAATTTTTATTTTAGCATTTACTTGAGTAAAATAAATTATATTAAAGAAACTATTAAACTCAATTATCAATAGTTAAAGTTACAATGTATAAAATTCGAAATATATATATATATATTTTGTAAAAATTATATATAAAAGAAGACCACTAATTGATGTTAGTGATAAGTAGTTTGATTCACTTCCTTAGAAAAGATGTGATATTTTACCAATATATATTCTTTTATTATTTTTTTATATAAATTTATATATTTTTACAAATTTTGTTTTTCGAAATAATTTTTTTTTAAATTTATATTTTTTTTTCAATTTTTATATATATATTTTGAATTTTATATATGTTTTTCAAATTATATATATTTTCGAAGTTTATATTTTTTCGAAGTTTATATTTTTTCGAACTTTATATATATATATTTTTCAAAATATATATATTGTTTTCGAAATTTATACATTGTTTTCGAAATTTATATATATATTTCTAATTTTTATATTGTTTTCCAAATTTTTATATTTTTTTCTAATTTTATATATTATTTTCAAATTTTATATATTATTTTCATAATTTATATATATTATTTTCGAATTTTATATATTGTTTTCGTAATTTATATATATATATATATTTGAATTTTATATATTTTTTAAAATTTAATATATTATTTTTGAATTATATATTGTTTTTGAATTTGAGGGGGTGTAATTAAAATTTATCCAAAAAAAAAACATTTCACATTATTGGAACAAAAACATGTGGAACATCTTTTTGATGTTTCTCATTTTTAAGAGAAACATAAGAAATATTTCACATAATTAGGAAACAGAAATAATTTATTAAACATGTTTCTTATTTCTATTACTTTTTGGTAGGTGAGAACGTGCAACGTTCCACATTCTACGTTAGTGAACGCACCCTAACGACCTACATTACATTTGCATATATAAGTCCCTGCTCACCACTCCATGAAACAATTGAACACGGCTGTAATAATTGTATTTCAAAAAATATTATATAGTTTTTGTGTTAAAGTCATTTTTTGCCTTATTTTTATTTTATTGATAAAAATGTTTATGTTCAAATAAAAAATATATATATTATAGTGATCATTTTCACCAATTTTTGTATATTGATATATTTTTTATCAAAAAAATTGGGGGATGGTGGGCCTTTGATAATCGCTATATAATTTTTTTTAAAAGGACAACAATAATATTGTTTTTTTTTTTTTTTGAGAAGTAAGCAATTTTATAGATGGACACATGCTAAAAAGCCAATTAAATTGACAAACAATATATGAGAGGACCCTAACAAATTACATCTTGAATTGGAATATTTTTAATGTTCTTTATTTAATCAATTAATTTGTAACAATCTATGGGTATCCAGAACCACAGAACATGACCTTCTTTTTATCACCATTATTTTTGCTTCATTCAATGTAAGAGTAAAGAGTTTAACATAAGATCTCAAAAATATTTTAAACTAATATTTTATACTATTTAAAAAAGGTAGGTCAAAATCTCAAAAGAGTGATTTACAAACAACCCATGTAATTCCAATGCTAACTATGTGAATATAATAATATAATGAAGTAAGTGGCATAGTACTCTCCAATTAAATAATAGGCAGACAAAACTTACTATATAATTCCTTATCAACAGCCAAGCGACAAAGCTCAAAAGTACATGCACGTAATACTCTTCTATCAATGGCTATCAATGGCTGATGAGTATTTTAGGGCTTGGTTTTGGATCTCTATGTCACCTACAATATTGTATATATAAACTTGTAGCATATGTTATAATCAATAAGATATAGGTTTAATTGAGTAGGTGAAAGAGATAAGTGGAATAATACCGACCAAATTGAAAAACTAAATTTTATTATTTTTATTCTATTTTTATTTACGATGTGTGGAAGTCGCTTTAGACGAATTCTATGGATTAATAGGGTGTAACACCGAATACTCCGGTTATCAAAAAATTGCTTCTAATGTTTGATGATAACTTGCAAAATAATGCGTCAAATGTTAGGGTGCGTTTGGATAGCCTGTTTTTTGTATTTGTTTTCTGTCTTCAAATATAAAAACTGTTTTTGTATTTGTCTTTGTTTTTTTCAGCAAAAAACTAAAAACAAAAAAACGTTTGGATGAAAATTTGTATTGAAAAATAAAATGGTATTGGTGGGCGGCGGCGGTGGGCAGCAGTGACCGGTGGCGGCGGGGGGCGGTGGTGGTGGGTGTAAAGGTGGTAATTCGCGAAAAGGTTGATCCGCAACCCTTATTTATCTGGGATATGGCCCAACCTTTATTTATCTGGGATATGGCCCAGGTTTGGTATATTTGGGGAAACCGGCCCAAGTAAAAGATCATTTGGGAGATTGGCCCAAATAATTGATTACTTGGGGAAATAGCCCAAATATAGGTTTTACGCGAGAGCTTGCATTATACAGAGGGAGGTATGAGAGGCTGATGTGTTTTATAGCTCGCATCAGAAACTCATAACCCTATATGCTGCTCGCGAAGGGAGTACTACTCGGAATCTAGGGGAAATGCTGGGGATGAGTAAATAGTGGGTCGCGACCTTATTTACACAATCCTAAGCAAAGAGTACCCTAGAGAGGCCGATAGTATTCAGGGACATGACTAAGACATGCATGATTGGTCATAACCCGGCAAAGCTATAACGACATCCTTGGCTAAGGATAAATTAGATCCGCGATAAAATAGGCGCGGATCACGGGGCATGTCGCACAGCATGACCTATGCATGAGACTACGCGAATCCGTTTCGCGTAATCAAAAGCAAGATGACACTGTGCCAAGTATTTATGGTGCACTGTATAAATCCGCGCATAGGATAACGCGAATCCGTTTCGCGAAGTTAAGTGCGCGAGATGATATTGTGCAAAGGTATTTATGGTGTGCAGTATTAATTACGCATAAGAGTACGCGAATCCGTTTTCCGTAATCGCGGGCGTAGAATAATATTGTACAAGGTATTTATATCACGGATTAAGTACGCAGGAACCATGTCGCGAGACAGGTGTTGACGTGGCAATGGAATCCGCGAGGATGATTGAACCACGTCGCGAGACTAGTGCTGACGTGGCAATACAAGCCGCGAGGATTACTGAGCGGTCGCGCCTATAAATAGAGGTGCGAGGGTTCATTTGGAAGCACAACTTTTCAGAGACGGGGAGAGAGAAACTCCTAGAGAGAGAAAATATTTCAATTACTTGTACTCATGGTCTTTTCCTTCATTTCTCTTTCATTTTTCTCTGTAAAGGAAAGTCAAAAGTAATAAGAGCATCAATACTGTGGTTTTGGCTGACGAACTTGTGTAGAAACTATCTTCACATCATTTAAAATCGGCGAACCCCTACATTAAAGGCGACTCTGCTGGGGAGAAGATGTCTTCTGCACAAGTGGAGCCTCGTCAACCTCGGCGGAGAGGACGACCATCAACCCGGCATACTGAACAAATGGAAGAGGAAACATCAGCACAGACACAAGGAGGGGAACCAGTCCAACCGGCACGAAGACAACGTCGTCGCGCGAATATTGGTGCGAATCAGGCAGAAAGCCCTCCGATGGTAGAACCAGTACAGAATTCGGCAGAATTGCCAACAGTTCTACTGCAAACTCTTCTCAACATCCAGGAAACACAAAAAGCCATACTTCACTTCATGGAGGCCTCGCGTGTTCCACCATCGAATATTGAGTCACCAAGGATGAATAATCAGGCTTTTCCGGAGGACTCAACACAAGAGCCTCTTCGCGAAACAGTAAGAGCTGAGCCCTTGGACAAAGAGTCATACATCACTAAGGAACAACTGCGAGCTATCCTGAATGAAAAATCTGAAACAGAGGAAGTGGAAATTGCCCCGCCATACCATCCTAGTATTATGGCCTTGCCATATCCGGAAAACTATGGGGCACCGATCTTTCATCAATTCGACGGCAAAAGGGGAAATGCAAAAGAGCACATAGCCAGGTTCGCGGATGCTCTGGGACCACATAGAAACAATGAATATTTAAAACTCAGAGAATTCTCCAAGTCTTTAACTGGAACAGCATATACCTGGTATACTGGTCTCGCTCCGGCTTCAGTGACCAGCTGGACGGATATGGTGCTCAGATTCTACACCAAATTCTTTCAAGCTGATGAGGAGGTCTCAATGATTTCGCTCACAAGGCAGAGACAACGCTTTGGGGAGGAGGCGGCAGCTTATGTCCGGAGATTTCGCGAGACTGCTTTGCAATGCCATGAACCAATTTCCGAACTGCAATTGATCAAAATTTGTATAGAAGGGATGCTGCGGGAATACAGAGTGCATCTGGTCAATCATGAAGTCAAAACTTTTTATGCACTTGTTGATAATGCCCGAAGATTGGGAGAAGTTTTGGCTCCCCCGACGCGACCAAATATCAGTACTAGGCGGATACCGATGGTAGCAGCTACGCAGAATGGAAAACCCAGGGAGGAGCGCGTTGGGAGATCTGAACCACCCCCTTTACCTTTCAGTGAAAAAGAGGCAATTGCTTTGCTAAATCAATGGGTCGCAGATCATGTCATAACTCTACCTCCAGTGCAAAGGGTGCCGTCAAGAGAGGAAAGGATGAAGAATAACTACTGCCCCTTTCACAGGAGTGTTCGGCATTCGTTGATGGGCTGTTGGGCGTTTCGATGTTTGGTGCATCGAAAAATAGCATCAGGAGACTTGGAAGTAGCGAAGAATGTAGTTCATGAGCCTTTCCCTGCACATGCAGCTGTGGTGACCGCCAGAGACCATACTGAGGATATGGCCGATGTCATTAAGTGTAATTGCCCGCCAGTATGTGAAGCAAGGGAGAATGCTAAGATAGATGTCTTCTTCAATGAGCTCCCAATACAGGAACATGTGAAGGAATTCTTGAAAGAACAAACAGTTGCCGCACTCAATCATACTATTGAGATTCCGCAGCATGAGAAGACCTCCAGTAAGATCACATTTTCTGAAGAGGACAAACAAGTACCTTTTCCCCATAATCGGCCTTTGTATGTACCAGCCATTATAAACGGTCGAGAGATGAAACGAGCTTTCTTGGATAGGGGAGCGTCAGTCAATTTGATCCCACTAGCCACTTTGCGAATGATCAATTTTCCCGAAGAAAAGTTCGTGAATCATACTATTGCAGTTACTGATTTTAATGGAGATCAGCAGGTCACTATGGGATTCGCGACATTGGACCTCAAAATTGGGAAGATCAGGGGGCCCACCAAATTTCATATCATCAAAGGGGAACCCTCATATCAATTGTTGCTGGGAAGACCGTGGCTGCATGCATATGGCGTAGTGCCGTCATCCTATCATCAAGTGATGAAAGCCAATTGGGGAAAAGGAATAATGACTGTAAAAGCATCCAAAAGTCCTTTCTGCGCGTCAGAAGCCCATTTTGCAGATGCAGTCTACTTCTCAGAATACAGTGAGGAAAATGGGCCCGGCGTTTTTTTCTACACCGTTACCAAAATGGAATGAACTAGAAAATACTAGTGCAATTAAACGGAGGCTCAAAGAGGTAAGCTGGTCACGGGTCAAAAAGGCCTGATGGACGAGTGGTGTATAAATTATGACGGGATTGGGGGTCAGAAGCTTGCAATGTTGGCACTGACCCCGAGAAAGATAAAGCCATACAAAGAAAATTTGAAGCCGACCCTAAGGTACTGAAAGCGGATCCGCGAACAGAGCATGGGTTGTGCGAAGTGGACATAGGCGACGGTACAGATCCGCGACCTACCTTCATAAGCAATATGTTGCCTACAGATACTAAGAATGCTCTGATAGAATTGCTCAAAGAGTTTCGAGATGTATTTGCTTGGGACTATAATCAAATGCCGGGACTCGATGTTGGATTGGTAAGCCACCGTCTTCATGTGAATCCCGCTTCAGAACCAAAGAAACAAAAGCAACGAGTATTTCATCCCGATTTAGAGGTGCAAATTAAGGTAGAAGTAGAGAAACTGCTGAAAGCAGGATTCATCAAGCCAACTCAGCATCCTACGTGGCTCGCGAACATTGTGCCTGTAAAGAAGAAGACTGGACAGATACGCGTATGTGTAGATTATCGCGATCTCAATAAGGCTTGCCCAAAAGACGATTTCCCTCTTCCCAACATTGACACCATGGTGGATGCAACCTCAGGACACGAGATTTTCTCATTAATGGACGGATTCAGTGGGTACAATCAGATTAAAATGGCGCCGGAAGATGCTGAGAAAACTGTTTTTCGCACCCCAATGGGGAATTTTCACTATACGGTCATGCCGTTTGGGCTTAAAAATGCTGGGGCCACGTATCAGAGCACGATGACAGCCATATTCCATGATCTAATGCATAAAACTGTGGAGGACTATGTCGATGATTTGGTAGTGAAATCCAGAGCCATACAGGATCATGTGGGAGATTTGCGAAAGGTACTGCAACGATGTCGTGAATATAATTTAAAGATGAATCCTCTCAAATGTGCCTTTGGAGTACCAGAAGGAAAATTCT
Source organism: Cornus suecica (assembly GCA_963922005.1). Taxonomy (NCBI): domain Eukaryota; kingdom Viridiplantae; phylum Streptophyta; class Magnoliopsida; order Cornales; family Cornaceae; genus Cornus; species Cornus suecica. Next base: position 19,083,147 of record OY998241.1, read on the forward strand.
TGGGGTGTGTCGTACATCGGCATGGCATTGATATGGACCCGACAAAGGCTAAGGCTGTATTAGAAATGGCTCCACCTGCAACTCGCAAAATGTTGAAAACTTTTATGGGAAAGATATCTTACCTGAGGAGATTTATCCCAGCACTGGCAGAGATAACTCACCCACTCATGCCGTTGTTGAAAGAAAAATCCGTCTATAGCTGGGGAGAAGAACAGCAGGAGGCTTTTGAGAAAATCAAAAAGATTTTGGCATCACCAAAAACAATGGTAGCGCCCGAAACAGGAAAACCATTGATAATGTATCTCACTTCCACCAACAAGTCCGTGGGAGCTCTATTGGCCCAAGAGCATGAAGGAGAAGAAAAACCTGTTTATTATATCAGTCGGGTACTCAAAGGACCAGAGTCGCGGTACTCATCATTGGAAAAGCACTGTCTCGCTTTAGTATTCGCAGCCCAGAAGTTTAGACACTATTTGTTGGCACATCCATTAGAGCTAATCACGAAAAGTGACCCCATACGATATTTGCTCACGAAGCCCATACTCAGTGGAAGAACTGCTCGGTGGTTATTAGCGCTATCTGAATATGAGATCACATGTTCTAGACCAAAAGCAGTAAAAAGCCAAGCCTTGTCAGACTTACTAGCATTATTTCCGGGAGGGGCTGAGCCCATGGTGGAGGAGATAGGAATGGCAAGCATGGCACAGAGCGCGGAGTTCACTTTAGAGTTCGATGGTTCATCCACTGAAAAAGGAGGAGGAGATGGTTTCGTACTGAGGAATAAAGAAACAAAAGAGGAATTAGTCATGGCCTACAAGCTTGACTTTCCTTGTACCAATAACATTGCTGAGTATGAAGGACTGGCGCTAGGGTTGATAATGGCTCAAAGGTTGGGGGCAAGAATACTTCACGTTAAAGGAGATTCCAAGTTGGTCATTAAGCATATTAGAGGGGAGTATGCTGTCAATGAACCTCATCTGGTGTCCTATAGAACCCTTATTCGACAGATGATAGAAGACTTTGAGACTATGAGTTTTACACACGAGCCGCGAGAAAGCAACCGACGATCCGATGCACTGGCGACATTGGGTTCGCGAATAAATTTCCAAGGAATGAAGTCTTCTGTACAAGTAGTACGAATAACTGACTCAGTGATCAGTAACGGAGAGGAATCAGAGGAGTATAAAGAACATGATTGGAGGGCACAGATAGTACATGCTCTACTGAAGAACGATAACAATGCCTTGAGACGGGAGTACCAACTCATAAAAGGCGTGTTATATTACAGGGCCGCCGGAGGAATTTTGGCTAGATGTGTAGCAATAGACGAGATAAAGGAACTGCTCCAGAAAGCTCACAGGAAAATATGCGGTCAAACGGACGTTAGTCTCTATCGAGTTTTGCAGAGAGAAGGCTTCTTTTGGCCAAGTATGAAGGATGAGGCAGTAAAGTTACAAAGTAGCTGTCAAAACTGTAATGCATATCCATCCGCGAGTGAAGGCAATATAGCAGACTTAATAGACTGGCGGGACAAATATGTGCATTATTTGAAGAATGGGATTTTGCCGGAAAAAGATCAACCGCGGTTTAGAAAATTGGCCTCGCGATTTGTCTTACAAGAGGAAAAATTGTTTCGCAAAAGCTTTGAGGGAAGATTGATGAAGTGTGTAAGCGAAGAAGAAGTAGGGGAAATATTAAAATAGGTTCATTTGTTTGGTCACCAAGGCCCTAGAAAAATGTTCCAACAGTTTCTATCCTCTAGGTATTACTGGCCAACAATGGAAAGGGACTGCAGTGATTTTGTCAGGAAATGTCATGTCTGTCAGGTACATGGGGATCTTATTCATGCTCCGGGAACTGAATTGCACAGCTTAGCAACCCCCTGGCCTTTCCATACTTGGGCGCTGGATATAATTGGACCAATCACGCCACAGGCTCAGGGACATGCATGGGTTTTAGTAGCAACTGAGTTATTCACAAAATGGGTAGAAGCTATCCCATTACGAAGAACGACAGCAGACAATGTGGTGCGATTCATAAAAGAAAACATCATCTGTCGATTTGGGATACCAAAAGTGATACTATCTGATAACGGAACTCCTTTTGTCAATAGTAAGGTCGCGGATTTGTTGGGGAGATACTCAGTCATTCATCACAAGTCCACGCATTACTATCCAAAAGGAAATGGACAGGCTGAAGCCTCCAATAAAGCATTGATTCGAATCTTGTCCAGAATGGTGCATGATAATCAGAAGAAATGGGCAGAAGAACTTCCAATAGCACTATGGGCACATCGAACCGCATACCGAAGCGCGACAAACATGACCCCTTATGCACTGGTATACGGAGCAGAGGCTGTACTACCTGCAGAATTGGAGTTGACTGCTAAAAGGCTGGTATGCAACAGCAGTTTGGAGGACAGGCTATTGGAGATAGAAGGATTGGATGAAATGAGGGCCGAAGCTTTTGCAAATCAGAAGGAGTACAATAAGAAACAGGCAAGGAGCTACAATAAAAGGGTACGGTTCAGATGGTTCAAGGAGGGAGACAGAGTGTTGAAAGTGGTACCGGCAATCATGAGGGGACAAAGGCTAAGAAAATTTGAAGCTAAGTGGGAAGGGCCGTATGTGATTATAAGTGAAAGTAGCAGTGGGTATTACAGAATGGAGCATGAAGTCACACGTGAGAGGACTGGACCTCTGAATGTAAAATGGATTAAATTGTATCAAGCATAAAGTTTCAAACAAGGACAAGGAAAATCAAACAAAACATCTCATGTATATAAAAGTATGTCAATATTTCTATCAAAATACAAGGATATATAGCAAAATACAAGAATATATACAAGTGATGAACTATAAAAGATCTCGAGTAATGGGATCTGATAACTTGAAACCTTCATGCTCCTCTAAATAGAAACGGGCCTGCTCAAGATGCTTAGCTGAATCCTGTAGTTTCTTCTCATCCTCCTCGAGCAGTGCTAACTGTCTGCGGGTCTCTGCAATTTCTGCCTGTTTTCTTTGAAGAGCCTCGCGTCCCCTCAACTCGACAAAATAATGATCATAGAGTCTCTGAATGACAGTCAGACGGGTCAACCACCAAGAAACATTCATCCCAACCTTTTTCCAGTCCTTTATGCGAGCATGGCATCTTGGCAGAGTATCTGGGATGAGATTCTGAATGGCAGTCTCCGAAAGGGTCCTGAACACATCTGCAACAAGCTGGAGGTGGACTGTCTGCAAGAGTGGCTCATGAACTTCCATGTGAGTAAAAGTCTCCGGATGAGCTGCCTCTATCAGATTTAGCACTGGTATGTCGCGGGGATAGCAGAACCACTGATGCCAAGGTACTGGCACTAAGGAAGTAGTGTCATAATCAGGAACCCGGGGAGAAGCGCGAGAAGCAGAAGCTTGTTCGTGAGAGACCTGGTCGCGGGGATCTGTGGCAATCACGCGAGCAAGATCGCGAGGCTCTGATACAATGTTGCGAGAAGGAGATCGAGGTACCTCTATATGGGTCTCAGTAGGAGAACCTGGAGGGAACAATGTCTGACCCTCAGAAATCCCCCGAGCATCATGAAGTAGCTCATCAATCATATCTTGAGCTTCGGAGTTTATACCTAAAAAAAAGGGGGAAGGAGAAAAGACATGTTAAAATCACGATTTGACATTAAAAAGCCAAATAGAAGAACAAAGGAAAAATCGCGAAGGTACCTCCCTCAACTTCTGGGATAGGGGTGCCAAATATGGATCTCTCAATACTAGGATGATCTGCGAAGGCTGCAGCAACCTCAGATGCAAGATCACCACGAAGAGGCTGCAAATGCCTATCATCAAAATCTGGGTCCTTTGCTCTATCATCAACGACCTTTGGGGAAACTGGGATGGAAGGCAGCTTGGACGAGGCCTCGCGAGAAGCTGTGGTCACTTCAATCTTGCGATCTGAGGATACTTCGCGATCTACCTCTGGAGTGGAGGTCGCGGATATAACACTATCACGAGATGAATAAGGAGTATCATCATCTGTTTCCTCTTCAAGAGTAGGCTGGCCGAATAATGAGTTGATGGTGAGATGGTCCTCATCATCAGATGATGTTGCGACAGAATGGAGGCCACCTCTCGGAGAGGCTGGAGCACACGGGGATGAGGTCTCGCGAGAACCTAAAACAAAGATAAAAGAGAAGTATTAAAAATGATGAATCAGTAACTGGAAATAAGTGATTAAAGAAAAAGTTTGAAGCTTACTCTGGGAAAGCGTTGTCCTGGGTAAATCGGAGAGTATACTGGCGACTTCTGTCTCCTCTGCCTCATCTCCCGCCCTCATCTCCTCGACCACACGAGCAACAGTGTCAAGCAACGATGAGGTCGCATCAGCCTTCTTTTTGTTCTTTAATTTCTCCAAGGCAAGTCGTCGCCTTTCGGCCAGGGATGCCTCTTCTGAGGTAAGGTTGGAAGCACCAGGAGGTGGAATGACAGACGAAGATTTATGTTTTCGCACCAAAGGGGCCTCCTCTGAGCTAGAAAAATCAACCGCTGCAACAGTCTGCGAGACCTTGGTAAGTTTCCTTTTTCTCTTCGCAAGGGGAACATCGTCCAGTATCGCTGCATCGGAAAGATTTTTAAGTCTAATCGATAAGGGAACTTGGTCCAATGAATCAGTCGAGACGCAGGTAGTACGTATAGCTTGGGCACTGGAACGCTGTAAGAAGAACAGAAGAGTTAGTAACAACATAAGAAAATACATAACGTATTGAAAAAGGAGAGGAGACTTAGATATTTACCAGACGCCTCGCGATAGGTTCTTCGCGATTTGGTGGTACCGCGAGAAGGATCTCCTCGCGATGAGACCGCTTGCGAGTCGCGGTTTTGGGTTTTTGAGGTTGTGAAGGTTGAGCATGATATTTGGGAGTAATCTTGGCTCTAGCCTTGCGAAGCTTTAAAGACAGATCTCCAATAAAGATCGAAGCGGGAATAGGAACAGAGGGAGCTTCAGCCATAAAACTTTGAAATAACACAAGTTGTTCTTTCCAGAATTCATGATAGGCTGCAGTTACTCCACCTCTGCGAGTGCCAGGCTGAATAAAAATAACGGTAGAAAATATACGAACACTTCTCTCAATTGACTCCCGATAGGCAATGAAGCACCTGTCAAAGTTATCCTCGCGGTATAGAGGAAGTGGAGGGGGAATAGACTGATCAAAGCCTAATTGTCTTGCTACACGGGAGGGGTTATAGGGTGTGACGGTATCAAAGGTCTGACTGAAAACAGGGATGTGGCACTTGTGGGTAATAGCTGCAAAAACGAGATGATCATCTACTGCTATATCATATGATACTATCTCTTCCCTCGGATAAAAATCAGGAGAGTAGAAACCTTCCAAAGAGGTGGCGTATGGACGCCAGGAAAATTCAGAAAATATATCAATGAATAAAGAAAAGGTTTTTGAAGATGAGAGAGAAGTCCAGCGGGTTGCCCGCGACTTTGAAAGAACAGGTACGGTGGTTTCCAAAGAGTGAGGAGAAAGGGAAGAAGGAATGGGAGCATAATTTGGGAAGCGCTCAAAAAGAAAAAGGGTAAGAAATGTAGCTGAAATATGAGTACTGATATCATACCTACCTAATGAGCGTGCGAAATCATTCGCAAGGGTGTCCAGCTGCGAATACAGGGTGCCAAGGAAAAGTGGGGCCAAGGCAATTCGCACACCTCGCGAAAGCATGCCTGCTAGAAGGAACACCATGCGACTGGGACCGTCCTCTGGCTTGCCTTGAAATATGTAACGATCTAGCCAATAGGCGAGAAACCCCGCGAGTTCCAAAGGCCCATTAAATTGAGGACCGGGGACTGATTCGCGATCATCTCCTGGAGCTGGTTTTCGCGGAGAATACTCGCGAAAGAATTGGTGGCACCAGGCAGCATAGGACAACTTCGGGCGACTGGATATGGCTTGTTCAGGAAGAAGTACGCCCTTATCAAACCAGCTTCCTCGCTTGCAGGCATATTTGCCACAATCGCGAAGTTGATTAAGAATCTTCTTGTCTTCATCCTCAACTAGAGGCGCCTTGATAGGGCGCGAATCGAGTACAGGTAGCCGAAATAGGACCACCACATCTTCAATGGTAGGAGTGAACTCCCCCCAAGAAGCAACAAAGGTATGGGAAAATGTGCTCCAGCACGAGATCAAAGTTGTCAACGCATCCACATCACGACGGACATAGAAGTCCGAAAACAGCTCTATAGACTCAAGAATGCCAGCCTTGGCCAAGGTGGCGCGATGACGGTCTTGAGTAAGAATGTGACTAGACCACATCTTCCAGTCACTGATGGGGACAACATGTCCCTCATACTCAATGAAGGAAAAGGGTGTGTCACCACTCTCCACAAGAAGGCGTGGAATAGAGAGTGGAGGAATAAAATCAGTTTTTGCTTCATTATCAGGATCAAGGGTAAGAGGCGGACTCGAAATAGAAGGGGAAGTAAAATCTCTCGCGGAATCCCAGAATATGTCTTGAGAGTTTAAGAAATGAGCTTTCTTCCACTCTGAAACATTAGGAACAGAGGGAGCAATCCCGGAAGGAGGTGCAAGAAGTTTTGGTGTAGAAGTTTTTGTCATGGTGGAGTAAACTTGTGAATAAGCTTTGAAAATAAAGGGGGGTATGCGCGAAGAAGGAATAGGTTATGAGAAACGGGTGCAAAATGAAAGAAAAACGCAGTGCTCTGGGGAAAATATAAGTGTAGGAGCAAAAATGACATGACAGAAATATATAAGTGATGGGCGCGAAAACCGAAGAGGCGCATTAAATGCGCGAGGAAGGCGAAAGGTCGCCTGGCCAAGCGCTTAAAAAAGAGTCGCGAATCTGAAAAAATGGACTAATTGGAAAAAGCAGCAAGGATATGGTTAAAAGCGAAATCTGTACATACATAAGTTTGACTGAGAAACATCAAAGCAAATAAGGAAGTATCGCGGATTAGAAATGATAGTCGCGAGATGAAGAAGGGTCGCGGATTGAAAATAATAGTCGCGAAAGACGGAAAACATGTTTCACCCATAAAAATAGAGAGCGAAGAATCGGCAAGGGGAAAGACAACCCTCAAACAACAAGATATGGCACTATCATTTGCAAGGACACAGGTTATTGCAATTTAATACTTGGCTAAGTATCAAAGCGCAATGGGGAAAAAATGTAAATGTGGTAATTCGCGAAAAGGTTGATCCGCAACCCTTATTTATCTGGGATATGGCCCAACCTTTATTTATCTGGGATATGGCCCAACCTTTATTTATCTGGGATATGGCCCAGGTTTGGTATATTTGGGGAAACCGGCCCAAGTAAAAGATCATTTGGGAGATTGGCCCAAATAATTGATTACTTGGGGAAATAGCCCAAATATAGGTTTTACGCGAGAACTTGCATTATACAGAGGGAGGTATGAGAGGCTGATGTGTTTTATAGCTCGCATCAGAAACTCATAACCCTATATGCTGCTCGCAAAGGGAGTACTACTCGGAATCTAGGGGAAATGCTGGGGATGAGTAAATAGTGGGTCGCGACCTTATTTACACAATCTTAAGCAAAGAGTACCCTAGAGAGGCCGATAGTATTCAGGGACATGACCAAGACATGCATGATTGGTTATAACCCGGCAAAGCTATAACGGCATCCTTGGCTAAGGATAAATCAGATCCGCGATGAAATAGGCGCGGATCAAGGGGCATGTCGCACAGCATGACCTATGCATGAGACTACGCGAATCCGTTTCGCGTAATCAAAAGCAAGATGACACTGTGCCAAGTATTTATGGTGCACTGTATAAATCCGCGCATAGGATAACGCGAATCCGTTTCGCGAAGTTAAGTGCGCGAGATGATATTGTGCAAAGGTATTTATGGTGTGCAGTATTAATTACGCATAAGAGTACGCGAATCCGTTTTCCGTAATCGCGGGCGTAGAATAATACTGTACAAGGTATTTATATCACGGATTAAGTACGCAGGAACCATGTCGCGAGACAGGTGCTAACGTGGCAATGGAATCCGCGAGGATGATTGAACCACGTCGCGAGACTAGTGCTGACGTGGAAATACAAGCCGCGAGGATTACTGAGCGGTCGCGCCTATAAATAGAGGTGCGAGGGTTCATTTGGAAGGACAACTTTTCAGAGACGGGGAGAGAGAAACTCCTAGAGAGAGAAAATATTTCAATTACTTGTACTCATGGTCTTTTCCTTCATTTCTCTTTCATTTTTCTCTGTAAAAGAAAGTCAAAAGTAATTAGAGCATCAATACTGTGGTTTTGGCTGACGAACTTGTGTAGAAACTATCTTCACATCACTTAAAATCGGCGAACCCCTACAGTGGGTGACTGGCAGCTACCGGAGGTGGCCGGCGGCGGTGGGGCCCAGCGGCGACCAGAGGTGGTGGGGGCCGGCGGAGGCGACTGGTGGCGGATGGTGGTGGTGGTTGGTGGCGACGGTGGTGGGGGGCGGTGGCAGAGGTGGTACCCTAAACAGTGAAAAATCTCAAAAAACAATTAAAAGTTGTATTTGGTGTTTTTACCACTTTTACACACTATTCACAGAAAACAGTTTTCTTGGGGAAAAAAAAGTGAACAGTAAACGCGTTTGCCAAACGTGTTTTTTTTTTAACTCGGTGAACAGTAAAAAAACAAAAACTGTTTTTCCGTATCCAAACGGGGCCAATATGTTTTCAAATTGAAAATTCCAATTTTTGAAGTCCTGCAAATAGTGGAAATCAGAGTTTCTAAACCCTACTTTTTGAAGTCCCTGAGTGTGGTGAATGGTGATCTATGAAGTATGGAGATTTCGTCTAGGGTTGTTAACTCATGTCGGACACGTGAACACGTAAAAATTATGTGTCCAACACGTAAAAAACGTGTCCTGTTTTGTTTAAAAAAAAATTTGGACACGCAGTGGATAGGTTGATTCCATAAAAGATAGAGAACTTATAAAGCCGGTAATTTGGTGGGTCACTTATCGAACTTCAACAGTACCCCTAATCCAATCTTTGGCTTTGAAGATACTTGAACATCTTTATTCTTCCTTATCTTGTAAGATGAATTGGAGCATCTATTCATTTATCCGCTATTTGAAGAGTAACAAGATAACATCACTAAGAACAAAAGATTTGGTATTTGTACATTCCAATCTTTATCTTTAGTCAAGAAAATTTTCATAATATAACGAGGAAGAGACAAAAATGTTAGATAATGACCCCTTTCCTCGAATGATCGAGAAGAGAATTGGTGGAGATAAAGGTTGACACAAGTTGTTGATTGAAGAACCACCGAGTACTAGGTGGTGGGTTCTTTACCGAGTACCTAGTAAAGTGCGAACTCAGGTGCACTTGCGCAAAGTGGTGAAAAAGTGGCAGAGGGTTTTGCGCACTTACGCACGTTTACGCAGACTTGCGTACCCACCAAGTACTCGGTGGGAGTTTCACCGACTACTTAGTGACCCAGATGAGGGAATTAATTAAGGGAATACTTTATGACTCCAATTCTAATTGGGATGTGATTCATATTGACTTATCCATCAAGTTTACCTCTCTTATAAATATAGGGGTGTGCCCTATTGTATTGTGTGGTGGCAATTGTGTGTGTGACACAAACAGATGATCGTGGTGTGAGAAAAACACAAAAACACAAGATTGAGAGAGAAATCAAAATAATTACAAATTGAAATTCTTCTTGAGAGAATTAGGAATAATATATACTTATATTATTTCCGGTGATACAGACGTGAGTATACATTGTGTGTGTGCGTGTGTGATTTGCGAATCACCCTCTTGTAATCATCTCTTTGATTATAATGAAACAGTGCTCTCAAGTAGACGTAGGCTTATTTTGGATAAACCACTATAAATCTTTGTGTCAATTATTATTGTGTGTGTTTGTGTTTGTGCGTTTTCTGATTTGCAAATTCTCGATTTTCAGACGATAGTAGAAACCCTAGTTTTTGTTTTCGTTCTTGGGTGGGTGTAAAAACTCTAACAAAAGATATCGGATGTTTGGGGAGATGCATTTGATTCCTTGGATGGTAGTGAAATGAAGAATTTTGAACATATCAGACATTTCATTTAACCTATTTATTTATTTTTGTTTATAAATTTATTTGGTTCTTATTGTTTAAGTGATAAATGAAGTATTTGTGCAATATAATATGTATGATAAAAAACTTTATGTTTATTTTTTATAGACGTGCCCGAGGCGTGTCTGTGTCCTATTTTTTTAGAATTTATCGTGTCTCCGTATTCTATTTTTTTAGAATTTATCATATTTTCTTATCCATATTGTATCATGTCCGTATCCTCGTAACCATATCCGTCCATTCATAGATGGTGATATACTTTCATATATCTGGATATATCTTATTCTTTTTTTTTTTCCTTTATATATATAAAATATTATTTTGACTATCATACGAGCCCGTCCAAAGAACATGTTAAATAATTGAGGACCTCTACATTAACATATAATACTATATTAGTGTATACATCAATAAACAATCACTTCAGTAGCATATATGCTTTGACATATTTATATATTTATTATTGAATGTATACTTCAGTGTGCACATTTTTATATACCAGTAAAAAGTCACGTAATAAAAATGAAATTATGATAAATAGATGAATTATTTAATTATAATTAATAATTTCAACTGAAAGCACGTGTTATGCACATAATAAAATTGAAATTCTAGTATCCTATTATAATTAAATATTTAATTTATGTATTATATTTAATTTAGGCAAAAGTGCATAATATTCTCATGTGTTTTGGTTAAGTTGCAAAATATTCCATGTGTTATTTTTTGTCTCAAATCACTACTTTGTGCTTTTCAAAAGTTGCAAAATACCACATGTGCTCTGCTTAACTCCAAATCACCACCCTGTGCTTTTCAAAAGTTGCAAAATAACCCCTTGGTTATGTTTTACACAAAAATATTAATCATTTTGCCCCCTATCTTGTAATAACTTATTTTTAGTATTTTCTTTACTTTTTTTCTGTTTTTCAATAATATAATTAATAATTCAAAAATTCACACACACACACATATATATATATATATATATATATTTATAAGTGTTCAAAACCGGTTCGGTTCCTTAAAAATAGGAATCGAAACCAAAATTTCAGTTCCAGTTCCGATTCGTACTATCATTTAAAAAAAAAACACCAAATATCAAAAGATAATATGATTTTTATATATGTTAATATTTTGGTTTGCAGACATAATGATGAAAAAGGGAGAGAAAGAAAGGAGAAGGAGATTTAAGATTTAGTGAAATCCGTAATTCAATATAATGTTAATTGAAAATATTTATATATATTTTTTGGGGTAATTTGCATTGACACCCCCTAAGGTATCGGTCAATTGTAGCTAGATGCCTGTCAACGAACTATTTTGCATTGACATCCCCTGAAGTTTGTAAAGTATTGCAATGACACCCATTAGAGGCATAAAATGACTTTAGTGCCCTTGATTAATTTAATTTTTATGTGAAATCTCTAGTTACTTCCATGCCTAAACCCTACACTTTACCCATTACACCAACCACCCTTATCATCACACTTTTATTATTAAACAAATCTACAATAAATAAATACTACTAAGATATACAATCTATATAATTTTATTTTAAATATAAAAATTCAAAAACTTAAAAACTATTTTGAAATATATATTTAAAGGTAAATTCTACCATTAAAAAAATTTCATCAATAATCATACTAAGAAAATTTCATTATTTAATTACTGCTCTTAATTTTTAATATATTACTCTATAAATATTTTTCAAAAACTATTAAAGGGTTATATCTAAAACCATTATAGGTATTACATATCTAATAAAATATGTATAAGTTTTTATGTACGAATAGAAAAAATATATATATTTTTATATTATTTCCAATAAATAATTTAAATGAAAATTGACAATATAATGGAATATCTTATTTAAAATATCTTACACATTACCCATTATAGGTATTACATATCTAAGAAATTCTACCATTATATTATCAAATTTCATAATGGAATGGGATTTTATTTGGTATTACATATCTAAATAAGATATTTCATTATAGGTATTATATATCTAAGAAATTCTACCATTATATTATCAAATTTTATTAAAATTATTGATTGGCAATAGTATAAAATATATAATTATTTTTTCTATTAGTACATAAAAAATTTTATATATACTATTAGATAAATAATACCTATAATGGTTATTAGATATAACCCTTTAATTTTTTTTGAGAAATATTTATGTAGTAATATAATAAAAATCAAGAGCAATAATTAAATAATGGAATTTTATTAGTATTATTATTGATGAAATTTTTTTAGTGGTACAATTTACCTTTAAATATATTTTTCAAAATATTTTTTATTTTATATTTTTTTTATGTTTAAGATAAGATTATATATATTGTATATCTTATTTTTTATTATAGATTTTTTAATAATAAGTGTGATGATAAGGGTGGTTGGTGTAATGGGTAAAGTGTAGGATTTATGCATGAGGGTAACTTAGAAATTTCACATGAAAATTAAATTAATCAAGGGCACTAAAGTCATTTTATACCTTCAAGGGGTGTCATTGCAAGACTTTACAAACCTCAGGGGGTGTCAATGCAAAATAGTCCATTGACCGGCATCTATCTGCAATTGACCAATACCTTAAGGGGTATCAATGCAAATTACCCTATTTTTTGGTAGCTATACACGAAATATTTCTGGTAGCTCTTTTACTTATATTTTTTGTAACTTTTTTTGGTAACTTTAAATAGATTTTCATGAATTATATAGTTTTTTCACTAATTAAATATAGAAACATATATAAAAATATTTTATCTTATCTTGTTATATTTGGTATTTTTTATTTTTTTTTAAAAAAATGATAGTACGAATCGGAACCGGAACCGAAATTTTGGTTCCGGTTCGGTTCGATTCTAATTCCTATTTTTAAGGAATCGAACCGGTTTTGAACACCCCTATAAATATATATATATATATGGGTGAATGACGCAAAACCCCCATACGGTTTGAAAAATGTGCAGACCCCCCCCCCCCCTCCTCAAACTTATTTTGTGCAGATAAGACTCATTACTATTTAAAAAAATGTGCAGATTGACTCCCTATGACCAAATTTTGTTCACTTTTTGACTTTCACATGACATTCTTTCTTTCCACATACCAAAAATACCCTTATTTCCTTAACAAAATGTCCTTCTTGCATATATAATTACTTTTAAAATTAAGTTAATTATAATTAATTATATATATATATATATTATTTTAATAGTTAGAGACTTTGATGTATTTGTTGAAAAAATAAATTTCTTATATAAATAAAATATAATTTTAAAAGTAACAAAATAAATGAATGGATTATCTCCAAATATATATATTTTTTTGTTTATAGTTCACTTTTTAAATTTAATAAAAAAATAATATTTCAGAAATATCAGAATTTTTAATGTTCGAAATAAGTCTAAATATATATTTTTCTTTATAGTTAACTTTTAAAATTTAACAAAAAATATATTTTAGACATTATCCGAAATTTTAATGTCCAAAATATGTCTGTTTGTTTTTTCCATCTATAATTTACTTTTTAAGTATAATTGTTTAAAGAAGTTTGACAAGATTAAAAAGTAACTTACTGCTTTTATAACAAACGAATTTGATCGGATTATTCAAGTGACGTGATTCATATTTTTATTAGTTTCATTAAATTTCCCTTATTATTTTATTTTTCTTAAAAATAAAAGGCAGAATGGTACAAGAAAGGGAGGAGCTAGGAAAATTATCTAGAGGGGGGGGCAATGTAATTTTTTATAAATTTATATTTTTCTAGGTTACCAAAGAATTTTTTTAAAACTTTTGGAGGAGGCAATGCAATTTTTTATAAATTTATTGGTAAAATTATATTTTTTAGGCTACCAATTTTTAAAAAAAAAAACTTGAAGGGCCCATATGCAATTCTTATAGACATATTTATAATATATATATTTTTTGGGGCTAAAAAAGAAATTTTTTAAAAAAATAGGGATAGAGTGGCTCCATCCCTATGTATAATATTGAAATGTCTTTTGAGGGTAAGATGGTAATTTGGCATCTAAAAGGGCTTGGAGGGGGCTATTTGCCCTAATTGTAAAGTGTATTGGGGTTTAAAAACCATCAGGGGATTTTTTGCACATTTTTCAAATCATAGGGGGGTTTATATATATATGTATGTAAAGTTTTGAATTATTATTTATATAATTGAAAAAAAGAAAAAAAAAAGTAAAGAAAATACTTAAAATTGTTATTACAAGACAGGGGGCAAAATGGTTAATATTTTTGTGTAAAACATAACAAGAGGGTATTTTGTAACTTTTGAAAAACACAAGTAGTGATTTGGAGCTAAGTTAAGCACATGGGGTATTTTTCAATTTTTGAAAAGCACAAGGTAGTGATTTGGGCCAAAAAATAACATATGGGCTATTTTGCTACTGAGCCAAAGCACAGGGGTGTATTATGCACTTTTGCCTTTAGTTTATACGAAAATGATGTACTCCACTGTAGGGGTTCGCAAGATTTAGATGATGCGAAGATAGTTTCTACACAAGTTCGTCAGTAAAATAACGACAATGATGTTTTTATTGCTTTTGATTTGCTTTTACAGAGAAATGGAAGAGAAAATAGTAGTTACAAGTGTTTACGAAATACTTTCTCTCTCTAGGAATTTCTCTCTCTTGATCTCCCCAAAAAGTTCCCCCCTCTTAAGTGAGCTCTCGCACTTTTATTTATAGATGTGAGAGTCCAGTAGTCCTTGTGGATTGCATTGCCACGTCAGCACTTTACATGAATCCTGCCATACCAATCCGCGCTATAAATATCCTGCACAGTATCATCTCGCACCCTTGACTACGCGAAACAGATTCGCGTAATTCCATGTGCGGATCATACTGTGCTCCGTGACCTGTGATCCGCGCCTGTTTCATCGCGGATCTGATTTTTCCTTAGCCAATGAACCAATGATGTATAACTTTGCTGGGTCATGACCTTTGGCATGCATACCTTTTTCATGACCTTGAATACTATCGGCTTCTCTAAGGTACTCTTGCTTAGGACGGTGTAAATAAGGTCGTGACCCCCTATTTACTCATCCCAAGCATTTCCCCTAGATTCCGAGTAGTACTCGTTACGCGAGCAGCATATAGAGTTATGAGTTTTTGATGCGAGCTATAAAACACATCAGTCCCTCATACCTCCCTCTGTATAATGCAAGCTCTCGCGTTAAAACCTTATTTGGGCCATTTCCCCAAGTAATCAATTATTTGGGCCAATCTCCGAAATAATCTTTTACTTGGGCCGGTTTCCCCAAATATACCAAATCTTGGGCCATATCCCAGTTAAATAAATTCTCGCGGATTAACCTTGTCGTGAGTTACCACCTTTACATTTTTTCCCCATTGCGCTTTGATACTTAGCCAAGTATTAAAGTGCAATAGCATGTGCCTCGCGAATGATAGTACTTTGTATTGTTGTTTGAAAGCCGTTTTTCCCCATGCCATTTTTGCCTTTTCCTTCGCGGATGAAGTATGTTTGCTACACGTCGCGAACCTCGATCAAATCCGCGACTCTCCCTTTATAGTTTATCTGTTTTTCGGCCAACCTTGTGTATGTGCATATTTCCCTTTTTCCTATATCTTTCCTGTTTTTCCCAAACTGTCCATATTTTTGGATCCGCGACTCTTTTTTATGCGCTTTGCCATGCGACTTTTCGCCTTCCTCGCGCATTTAATGCACCATTTCGGTTTCCGCGTCCAACCCTTATATATTTTCTCAATTCATTTTCACCTCTCACAACTTATATTTTCCTCAGAGCAAGGTTTTTCAAGCCTTTTATTTTTGCACCCCTTTTCTCATAACCCATTCCTTTTCGTGCATACCCCCTTGCTTCAACAAAGCTATTTGCAAGTTTTGTTCCATCATGACAAAGACTTCCACACCAAAACTTCTTGCACCTTTTTCTGGGGTTGCTCATTCTGTTCCTGATGCTTTAGAGTGGAAGAAGGCACCTTTTTTAGACTCTCAAGATACATTTTGGGCATCTGCGAGAGACCTTCCTTCCTCTCCTATTTCAAGCCAACCTCTTACTATTGATCCTGATAATGAAGTAGGACCTGTTTTTATTCCCCCACTTTATATTCCTCGTTTTCTTGTTGAGAGGGGTGACGCGCCATTTTCCTTTATTGAGTATGAAGGACATGTTGCCCCCATCACTGACTGGAAGATGTGGTCCAGTCACATTCTTAGTTAAGACCGTCATCGCGCCACCCTGGCCAAGGCTGGTATTCTTGAGTCCATAGAGCTATTTTCGGATTTCTATGTCCGTCGCGACGTGGACGCACTGACTACTTTGATTTCGCGCTGGAGCACATTTTCCCACACCTTCATTGCTTCCTGGGGGAGTTCACTCCTACCATTAAAGATGTGGTGGTTCTATTTTGGCTGCCTGTCTTGGACTCGCGCCCTATCAAGGCGCCTTTAGTTGAGGATGAGGAAAAGAAGATCCTCAAACAACTTCGCGAATGTGGACAGTACGCTTGCAAGCGAGGTAGTTGGTTTGACAAGGGCGTACTTCTTCCTGAGCAGGCCATATCCAGTCACCCGAAGTTGTCCTATTCTGCTTGGTGCCACCACTTCTTTTGCGAGTACTCTTCGCGAAAGCCAGCTCATGGTGAAGATCGCGAGTCTGCTGTTGGGCCTCAATTCAATGGCCCCTTAGAGCTGGTTGGCTTTCTCGCATATTGGTTTGACCGTTACATCTTTCAAGGCAAGCCAGAGGATTGTCCCAGTCGCATGGTGTTCCTACTGGCCGGCATGCTGTCGCGGGGTGTGCGCATTGCCTTAGCGCCCTTCTTTCTTGGCACCTTGTACTCCCAGCTAGATACCCTTGCAAATGACTTTGCCTGCTCTTTGGGTAGGTACGAGATTAGTACCCATATTTTAGGTACATTCCTTACCCTTTTCCTTTTTGAGCGTTTCCCCAGTTATGCTCCCATTCTTGCTTCCCTTTCACCTCAAACTTTAGAAGCCAACGCCTCTATCCCTTTGAAATCGGGGGCTACCCGCTGGACTTCTCTCTCATTTTCACAAACACTTTCTTCCTTTATTGACTCCTTTTCTGAATTTTCTTGGCGTCCATACGCCACTTCTCTTGAGGGTTTCTATTATCCCGACTTTTACCCAAAGGAGGAGATAGTTTCGTATGACATAGCGGTAGATGATCATCTTATTTTCTCGGCCATTACCCATAAGTGTCACCTTCCTATTTTTAGCGAAACTTTCGATACCATCACCTCTTATAACCCTTCGCGTGTAGGAAGGCAGTTAGGTTTTGACCAATCCATTCCCCCTCCTCTTCCTCTATATCGCGAGGACAATTTTGACCGGTGCTTTATCGCATTTCGCGAATCCATTGAGAGGAGTGTTCGCATATTTTCCACAGTTATTTTTATCCAGCCTGGCAGTCGCAGAGGTGGAGTGACTTCAGCCTATCATGAGTTCTGGCAGGAGCAACTAGTGAGGTTTCAAAGTTTCATGGCTGAAACTCCTCCTATTCCTATTCCTATTCCTATTCCAGTTCCAGTCTTTATTGCATACCCTTCTCTGAAGCTTTGCAAGGTTAGGGCCAAATCTACACCAAAGCAGCATACTCAGCCTTCACAGCCTCATAAACCTAAGGCAGTGACTCGCAAGCAGTCTCTCCGTGAGGAGATTCCTCTTGTGAGACAACCTAATCGCGAGGAGCCTATCCGCAAGAAGGCCATCCGCGAGGAACCTATCGCGAGACGTCTGGTAAATTTCTTACTCCTTTTTCCTTTGATGTGTTATGTATTTCCATATGTTGTTACTAACTCCTCTGCTCTTTTACAGCGTTCCAGTGCCCAAGCTACAGGTAGTTCCAATGCTTCTATTGACTTGTTGGATCATGTTCCCTTGTCTATTCATCTAAAAGATCTTTCTGATGCAGCAGTACTGGACAGTGTGCCTCTTGCATAGAGAAAAAGAAAACTCACTAAAGCCTCCACAGTTCATGTGGAAGGAGAGACTCCTGATTCAGAGGAAGTTCCTTTGGTTCGCAAACAAAAATCCTCCCACAATATTCCAGCTCCTGGTGCTTCCGACCTTGCTACAGAAGAGGCTTCTTTGGCCGAAAGGCGCAGGCTTGCTTTGGCCAAATTAAAGAACAAAAAGAAGACTGATGTAACCTCGACATTGCTGGAAACTGTTGCTCGCGTGGTCGAGGATATGAGGACTAGTGATGATGCAGAGGAGACAGAAGTTGCCAGTATACTTTCTGATTTACCCAGGACAGCTCTCTCCCAGAGTAAGCTTCCAACTCTTTACTCTAATACTTCGCACTCATTTCTAATTTTGCTTATGATTTCTTATTTCTAATCCTTCGTATTTAACCTTTGTTTAGGCCCTCGCGAGACTTTATCTCCACATGCTCCAGCCTCTCCAGGAGGTGGCCTTCATTCTGTCGCAGCTTCATCAGATGACGAAGACCACCTCACCATTAACTCATTATTCAGCAAGTCCTCTCATCCTTCTCTTGAAGAAGAAGGAGATGATGACACTACCTCTATATCTCGCGATAGTGTCATTTCCGCGACTTCAACTCCCGAAGCTGATTGTGATATATCCCCAGATCGCGAGGTTGAGGAGACCACAATGTCTCACGAGACTTCGCCCAAACTGCCCTCCATCCCTGTTTCCCCAAAGGTCGTTGATAATAGAGCAGATGATCCAGATTTTGATGATAGGCATTTGCAGCCTCTTGATGGTGATCTTGCATTCGAGGTTGCTGCAACCATCACAGACCATCCTAGTATTGAGAGATCCATTTTTGGCACCCCTATCCCAGAGGTTGAGGGAGGTAACTTGTTTTTATCACTTTGACCTTCTATTTGAATCTTAATGCCAAAATGTGATTTTAACATGTGTGCCTTTTTTTTTAGGTGCAAACTCCGAAACTCAAGAGATGATTAATGAGTTATTGCATGATGCTCAGAGGATTTCTGAGGGTCAGACAGTATTTCCTTCGGACACTCCTGCTGAGGCGCACACAAAGGCACTTCCCTCCCCATCTCGCATCATTGTACCGGATCCTCGCGAGCCTACTCGCGCCTCTACCTCTGATCCTCCTTAGTCTATTCGCGACCATGCATCCACTTCGCGTATGCCTGTTATTGCACCTGTCTATAATGCTGTTTCTTCAGTGCCGACACCTTGGCGTCAGTGGTTTTGCTATCCGCGTGACATTCCGATGCTAGATATGATAGAAGCAGCTCATCCAGAGACCTTTGCTCATATGGAGGTTTATGAGCCACTTTTGCAGACGGTCCACCTCCAGCTTGTTGCAGATGTGTTCAGGACCCTTTCAGGGACTACCATTCAGGACCTTGTGCCTGATACCCTTCTAAGATGTCATGCCCGTATAAAGGACTGGAAGAAGGTAGGGATGGATGTGTCCTGATGGGAGACCCGTCTGGCTGTCATTCAGAGACTCTATGATCACCATCTTGTCGAGCTGAGGGGTTGCGATGCTCTTCAAATAAAATAGGCAGAAATTGTAGAGACTCGTAGACAGTTAGCACTGCTTGAGGAGGATGAGAAGAAACTTCAGGCTTCAGCAAAGCATCTTGAGCAGGCCCGTATTTACTTAGAGGAGCATGAGGGTTTCAAGTTGTCAGATCCCATCACTCGAAACCTTTTCTAGCCCATCGGTTGTATTATATATATTTTTTAGACCGTCCTCTACTTGTAACCACATTTTTGCTGTATATCCTTGTATTGTGATAATAACTTTGACATGCTTTATACACATGGGATGCTTTGTCTTTATTTGAAACATATTTCATAACACCATAATCCGCAATGCCTTTATGTTTGATACAATTTAATCCATTTCACATTCAGAGGTCCAACCCTCTCGCGAGTGACTTCATGCTCCATCCTGTAATACCCACTACTGCCCTCACTTATAATCACATACGGACCTTCCCACTTAGCTTCAAATTTTCTTACCCTTTGTCCCCTCATGATTTTCGGTACCACTTTCAACACTCTGTCCCTCTCCTTGAACCATCTATACCGTACCCTTTTGTTGTAGCTATTTGCTTGTTTCTTATTGTACTCTTTCTGATTTGCAAAGGCTTCTGCTCTTGTTTCCTCCAATATTTCTATCTCCAGTACCATGTCCTCTAAGTTGCTTTTAGCTGCCAACATTGTAGCAGCCACCTCTAGTTCTGCAGGTAGCACAGCCTCTGCTCCGTAGACTAATGCATAAGGGGTCATGTTTGTCGCACTTCGATATGCGGTTCGATGCGCCCATAGTGCTATTGGAAGCTTCTCCACCCATTTCTTTTGATTATCATGCACCAACCTGGACAAGATTCGAATTAACGCTTTATTAGAGGCTTCAGCCTGTCCATTTCTTTTTGGATAATAAGGCGTGGACTTGTGATGAATGACTGAGTATCTCCCAAACAAATCCGTGACCTTACTATTGACAAAAAGAGTCCCATTATCAGACAGTATCACCTTTGGTATCCCAAATCGACAAATGATATTTTCCTTTATGAATCGAACCACATTGTCAGCTATCGTCCGTCGCAGCGGGATAGCCTCTACCCATTTTGTGAATAATTCAGTTGCCACTAAAATCCATGCATGTCCATGAGCTTGTGGCGTGATTGGTCCGACTATGTCCAGTGCCCAAGTATGGAAAGGTCAGGGTGTAGCTAAACTGTGCAATTCAGCTCCCGGAGCATGGATGAGATCCCCGTGCACCTGACACGCATGACATTTCCTGACAAAATCACTGCAATCCCTTTCCATTGTTGGCCAGTAATACCTGGATGATAGCATTTGTTGAAACATTTTTCTAGGGCCTTGATAACCAAATACGTGGACCTGTTTCAATACTTCTCCTGCCTCTTCTTCACTTACACACTTCATCAGTTTTCTTTCAAAGCTCTTTCGGAACAATTTTCCCTCCCGTAAGACAAATCGCGAGTCCAATTTTCTGAACCGCGATTGATCTTTTTCAGGCAAAATCCCTTCTTTCAGATAATGCGCATATTTGTCCCGCCAGTCTATCATGTCTGCTACATTTCCTTTGCTTGCGGATGGATATGCATTACAATTCCGACAACTACTTTGTAACTTCACTGCATCATCCTTCATACTTGACCAAAAGAAACCTTATCGCTGCAAAACTCGATAGAGACTGACATCTGGTTGACCACATATTTTCTTGTGAGTCTTCCGTAGCAGTTCTCCTATCTCATTTATTGCCACGCATCTGGCTAGAATACCTCCAGTCGCTCTGTAATATAACACGCCTTTTATGATCTGGTACTCTCGTCTCAAGGTACTGTTATCATTTTTTAGTAGAGCCAGTACTATTTGCGCTCTCCAATCATGCTCTTCATATACTTCTGATTTTATCTCGCTACTGACTACAGAGTTGGTTATTCGCACTACTTGCACAGAAGACTCTGATCCATGGAAATGTAGTCGAGAGCCCAATGTGGCCAATGCATCTGATCATCGGTTACCTTCTCACAGCTCGTGCTGAAAGCTCACAGTCTCAAAGCCTTCTATCATCTGACGGATAAGGGTTATGTAAGACGCCATATGAGGTTCCTTGACAGCATACTCCCATTTAATATGCTTAATGACCAACTTGGAATCTTCTTTAACATGAAGTATTCTTGCTCCCAACCGCTGAGCCATCATCAACCCCAATGCCAATCCTTCATTCTCGGCAATGTTGTTAGTATAAGGAAAGTCAAGTTTGTAGGCCATGACTAATTCCTCTTTTGTTTCTTTATTCCTCAGTACGAAACCAGCTCCACCTCTTTTTTCTATGGATGAACCATCGAACTCTAAAGAGAATTCCGCGCTATGTGCCACACTTGCCACTCCTATCTCCTCCACCTTGGGCTCAGCTCCCCTAGGAAATAAAGCTAGCAAATCTGACAAGGCCTGACTTTTTACTGCTTTCGACCTAGAGCATGTGATCTCATATTCAGATAGTGTTAATAACCACCGAGCAGTTTTTCCACTGAGTATGGGCTTCGTGAGCAGATACCTTATGGGGTCACTTTTGGTGATTAGCTCTAAGGGATGTGCCAGTAAATAATGTCTGAATTTCTGGGCTGCGAATACTAAAGCGAGACAGTGCTTTTCCAACGATGTGTATCGCGACTCTGGTCCTTTGAGTACTCGACTGATATAATAGACATGTTTTTCTTCTTCTTCATGTTCCTGGGCCAACAGAGCTCCCACGGATTTATTGGTGGAAGTGAGATACATTATCAACGGTTTTCCTGACTCGGGCGCTACCATTGTTTTTGGTGATGCCAAAATCTTTTTGATTTTCTCAAAAGCCTCTTAGTGCTCTTCTCCCCAGTTATATATAGATTTTTCTTTCAACAAAGGCATGAGTGGGTGAGTTACTTCTGCCAGTGTTGGGATAAACCTCCTCAGATAAGATATCTTCCCCATAAAAGTTTTCAACATTTTGCGAGTTGTGGGTGGAGCCATCTCTAATACTGCCTTAGCCTTTGTCGGGTCCATATCAATGCTATGCCGATGTACGACACACCCCAAGAACTTTCCTTCTGGTACTCCGAAGGCACATTTAAGGGGATTCATCTTCAAATTATACTCGCGACATCGTTGCAGTACTTTTCGCAAATCATCCACATGATCTTGCACAACTCTGGATTTTACCACCAAATCATCGACATAGTCCTCCACAGTTTTATGCATCAAGTCATGGAATATGGTTGTCATGACGCGTTGATACGTAGCCCCGACATTTTTAAGCCCAAATGGCATGACTGTATAGTGGAATTTCCCTATTGGGGTGCGAAAAATGGTTTTCTCAGCATCTCCCGACGCCATCTTAATCTGGTTATACCCGTTAAATTCATCCATTAACGAAAAAATTGTGTGTCCCGAGGTTGCATCCACCATACGCGTATCTGTCCATTATTCTTGTTTACAGGCATAATGTTTGCGAGCCAGGTCGGATGTTGAGTTGGCTTGATGAACCCTGCTTTCAGCAGCTTCTCCACCTCTGCTTTAATTTGTACCTCTAAATTGGGATGAAATACTCGTTGCTTTTGTTTCTTTGGTTCTAATGCGGGATACACATGAAAATGGTGGCTTACTATTCCAACATTGAGTCCCGACATTTGATTATAGTACCAAGCAAAGACATCTTGAAACTCTTTGAACAATTCTACCAGAGCATTCTTAGTATCTTTAGGCAGCGTACTGTTTATGAAGGTAGGTCGCGGATCCGTGTCGTCGCCTATGTCCACTTCACACAAACCATGTTCTGGTCGCGGATTCACTTTCAGTACTTCAGGATCAGTGCCAAGTTTTCTTTGTATAGCCTCATCTGTCCCGGGGTCAGTGCCAACTGTGCAAGCTTCTGACCCCCAATCCCGTCATAATTTGTACATTACTCATCCATCGGGTATTTTGACCCGTGACCAGCTCACCTCTTTGAGCTTTCGCTTAGCTGAACTTCCATCTTCCAGTTCATTCCATTCTGGTAATGGTGTAGCAAAAATGTTGGGCCCATCTTCCTCACTGTACTCTGAGAAATAGACTGCATCTGTAAAATGGGCCTCTGATGCGCAGAAATGGCTCTTAGATGCCTTTACAGTCATTATCCCTTCTCCCCAATTGGCCTTCATCACTTGATGATAGGATGACGACACTACGCCATATGTATGCAGCCACGGTCTGCCCAACAACAATTGATATGAGGGTTCCCCTTTGATGACATGAAATTTTGTGGGCCCCCTGATCCTCCCAATTTTGAGGTCCAATGTCGCGAATCCCATAGTGGTCTGCTGGTCTCCATTAAAATCAGTAACTGCAATAGTATGATTCACGATCTTGTTTTCAGGAAAGTTGATCATACGAAAAGTGACCAATGGGATCAAATTGACTGACACTCCCCCATCCAAGAATGCTCGTTTCATCTCCCGACCATTTACAGTGGCTAGTACATATAGGGGCCGATTGTGGAGGAAAGACACTTATCTGTCTACTTCAGAAAATGTGATCTTACTAGAGGCTTTCTCATGCTGCGGAATCACAATGGTATGATTGAGTGCGACAACTGTTTGTTCTTTCAAGAATTCCTTCACATGTTCCTGTATTAGGAGTTCATTGAAGAAGACGTCTATTTTAGCATTCTCCTTGGCTTCACGCACTGGCGGACATTCATACTTGGCGGCATTGGCCATATCCTCAGTACTGTCTCTGGTGGTCACCACAGCCACATGTGCAGGGAAAGGCTCATGAACTACATTCTTTGCTACCTCTAAGTCTCCCGATGCTATTTTCCGGTGTACCAATCCGCGAAATGCCCAACAGCCCATCAGGGAATGCCGAACAGTCCTATGATAGGGACAGTAGTTGTTCTTCATTCTTTCCTCTCTTGGCGGCACCCTTTGCACTGGAGGTAACGAGATTACATGATCTGCGATCCATTGATTCAGTAAAGCGACTGCCTCTTTTTCACTGAAATGTAGAGGAGGTGGTTCAGATCTCCTGATATGCTCTTCTCTGGGCCTTTCGTTCTGCGCTGCTGCTACCATTGGCACCCGCCTTGTACTGATATTTGGTCGCGTCGGGGGAGCCAAAACTTCTCCCAATCTTCGGGCATTATCAACAAGTGCAGAAAAAGTTTTGAACTCGTGATTGACCAAATGCACTATGTATTCCCGCAACATTCCTTCTATACAAATTTTGATCAATTGCAGTTCGGAAATTGGCTCATGGCATTGCAGAGCAGCCTCGCGAAATCTTCTGATATAGATTGCCACTTCTTCCCCAAAGCGTTGTCTTTGCCTTGTAAGTGAAATCATCGAGACTTCCTCGTCTGCTTGGAAGAATTTGGTGTAGAACTTGAGCACCATATCTGTCCAACTAGACACTGAAGCTGGAACGAGACCATTATACCATGTGTATGTTGTTCTAGTTAGAGACTTGGAGAATTCTCTAAGTTTCAAATACTCATTGTTCCTGTGGGGTCCCATGGCATCCGCGAACCTAGATATGTGCTCTCTTGTGTTTCCCTTCTTGCCATCAAATTGATGTAAGCTTGGTGTTCCATAATTCTCCGGATAAGGCAAAGCCATAATGCTGGGATGGTAAGGTGGGGCAATTTCCACTTCCTCTATTTCAGACTTCTCGTTCAAGATAACATGCAGTTGCTCCTTGGTGATATATGACTCTTTCTCCAATGCCTCTGATCGCGCCCGTGGTGCCTCTCGAAAAAGCTCATGTGCTGATAATTTTGGTATGGCTTGATTATCCATCTGTGGTGATTCAAGATTTGGTACTGAAACGCGCGAGGCCTCCATGAAATGAAGTATAGCCTTTTGCGTTTCTTGGATGTTGAGAAGAGTTTGTAGCAGAGTTGATGGCAATTCTGCTGAATTCTGTACTGGTTCTGTCATCGGAGGAGTTTCATCTTGATCCGCACCAACATTTGCGCGATGCCGCTGTCTTTGCGCTGGTGGGACTGGTTCACCTCCTTGTGTCTGCACAGCTGTTTCCTCTTCAGTTTGCGCAGTGTGCCGGGTCGGTGGACGACCTCTCCGGCGAGTTTGACGAGACTCTACTTGTGTAGAAGACATCTTCTCCCCAGTAGAGTCGCCTTTAAATGTAGGGGTTTGCAAGATTTAGATGATGCGAAGATAGTTTCTACACAAGTTCGTCAGTAAAATAACGGCAATGATGATTTTATTGCTTTTGATTTGCTTTTACAGAGAAATGGAAGAGAAAATAGTAGTTACAAGTGTTTGCAAAATACTTTCTCTCTCTAGGAATTTCTCTCTCTTGATCTCCCCAAAAATTTATCCCCCTCTTAAGTGAGCTCTCGCACTTCTATTTATAGACGTGAGAGTCCAGTAGTCCTCGCGGATTGCATTGTCACGTCAGCACTTATCTCGCGACATGAATCATGCCATACCAATCCACTCTATAAATATCCTGCACAGTATCATCTCGCGCCCTTGACTACGCGAAACGGATTCGCGTAATTCCATGTGCGGATCATACTGTGCTCTGTGACCTGTGATCCGTGCCTGTTTCATCGCGAATCTGATTTTTCCTTAGCCAAGGAACCAATGTTGTATAGCTTTGCTGGGTCATGACCTTTGGCATGCATACCTTTTTCATGACCCTGAATACTATCGGCCTCTCTAAAGTACTATTGCTTAGGACGGTGTAAATAAGGTCGCGACCCACTATTTACTCATCCCAAGCATTTCCCCTAGATTCCGAGTAGTACTCGTTAAGCGAGCAGCATATAGGGTTATGAGTTTCTGATGCGAGCTATAAAACACATCAGTCCCTTATACCTCCCTCTGTATAATGCAAGCTCTCGCGTTAAAACCTTATTTGGGCCATTTTCCCAAGTAATCAATTATTTGGGCCAATCTCCCAAATAATCTTTTACTTGGGCCGGTTTCCCCAAATATACCAAACCTTGGGCCATATCCCAGTTAAATGAATTCTCGCGGATTAACCTTATCACGAGTTACCACATTTACATCCACAAAAGCAAGATAAGTATACTCACTTTTCATATTGGCCGTTAGATGTGATTAACATAAATAATGGAGTTATCATTTAAAATTTAAGAAGCAAAATAAATATACTCACTTTTCATATTGGCCGTTAGATGTGACTGACATAAATAATGGAGTTACCATTTAAAATTTAAGAAGCAAGATAAGTATACTCACTTTTTATATTGGTCGTTAGATGTGATTGACATAAATAAATGAATTACCATTTAAAATTTAAGAATCATATCTAACAGTTAATATAAGAAGTGAGTATGTTTATCTTGCTCCCTGAGGAACAAGAGATAGAATCATATCTAACAGTCAATATAAAAAGTGAGTATACTTATCTTGCTCTCCGGGGAACAAAAGATCATTAATCTTAGTTTATATATTTAATATTTAGTAGTTTGTATTTTATTATAATATATAACTACTTAATTGGATAAATACTTATGAATTTAGGTTTAATTAGTCCAAACTGAATTTTACTTAGATTTGGAGTTAGGATAATAATTCAATTAAATTCACATCTAAAATTTTAAATATAAATACTGAAGCACTGAAATTCTTCACACTTTTATTATTACTAGTTAAATAATCTGTTCTATGCACGTGGAATGAAATCCTATTAAAAAAAAAACATAAACCTACAACATAAAAAAACTAAAACTAAACGAAATAAATTATACAACATAAAATAATTAAAACGAAAATACAAAACCACCAAAATAGTACCTTTCATTCTCTCTTTTTTCAAACTCACTCCATATGAAGATGGATATATAAACCTACAAAATCACGGCACAATAATAAAATAGAAAATCACAATAGCAACAACAAAAGAAAAAGTATCAAAAAGTCATATTGTGGAATGAATTAATAAGTACACAAAAGTAATAACAAATTATAACAATAAACCTTGAAATACGATAAAATATAATAAAAAAATTGCAATTGGGGACTACAAGATATATATGAGAATCGTATGGTTTAAAGAAAGAGGTCAGGTTATTTATAGAATTACCATTTGGAATCCTATTTAAATAATAATCAAATATTATATTTTATTTAGTATTATAGTCTAGTTAGCATTAGCATTAGGATTGTTACATACAATTGTAGATGGATTCTTTATTTTATTTATTTATTTTTATCTAATTAGGATTAGGATTCTTAATTGTCATTAAAATTATAGTAAGAGAATGAAAAAAAGTATAAAAAATAATTTAAACTTCTACTATTCTATAACAATCCAATTTTTTATTTATATATTCATTGTAATTTAATACAATTAAAATTCAATTGGATTTTAGTGATAGAATTTAAATACATAATTCATAAATAAATGTTGGTTCTTCCAAATAGGATTCTACTTGAATTGGAGTTATAGAATTAAATTAAATTTTGTGGTTATAATTCAAGTAAAATATGGATTGGAGTTATAATTCAGGTAGAAATTGGGTTGAAAAATCACATATGAAATTTTGACTATAAATACCGAAACATCAAAACTTCTTCGCACTTTTAATAGTAGTATAGATAGTATAGATTTATAGATTATAAAATAGTTTTTTCCTTATATTTATATAATACTTCAGTGACATATTTATATATTTATATAATACTTTTTTCCTGATATTTATATAATACTTCAGTGTACACATTTTTTTGTGTCTTAATATTTCCATATTGTAAATAGTGAAAATTATAGGCCCAGGTCCATTTATTAGGCCCAAGGTATGTTGAGCCCATGTAAAATGTAGATAGTGAGCAGCCCATGTATTTGAGCCCACCAAATATAAGTGGGACCATCAGCATTAAGTCATTCCCTTAAAAAGGGAGTAACAACCCACTACATAAGGAGAGTGGGTAGTTATTAAGAGAGTGAGTCATGACCCCATGAACTTAGGCCATGATCCACTAACACAAAAATGTATAAATATGGCCATTTGAGCTTGAATAAGACATGTTTTTTATGTGAGTGAAATTGAACACTTACACATATGGTCGTCATCATCGTGGTATTATTTCTATACAAACAGGGTCCGTCAGGGAATTCTCATTTTTCACCTTTTTCTTAATTTTTTTTATTCCTATTCTAAGTTATATTTCTTATATAGATTTCATTTTCAAAAAATTATTTCTTTACCACTTCATTCACCCAGGTCGATTTCTTTGGTTGTAATTTCTAATTTGCTATGCTCATCAATATGTCTTCCCTCACGCATGCAATTATAGATTGGCTTTGAAATGCCTGTGCCGCTGGACAGGCCGGTCCTAAAATTGCTAAAAATATTTGAGGCTCTAGGCGAGATTAAATATGAGGCCCATTTAATAAAAATACTAAAAAAACAAAAAAAATCATTAAGCATAAAATATATTAATATAAAAAATAAAAAAAATAAATCAGGTATTGGTGCAATATAAAGAGTATGATCTCGTTCACATAAAAAAAAATGCAACGAACTTAGTCACAAAACTAAAAAATTTGCCAAAATATTAGAGTAAAACTATAATTATTATAACATAAAATATAAAAATACAACAATCACATTGAATAATTATTGTAATTGGTGTTGATGAATTCATTTTGTGCATATATATAAGCAGATGCCCCGATTGAATAAACTTTTTAAAAATTTTGCCATCTAATGAATTAATTGTTTCTTTTTTTAGTATATAAAAAAAATATATAAGAAAAGAAAATTTGCAAAAGCATGAATGGAACTTGAAATTTGGTAAGTGTCAAATTGTAGACATAGTTTTTGAAATTGTCTAGTTGATACAGTGATTTTTCAGAGTGAGAATTGCTTCATGAAAATTACAAAATAAAAACAAATATATATATATATATATATATATATATAACATTATCAATTTTCAAGCCATTATATTAGGGTAAAGTGCATTAAACCCCCTTGAACTATTACCCTTTTTGCAACAAACCCCCCTGAACTAATAACACCCTCCTTGAACTATCAATTTGTTGTAATTAGCTCCAATTTCATTCTAAAAGACTTTTTTACCCTCCATACTCAATTTGTCATTCTTTCAATTATATTAATAATCTTTTCTATTATTTATGGTATAAATTAACCATTCAACTTAATTATATTAGAGTAAATATCTCCTCAAATAAAAATAAAATAGAATTATGTTTTGTAATTTTTTTTATACTTGAAATATTTAACATGTTATTATAATTACTTTGATTTAAACAATAAAACTTGTTATTCTAAGTTCCAACTTTTTTTATGTTAAAATAAACTTTTATTTTCATAAGATGTATTGAAAATGAATTTAATAATAACTTAAATAATAAATAATTTTTTATCATGTTTTATATATAAATAGGATTGAGTAACTACTTAATTAATTCCTAAAATTTTACTTAATTTTTATTTAAACAACTTAAAAGCATTAATTAATTAATTCATAATAAAAAATTTGTGAAAATTATGCAAGTTTGAACGGAGATTTGCCATCAAACTAGTAACAATTATTTCAAAATCTATATTAAAGAGAAAATTGCGTTTAAGTAAAATTGAATAATAAAGGGTATTTTGGTCATTTATGAATTTTTTTGAAGATAATGGACCATTTTGTAACAAAATGTGATAATTTAGGGAGTTAGTTGCACAAATTATAATTTAGGGGAGTTTCTTGAGGGAGAAAGTATAGATCAAGGGGTTTAATGCACTTTACCCTCTATATTATATAGTAGTATAATATATTTAACAATATATATATATATTGTCAAGGCAAGAGAGAACCACGTTGGAGTCTTCACTTGTTTATGTGTCACAAAGTCGCTTGGAATTGGAGAGATGTTATCTTTTTTTCTTTTTCCTTTTGGAATCAATCCTGACAATAATATATTGTGAGCTAATAATGTTTGGCTCAATAGAGTTGTAAAAAAATGGGTTAATCTATTGGATTTCATTTTGTTTGAACTTTTAACTACATATTTGTTTTGGGCCCATACTACTTAAAGGAATTTATTGAAATTTATAAGAGATTGGGTTGACCTATAATATTTCATTTTCTTTTAAGTTTAAATACCTTTTTTTTTTACCTATACTATTTAAAGGAAAAGTAAAAATTTGGGGCCCCTTGGCATGGGGCCCTAGTTAATGAACCATGAAAACAGGAACCAGAACCATTAATTAATGAATCAAATCAAATCAAACCACAAAATAACGATTCAGTTATGTTCCGAATCACGGTTCCGTAAGCCTGCTTGTTCAAAATATATATAACAACATATATCAACATAAATTATCCGGCCAATTTTAAAACGAAGAACAAAATTCTTAAACCAAAAACTACACTATTGATTTTTAGAATTATTTTTTTTTCTTATTAAGATTGGGTGTGAATGTGAATCACTCATGATCTTAATATATATAATCAGGATGAGTTTTTGTGAGGTGCATCTTGGATTCACACAGCTTTACAGAATGCCTCCTACTTGGCTTACATTCAAACCAATTACTTCAATATCAAAACAATAAGTAACTAAGCACTATCAAATTCAAAAAAAGAAGAAGTAATGAACCTCATTTCAAAAACAAAAATAACAAAAATATATGATTTTTATGTATATGCGTGTAATATTTGTTTGGATGGTAAAAAATTATTAGGATAAACTTATAATTTTATTTAATACACTAATTTGTATTTATTTGGTGTTATAAGTTTAATGTATTTATAATTTTATTAAATATAATGTAATTGTATAAGTGATATACATATATATATGTATATCTAATTTATATCAGTTCGGTTTGGTTCCAGACAGTCTGAAACCGAAACCGAACCAAATTAGAACGGTTCTGTTTTTTTAGAATTAGAACCAAACCAAATCAATTCAAAACCGAAACCAAAGCACTGATTCGGTTCGATTTGGACCGGTTTTACGGTTCCACGATTTTTTTGTGCACCTCTATATGCAGCCTAATTTCTCTCTTATTTTCCAACTAATACGTGTTTTTTCCTAACTTTTTACTTATTAATCTTATTTTTATCCATTCTAAAATTCTCTTTTCCCCTACACAAGTTCTATTGGAGCAAAAACACTGGCATGAAGAATGATACGTGGCTTTGAGGTGTCTAGTCACTTTTATTGAGGTAATTATTTACCCCTCATAAAAAGTTTGCTATCAAGTTGCATATCGAAATATTCCCAAGATACGACAAAGCTTGAATTCGTGGAGTTAGCCATATCGAAAGAATTTCACAAATTAAAATTGTAATTCATAATTAGAGTTATTCAATGTATTCAATCTATAAATACTTAAGTGAGTCACCCCTATTTATAGAGTAAAAAAATATTTTTTACACCAATTATCACGCACAAATTGGATAGTGAATATATAGTGTTGGAGGAATAAGTATCCGTAGAATTGAGTTTCATAATACTTTATCCAATAGTAAATATGTTTTTACTATCTACCAATTCCATGCAAGTATTATTGTTCTATAGAATATGTAGTCAAAAGACATATATGTTGATACCAAAGATCCCTCCTTTTCAAGTGCTTCCTTGTTGTTTCTTTCTATATGTTGAGCATCCATTCTAAGTAAATACTCGATCTAACTACTATTTTTATAATCCTTTAAAATTGTTTTATATTTGCTTGGGCAATTATTATAAAACAATTTTTTTTTTTATGAATTAATTCCCTTCAGTTTTATATTACTCTCTAAAGTGATGATTTAATTCCACTAACGATGCTAGAAAATTACTTTAATACCTCTTGAGTTTTCTTATTTTTCAATTTTATTAAAGATATTATTGGGAATTTAGGACTTGTTTAAAATTCCCTCCCAGGATCTTCCTTTGCCAAAATGTCAAAGAGCATAGAAATTAAACACAATAATTTAAATGAAAAACTTCAAACC
This sequence comes from Cornus suecica, assembly GCA_963922005.1. Lineage (NCBI taxonomy): Eukaryota > Viridiplantae > Streptophyta > Magnoliopsida > Cornales > Cornaceae > Cornus > Cornus suecica. The sequence goes on from OY998241.1 coordinate 19,115,750, forward strand.
AGAAAAAAATCATTGTTATTGTCTAAGACAATCAGAGAAATTTACTATGGAAAATTATTACAACCACACTCTCGGTAATTTTCATCTCACCACAAAAACCCAAATACAAACCCAAGAGAATTTTCTCACAAAATTCTCTCTTCTCACAAAGCTTATCTCTAAATCTTTTCTCTAATTTTGGGATATTGAATTGTGTATTGTAGTGTAACTTTACAATAGGGCTAACACCTATATATAGAGGACAAGGTGTGGAGAACAAGTTAACTTTGAGTGGGGGAAAAGTCAATACAAATTAGGGTAAGTACAAGATGAGTTGGACCTAACTATCAAATTTTGACAAAACCTAACAAACTCCACCTTTGACAAAAAATTTCCACTTCACTCGGACTCATTCACTGTTTTAAAAAACTCCACCTTGATTTAAACATGATAACTTCTATTATAAACACTGTCTTCACCAACAGTCATAATTCTCAACACAGAGAATTATTATACTATACCATAAAGAGTATACACATTTAGAATCAATCATTCTAAGAATTTTACCTCGGCATATGTCGAACTATTTCATTGAAACATTATGATGCAACTTCCACATTAGCTTTCTTGGAAGTTCATCAGCCATCGACATCAACTCTACCACACGCCTTGCATTAATGTCAACCAATGCTTGTGTGCAAACTTGTGGACCCACTAGTAGTAACACATCCTCTTTTCATGATAACTTTTTAGATACTAGCGACATGCCACGAGGATGTACATGTTATTTCAGAGAGCTTCAACAAAGTCCACCTCACCTAAAACAGACACATTGTTAGCTTTACCGTAGGTATTTAACCTTGAGCTGCTTGCTGAACCAGCTCCACCTTTCGGACAATTTCTCTCTCTATCGAATTTGACGCTCGATATTTCTACTTTAAGGAACCAAGACTCTGATACCAATTGTTGAGAATTTAGGAGTTGTTTCAAATTCCCTCCAAGGATCCTCCTTTGCCAAAATGTCAAAGCGCAGAAAAATTAAAATACAACACAAGAATTTAAGTGGAAAACTCCAAATCGGGAAAAAACCACTGTCGTTGTCAAAGACAACTAGAGAAATTTCACTATGTGAAAAATTGTTACAACCACACTCAGTAATTTTTCTCTCACCACAAAAACCCAAATACAAACTCAAGAGAATTTTTCCACAAAAATCTCTCTCTCACAAATCTTATCTCTCAAGCTTTTATCTAATTTTGGGATATTGAATTGTGATTTATAGTGTAAATTTATAATAGGGCTAACACCTATATATAGAGGACAAGGTGTGGAGAACAAGTTAACTTGGAGTGAGGGAAAAATCAATACAAATTAGCTATGAAACACTAACATGGACACGAGACACGGACATGGCGACACGACAAATTTTAAAAAAGTAGGATACGACACGCCTCCGACACGTCTATAAAAAAATATTTTTTTTATATACATATTATATTGCACAAATACTTCATTTATAAATTAAATAATGAAATCCAATAAACTTATAAAACAAAAATAAACAAATAGGTAAAATGAAATGTCTGATATGTTCAAAATTCTTCATTCCACTACCATTCGACGAATCAAATGCATCTTCTCCAACATCTGACATCTTAGTCTCTCTCTCGTTATATTGTAAAAAATTTCTTGATCGAAGACAAAGATTGGAATGTACAAATATCAAATCTTTACCTCTTTGTGGTGATATCTTGTTCCTATCTATATAGTGGATAAATGAATAGAAACTCCAATTCCTCTCATAAGATGAGAAGGAGTAAATATATTCAAGTATTTTCATAGCCAAAAGATTGGATTATGGGTGTTCAAGTTCTATAAGTGATTCACCAAATTAACGGCTCTATAAGTTATCTATCATTCATGAAATTAACCGACCCACCGCGTGTTCGACACATGGACACGGGTGTGTCCTCTGTGTATTCACTACTTGTCCAATTTTAAAAAATTCAGGACATATCATTTGATGTGTCGGACACATATTTTTAGTGTATCCGTATGTCCGATACTGGGCTAGTTATCAAATTTTGGCCAAACCCAAGAGATATATAATGAAAATTAGAAACCCACTTTTTGTAAAAGAATTAAGGGCCTGTTTGGAAACGCTCCCGCTCCTGCTTTCAAACGGGTTTGGAAGCTGAAGCGTAGCGAAACAAGTTTTTTTTGAAGCGGAAGCATGTTTGGTGGTGATGATTTTGATATGAGAAAAATGAAAGCTGAAGCATGCAGAGCATGTTTGGTGGAACTACTGATTTCCTAAAATGTGAAAGCAAAACGTGTTTGGTGAATTCAAATGATTTGAGATTCTGTTTTTTTTTTCGATTTTAGATTGAATATAAGAAATTAATAAGTTCTACAATTAAAAAAAATAAATATTGTATTGCACAAGGCCTCTCATTTGGATATTGTAAATAATTTTTTTATTTTTTGTAAACTATAAATTTTTTTGTAGATAAATTCTAAATTATAATATTGTATTGCACAAGACCTTTGGTTATAATATTTTATTTTGGGTAAAGTGCATAAAACCCTCCTTAACTATTGCCCCATGAGCACAAAACCCCCCTTAACTACAAAAGGGGCAAAAAAAATCCTTCAACTATCCTAATTGGGTGCAATTTACCCCATCCCTATTGCAAAATTACAATTTTACCTTTAAAAAAATAAAATAAATTATTTTAAGAGATAATTAATATATATAAAATTTAAAAAACAATATATTAAAATTTGAAAAATTTTTAAAATTCGAAACAAATATATAAAATTCAAAAATATATATATATGTAAAATTCAAAAACAATATGTTAAATTCCGAAAAAAATTAAAATTTGAAACAAATATGTAAAATTTGAAATATATATATATATAATTCAAAAAATATATATTAAATTTCAAAAAAAAATTAAAATTCAAAATTTATATATAATTTTCAAATTTTATATATTTTTCGAATTTTATATATTTTTTTCGAATTTTATTTTTTGAAATATATATATTTTGAATTTTATATAATTTTCAAATTTTATATATATATTTCGAAATTTATATACTTTTTTCGAATTTTATATTTTTTTTCGAATTTTATATATTTTTTAAAAATTTATATATATATTTCGAATTTTATATATATTTCAAAATTTAAAATAATTTTTTGGTATTTTATATATTTATTTCTAATTTTATATATTTTTCAAATTTTATAGATTTTTTTCGATTTTTATTTTTTGAAATATATATATTTTGAATTTTATATAATTTTCAAAATTTATATATATATTTCGAAATTTATATACTTTTTTCGAATTTTATATATTTTTTAAAAATTTATATATATATTTCGAATTTTATATATTTTTCAAAATTTAAAATAATTTTTTGGAATTTTATATATTTATTTCTAATTTTATATATTTTTCAAATTTTATATATTTTTTTCGATTTTTATTTTTTGAAATATATATATTTTGAATTTTATATATTTTTTTTGAATTTTATATATATTTTTTGAATTTTCTATATATTTCAAAATTTATATACTTTTTTCGAATTTTATATATATTTTAAAAATTTATATATATTTTTCGAATTTTATATTTTTTTCGAAATTAAAAATATATATTTTTGGAATTTTATATATTTATTTATAATTTTATATATATTTTCGGAATTAATTTTTTTTAAAATATTTTATACACCTTGAAGCAAACCTAACATGTTGCAAATAATTTGTGAGCAATTGAGAGAATTTGGGAGCAACTTATAATGTGCCCCACTAAAAATAGGGATGGGAGCAAGTGGAAGCAAGGTGAGCCTTGCTTCCAAATATGAGATTTTGCTCCAGCCTGCTTCCAGATTTTGAAAGCGGGAGCAACAAACCAAACAACCCTGCTATGTGAACAGTAATAAAAGTAGGAGCAAAAGCAGAAAGCGGTACCATTACCAAACATGCCTAAATGAACTGAAGCGAAAATCTAGAGAGATAAAGTGGACATGAGGAGAGAGAAAAGTGTTTTTGACTTGAGCTGTCTGTAGACAAATTGGTAACAAAAAACAATCTTCTGCATCACTTTCTCTCTCTAAAACTTCTCACTCACACTCCCTCCCTCACTCCTCGGTCAAAAAATTCACCCACACACCCACACACCAGTACATTAGAGAGAGAGAGAGAGAGAGATCACCATTCTTTCTCACTCTACACTCCAATGCAAATCCTCAAAAATCACTAGTAAGTGGAACTCAACTTTGCAAAGCTTCAACAAATCTGATCTTCAATCACCAACAAAAAAGCACACATGCACAAAAGCTAATTCTATTTCACTGTGTGTTTACTTTTTTCCCTTTTCTTGCTTTGTTATATAGACCATTTTTGACCGCCATGAGTCTGTGGGCTCTAGCTCTGAATCATTACTACCTCTACTTTGTGGGGCAAAAAAGTTAGGGTTCTTCAATTACCGTATATTCCTTGCATTAATCAAAACCCATTTGCCTTTTGATTTGATTGGTGCGAAATTGATTGATTAAGTAGCGTTTATTCAGGGATTTGTGTGTTTATTTGCAGTTTTGAATCTTTGATTGATGGGTTTATTTGGGTTTTTTGAATGAAGCCCAATAGTGTAGAATCTGATGAGAAATGAGGGTTAGGGTTGGGGTTAGGGTTAGGGTTTGGTTGTATGAGAGATGGGGTGTGTGTTTGGGAAACAGATTTCTTCGTCAGGGCCGCCCAGCTCGGAGATTGTAGTAGAGAAGCGGAGAGAGAGGGATTTGGCAGTGCCATCGGGGAGGAGAGAGGCGGTTGCAGTTGAGAAGGCAGAGGAGGAGGGTGGTGGTGGTGGTGGTGAGGGTCAGAATGGTGGGGATCAGAAGGAGGAGCAGAAGGAAGGGAGTACGCGGGCCAGGGGTGAGAGGAGGCGGTCGAGGAGGAATCCGAATCCAAGGTTGAGTAATCCACCCAAGAATGTGCACGGGGAGCAGGTGGCTGCTGGGTGGCCTTCTTGGCTCTCGGCAGTGGCCGGTGAGGCAATCAATGGGTGGACGCCTCGTCGGGCTGACACCTTTGAAAAAATTTGTAAGGCAAGTATCTGTTTGTTGGGTTGCAAATTTTTTTGTGTGTGTTTATATTGTTGATGTCTTATTCTGTGTTTTATGCTTTTGGATTTTGTGATTAGATTGGACAAGGTACCTATAGTAATGTGTACAAAGCTAGGGATGCTATAACAGGGAAAGTTGTTGCTTTGAAGAAGGTTCGATTCGACAATTTGGAGCCCGAGAGTGTAAAATTCATGGCTAGAGAGATTTTGATCCTGCGACGATTGGATCACCCCAATGTTATTAAATTGGAAGGTTTAGTAACATCAAGGATGTCATGTAGTTTGTACCTTGTATTTGAGTACATGGAGCATGATTTGGCTGGACTAGCAGCGAGCCCTGGAATCAAGTTTACAGAACCCCAGGTTGAATTCTATTTGTTTGCTTGCTGATTCTTGAAGTGTTCAGCTAAAAAAGTTTGAATTTTTCGTTGTCAGCTTACTGATTTGGGATTGGGGTTAATTTCTTATGTTATACATCTATGAATATGGTAGGTCAAGTGTTTCATGCATCAGCTATTGTCAGGGCTTGAACACTGCCATAATAATTATGTGCTGCATCGCGACATTAAGGGGTCCAATCTTCTTATTGACACTGAAGGGGTTCTTAAGATTGCTGATTTTGGGTTGGCTTCTTTCTTTGACCCTAATCACAAGCAGCCCATGACTAGTCGGGTGGTTACTCTATGGTACCGCCCCCCAGAGCTTCTTCTTGGAGCCACTGACTATGGTGCAGGAGTGGACCTATGGAGTGCAGGTTGCATTCTTGCTGAACTATTGGCTGGGAAGCCTATTATGCCTGGTCGCACTGAGGTAAATTGCACTAACTTTATTTACTTCAATTTCCCTCCAAGATTTTGAGATGCTTTGGTTGGACCTTTTGATAATGCAATTCATTAATTGTTCGTTTATACCTAATTGTTTGCAGTAAACTAAGTGGTTTTATTATGTTTCACCTTTATTTTAACATGTTAAATGACTAATTGGTAAAGTGTTGCTTTGTATCGGATATTTGACAGCAAAAGTTTAATATACGTCAAATTACCTCTCAAATAACTTCACATTATATATGTTTAATTGTTTTGATGAACTGATTCATATCATGAGAGTAATATTTCGTTTTACATAGGTGGAACAGCTGCACAAAATATTTAAGCTATGTGGCTCTCCTTCTGAAGAATACTGGAAAAAGTCAAAGCTGCCACATGCGACCATGTTTAAGCCCCAACAATCATACAGACGATGCATAGCAGAGACATTTAAAGATTTTCCACCACCATCACTACCATTAATTGAGACCCTTCTTGCAATTGACCCCGTTGAACGTCAAACTGCCACAGCTGCGTTAAGGAGTGAAGTGAGATTTTACTTCCAATAACAAATTGATCCTTTTCTGTTGCCCGTCTTTACTTGATCTATTTGCAATATGGGCTTTGTTCTGGCCGAGTTTCACATTCTTTTTTGCCAGTTCTGACTGATAATTTGGTAAAATAACTTTTTGAGAATTTCAATCAAAACCACATAAATAAATAGGTTCCTTCCAGGGTTGTCATTGCCGTATTGTGCGGATTGCATCTTTTAGAGATTGGTCCTTTTAGGCACCTCATGAGAACATGTTCCATAATTCAACATTGATCAATTGAATCCTCCAGTTTGGTAGAAAAAAATTAACTTTACCAGTTGTTCTAATTCAAGTCGTAATGTTTGCGCTGTCATTATTCTTCTATAAATCTGAGTATCATTTAGGATGAGGCTTTCCTAGGCTCTGCCAAATGAACTTCTTACTTACCTTTGTAGCATCTCAGTCGCTTTGAGCTTCTAAATTTGCAGAGAGTAACATGCTTAATTCTCCCTAAAAAATTAAAGATGGCTAGCTGCCGTTACTTTCCAACTGTAACTTTCAAAAACATTAAGCTTCACGTCATAAGTCGTTGGTCGAATCAAGCTACTGTTGATTTGATAATTTGCACTTTTTATGATGCATGAAATTTAGTTATACATCCATGTGCATCAATTATATGAATTGTCTATCATAATTAAAAGCTGGCAGGTTCTTTGATCCCCAGTTAATTGACATTGTATGAACTTTATGTACTCCTTGTGAAAATACTTGCATTAAAAGTATTGTCACACTCTACAATTGTACCAAAGAGAATTCTTCAACTCTACTCCTATGGGGTAATTGTGTCATTTAATTAGTTACAACTGAAGTATCATGTGACAAATTGTTGAGGAGTGCAAATAGCACTTTCCTAATCGTCAATAAAACTCTCTTATGATGCTCTTTTGTTACTATCACTTCAAATTATTTTAATTTACCTTGACAATGGAGCCAAACTCCAAAACACAAGGGGAATAGTTTCGTCTTGCGGAAACCTTATTTATCAATTGTTTATTTTTTGTGATATTCTTTTAAAATACGTTTTAGGGCAAAATTTTGAATTTAGGCATTGGGAAGCGACAGTTGTGCGTTTTGAATTCCATTTTCTGAATATAAAGGGTTTTATCATGTGACAAAGGGATACTGAACACCTTTTAGGTAATTCTAGTGGTGGTACATGATTGATATTACTTTCATTATTTCAGGTTCAGTTGAAACGAATTTTTGTATCCAATTTTCCATTTTTATTGCCAAACCTAAAATGTATTACATATTGGATCGCTATTAGTACCATTCCAGGAGAACTGATATGCCATATTGACATTAATCATGTGAAGATTGCCTTCCAGCTCATTACTTAAGTGATCTGTGCACTTCTCTGGAAACAGATTTGTCTGGAATTGCTTATTGATAATAAATCGCTACACATAGATGTATCTGTATGTTGTTGAAGAATATAAATACTCATGTTATACCCTCTTTAAAAGCTTAAGTTGTTAGAGCAGTTGGGTGGTTAACATGTTATCAGAGCAGGAAGTCATGTGTTCAAATCTCCCCGTAGTTAAATGTTGTTACACGAGAAGGACCAAAAAGAAGGCCACTCGTGAGGGGGAGCTTAAGCTTTTAGAGTAGATGGGTAGTTAACATATGTATACATATTTATACAGGACATCTGTGTCTAGAACTCTGCTGCGTGATATTTTGCCAAAACAAAAAAGATAAAAACTAAATGGTATATATACCAGGCGTAATTTCTCGAACATTATCACAGTATATGTCTTTTTGTATATATAAAACGTCTGGATTTTCTTTATTTCTTCCTTTATTTTTTATGTCTCTTTCTTTGATGGCCATATGTGGTTTTCTTTCTTGCAGTTCTTCACAACCAAACCGTATGCTTGTGACCCTTCCAGCCTCCCAAAATATCCTCCCAGCAAAGAGATGGATGTCAAACTACGGGATGAAGAAGCTAGAAGGTTTGTGGATGACTTGAGTTTTACAGACCTGCAGATTCTGATGTTTAAAGCTAGGCTATCCCCTTCATAACACGACAAATTGATATATTGTTATGAGCATCAGGAATTATAAAGAACAAAACTTTTACAATAGTAATATTTGCTAGAGAATAAACTTACTGCTAACCATTTAGAAATTTGATACTCTAATATCTTTATGCTTTTCTGAATCCCCCTGCCCCTGCCCCTTCCCTCTCTTCTGTTTTTTTGTTCCTCCCGATTTGAGAATCATTTCTTCCTCTAACCTAAGATGAGATTGGTATTGTTGATGTCCCGCAATCTTTCTAATTGTATGCTGACCTTTATGATTGTAGACTGAGAGCTGCAGGAAAAGCCAACGCTGATAATGCCAAGAAAACTCGTACACGTGATCGAGCTGTGAGGGCATTCCCTGCCCCAGAAGCGAATGCTGAGTTGCAAGCCAATCTTGATGTATGTCAGATAAGCTGCTTCTTTTAGCAACACTTTCATGCATGGTTATATGAATTCTCCAAGGGCTCCATTTTTTCGTAGATGAAAATATAGTTTAGTTTTTCAGGAGATATGTTCTTTTCTGCAGTGTTCTAAAATATGCCGTGTCCTGTTGCACTTTCTGAATCACCAAACACGAATAAAGGGTTCTGATTTTTACATTTTATTCATGGGCTTTATGAAACACTTGTACATCGTGAGTGGATGTATGTTTAGTTGCAAAACCATGGAGTTATCTCGTCACTCATGCGTCAATAACCATAGAGGTATCTTGGTCAATGTGACTTCTCACCCTATATAAATCAAAATGACATATATATTGAAGCTCATGACTCATGGCATTAATGTATAATAGTAAAGTAAAATGCGTAATTGATCGATTTTCTGACTAAATAATCAAGGTTGCATTTTTGAACAAGCAAACTGTACCCATCTGTCATGTGTAGAACATCAGGTTGTATCTCAGCGAGATGTTAGGCATGCTTGTTGTCATACATTATAAAGGGCTAGAAGATCAAATGTGGTTGGCCTCAGATCTTGTTGCATTCTTAAGCTCCTATGGTTGTTTGATGTTGTGTAAGATCGATTATGGTTGAAGAGGATAGCTCTTGATAGGTTAGGAACTTGGGATCGCAGATAAAAGCTAGCATTGTTCTCCTAATGAACTTTGAGAAGGCATGTTGATAGAGAAGATATAAACTTCATAATTTTAATATATGTAAATCAAATTTCGATGAGTTGTTATAGATTAAGCATAGATGCTATTTAGTTCCTTTAGAGATCTTGTTATGTAAGGGGGACACGGGGTTAGGATAGAGCATCCAACTGTTTGAGTCCTTAGCCAGATCGTACTGAGTCATGGAATGTAGATGGATGACAGCTGATTTAGGCCTCAAAAAACGCAGTGCCCTGCTCTTACAATATATGGCTATGTGCATTGTCTTCTACATGCATGTCCGTGTCCTAGATTACTTTGTTTCTGCGGAAAACCGGAAATCCAAATGGTTTTTCATAAGAAAATATTTCTCTTGGTTTGTTGATGTGGTTATTTCTCTGGCTCTTTATGTTCTTTAAATTGTAAACTCTTGATAACACTTGATTTTTCACATCTCGTCTTCCATATTTTATTGATTTTCACTACCATGTGATGTCATTTTCTAAAGCAGAGGCGGCGTCTAATTACACATGCAAATGCAAAGAGCAAGAGCGAGAAGTTTCCTCCGCCTCACCAGGATGGAACACTTGGTTATCCTTTAGGTTCTTCGTATCACAACGATCCAGCCTTTGACCCTCCTGATGTCCCATTCAGTTCCACAAATTTCTCCTATCCGAAGGCGCCCATCCAAACTTGGTCTGGCCCATTGGTGGATTCCGCCACCATTGGCGCTCCAAGAAGAAAGAAACACAAGGATCCTTACAAAGAAAGGAATTCTGCTCGGGCGAAGGAGAATTAAGCCATGTAATATATTGTTTGGTTCTCTACTCATGGGAGTCTTGTTATACAAAAGCTGCAAATGTGGCTGGATCAGTACATTTTCAATCCGAACCGGGAAAATTGTTGAACTTCATTGAGAGGTATAGTATTTTTCATCGCCCATTTTTTTTTTCGTCCTATTTTTGAATGGTGGGAGCTTCTTCTCCAGTAATGTAAATTTTTTGTTTTTTTTCCTGTGTTGACAAACTGTTTCTAGACTAGTAAACAATTTAATAAATATATTACAGAACCTGCAATGTTTACATTTGAGATATTTGAAACTTAGATGTGATCATCAAAACTCATTGAAATACCATTCTTGCATGTAGAATCCTTTTTTTTTTTTGGTTTCACTGCTAGTTCCTATCTATCACCTAAATATTGCATTATGTTTTTCAAATTTTAACAGCTCATTGTTACTATTATGTCAATTGATTTACATAATTTTCTATATTATCTTTATGTTATGTGCTATCTCATTTCAAAGTCTTTGTAGCACTGACTTTTCTCATGAAATTTGACATTTTGTATTTCAAAATTTACTTAAACTCGGGAATGCCCCTTTTAAAATTATGTGAACAGGGTGGTGGTAATAGTTGTTGTTCGCGGAAGAGAAAGGGTGGGTGCTGGTAGTTCGATTACTGAAGTTCTAATTTAAAAGTTGCTCAATTGCGGATGAGAAAATGTGTTTATTCATGAAGATAAGAGGGCAATGTTGTCCTTTTACCTTGCTTTGGTTATTTTCTTTAGGGAAAATATTACTAACCTCCCCTTAGGTTTGGCATAATTGCACGTGATACCCCTATTGTTTCAAAATGATCAAATACCTCCCTCCAATTGCCCCTTCCGTTCATAGTCAATGTTGGTCAAGAAATTTTTTTACCCTAAAATATCATAAATACCCTTATAATATTGCAAAGACATTTTTAACCTTACTTTTATATTGAAAAAGTCTAAAATATCCTCACTTAGTGGAAGTAGTGAATGGTTGAAAAAAAACCCTTCAAATCTCCAAATTATAAATATCAGCAACTCTCACACCCCCAAATCTCTTTCTCTCTACTGGTTTCTCTCATTTCATTTAGTAGAAGTAGTTAATGGTTGAACAAAATGATAAAAAAAAAAAAAAAAACCATCAAATCACCAAATTAAAAATATCAGCAACTCTCACACTCCCAAATATCTCTCTCTCCTGGATTCTCTCCTTTCACTTTAGTAATGGGAAATGAATGATTGTTCAAATAAATTCAAAACCACCAAATTCAAATCACCAAACAAATTAACACACAGAAATCAGAAATTCCAAATCATTTCTAGGTTTGGGTTCTATATGTAGACATCACAAATTGTTGATGAGATGCAGTGGTGCTATGGTTTTATTGCTGATTTGTAGTTATAACATATGGTGTATATATATATGTGGGTTTGTGTATAATATGGTTTTGATTTGAAATTAAATTGATCGAATCGGGTTTGGATCACTATATATATATATACACACACATGTATATGTGCGTGTGTGTATAATTGGATTTTGATTCAGATTAAATTGATTGAATTGGGTTTGGGATCTATATATATATACACATGTATATGTGGGTGTGTCTATAATTGGATTTTGATTTGAGATTAAAGTGATTGAATTGGGTTTGGAAAAGTGGTCCAAAGTATTGGAGTTACAAATTATACAGGGGCAATATAATTACTTCGCAAGACTTCAAAATATTTCTCAAATATAATAATAATATTAATGGTTTTAAGTCATTTCACACCCAAATCTGAACGGAATAGGATTATGAAGTTATAGAGGGAGGTATATGATATATTGAAAATGTTAAGAGTAGTGCCTGTAATTATGCCTAACTATACGGGAGGTTAGCGATATTTTTCCTTTTCTTTATAAATATAAATTCAATGGCATAATAGTCATTTGACACATTTGGGCCAAAGTTAACACCCAGAGGAGAAAATAATGTTCTTTTTCTATAGAAAGGGAAGTAGCTGATATTTAAGGGCGGTTTTGTATTTCTAAAAGCAGTTTTTTGTTTTTTGAAAATTAAAAATAAAAAATTGTACAAAATTCTTTTTGGTTGGGTCTTTTGAAAACTGTTTTAAAAAAATTTAGCTATAAAAATGTCAGTTTTCAGAGAACTATTTTTTATGGTTTTCTGAAAACAGTTTTCATAATTTTCAAGAACAGTTTTTAAAAATGCAATCCAAGCACGCTTAGCCCGTCTCAAGAGAGATAAATGTAACAACCCTTTTTTTAGCTTTGTTTTGCACTTAATCTGAAAAAAATGTACTCCCTTCATCCCAAACTAGTTGTCTACTTTCTCAACTTTATTTGTTCCAAAGTACTTGTTCGAATTTCAATATAATATAATCTTATATTTTTTCAAATCATCCCTCTTTATTAATTCCAAAAAGCAATGAGCCCCATTAAAAGTTATGGAAACACAAAATAACCGAAAAAATATTGAAACTTGGACAACTAATTTGAGGCCGAGGGAGTATATGGTCTTGAACTATACGGTATTGAATACTACACAATTGTGTTGTGTTTGGATGTGATTGGTAGTATAATCTTACATTGGGCAAGAAAGATGAATATTGGAAATTTGGTTGTCATGGTCTTCAGAGTTGAAATGAATGCTTAGGCATTTTCTAATGCCAACCTGATATAGCTTTCAAGTTCTCAAGATTTTCTAATCTATTTTCTCTTCCACCAAACAGAAAATGGAGGGAGACTGGTATACCTATTTATTAATGCACTCATTTATATCATTGTTCTCTACATCCATGTACTCTCAAAGGTCTCACCTGAAATTCCTCATATATATGGTGAATTGGGCCATCTAATTACTAGGTATTAGGTCTTCAATCCAAACATTTCTTTAGTTTAGGACCATCATATTGGTTGAGTTGGTTGAGATTTGGAAAAAAATGGAAAAAAATGCATTGATTTCTTAGAAAGAGACAATAAATTGCAACCACTTCTCTATTAAGGCCAACCACTTTCCTAACTAGGTATGAGGCCAAGCCAATGACATTGAAGACTTTGGTGTGTTTTTCAAAGGAAACTGAGAGGAAAGTAAGGACAGACAATAGAAAATGGCAATGGTACATTGATAATAGCAATAAATTATTAATGGTTTTGAAATTTTGCCTGTGAGACTCCATTCATATGTCTGAAAATATACAATAATGGAAACATTGAGTAATTTTATTGTTTTCTTCAACAAAAATAAAAATATACAATAATGCATTGAAATTTGTTGTTTTCTTTTAAATAAGTAAAAAAATTTAGTTCTTGGTGACAATATATAAATCATGTATGTGCATGAGGATAGATTAGTACAACGCACAGATTTCTCAATCTGTAGCGATTATTGGTTGATAAAACGAAAGATTTATCATTCCTATTGACATTATATATTATTTTCAATAAATGTTTTATCTGGCTAGAGTCCAAGATGTACTTTTTAACATTTTGAAGGAGAAATTCGAGGTTGAATAAGATAAAATAATGGGTTAATTTCAGTAAATCCTCCTATACTATTCAATTTAATCAACTAACTCCTACTGTGTTCACTTTGCCCCCTATACTATTTAATTTCATCAATATGCCCCCTCACCTCATATTTTGAGTCAAAATGCCTAAACTACCCACAATAGTATAAGGGGGTTTAGTGAAATAGACCATTTAATAAATTCAGAAATATATATTTTCGGAAATAATTCATATTTCTCAAAAAAAATAATTTTTGAATATATATTATATTTTCGGAAATAATTCATATTTTGATATTTATAAATTTTCGGAAATTATAATATATTTTTCATATTTTCGGAAAATATGAAAATATATATTCGGAAATTATAAATTCAGAAATATATATATATTTTTCGTAAAAACAATATTTTGGAACATAATAAATACTTTTTCGCAAAAAAAAAAGAATTCATAAAAAAAATCATATTTTGGAACATAAAATATATTTTTCGGAAAAAAATCATATTTTGGAACATAATAGTATATATTTTTTGCAAAACAATTATATATTACACAAAATATTTACCAAAAAAAGTATTTTTACCAAAATATTACTTTTTACCAAAAAAATCATATTACACAAAATATTTTTTTTGCGAAAAAGTATATATTATGTTCCAAAATATGAATTTTTTCCGAAAAATAATTATTTTCCGAAAAATATATATTACGTTCCAAAATATGATTTTTTTTCCAAAAACTATATTTTATGTTCCAAAATATGATTTTTTTTACGAATTATTTTTTTTTTTGCGAAAAAGTATTTATTATGTTCCAAAATATGAATTGTTTTTGCGAAAAATATATATGATGTTCCAAAATATGATCTTTTTTGAAAAATAATTTTTTTGAGAAAAATATACACTATTATGTTCCAAAATATGATTTTTTCCGAAAAATAATTTTTTTTGCAAAAAATATATACTATTATGTTCCAAAATATGACTTTTTTTTCGAAAAATAATTATTTTGCAAAAAGTATATATTATTTTTTCCAAAATAATTCATATTTTGGAAAATAATATGCTCCCTCCGAAAAATATATTTTTTGCGAAAAATATATATATATTTCTGAATTTATAATTTCTGAATATATATTTTCATATTATAATTTCCATATTTTCCGAAAATATGAAAAATATATTATAATTTCAGAAAATATAATATATATTCAAATTTTTTTTTTTGAGAAATATGAATTATTTTCGAAAATATATATTTCTGAATTTATTAAATGGTCTATTTCACTAAACTCCCTTATATTATTGATGGTAGTTTAGGCATTTTGACTCAAAATGTGAGGTAAGGGGGCATATTGATGAAATTGAATAGTATAGGGGCAAAGTGAACACAGTAAATCTTAGTTAATTAAATTGGATAGTATAGAGGGATTTACTGAAATTAACCCTAAAATAATATATTAAATGATCTAAGAATCATTGAAATTTGAGTCGATCACTAATTGAAATTTGAATGCAATAAACGAGTCAAATTTATTCAATATTTTAACTACATACGTATCAGCTAATTAGTTGTACTAATGATTCTATATTCAGGTAATAATTTTCAACGAATTGCAACTTTGTGAGTCTATTTTTTTCATTGAGATGTGTACTTAAGTAAGGAATTTTCGAACAACGTATCCAGTGTATCGAGTATGGGTTTGAATCACTGTCCCTTCGCAAGTTTGCGACTTAATATTACACGAGTTGTGGAGCCGGTTCGTGTAACACCCTACGATTTCTTTGGAATCTAGGTCCAGGGAGATCGTCCTTGGGGCTTTGACCATTTTTAAGTAAGGAATTTAAACTATTTCATATATTTATGGTATATTTGCCAAGAAGGAAAGATCTATGGATGTGTATGTATTCTTGATAGAGGTTTTTCTCAAACACTAACGCTTCTCTTAATAAATTTTGTTAATGTTTTTAACTTGAAATTAACAATTAGACAAGAGAAACATAGGACTTACAAAAAGGCCTCTCATTACTGAGGAGTGTTTGTTTAAGCACATACGATATTATAAATGTCCATTCCAAGATGTTCAATGTGGACTGCTTCATATTGATGTGGAGTTATACATCTTCCAAGATGTTTGTAGACTACAACATTTTGACATTGAGTTACACAATTTTAAAGAAGTTTAAAATCATATGAAGTGTTTAAGGTAGAAGGGACATATATTGAAACTTTTTCTATATGATCATAAGAAGTGTCAGTTTTAGCAAGGGTTATTTGAGTTTAATATTCTAAATATTTATGAAATCGGGATAAACACCACTGTTCATCATTAAAACTCTGAAGTACTTATACTAGCCAAAAATTTTAAATTGAGATATATCCTTCATGAGAGTTAGAGTCCGATGCAAATTGACCATTAGTCTTTGGGATATTAAGATATATTATACAACATAAAGAGTAAGAGTGAATGGTAGCATATGGTTAAAATATCTATTGCTAAAAGTCACTTCTTTTTAAGTAAATTAACATACACATCTATTTCTGAATGGTTGTACATGTGAACAAAATAATCACGTTCATTCTTAAAATAGATGTCTAGTTAGTGCAGGTCCGGGCCTTGGGCAAGGCGATCCGGTCGGTCGCCTAGGGCCTCCCGTCCCGGGGGCTCAATTTTTTTTTGTATTTTTTTTAATATTTCTACGAGCCTAAAAAAATGGATTAATTTTTGATCAGTTCAAGTCGTGAAAAAATAAAAATGTTTAAAATGAATAATTAACATGATTTAGTTTTACCTCTCAGTCGCAAGTACACGAGTAGTATATAATATAGTTGGGTAGAGAGGGTATTGAACCACATAGATCAAAATCGTACTTCAAATAATCGTAAAGTAGAAAATTAAATTATATTATAAACGTTGTTTTGATTGGTTGGTTTTATAACTACTAAACATAAAATAAATAAAAGTTTTTTGTTCTGGTTTTAAATCAAGATAAATAAGTCTAAGGTTTTGATCCAACTCCACCACTAATCTCGTAATATAGTCCTTTAATCTTATTATTGCAAGAGGGAGATACCTTTTATATGAATCAAATTAGTAACGCTACAAGCAGTTGCCTAATTCCCAAAGAGATGCAATCAGTCCGATTCACTACAATCAATCTTCGATTAGTATAGTTGTTGCATGCATCTATATTATAACTACTCGTAAAATATGAAATTAAAAGCATGCTAATAACCATCTTCTTTTAGCATGGATTGTGAAAACTTAAGACTGTATCATGTCAATTAAGAACTATTATGTAGAAACCATTATTAAATCTTCGGGGTTCCAGCCCCTAGTAATAAAACATAATTATTCAAAATTAATTATTAATTCAATCTAAGACAAGAAAAGAATTAACAAAGAATCTTATTTAGGTTATACGTTCGGTCTCTCACTACATAATCATCATATAAGTGCTCTTTAGCTTCCCCTCTTTAAAATAAAATAAATTATAGTTATACATTACTTGACTATGATTTTGTTGGAAACCCTAGATACCGTCTAGTTTCATGGAGGGAGAAGACTGCATCACTGATGTAGAAATCATCTTCATGTTTGGTTAGTTGGTTTTTTGATTTCTTGAGAGGAGCCTCTCTAGAGAGAGAGACTTTGTATTATGTTTATCTCCTTATTGAGAGATGAAAGATTAAAGATATCTTCTCCTCATGAAGTCTTCACATATTTATAGACAAAAGTTGGTGTAATCATGACATGCCTTTGCTTGGTGTGAGGATCAAGTAAAAGTTGTGAATGGACCAATCTGCCATTCAATACACTTGCACAAGGAGTCAGAATTTCATCAATGTATTTTCGCATGTATTCGAATGTCGGTGTTGCCGATCGATCGAAGAGTCCACCAATCGATCAGTGGTCCATGAATTTAGATATTTATTTATTCTGCGATTTTGTGCTTCAGTTGCTTGTACTTTGCTTCCCTGACTTGTACTTTACTTTGAATTGAGTGCTTTCATCTTCTAAATGTCATTCCGGATTAGACATATTTGCTAAAACCCAAAATTAATTCAAATTCGCGTTAAGGCCCTGCAACATCCTTAAACACGCAACTCGGATAAAAATATCTTATTAATAAAATAAAGAAACTAACAAAGGATTAATTAACGTCTAGAATATTCAATATATTCTGGTTTCATCAAGTCCTAAAACTTAAATATTGTTAGTCCCTTAGTAATAAAGAAATAAAAAGATAACATGAAAAGTAAATAATTCTAAATTAATTAAATGTATTTAAACTAATCATTTCCTTTCGTGAAGGGAAAATGATTACACTTAGCACGTGTAACAAGTTTTTTAAACCCTTAAAAAAAATTCCAGTGGACGAGTGAAGTCTCGTGAGGGTTAAATAGACTCCCCACAACTTTTTTGTAATCTTTATTTGCACATATTCATGACCACTCTTATTCATTAATCAGGAGATGATATAATTCGTAGAATAAATGCAAACAAATAAATCCTAAATATAAAAAAACAATAATCAATTCAGATCAGTGTTAAGAGTTGTAAGAACACTTTTGAGTATTGTTTGTTTATGACATGTTATAGACAATAACCATGTTGAGTGTTAGATAAGTCGTTTTGGTTTCAATGACATGTACAAGCTTTGACAAAGGCAAAATCAAGCATTGAAGTAGTGAAGAATATAAGTGAAGTGCAAAAATGAGTGTATTGAGTAAAATGTCTCCCGAAGGACGAAAATGACATTTTCCGAAAACGTCAATTCAAGCAAAAGGTCTCAGGGAGTCAAGAGGGATATTTTGGTACTATTCCCAACAAAAGTGGTTTTGACTAAAGTATCTACGCTCAAGCCTACGCCTACAAAACCCAAAAGTGGCTAGAAAGTGAAAAAACTACGCTCAAGATTTTGCCGCAGCTACACTCAAGGGGTACACCTAAGGCATAGGTTCCTGGCGAGGAAAAAATTACAGATTTCGAGAATTGTCAAATTTGACCCCGACTTGAAGTTTGATGATGAGGTTATAACTTATTGACCTATATACATGTTTGTATATCAATATAAGTTAGTTTTACTCCTAATTGGAATAGTTTGACACGAAGAAGAAATCCTAATCAAAATGGGGAACAAGTTATCTCAAAACTAGGGTTTCCTACTCTATAAATAAGAGGGCTCTCTACAGATTTTAGGGAGGGCTTTTGGTGAGATCTCTGCAGTATTCTATTGTTCATATTCTTCTACAGAGATAGAGATAGAGAGAGAAAATCATTGAGTGATTCTATATCTTCTAGTTCTTTCTTGTGTTAGGATTTATTCAATTGTGCTTCTACATTGACGATCTTATGCAGATTGAATGACCTAGATTCTGAAAAATCTACACACCGCTAATTGCAACGTGGTTGCTTATATTCGTTCGAGAAACGGAGCCGCCTGAGTGTGGAGATTGGAGTAGGAAGTTTCGTGGTTCATAGATCCGTTGAGAAGTGGAGCCGTCAGAGTATGGAGCAGAGCGAGAGCTTCGTGGAGCATGAGTGATTCAAAGTTGGCAGACGTCGAGTGGAGAAAGGAAGATCTGGAGGGATTTGTAAGTTTAAAGCTTCATAGAGTCTGTATACTATTTGATTCATAATGCATCAATACCCGAGCGTATCCGTGATTTTTACTTGGAGTCTTTCCAAGGTTTTCCATGTAAAAATATTGTGTGTTTCTATTACTTTATTTTTTGCATTTAGATTATTCTTTGCATGATTTATCTTGATAGAGAATTGGATTAAAATTGACTTTTTTGCAATTATTATTAATTTGTCAATAAATCCACAAAAATCCTATTCACCCTCCCTCTAGGCTATTTTCATTGATCATCTAAGTAATTTCAATTGGTATCAGAGCGTGGTTGTCCCATTTTTAGGTTAATGACCTAAGGTTAGATTCTTAACTTAGATGATGGATTTACCTCGTGAAGGAGGTTCCGTATCTAGGTCCCCTTTGTTTGATATCTCTAATTACACATATTGGAAAGTGAGAATGAGAGCGTTTTTTAAATTGTTAGATAAGAGTGTTTGGCTTGCCGTAGAGGTAGGATACTCACCTCCCACTATGAAAGATGTTGTTATCAATGAATCTAGGGTAAAACCATCAAGTGAGTGGACTACTACTGAGACAAACAGTGCTAGTTGGAATTCAAAATCTTTGAATGCATTGTACAATGCTATGATTGCTAGTGATTTTAAGAGAATTAACACATGTGAAATTTCCAAAGAAGCTTGGGATATTCTTCAAGTAACTCATGAAGGAACTTTAAGAGTTAAGCAATCAAAACTCCAAATTATAAATTCACAATTTGAACAGCTTAGGATGAAGGATGATGAAGTTTTTGGTGACTTTGACGCTATATTAACTGACATAGTAACAAGTTGTCACAATCTAGGAGAGCCTCTTCCGGAGACTACCATAGTAAAGAAAATCCTTAGGTCTCTGCCTGAACGTTTTCGGTATAAGGTTACCGTCATATCTGAAATCATGAGTTTTAAAGAAATTAAGTTTGAATAGTTGGCTAGAAATTTAAAATCTTATGAGATGAAGATGTGTGCTAAATCTTCAAAGAAGTTAAATGGCATAAAAGAGAAAAAAAATATCTTTTCAAATCACTAGGGAGGATCCTAGCGAGTCTGAAGAGGAGGGTGAGAGTAGACCAATACAGATTGACATGATCATGAAGCAGTTTCATAAATTTTTAAAATCTTCTTGTGGTCAAAATTGATTGAAGGACAAAAATTTGGAGATAAATCATATGATTTTAAAAATAAAAAGGTCCGAAATCGGAATGACAAGATTGATTCTAAAAAGAAGAAACCTCAATGTTTTGAGTGTCAAAGGTTTGGTCACATAGCTGCTGAGTGAGCCAATAAGAAGAAAATGACAAAATGTCTAGCTGTTACTTGGAGTGATGGATCATATGATGGAATAGCTAGTGATTTTGCTGAGTTTGACGTGGCTGATGAGTCTGAGAATTTCACTGTGTTTGCTGCTCAAAATAAGGAGGTCGGTGAAATTGTTGCAAGTTGGGCAATGTTTGAAAATGATGATTATGAGGATAATGAAGATCATGGGGACTTGTATGAAGATGCATACAACAAAATTTAAGCAAAGTCTTCTCAAAATGTATAGCTCAGTTAAAAAATGTTGATAAGGAGAGACAATCCTTAAGAGAAGAGTTGACCAAGTGTGAACAAGAAATGACTCAGGCTTTGAAGATGGTAGATGGTCTCAATGAGGAATTAAACATTCTAAGATTAGAATTGAGTGATAAATCTACAAGGATTGAAGGTTTGGAAAAGGATTTGAAGGATGCTAACTCCACTATTCATAGATGGTCTAGTGGAGCTCTTAAGCTTGATCACATGTTGAGTGTAGGAAAATCTGCAGGAAATATAAAGGGGTTGGGGTTCAAAGGAATGAGTGATTCTAACAATGTTTCCAAAACAACCTTTGTTAAGGCTTCCCAAGTAACATCTAGTTCTTCTCAAGGTAAGTCTGATAGGAATCTTAATGCTCAATCTTATGTCAGAAAACCTGTTGAGAGTAAGCCTCCCTTTACCACTAGATTCCATAAGGGGTTAAATCAATGGTTTCCAAAGGTTTATCCCAGTTTGTCATCACTGTGGAGTGAAATTTCATATTTGACCTGTGTGTTCAAAGTTCAGAGGAGAAACTTTGAAATCAGAGTGGAAGAATATAACTCAAAACAGACCCAATATTGAAAGTCAAATTCGGGTATTGAGTGAAGAGGTGAAGAGTTTGTCTAGGCTAACAAAGAGAACACCAAAAATTAAACAATTGTGGGTTAGGAAAGATGAACTACATTGTTTGGTTGCTCATACTGCATGTAAAACGTGTGACTTTAATTTTGAGAAAGGACTTGAGTATATATCTACAGATTCTCAGTCGACATACATCTATATAAAACCTGTAAGTCACTAAGATGCCTTAGAGGGGGGGGGGGGGTGAATAGGGTTTTTAAAGATTTATCTAACTCTTTTCGATGGAGAATGCTAATCACAATAAAAACAAGTTGTATTATGCTAGCAAAGATGATAATGAAAACAATAGATAATATCTTAGCAAGCAAGATAACTATTATAGCAATGAATGACAAAGTAAAGAGTTAGAGATAGAAGAAACAAACTATCGACGCAGAGATATTTTTTCGAGGTTCGATAGCTTCTACTCATCGGCTCCCCCTGGAGACTTCCCAAAGCCTTTCATTAAGGCTTTTCCTTTAAGGTGGAGAGCAAACCTTTACAAATAAGCTAACAAGTCGAAAGAAACTCAACAGTTTCGCTCTTCATCAATCGATTGATGGGCTAACAGCAGTCGACTGATGAAGTAGCTGAAACGGTCAAAACTTTCGACCACCGTCAGTCGACTGATGGTAAGAGGGCAGTCGGCTGATGCAGTTCGAAAGTCCCCAAAAAGAATGACTTAAGGAAAATAATTTTTTTTTTTATGAAAATAAGTAAGATAGAAATAAAAGATGCAAGAAAAAAAATGTAAAAACACATAAGATATCATGTGAGCACTTTCGAATCCAAAGCTATACCAATTTCCCTACGAATTTTTGATAAAGCCTCTTCCTGAAGGGATTTAATAAACACATCGACTAATTCATCATTTGTGTTTACAAAAACTAATTCAATATCTCCCTTAGCAACATGATCACAAATGAAATGATGTCTAATTTCAATATGTTTAGTGCGTGAGTGTTGAATAGGATTCTTAAATATGAAAATGGCACTAGTATTGTCATATTTGATAGGAACATAATTGTACAAAAGACCGTAGTCAAGAAATTGTTGCTTAATATAAATAGTTTGTGTACAACTACTACCGGTCGCAACATATTCGGTTTCGGCGGTAGACAAAGCAAAAGAGTTTTGCTTTTTGCTAGACCATGAAACTAGTGAATGTCCTAAGAAGTAGCAAGTGCCACTTGTGCTCTTTCGATCAACTTTGCATCCGGCAAAGTTGGCATCCGAATAACTAATAAGTTCAAGAAGAGTGTCACGGGGATACCATAGTCCTAAGTTAATAGTGCCACATAGATATCAAAATATGCGTTTGACGGCACATAAATGAGATTCCTTAGGACAAGATTGAAAACGAGCACAAAGACAAACACTAAACATGATATCCGGTCTACTAGCGGTCAAATATAATAAGCTACCAATCATGCCTCTATATTTAGTAATATCAACACATTTACCATGCTTATCTTTATCTAGCTTAGTAGTGGTACTCATAGGAGTTTTGGCATGTTTGGTATCCTCCATACCAAATCGCTTTAGAAAATCTTTTGTGTACTTGGATTGGCAAACAAAAATACCATTCAAATTTTGCTTGATTTGCAATCCTAGGAAGAAGTTCAACTCACCCATCATGCTCATTTAAAATTCTTTTTGCATGCTATTTGTAAAATCCTTGCAAAGTGATTCATTGGTTGAGCCAAATATAATGTCATCAACATATATTTGAACAATCAATAAATTACTCTCAATAGTTTTTGTAAAAAGTGTGTTATCTACTTTTTCTCTTGAAAAACCATTTTGAAACAAAAACCCACTATGCCTTTCATACCAAGCTCTAGGAGCTTGCTTTAAACCATACAAGGTCTTTGTTAATTTGAAAACAGATTTAGAAATTGTTCATTTTCAAAATTGGGTGGATGCTTAACAAAGACTTCTTCTTCTATGACATCATTTAGAAAAACACTTTTGACATCCATTTGATAAAACATGAAATTTCTAGATGATGAAATGCAATAAGCATTCTAATTGCTTCTAACCTAGCTACGGGTGCAAAAGTTTCCTCATAGTCAATGCCTTCCTCTTGATTATAATCCTGGGCCACTAATCTTGCTTTATTACGAATAATCACACCATTCTCGTCATTTGTATTTCGAAAAACCCATTTTGTGCCTATAATAGTTTAATCCTTGGGTTTGGGAACTAAATGCCACACTTGATTGCGTTCAAATTGATTTAGTTCCTCTTGCATGGCTACAATCCATGAATCATCACATTGAGCTTCAAAAATATTTTTAGGCTTAATTTGAGACACGAAAGTCATATAATTAGACAAATCTCTAAGTTATGATCTTGTGCCAACCCCTTTAGAAGGATCACCATGACTTGGTCAATAGGATGGTTGTGAACCACTCTCCAAGGTTTTGGAACCGAGTTTGTCAAGTCATCATTAGATTGATCCTTGATTTCAACCTTTTCCGTTTGGTCATTTGATGAGTTAGAGATATTAAGGTTATTTAAGCTATCATCAATCCCAACAACTTCATCATCATCTAAGTCAATCTTAGAAGTCAATGGTGGTGGTGACTCATCAAAAACAACGTGAATAGACTCAACCATGGTTAAGGTCCTTTTGTTATAAACCCTAAATGCTTTGCTTCTAGAGGTATAACCTAGGAAAATTCCTTCATCCAATTTTGAATCAAATTTTCCTAAGTTTTCTTTGTCATTAAGCACAAAGCATTCACAACCAAACACCTTAAAATACCCAATGTTAGGCTTTCTTCCATTCAATAACTCATAAGGTGTTTTTCCTAAATTCATCAAAATAATAACTCTATTAATTACATGGCAAACGGTATTTACTGCTTCGGCCCAAAGATTTCGGGGAAGGTTGTGCTCATTAAGCATGGTCCTAACCATTTCTTGAAGTGATCTATTCTTTCTCTCCACAACACCATTTTGTTGAGGAGTTATAGGAGCCGAGAGATCATGAGATAAATCAAGTTCATCACACAATTTCTCTAAGTCATAATTATCAAATTCTCTACCTCTATCAATTCTAATTTTCTTGATTTTCAAATCCTTTTCATTTTGAATAAGTCTATAAAATTTGTCAAGAATGGAATGAGTCTCATTTTTGTGAGCAAGAAAGTGAACCCATGTAAAATGAAAAAAATCATCAATTATGACAAGAACATAAAGTTTCTCGGCAAGACTAGCCGTCCTTTCCGGACCAAAAAGATCCACGTAGAGAAGCTCAAGAGGTCGTGTGGTGGTGATGTATTTTTTTTCTTTTGAAAGAAGACTTGAATTGCTTACCCACTTGACAAGCACTACACACTTTGTCTTTGGGAGGCCTTTGAATAAGTCATTTTTAGACAACTTGTGAAGAAGGTCTATACTAGCATGTCCTAGATGTTTATGCCATAACCAACTATTTTTGCTAGATGAGACAAAACACATAACATCTTGATCATGTAATTCACATAATAACATAGTATACAAGTTTCCATTTCTTTTTGCATTGAACAATTCAACTCCATCCTTCTCAACTATGCATGCATTTGACCTAAATATAACATCATAACCTTTGTTACATAATTAACTAATGCTAAACAAGTTATGCTTCAATCCATCAACTAAAAACACATTATCTATAGAGAAAGAAGGGGATATACCAATAGAGCCTATTCCGATAATTTTACCTTTTGAGTTGTCACTAAAAGTAACATTTCCTCCGTCATATTCCTTAATAGAGATGAACTTTGATTAGTCTCCCATCATGTGCCTTGAGCATTCACTATCAAGAAACCATTTCTCCTTTGATGAAGATTTTAGGCACCCCTACAAACAATGATTAAGTAACATCTTTTGGTACCCAAGCCATTTTGGGTCCAGTTGTGTTAGGTTCTAGTACAATGGTTTCTTTTGGAATCCAACCCTTTTTCATTTGTACTTTGAGTTCATTTAAGCTAGAGTTTACTACAATGGTTACCTTTGGAACCCAAACCTTTTTCATTACTATATTCTTCTTCTTAAAAGAACATGCGTTGGCCTTATGGCCCTTTCTATTGCAAGAGAAACAAGTAACATGCTTAAGAGGATATGAAGAATACGATTGTTTTATAAAGGTGTGCCTTAGAGATTTTTTCTTTTCCAAAAGGAGAGCATCTTTATCAAAAGCATCGTATCCTATACCACATTTGTCAAATGTTATTCTTTGTCTTCCTAAGATGATACATAGGTTTTCTTTACCTTTTGTGAACCTAGAGAGAATATTAATTTGATCATCAATAGTCTTCTTTAATGATTCATTTTCCTTTTCTAGCTTAACAAATCTTTCATCATGCAAGGAAGATGGATTAGATCTAGTACTAGATTATTCACATGAAGATTTGGATTTCTTAAGTGAGATGTGCTTGCTAGCTAATTTCTCAAATTCGTCATGCAAGTCTTCAAAAGCATCTTGTAACTTATTAAAGGATGATAAAAATTCACTATAAGATAACTTAGAACAATCTAATGATGGAGAGTCAAAATGTACCTCATCGTCCTTTGCCATAAGACAAAGGTTTGCCACCTCCTTGGACTCCTCTTCCTCTTTCGAGTTGCATGAGTCATAGTCATCCCATGTTGCGTTAATAGAAACCTTCTTTTTTTTACCCTCATGTTCATTCTTGAGTTTGAAGCAATTCGACCGATAGTGACCTGACTTTCCATAATTGAAGCAAGTGAGAGGCTTCTTTTTGCTTGAATAACCCCTTTGATCATTTCTCCGAAAAGGTCTTCCACCATTGGTTTTCCTTCTTTGAAGAAAGCGTTTGAACTTTTGAGTGATCAAAGAAATATCCTCATCTTGCTCATCCTCATTTTGTTCACTAACATATTCTTTGGTGGAGGCTTGTAAGACAACACTTTTCTTTGGCCTAGCTTCTTCTTCTCGAGATTTCAAAGTGATTTTCCAAGTTAGAAGAGAGCCAAATGTTTCATCCACGTCTATGGTGTTGAGATCATGAGCTTCCTTGATTGTCGTAGTTTCCCACTTTGTCGGAAGACTCCTAAGAATTTTTCGTGCAACATCCGACTTAGGAATAACCCTACCAAGATGCTTGAGTCCATTTATAATGTTAGTAAATCGAGACATCATGGAATTGATGCTCTCATTATTTTTCATATTAAATAATTCATATTCATGCATAAGAATTTCTATCTTGGGTTCACGAACTTGGGAAGTTCCTTCATAAGTGATTTCTAGTTTATCCCATATTTCTTTTGCCGTAGTGCAAGTTGAGACACGATTAAATTCATTAGGGCTAATACCACAATTTAATTGAACCTTAGATTTAGCATTTAGGGAAATAATCCTACGGTCCTCAACATCCCACTCGCTTGGTAATCTAGGAATTTAAAGTCCACTTACCTCCTTGAATAAGACAAAGGGACCCTCACTAATGACTATCCAGATTTGTTAGTCAATATCTTGAAGAAAATCAATCATTCTAGTCTTCCAATAACTATAGTTTGAGCCATTAAACCATGGAGGCCTATTTTTTGATTGACCTTCTAAGTGAGTGACTATATTAGATGTCATTGATCATTCTCTAAGCGTTTAAGCCTTTAATCAAAGAGATTAGGCTCTGATACCAATTGTAAGTCACTAAGTAAAAAAATATTTTTGTTCTTAGAAACATGTGAGTAAGGTAGTAGAGACAATGAGTTAATCACTAACACATCATATTCGCATATTTGACTTAAATATTATACACATGATAGTGAAAAAAATCAGCATACGTACCTTGTAATCATAAGCAGTCACAAAACAAGTTTTACATAGCATTTGCATATATGAAAAATATTCAGGTGTAAGGAAACATCTAAGATGAAAGCAATATGTACTAGTTCTAATAATCTCCTCACTAACCGTAATGATACTTCAGTTCAAAACACAGGCTAGAAGTCAAATCTTTAACTCATAACTTATTGCTAATTAAGGGAACACAATTTAATCTTTTTAACCTTTTCACCATATCCCTTTTTATCTTTCTAAGCTCCGGACTTTCCAGCAAGGATTTCAGTCCCGACCAACTAGGCCCGAGCTTCTTCCATGGGATTTATGTTCATTAGTCTTCTCCCATTTTTATGCGAACACTCAATGCTTATAGAGGCAAGAGGCCCGGTTACTCAGATCGAAGAATTACTTTTTGCATTTCTATATTTTAATCATCTCATTCTTTCCTCCTTCAACATCACCATAACATTCATAAGCATGCAAAAGGTATTCAAAAGCATAGATCAATCTAGCATAACTCATAAACCTACATATCACTTCAGATTAGATGAAAATGACTAAAAGTTTCAACAAGTATTACAATCATCTCTGAAGTAAAACAAACATCCAAGTTTAATGAGTTCTAAAAATAGTACTTAAACATATCAGGTGAATAACTTATAACCTCAGGTTTAGACTAATAACTCTAATTCCCATAAGTATAATAAGAAAATTAAATATAAGAATAGAGTGAAATATGACAACCATTGGTACCCTTAACCACATGCTAAGAACTTTTTATAATTTGTATGGCATTTTTGTCATAATGATACATGCATGAATAGTCCTAAGAGTAGCAAAAACATGATGCATGCATAATAATAATAAAAATAAAAAATAAACATGCAAACAAAATAAAAAAAATACATGATAATATATCAATTCTTGTAGTTTCTTTACCCATGTTATATGGGATTGTTATGTATTTCTCTGAAGATTCAATCTGTTGGCATACTCCCTATTGGTGTATTTTTTATTTCCTATATTTATTATTTTAGAATGTCATTGTATCTTTTTGGCACCGTCATGTGCATTTATGTATTCTTATTTGAGCATTGTGGCTCTGTTGATTATAGAGGGTTGTGTAGGGGTAGCAATGGTTTTTTTCCACTACCTAGGCCCTAGTAGATCTATTAAAGGTTGGTCTATGTGCCATTGTGGTTATTGTACATGTTATTGACATGTTTTCTGTTGAGTTGTGTTTCCGAGATGTTCCATTTACAGATGGAACTCTACCAGATTTTTGTTGGATTCCGCTGTATATTTCTATCATTCAATTGGGTATGAAATATACCTCTTTTATTAGTATTCCATATGTTTTAATGGTTATTGATATCCTTACTTGGTCGCTCATTTTATGGATCACACCCCGGAGTCCTCGAATGTCCCGGTTCGGGAGTCTTAGGATTTTAGGGGCGTGACATTATAAGTCAAGATTATTTTTTCCAGTTTCAATTTCACTAATTCACTCACCTACGAAGAACTACATCTCTTCACTTTTCTAACTCAGTCATTATTTAGATAAGTAAAAAATATTACATACATCTAAATTTACGGACTAGTCTCATTTTCCTAATTAACTCACAAATTTAATCACAAATATGCTTAAATAAAGATTTAATAGAAATATAGTATAATATATATAGTTTTATTGTATAGCTATTAATATTATAGTAATTGTTAAATATATTATTTATTTATTTGATATAAATATATATATTAAAAAAAATTAATTTTTTTATGTCCGCCGATCGATCGATAGATAGACTGATCGATCGGTGACTACTTTGTGCGAATTTCAACAGTAGCCACCAGTAGCAACTGCAGTTTTTATATTTCATACAAAATTTTAAAATTCCTCATATTTTGTGTCCACATTAGTCTACCCCCCCCCCCAAAAGTTGAATCAAACGATGTCTTCATGATTCTAATAAACATTAAAACATAGGAATATAATAATATTACCACTATATGGAGCAAGATTTCAGAATGTAGTGGAAACCTCCCCCAAACTTGGTGTATTCCATAATCTGCAGTCTAGCCAAGACCAAAACCAAGATCATAGTAAAATAATAAAAAGAAACAATAAATATGAGGGAATGGAATTTTATTGATAACAAAAAAAATTGAAGATAACTTGGCCAAAGGCCTACAATGAAAGTAAAATTTGCATAAAAGAAAAACAAAATCTAATTCTAGAACTTGAAAATGATAATAACAAAGATTGAAATTATTCCACCCCTTTTTAATAAAATTCACTCTCAACTTCTAGCCACTTTTTTTTCCATGAAACATGGATATATGTTCGCCCCATCGATCCATATCTTTTCGTTTAATATTTTCAAGAAATTACCACAAATCATATTCCTTTGGATACCACATATTGAGTGGCATATTTGAAGTAACTGTTTCACCAAGTTGATCATGAATTAACGCTCCATTTAAACAAGGATATTGTAATTTCAGATACCCACCCGCAGGTTATTTAATAATAGAACGCTAGTGTGCCACGATACTATAAAAAATAGTATCGGGTATAGAGATCCAATAATTATTTCAACGACAATAAATTATCTTTACAAGTGTAACGTCACACTTGTCTTTAGGCATCTCTGGACAGAGTTGACGACCCAACATATCAATAGTCATCCAATAACATGGAACAACTTTAACCCTCGGGATAACAAGAACTTTAGGCTTGACCCTAAACCCACCACATACGTCTCTAACCATAGTTGTGAATGAAGGAGGTGGTGAAGGGAAAGGTTTTTCTACTCCTGTTGGGATAATATGCAATTTCCAAGCTTGAGCAATAGAGGAGGGTGATAGTTTGATAACACAATTTGGTTTGACCGTGGTGATCATCATTCTAGTTCCACTGCGATCTTCAAACTCCAAATTTTGATAGAAATCGTATATTAAAGGAGGAAAAATAAGTTGATTAATAGGGGAAAAAATTGCATCTAACTACATTCTTCAAAACATTTGTGCACAATGCTCAACATCGGGCTCAATGTATGCATCATGAAAGAAACACACTCATATTTAAACTTTGTGGAGGGAAAAGAATGAGTAGTTTTGGAAGACGAAGATATGAATAGTATTTCTAGGGTTACTTGAAAGATGAAAAACCAAAGGCCAAAAGAGTGTATTTATAAAAACATTAAAATCTTCCTAACACTAGGAAATAATCATAAAGGAAAGTTTAACTTGACTATAAAGACAATACATGTTATGGAATAATATTATAATCATCTAAAAACTCAAAAAGGAAAATACCAATCTTTTCCAGACCTGTCATATGAAAATTTTCGTAACTTGGACTAGGATTTGATCAGAATGGTCTGAAAAAGACATAAATTAGTATATTCTCGAAAATAGTAAAAATATTTGATATAGCACCCTTCCGATGATCGTCCTACTACCGTTCCATCGGTGACTTGATTTTATTATATTTATTTTATTGTATATTTTTCTTTTAGTTATATTATTTCTATTATTATATTTTTTCGTATTTTATATATATATATATATATATATATATATATATATATATTAGAGACTCTTTATATATATATATATATATATATCTTAATAAATTTTGAAGTATAGATACTATAAGAAAAATTAATAGAATATAAAAATCCTAATTGCTACACTCGGCCAAAATATTAGGTATTTTTCAGACTGAAGCCAGTATTTAATGTCGATTGCACGACATTTCTTTTGCACTTAGCCAGGATCATCCGTGAAATCTATGAACTTGATAGATTCTGTCTTTTCCTGTATATTATAGTAGTATTTTAGTTTTTTCTTATTTTCCTTAACGCGATTTTTATTTTGTTTAATTAGTCGTAACTGAAACTTCTACCATCGTCCCATTTCATCGTAGCTTAAGGTATCGAAGAATTTCCAATTATCATATTCTTTGATAACAAAAATTCTCGTTTCAGATGGAATTTCAAACTTCGGTCCTAACTGATCTTTTATTAGAGCTTGTACTAAGAATGGGAACGAAATTTTCCATTTTCGGTCGAAAGGAAGTTCACAGTATATCACGACTTCCCAAAATGTCTCTATGTGATCGTAAATAATATATGTGATCGAAACCCAATATCCTTGCTCAAAATAATAAAGCATTTTAATAAGTGATGACCCTCGTATATTACTAAATTTAAAACCGACTTGTCTTGTAATGATACTATCTAGAAACCATAGTTCAGGTTTAAGCTTGGATTTCGTAATCTCTCCCGTTATTAATTTTGTCTCATTATTGCCACAAATTCTCCAAGCCATTTCACGGGTCTTAAGATCATGAGTAGAGATTTTCGAAAACTTTTTTTCTAAGTCTGAGGGTACCTTATCGGGAATATGCCATGTTTTTGCAATGGTGTCAGGGGATATTTCTACTTCATGCCCCTGTACTTTCGTGTGTAATACTCTGCTTATCTCAGGATCTTTCATATATATATATATTTTGGTAGAATTCCTGAACTAAGTCAGGGTATGTGACCAATGAAACAGGTTGCAATAGATTTTCTAATATTTGTTTCTTAATTTCTTCCATGCCTTTTTCTATTGCTATTTCTTAATACTCATGTCCAAAGAAGATACATTCGCATTTTAATTTATGATCAGCCAAGAAGTTATTTTTGGTCTTTTGCAAGGGTATATTTGGTAAAGTTGTTATAGAACTAACCATTAAATTTTTATCATTTTTTTCTACTTTTGTTGAATGTTGTTTCCTTACTTCTTCTATGTAATAATCTATTAGGATATCTGAAATAACTTCCAATGCAGGTTTAGTTGTTACCTTATTTTCTACCAGTAATTGTACTTCTTGCAACGTGTCTAGTTGACATGCTAAGAAATTGTCAGGCGGTTTATCTACCGGTTGAGGTACTAATCCTGGTATTGACTTATCAAGAACGTTTACTATGAAACACTCTTTATTACCAGTTAACTGATAGCCATAGCCTCAGTTCTACAGTTTATACATACATTAGCAGTTGCTAAAAATGGTCGGCTTATGATTATCAGTATTTGATTAATAGGATCATAGACAGGTTTAGTATTCAAAACAACGAAATCAACGGGAAGGTAGAATTGATCGATTTGAACAATAACATCATCTATTAAACCTCGTGGTTGTTTAGTGGATCTATCAACAAGTTGTAAAATAATCAATGTTGGAGATAATTCTCCGAACCCTAACTATTGATAAACTGAGTAAGGTAATAAATTTACACTAACCCCTAAATCAAGGAGAGCTTTTTGATTTCTTGATCTCCTATTATACAACAAATAGTTGGTGCTCCCGGATCCTTATATTTTGGAGGCATAGTGCTTGATATTTTAGAACTCACATGCTTAGTTAATAATATTCTCTTAGTATTATGAGTTTGGTTTTTTCTCTTATGCGTACATAAATCTTTTCAGAATTTGGAATAAACAGGAATCTATTTAATTGCTGTAAGGAGAGGAAGATTAATCTTTACTTGTTGGAAAGTTTCAAACATTTCTTGAATCTTTTATCCTTGTTTTCTGTAAGGAACATGATTTTGTAAGCGTTGTGGGAACGACACTTTTGGTTCATAGCTTGTTTTTCCTGCTTCTCTTTATGGTGTCGAACTCTGTCTTTCTATAACAGGTTTTTGTTTCTTTTCAGGAACTAATTCTTTTTCTATTTCCAGATTTATTTCTTCTTTATCATTTTGCTTTTTAGTCATTTCCTCGAATTGCTCTTTAGCCTTATTGTCTACGATCTTACCACCTCTAAGTGTAGTTATTGCTTGAACAATTTCTATGGTTGGCTCTCCCACAAGAACTATATGCTCAATCATATGCTGCCCTTTAGAGTTTATTATTGGTTGACTTGGTAATTTTCCTTTCTTCTATTCTATTAATGGAATTAGCTATTTACCCGATCTGGGTTTCTAATTTAGAGATAGATTGGGAATGTGTATGTAGGAGTTACGTAGCATTTTTAAACTCGTTCAATAAACTCCTAATTTCTTGTTCAAACCCAGGTGGTCTCATAGGTGGTGTATTATTGGGATTTCTAAAAGGTGGTTGATTAGGATTTTGATTAAAGGAACGAAATTGATTTGATTGTTGATTATGATTTTGGTTAAATGGTCGGAATTGGTTGGATTGTTGATTAGGATTTTGGTTGAATGTATTATTTTGAGTTTTATAAGAGAAATTGGGATGATTATGTCAACCCAGATTATAGCTATTCGAAAATGGGTCATTATTGGGATTGGTAAAGGTGGCATTAACATCCTCAGTGATATACTCAGGTTTTTGTTGTATTTGGGGACAGTTATTAGCATAATGTGAAGGATTGGCACACACCGAAAAGACTTATTGAGGTGTGGGATTCACGTAAGTGTTTTTCATTAATTTTTCAAACTTTTTATGTAGCTCATCCACTTTCAATGTTACTTCATACATCTGACTTATTTCAAATGCATTATCCGTTCTTTTAGGATTAGAAATGATAGTTCGTGGAGCTCTAATGTCAGACATATTATGTCGTGAATCTTCACTGAGATTCTTAAAACGATCCCATAAAAAGTCTACGTATTTTTGTGTAAAGGTTCTTCCACAGGTTGCATCGACTGTATTTTTATGGCCCTCTCCTAATCCTATATAGAAACTACGAACCAGCTCGTAACTAGGGAATCCGTGATGAGGAAATTTTTGCAAAACTTCATTTAATCGCTCCCAAGTCTCATAGAACTGCTCACTAGGTATTTGTGAGAACATTAAGATAGCTCTACGGGTCTCGTGAGTTTTTCCTACTGGGAAGAATTTATGTAAAAACTCTTTTTGGAGCTTCTTTCAACAACTTTTAATATCTGTCGGTATTGTACCGTACTAGATTTTTGTTTTATCTTTTAAGGAATGAGAGAATAATCTAATTTTAAAATCATCATCTGTACATCCTCTCATACATATAGTAGAACAGACCTCTAAGAATTCATCTATGTGATGATAAGGGTCTTCTTGAGCATGCCCTTGAAACTTAGGCAACATATTAGTTATAACATGTTTAATTTCATATTGGTCCACCCCAACTGGTATTGCGATTTTTAACGGGGAAGTATATTCTTGAGGAGCATAGAAATCTTTAAAAACTGCAGGCGGAGCCACTACTGCATTATCACCCATGTTTATATTATTTAAATTCTTTCTTTTATTTTTTTTGGTACATTCGCT
The DNA here is from genome assembly GCA_963922005.1 of Cornus suecica. NCBI lineage: Eukaryota > Viridiplantae > Streptophyta > Magnoliopsida > Cornales > Cornaceae > Cornus > Cornus suecica. Next base: position 19,150,595 of record OY998241.1, read on the forward strand.
CAATTTCAGGGTCAAATGTTTCAAGAGGGCTATTAATTGAACGACGTCCAAGCATAAATAGTTAAATAATAATATCTAATAAATCAATCAAATATAATAATTGAAGAATGCAACAATTATATATTTGTTTAGATAATTTATGATATTTTTGATTTAATAAGGTTATTTAAATCAGTAAATATTTATTTTAAATATATTTCCTTTTCCCACATTATCTAATAATAAATTTATAATCTTTTTCTTTTATGAAAAGTTAAATTTTTATTTTTATATATATATTTTTTGATACTGTGTAAGCGATGTAAATCAATTGTGTAATTTCTATTTATTTTTGTTTTTGCACGAACATAAGTTGTTCCGATCGATCACCAGTCAGCTCGAACGATCAAAATAAGTTTTGATCAATCAGAGAACTTACCGAACGATTGGCCAATTTACAGATCGATCACTGATGCTGCCGCTTGATCAGTGGCTGAAATTTGTGAATTTTTTTGGAAAGCTGCAATTTCGGCAGTGGCTGAATATATGCAAGAAAAACAAATAAGAAAAAATAAACTGAAATTAATACAATAATTCAAATAATTTCAATACAATAATCTGAACTATCCGTTTGATCCTCGACAACGATGCCAAAAACTTGTGATCCGTCGTGTGAAAATAAAAGTGTTTAAAATAAAGAATTAACACGATCTAGGTTTACCTCTCAGTCGCAAGTACGCGAGTAGTATATAGTATAGTTGGGTAGAGAGAGTATCGAACCACATATATCAAAGTTGTATTTCAAATAATTGTAAAGTATAAAATTGAATTATATTATAAACATTGTTTTAATTGGTTGGTTTTATAACTACTAAACATAAAATAAATAAAAGGTTTTTGTTTTGGTTTTAAATCAAGACAAACAAGTCTAGGGTTTTGATCCAACTCCACCACTAGTCTCGTAATATAGTCCTTTAATCTTATTATTGAAAGAGGGAAATACATCTTATATGAATCAGATTAGTAACGCTACAAGCAGTTGCCTAATTCCCAAAGAGATGCAATCAGTCCGATTCACTACAATCCATCCTCGATTAGTATGCATAATAAGATGGATTGTTGCATGCATCTATACTACAACTACTCCTAAAACATGAAATTAAAAGCATGATAATAACCATCTTCTCTTAGCATGGACTGTGAGAACCTAAGACTTTATCATGTCAATTAAGAATCATTATATAGAAATCATTATTAAATCTTCGGGGTTCCAGCCCTTAACATTAAAACATAGTTGTTCAAGATTAATTATTAATTCAATCTAAGATAAGAAGAGAATTAACAAAAAATCTTATTTAGGTTATAAGTTCAGTCTCTCACTACATAATCATCATATAAGTGTTCTTTAGATTCCCCTCTTTGCAATAAAATAAATTAAAGTTCTACATTACTTGACTAGGGTTTCGTTGAAAACCCTAGATACCGACTAGCCGCTCATGGAGGGAGAAGACTGAATCACTGATGTAACAACCATCTTCATGATTGGTTAGTTGATTTTTGATTTCTTGAGAGGAGCCTCTCTAGAGAGAAAGAATTTGAGTTATGTATATCTCCCTATTGAGAGATGGAAGATCAAAGATATATTCTCTTCATGAAGTCTTCATATATTTATACACAAAAGTTGATGTAATCATAATATGTCTTTGTTTGCAGTCCAATAAAACTTGGTGTGAGGACCAAGTAAAAGTTGTGAATGGATCAATATACCCTTCAATACACTTGCATAAGGAGTCATAAATTTCGTTAGTGTGTTTTCGCACGTATTCGAATATCGGTGTTGCCGATCGATCGAAGAGTGCACTGATCGATCGGTGGTCCCTGAATTTAGATATTTATTTATACTATGATTTTTTGCTTCAGCTGCTTGTACTCTGCTTCCCTAACTTGTACTTTACTTTGAACTGAGTGCTTTCATCTTATAAATGTCATTCCGGATTAGGCATATTTGCTAAAAACCCGAAATTAACTCAAATTTTCCTTAAGGCCTTGCAACATGTTTAAACACGCAACTCGGATAAAAATATCTTATTAATAAAATTAAAAAACTAACAAAAGTTTAATTAACACCCAGAATATTGAAAATTCTAGTGTCTTCAATTTCTCAGCCTAATTTAGAACAATGTCGAATATAAATTAAACTATTTAGGGCCTCAATTTTGTTTTTTTGAAAATAGTTGTTTTCCTATAAGCCCCCCCCCCCCCCCCCCCCCCCCCAAAAAAAAACCATTTAACAGCTTAATTTGTACTAAATCGTAATCCAATTTCACAATTTAGGGCCCAAAAGTTTTATAGTCATTTAGTATTACTAAGAAGAAAAACAAATTCAATCCAGTGAAACTAAAGTCTAATCCTAATCAAACCATTATCTGATTACAACCAGAAGAATCTTATCATACTTGCACAACGTTTGGAGACAACAGTTAAGCTCTTACGATTGATGCACTCTCACAACGGTAACAATTTTTTTATGTGACTACACTTAGGGGTCTCGTGACTGCCAAACTCACACTACAACAGTTTTTCACGACAGCACCAAGATGCATGGAAGTTGTTTTTAATTTTTTCAATATTAATAATTTTTATGTATTTTTTAATAATATTTTTTTACATCTATAATTTTAAGCACATGAAGCATTACCTATAAAGAGCCTTAGATTTGATCTCACCTAGGGCCTCTAATTATTTTCAAAGTTTCAGGGCCGACCCTGAGTTAGTGGTAACTTTTATATTTAAATATGGCACTATGGTTCAGAACTTTGGTACAAGACCACAAGAATCATGAAAACAGTCTCTCATTTGTATGATATCCTGTCAAATGTATGAAATAATTTTATTGAGTGATTAAGGAATTTTTTTACTATTTGCTAAATTCATATATTAACTTTGTTGTATTATAGGGTGTTTTGTTATAAAACTCGATAATAAATTCTTTATGAGTGAGAGCAAATAACACCGGAAGGAAATTAAGTGACTACATCATACATATATGTACATAAATATAGAAAATATAATAATTATGACTTGCTTATCAACAAGTAAGAAATATATCCTCGCCAGGTATATTGTCTATTGGATGTGATTGACGTCAATAAAGTATTACCATAAAAAAATATAACAATCTGATCCAATAGTTATTGTGATGATTGTGAATGAATTTTTTTGTTCATCGGTTAGCAAGAGATTTACATGTATTATATATATATATATATATATATATGTATGTATGTATGTATATATATATATATATACATACATACATACATATATATATATATATATATTAAGTATTTTTCAAATGACTTATTAGAAAAGAGAGACTGCTAACTCAATCACAAGTTTTCAGGAATATGAAAGTATTTAAGTTTTTTAAATGATCATGTATTTTTCTAAACATGTCAATATGTAATACTAACCTAAATTTAGAGTAACCAAACACTTTGATTATTTTCCATATGTCGAAATATTTAACGATCACCCACACACATTCTACAATGTTATTATGACGTCCCACGTCGTCGGGGTATAGTGATGGTGACGTGCTTATATGTGAATTGATGTTTTCAATTGGTATGAGGTCTTTTGGGGGAAGCCCAAGACAAAACCGTGTTGCCTGAGCCCAAATTTGACAATATCATACCACGTGTTTGAGCAAGGTGTTACACTTAGTATTAGAGCCAGAGCCCAGTCAAAAATGTGGGAGCGTCCACAAGCCCACGGGTCACTCAAATGAGATGGTGATTTTGACGCCAAGGGGGTGATTTTGACATCTCACATCACCTAATTATAGTGATGGTGAAGTGTTTATCTGTGAAGTGTTGTCTCTAATTGATATGAGACCTTTTGGGGGGGAACCCAAGAATAAAATCGTGTGGGTTAGGACCAAAGTGGACAATATCATACCAAGCATTGGAGCAGTCTATTACATATGGTATTAGCGATAGGGCCTAATTAGAATTATGGGACCATGCGCAAGCCCGCAGGTCAAGCCAGTGAGGACACTGGGTCCCAAGGGGGATGATTGTGACATCCCATATCGTTCGGGTATATTCATGTTGAAATATTTATATGTGAAGTGTTGTCTCCAATTGGTATGAGGCATTTTGGGGGAATCCCAAGAACAAAACCGTGCCGGTTGGGCGCAAAGTGGACAAGATTTGGATATTTATCTTTTTATTTTCCAATCCATTAACAACCTATGTAAATAATAGAGCATAGCGCCCCACTTTATAATAAAAATAACAACTTTAAAAAAAAAATCACTACAAGAAAAGATATCTTTTACAATAACTTTTTAAAGATATATTACATTCTCCCATTTTAAAAACTCCTTTTTAACAATCTTTCATATAATGTTATAAAAGATAAATTGTTAGAATGAACCTCCATATAATGTTGTAAAAGATAAACTTTAAAATGGGCCTCAATAACACATTTTAAAAATTAGGTTTTTACACATTTAAACCATGGTGTATGTTTTTCAAAATAATTTTATATTTGAACTACAATTTTTTAAACTTACTAGCGTACAAGTGTTGCAATGGTATAACTCACCCCCCCCCAATTGGGGATGTGAGGAGTTCGAGCCTCCTTGGAGGCATTGTGGGTGTGTGGTGATTAAGTTTCTTACCATTCAAAAAACAATTGAAACTTTAGGCGAAAAACGAAAAGTCAATTGGTGGCTAGGATTTCTCTTTTTATTTTTGCCCTTCATTCTTCCTCTCATCAGTCTCATCGAGTTCTTCAATTTTCCTCTCTCAAAATATCATTGCCTTCTTTTTCCCTCTTTGTTGCATGAATCTCTTTAATATTATTCTCTCATAACTGAATCATTTATTTATTTATCAATGGAGAGTCATAAACAACTATATTATTCATAGATCGGTGAAACCCTAGGTGTGGTGAATTCAAGAAGCCATCCTTTTCATCAAACGCTCATTTGCTTCTTTCTCAGAATATCTGAGACAATCTTCAAATCTGGGCTCCTAGTAATTGATGTTGTACCTTGAGGTATTCTTCAAATCTTTAAATTTGGGTTTCAAATATGTGAGGTATTGGCTTATAATTTATGAGTAGTTTTTTTTCTTATTTTTTAGCAAATCAAGTTTAGACAAAAATGGGTTTATGTTTTTTAGCAAATATTTCCATTTTTCATGTATATTGAATGTCTTATAAAGAATTTGTTTCTTGGTGATGCAAAGAGTTTTATATTCCAATAGAGCAAATGCATCAGTTTGATGTTCATATTTTGTACTTATTAATGTCTTTATATTTTTTGTATGTGCAGGTATAAAAGATTTTTACTGCATGATGCTAATGCTAAGATATCCTCCAAACCATCATTAAACAAAATTTGTAAACTTATTATTTCAAATAACCATTGATATGTAATGAACCAATTATTATTGTTACATTTAATTTTTTTATGTATTAATTTACAGGTTGCAAGATATGTGTTTGGGCTTATATGAGACCTATCGCTCTTCCTATTTTTAGTTAAAGTGTTTTTTAGTATTGCGGATTTAATGTTTAGGAACGGAGATGAGGTGGTTAGATTTTAGCAATTAGTTTAGATGAATTTGATGTTATTCAATTTTTTAATGTAAATGTCTCAAATATTTAATACAATGAATGAATTTTTAGTTGATTTAATGTGTTATTTTTGAAATACTTGATATAGACTGTATATTGTTACCATATAAATAAAGTTTGGGAGATTGGGAGATAATTGGTATTCAAATATAAGGCTAGTGAAAATTGTTGTAAAAGGATAAACAAAAGAAAATAAAAAAAATTGATGTGCACCAAAACAAGATTGTTATAAAAAAATAATAATTTGTGGCTATTAAAACGGTTCATACTTGTCTTTAAAAATAACACTTTTAAGACGGTCTATGCCTGTCTTAAAAAATGACACTTTTTAGAATGGTCCATTCTCGTCTTAAAAAATAGGGTTGTATTTATAACAGTAGATTAGAGAACATACCAAAGAGCGTTGTAAAAAGTTATTTACAACGATTTTGGCCCATCTTAAAAAGCAAATTTTCTTGTAGTGATTATAACTACAAATTTGACTAATAACCAGCAGGTTGCACTTTAATCTTATATTAATATTATTTTTTAGATGTCTCTTGAGGAGATTCGATACTCATCTACATTTATAAGACAAATGAACAAAACAAGTGGAAAAGATAAAGACCATTGATGTGAATGATGATAAAATTGATAACCAAGACAAACCATTTGAGAAAAAAAAGAAAAGAAATATAAACCTTTTCTGTTTGGAATGAATTTCAAAAAGTGGTTATTGCAAATGGTACTAAGAAGGTGATAGGTGTCAAATATTAGACATTTTGACCCCTTAACTCACTATTGATACGTTCTTTCATTCCATTATTTGGTATTTTTATTACATTTACGTGTTAAGATATGTTTCAGAAGCTTAATGAATAAATGGAGCTAACTTCGGTGAATTAACTGAAGAGTATGTTCTTTCTATCCAAGAGGAGAATCAAAGAGGTAGTGTGAGACAAAAATGGCTCCCGGAGGGCAAAAATGGTATTTCCAGAAGCTGTCATCTTCAACAAAAAGTATCGTGGGTTCAAGATTGTCGTTTTGGTGCATTCATGGAGAAAAGTGATTTTTCACAAAATACCTACGCTTTTGCCTACGCTTTCACTTTCAAAAAGTGGCTGGAAATCATATTTCTACGCTTGGACCTACGCGTGGAGGTATGTTTGGGACCTATGCTTGAAGCGTAGGCCATCTACGCTTGAAGCGTAAGTACAACAACTTTTGGTGATTTTTCATGAATTTTTCCTGTTTCACCCCCAGCTCAATTGGAAGACGTGCATGTGACTCCAGACCTCTATATTCATGTATATACACTTATATATATGAGAAGTTAGGATTTCCATGAATTTTAAAGTGAAAAAATTGAAAAAGGCCTCTCTATACCATTGCTTATATATACACGATCATATATCAGAGTTAGGGGGGTTGGTTTTGTGAGACGTTCATAGAGGCTGGTTCAGAGGTTAATTCATTCATACTTGCTGTTGTTGAGAACCATATTCAAACCTAGAGATCCGGAGAAAAAGACTATGGAGAGCGTTTCTACATCAACGATGCAGTCACCGTCTTCCATGGCTAACTAACTCGGTATCTAGGGTTTTATAACAAAACCCTAACCAAGTAATGTAGTTTTTTCATTGTTTTCAATTGTAAAGAGGGGAAACTGTTGACCATACTGATTTGCAATATAAAATTCTATGTTTGTTTTAAATTCTTATCTTAGATGGAATGAATGCATTATTTTGCATAACTATGATTATTGAATATGAGCAGGAACTCGGATGCTTAATTATGGTTTTCTATACAATGGTGGTAATGAAACTTGAAACCCTAGGTTGACACAAGTCGTGCCTTGGCGATTTAATATAGATATGCTTTAGTTTATTTTCATGCATTAGGAGTAGATTAGAGTAACATAATTGACATGTATTAGTTAGGTCAGTCATGAGACGGGTTGTCGCAATCGGGTTGATGGTACTCTTTTTTGGGATCGTATTTAGCTATTTGCGGTACGACCTGATTCACAATTATAGATCGCCCTCGTACAATTGATATAGTGAAGAACTATATTATGCGGTTAGTGGTGGAGTGATGAAAATCCTAGTTTTCTCTCTCATCTGAATCACAACCAATTTAATTTTCTTTCTAGATAATATTAGTTAAAATAGATAAATTGGTCTTTGATCACCCAAACAAACAATTTTCAAAAAATATAATTCAGTGTTTTTGAATTATTAAAGTGAACAATCGTAGTCTCTGTGGGATCGATATCCCTTACTCCAGCCATTTTCTATTCTACAATTGATACGTGCACTTGCGTAGGGTAAAACCTAGAGTCGTTAGGGTATTTTTTTTAACCACATATTTTTGCACACCTGATGTCGCATCAGAAGGTGAAATGCATCTATTGCAAACAAAGACTTTGTGTAAACAATAAGGGTGTTGCTACACAATATTGTAGACATTTGGATACTTGTTCACATTGTCAACTATCAGATAAAAAAACAAAACATAACATGGGTTGAAGGTTGAGATGAATGTTGCAAGTTTCAAGTATGACTATGCAAAAGTTAGAAAGACTGCATCACATATGATTTTGGTACATGAGTACTCATTTAATAAGGTGGAGCATGAGTTGTTTAATCGTTGCATGGAAACTGCCACTCCCCAATAAAAAAATTCCTTGTGCTACAACCAAAGCAATCGTATTGTGACTTATGAAAACAAAAAAAAAATAGATTAAAGGGGATCTTGAAGAATTTCGTTAGAGTTAGTCTTACAAATAATTCTGGAAATCTCAACAACAAAATGAATATATATCTCATGTATCACTTCATTGATTCGAATTGGAAGTTGCATAAATGCATTTTGAATTATTTTGATATACCCCATTCTCACATTGACATTGACATTTTTAATGCTATCTTTCGATGTTTACTTGATTGGGGAATTGAAAATAAAGTGTTGACTGTAACATTGGACAATGCGAGTAAAAATGATGTGGATGTAAGATTTTTGAAAGATAATTTTGCTTTAAAACATAAGCTTCTCTTGGGTGGAAAGATATATCGTGTGTGATGTTGTATGCACATTATACATTTGATGTTGCAAGATGAGATGAATGTAATTGCCAAAGTGATTGATAATGTCCGTGAAAATGTGAAATATTTGAATACGTCAGAAATAAGACTTTTTATGTTTGCAGAGTTTGTTAAACAATTGCAGCTCCTGCGAGAAGGTTAATTTTGGATGTTCCAACATGTTGGAATTCGATATATGAAATGTTAGTTGCAACACTATAATTTAAAGGACTTTGTAAGTTTCTGGAACTGTTTGAAGAAGTCACAAATGTCATTTCTAAAAGTGATTATCTAACATCAAATCTGTTACTTATAGAAGTTGCTAGGATAGAATGAGAGTTGGATAAAAAAAAGTTGAACATGAAAGCATCTATATAAGGGCAATGACTAGGAAAATATAAGAGAAATTTGACAGATATTAGAGAGATTCTAATTTATTAATGGCTATTGATGATATCCTTTATCCAAGATACAAGATGAGGTTGGTTGAATTTTGTTTTCCAAAATATTACCAAGAGGATGAAGGTTGTAAGCACATTGATTTAGTTTGACAAGCTTTATATAAAATCTATTATTACTATGCACAAAATTATTCTCTAAGTAGCTCAATACAAAGTGTCTCTTTGGATGCTCAAACAAGTGGTTCCAATAACAATCTTCGTGTTGGTTCTTCGAAAGTGAAATACAAAATGAAGGACAATCTGAATTTGATATGTATGTTCTAGAAATTGAAAATATCCGACCTTTGAAATCATATTTGAATGTTTATCTTGAAGAGGGTGGAATACAAACAATCGCAAATTTCGTATGTTATCAAAGATGACAAGTGATATTTTGTCCATTTTAGTTATAACTATTGTTTCGGAAGCTGCCTTTAGCATTGGAGGAAGAGTGATTAATACTTATTGTTCATCACTGTTAACTACCACCGTATAAGCTCTCATATGTGTTGGAGATTACTTTTGTGCACTTCAGGGAGTTGAGATATGACATCTGACACGCTCGGGTATAGTGATAGTAACATGTTTATATGTGAAATGTTATCTCCAATTGGTATGAAACATTTTTAGGGGAAGCCCAGGAGCAAAATCGTGCGAGTTGGGCCCAAAGCAAACAAAATCATATTATGTGTTGGAGCGGACTATTACAGATGGTATTAAAACCAAATTGTATATTATCTTACTATTTTTTAGAGTAAAAAAACTATTAAGATCATTGAAATAACGATACCGGAACGAATTTTGGTATGTAATTAATTTTGTTATATTCACTTATCTATACTTTTGATGTTTAATTAATTTTTTTCTCAAAAAAATATGTACGTACTAACTAGATCTCAATATATAGGTTAGTAACATTTTTCAACTTTTGGTGTTCTTTACAAGAAAAAATTACAAATTGGATTATGAAACTTAAATATTTTAGGTATTCATATTTTTCCTATAGTTTATTATTTGTTCTGTCAAATTTCTATTTTTCTGAGAATAAGTTTGTTAAGTGATTCTTAATGTGTAGGATGAATATCTTTTTGCTACTTTTGATATTTCCAGCAACATAATTTCTAGATTACCTTTTGATAATTTCGATCGTACTCTTTTATATGGTAAACAGATGTATTGACTTATTTACCTTAGAATTTATATAATTTGATTGGTTTATGAAAATATGAGTTTTGTAAATGATATGGAACTTTTTTCCTAGGGTATGATATGTAATTAAGATTTGCCTTGAATATATTAATTATATTTTATTCACTCAAATGTTTTGTTGGGTAATCATATGGAACTTGTTTGCTAGGTTATGACATGGAGCTTGTTTGATTTTCTGCAGGAGATTTTTGATGTATTTGAGATGTGACACCTATGGAGGGTGGATATTTTGAGAATGTTAAATTTAAAATTGGATTGAGTAATGTAAGGTTGCTATTATATTACTCCTTCTGTCCCAAAATATGTGTTCACTTTTCTTCTTTTAGCTGTCCCAAAATAAGTGTCCATTTTGAAAATTTAAAACACTTTATCTGGTCAATTTACCAATTTAACCTTCAAGTATTAAAGTTATAAAACATATACACTATAAATCATCACATTACTATGGTGGGACCATGGGTAAAGTTGGTATTTCATTCACTAACACTATAATAAAAGTAATTCTTTTAAAATGTTGGATTCCTCAAAAGGGACTTATAATTAGGACGAAGGGAGTATGATTCTATTTTATACATTTCAATTGTTGCAAATTTTAGTCTGATATCGTAGTGAAAGAAGTTTGTAAATCATCTTCTTAATTTTTTTAACTTTTTACTACACATACTTTATGTGTATATGATGTTTACAAATAAACTTGATATCAAGCTCAAGATTGAAAATGAGCTCAATATTTAGCTCATCTTGTTAAGTTAATTGAGCTTGCTAGCCAAGCTCGAGTTTCCTAATTTGTATTCAAGCTGAGCTCAAACAGTTATGTGGAGGCTTGACTCGAGCTCGAGCTCAAACACCCTTGGTACATAGTCGAGATGAGCTTGAACAAGCTACTATTCGGATCAACTCAGCTTATTTACAGCCCTATTTGTCACCGTACCACCTACCATTGCAACAACATAGAATTCTTATTGTGATTTATAACTCAAGGCACATAATGTTTACTCTTTTTTTTAAGCAAAATTTATCCCCTTGTTATAAAACCAGTGTATCGAGGGTTTAGATAAAGATCACTTTCAGGATACACGTAGTCTCTGGTGTAGTTGAACATTGTACAATTCACTACAACCTAAAACACTTGTAAGCTAATACAAATAAAATATCGGGTAAAGGGCATAAAATACTCCTATAGTTTCACAAATGTGCACTAAACACCCCTAACATTCATTTTGGGCAAAAAAGTCCTCGAAAGATTTAAAAGTGGGCCAAATACCCCCCTGTCGTCAGTCATCCATTAAAAATGAACGTTAGTTTATCATTTGCACCTCACATGACCTATTAAATGCCATTATTACCCCTTTAAGAAGTGGTGAAAAGACTCATTTGCCCTTTAATGCCACATCATCATCTTCAAACCCAATATTATCATCCCAAAACCCTAGCCGCCACCACAACCCTAGCCGTCACGATCGCTACCACCGCCGCTATAAACACCACCACAACCCTAGCCACCACCGCAACCACCCGAACGTTAGCTAGTGTTTTAGAGATATAATATGCCTGGTCAATCAATGTTAACATCGAAGAGTCTTTTGGGTACTGATATGGATATGTCTAGGATGTTAAAGGTATCTAGGTAGTTTTTAAGGTGTAATTTGAGGAAAACTAGGATACCCAATATAGAATTTTTGAAGAGCCGTGGGATTAGTTCGGTGCAAATAACCAAATTTGTGTATACATTCCCAAGATTTTTGTTGCATAAGCCTGAGACTATGAAAGAACATGTCAAAAGGGTTGATGAGTTGGGTTTTGACAGGAAATCTAAGACATTTCTTCATGCCATTCGGGTGATGAGTTCGATGAGTGAAGAGAATTGGGAGGTGAAGTTGGAGCTTTTTAAAAGTTTGGGGTTTTCGGAAAGTGAGATTTGGTATGTTTTTAGGAGGGTGCCTCAGGTGATAAATTTATAGATTTATATAATAGATATAGATAATTGTACAGAGAGATCAAAGACCATGAAACTGACCTGAAGACGACGACTGGATTGGAGGAAACGATCTCCTTAGCCTTCGACATAGCCATCTTTCGCTTGTTCTTTCTCTTTTCCTCTTTCCCTCCCCTTCCAAAATTGAACCCTAGCGCGGCGATAGTGGTGAGTTTGAAAATGGCTACAGCGGTAGGTGATGGTTGTGGCGGGGTGATGTTCAAGAATGTGGTGGTGGTAGCAGCGACGATGTGAGGTTAAAGATGGTGGTGGTGGGTGATGGTGGTCATGGCGATAGTGGTGAGGTTGAAGATGGTTGCAGTGGTGGTGGTGGGTGGCAGTGGTGGTAGCGGCGGCGAGGTGAGGTTGAAGATGGTGGTGGCGGCGACTAAGGTTATGGTGGTAGCTAGGTTTTTTTAGTAATTTGTTAATTGATTAATATTTTTAATTAATTTTAATGTTAAATATAAAGAGGTAACAAAGTAAATTCACTTTTTATTTAACGGCATTATAACGGCATGAAACCTTTTTATCACAATTGAAATTATAGGGACCTGTTTGAACATATAGGGGGTTTAGTGCCCATTGACCAAACTATAGGGGTGTTTTATCTCAAATACCCAATATACTAAAAAGTTTTAGTAAGAATCTTTTAAATAGAAGAGTCTGCACTTTTTCTTACATCTAAATATCGGGTCACCTTTCACATTTATCATGTGAGGTTACTTTACAGAATAATTGTGTCTATTATAAACAGAAAATTTTCCAATTCAAAATCAATACATAACTTATCTAAAGAGTTGTGTCTTTTCTGAAAACCAATAATTTCATTAAAAACAATACCTTAAAAAACATTCTATATAAATTAATTAAAAAAATATTTTCATCAATATATTCATAAACTTATTTCTTAGTTTCCATTTATACCTTTAATTGTATGTCATTACAGATGAGTAACTCTTCCACCACCATAGATGATGTGAATTTTGTGACATGCTACGTGATTTCTCTATTATACTCTGTAGGTAGGATAATGTTATTTCCTTTATACTTTAATGTTGTATTTAGTATATGAAAATGGAACGAGTGAAGATGCTAATTAAATGAAATAAAAAGAAATGATTATTATCATTTTATTGTTTGTATAGAGTATCACTAATTATATAATAAAAATATTTTTTAAATTTTGTTAGAGAGTTGTTAGATGGTAGTTGAAGAGCATTAATGATTAAAATAAATGTTGGAGCCATTTTTACTCAATTCAATTAACTTCATTGAAGGTCGGACTAAATGGACTCAGGCCATGTAAGGAGGAACTAACTTTTTACATGTGATGTGTCCTAATTAAAAATTTATATGTGTCTTAAAATATGAAAATATTTTCATAAATGTCAAAATCTTTTCATGATCATAGATTTGTTTGGTTTTTAAATTTTTTAAAAAATATAATTATAACAATTCTTTAAAAGTGTTAAGACACATGTAAGTGTTTACCACACCACATGTAAGAAGGGAGTTCCTCATTACATGACTTGAGACAAGCATTGTCATACTAAATTGATCAGTTAATGTCCAACTCAGTCGACTGTATTTACATTAAATTTATGTTTGCTTTTTTGTAGCTTAGTTGCGGTAGTATAAGCATTTTTCAAAATATTTGTTTCAATCTGTTAGTATGAATGGAAATGAGCTATGTCAAGTAATGTGTAATTCCTTGCGTTTCCTTTTCCTTTTTTGGAATTCTTTTCCATTGTCAATGATTTATAATGTCACTTATTCATGACGTCTTGTTTATTCTTGGTACGTGTTGATTTTTTTTTCGCATTTATGTTTCAGGCTTAGCGAGACGACTTCATGGACTTTGGTTTCCGGCTTCGTGGTTTCATAGCGATGTTGACATTGGTGCTTCGATTGGCTTGTTTGGCTACCAGACGTGTTATTTTATTTTGTTTTCGACGTCCTGGTGTAGCACTGGCTATGCGTTTATATGTTTATGTTTATTTTTGAAACTTTTATAAGTGAGGGATATTTTTGGGTTTTCACTTATGTGTGAGTTGGTGAGAAGGTATGATTGTCTTCCTAAGTGTTTCGGTGTGTTCTGGATTGTTTTAGAGTCTTCCGGTGTCATCTTAGGGCCTTCGGCCCCTTCTTTTACTTTTTTGGTTTAGGGGTTACCGATATCTTGAGGTGTTTTACCGAGACCACGAACCTTGGTGTTGCCGAGATCTCGAGTGGTTTTTACCAAGATCTCGAGGTATCTCTAGATTTGTATAAATGCGGGTTTTGACCTAAAAATATTTCATTTTCTCACATCTTTTCCCCAATTCGGGATCTCTCTCTCCCACATTCATTTCTCTTCATCTTTGCCCTATTTCATCACCTTGGGCTTGGATTTTGATGATATTTTCAACATGAAAGTTGTTCATGGTGGTCTCACCTTTGTTTTGAGCTATGGAATTCCTCTTTGTGAGTTTTCTTTTCAAACCCTAGAAATTTATTCTTCTTAAATCTATGGTTTGGAATCTTGTGATTTGTTCCATTCTCCTTTTGATTCTTGATTTTGTAACCTATGTGAAGGTTTCTACCCATTCTTTTGAAGTGGGTTAGCTTGGATGGTCTTGGAGGTAAAGCTAGGGTTTTTTTGGCCTTATTTTGTGGCTTGCTTGTTCTTTACTTAAGGTAGGGGAAACTTTTATTCTCTCTCATCCTTTGGTACTTGAGTGTGTGATTTTCATTCTAGGGTTTCCTAATCCTAGATGTGTATGTGAAGGTGTATTCTTGAAAATGTGAAATTAGGATTTTTATGTGTTCATGTGATATAATCCATGTTTATGGCGTACTTGGTGGTTATATTGATAGAACTATGATGTATGCTAGATGGGTTATGATTCTTAGACTTTTTGAGATAAAAGTATACTTGTATGACTATATATATATATGTATATGTATAAGTATAAGTATACATACGTGTATATAGGCGCTAGTGATATAGCCTTGAGAGTGTGATTAGGCTAACTTTCTTGGTTAGTGAGTTAGAGTGTGTATTTATGTGATTTGTGCGACTTGGAATCTCAACATAGAACGATATTCTAGTCCCCTCTATCTTGTGATTCGTGGAAGTTATTATCTTGAAAGTTAAATGTATGCATGAGAATGAGTTTATTCGGATTATTGCTTTAATTGAATGAAAAACATATTTAAAGGAACGTAATTGTTATCCTTGTGAAATAAAGGAAAACTTATTAGTTTAGAGCATGAATTGTGCATGAGATTATATCATGTGGATTGTTGCTATATTAAGATTTCAAAGCATGTTAAAGGATTGATTGACATTTATGTTTGCATTCTTGAGAATGTTATTTATAAATATGATGAAGTACATATTCATGTTGATGCATGGTTCAATTAAGATTTAGCGGCATATTGAGTACATCTAATGAGTTATATCCATTGGTGTTGGTATATGTCCGGTCGTGTAACTATGTGTGAGTAAATTTGTGTCGGATCATCGTAATAACTAGTCAAGTGGTGCTTCTTGCTTCCAGCGAAACTGGTCTTCTGAAAAATAGAGACGATAGAGGAAGATTTTTTCAACCCTCTTTCTTCACGACTCATCTCGTGTTCATGGGTTGTCCCGTGTTTTCAATATTCCTTATTGAATGTATACATTCTCTTAAGTGAATGATTTAGGCGACACTTTATATCTGTTACCTTAATGGATAGTGTGTGTGCCATGAGGCATGTTGGGTCACATTGCATTCATGATGTCATTATGTGATTCAACTTTTACATGTAAATCATGATATTAGTTAATATGATTGCGGAGCATGCTTGATATGGATTTTGATATTCAAATTCATGTTTCAATATTATGCTTAAATGAAATTGGATGATGTGAAAATATGATATACATGCCTTATTTTTAAAGTATAATGAGAGATGAATTCTTATACTTGTGGTTATGCACTTATATGCCCTTCGGTGGTTATGTAAGTTAGTATAATGACCTTATTTTGATAGTTGAGGTTGATGATGGGTTGTAGTGTCAACTGTGAGTTGAGGCCTTAGAGAATGCGGATGATAGTTTTGTGAACTTAGTTGGTTGTGTAGTACGACCATTAGGTGTTATTCACATTTTGAGGAATGTATCATCAACCGCACCTTTGAGGTATTGGTTGAGTTAGATGAGGCTACGATTGAACCTAGTTGTCTTCGTGACAATGGCTATTTAGGACCCTTAGTGTCCTTTGGGATTGCGTTTCTCCTTGGAGTGTTGGTCACTCTTGAATGAGTTGTTGTAAAGAGTGTGTGAGCTTGGATATCGAACCTAGGTGTTCGGGTTGGTGTTAGTACCCTCTTTATGTGGTCATTACCTTTCATGTGGTGAGGTTATCTATCACTTAAAGGTTAGGCCGTGTTTTACGGTGCCTTTAAGCGATTAATGAGATTTGGTTCGTAGCACCATTTACGCATGTTGGTCGTACCTTTGGGTGTTTTTAGCATGGTTCCTTCATATAATCATGGTTTACATCGACACTCATACGCGGTGCCGCCCTTTCTTATTTGATCTCATTTTCCCTCGATCCCGATGCTTTTGAGGGGTATCTTAGTCTTTTCCTATGTCTATTAGTTGTCGTGGAAGGCATAGGCGTGTTCGTGTTCGAAGTCTTAGGAGTATTGAAAACTCATTTTTCTTCATTTTTTGGTTTGACCGAGATCTCGGTAGAATTCCCGAGATCTCGAGGTAATGGGGTTTTGGGTAAGTGGCCTCTCTGCCACTTTCTCTCTCTTTCCTGCCAGTGGGGTCACTGGAGGTTTGTTTTCGACATCTGGATAAAGTTCCCGAGATCTCGGTAGGGTCTGAGATCTCGAGAATTTACCCGAGATCTCGAGATATCTATAGTTTTGCCCATTTGTTCTCTTCTTGTCTCATTTCCTTTAGGGGGTTGCACTACCCTTCTCCACTATTTTCTAGGACCTTGTTAAGGGTCTTGTGTTGGGTTTTGAAGTGTTGTTGATTGACTTAACCTCCTTTGGTTGTGTCGTGGTGCCGAATTCTGTTTCCTTGATTTTCTCTTTGATCTCTTGGAATTGGAAACAGATAATCGTATTCCGTTGATCCAACGCGTTATCTTCCTTCATTGTCCTCTTGGACGTTATAGGAATCATTGAGTTGTTGTTTTAGATGGTTTGAAGATGTATTATCTTGGTATGATCGTTTCATACCTTCTTTCCCTTCTACGTCTCGGGTATGAGACGTGTTGTTTATTGCACACACGTACTGTTGCCATTCCTCTTCTCCTTGGTTACCTTGATGTCTCCATCTAGATGTTTTAGGTACTTGCACATTTTAGGGACATGGATGTCGAATGGATTAGTTCGAGCATTAAAACATTTTTCTTAAAACTATTGAATCCTTGAGATTCATCTTTTATGACTTTTACTCTCGGCCTTCCGCTTTGGTGTCTTTTGTCCAGATGTCTTCCTAGTCGCAGGTGGATGTCTTTTACCTTGACGTGTTATTCCGGTTATTCGTTTGTTTAACATTGGGACTCTTTTCCCTTACTTTGGTTCATGACCCTTATGTGGTCATTCTTGAGAGTAATGTTCTCGTGCTCTCCGTGACTTGATTTGGTTAGCTTCCCTTGTCCTTAGTGAGGGTGTTAGTGACTGAGTTGATCTCACTATGTATAGTATTTCAAGGTTGATGTGGTGACGTGATTAGTGGTATTGATGTGAGAGCGAGTATCTCTATGGATGGATTGATGTGATGTGGTTATTAGGGGCATAGTTATGCTTGTGTTCTAGGATGTGTGATTTGTTCTCCTTCTTGTGGATTATGGTGTAGTTAATGATTCTCCCATGGTTCGGTGGCAGGCGTGGTATAAACTGCTAATATTGGATTGATAGGTACGAGTCATAGTGATCTCTTATATGGTCTATATTTCGTACCATGTACTAAATTATCTGTTTATATATATATAAATATATATATACGTATATATATAGGTGTGCGTGTACCATATGGTTACGTGATATGGTTTGCTTCGTGCTTTGTGCCTTGTCTTCTTATGCATAGTAGGGGACTAAAGGGGTGTATTTCAGGGGTCTCTGATTGGCGTGAGTGCCATGTGAGACGACAAACTGACCTAAGATAGATGGATATACATAGGTTAGTTAGCACTACTTGGACGACCGGGGAATGTGGCAGTTAGGGTTTCTCCTATTGGGTCGTCGTGCTCACCCCTTTCCCCATTTCTCCAATTGCAGGTTCCAGGTTTTTACAGGTTAGCTTGCGGCACGGGTGTTGTTGCGAAACTGGGACATTTATGCATAATGTTGTTCCTATTAGTTGCTTTTGTCCCCTTGTTTGGGACCGTTATTGTATCTCTTGGGAGCCAGTTTGTCAGTGTATCCTTTCCATGTATTCTGTATTGTTGTATCATGGTTCAGGTGTATTTTATTCGACGCCTCTATGTGCATTGTGTATCACTTGGTATTAGCTTCCGCTCAGTTGCATGAAATCATTGTTATTAGCATTATTCCATTCATTTTATTGATATGATATTCTTAGTTGGTTGCTCATTGTACGGATCACACCTCGGAGTCCTCAGATGTTCCGTTTCGGGAGTCTTAGGATTTTAGGGGCGTGACATAACGACATTCACTTTTAAAATCCTTAATTGAATTTGACATTTTGATTGCCTAAATAATAGATAAAAATAAAAATAAAAAAATAAAAATAATAATTAATAAAATATATTTATAAAATAATAAAAATAAATGATTAAATAATAATATAAATAATAAATTAAATAAAATATATTTATAAAAAAATAGAAATAATGAAATAATAAACAAAATTAATTAAATAATACATAAAAATAATAATAGATAATAAATAATAAACTAAATAAAATTAAATAATACACAATAATAATAAATAAATATAATAATAAATAATAATAAATAATATTATAAATAAAAAATTAATAAAAAATATTTATAAATTAATAAAAATAAATGATTAAATAATAATATAAATAATAAATAAAATAAAATATATTTATAAAAAAATAAAAATAAAAATAATGAATAATAATACATAATAATAATAAATAAATAATTAATTAACAAAATGAATTAAATAATAAACAAACTAAATGAATAATAAATAATAATAATAATAATAAATTAATAAAATATATTTATAAATTAATAAAAATAAATAATAAACAAAATGAATTAAATAATGCATAAATACATAAATATTATAATAAATAATAAATAAATAACAAATAAATAATAATAATAAATAATAAATAATTTTATTTTTTTAAAGCAAAAAGATCAGACCATACTACTTTAGCAAACATGGTCTGGTTCCATTTTTCTGAAACCCACACCATTAAATCAAACCGCTTACCAAATAAATTTTCAGTTTAGGGATCAAACCAAACCAAACCGGACTAGACCAGACCTACCGGACTTAATTCGATGTGAGATTAAACCCTAGCTATCCGAATCCGATGTGAGATTAAACTCGAAACCAAACACTCGGAATCTATATTTCTAACTCAATCCCCAAACACCCCCAATTTCGATAAGAACAATGCAAGCCCCCACACACATTATATAAAGAATGATAGATGTATCACACACTACCACTCTCACTGTGTTTCCATATACTCGTCACTGTCTTAGTGTTCTCCGCCCCTTTCTCTCTAACATTTTCTCAGATACACTGAGATCTCTCTCTTTCTCTCTCTACACTCTCACATATCTATCTCTCTCCCTCCCCATCAATGGCTTCTGTCACTGGATCGTTCCTTTCCATGACCTCTCTCTCTTGCTCTCTTAAACCAAATCAGGTAAAATATTTCAGATCTTATATATATATATATCTATACATATTACATATATATATGTATTCTATCATATGGGTTTTAGTTGAAGGTAGTGTTTTTAGTTGTTACTCTTTTTATCGTTGAACATGGTGAATCGATCTTGGTGCATTTGTGTCAGATTGAATTTAGGTTTTTTAATTTGTGGTAAATTATTGGGCAAATTGGGGAGAAACCCTCTTGATCTCTCTAATATTTGCAGATCACGCAGATGATTTTTTTTTTTCAATTTGGTAAATCAACCCTATGATAGTAAATGAATCATCAATGATACCCTTGCTCCTCATATAGTTATATGGCATATGAATCTTCAGATGAAAATTTTTCAATCTGATAAATTAACCCTTTGAAAGTAAATAAATGATCAATTCATTTTTGATATGGTTATATGGTATATGAATTTTGGTTACTGACCAATTTATTCTTTTGGGGGATCAAATTACATTCAAATAACATTTATGATGGATCCATTATGGGAACTGTACAACTGAAACTGTACAACTGGGGTTTTTGACTTAATTTGAGAAAATGTTTTGTTCCCATTTTTGTTTTTGTTAATTCAAATTTTGATTTCTAATTTGCTAACCAAAAGAGAAAAGGGGCTTTTACAAAACCCTTTGTAAATTATTATTATTATTTTTTTTTTGCTCTAATGAACTTTTTCTGTAAAGATATTATGATCAAATATACTTGATTTGTGTAGTTGCTTTTATTGAGCTAGTTATTTGGATTTTGGACTTTCAGGTTTTGTTTGTTTTTAAAATTATGTTCCATTCTAGAATTTGGTGAAAAACAATTGTGTACTTCATTTGTTATCTATGTGTTCATTTTTTATTTTAAAAAATGAACTATATTTTTACTGAGTCTACGTCCACAAATTATGCAGGGACTTACCAGCCGATTCTCCAATTTCAATTCGGTTTCTCTTTCTGCTAAAGGGAAAAGCTTTCCATCTCTGAGGCTGTCGCGCTTCCAGGTTTCTTGTGAGGTATGTTTCTCTAGTTATATTGTTATATCGCTTTTCTGCTTTTGTTTTCCATGTCAATAATCTTTACTTGCTCTTTTCATTTTAGACATTTCATTGATTTAGAGGATTCATCTCTTGCGTCTGTTTGTTAAGAGAGATTGAACTGTCTTATGCTCAATGAGGAATTATGTGCCGAATTCTTAAGGAGTTCAAAACATGATCCATGGTATCTAATTTAAGACATGTTTGGGCGGGGGCGCTGTGAAAAGTTCATTTTCTCATGTCTTTAAAACGTTGGTCTGGAAAGGCATATGATAAATTTAGGGGGTACCAGCACAAGTGCATGTGTGTGTGTATATATATATATATTATATTTCGGTAAGTATCACCTTGTACATGTTTGGTGAATAAATTCAGCCTTAAGGATGCTGATGTCTTTGAGCAGGCAAAACCAGACACAGTGACTAAAGTGTGTGAAATAGTGAGGAAACAGCTTGCACTTCCAGAAGATTCTGCAGTAACTGGAGAATCAAAGTTTTCTGCACTTGGAGCTGATTCTCTTGACACGGTAAACAATTCTTACCCAATAATAATATGTGGAACTTATCTCATCTAGTATTGGTTTTACATAGTTATAGGTCTATTTCAATAGCTTCTGTTCTTTTTGTTTGCAATGATGTCATTTTCGTTGGCTTCCAGTCCATAACTTAGTTGACACATGCTCACTCATAAGTCATAAGCCACTATTCATTTTTTTTTTTCCTTCCTAACTTTATAGGCATACATAAATGTTTAGAATTTTACTATTTTTCATTTTCATTTTCCGCTTAGAATTTTGTTTTAGAGTTGGATTGAGATAGTTTGTTTTATAGCCTCATTCTATAAGCCATTATCTAGACAACCTACCAAACTAGATTAATATCAAAGATGGGCTTTGATCTTCTTCAAATTGTTTATCGATGGATATATGAATGATGACAGGTTGTTTATGGTGAAAAACACATACTGAAGTTATCATGCAATGCTTTCTGAGCTTTAAAATGCGTCCAGAGAAATTGTAATTGTTAATAAATATATTATACAAGTGTTTGTTATTATGTTTGTGTAAAACTGTTCTCTCATTATTGTTCAAGTAGTGCCCGACTAGAGTAACTTTCTAGCTGCGCCGCTACTGGCATGAAATATAAGGCCTTTTTACTGCAATCATTTTTTGAAAAGACTAATTTTGTTTATATTCGTAATTCTTGTGCTTGCAATTTAGTGAAAGTGAGCAAAACTAAGGAGGGCGAATAATTTTCTCGATAAGTAAAATAGCAGAACAGCTGACTACTCACTGTGATGAGAATGCAATATTTTCTTCCCACTTTTAATGTGTATATATATATATATATATATATATATATATATTATGAAAAAATTTCTTCAACACTCATCTGTTTCTAATGTGGACTTGGACCTAAACCTTCCAATTTGGGAAGTAGAGGAGTTTCCACTGGACATTAGCTATTGGTGGTAATACATTATTTCGACTTGTATATGACTTCTAAAACACCATCTTGACTATTTTTTGTTAATCTGGTAGCTTCACTTGTTCTTAGAACTCTTTATCTCAAAATAAAGCACGTGGCTTAGGGCCTGTTTCAGACGCATTTTGTTTTTAGCTGAAACAAATCAGACGTGTTTATTGTAGGGTGTTTTTAGTTGAAATCGGAATCGTGTTTAGTAGCGTAAATTTAAATATGTTTTAAGTTGGCACAAATATATTATAGCTACAGTGTTGAATCCAACTGCAAAAATACCAAACACATCAAAAAATTTCAGAAACATTTCCACTATTCACGTCAAAACAAAACAAAATAGATCGGCCAAACATGCTTCAGCCCAAAAGGCATGCACTTTTTGACCGAAAGTAGAAATCCAGAAACTAAACGCATGCCCTAACATTGTATCTTGATAGGATGGCATAGTGGCATCTCCTTCCCTATCGAGGGCAGTGCGGGATTTATCTGCCTAGGGAAAAAAACACATTGTAAAAATGAATAAAATAAGGCAACTATAAGGTATTTCTTTTGCGCATTATTGAAATTTAGTGTAAAATGTGTACAAGAAATTTAGTGCAAATTTGTGTAGTCTGTTGTTTTCACTCTCTCTTTCTTTCCCCCTTAGACTTGGTTAGAGGTTTGCCTTTTTCTTTTGTGACAGAAAGACATGCTTATTGATACCAACTGATACCTATTCTCGCCGTCCTGCTGCAGGTTGAGATCGTGATGGGACTTGAGGAGGAATTCGGAATCAGCGTGGAAGAAGAAAGCGCCCAGTCTATTACCACCGTCCAAGATGCAGCGGACCTGATCGAGAAGCTCATTGGGAAGAAGGCTTAAAATGCTCCGGGTGGAAAATTCATCAACACATCTTTTCTTCGAGGAAGAAGTTCCATTTTAGTTAAACCTTTTAGTCGTTTGCCTGCCTCTCATGGAGCTTCCAGCTTACATGCCAATGTTTTATGAACTAAGTGTTCCCTCAGTCTCTTAATTGAAAGGAATCCTGTAGCTCATGTAGTTTTGTTTCTGGTTTTGGTTTGTTTCACTAGACATACGTTTGAATTGAAAACTGAAGGACCTTGTTGTTTTGTTTTTGGATTGTTTCATCAGACACAGTTTGAATCTATCTAAGAAATTACATTAGATTTTCTACCCCTCTGTTGATGTTTAGACTGTTACTGATGAAATGTTTTTCCAAAATATAGGTATTGCATCTTCCGTCTATATATATACACGTGTGTGTTTTTTTTTGGGTTAAGGTGATAGATATTGATATTATATACATCACTGTCTAATATAAGTAATTTTGAACAACGAAATGGCTGAAATGCAAAATAGAAGAAATTATAATGGGTCCAGGTTTCATATGTATCATAAATGTTGAATTTGCATACAGTATCTGGTCATAATCTAGAGTTTTCCGTTGTATCTGATTTAGCTTTTTGACTAAATATGTCAAAACTAGGGTGGTCAACCGAACTGGAACCAGGGTCCGGAACCAAAAATTCCATATGATTTTTTATCTTTGTTAGTTAGAGATCATAGACTATATAATTTTGACTTGAAATCATTTTTATAAGATAGAATGTTGCACTGTTGCACTGCATATGAACATTTTGCTAAAAAGTAAGTTACATTTTACACTTTTAAGTTTTTACTTTATATGTTGCATTGCATATGAAATAATTTTGACTTGAAATCATTTTTATTCAAGATTTTTTTATTTTTTTTTATTATTATTGTTTTTAACTTTCAAATGCAAATGTTTGTTTGATTATGAAATGAAAATTGTAATTTGTAATTGTAATTTGTAACTTTAGGGATGTAATATTTTGATATAGTTATTTTCATTCCACTAATTATATATTTGGTTTTGGGTTTTTTTAATAATTCAAATACTCTAATTTATAATTACATTTTCCTTTAATATTTGGCGTTTTTATTTTTTTAGGAAAAAAACAATAGAAGGAACCGGAACCGAACCGAATTTTCAGCTCGGTTCCGCTTCGGTTCCTTGCATTTTCGGTTCCAGTTCCGGTTTAAAGGAATCGAAAAAACCGGTTCAGGTTCCGGGCCGGTTTTGAACACCCCTAATCAAAACTCAATTAGAGAGTTTTTGACTAAATATGTCGGAACCGGAACCGGTTTTGAACACCCCTACCCTTAGTCAAAACCCAATTAGAGAGCTTTTTGACTAAATATATCAAAACCCAATTAGAGTAAAAAAGTTCTGAGAATAATATAAATGAAGTGCAAGAAACCGACATGTTATATGTATATGTTGTGCACAAAACATCTACGCAATCCTCCACATTTGAAAGATGCGTGAATCAACCTTGTTTTTTAACTTACCAAACCAACCATTTTGTTTCTTTCTTGGAGAGAAGATTTTTTTGTTGTCTTATTTCCATTTTGTATCTTTAAATTCTTTAGGTATTTCAGTATTTAAAGTAAGAAAAAATGTTTATTTATTGAATTTAAAAATATAAGGGTGCATTTTGCACTCAATATGTCTTTTTTACTTTATATTTTTATTGCACTTCCAAGTATAAACTATAGTACCTTCTAAAAAATTAAGAAAAAAAAAATTTCCAAATATCCTCTTCTTCTTTCAACAGTAAAAATAAATAAATGCGCTAATTTTCTTCTCTCCATTTTCTGTTCTTGTGGTGTTTCAGCTCCTACTTTTGAAAAGATTTTCTCCCCGAACAAACAAGGTGGCCATTGATGGATGGGTTTGAATCCATTATTACAGTTACATGCATTCCCACCTGGTGCACATTACATCCAAGATCACAGCTCTTGCAAGATCAGGCCTCATTACACGCGCACGCAAACTGTTCGATGAAATGCCCCACAGAGACTCCATCGCTTGGAATGCAATGCTCAGTGCATATTCCCAACTGGGTCTCTACCCCGAATCACTTTCTCTGTTCCGCCACATGAGAATCACCAACGCCAAGCCCGACCACTTCTCTTTCACCGCCACTCTCAGTGCATGCTCCGGTGCCTGTGAGCTCGGTTATGGCCAAAAAGTTCATGCATTGGTTGTTGTTTTGGGGTACTGCTCTTCGTTGCCGGTAAACAATTCGCTTATTGATATGTATGGGAAGTGTTTGAGGCCTTATAGTGCCAATGTAGTGTTTGAGGAGATGGGTATGAGGAATGATGTGTCGTGGTGTTCACTCTTGTTTGCCTATACGAATGCTGGTCTGTTTGATGCTGCCTGTGAAGTTTTGGATGCAATGCCGAAAAGGGTGGGTGTTGCTTGGAACACTATGATTGCTGCTTATGGTAGAGATGGGAAAATTGAAATGTGTTTGGATTTGTTTAAGAGGATGCTAGATGGTTCATGTGATCCAGATCAGTGGACGTTCAGTTCCCTCATGAATGCGTGCGCTGAATCGGGAGAATTTCATTACGGTTCCATGGTGCATGCATTTGTGATCAAGAGTGGTTGGGGCTCTGCAGCAGAGGCAAACAATTCAATTCTTAGTTTTTATGCCAAATTAAGTTGTCAGGATGATGCCGTGAAGGTGTTTGAGTCCACTGAAACGCCTACTCTTGTGTCGTGGAACGCAATTATCGATGCCCATATGAAAAGAGGAGACACCCATGAAGCATTTCTTGTTTTTCAGGAGGCGCCCGAGAAGAATGTTGTTTCGTGGACGTCTATGATAGCTGGGTATGCAAGAAACGGGAATGGAGAGCAAGCTATAAGCTTCTTCGTTAACATGATAAGAGATTGTATCCAACCGGACAGCTTCACATTTGGAGCTATTCTGCTTGCATGTTCGGATTTGGCAACATTAGGACACGGTAAAATGGTCCATGGGTGTGTAATTCACTATGGTTTCCATTCTTATGTTTATGTTGGCAATGGCTTAGTTAATGTGTATGCCAAGTGTGGTGACATAGAAAGTTCAAGACAAGCCTTCAACTATATTCTCTACAAGGATTTCATCTCTTGGAATACAATGTTGTTTGCTTACGGATTGCACGGATGGGCTGGCCAAGCCCTACAACTTTATGAAGAAATGGTGCTATCCGGTATCAAACCAGATGAAGTTACCTTTATTGGCTTGCTGATTACTTGTAGCCATTCAGGGCTCATCGAAAAAGGCCGAGCTCTTTTTGAATCGATGAGTTTGGTTTACGGGCTTTCCCCCAACATGGATCATATCACGTGTATGGTTGATATGCTTGGTCGAGGCGGGTACTTGGACGAAGCACGAGAATTTGCTAACAAGAATTCAGGAACAGGCACGATGAAGACGAGCTCACACGAAGCTCTTTTCGGAGCATGTACAGCACATGGCGATGTGCCAATGGGGGCGAGACTAGGGGTGAATTTGAAGTGTTTAGAGCCTCGAAAGGAGATGAATTACGTGCTGTTGTCGAACTTGTATTGCGCGAGTGGGCAGTGGAAGGAAGCGGAGGTAGTGAGGAAGGCAATGGCTGATGAAGGGGTGAAGAAGCTGCCTGGTTGTAGTTGGATTGAAGTAAGGAATGAGGTGAGGAGCTTTGTGTCAGGGAGGCATTCACATCCAGACCAGGAAGAGTTGTGTACAATGCTGCAGTATATCGAATATGAAATGAGAAACCCATGCTCTTTTGTTTGGGGGGATGGAAAATCTTAGTGTTATAAAGGAAGAAAGTTATCACTTGTAAAAGAAAATTTTCACTTAAAAAGGGTCTGAATTTTACTAGAGAAACCTGATATTTTGAAGTTGAATGTATTTTAGGTAAATGGTTGATGTAAAACTTTAATCTAAATTTCCAAGTGTATCTTTAAAGAAGGTGCTTGTGTTGAAGAAAGTGATTTTGGATTGAAGAAAGTGAAGTGCTGAATGAAAATGTAACATTTACTTGGCCCACAAAAGATGCTTGTGTTGTGGTGGTTAGGGATGTCTACGGTCGGGTTTGGGACGAGTTTGACTAATATCATTACTATTTCATTTAAAAATTATTAATACTAAGTCCACTTAAATCCGCGACGGGTTGTAATCGGTAATATTATTACCAACCCGTCGATATAAATGGGTTTCATCGAGTTACCATCGATTTTACTAAATTATAATTTTATTAATTAACATTAATACCTTAATAACTTTTAATTTTTTTCTATACATTTATATGTTCGTGTCCGTTACTATAATTTTTTCAATATCTTTTGTCATATGAGTCGATGCCATTGATTTCAATTATGGTTACTCCTAATGCTATTTAGCATTCTTAAATAAAAATCAAATGTTTGGAAATATATAAAGTAGAATCTTATAAATAATTGTATTATAAATTATTAAAGTTCAATAGTTATGTACACAATTAATTGATAGAATATGTCTAGGTATGTATTGTTTTCTTAATTGATTGAATATGTCCGAGTGTATATTTTTCTTAATTGATCGAATAGTAATTGAGATTTACACAATTAAAATACTTAATTAATTGAATATGTCTAAGTATGTATTTTTTCTTGAGAAGGATAAATAAAAAAACAAAATTCTAATTGAAGTTCAATAATTAAATTATTTTATTACTTCATTTGATTATAAAGAAAAAAATGATCACTATAACACTTTTAGTGAACATTTATTTTTATGAGATGCTTTTAATATATTTAATTTTATTTTATTTTTTTTAAAAAAAAAAACTAAACAGGCCGGGGCGGGTTTTACAGAAAATTCGACCCAAACCCGCTTTGGGTTTTGAATTTTAATGTTAAACCCGCCCCAAACCCGTTTAAGTGCTTACCAAACTCGCCCCATTCAGGTCGAAAAAAGTCCGAATCCGATTGGGTTGAATTAAATTGCCATACCTGGTGGTGGTTAAAAGGGTCATTTTTTAAGTTCTATATAGAGGAGACTGTTGGAAGGAGAAAATTGAATGCAAATGTAACATTGGATATTATGTTTCCATCAAAGTGGGTACTCTTGATTTATAAATCTTGTGTTATTGACTAAGTAATGTTTTGGATTAGTACAAAGTAGAGAAAAAAAAACTCAATTAAGTTATTTTTGAAGAGAAAAAGAGTAGGCTTTAAAATTAGATGATTATGTAATAATTAAATCAATCAAGACCAAAGGGCATTTGGTCTAGTGGTATGATTCTCGCTTTGGGTGCGAGAGGTCCCGAGTTCGATTCTCGGAATGCCCCTTAGCACTTTATTATAAATTTTAATTATAAACCTATGCCCTTTTTATCTCTGGTAACTATGACGTATTAAAATACTAAATCTAGTCTTATACCAAGTGAAAGCACTTAAAAACCATATTTACATCTTTATAAATTTTTTAAAATATTTACATCTTAGTATAATTGATTGTTTTTTTTAAAACAATTATATATTCGTAAATAGTGCAAGCATTTAAAGTTTGTTAACGAAAGGAACTTAGTATTCAGATATATATTGCAACTTATTCTACAAAATGAGTGTTGAAATGTATTTTGTAATATATTTAATTATCTCTATTTAAAAGTTCATATAATTTCAATAAAAAATAATTTTCTTATCTTAAAATATGCTGTAAAGGGGCATTCCGAGAATTGAACTCGGGACCTCTCGCACCCTAAGCGAGAATCATGCCACTAGACCAAATGCCCACTGTTTCATACCGTTTCAGAAAATTTAACATTTTCAAACTTCTTGAATGTATTTGAAACCCATCTACCCATCAGTATATACACACACATTTTATATATCTATATCTATACTACTTATAAAAGTATGAATAATTTTTATTATATCCAAATATTTATCTTTATTTTAAATAAATAATTAAAATATTTATTTAAAGTATTTATGAATTTTTTTTTTGATATATTCAGAAAGGTTGTATCTTTTTGAAGAGACGTATTTTTGTTTACATTAAGAAAGGTTATAACTTTTTGAAAAAGACTTCTTTCTCTTTATAAATAGAAGAGCATGCATAATGGAAGAGATTAGAGAGAATAAAATGAAGAAAAGTCTATTTTATTATTATTATTGTAATAACCGTAATTTATATATATATAGTTATATATAAAGTGGATATCTGTTATGGATTAGATAGGATAATGATATGGTTTTAAAGAATTTCAAATTTTAAAATTTAGTTTTAAATTTAAATTGAAAGGATGAGGTTGGTTCTATATATCACTAGAGTCTATATCTATATGAACGACAACTAGGTTATTGAAAAAGGAAAAGGGGAGAGTGTAGGAGAGGTCCGGCGTTACTTCTTTTATAGCTGGAAGGGCGAAGGACTACATTTCAATCAGGGAGCTAAGTCGGTAGATGTGCATTATTCATCTCTAGGCAAGTTAATATTGCTTTGTAATCATATATATGACTATGACTTTTGGGTATGTTGTTATTTGATATAAGCCCGTATATATGATTATTCGATGATTTGGTACAGATGATACGTATAGTATGTGTTCCCTATCAGTAACCAAATTTCGGTTGTATGGGATATACGACCGGGTTACACTGTTATTAAATACGTGATGCTACATGTTAATATTATTGATTACAGTGTTGTTATTAAAATACAGTGTTGTTAATACAATACATGTTCGTAAGTGTTATATTATAATACCCAGTTGTTAACTAATTACCTAATCAGAAATGTTAATAGTATTAATTATAGCATTGTTATACACTGTTATTAATTAAATACGTGATTCTAAATGATAATATTAATAATTACAGTGTTGTTGAGTGCAATACTGTTAATGGAATACACATTAGTAAATATTGTTGTTCAACATTTGTTACCGTATTTTACTATAATGTATGACCTAAATATTGTATTTGTCATTATTTGATAAGAATTAGTTTACTGGTTAGTGGTGAAGTTATTTTTGACTAGTCTATTTATAATGTAATGGGTTGAACTAAGAAGAATCTAAAAATAAAATATTTTTAATTCTTAAGAAATTTAAAAACTTCTTGAATATTATATTTATAAATACTTTACTTGTTTTGTTAAAGTTCTAAACTTAATTGATTTATAAAGTTGAAATTCATTTTGAAAAATGAAAAGAATGTTATTCTTATATTGTAATAGTGATATATGGAATACATATAATGAATGGTAGCACCCAACAAAATCAGAGAGGGCAACGCTATCATACTAAAAAAGACAAATAGGGTCAACAGGGCCAAAGGGGTACACCGGATTGGAGAGCCAGGAAACGACAGAAGCAAGGTGGAGCCGAGCATAACACGACTTTGGTGGTAGCTGCAACTTATAGTCTGCAGCCACGTCAGTTCTATGGGTAGTGTTTCAATTGTAATGAGAAAGGACACATGGCTCGCTATTGCTCAAAGCCGCGAAAGGATGACCAGCAGAGAGGGTAGACTTCACAATAGCAGGGAGGAGCGGGAGTTTATGCTCTTCTATCGGATGGGAGACATGATCATGCACCACCAGTAGTGGAAGGTACACTTACTATTTATGGCAGTATAGCTCGGGTACTTTTGATTCGGGATCATCATATTCTTTTATTGAGTTATCATTTGTGGATTCACTCGAACTGCGACCGGAGTATTTGAGTGATGACTTGTCTATTGTGACTCCACTTGGAAGCGCAATTACACTTGATAGAGTATGTCGTACTTGTCCAGTTCAGATCGATGAGTTGGAATTCCCTATTGATTTGATTGTGTTTACGGATGCATAAGTTTGATGTTATACTGGGTATGGATTGGTTAGCAAAATATCATGCTCAGTTGGACTGTCATGAGAGGATAATTATCTTTTCCATTTCGGGATAATTGCCATCTCATTACAGGTGTGTTGAGTTCAAGGGCACTATGACTATGGGATTTCTTGCTCACGTTGAGGTGGTGGAACAACAGGCGGTGATAGAGCAATTGCCTGTTGTGTCAGAGTATGCAGATGTATTTCAGGATATTCCGAGTTTACCTCCTAGGAGGGTAGTGGATTTTCGCATCGACCTTGTACCGGGTACTTTACCGATCTCTTGGACACCGTACAGGATGGCACTAGTGGAGCTAAGGGAATTAGATAAGCAGATTCAAGACTTACAGGATAGTGGATTTATTCGGGTTAGTACCTCACCTTGGGGAGCACCTGTTCTTTTTGTCAAAAAGAATGATGAGTCACTCCGGTTGTGTGTGGACTATTGTGAGCTGAATAAGGTGACGATAAGGAATAACTACCCTCTACCACGTATTGATGATTTGTTTGATCAGCTTAGAGGAGCATAGTTGTTCTCGAAGATTGACTTTTGGACAGGTTACCATCAGTTGAGGATTAGGGATGAGGATATCCCTAAGACTGTTTTTAGCACTTAAATATGGTCTTTTTGAGTTCTTGGTCATGCCTTTTGGGTTAACCAATGCCCCAGCTGCTTTCATGGATTTGGTGAATAGAGTGTTCAGACCCTACTTAGATCAGTTTGTTGTGGTATTTGTTGATGACATTCTGATATATTCCAAGACGAATGAAGAACATGAGCGACACTTGAGTATTACATTTCAGACTTTGCACGAGCATCAACTCTATGCTAAGTTTGAGAAGTGTGACTTTTGGCAAGAGCAAATCAAATTTTTGGGGCATGTGATCTCTAGGCACGGGGTTTCAGTAGATTCCGCTAAGGTGAAGGTCGTGAGGAGTTGGGAATGACCTACTACTGTCATAGAGGTTCGTAGCTTCTTGGGACTGGCTGGATATTATAGACGTTTTATTATGGGCTTCTCAAAGAATATTGCACCTTTGACTCGTTTGACCCGAAAGAACGCAAAATTTATTTGAGATTATAGATGTGAGCAGGCATTTGAGGAGATGAAAAGTAGATTGACTTCAGCACCAGTTCTTACCATTCCTATTAGTGGCGAGAGATTTATTATCTACACCGATGCTTCACATCAGGATCATGGATGTGTGTTAATAGAGGATGGTAATGTTGTAGCTTATGCATCCAGACAGTTGAAGCAACATGAGCAGAATTATCCCACTCATGACTTGGAGTTAACAGCGGTGATCCTTGCATTAAAGGTTTGGAGGCATTATAGGTGCTCAAAAGTACCAGTTTTAAGTCCCTATCTTACTGTTGTTACATCTTTTTATTTCATTATTTGGTATTTTTATGTTGTTTGCGTGTTAAAACATGTTTCAGGAGCTCAATGAAGAAATGGAGCTAACTTCGGTGAATTAATTGATGTGCATGTTCTTTATATTTAAAGAGGATAGTCCAAGAGCTAATTTGAGACAAAAATGGCTTCCGATGGGCAAAAACGGAATTTCCAGAAGCCGTCATCTTCAGCAAAAAGTATCGTGGGGTCAAGGTGGTCGTTTCGGTGCATTCACGGAGAAAACTGGTTTTGAAGAAAACACCTACTCTTGTGCCTACGCTTTCAATTTCAAAAAGTGGCTGAAAATCACATTTTTACGCTTGAACCTACGCTTGAAGGTACGCTTGTACCTATGCTTGAAGCGTAGGCCAGGTACGCTTGAAGCATATCTGAGGCAACTTGTTGAGGTTTTCGATGGCTTTTGCATGTTCTACCCCCGGTTCGACTCTAAGACGTGGTTGCGACTCCAGACCTCTGTACACATGTATATACACACACACATATATATATATATATATATATATATATATATATATATTAGATTTTAGGGTTTTGTGAGGTTTAGTGTGAAATGACTGAAAAGAACCTTTCTACACCATTGGCTATATATACACAATCATATATCAGAGAGGGGGTTGGTCGTTGATTTTAGTGGGTTCATTACTTATCACGTTCATATTCAGACTTGCTGCTGTTGAAAGCCATATTCAAACCTAGAGATCCGAAGAAAAAGACCATGGAGATTGTTTCTACATCAGTGATGCAGATACCTTTCACTATGGCCAACTAACTCGGTATCTAGGGTTTTCTAGCAAAACCCTAGCTAAGTAATGTAGTTCTTTCATTGTTTTCAATTATAACGAGGGGAAACTGTTGACCATACTGTGATGATTGTAGTAGTTAATAGACCGTACTGATTTGCAATATTAAATTCTATGTTTGTTCTAAATTGTTGTCTTAAATGGAATGAATGTATTATTTTACACAACTATGATTATTCAATATGAGTAGGAACTCGGATGCTTAATTATGGTTTTCTACACAATGGTGGTAATAAAACTTGAAACCCTAGGTTGACATAGGCCATGCCTTGGCGATTTAATATAGACATGCTTTAGTTTATTTTCATGCATTAGGAGTATATTAGAGTAACATAATTGGCATGTACTAGTTAGGTCAGTCATGAGATGGGTTGTCGGAATCCGGTTGATGGTACTCATTTTTGGGTCGTATTTAGCTACTTGCAGTACGACATAATTCACAGTTATGGATCACCCTCTTACAGTTGATATAGTGAGGAACTATATTATGCGGTTAGTGGTGGAGCGATGAAATTTCTAGTTTTCTCTCTCATCTGAATCACAACCAATTTACTTTGTTTTCTAGATAATTTTAGTTAATTTAGATAATTTGGTCTTTGACCACCCAAACAAACCATTTTCAGAAAATATAATTCAGTATTTTTTAATTGTAAAAGTGAACAATCTCAATCTCTGTGTGATCGATATCTCTTACTCAAGCCATTGCATTTTACAATCGATATGTACGCTTGTGTAGGGTAGAACCTAACGTCGTTAATGTGTCATTTTTAACCATATATTTTTACACACCTGACGTCACACCAAGTTTTTGGTGCCGTTGTCGGGGACTAAGCATTGTTCAAATAGCTTTAGTAATTTATTTGCATTGCGTTATTGTAGATGTAACTAAAGTTAGATTTTTGTGTGATTGATAGGTACTCTGAAGAACATAGAAGGGAAAAGCGGAGCATCTAAAGTTGCGTTTAGAACTTTTATGAGTTTTAGTGTTGCCTTGATTTTTTCATATTAAGCATAACTTTATTTCATGTTAATAGTTAAAATAGGTTAGAAGTAGTGAATTTAGTTACTTTTTATTTTATAAAATTTCAAAAAGAAAAAAAATAGTTGTTTGAGTAGCGTATGACCGATAGATCGACCTGTTCTAATCCTAGCACTGCATTAGTCAAGTACGATCCTGAGATTGAAAATAATTTCCGTAGTTTACGTCGAGCTATTGAAGAGAGACAACGTCAGTTAGAAGAAGAAGTGATGGGTGACCAAAGAGCCAACCCGCCAAGGGCACCAGAAACATCACTGAAAGGATATTACGTGTCTGATGCGTATGCCTCCTATGCTGATTTTTTGGAGGAAGAAGGAGAGAAACACTTCAAAATCAAGACAAACGTGATTAATATGCTTCCAAAATTTCCAAGTCTTGGAATAGAGGACCCATACCAGCACATCAATGATTTCCTAGAGGTAGCCTTTACTGTTAGGTATGATAATCTGTCCAAAAATGACTTGAAAGTGAGATTATTCCCTTGGTTATTGAAAGAGAGAGCTAAAAAATGGTACATCAAATTAGCAAAACAAATTAAAATTTATTGGGAAACCCTTAAGAAAGAATTCATTGAAAATCATTATCCCATAGGAAAGACCTCAGAAGCACAAGATGTAATCAAAAGCTTTAGGCAATTACCTGGTGAACATTTTCATGATGCTTGGGAGAGATATAATAAAATTTTGTATAAG
The DNA here is from genome assembly GCA_963922005.1 of Cornus suecica. NCBI lineage: Eukaryota > Viridiplantae > Streptophyta > Magnoliopsida > Cornales > Cornaceae > Cornus > Cornus suecica. Next base: position 19,185,960 of record OY998241.1, read on the forward strand.
TGTCCCCACCATAGGTTTTCTTAACAGGATATTGCTAAAAGTTTCTACATGGGACTTGGAGATACGTATAAGACTTTAATAGATGCAGCAACACAGGGTCAGTTTATCTTGAAGCCTGCTAATGAACTTTTGGAGATATTTGATAATATTAGTGAAAACACAATTCAATATCAATCTGAGTTGATTTCTAGAGGTGGACAATAGGATAGGAGATCTGAGAAATCTTATGTTGTAGAGCATGATGATGTGAGAGATACCATGGAATTGTTTGGAGAGAAATTAGAGAGAATTGAAAAGTTTATGCAGCGAAGTCATTCCCCTTTGAGAGAGATGTTTGAGGTAGAAGCTGAGTATTCTCAAAATGAGTGTTAGGAGATAATGGCTGATGACGCCAATGCATTATGGAACTATTCCAATAATGTTTCTTTCACCAATTCATACACCTCCAATGCCAGAAATCATCCACTCATTTCTTATAAATCCACAAATGTGGAGAATCCACCATCAAGGTCCCAATAAGGACAATCATCCAATCAATAGCCGAGGTTTAGAGACAGACAACAGTTATATAACTCACAACCAAAGTTCACTGAGAGACAACAATCATACAACCAACAACCAAGGTTCCAACAGAGTCAACAATCATCCGACTCACAACCAATAATCATGGCTAGAAATTCTCAGTCCAATTACCAACCCAGAACATCCAATAATTCCCAAGCTCTTCAATCATTCAATAATACCTAAGATCTTCAATCTTTCAATAATAATCAGGTTGTTCAACCATATAACTACCAAACCCAGTCTCAAAGAAGCCAAATTCCTCCACTCGGTTTCTAGATTAGTAGGTTAGAACATGTCATACTGGACATTCATAACAAGCTAGGCATTCATACCCAATCATTGGCGCAACTGCACATACAGATGGGCCAAATGGCTAATGAGATGAATGTAAGAGAACCAGGAAGATTGCCTAGTCAGCCTGTTGCTAACCCAAGGCCATAATAAGAACTGGAGCTCGGATCATTTGTCAATGAACCTAATGAGATGGTTCAAGAAATCACGACTCTAAGAAGTGGAAGGGAAGTGGAGAGTAGAGTTGAGGAGGAACATGAAGAAAGGTTGCAGAAAAGAAAGTCGAACGAGCACAAAGGAAAGAAGCTGAAGAAGAGCAAATAAATAAGGCTAAAAGAGTCCAGAAGGATGAGATGGAGACTGCATTATATACTTAACCATGGCAGGAGCCGGTTGAACCACTTCTGATAATTTTAAATATTCCACCAATTCCATTCTTAACTATTCCTCCTACCTTGGAACTCAAGGAACTACCTGAAAAGCTTAAATATATTTCTTGGGACCCGATGAGACTCTTCATGTGATTATCTCTTCAAAACTAACAGAAAAATAGGAATCGAGTCTGGTCGAAGTCTTAAGTAAGAATAAAGTGGCAATAGGATAGAGTGTTGCTGATTTGAAAGGCATAGACCCCTCGATTTGAATGCATCGCATACATCTTGAGGAGGATGCAAAGCCATCGAGAGAAATGCAGCGAAGGCAGAATCCAAATATGAAAGAAGGGGTGAAACTGTTAGATGCAGGTATCATCTACCCCATCTCTGATAACACGTGGGTGAGTCCAACTCAGGTGGTGCCGAAGAAGTTGGGCATCACAGTGGTGTCAAACTCAAAAGGTGAGTTAATTCCACAATGCATAACCACAGGGTGGCGTGTATGTATTGATTACAAGAAGCTCAACTTGAACATCAGGAAGGATCATTTTCCTTTGCCATTCATCGATTAAATCCTGGAGAGGTTAGCCGGGAAGAGTTATTATTGCTTTCTGGATGGGTATTCCAGCTACAACCAAATGGCGATTAATCTTGTTGATCAGGAGAAAACCACTTTTACTTGTCCGTATGGCACTTTTGCGTATAAACGGATGCCTTTCGGTTTATGTAATGCACCAGGAACATTTTAAATGTGTATGATGTCTATCTTCTCTGACATGGTAGAGAAATTTCTTGAAGTGTTCATGGATGACTTCTCAGTTTTTGGAGAAACCTTTAAAGATTGTTTAAAACATCTAGAACTGGTGCTTAAGAGATGCAAGGAGAGGAATTTGATCCTAAGTTGGGAAAATAGTCATTTTATGGTTCTAGAGGGGATAGTATTGGGCAATATTGTATCAAAGCGAGGGATTGAGGTAGATAAAGCAAAAGTTGAATGAATTTCAAAATTGTCTCCTCCCACATCTGTTAAGCAGATACGCTCTTTTCTGGGCTATGTCGGGTTTTACCGAAGGATTATTAAAGATTTTAGCAAGATCGCCCGATAGTTATGCAACTTATTGGCTAAGGATACGACATTCGTCTTTGATGAAGAGTGTCTTCATGCCTTTAAGGAGCTGCGTACTCAACTCTCAACAGCCCCAATTATTCGTCCGCCAGATTGGTCTCTACCATTTGAGATCATGTGTGACACTTCTGACTATACCATGGGAGCTATGTTAGGTCAGAGAAAAGATAAGCTACCGTATGCGATTTACTATGCCAGTAGGACTTTGAATGAAGCTCAGATGGACTATACAACTATCGAGAAGGAGTTGTTGGCAGTTGTCTTTGCCTTGGATAAATTCCGATCATATCTATTGGGCGCAAAGGTTGTTGTTTACTTGGATCATACCACTTTAAGGCATTTGCTGACAAAGAAAGACTCTAAACCCAGACTTATTCGGTGGATTCTATTGTTGCAAGAATTTGACCTGGAAATCAAAGATAAAAAGGGGTCATAAAATGTTGTTGCGGATCATTTGTCAAGAATTATAGTCGAGTCTACAAAGGGAAATACTCCTCTTAAGGATTCATTCCCATGTTCAATGTGAATGTTATGGAACAAATACCATGGTATGCTGACATTGTCAATTATAAAGCCACAGGTCGAATTCCAAAAGGATGGTCCAAGAATGAGAAGGACCGATTCTTCAGCTAAGTCAAATTCTATATCTGGGATAAGTCGTGACTGTACAAGTATTGCTCTGATCAGATTATCGGAAAATACGTCCCCAAGAGTGAGGTGCAGATCATACTGACATTTTGTTACATGTTAGAGTGTGGAGGGCATTTCAGAGCTCAGAAGACAGCTCATAAGGTGTTGCAGAGTGGATTTTAATGGCCTTCCATATTCAAAGATGCTTTACGTGTCTGCGATGTCAAAAGTTGGGATCCATATCTCGACGAGACATGATGCCTCTAACCCCAATTTTGATTGTGGAATTATTTCATGTATGGGGTATTGATTTAATGGGACCATTTCCGAAAGTAGATAAGAAGGAATACATACTTGTGGGGGTTGATTATGTTTCGAAATGGGTAGAAGCTATAGCCACCAAACGTGCTAACCATGAGGTGGTGGAAGATTTTGTGAAATCAAACATTTTCTCAAGATTTGGTATACCACGAGTGTTGATTAGTGATGGTGGAAGCCATTTTGACAACCAGTTTTTTCCTGTTTTATGTGAGAAGTATGGTGTAACTCATAAAATTGGTACGCCTTATCACCCCCAATCATAAGGGCAAGTGGAGGTTTCAAACAGGGAGATCAAAATTTTTTTGGAAAAGACAGTGGATCCAGATTAGAAGGATTGGCCGAGAAGGTTGAATGATGTACTCTGGGCATACATGACTGCATTTAAAATGCCAATTGGTATGACACCATACAGACTGGTATATGGTAAAACATGTCATCTCCCTATAGAGCTTGAACACCGAGCATATTAGGTTATTCGAAGATTAAATTTTGATATAAAGAAGGTCGGTGTGAGGCGGAAACTCCAACTTCAGGAGCTTGAAGAGTTGAAAAATGATGCATATGAAAACTCTTGGATTTATAAGGCTCGAACAAAGGCATTTCATGATAAGTATATTAGAAAGAAAGTTTTTGAGCCTGGCTAAAAGGTATGGCTGTTTAATTCGATACTCAAACTGTTTCCTAGTAAGATCCAATCAAGATGGGATGGACCATACAAGATTACAAAGGTTTTCCCCCATGGAGTTGTGGAGCTCGATGATGCTGACACTGAAAAGAAGTTTGTCGTCAATGGGCAAAGATTGAAGCACTACATAGAAGTTCAACCAGCTGAGTGTGTGGTAGAAATGGTTGATCTAACTGAACCACCACCTGAGCTGGATAAGCTTGATCCAAAGTATTGAGAGGTAGTAACATCGCACCAACGACGTTAAATATTGGTACTAGGTTATTAAGAGTAGATTTTGATCCTAGTTTGTACTTATAGATAGTAATTTATTTGGTTTCTGTATTTTTAGTTTGTAAGATCAAGTTCGTAAGTTCGAGTCGTGAAATCTTCGTCATTCGAGTACGAAGGATAAATTAATCATAAAAGTATATAGGGATGTGTAGGAAGCTTTAGGATTGCATGGATTAAGAAACAAAGTGAAATGGAGACATGAAAATATTTTTGGGCCTAGGGACCTACGCTTCAAGTGTAGCGACGAGCCTGTTATAAAACAGACCTGTCAGGCTATTCCCCCCATTTTATTTCAAACTCATCTATCTCCCTCGTTTCTCCATCGATTCTCTCGCGGTTTGTTTCTATTGTTTACTCATCCAATTCCTCATCATTCCTTGATTCCTTGACGTCGGATTGTCAAATTAGTTGGTGAGTTGTCCGGATTCACGTGAAGAACTCAAAAAGTCTCTAAATCTCAATTTTTGGAGAATCATCATTTTGTTCAATTCGGTGAGTTTCGTTCCATTATTTTGATTTCAAATGACTTATTTAACTATTCTAAACTAGTATTGATGAACGAGTCTGATCAAAATCGTGTTTTGATCCATTTTCCAAAAAGTTGAGTTTTACGACTTTGAAAGCGGATTGAATATCAAATTTTTGGGATGAAGACTTGTTTAATCATCATATTGGATATATTTAGATATAGTTCGAGTTTGATTCAGTGTCTGGAACATTATCACTTACTTTTAAAAAATTCCATATTATAGGCATGGCTAGAGTAAAGGGTGCAACGAGGCGAGTGGCCGAGGTGGCCAGACCAGTAGAGCAAGATGTTTGGCAGAGGTCGAGATCATCATCTCCCGACCGAGCACCTATTCTTTATCGGAGTACACGTGCCTCGAGACCATAGTATGTCGACTCGACATCATCATCTTCATCATCTTTTGAAGTGGAGGTGCCCAAGTCCACCACAGAGAGCTATGATCTTTACATGCTATATGGTAGGATTATAGTAGGGCCAGTTGCCCCATACGCATCATCACCGCCACATGTGTCTAAGCCGAAAGCTGAGCAGATGGATGAGGATATAGAGAGTGATAGTGATGCACATGAGGATGATGTTAATCAGGGAGATGATATCAGTCATTCGGATGAGAGGGTACCTGAGCCACCAGTGGAGGGTGACCCGGGTGTTTTGACTACTTTTCTACCAGTCCCCCGGACAACGTCAGTTAATGATTTGCTAGATCGGGTGATCTGGAAGAAGTATCAGTAAGAACACACTTATTTGGTAACGGTGTTCGAGATGATACAACCAGTACCTGCTTGGATGATAGGCCTACTGATGGACCGCCGCTCACTACCTATTCTTGTCCTAGCCACCCCGCATATTTGCGAAGATATGATCCATGAGTTTTGGCTTCATATGAAACATTATAGCAGGGGTACGAGACTACAGACAGTGGTCCGAGGTATTGAGTTTGAGATTACACCCAGTCTATTGTTGCTGCATGGGATATTCCTGATGAGTGTTCGCTGGTGTTAGTTGCTGAGTTCCCGCATATGCCAGAGGCACTCTCTTCTATTGCCCACCTTGGTGTACTTAAGATTGCAGTGGAGTGGGCTGATAGGCATAAGAACTGTAAGAAGAAGGTGAACTATCACCCGATGCTCTAGTTTTGGGATGTGATAGTCCGGTCCCAGATTCTTCCTCGCAGTCATACTACCATGTGTTATACGCTATTTCTGGCCCTCCATTATGCTTTTAAGTTCGAGAAGTGGATTTCAATTCCATAGATCTTATGGGGGGGGGGGGGGGGGCTTGTATGCACATTACATCCACTTGCGCAAAGAGACTAAGGTCAGGCAGCGTTTATTTAAGGTCCGATTCCCGTGCCTAGTGATGAAGTTAATGTTCGATGCCGGGATCGTGATGGATTATGTTGAGCAGAACAAGTTCAAAAATGTAGCCGCGTATTCCAAAGGGATGTGGACATGGGCGTGGACCCGATTGTACGGTGATGTTCTTTTAGCACATAGAACGAGGTTTGGTCCACTGCCAGCCCATGATGCACAAGTTGAGGATGTTGGGCAGGCTGATGAGAGTGTGGCTTAGGATGCTCAGGCCGCTGATGATGATGATGAGATGCCATAGATATCGGCCGTAGATGAGGAGGTTGTTATGCCACAGGCACCTACGGGTGGTACTGTTACTTTATCATAGGCTCAATTCGATGCCCTTAGAGCACAAATCCAGGGGCTAGAGCAACTACTCACTCAGGAGAGACAGACCCGTAGATGTGATCAGAGGCAGTTATGTCATCGGATTGACAGTATGAGGCAGCATATGGGCGTGCACATTCCACCTACATCACCGACCTCTGACGACGAGGCTTAGTGTAGTTTTAGTTTAGATTTTTGTTTCATTTTTGTTGCGTGAGGGATAAATTGTAGAGCGAATAGTTTGTGATAGGGCTTTATGTGACCCTTTTAATGATTATTCTCTAAATGTTTTTGTTATTTTCATATTTTATAAAATGAATTTTTTTTAAATCAATTTTATCGAGTTATATGTATCCCCAAATTTTTACGCTTGCATTGCGTGTGCTGATATTTTGAATTCTTTTAAGTTTTTCAATCGCACTATGAGGACATTTGTGCGTATAAGTTTGGGGGTGCGTGTGTTCGTAGTTGGTTGTGAAGGTTTGTTATTTTGAAGAAAAAAAAAATCCAAGCCAAGCCTAAGCTTGGAGTGTAGCCTACACTTGAAGCGTAGGCTACCCTACACCTGAAGCGTAGGCTACCACGATGATGATTTTGAAAAAGTGAAAATTTGACTCGTTTGCAGGGTATTTTGGCCTAGTTTGTATCTATACTTGTACTAGGACTTAATATAGAGTATTTTTAGGCTTTAGATAGGAGGTTTTAGAGAATCATAGTCTGACAAGGAAGTGGAAAGAAAATACAAGTTGGAGTTGGATCATGAGTTGTTTCCATTTTCCTATTCAACCAAGGGTTCTACATCCTTTTCTTCTTTGATACTAAGACATCCATCTATAAATACACCCATAGAGAAGGCACAATTCACAATTCATAACAATTAATCTATACAGATAAATTATCTTATTTTCTTCATTCTTATTCTTTTTTCTATCCCGGGAGTGTGAGGATCGATGGTGATAATGAGAATTATTCTGACCTGGAGAAGTTCATGGAGGAGGACAAACCGTATGTAGAGGTCGAAAGTTCAAGTAATGGAGCAACAAGCCGGAAAGGAAAAAGAACCACACCGAAATCGTTTTCTGAGTGCAGGCTGCAATTTGAAAAAGTGTCTCGTCTAGAGAGGATGAACCGAGTATTAACTGCACCCAGAAGGAAAATCCTTATGGAACGAGGATTGCAAATTTTAGACCAACCGACACGAGAAAAGGTGTATCCGGGCTTGGTTCGAAGATTCTATCAAAACATGATGATTACCGGACCACCAGGATTTGAGGTTATGTCGGCTAAAGTGACTCAGTGGAGTGCTCCGATAGTGATATGAAAGAGAAGTATTGTCGATGCGTGGAATATACAAATTGGTAGTTCGAGACACTTGGAAGGAAAAGTAAAGGAGTACCCTCCGGTATGGCCCTATACAGATGAGGAGATGGTGAGAAAATTGTGTGCTATGTCAGATCCAAGAGATAAGATGTGTGAAAATTGGTGGTTAAAGTCGGATTTGCTTTATTTGGATTGTGTCATTGCGGCTTAAATTCGATCGAATACTCGGACTAGTGTGAGGGAGCACACGATGCTTAGAACATTGTATGCCCTAACTCATGGGTATAGAGTGTGTATTCTGATGGTGATAATGGCCGAGATGTTGATTACTTGAGCAGTTGTGAGTAGAGAATAGGCGGGTGCTGATGAATTTAAACATTATCTTCCATACCCGTTTCTATTATCGAAGATCATTGCAAAACAATTGGGTGATAGGATAGAAGAGTTGGGTGAGAGGCGATGAACAATTATGAAGATATATCCAGAGGAGGACCTTGCTAAATTGAAAGAGACAACAGACTTCCAGATATGGTTAAAGAATGCCATGACTAGTGATGAAGAAAATGAGGAGGATGGATACTAAGTAAGGCTAGGTTTAGAATTAGGTTTTGATTTGTTTTATTGTGTTTTGTTTTGTTTTGTTTTGATTTTTTTTAGTGATGGTAGACCCTTAGGGCTATGTCTTTATCTTTATCTTTGCTTTTATTTTTATTTTTATAGGATTGTAGACCCTTAAGGCCAAATCATTTGAAAATAATAATAATAAATATAATAAAAAAATAGAAAGATAATTTTTAATTCCTTGAAAATTTTATGTGAAATTATGGATATTTTTTAAATTTCTTTTTCCCTTTCTATGATTGTGGGTATTTGTGCTTTGTTCCATATATTTACAGGTGATCCAAATCAAGTTTGGGGGAGGAGATTCATGTTTTGCTTTGGAATCCAGAAGTGAACTTCAAGGGTAACTATATCCATTCCCATGTATTCTTTTTGACCATGAGGACATGGTCTCATTTAATTTTCGGGGTGAGGGTATAGGATTACAAGGAAGGAAATTTTCGGAAAAAATTGAAATTTTAAATTTTTTGGAACAGTTCTTTGTTTTAACGCATGATTGATTTGCATTATAATTTGATTGAGTTCATGTTTATGATGTATGAGTAGTATGTGATGTGATATTCATATTCATGAGAGTAATGATTAGATCGAGTTAATGGAGTGATGTGGTTTTACATGGGTGAGTGAAATTGAAATCAAGAAGAACGACTTTGACCTATAAGCACAAACACACATTCACTATGAGAAATAAGTTAATCTTTGACTATGTAGTTGGAAAAATAATTTTGCCACAATAAAAGGGGAGAAAGGGAGATGTTATGGTTGAAATGGAGAAAATTAAATTTTTTTTGAGAAAATAAATGCAAAAAATAATTCTTCAATCTGAGTAATTGGGCATTCGTATCACAAATATCATTGTTGGCGTTTAAAGGGAAGAAGACTGATGAACATAAATCCCATGGAAGAAGCTCGGGCCCAGTTGGTCGGGACTAAAAATTCCCGCTGGAAAGTCTGAAGACTTAGAAAGACAAAAAGGGATAAAAGTGGAAATATATGTTTTTATAAAAAAAAATGGCAAAATTTTGATCAATGAAGTAGGAGAAGAGAAATTGAACTATCATAATCGAGTGTTCACAAGATCACGGAAGGTTGTTTTGATTAAAAGTAGAAAGTAGCGAAATCATTCACTTTAATGGTAATCATTCATGACACGAAGTTCGAAATAATTGTTGTTCGGTAGTGAGTGAGAGTATTTTCATACATGTTGTCTTTTGCATTATATTATAACTTAATTGAACTTGTGTGTGGACTCATGACTGCGTGATTATAGAGAACTGAGATGTTTGTAGGTACCATCATTGGAAACCTTCACGAGACTATACTTGTCCACTAGGTGTAACCTAGGGGTTTAAAAGGCTTGTTACACGTGCTAAGTGTAATCGTCGACCCTCACGAAAGCAAGGGATTATGTTAGATTAGGTTAGATTAGTTGGAGTAGATAGAAAAAAAATCATCACAAGAAAATTTCCCGAGTTTATTGCTAAGGGACTAGAAATATGTAAGTTTGGGGGTGTGATAGGTGCTCAAAAGTATTCATTTTAAGTCGTATCTTATTGTTGTTACTTCTTTTTATTTCAATATTTGGTATTTTTATGTTGTTTGCATGTTAAAGCATGTTTCAAGAGCTTAACGAAGAAATGAAGCTAACTTTGGTGAATTAACTGAGGTGCATGTTTTTTCTATTCAAAGAGAAAAGTCCAAGAGGTAGTTCAAGACAAAAATGGCTCCCGAAAGACAAAAATGACATTTTCAGAAGCCATCATCTTCAACAAAAAGTATCATGGGTTCAAGGTGGACTTAGATGGAATGAATTTATTATTTTACACAACTATGATTATTCAATATGAGCAGGAACTCAGGTGCTTAATTATGATTTTCTATACAATGGTGGTAATGAAACTTGAAATCCTAGGTTAACACAGGCCATGCCTTGACTATTTAATATAGACATGATTTAGTTTATTTTCATGCATTAGGAGTAGATTAGAATAATATATTTGACATGCATTAGTTAGGTCCGTCATGAGATGGGTTATTGCAATCCGGTTGATGATACTCCTTTTTGGGGTCGTATTTAGCTATTTGCGGTACGACCTGATTCACAATTATGGATCGCCCTCTTCCAGTTGATACCGTGAGAAACTATATTATGCGGTTAGTGGTAGAGCGATGAAAACCTTAGTTTTCTCTCTCATCTGAATCACAACCAATTTACTTTGTTTTCTAGATAATTTTAGTTAATTTAGATAATTTGTTCTTTGACCACCCAAACAAACCATTTACAGAAAATATAATTCAGTATTTTTCAATTGCTAAAGTGAACAATCTCAGTCTCTATGAGATCGATATCCATTACTCAAGCCATTACTATTTTACAATCGATACGTGCACTTTTTTGTAGGGTAAAAACCTAGCGTCGTTAAGGTGTCATTTTTAACTACATATTTTTACACGCCTGACGTTACACCAAGGCATTACTTGTATGGTGATAAATTTGAGTTGTTCTCGAATAACAAAAGCCTTAAGTACTTATACTCACAGAAGTAGCTGAATATGAGACAACGAAGGTGGATGAAAAAGATGATGGATTTTAATATGACCCTTCAGTACCATCCGGGAAAGGCAAATGTAGTTGCAGACGCCTTGAGCCGGAAGTCGAGAGGTATGGTTTCCCTTATGATGATTCAGGAATGGATGATGTTGGAGACATTAGCAGAGTTCACTATTACGCAGACTCCTCAGAGGGTGGGGTCTATCTGTTGGCTTTGAAATTCCATTTCAAACAATAAATCTTATTTTGATATTAACAAAAAATTCAAAACCGTGTTTGGTACTAATATGACTTTGAGCTAAGTGTTTCAGCAAGTACATGTAAATGATTCGGAAAGATCATAAATACCAAAAAGCGATAAGCAATAAGGAAACTCAAGCGCAAACTCGAAGAAAGACAAAAAGATCAAAGAAAGAACAAAAGTTGGACTCAAGACCTGGGGTAGATAGGTCGGGGTGAGAATATTGTAACAAGGTATCTTATGTGTTGATTGGTCTTATAAGCTCAAATAATTAATCAAACGAACTCAAACGGATCAAAAACGGACCTTGAAAATATTTCTTGGAGTCACCCAGTCGACTGGCCATGAAATGGCAGCCGACTGACTGTGACCCAGTCAACTGGCCAATAAGGACCCAGCCGACTGGATGAACCAGTGAGCTATAAACAGTTTGATTGCATGAGGCAGTAGATCGACTATGCCCAGTCGACTGGCAGTTAAAGACCCAGTCGACTGACTGAACCAGAGAGTTATGAACATTTTTTATTGCCTTAGGCAGTCGACTGCCCTATCCAAGGCAGTCGACTGACTCACGAGGCAGTCGACTGGCCTTCTTGAGGCAGTCGACTAACCCTAGCCGTTGGGAAAAATATTTTAAATCTAAGCATGGAGGCAGTCGACTGGGTGCTTCAGGATTTTAAGGAAAAGTATTTCTAAACAATATTTTTGCCCAAAAACAAATGATTTTGCTTGCTGATTTTCAGGTCGTACTCTCCATATTGTCTAGAGTGAGATACACTCTCCAAACCCTAGTGTTACACTATATAAAAAAAGAGATATGGATTGAAAACCTAAGGTTCTTGTGTGAGAAATTTTCAAAACATTATTCATCTCTTATTTTCTCTCAAGCACTTTCTGAAAAATCTTTTGATAGCAAGAAAGATCTAAATCTCGTTTTTCACTCCTATCATTTTGAAGATTTAAACTCAAGCTTTGTGTTTATTCTCTTATTGAAAATATATTGTGAGAATATATATATCTTGAGTTCTTGAAATATCACCTAAAAACACTTGAGCTTATATTGATCTATCTTCCATAAAAACCTTAGGGTTTTGAGTATTTTTGTTTCTTGAGTGATATATTGATTACATACACAAATTTGTGATCTTGGGTGAGTGAAGCCCATTGTATCAAGGGAGGATTGTTCTCTTGATTGTGTGAAGAGCTAGTTAGCTCTTTTGTAAATGTTTTGTTATTCCACCTATTGAAGGAAGAGCCATAGTATGAGGATTGGGAAAGTCTCAAGGAAGGGGATTCTTTGAGCCGAGGAGTAAGAGTTACCGAACCTTGTAAAAATTACAATGTCAATATCTCTATCTCTATCTCTTTACTTTATGTTCATGCATGCTCAATTTATATTGTGGTAAATAGCTTGTTGAAATTAAGTTAAATTATTCATTGCATATTTACCTTGTAAATTAATATTGAATCTTGTTGCATGTTCTAGTAAGAATTAAAAGGAGTTAGAAAATTATTTTTAAACCCTATTCACCCCCCCCCCCCCCCTCTAGGGTAATTTAGTGACTAACACTATCCTTTATAGCTTGACAGTTCAACCGACATTGATTAGTCATATTATCCAGGCTCATGCTCAGGATGATAGGTTGTAGGCCTGGGTATCCATAATTGTTGAGGCCGATGGTGATATTGAGTGGAAACGTGGAGTAGATAGAGGTATCAGATTTTGAGGTAGGCTATGTGTTCCACACTTAACTGATCTCAAGAAAGATGTTTTGGAAGAGTCACATCATAGTAAATACACAGTGCATCCAGGAGGCACTAAGATGTATCATGATTTTAAGAGACAGTTTTGGTGGGAAGGTATGAAGCGTGATGTGACAGAATTTGTAGCTAAATGTATCACCTATCAGTGAGTGAAGGTTGAGCATCGAAAACCACCCGGATTACTACAATCTTTGCCAGTACCTGTGTAGAAGTGGGAGCAGGTGACTATGGATTTTATTGTTGGGTTGCCAAAATTAAAGAAGAGCCATGATACTATATGGGTGATCGTGGACCGTCTGACCAAAACGGTTCATTTTCTTCCCATTCAAGTTACCGACAGTAGAGAGGTTATGTGAGCTCTATGTTGCGAAGATTGTCAGATTGCATAGAGTGCTAGTGTCTATTGTTTCTAATCGTGATCCTTGTTTTGTTTCTCAATTTTGGAAGGCTTTTCAGAAGGCCTTTGGTACTTCAGTGAGTTTGAGCACCGTTTTTCATCCTCATACTGATGGATAGTCCATGAGGGTCATACAGGTAGTGGAGGATATGCTTCGTGCTTGTGTATTAGATTTTCGTGGCAGTTGGGAGGATTACATTTCACTGATCGAGTTTGCTTATAATAATAGTTATCAGGCGAGTATTGGCATTTCACCATATGAGGCTCTTTATGGTAGACCTTGTCGATCACCAATTTGATGGGTTGAGGTTGGTGATAGCAGTTTGTTGGGGCCAGACATGGTGCGGAGACTACAAAAAATGTGACTCTTATTCGGGATCGACTTCGTACAGCTCAAAGTCGATAAAAAAGTTATGTGGATCAACGACGTCGAGCATTAGAGTTTAGCGTGGGGGACTTAGTGTTCTTGAAAGTCTCACCAATGAAGGGAGTTACCAGATTTGGTGTGAAGAAGGGAAAGTTGGCACCACGATTTATTGGACCATTTGAGATCATAGAGAGGATTGGGGAGGTAACATATAGATTGGCATTACCGCCAATTTTGTCGGTGGTGCATGATGTCTTCCATGTATCCATGATGAGGCAATGTTTGAGGGATTTACAAAGGGTATCAACTTCACAGAGGTTGAGTTGCACCCTGATATGACATATGATGTGGCACATTTTTGTATTGTGGACCGTATGGTTAAAAAGTTAAGGCGGACAGAGATACCTCTAGTGAAGGTGCAGTGGAGTCATCAGGATAAGAGGGAAGCCATGCGGGAGCTAGAATATGAAATGAAGGCAAAACACCCCAAACTATTTGACTGAGGTATGTAATTTTAAGGACGAAATTTCTTTTAAGATGGGAATGATGTAATAACCGTAATTTTTATATATATAGTTATATGTATAAAGTGGATATATGTTATGGATTAGATAGGATAATGATATGGTTTTAAAGAATTTCAAATTTTACAATTTAGTTTTAAATTTAAATTAAAAGGATGAGGTTGGTTCTATATATATCACTAGAGTCTATATCTATATGAACGACAACTAGGTTATTGAAAGGGAAAAGGGGAGAGTGTAGGAGAGGTCTGACATTACTTCTTTTATAGCTCGAAGGGCGAAGGACTACATTTCAATTAGGGAGCTAAGCCGGTAGACATGCGTTATTCATCTCTAGGCAAGTTAATCTTGCTTTGTAATCATATATATGACTGTGACTTTTGGGTATGTTGTTATTTGATATATATAGTTCTGTAATCCTGTATATAAGCCCGTATATATGATTATTTGATGATTTGGTACAGATGATACGTATAATATGTGTTTCCTCTAAGTAACCAATTTTTGGTTGTATGGGAAATACAATCGGGTTACACTGTTATTAAATACGTGATACTACATGTTAATATTATTGATTACAGTGTTGTTAATACAATAAGTGTTCATAAATGTTATATTATAATACCCAGTTGTTAACTAATTACCTAATAAAAAATGTTAATAGTATTAATCATAGCGTTGTTATACACTATTATTAATTAAATAGGTGATTCTAAATGATAATATTAATAATTACAATGTTGTTGAGTACAATACTGTTAATGGAATACACGTTAGTAAATATTGTTGTTCAACATTTGTTACCATATTTTACTGTAGTGTATGACCTAAATACTCTATCTGTCATTATTTGATAAGAATTAGTTTCCTGGTTAGTGGGATTAGTGGTGAAGTTATTTTCAACTATTCTATTTATAATGTAATGGGTTGAATTAAGAAGAATCTAAAAATAAAATCTTTTTAATTCCTAGAAATTTTAAAAACTTCTTGAATATTATATTTATAAATACTTTACTTGTTTTGTTAAAGTTCTAAACTTAATTGATTTATAAAGTTGAAATTCATTTTGAAAAATGAAAATAACGATATTCTTTTATTGTAATACTGATATATGGAATACCTATAATGAATAGGATCTGAAATCTTAAAGTGTTACATTTATTTTATAAGGAGGAGTATTTGAGATTCTGTACTTTCACTGTGGATGCATTAGGTGTTTGAAATAAACTTACTGTAAATTAAATTTTAAATGGGTTAATGATTTTATAATTGACCTGATTGGATTAGTTAAGGGTTGGTCTGGGACTACCCTATGTTTGTTGGTTAGGTATGGTCCGGGACCTACCTATTTTTAGTGCACTATATTGAATTATGGCCATTGGGCGTGATATGCCTTTAATTATGTGGACGTAGTTTTGGACTATCTGGGTAAAGAGGCGTCCGAACCCAGCCACATTTGTGTTTTTGTTAGTCGAGGACTATTCAAAGGCACACCATGATGATTGGAGTGGAGCCCGAGGCTCATGTGAGATGTAAATAAGAGATAAAATGTGAACTGGAGTGGAGCCCGGGGCTCATGTATGTGATGTGAATGTAACTAAAATATAAAAAGGTAAGACTTATTAGAGTTATCTATCGTATGACATTAACAACATGTTCTCTTAAGCTATCTTTATATATGAGAATACAAGGATTGATTAACTTGCTGAATAATGATTGTGTTTAGCATCTCTTGTTGAGCTTGTGAGTTCACTTCATTATTATTTCAGGTATTTGTTGATTAGCTTGAGGTGAGGACACTCGGTTGGGGTTAGATTTTGCGCTTATTATTGCATAGTTATTTTGGTTCTTCATTTGAGTGCGTTGTAATAAGTTCACATGTCATTTGACTTTTAGTGACTAGTTCGATGTAATAATGATTTTACTTCGAAACGATTTTAGTTGCTATTACTGACATTTTGGTGTAATGCCAGTAGTGTTGGGTGTTGGAGTTATGTAATGTAGATCATGCCCAATAATTGTGATTAGCGAAAAGTATTTTCTTTGGTTGTGAAATTGGGGTGTGACAATTATATTCAAAAAGGTTGTAGCTATACTACTTAAAAAAAGTACGAAATATTTTTACTACTTACAAATATTTATTTTTATTATAAATAATTAAAATATTTATTTAAAGTATTTATGAAGAGATGTTTTTTTTATAATATATTTAGAAAAGGTTGTACCTTAAAACGAGACATATTTTTTTATTACATTCAAAAAGGTTGTAACGTTTTTCAAAAAACTTATAGACTTGTTATATTAGAGAGAACAGAATGAAGAGATGTCTTTTTTTGGTATGTTCAGAAAGATTATAACTTTTTGAAGATATGTGTTTTTTTGTTTATGTAATTTTTGTTACATTCATCAATAGTGTAACTTTTCCAAAAAGACTTCTTTCTTTATTAGATTATGGCTTGTCGAGATATTGATTCGTCCACACAGCAGATGAATTAAAATAAACGTTAACCGAGCGTATCTGGAAACAACAGATATTGTTACTATCATTGCGCAACAAGCAAAGAATTGTAGATTCAGTCATTGCGTGCTCAGTGATGTAGTGTTAAGAGTTCAATCTATAATTTTTTTTTATATCAATAACAATTTAATCAACAAAATTAATTTATATATATATAATTTTTGCCTAAATTTGATTTATATATTGGGGTTTCTAAATTCAAAGTTAAACCTTTTCAATTTAATAAATATTTAGAAATTTAACAAAATTAATTAGCCTCGTGCGTATGCACGTGCCCTTTTTCCTAGTATATATATATATATGGTTATTTGTGAAAAATCCTGTACTAAGTGCGAAAAATCTTCAATTGTTACAAAATGTGTGTATAAATCCACTATGTTTCAAAAATGTGCAACTTACCTCCAAAATGATATGAAATTCCTAAGATACCCCTTCTAACCTAATAAAAATAATAAATGTTGAATTAATAATAAATAATCTGTAATAAAAATATAATAAATAATAAATAAATAAAATAAATACATTTTTTAATATATTTGAAAGTAAAATTGTAATTTGTTTTGATAATTTTATTAAATATAGTTTTTATAAACATATTTTCAGTTTTTTGTTTTTGTTTTTGTAATTTTATTATATATATATATTTTTAAAAGAATAAATTGGATTAATTTTTTTAATCAAAATGTTATATAAATATAAATAATTATTTTTTAAAAAATAGTCTTTTTTGTTTTTCAAATAATTTTAATATTTTTGAAAAAAAATATAATTATTTTGTTGATTATTTTATTAAATATATTTGATGTTTTTTTTGTTTTTATAATTTTATTTTAATTTTTTGAAAAAATAACTTAATATAAAAGTATTTGAGTCAATTCATGTCACAATAACACATATTTTTTTAATAAGAGGGGTAAAGAAACACATGTGTATATGCATATATATATATATATATATATATATATACATACATACATTTCAAGACTTTTCTGAGTTTTATCGTGTGCAAATGAATACATACAGCTCGAAGAGAGTGTACACATTTTACATACATATACACACACTCTTTTCGACCATCACGCAGCACTGCTACAATCACATCCCTTCGATCGAGCCTGAGCGTCCTCGCGTCGCTTATCTCTGTAATTATACTTCACTCTATTTTCTCGCATTATGATAAATCGTTCTATTTTTATTTAGGTACTGTGTGATTTTGTGAATGAGAATTCTTGAATTGAATCATTAGGGTTTATTTTAATCTGTGTTTCAGTCGTGGGTTTAAGTTTATCTCAAAATGTGTATTAGGATGGAAATGAAGGCAATTACTGGCTGAAAATATAATTTATGAAAGGCCTGATTTGAGGATGAGGAATTACTATATTTTTCTTGTTTTTAATAGTTTTACACCAATTCTATATTTTTTTGATTGAATATTCGAATTCCTTTGTTGATAGTCAACACCCACCCCCAAAAGGATTGAAGGATTTGAGAAAGTTATATTTCTTTCTCTTAGTTGATACTCACCCACCCACTCCAAATAATTGTTTTCGAATGAGTCGAACCAAAACAATCCTATGATTTGAAAAAGGATTCTGAATGCGTAAAAATAAATATTATAAATGTTAGTATGTCTTTTTCTTGGAAAGTAGGGGGAGGGGAAAATCGAACATGGGCGTCCAAGCGAAAAGCGCTGATTCTCGACCACTATATGATGTTTCTGTAGGATGAATAAGAATTGAAAATTATAAAATTCTGTCCAGTTAGTGCATGTCTTGAATTGTTAAGTTACTCCTTTCGAAAGGGGTTACAAAGGGATCTACTACTGGTTCGGTGATCATTGATAGAACTAGAACAAGGAATGCCTCTAATTATTTTGAAAAAAATAATATAAAGTCCTTGGGCCAAGCAGGCTCTTCATAACAATTATGAGTTATCCCTCTAGCCAATTTAGCTCTTAATCTGTTGATGTGTATTGAGGCATAAATTACTTGCCAAGATAAAAAGGACAACCAAAAGGGCACGGGTGTGGTACTACCCCTAAAGACACCGATGGTCAAATCAGTACTCGAGAAGGAGGTTGTGGGGGGAGGGGATAAAGGAATTTCTTCGCAATTTTTTGTGTGTTATGTTACTCTTCTACCACGGAAAGAGTATATCTTATCCTTTTATCTTGCAGGGTAGTCTACCATCCTTTTGCCTATGTCGTTTTGGCTGCTTGTTATGTAGAATTCCTCCTTCAGATGTGTCCGTTCCCTCATACTGCAAGAACTATTGATGGAGAAAATCAATCACATCTAAAAATTTTGTTGTATTTCCAACCGAAAGGGCACCGGTGTGGTACCGGTCTTAAGGACTTTGATGGTCAAGCCAGTACTCGGAGGGGTAGAAAAGAAAGGAGTTTTTTAAATTGTTTTAACCTATATCATTAGGTTAATTGTCACCTCATTTTTGTAGTTATCCATGAGCTAGGTTGTAACAGGGTAGTCTATCCATATTGTAGCTTGCGTCGTTCAGAGTTCGAAACAATTTAAGATTTTTTGGCAAATTGGATGCAGGTACTAATCCATGATCTGACATATACAGAATGAAAACTTCATTCTCGATTCTACAAGAATTTTTGTGAAAGCCTTTCATTTGCTTCTCTTCGATGGAATTTTTATTTTCCCAGAATGTATCCTAAATGTTGGCCTAATACTTCTTCTGATGATTGCTTCAACCTCTGATAAAAAAAATATACCTTCTTCTTGTTAGTTAGAAATTCCTCCAGCAGATGCTCCCATTCCTAAGCTTTGCTTGTCATGTGTAGGGAACTATAACATGGTGCAAGTTGGTCCTATTTTTCCCTTGTTAAAATGTTGGCAAGTAAACATTAAAGATACTATGTTGTACTACCTATCTTGACTTATACCGCTGGAAAATTTATTACTAGTTTCCAGAATATCACTGATTTCCATTAGGGGAAAAAAAACATTCTTTACAATATATACACTCACACCCACACACTCATATATACATATATGTACATTCCACGTGTAACATTTCATTACCAAAACCATAAACTTTGACAATTTGATCAATGTAAGAACAAATTAATTCTATTTATTTTATCTAGCAAGCCAATGAATGTGGATATAAATGTGTGTATAATACCATAACAGAACGGTTGAATGACCAGTAGTTTGAGTGTTCACATTCTCAAAGTTCAATTCATGAGAGCTCACATTTTTTTTTCCTGTTGAGTGAGCTCCAGTTCCTTTGTACTTAAAGTAGCGGGCTCCCCAGATAGGTGGGCCCATGCACAATCTCCTTCCCCTAACGGGGGAGACTAATTTAAGATAGCAGACCCTTGAAAGGGGTCAGCTTGGTGTAGAAGAAGTTGGCCCATGGGCAGGGCGGGCCCATTGGATTTGACAACGTTCCCTCCTGAATGGGGGGAAATAATTAAAGACAACAGACCTTTTAGGGGTCAGTCATGTGCCTTTTGATTTAATTAATTCTTTCGTCCCTAAATGGGTGATCTAATGATAGAATAAAACCTTAGGGGTCGCGGTGGACAAGCATATTTGCATCTCTTTCCCCTATTAAATGGGGGGAATTAATTAAAGAAGTGACCTCTTAGCAGGACTGCTTCTCTCCTTCCTCGTAAAAGGGTGAATTCAGTAAGCAGCCTACCTCTTTAGGGGCTTGGTTAGTGGGCACTCGGCCCAGGAAATATATTCCTTTTGCCATCTGTACTGAAAGGCTATTGCATTAGAATACTTTCACTAATGTGGTAGCCTCTTATAGGGTTGTTTAAGATGATTTCTTTCCCATTATGATGGAAGCTTCCTTTATAACGGTATGCTTGATATGTTGCTCCAGGGAATGGAAATTTTGGAGATCATCATGTGTAAAGTAGCTACAAAGGTCAGGTTAGGAAAGAAGAGGAGTGGCGCGACAACGAATGTATATCGATTTTACTGTTATGACGATCAAAATTCGTGCCTATTTAAACTCCTTCTTTTGTATAAGCTCCTAGAACACCTTCCTTCTCTTAATATACAATGGTCTCCTCATTTTCTACCATTACGACAGTTGAAGACATTACTTATTCCAATTACCTTAAAGGTTTTATTAACATCAGGGTCTCGTACTCCATTCCCGAGTGTGTCCAACTTTGCCCTTCCATGTCAGATGAGAGGGCAAATTCTATCTATTGGGATAAAATTTGTTTCTACTTGTCAGCCTTTGCGGTTGGGAGCTTTACATTGTTTAAGTTGGCTAGTGAGGTACTCAACTGTTCAGCGCTCTCCCTCTAAGCTTACACCCAGTGGTTGGAAGGTAAAACTAACAGTGTGTCGCGCCTATGGTGTCTTTGCAAGTGTGGGAAGATTAGCCAGTCAAGATCCTCTTGTATTACAAACTCTCCCATCCTATCATTTGTCACATCCACACTTTTTATGGCTGTGGAGGAGGGAGTGGGGCAATTTATTCCGTCAAAACCCTACCAGGAGCAAAGGAGATCCCCATGTGCCCACTAGGGGCAAACGAAGGCCAAAGGAAGTCCCCATGTGCCCACCAGGGCCGAAGGAAATACCGACTTAGAATATTTCCTGAATAAAGACCCCTCTCTGCCTAGGGATTGTTGGATAGGAGGCTTAAGAGTAAGGTCAAATGAGATCTGGTTGGGCCTTAGCTGAACCTTAGACGGCGAAGACCTCTCTTGCATGAGGACTTTAGGGCTTCAAGAAAGTTCCTAAGGGGATAGCCTCTTCGGTAGAAGGGGTAACTTGTTCCGGCAGCCTGGGCTTCTTATGCTTCTTCATGACCTGTCATAGGCGCTCATTCTGAAGGAAACAAGCCCACCTGTATAGCGGTACGAGGCTTAAGTGATCAAGTGTGTCATATATATATATATATATTAAAATTTTGGGTGAGATTACCTATCCGACTAACACTATCCAGAGTGGGAAGAATCGTGCCAACAAGGGAATGGTTAATTTTAGAGGGACTTAGACTATACCCTCGGTTCATGCTGATTGCGGCAGTGGAGGAAGGGTTCTGATCGAAGTCGCTCAACCTCAGATTAATCTCGGGCCCTAGTTATCCTGACCTTTTCATCTTAATACAATGAACGTTTCTCCTTAAGCTCTGTCAAGCAAAGAGGAGTTAGTTAATATGAGCATGCTGATTTGCATTGTCTGTGAATGGTGCAAGAGTTAGACTCGTGGTGCTAATACTTGAAAGCGTTCGCTACTGATCTGCGTCAACTGTGATTGGATTGCGAGGCTTTGCAATTTCTGCAATATGATCCAACAAAGTGAGAAATGGTAACTATGTTATGAAATGCTCAAGACAACTATTGGATTCCCACGATCGATTGCTCTGATTACTGGTTAAGGTTGCACAAACAGTGAAGAGGTGAGAATTAGAACTTAGTTCCTTTTATTTGATAACACAGAAGAATACAATATACAAGAATATCGAAGAACCTAAATTAACAAACTGTGGGAAAATATAGAATTCTCTTAGAAAAAAATAGTAATCTAAAAATCCCCAAAAAACTTATCTCTTTTCGCAGATACCCAAGAGAGAAATCGGGTCATTCGTCTCACACAAACCATCGTATTGGTTTCGTTACTCAATCTTCTGTCTCTTTAGACAGAGAGGATTGCAGACTTTTATGTTCATTATTGGTTTCGTTACTCAATCTTCTGTCTCTTTAGACAGCGAGGATTACAGACTTTTATGTTCATTCTTTTACCTAGTGACTTTGATGTTCTTTGGATTTATATTTGTTTGATTGTTGTAATAAACTTGCCCTAAATTGTTCTCTTGGTATTATTTGCTTATATATAGATATACAGATTTGGCAGTGGAACAAAAAAGAAAAAAAGAAAAAAAGAAAATGAAGTATCTCGACTGGTACTTGAAGATAGCAGCTGTCTCGGCCATGATTGGAGGTTCCATGGAGTTTTTCATGATCAAAACTGGCTTCTGTATGACTACCTTCATTCTTAATGCACCTTTTTACTTCATATCTACTAATACATATATATGTATATGCTGATAAATTGCATGCACCATGTGCGTAAATGTGTTGGTATGTGCACATTTGATTTTTTGTTTTCCGTTGTTCTGATTCAACAGGGATTATGGACTCAATTGCAAAACCCCCGTGTCTGTGGACATATGAAATCTAAAAGCATCTATGTGAAATTTGTCCATGTACTGAATTCCTGCATCTCAAATTTAATTTGGAAGAAGTGATCAATCTGATGAATTTAGGATGGCAAAATCTGATATGGGCTTGCTGACTATCAGCCACCCAATCTGATAACATTTATGTTAAAGTATTAGACAGACGGTAATGAGAAATCAAACTATCAAAGCCTTCCTGGACAAAAGCAACAATAAGCCTTAAACATCCCCTGTTAAGATAAAAAGATAAGAGCATAAGAGTTTGGAAGAAAACTACGTAGGGAATAATAACCTTTAACTTTTGGTATTCTATCTTCAATCTGTAATTCAAGTAATAATGCAGTAGTTTATAAGGTCGCGTGTGGAGTCCCAGTGCAGGTTCTTTTTTCTTTTTTCTTTTTTGCCTCTTTATTTATTATATTATGTTTCATTTTAGTTTTATTATTATATTCATTTTCCTTACAATGAATTGGATTAACCAACATCTGAACGTGTTCGGTAACTTATAGGCTCAAAACTTCTTTGCTATCCAGCTAAATTGATTAGATTTGAATGGTTCTCTGACACACTAAGTGCCATAACAAATTCTTTGATTCCAGTCAGATTTAGCAGTCGTTTCTTGTCGTTGGTTTGTTGCATGTAATCAAGAACAGAAAAAATGTTTCCTGTATTCCCCTAAATTTTCTGAGTTCTTAATTACTTAAATGACTAATTAATCATTTTACAAAGCCATGAAAACAAATTACAGCGGTTGTTCATTCACTAACAATAGTGTTCCTTATGTGATATGTTATTTAAAGCCTTTTCTACTCTGCCATCCCTGGGTAAACAAATTTAGTTCTTTTAGTTCTGGAGGTTAGCAGAGTTAAAATGCAGTAAAAGAATCATAATTATCAAAAAGAGGCCTAGAGGAAGGTGAATGGGTCTTGTTTGTTCTTTTTGGTAAATTTGATTTAGATAACTAGTTGACACTAATCGCAACCGAACCATAAAATTAAAATAAGATAAGGGAGGGGAAGTCTCACAAATTGTTACATGAAAACATTTGAGCCAAGGAAAAAACATCAGATGCGTAGCCCATGCTATTTCAGACCAACAAGTCCACTATAAATCAAAGAGGTAGAATCCCATCAGTTGGACCTATATTGCACCTACTGTAGTTCATACTCACACCATAACATCACACACTCAGTTGCGCCTGTCGATGCAATCAGCCTACATTAATTCATCTTGTGTCACAACTCCTAGAGATTGAAAACTGAACCTTTTGACGAAGGCACGTGAAACAGTACGAGTTTCTGTTCCAGACTCTTTGTACTCAATCATCCTTTATTACTTTATGATACAATCCAAGCCTGGATGTCTAGAAGGATCAGAATTCATGTACACAAACTAAATAACAGAGTGAAATAGACCAGTTGTTAAACAGAAAAGAATAATCTATAAAGACCAGAGCTGTCTGGAAAAAGTTTATGGAAGGAAACTCAAGTGCAAGCCTTCAAGCTCTAAAATATCAGGAGGTGTGCAACATCTTTTTGAAAAGCACTGTCAAGTTACTTCATGGTATTCAAACACTTTTTAAAAGCTTAAACAATATCCATTACTGATTTGGAGAAGTTTTATCATATTTGGGAAATTGGAAATTGACAACCTATGCTTCACTCTTTGGAACTCCAGGCATCGGTGCTCAAAGGGCAAGGGCGGTGCTAACTTCACCGTTAAAACTAGGTTTTGACACATTTTAAGTTTTTTTCTCACTCAACTGTGTGTGGAACAATCTTATCTTTGAAGCATCAGATAGACTTTGCTGTTCACTTTCTCATAGGACTCAACAATGGGGCAACTGAGAAAAGTACAATTCGGTTGCATGTTGACACCACAATCGCCAAAACAAAGACATTATAATCGAAACAATTCTTCTATACCAATTCCAAGCATATATCCCTTTTAGCCTCACTTAAGTGGTAGGGCAAGTCCTCCGTCAACTTACTGTTGACAGGGTTGGAAGTTTGGTATCTTACTTGGCAAAGACGTGTACTGAAAATTTAAGTAAGTAATGTTTCTATTACAGTATAATGTCTCCTTTTTTTAGGAAGAACACACTCAATTATTACTGAAACTAGATGGGATGTGGTAAAAGAGAAGGGTTTCCCATCCATGAATGGATGGAGAACTCATCTTTGTTAGTAAATCTCTGTTTTTTTTTCTTCTTTAATCTTGTTATCTTATTTGGGTACTTGTGTTGGATACATCCTTTAGACATATCTATGTCATGTCGTGTTGACATGAGTATGTGAAGTAAATGGAGACTCCATGGACAAATTTGCTAGGATAGGGTCTCCCTACCTAGCTGATATCTGAATATTTGTTATTTCTTTTTCTTTCTTTTCTGCAAGTATTAAAGTTAAAGAAGCTGTAAGAGAACTTTATTGCAATTTATTTTATTGTTCATCCGACTTAAAACATATATATATATATATATATATATATATATATAAAGTCTAAATACGGGTTTTATTGCTGGCAGTATCATCATATACAGTATTATGAATTGTTTCTAGTTTTTTCTTTTCTCTATTTATTTTGTTTTATTTTATTTTTGTGTAAAAGTAAATAATAGGAGTAGGGACTTAATGGAACCGGACAGATAGATAAAACTACTTCACTTTGAAGCATTATATCACAAAGTCCTGGAGAGCTTATTATATGTTTAAATATTATGTTTTATGGATATTATAACACTGACGCATAATTTAGGAAACTTATATCACACTCGAGGAAAGTTCATAGCTTTGCATTGAGATTGTGGAGTGTGGCGGATGCCTCAGAAGTCGGAACTAGCAGCAATATCCTCTCCCCCAATTTTATTGGTTGCAAACTTTTGATTTATTGGGAAATTTATACGGAAGATAAAATTCCTGTGCCAACATGGATCTTTATTCCCAAGTGCTTGCAAAAAAGATCGAAAATTATTTCAGTTCATGCCAATATATTATCTGGAATTAAGCCATATTTGTTAAGTACAATTAGCATGTATTAGTTAACATCTAAGCATTATAGAAATCGTCTCAAGTACTTGACACCAAGTGAGGTGGGTCCCACACCCATCCAATGGTGTGTGTTTATCCATCAAAAAATGTGGATCCCTAGACATGAGTATGGGTGGATGCACACCATTGGATGGGTATGGGACCCGCACTTGATGGTCTCACTTGAGGGTCTCACAATTTGAACCCATCATTCTGACATTGATTGACTTAATGCATTATTCTTGATTGAGGTAGTGCAATGAGAACTGGGATGGATCTTAGAATGTGACCTGAGTTGATATTAAATGAAAAGTCAAACTCATTGTAGTTCCAGATTTCATCCCTTGTTGTACTTGCTTTTTTTTAGAGCAATACTGTGTTAATGTATTTAATTAAGTTCTCTGAGAAAAGGAAATAAGGGCAAATGAAAATCATTGCGAACTGTGAAGTGCATCTACAAATTCTTCTTGTGCTCAGTTTAATCTAGGGTTGACCTATGCATTTTGGCTTTTCCGATTCACCTTTGTAGTACAGTCCAATTAAAGACGAACCCCTTTATATTTGAAGAAGATGAGCTTAACATTAAACTGGGGAATTGCTCATATAGGTGAAACTGAAGATGCTTAAAACCTTCTACTCAACAAGTCATTATATACCAATTACTTGAGGTCGGGTTCAGCTATCATTTTTGGCACTTCGCCCTATTTGGGTCAGTGTCTTGATAATATCTTAGGCAATCAGATTCACATTCTACCATCTTCAAACTGCCATTCATTTTCACTAAAATCCTCCCATTTGTACAGGTTTTTTTTTTTTGGTTACTACTGACCGAAACTGGTTTCAATAATATTCTTCATTGTATCATGTGCTGTCATGAAAATAATTTTGAAGTAAATGCATTTGTACCTTATTCAGTCTTTTTATTCTGTTGCTGTGTATCCATATTAACTCCCTCATTTTAGTTAAGAATGAATTAATGACATGCTTGTCCTTGTTCAATACATTCTCCACAGTATGTAGAATGTAATATGATACTCATTTTGGACTGGCAGATGATAAAGTAACTGTTTTGGAGTCGGAGAAGAGAGCTTGGGAGAATTCCCCTGATGCTCAGGCTATCAGAGAAGCCCTCAATCCATGGAGAAATCAGGATGCAGAGCCGAGAAAAAGTTCGTGATATTTCCAGTTCATGTGATTGGCAGCATGAGATGTTTGGCCTCGGGTAAAAAAAAAAAAAGTATTGGGAAGGAATACCAATCTTAGTATTGATGCAGTTTAGCTACAATGGATAGGTGTTAACATCCAATACCCCAACTAATGCTAACTCTTGGTTTGGTCATGGCCGTAGTTGTCTGGTCTTGTCTCGTCCCCTATTCGATCCTTGGATTCAACATTTATCTTAGTTGCCCATCACCAGAGAGTTTTATTAATGTATTTGCCATCCATGCTGGTGCTCTGTTGATTGGAGTTCTGCATGTGTGTACTGAGAAAGTAGTTGATTCATCTTGGTGAAATCTACCTTTTAAATTGTGTAGATTGACTTCTACATCATTATAAGATAATATATTCAACATTCACCTGATGTATGAACAGTCAGTGATGTATGAACAATTTATAATTATCTAAAGCTCCATTGTTAATCGGAAATTTTTGATATATTTTGGGGAGTATCAAACCAGTGTCAACTCTCTCCTTGAATGTTTAGATGATATGGTTTTCAGACAAAACCACTGTTGAATTACGGTTGATATTTATAATCTTGAATCTTAGTTTCACTAATAGTACTAGCACAATTAGTTGGGGTTGGTTGGAATTATTCTTGCATGGGTTGTGAGCACACTATGACTGGAGATGTATGCAGGTGAAGTTAGCTTGGTTTGTGTGAAACAATCTCTCAAGGGGAAGAATATTAGTTGATTGTCCTTCCTTTGACGCTTTAGGTCTGGTTTACAAGAAGTGGTAACTGAAAGGTCCTATTTCGATTTTGATTACTCAGAGCATTCTGGAATGCACAACTGATTACCTTTGAAGAGAAATCCTTAGCGTAACGCATATGCTCCTTCTTGCCCATTAGTGCAAGCTCTCTAAGTTGTACCAAAATAAGGATAAGTAGGATACAAATATTTAAAAGATACAAATCCATTAATGGTTGTACACATAATATTCAACAAGATGGTTCTCCTGCTAAGAGCATCCGCCACTTTGTTACTAACTCCAAATTTGTGCCTTAATGCAAAAGTGAAATGTTGGAGGAAAGAAGCCCACTTTGCATGCCTCTGATTCAACTTCTTTTGGGTCTTTATGTGCTTCAAAGCTTCATGATCTGAGAATAAAACAAACTCACACTGAAGTAGATAATGTTGCCAATGTCTTAACACTTGAACAATAACATAAAACTCTTGATCATAGGTGTTGTATCGGCACCTTGTATCATTAAGTTTCTCACTGTAAAATGCTATTGGCCTCCCCTTTTGACTTAAAATAGCTCCAATCCCAATTCCAGAAGCATCACATTCTACTTCAAAGACATTTTCAAAGTCTGACAACGCAAGGACATGGGTTGAACAAAGCTTTTCTTTAATCCGCTGAAAACTTTTTTCAGCTTCATTTGTCCATTCAAATCTGTCTTTCTTCAAGCAATTTATTACTGGAACAACTATAGTGCTGAATTTTTTAATGAAACACCGGTAAAAAGTAGCAAGACTATGAAAACTTCGTACCTTTGCGATTGTAGTTGGTGTTGGCCAACTTTAATGGCTGCCACTTTGCTGTCATCCACTTTAATTTCATCTACGCTGACCACATAACCCAATAACAGCAATGAATCAATGATGAAATGACACTTTTTCAGGTTAGCATAGAGTCTCTTGCCGTGAAACCTCTAATACTTTCCTTAGGTGCTGCAAATGAGTTTCTTTTGATAGGCTGTAGATCAAAATGTCATCAAAATATACCACTACAAACTTCCCGATGAATGTCTTCAAAACTTGATTCATCAAACGCATAAAAGTGCTAGCAACATTTGACAAACCAAAAGGCATCACCATCCACTCGTAGATGCCTTCTTTAGTTTTAAATGTTGTCTTCCACTCATCACTATCTCGAATTCTGATTTGGTGATAGCCACTCTTCAAATCTATCTTGCTAAAGACTCTTGTTCCATGTAACATGTCTAACATGTCATCCAACCACGGTTTGGGGAAGAGGTACTTTATTGTAATCTTATTGATAGCTCTACTATCAACACACATCCTCTACGTTCCATCTTTCTTTGGAGTCAAGAGTGCTGGGTCAACACATGGGCTCATGGATTCTTGAATAAATCCCTTTTGTAATAGCTCTTCAACTTTCCTTTGGAGTTCTTCATGCTCTCTTGGACTCATTCGATAATGGGGCAAGTTTGGAAGGCTAGCTCCTGGCATTAAATCAATATGGTGCTTGATACTTCTTTATGGAGGTAATCCCGTGGGCAAGTCAATAGGAAAAACTTCGCTTAACTCTTTCAACACTTTATTCATTTAAACAGGTGTCTCTTGTAGTTTCTCCGTTCTTTCCCTGACTAGAAACACATATGCAACTTCATTGTCCTCAAATTCACTTAGAAATTGTTGGAATGTCAAATATGCATATCCTTCTTCCTTCGTGGAGTTGGGAAAGTCTTCATCCTTCATTTAAGTTATGATCACCTTGACTTCATTCTTGTAAAAGGCATAAACATTCTTTTCACCAAGGTGGACTGTCTTGTTGGCAAAATGTCACGACTTTCCCAGTAGAAAATGACAAGCCTCCAAATTCACAACATCACAACAAATTTTATCCAAATATTTTCCAATAGAAAAAGGAACAAAACATTGTTCAGTTACCTTAACTTCACCTCATTTCTTGAACCAAGCTATTTGATACTGCTTTGGATGTGACTGCACCTCTAGTTTCAATTTTGTAACCATCTATTTAGAAACCAAGTTCTCACAACTGCCTCCATCAATAATGACGTTGCAAAGTCGCCCGTGAGATGTACATCCGGTTTTGAATATGTTATTTTGCCTCCAATTAACTTTTGGTTGCTTTGGTGTTAACATAGCTCAACAAACCACTAGATTTGGAAGATCCCTATCTTCAAATGTGACTTCATTTTCTTCAAAATCCAGCAAGTTGTCATCTTGTGCTTCATAAAATTGATATTGATTATCTGTATAGTTGGAATCATCTTCATTGATAAGCAAGTTGCTAGCCGCTTTCAACAATCAGATGACTTGTGCCCTTCTTTACCGCACTTGTAGCAAATTATCCTATTTCCCATCGATTGAAATGGTGTGCTACTATTTCCGGGAGCAGTATATGTTGTTCCACGACCCCGGCCTCGACCATGCCCAAAGGTAGTTGTTGGTGTATTATTTTTCTCCATAACATTGGTTGTTGTTCCAGCTTTTGGATTGTTGTTTTCTTGACTATATTCTGCCTCCATTTGTACTCTTCTTCTTTTGAATTGATTTATGTAGTTGTTGGATTGATTCTGTTGTGTTTCCACCTTCATCGCTAATTGGACAACGCTTGCTAAATTGTAACAAGATTGCAACTCCACATGGTTTCTTATACTTGGTTTGAGACCCATCAAATAACGATGGATGACTTGTGTTTATGTCTCAGCCAATTATTCTTGAGTTCTCATCTTGTAGAACTCATTTGTGTACTCCCGAATCGTGCGAGTTCTTTGATAAAGGGATTGGTAATGTTGGAACAGAACTCCTTCGTAGTTTAATAGAAGGTATTGGCTCCGGATCATTCTTTGCATTTTTGTCCAGGTTTGAACACGCTCCTTTCCCGATTGAACTCTAGTTAGTTGAACTTGTTGCCACCAAGAAGATGCATATCCCTTCATTTTGATAGCTACCAATCTCACCTTTTTATTATCAAGGACGTCAAGGCACTCAAAGATTCTTTCCACTTCATTAATCCAGTCTAAAACTTCTTCCGGTTGTTCTTCTCCTATGAAGGTTTGAATTTCCACCTTAATACGTGGATCTTGATCCCGCTGAAAGTTACAATTAAAGGCTGATTGCCTTGCATGTGGTAAACCTCCATCTTCATCATATGAAAATTCTTCAGGCACTTGTTGAAATGTTTTTGCTGCTGGTCAGTTTCTTCAATTTTCACGTGGATATACATTCATTTGAGGTCCTCTTTATCACTCCATGGTTGGATTAGGAGGATGAATGAGTCCAGCTTGCTCTAATATAGTGCACAACTGATTAATTTGTTGTTGCAGGTTCTCCAAATCTTCTCTTGTAGCCACGTTACCAGCATTAGGTGCTTGAGGCGCTTCTGTATTGCCCACTTGGTTGTTTGATTGCCCAACCATAGATTCGCAATAATCACAAATCTGACAACAAGCTTTAATACCACTTGAAGCAAACATATTATATAAAGTAAGAAAGAATACTCCAAGCACCGTTGGAGCCTAGATTTCTAAAGGGAAATCTGGAAAAAACTTAAGGAGAATAACTTTAAATCTGGATGGCTCAAAATTATAATGATTAAAATTGATTACGGTAAATGTAGAGACTTCCATATATATATATATATATGATATTAAAAGGCATTTACACTCCCTAGACTAACTCATTTACACTTCCTAGAGTGACTTTCAAAATACCCTCTACTATTCCCATGATATTCTAAGATTTCCCATACCATTATTAATATCTTTGACAATTGACTACATTAATTCAAATGATCATTTTCAAGACATAACAGATTGCATCAAATGTGCCCTAAGATAGAAATTCTGTTGAGGTTAAGTTTGGGATGTCAAGACCTCCAAATTCCATTGGCTTACAGATGGTGAGCCAATTCATTTTGGCCCCAGTTTTCTTTCTTGTCAGTCCCTGACCACAAGAAGCTTTTAAGAATGGTGTTGATGTTTTCTATCACTTGCACTAAGAGGATCATGTGAGAACTCTAGTAGAAATGCATACTAATAAGTATGGTTTTAATTAGTTGCACCCTTCCTGCAGACGAATATGTTTCATGTATACATACTATCATTAAGGATACCAAATCAAGATTTTACTTTATAAGAATTAGTTCTTAGCTTCGGCATGGTTTCGTTTATCTTCTTTGGGTTGTTTATAATGTTATACAACGAATGTAAAACCGAATCGTATTTTTCTCTATTATGTTTAATTTTCAAAAACATTAATAAATAAATCCAATATAATTAGAATAAAAGAGGAACAGTGGTAACCAAATCGAATCGATCATAATAGTATGGTATAGTTCCAGTACTCATGTATAAGGATCGATCCGTTACAGTTGGTATGAGTTCAAATTAGGCTGGAATATTATGATATCGATTATGCACTCCTAGTTGTGTTTAACACATGTCGACGTGTATACAAATTCTTTGACTTTTTAGTCGTATTCGTGTTCTTTAGATTACTATAGAATAGATATGGATTTGTATGGGTGCATGAATTTATGATAAAAATTGTAAAAAGATTGAGTATGAGTATAAGAATGCTATGAAAGAATTATCTTATTAATTTTAAAAAATAAGTGGAGGCAAAGAATATATAGAGCATGATTAGTTTTAGAAAGTTTAGGCCTTGTTTGGTAGGTAGTTATGGTTCCACCTGGTCTGGTCTTGGTTTTCAAGGATTAGACCATATTTGTTTGGACTGGTCTCAAAATTTGGAATCTCAAAATTTGGAATCAGACCAAATGAGACCAAATTGAACAAAATGTGATGTTTTTGGAACTACTTTTTTTTTGTGGTTCCACATGGTCTGGTTTGGTCTTGGTAACCAAAATAAGATTTTTGAGACCAATGATTAAGACCACCAAAAACCAAAATTGAATAAAAATAATAATATACAATATAAATTAAATAATACATAATAATAATAATAATAAATGAATTAAATAATATAATAATATAATAATAAATAAATGAATAAATAATAAATTAATAAAATATATTTATAAATAATTAAAAATTAATAAATAATAAGTTAAATAAAAATATTTAAAAATAAAATAAAAATAATGAATAATAAACAAAATGAATTAAATAATACATAATAGTAATAATAAATGAATATAATAATAAATTAATAATAAATTAATAAAATATATTTCAAAATAATTAAAAATGAATAAATAATAATAATAAATTAAATAAAAAATATTTAAAAATAAAATAAAAATAATCAATAATAAACAAAATGAATTAAATAATACATAATATAGTAATAATAAATAAATATAATAATAAATAATAAATTAATAAAATATATTTATAAATAATTAAAAATGAATAAATAATAATAATAAATTAAATAAAAAATATTTAAAAATAAAATAAAAATAATCAATAATAAACAAAATGAATTAAATAATACATAATAATAATAAAAATGAATATAGTAATAATAAATAAATATAATAATAAATAATAAATTAATAAAATATATTTATAAATAATTAAAAATGAATAAATAATAATAATAAATTAATAATATAAATAAGAAATTAAATAAAACATATTTAAAAATAAAATAAAAATAATGGATAATAAACAAAATGAATTAAATAATACATAATAAAAAAATAAAAAATGAATAAATATAATAATAAATATATGAATAAATAATAAATTAATAAAATATATTTATAAATAATTTAAATGAATAAATAATAATAATAATAATTAATAATATAAAAATATAAATAAATAATGAAATAATAATAAATGAAATGAATTAAATAATGAAATAATATTAAATAAAATGAATTAAATAATAATAAATAATATATGAATAGAATATATTTATAAATTAATATATAAATGAATAAATAATAATATAAATAATAAATTAATAAAATATATTGATAAATGAAAAAACAATAAATAATACATAAAAATAATAAATGAATATTATAATAAATAATAAATAATTTTATTTTTTTAAAGCGAAAAGATCAGACCAGTTCGCTTTACCAAATATGATCTATTTCAATATTTGTGAGATCATGACCATCAGACCATACCATTTACCAAACAAATTTTTAAATTCAGTATTTAGACAAGCAAAATCAAATCAGATCACACAGAACCAAACGAAGAGCACCTACCAAACATGTCTTTAGTGGGCAGAGGCCTCCACTGGTCTTTACTAGTTTACCTATAATGCATCGGTTCTTGTGTACAATAGTGCATCCCAATAACGGCTTCAATGAAAAATATATTCTCATTTATTTGCGATTAACCATAATTTACAATTAAATTACTGAAGTCTTTCAAGTTATTTTCCTTGAATTTTTTCCTTTTTTAATTTAGGTTAATCAAGCGTGATCCTGATGTCACTATGACACTCAAGTTTTATTCTTCGAATGTGATGTTTTAACATAATTAGTCCTGCCGGCAAAACCCAACTTAGTGGGAATTAAGCCATCTTACTTAGTGGATGGAAATTGGAAGAGCCTAATTAGACATGTTTTAAACCAAATGATTGGCCACTACCATCGTCTAAAAGCTGTCCACGTTACATAACAGCAACCTAATAATTTACAGAGAAACACATGCCTTCATATATATATACACACACATATATATATTTGTCCCAATAATATCCACTCTTTAATCAGAACAGTTGGTTGGAAAAAGTCACGGACCTAGTGCCTAGACTTGTCAATGGATTAAATTTTAATCCGAATCCGATTCAAATCCGATCCGATTAGCCGGATACCTATCCGATTAGCCAAATATGAATTGAAAATAAAATTCGATAACCCGATTAGGATCCGAATCTCATAATCCGATTTCTTAACAAATTGAATTTGGATTTATGTCATCCGATCCGATAATAACCCGATCCGATATAAAATATATTTATATATATATAAATATATATTTGATATTTTTATGTGTATATATTTAATACTGTACATGTATATAAATGTTAGTTGTTAATTATTTATTAATAATGATTAATCATAAATACAATTATTAAAAGTGTGAATAATTTAGTGTTTCAGTATTTATTGATTTTTGTATTTTTGTGTTTTTTTAATTAGATATTCGAATTAGATATTCTATAATGAAGAAATTCGAATAGGAATTAACTAAGTGAAAATCAGTCGAATTATCGGATTCGGATCGCGGATCGGGAGTTTTTGTCATCCTTATCAATAGACATGTCAATAATCCGATTATGATCCGAATCCGATCCGAATCCGATATTAACCGGATATGGATTGAAAATAAAATCCGATAACCCGATTAGGATCCGAATCCGATTTCTTAACAAATTGGATTTGGATTTAATTGATCCGATCTGAATCCGATCCATTGACAGGTCTACTAGTGTCTCTAGAAGTATTATGTTCCAAGTTCGATTCCGGTTGACTGCAATTTTGTTTGGGCCATAGGAGGTTTATCCTGTCGTTAACTTCAAGATCAAAAAATTAGTCGAAGTGCGCATAAACTGACCCGGATATATGATTACAGAAAAAATAATAATAATAATATCCACTTTTCAAGTTTTCACATTACAATATGGAGGGAAAAAAAATAAATTTGGCCGGACAAAATTATTGTCTTCCCATAGATCAGTTAGCGCCCATACTCTGATCATATACATATAAGCATGCAAGTCAGTCATGATGTCATGAATCTCATACTCTTTCTGTCCCAATTTAATTGTGTTTTTATTTTATCATTTGATAATATAATATAGTTGTAATTTTTAGTGAATCACATTATTTTTTGAAGTTAATGAAGGAGGATAATTTAAAAATATATATAATAATATTGTATAGAGATTCAAAACTAGACAATTAATTTGAAATGAGTAAAGTAGATAAAATGGACAATTAAATTAGGACGGAGAGATTAACAATTATCATTAACTCATATTGAAATTTTAATATTATTATTATTCTAATGCGAAAACTAGCATATATAGAAACTCTCAATTGTAGTTATAAAGCGAATATAAATTGTAAAATGCCTGTAAGTCCATTGAGTTAAGACCAAGCAACAAAAGTCACGTACAATGAAATGAAATTTTGACTGACAGAGTTATCGGGAGAAAAATATATTTTTTCAATTTTTTTTTAAATCTTTAGTATTTAAACTCAGCTTTTAAAACTTTCAATAAATGATTTTCAATTTTATCAAATACCACCTAGTCATTTTTTATTGGGTAAACTGCAAATAACCCCGATCAGTTTTGCAAAGAACCCTTTGAACTACAATTTGTGCAAAAAATCCCTAAACTATGATATTTAATTGTAAATTACCCCAATTTCTTCAATTCTTTTCATAAATGACTAATGCTTTTTCTTATTGAATTATAGTTATGCATTTTTATTATTAACATAGAGTATAGAATATTTGATACGAATTTGATAGCATATTCTCTATGAAAATTTTCATAGATTTACGCATAAGTTTAAAAATTAATTAACTAAATAATGATTTTATATTGTTAAAAATAATTAAGTAATTACTCACACTATATATATATGCATGGCACAAAAAAAAATTGTTATTCAAGTAATTTGTAAATTCTTTATGGATGTATATCTTACGGAAAAAAGTTAGAATCTAAAAAAGTTAAACTTAGGGTAATAAGTTTTTTTACATTTAATCAAACTAAATTTAATAACAAGTTTATATTTAAAAATAAATAGTTACAATTATACATTTATTTATTTAATTTTGAGAATATACTTAATGCAAATACAATTAAGGTTATTAAGAGGGGTATGATGATCTTTTGTAAGAGAATTGAGTCTTATTACAACAATTTGATAATTTAGGGGTGACGTTAGTTGGGGGGTATTAGATGCAAACTTGAGATAGGTCAAGGGGTTTATTCACTTTACTCCTTTCTATTATTGAAGGAATGCCAACAGTGTAAGAAAAAAGAGTTAAAATTTAGTGGAGCTCACAATTGAATTGAAAAATTATATTACTAAAATTGCAGGAAAATGAAGCAAAGAACTCAAGCACTTGGTATGTGTGGATTAGTGTTTTGGCTACCATCAACCTTGTGGAGCTAGCAAATTTAAATATAAACTCTGAGTTGAAAATTTATATATATATAGACACAAATTTTGTAGATAAACATATATAGATACAAAATACATTACCGTATTTTTTTTATAATTGTGATGCCCAGACTAGTTTATGCGCATTTCGATTAATTCATGAGTCGTGTAAGGCGACCTCCCAACACGAATTGGATAAAGCTCGGACTATGTCCGCGATCATGGCCCTAACAAATTATGTACACCTAATACGAATCAAACATAAGACCTCATATTTCTTAAGCCACCAAATTTTAAATCTTTTTCAACTATGTCAATCAGCTCGGGTTAATACATTACCATGTTCCCTGATAACTTTCAAAGTTTGTAGCCTTCTCCCCGGTTGTTATCATGACAAGGTCCCTCGAACTCCTATTTGACTCCATTGGTGACCGACACTCTAATATTACGTCATCAATCCGAAATACAGATGTTAGTTCAGATACATGAGTACTATTAATCCACCAAAAAAGAATAATAAAGTACGTGAGTACTATTAATCAAGTGCCCTTTTGCCCTTTTGAACATCAATTGATGCTTTAACCCTTTCGGCAGTACAACTACAACATTTTTTTCCCACGCGATGTCCAAATATTATTGATCAAAATTTATCTTCATGTATTTATTGGAGCCTAATATAGCACGAATTCGATTAATATGCTCATAATTTTTTAGATATCGGACAAAATTAATACTCGTTAGTCGGTACTTTTTGGAGCCTAACATATAGCATGTGTCCCATTACTATTCACAAACTTTCAAAATTATTTTTTTTCAAGGCACCACACCACACCTTACTCAGTACATAATTAAAATGTCAATTTCGCGCTAAAATCAGATTCCTAATAAATATTTGAAATACATTTCACCGAAAAAGAAGAAAAAAGAGAAAGAAATAAAGTTCCTGAATGAATATTGCAAGTAAAACGAGTCCAACAACTCCGTAGACCTAAAAGAAAGTGGATGGATGACATGATCAAACCCATCATTAAAATGGAACCACAAGCAAGAACCTACCACCTCATTCATCGAATATATAGTGTAGTCATTATCCCAATGACCTAGAATTAATTCACTTATTTAATTATACATAAACACACACTGACAACAACACACAATTCACTTCAAACTCAATAGAACAGTGAGACGTCATGGATTCGAGGATCAATATTAGTAATGATATGTCTTCTTTCTTCTTGTTCGAGGCAAGTGGAGACTCCGAGGGAGACTCCAATCACCTTGAAGACTCGGAGTTGCACTTGCATAATCATTTGGCGATGTGTAACGACATTTATTTAGCTCGAGATGATGATGAAGAGTCTTGTAACTGTGACTCAACTGTTATGTTGTGTTCTGACGAGGATTGTGATATTGATGGAGATATTAGCGACCCCGGTATGATGGAATTTTCCATAGCCATATCGGAGGGCGAAGAATCATCATTTAGGGTTGATGTTGATGACGGTTGTAGCAGGGTGGTGATGATGGATGAGATGGAAAGAAACAAGCTCTTTTGGGAGACTTGCTTAGAAGTAGGGTTACCATAGATTGAAATAGTACTACTTTAGTTTTGATTGTGAATTAATTGTTAAATATCGTGATGTGTTTCGCACTTAGGTTAGGCGTTAAGCAGAAGGATATATTATTAGGAGTAATTTAGTATTTATTATCTTAATATTTATTTGTTATTTTTAATAATTATTAGTTTATTTGGGCTGCATATAATGTTTTTTATGTGACAACCATCGATAATTTTGATAGTTATTGTTCGATTTTCTCGTCCTATTCTTTTTTCGTTTCTGCATAGTGTGTTTAAATTGGCAGTTCCTTGCTCACTATCCATGGATAACTTATTGGTCCAATATTTCGAAATTGGTAAGAGATTTTTATATATCATGAACCCATTTACTCAATTTTTCTTTCATCTTCTGTTATTTCAATTCATGTGCTTTCATCTCATCAAAAAGAATTTTAATTTCCATTAGCTATTCTACTTCATATTTCCTATTTTGACACTAGTAATACTTTTAATGTGACCCTTTTCTCCACAAAAGTGACATTTAGAAAGTAGTTTAGGAGAAATGGTGAGAGGAATAGATTTTCATTCAACTTTCATGCAAAACTTCGTTTAAAATCTCAAATCATTAACAATTGAATCCAATTCTTTATTATCACCTATTTCCTTACTCGTTTTCAACCCATCCAATTTGTTGTGTCTGCGGTAATTTTGAAAAGAGATATCAGTCTTAATAAAACCATGCCTTGGAGGATCTGTTTGATTCATATTTCTGAAAACTGTTTTAAAAATTTGTGAAAATTAAAATTATTTTATTGAGAATAATAAAAAAGAATTATCTGAAAATACGCATTTGTATGACTATATTTTTTGAAAATAATTTTCAGAAAAGCCAACCAAACAGATTTTATGAACAGTTTTCTGATTTTCAGTTTTCAGAAAATAGAAAACTATTTTTAGAATTACAAACCAAACAGGCCCGCATATCTCCAATGTGAATAATAAAAGTTCCAAAAAAGCATTGGAGATTGTTGTAGCTTTTGTAGTTGCTATAATTTCTTTGCTTAATCAGATCGAAGTGATCCACTATTGTAGATGCTAAAAAATTGCACAACACCAACATGGATTTTATTAATGCTTTTTTCTTTCCTTTTATACATTTTTTTTTGGGCTTTGAGCCCATTAGGGTAACATTCCCTCTTACATCATTTACCTACCCTCTTTTGCCACGTCATCTACTTGCCTCCCAAGTTATTCTAGAACATTTTGATTGATGGGCCTGAAATTGGGCCTTTATTCTTGGGCTTTTGTTGGATTCTATTGGGTTATCGGGCTTCATAAATCCCATACTTACAGAAGCCCCTCCTTGGCTATGGGCTTTTGACTATTACAAGGCCCATTGCCAAGGATATTGTGTGGCAGGTGCATACATCCCCCTTGTTGGGTGACGTAGCTATGGCATTAAATGAGATAGTTGTTCTAATCATTTGAGTTTGAAACACACAGCCATTATGGCATCGATCTTCGCAATAATGGCTGAGAAGGTTGCTCAGTACTCCGTTTATCGTGAAAAGGGGATGGTTGGCCTCCTCCATTAACACCTATAAATATCTATAACTTGGATTCTTTGCAAGCTTCTTATTTTGTTTATTCTATTTCTCAGCAAAAGACTTCTCCCTGCAAACTTTATCTCCACAAGTATCTTCACCGGAATCTGCACTTTCTTCCCGAGCAACTCAGAAATTCTCGTCGGAGACTCGCCGGAATCCTCTTTTAGTGTAAGTTCTTTCTTCTAACTCTTCTACCTTTCTACCAAAGATGTCTGAAAGTGAAGATACCTGATCACTTAGTGATCTCCATCCTTCCTCTGTTGACCCTGATGCCTCTCTCAGCCCTCCATCAGTTAAAGTGGCCAGGACCGTTAGATCCAGTCCCCTGAGGTTACCCAAACTACCCATGATGGTGGGGGCCCAACTGGGGAACAGGTTGGAGGGAGTTCGGGGATACAGTTCTATGTAGATCCTCTCCCTTCCATACTTAGGAAAGATGTAATTTTGAAAAAGTTGAAAGAGAAATCAAACGTTCATAACGGGGTGACCATCAAGCCATATCCTAAGAAATTGGACTTTAGGTTAGGAGAGGGGGTTAGGGACGACCAGATTCTGCTTTCGGCTTATCATCTTCAGGTCCTTCGTTTCCCCAACCATCCTTTCTTCCTTTTCTTTTTGTCCACCCTAGGTTTGGCCCCACTTCAAGCCGGACCAAATTTCTTCAAGATCTTGGCCATGGTCTTGCTTCTCAATCGGGATATGGGTCTGGATCTGGGCTTAGCTGAGATCCTGTTTTCTTACAAGTTATAGGATCAGAAAGATTGTAAGGGCCATTACAATGTTTTTCCCTTCCAGGGGAGAAAGATGTGTGATGGTACTGAGAAATCCAACAAAGGTTAGAAAGAGAGAAGATCCTGGTGAGAAGGAATTGGAGGCATCCCGATTCAGTCAGATTCGTGATCCCCAAAGCGTTCAACAAACACCTATTCCCTTTTTTCAAACCCTACTATAAGGGAACATTCTTCTGTGAGTTGTGTAACGATAAGTTAGGTAATCATGTATTCGAATTTTTGAGAGAGCCTAATGACCACAAAACTCCAGCTTATATTAAATCTCATTTTGATCTCCTTAAATCTAAAGTTTGGGGTAAACCCTTGAGGGTGTGCCCTGATTACCTAACTGGTGATGATTTGCAAGAACTATCATCGAAAGGAGTAAAAATCATGTTGAGGATCCCCCAACCTAGCTTGAAGAGAAAGAATAAGTAGGGGTCGGGCACCCCATCCAATCCTGTCAACCATTCGGGCTCCACCCCTTCATGTGTCAGGGAATTGCCACCACCACCCCCTTCGGGAGAGCTTCCAATCATCCTGCCTCCCCCTCCTTCTGGGGAGGAGGTTGCTATCATCCCCATTTCTCCCCCTTCAGGGGAGGTTCTTGTCATTCCATCTCGTTCAGCTGGTGATGGGACTTCTGCATCGATCGGTGAGGGGGTCTCCTTACCATCTTTGCCTCTGACAGGTGTCTCCCGTCCCCGATTCGAGGGCCATCAGCCTGGTCGATCAGTCCGGCCTCGACTGCAGACTTCAGCTTCTCTGAGCATGCGAAATGAGGTTGGAGAAGCTGGTGATAAGGAACAACCCGTCCCTTGGAACCCAACAATAAAGCTTCTCGGGGGAGATTTCTTGGTCAAGGGACATGAGACTCTTAATAATCCTGAGACCCTTCGGGCTATGACGCTTCAGATCTAGACTTCTGCTGACGAAAGGGCCATCCAGTGGGTGTCAAAGGGTAATTTGAGTCTCACTGGCCCCGAGATTACCATGAAAGTGAGTCGCATGTTGCACCTAACTTGTGTTTTCCTTGTTCCTCTAATTTGGAGATTGATCTTGTGTTACTTGTGTTTTCTGGAAGTTGTTGTATTTAATTTAGGCTTACAATTCGAAGATGGAGAGTGATAGTAAGGCTCTTAAGAATTCGGCAGAGCTTTTAAAGATGAATGAGGAGGCTAGGCAGAATGTGGCTATTTTGCTGGTGACTGCTAATGAAAAATTGGAAGCTCAAACCATACAGACCATATCAGTTGAGCAGCAACTCCGGGTGGCTAAGCAGAAGGCTAAGGATGGGATGGAGGCCCGGT
Organism: Cornus suecica; assembly: GCA_963922005.1. NCBI lineage: Eukaryota > Viridiplantae > Streptophyta > Magnoliopsida > Cornales > Cornaceae > Cornus > Cornus suecica. The sequence continues at coordinate 19,228,244 of OY998241.1, forward strand.
AAGTCCTAACAACCAAATATCAGGAGCTGATGGCCAAATATGAATCTCTAGAGGCTTCTTACCTCAAAAATGTTGAAGAGAAGGTTGAAATTGAGAACCTTCTTGCGGTGGAGAGGTCCACGGTAGAGTTTTACCATCAGGGTGGTAACCAGATATACAAGCATTTCAATGACACTTCCAACTATCAGGTTGAATTTAGTTGGAGGTCATGTTTTTTGGATCTTCAAAAACATATTGAAGAGCGGGATTTTAGTTCGGTGGAGGAATTAGATGAATCCCTTGGCATAACTCCTCTATATGCCAATCTAGAAGCTGGCCCAGACGACCTTCACTTCTGCGATTTTCTGACCAGGCCCCTTCAAGGCTCAGTTCCTGATCAAGCCTTGTTGCCTGTTCCAGATCAAGTCCCTAAAACTGGTGAGGGAGCAACTGAGGGCACTAATGAAGGCCCTAGTATTGTAGCTAGTTTTGAGCCTGAGTTTATTAGCTAGGCTAGGAAGACTCAAGGGAAATAAGTATTTTGTGTTTTGTATTCTTCATTTTTCATTAAGCCTTGGCACCGAGGCCCTAGATTAATGAAGAATTTTGACCTTACTAATCTGAATGGAGTGTCGTATTTTTATTTTACAAATGCTAGGTTTTTTGGGCTCTTGTCTCCTTAAGAAAGATGTCTTAAAATTATGAGAGCTTGATCATTAGGTCTTTCTGGCTCTTGTGGCCTCGATAAAGATGTCACCACACTTAGTAATATTTTACATTTATGGGTTGGGCACTTGTGGCCCTGATGGAGGTGTTATATCACTTAGTAAATTTTGTAAATTTTGATATGTCTGATCACTTGTTTGTCTTTGCGAAACTTTAATATTATGATCGCTTGTGGATCGATATTTTATCTTTTGGGCACCAGTGGCCCTTGAAAAGACATCAAAAGTTTTGATATTATGATCACTTGTGGATTAGTATTGTGTCTTTCGAACACTGGTGACCCTTGGAAAGATGTCATAAAATGATATTATGATCACTTGTGGATCAGTATTGTGTCTTTTGGGCACTGGTGGCCCTTGTAAAGATGTCACAAAATTTTGATATTATGATCACTTGTGGATCAGTATTGCATAGTTTTGATATTGTGATCACTTGTGGATCAGTATTGTGTGTTTCAGGCACTGGTGGCCCTTGGAAATATTATGATAACTTGTGGATCAATATTGTGTCTTTCGGGGCACTAGTGGCCCTTGGAAAGATGTCACAAAGTGTTTTGATGTTGTGATCGCTTATGGATCAGTATTGATACTTTGGCAATCATAACCATCTACGAGCTTTCTTTGCAAAGAAAAAACAATCTTACTGATATAAACTTCATCCATTGTGAGTCAATGTCTCCTTACAGGAATAAATGAACAGGATGTGACAAAATTAAATTTCCCGATTACGGGTAGTACCTATTTAACCGAGAGGCATTTTGAGAGTTGGGCTTCATCCGACGGTCCTCGTTCTTACAGAATCGGTATGCCCCACGCCCGATAACTTCGGTGATGGTGTACGGAACCTCCCATGGTTATTTGAGTTTGCCTACCAGTCCGATCTTTCATCTGAGGACCATGTCCCTGACCTAAAATTCTCTTTTTTTGACCTTTTGGTTAAAGTGGTTCCGAACACGCTGTTAGTAGGCTGCTAATTTGATCCCCGCTGCTTCTCTTCTTTCATCTAACAGATCCAGGTCATGAGTCAAATACTGGTTGTTCGGATCCTCTTCCCAGGCCTGGCTCCTTAGGGTTGGTACTTTGACCTCCGTGGAGATCACAACCTCAACACCGTATGCCATGGTGAAGGGTGTTTCTCTGGTGAGCTGCTTGGGTGTTGTCCTGTATGACCAAAATACTTCGAGTAACTTCTCCAACCAGGCCCCCTTGGCCTCTTCGAGGTTTTTCGCAAGAATGTCAAAAATGGTTCGGTTATTTCTTTCGGCCTGACCGTTTCCTTGCAGGTACCCGATCGAGGAAATGCTCTGATTGATGTCATGCTCGACAAAGAATGCTCTTACTTTCCTGTTATCCAAATTCCTTCCATTGTCCATCATAATCATTTTGGGAAACCCAAACCTGCATATTATATGGCTCCAAATGAATTTGATGACGTGGCAACTCTTGATTGTCGGGTACGCTTCAGCCTCTACTCATTTAGTAAAGTAGTTAGTGGCCAACAACACGTGGGTGGTAAATTGTATTACCTTCGGGAGAGGGCCAACAATGTCCATCCCCCACCGGGCAAAAGGGTGAGGAACTATGATCGGGTGTAGAAACTCAGCGGTGGATGGATAGCATCCCCGTGCATTTTACATGCCTTGCATCTTTGGGCATAATCCTCAGCGTCTTGTGACATGTTTGGCTAGAAGTATCCTTGGGTGAGTATCTTGTGGGTAAAAGATCGGGCCCTAGAGTGGTTTCCACATGACCAGTTGTGGATTTTCTCCATCACCGCCCTTGCTTCGGAAGGGGTTACACACTTTAAGTACGGGCCAAAGAATGACCTTCGGTAGTGCTGGCCTTTGATGATTGAGTATCTGGCAGATTTCATCCGGATCTTGCGAGCTTCGGCCTTGTCCTCCAAAAAGGTCCCGTTTCTAAGGTAATCTACCAGGGGATCCATCTAGCTTGGCTCCCAAAGGATAAGCATCACTTTCTCAGGTTTTTGAATGTTGGGTTTGGATAGAAAGTCCACTAAAACAACTCGGGTCAAATCTTCACCGATCGATGATGCTTGGTTGGCCAAATGGTTAGCCACAATGTTCTCACTCCTCGGGATTTGATTGAAGTTTAGCCTTTGGAATCCTTCTGCTTCCTTGAGTACGAGGGCCCGATAAGATCCCATTTTTAGGTCTTTGGCCTCATATTCCCCGGTAATCTGCCGGATGACGAGATGGGAGTCGTTGTACATTGAAAGGAATTGGACCTAATGGTTTTTGGCCAGTCGTAGCCCAAATATGATCACTTTGTACTTGGCTTCATTATTGGTTGTCGGGAACTGTAGTCGTATAGACATCTGGAGAGGGGTTGCATCGGGTGTCTGAATCTCTATTCCGACCCTAGACCCATTCGCACTGGCTGATCCATTTACGAACAACTTCCAAGTACTCGGAGAATCTGGCAGATCGGTGTCCTTGACCTCATATTCTAGCAGAAAGTCAGCCATTGCCTGTCCTTTGATAGAAACCCGGGGGACGTAGGTTATGTCATAGATGCCCAATTCGATGCCCCACTTCAAAATTATGCCCGAAAGATTAGGCTTCGACATAACGACCCTGATGGGAGTGGAGGTTGGGATGACGATTGGGTGAGCTTCGAAGTAGTGCCTGAGATGGTGCTTAACATTTACCAAGGAGAGTACTAGTTTTTCCTACTTGCTGTAACGAGTTTCGGCTTCTGCCAAGGCTTTGCTGGTATAGAAAACGGGCATTTGGAGGTTCCCGTCCTCCCTGATAAGGGTTGCGCTGGTAGAAATTGCAGAAGTTGCTAAATACAAATACAGGACCTCGTCGGGTTCCGGAGTGGCAAGGATCGGGGGCCTAGCCAAATACTCTTTTAGCCTGGAAAGAGCTTTGGCCTGTTCTGGGCGGATCTCTCATTTTTTTGCCTTGATGGCTTACAAGAAAGGCCTGCAGCGGTCAATCAGTCTTGCGATGAACCGGCTGAGAGCAATGACTCTCCCGGTTAGAATCTGAACCTCTTTATGCGTTCGGGGCTCTTTCATTTCTATCAGGGCTTTGACCTGTGTCGAGCTGGCTTGTATTCCTATCCGATCCATAATGTGGCCCAAAAATTGTCCCGATGATATGCCAAAAGAACACTTAGCAGGGTTGAGTTTCATGCCATGCTTCCTTAGAGTGTCAAACACTAGTTGCAAGTTCCCAGGGTGATCTCCATTTTCCCGGCTCTTTATCACAGTATCGTCTATGTAAGCTTCAACCACAATGTCCATTATCCCTTTGAAGATTCTATTCACCAATCTTTGAAAAGTGGCACCTGCATTTGTTAGTCCGAATGGCATAACTTTAAAGTAGTAGGTACCTATTTCAGTGATGAAGATATTTTCTCCTCATCGGTCGGATTCATCCTAATTTGGTTGTAGCCTGAGTACGCATCAAGGAAGGTCAGTCGTTCATAGCCAGTAGTAGCATCTATCATTTAATCAATTTTTGGCAAAGGAAAGTTGACCTTCGAACATGCCTTCTTGAGGTCAGTAAAATCAACGCAAACCCTCCACTTGTCATTCTTCTTTTGGATTACGACGACATTGGCGAGCCACTCGGGATATCTCACCTCCCTGATGAACCTTGCTTGGAACAACCTAGATACCTCTTCTGCTATGATTTGGTTCCTTTGGGCCCCCATGCGTCTCTACTTCTTCCTGATGGGCTTTATGTTCGGATCCATATGGAAGGAGTACTAGGCAATAGAGGGATCGATGTCGGGTATGTCCGTGTGCTCCCACACAAAGACATTAGATTTGCTCTTCAAGAATTGAGTCAGCTATTTTAATTCACAAGAAGTTAGGTTTGTACCTGCATAGGTAGCTTTTTCGGGTTGATCGAATATGACTGGTACTAGCTGTAAGGGCTCTTCAACGCTCGAATGCTGATCACAGTTGTCGATGGAAGTGGACTCGATATTAAATCTGGATAAGAAGCTCTTCAGGGACTTACCCTTCTCTTGGATCATTGTGATAAGATAGGATATGGTCTTCTTTTGTCTTTTGTTCCTGTAATATTGGGCAACAAATAGCTTAGTCAGCTGCTGCTAACTCTCGATGGAACCTGGTAGTTGTTTCCTGATCCATAGCAGGACGGCATCGGCAAGGCTGGTAGAGAACACTTTACAAAGCAAGGTCTCATTCTCCGTATACATTGTCATTTTCTAATGGATCTGATAGATGTGTTCCTCGAGATCCTTCGTGTCGTCATAAGGAGTGAACCGAGGCATGACGAACTTTTTCGGAAAAGGCACCTGGATGATCTCGGGGGTGAATGGAAACTGGATGGACTGGATGGAAGACTGAATGGTTAAATTGTTGGTACATTGGGCCATTAGATCCCTCGTGACTTTTTTCTGGAACTCGGCCATCATTTCCTCAAATCTTTGGGAGGTTAAGACCCTATCAGTGGTGGGGGCCTTGCCCAGTCGGTGGGAGGACTCGTCATGCTCCTCCTGTCCACCGTCATCTCTTTGGAGCTAAGAATGGTCTAGTATTGCTAAGGGAGCGGGTGGAAGAGCTAGCCTCGCTAGGAGCTCTGCATTTTGCTTCTCCAGGGCTTGGCTCCATTCCTTTGCAACCTGACCTCGGCATTCGGCGGCAGCTAGTCGGTGCAAGATCTATTCGGTTGTTTGTGACGCTCCCGCCTGGCTGTCGCCGGTGGTTAGCATCTCTGTATGCGAACGGGTTACTGGTATGGTCAGGTGGAAAGGGGGAGGGTAAGCTCAAGGGGAGAAAAAGAAGGTAAAACTCAGCTTGAGAGATGGGAAGAAGAATAATGGTGAACAACACCTTCCCACAGACGGCGCCAATGTGTAGATGCTAAAAAATCGCACAACACTAGAATGAATTTTATTAATACTTTTTTCTTTCCTTTTATACATTTCTTTTTTGGCCTTTGAGCCCATTAGGGCAACATTCCCTCTTACATCATTTACCTACCCTCTTTTGCCATGTCATCTACTTGTCTCCCAAGTTATTCTAGAACATTTTGGTTGATGGGCTTGGAATTGGGCCTTTATTCTCGAGCTTTTGTTGGTTTCTGTTGGACTATCAGGCTTCATAAATCCCACACTTACAATTATGATAAAACAAAGTTGATTGATCACCCTTTAAAATTCACAATCATAATTCTAGCCAAGAATCAGGTGGAGAACGTCCCACGAAAAGTTTCGTCCAAAAATCTCTTCGCATTTTGATTCACTCATAAATTCTTGTCAGAAGAATAACTTGTAGAATCCGAACACTATACCGATTCTTTGTTCCTTTCAAGTGTGATTGAACCACTCTTTACGTATTTATAATTATCAAGTAGCATGAAGACACACAAATTTAATTAATTAATTAAATTTTAATTCGTCTCAAGTCTGAAGTACCAAAAACCATTTTTGAATGTGTCATTTGCTAGGTACTTAATTTGTTCTAAATGATGTTCTAATTGGATTTCAAGCCATGAAAGAAGATTAAATAAAATGGTAAATTACACCGAGATTTGGACAAATCTCACACAAGTGGAGCGTTAAAAGTTTATTACAATGATCTCCCCTCACACTTGACGTGTGAGCTCAACAACCCCCTAATTCAAAAATAAAAAATACAAAATTAATTGACATTTCCTTGTATGAAAGATAATAAAAAAATTATATATACTAACATAACTGAAATAGATATAAAATATTAAGGTTAAAGTAGACTTTTCATAATAAATTTAAACATATTTTTTACCTATTAGGGGAAGTCACTGTAATTAACCTCAAATGCTCCCCTTGTGTAAAATTTGGTCAAATCTTAGGAAAGATCAGTGTAATTTATCCTAAATAAAACCACAAATGATCAACATGTTTTGACTTTTGTTGTGTTTGTTAGGAGGAATGGAGTCGAATACTTAATCCATCAATTCATTTGTTTCTTACAAAATTTACAACAACAACCATCATTTCAAACGAATGAAAATCCACTATCTGAAATAAAAATTCATTCAACCAATAACTTTATTATCATTCTATTATCAATAATTTTACGACATAAAGGCTTTTTTTTGTTTGTAATTCTGAAAACAAATTTTATTTTTTAAAAAACTATAAATTAGAAAACTATAGCAAGAATTGCTTTGTTTCCATTATTTTTTTATATATATTTTTCTCCTTTTATATTTTCAGATATCTTGAGAAATGTTTTAGGAGTTGCAAACAAAATAGACCCAAAATTAATTAAAAAACCCTCTCACAATTCTTGTTCACAAACCACCACCGCTATCATTGCCACCATCCTCCACCACGACACAATTGCCACTTTTCATCACACCATCTTCATTGCCACCCATCACCAGGACCACCAGACCCGACCCTAGCCGAGGCGGCCGGCCCCAGAACCAAGGGGTGCCTCAAATAATTTTTTCTTTTAGTAGCAAGGCCCAGAAATTATTATTTACTTATAATACAATACAAAATATAAAACCCAACCCAATAGTACTTTTAAGTATGTTATAAGTTTTAATTAGATCCGTAACCCAGCCCAATAACACTTAACCAAACTCAGCTCATATGAGTAATATTAGGGCTTTAGCATAAAAATAATAAAAACACGAACGAACTACTCCAAGCGACCGAGAGCTGCTCAAGGAAGTTTCCAAGATGAGTTGCACATGTGTATATAAATATAGGGATATTATTAGGAAATTTCCTGTGGTTTCAAAATAATCAACTCCTTCAGTAAAGAAAATTTCCCTATAATTTTAATTTTGATCAATTTGCCTCATTTCTTTTAATTTAAGACAAAAATATCCTTGATGAAACCAGAGGGAATATCAATTGTAAGGGGGGTTTACTGATAGAAATAAATGGGTTAAATTCATTTACACTCCCTGAGGTTTATTTTATTTTCAATCAAATGAACTTTTTTTATATATATTTTACGATAAATAGAATTTTTTATTTATTTATGCCGAAATAAAAAATCAATACCGAAATATTTTTTCAAACTATTAATTAGGATAAAATATAAAAAATTGACCAAAATATAAAAAAAGAAATATTTCAAACAATACCGAACGACCACTTGGCCCAACGATATAACTTCTCATTCCAATAGGGAATGTGAGGGGTTCAAGTCTATTTGGAGACAAAATGGGTGTGTGTGAGAAAACAAATATAAAAAAAAATTCTTATCTTAAAAAAAAAAAATACTTCAAACAACGAATTATATTTTTATATATATATTTTACAAAAAATTGAATTATGCTAAAATAAAAAATTAATACCGAAATATTGTTTTCTCCAGAATTATTTTTTGACCATAATATAAAAAACAATTGGTAAAAAAAATATTTGAAATATTAATTTTTTTATTTCGGCATAAAATACTTTTTTTACCGAATTTTTTATTATATAATTTCAAAAATTATTCGGAATAAAATATTAAGTTTACCGGAAAATTTTCAGCATAAAATAGTTACTTTTTGGTAAAAATTTAATTTTTTATTTTGGCACAAAATGTTTTTTTACCGAATTATTTTTTATATTAAGTTCAAAAAACAAATTTCGGTATTATTATTTCAACATATATCAAATTGTTTTTCGTTTATAGTAAAATATACTCCCTATGTCCCAAATTATAAGTCCATTTTGGGGAATTCAACTTTTTGAGGTGATGAATTTTATTGGTGTGATAGTGAATGAAAAATCAATTTTACCATTGCTCCCACCAAGTGATGTGATGTGATGTTTGTAGTTTAGATATTTTATAATTTGAATGATTGAAGGGTAAATTGACCAAATAAAGTGGCATTGACTTTACTTATTTTTGAATGAATTGAATAGTGAATGTGGATACTTAAATTAGGACGAAAGGATTATAAAACAAAATTAAAAACGAAAAAAAATCTAATTCGTAGTTCAAAATATCTTCTTTTTATATTGCGGACTTAAATTGTTATATTGGTAGTTCGAAAAAAATATTTCAGCATAAATAAATAAAAAATATTGTTTATCGTAAAATATATATAAAAAAATTCATTCGATTGAAGATAAAACAAACATCAGGGGGTTTAAATGAAGTTAACCCATTTATTTCTATCAGTAAACTCCCCTTCGATTTCATCAGGGGCATTTTTATCTTAAATTAGAGAGAAGGGGGCAAGTTGATCAAAATTGAAACTATAAGGTGATTTTCTGAACTGGAAGGGGTTAGTTGATTAATTTTAAAATCACAGGGGAGTTTCCTAATAATATCCCATAAATATATTGTATTATTATGTACCATAAATGCTTTAAATCTTGATAATGTTATATATTTATAGTTACTAATACAGACACTACAACAAAATAGATCTTTACTGACGAAATTTTATGACAAAAAATATTTTGTCACTAATAAGGAGAGTTTTAGTGACGAAATATTGTTTTGTCACAAAAAATTATAGTTTAGGTGACGAAATATAATATCGTCACAAAAGAGGAGAGTTTTGGTGACAAAACTTTATTTTGTCACTAAAAAGGATAGTTTTTGTGACGAAATTATATTTTGTCACAAAAACAAATGAGAGTTTTGATGACGAAAATATATTTCGTCACAAAAAAATTAGAGTTTTGGTGACAAACTATAATTTCGTCACTAAAAAGGAGATTTTTGGTGACAAAATTTTATTTCGTCACAAAAAATGAGAGTTTTTGTGACCAAATTTTATTTTGTCACAAACAAATGTGAGTTTTGGTGACCAAATAAGTTTCGTCACCAAAAAAAGAGAGTTTTTTGTGATCAAATTTTATTTAATCACAAAAAAAAGTAGAGTTTTGGTGACAAAATATAATTTTGTTACAAAAAAAAAAGTGTTTTGGTGAAAAATAAATAAATTATTTATTTGGTCACTAAAAAAGAGAGTTTTGGTGACCAAACTTTATATCGTCACCAAAAAAAAGAGTTTTTTGTGACCAAATTTTATTTTGTCACAAAACAGTGAGAGTTTTGGTGATAAAATATAATTTCGTCACCAAAAAGAAGAATTTTACTGACAAACATATTTCGTCACCTAAAATGGAGAGTTTTCACTACAAGAAATCGATCATTTAGCGACCAAATTATTTGCGACTAGCCTTATTTAGTCGCAAATACTATTGTTGCCCGATAAATGACTCTAGAGGGGGGGGGGGGGGGGGGGGGGGGGGGGTGAATAGAGTCTTAGCTTAAATTTATCGATTTTCTAATTGATAAATTTAATTGCAATGCTTGATGATTTAATATAAAAACACAAAGCAATATAAATTAAAATAAAGTAGAGAGAGAATTATAAATACTTGGACAAGCGATTTTAGCGAGGTTCAGAATACCCTTGATTCCTACGTCCTCGGCTCAAGGTTCTTCTTGAGACTTCTCAAATCCACTATGGCTTCTCCTTACGGGTGGAGAGCAAAACCTTCACAAGAAGCACACCACTTCTCCTTGCTAAGAGAACACCATCTCTTAGCCTAAAATTGGGTCATACCAACCCTTTGAATACAATGATCTTGTACAATAGAATATCTCTCAAAGATTGATTTGTACAATTATAGTTCTCTTGCTCACAAGACTAGAGTAAGAATTTGAATCAAAAATTGAAGCTCTAGACTTGAAAAATATGTGAATGATGATACAAAAGAGTATATGAAAGTGTATGATTGAGATTGCAAGAGGTAGGTTGTAAAGAGAGTTTTAAGTCCTTTTATAGCAAACATTTTCATCATTTTTGGCATAAAATATGACAAAAAGTCATATAGAGCCGTTTGAAAAGGCAATAGAGCCGTTGAAAAGCAATTCAGGGATTGGGGTGAGCTGAGTTCCTGAATGGGGTGAGCTGAGTTATGCATTTGAAAATATTGAGAATATGGTGAGCTGAGTTTGCAAATGGGGTGAGCTGAGTCTCCAAATATTTTGTATTTAATTTGCAAAGCTTTGAATGCTAATTCTCAAACCCAAATTCATTAATTTGGTATTTATTTGTTTTCAAAAAATAGTTTTATGCATAATGATTTTAGATTTCTAGAGCTTCAAAATAATTCAAATAATTACTTTGACAGTTAAAATCTAAACACTCACCAACCTATCTACCCAATCTTCAAGTAGTGGTTGATCATCTTTGAAATGATTAACTTTAAGCTTCAATCTATTTGCTCTTGATCATCTTTGAACTTCAATCTTTTTGCATTTGATATTCTTGTTCATTCGCTTTAAATGCATCGCCATGATCTTTTTGTCTGCATGATCCATAGTATGATTTTCCTGTTTTTACAAGCTTGGACAAATACTCATTGTAACCATTAGTACAAATACATCATTAATGATTTGTTATCATCAAAATTACGAAATTACCCTTAGATTAAAATCTTAAGGCCAACAATCTTCCCCTTTTTGATGATGACAAAATATTAATGTGTGCATATAGATAATGTATATTAATGTAAGTAGGTTTGAATTTTAGATAAAAATTCTCCCCCTGTCAATATGCATAAGTTTGATACAAGCTTTAAAATTAAAAGAGGGCATTTGACATAGCATTGACATATGTCCACAATATCATAACATGATATTGATCAAAAGACTCATACCACATAAATATATCAATAAGTATGAATATGCACCATAAACACATAAACATTAAACAACACACATTTTTCTCCCCCTTTGTCAACTCAAAAAGGGCGGAAAGCCGGTAGCCTCTGTATCCCGAAAAGCCAAAAAAAAATCACGTTCAATGATTTTAAATGACTGTAAATTGAATGTTGTCAAAATTCTTTAAATGTTTTTCAATTCGTAATTGGCGGAACAAGTGATTTGGAATGAATTGCAATTCGCAAATGAAAATCCACAAATAATTCAAAATTTCAAGGATAATGTCCAGAATTTGTTTTTCAAAAACAAATTTTAAAGGCCCTAAACTTTTAAATAACAGTGAAAATGCAATGCCGAGTTTCAGAAAAAGTATTATCTTTTCAATTCAATTGTCCGAAAGGATCCCAATCAACACAGATTCCAGCAAAAATCCCCAATTTTCATCAAACTACTGAATTTTAGCAATGAATGAAAATTTAAATGAAAAATCTGCAATAAAGTGAACACACGAATTAAAAGACCAATGCAATCCAAATTCTCAATTAGAATTAAGTTCCCGAAATTTTAACAAATGGAATCAAAACTCCAGATTTTGCAAACGAAATTGCAAATTTCGAAACTCCCAAAATTTAAATCCCAAAATAAAACTAGTGTTCAGAAAAACAAAAGGAAATTGTCAAAGCTTCAAAAGGTCCACATTTTCCTTAAAAGCTTTTGATAATTCATGTTCAGATCTTCCGAAAACTCTACAACCCAAGTTTTTGTTCAAACTATCAAAGCATAAGTAGAGAATCAAATTGGTCGAAACCAACCCATAATCAGGAGAGTGATTGAAATAAGAGCTGTAATTGAAATTTTGTTCACTAATGTACAAAAACTCCATAATTTCGGAATTCTCAAATTTGAAAAACAGGGTGAGTTTCAGAATTTTGATCCCAAGCTTTCAATCAATTCCAAACTTTGAATTGCCAACACCAATTTTCGAAATGAAAAGCCTTAGGTAGAGAAATTAAAAGCTGATAAAGGCAACACACATATATATGGATATATATTTATATATACGCAGGATATATATTTATATATATATACGCAGGATATATATATATATATGTATGATATGAGTAAATGCTCACAGCAGGGAAATGACAGAATGGGTGCTCGTCGGAGACGTTTCCGGGGTGGAGGCTGACGCCGAGGAGGACGGCGGCGCAAACCACAAAGCACAGCGGCTTGGCGGCGACGGGAAGCTGGGGTTTCGTCCTTAGTTCGCGCGAGAGAGATGTAGTGATGGTGGAGCTGCGGGTTCCCAGAGACACAGGCGGAGGCGGGTCTCGCGGTGGTGAGTTGGGTGGCCTGGTGACTGGTCGCCGAGTTTTTCGCAGAGACAGAGACAGAGTAGTGGTGGTGGTTTGCGAGTGAGGCGGCGTTGATGGAGTCGCACGGAAGCGGAGCAGAGGTGGTGCGAATTGGAGATGGTGGTGGAGATTGGTGAAGATGATGGTGGGTTGAAATGGTGATGGTGATATGTGAGATTGATTGAAGAGGTAGGAAGATGGACAATAATAGAGAGCGTTAGAGAGAACCCTAGGATTTACTTGCCCTTTTTTTTTTTTTTTTTTAATTCAAAAAAAACTTCATTCGGCTGAGCTGAAACAAGATTCGGTTGAGAAGGAAAAGTCAGTACTTTCCTAGCTTTGTCCAAGTTTTGGACATAAAAACTTAGCTTAGCTGAATGGAATTCAGTTAACAGATTTTTTTTATTTTTTTTTATTTTATTTTTTTTTTTTTATTTTTTTTTTTTTAATAAACTAAACATATACTATATATATAAGAAACAAATATAAGTGTAAAACAAATATATATATATATATATATATATATATATATATAAAACTATATAGATATGTATATATAAACTAAACATATACTATATATATAAGAAACAAATATAAGTGTAAAACAAAAATATGTATATATATATTTTTAAATAATAATTTAGATTACCTCAAATTCACGTGTCATGCCGAGTTCTCTTCGGATTGAACAAAATTGACTCTCTTGAAGGGGTTTTGTAAAAATATTTGCAAGTTGATCTTCCGTTTTGACAAAAACAAGTTCGATGTCACCTCTAGAAACATGGTCTCGAAGAAAATGGTACCGAATTTCGATGTGTTTGGTTCGAGAGTGTTGTATAGGATTCTTTGAGATACAAATTGCACTCGTATTGTCACACTTAATCGGAATATGATCATAGGTAAGCCCAAAATCCTCAAGTTGTTGCTTAATATATAGCGTTTGAGCACAACTATTACCGGCGGCTACATATTCGGCTTCCGCCGTTGATAAAGCCACGGAATTTTGTTTTTTACATGACCACGATACAAGGGAGTGTCCTAAGAAATGACAAGTGCCGCTAGTACTTTTCTTATCAATCTTGCATCCGGCAAAATCGGCATCCGAATAGCTAGTTAATTCAAATGATGTGTGACGTGAATACCATAAGCCAAGATCAATTGTGCCACTCAAATATTTAAAGATTCTTTTAACCGCAATAAAATGAGATTCTTTAGGGCATGATTGAAAACGAGCACATAAACAAACACTAAACATAATGTCCGGCCTACTAGCCGTTAAATACAAAAGACTACCAATTAGTCCTCTATATTTCTTAACATCAAAATCAATGCCATTTTCATCCTTATCAAGTTTCAAGGAAGAACTCATAGGAGTTTTGGCATGTTTGGCTCCCTCCAAACCAAATTTCTTTAGCAAATCTTTGATATACTTGGATTGGCAAATGAAAATGCCATCAAGTGTTTGTTTGATTTGCAACCCTAAAAAGAGGTTGAGTTCCCCCATCATGCTCATTTCAAACTCGTTTTGCATGATAGAAGCAAACTCATCGCATAGTGTATCATTAATTGATCCAAATATAATATCATCTACGTATATTTGAACAATTAACAATTCACTATTAATGGATTTAGTAAAGAGAGTATTATCTATTTTACCACATTTGAATCCATTTTCAAGTAGAAAACCACTAAGTCTTTCGTACCAAGCTCTTGGAGCTTTCTTTAAGCCATATAAGGCTTTTGATAGCTTAAAGACATGATTGAGAAATGTGAAATTTTCAAATCCCGGGGGTTGTTCTACATAGACTTCCTCTTCAATGGAACCATTTAAAATGCACTTTTAACATCCATTTGAAATAATTTAAAATTCATGTGAGATGCAAATGCAAGTAACATTCTAATCGCTTCTAACCTTGCAACGGGGGCAAAGGTTTCCTCATAATCAATTCCCTCTTCTTGATTATATCCCTTGGCAACAAGTCTTGCCTTGTTTCTAACAATGATTCCCGATTCATCCTTTTTATTCCGAAATACCCATTTAGTTCCTATAATGGTTTTATCATTCGGTCTTGGAACTAATTCCCACACTTGATTTCTTTCAAATTGATTCAATTCTTCTTGCATAGCAAGAAACCATGATTCATCATTTTCGGCTTCTTGTATGTTTTTAGGCTCAAATTGAGATACAAATGCCAAGTAATTGCACACATTATTAACTTGAGAACGTGTGCTAACTTCCTTGGAAGGGTCTCCAATAATTTGGTCAATAGGATGATTTCTTACATATTTCCAACTCTTGGGAAGAGTATCACGTGACTCTTCAAGAGAGGGTTCATTGGAAGACTTATCATCTTGGGATGAGTTTGGTGAAGGTTCATTTGGATTTTCATTCACATTGAGTTTATTGACACCTTGTTCAATATCGTTAAACTCATCATCAATTTGGTTTGATCTAGGTAAAGGTAGTGGTGATTCATCAAATGTTATATGGATAGATTCAATTACCGCTTGAGTTTTTCTATTGTACACTCTATATGATTTACTCCTAGATGAATAACCAAGGAGAATCCCTTCATCGGATTTAGCATCAAATTTACCAAGATTGTCCTTATCATTTAGGACAAAACATTTACAACCAAAAACCTTGAAATACCCAATGTTGGGTTTTCTTTCATACCAAAGTTCATATGGAGTTTTGTCAATGGTCTTTCTAATAATTACCCTATTAATAACATAGCATGCGGTGTTGACGGCTTCGGCCCAAAAATATGTAGGCAAGCTATGCTCATTTAGCATAGTTCTAGCCATTTCTTGGAGAGATCTATTCTTTCTTTCAACAACTCCATTTTGTTGAGGAGTTCTAGGGGCCGAGAGATTATGATCATAACCATTGTCATCACAAAATCTCTCTACGTCTTGATTTTCAAATTCCCTTCATCTATCACTTCTAATGGTTTTAATCTTATATTCTTTTTCATTTTGAACTTTTCTACAAAATTTAGAAAAGATAGAGTGAACCTCATTTTTATGTGTAAGAAAAAAAACCCAAGTGAATCTAGAGAAATCATCAACAATAACAAATGCATAAAGTTTACCACCTATACTAACAACCCTTTCCGGTCCAAACAAGTCCATATGAATTAATTCAAGTGGTCTTGTGGTAGTAATGCTCTTTTTGCTTTTAAATGATGTCTTAACTTGTTTCCCTAATTGACAAGAGCTACAAATTTTGTCCTTAATATACTTAGTCTTTGGGAGGCCTTTGACTAAGTCTTTTCTAGACAATTTAGACAATAAATCCATACTAGCATGTCCAAGTCTTTTATGCCATAACCAACTATTTTCATTTGAAGAAACAAAACATTTTACATCTTGGTCATGCAATTCACATAAAAGCAATGTATATAAATTTCCATTTCTATTAGCAACAAATACTTGTTTGTTATCATGTTCAACAATGCATTGGTTAGATTTAAAGATAACATTAAAACCTTTATCACAAAGTTGACTAATACTAAACAAGTTATGTTTTAATCCATCAACAAGAAGCACATTATCAATAGAGAGAGATGAAGAAATACCAATTGCTCCAATGCCAATTACTTTTCCTTTAGAGTTATCCCCAAATGTCACATTTCCTCCATCATAAGGCTTGAGAGAAAGAAATTTTGATTTATCTCCCGTCATGTGTCTTGAACACCCACTATCAAGAAATCATTTGTCCTTGGAAGAGGAGGACTTCAAGCATACCTACAAAATAATTAGGTAACTAATTTTGGTACCCATATATCATTGGGTCCTTTGTGGTTAGAAATTTTAACATAAGTGCCTTTTATAACCCAAATTGTCTTAATGTTATTTTTCTTTCTTTTGGTACATTCAAATATTCTATGTCCACTCCTCTTACAATAATTACATCTTAAATGAGTCAAAGAATTTTTAATGAAAGTTTCATGTAAGGGATTTCTTTTCTTTAATAAACAAGCATCTTTTTGATAAGGATCATAACCTAATCCTTCTTTAAAGAATGAACTTCTTTGGCTTCCAAGCATAATAGCCAAGTTTTCCTTTCCTTTTGTAAATTTGGCTAATATATTTGTTTGATCATCAATGGTCTTTTTGAGTAAAACATTTTCACTAATAAGATCATTTGAAGGAGTAGTGTTTTCTTTTTGTTCTTTTAAAGAAATAACTTCTTCTTTAGATTTAGAAAGCTCAAGTGATAAAGATTTGTTTTCTCTCTTGAGAGAATTACATTTCAAAATCATTTTTCTCAATTCATCATGAATTTCTTTAAATGCTTCTTGTAATTCATTATATGAGTCTACAACATCATCATAAGAAGGTAAAGTGTCATTAAGAGAATCATTACATACCTCGTCATCGAAAGCCATGAGACAAAGATTTGCCATTTCTTCCACTTCATTGTCGCTATTTGAGACGTCGGATTCATCATCCTCCCATGTAGCTTGCATAGCCTTTTTAATTTTCTTCTTTTCCTTTTCGCTTTTGAGCTTGAGACAATCGGCTTTGAAGTGACCCACTTTTCCACAATGAAAACACGTTGGTGTATCTCTTTTGCTAGCCTCATTGGATGGTTCCCCCTTCCTCATAGGATTCCTTCTTTGAAAACTTTTTCTTTGAAGATATTTCTTAAAATTTTGGGTGATGAGAGCTATTTCTTCATCATCATTTTCGAGATCATCGGTCTCCATCAACGCTTCTTTGAAGGCGGCTTGAAGAGCTAATCCTTTCCTTGGTTTTGATTCTTCTTCACGAGATTTGAGAGTCATCTCCCATGTGAGAAGTGAACCATGTAGCTCATCAATGTTGAGTTTAGTAAGGTCATGAGATTCCTTGATGGCGGTAGTTTTGGCATCCCATTTGGCCGGAAGACTTCTAAGAACTTTTCTTGCAATATCCGAGTTAGCCATAGGTCTACCAAGATGTTTCAAACCATTCAAAATATTTGTGAATCGAGAAAACATATCATTAATGCTTTCATTTTCTTTCATGCGAAATAGTTCATATTCATGCATAAGTAAATCAATTTTTGACTCACGAACTTGTGAGGTTCCTTCATATGTTATTTTTAATTTATCTCAAATTTCTTTGGCGGTTGTGCAAGTTGATACCCTATTAAATTCATTTGGACTAATTGCACAATTTAAATTCACTTTGGCCTTAGCATTTATTGAGATAAGTTTACGCTCATCCGCATCCCACTCTTTTGCCTCCTTAGGCACCTTTTTGCCATCGATTTCTTTCATAGGAATAAATGGTCCATTTTCTATAACTTGCCATATTTGGTAATCTATAGCTTGAAGAAAATCAATCATTCTAGTTTTCCAATAACTATAGTTTGAACCATCAAACCAAGGAGGTCTATTGTTAGATTGACCCTCTATGTGTGTAACACCATTGTTTGCCATGATCTTTTCTCTAAGGTGATTAAGCCTTTAAATTAGAGCCTTGCTCTGATACCAATTGTTGCCCGATAAATGACTCTAGAGGGGGGGGGGTGAATAGAGTCTTAGCTTAAACAATGGAATTTAATTCGATTTTCTAATTGATAAATTTAATTGCAATGCTTGATGATTTAATATAAAAACACAAAGCAATATAAATTAAAATAAAGTAGAGAGAGAATTATAAATACTTGGACAAGCGATTTTAGCGAGGTTCAGAATACCCTTGATTCCTACGTCCTCGGCTCAAGGTTCTTCTTGAGACTTCTCAAATCCACTATGGCTTCTCCTTACGGGTGGAGAGCAAAACCTTCACAAGAAGCACACCACTTCTCCTTGCTAAGAGAACACCCTCTCTTAGCCTAAAATTGGGTCACACCAACCCTTTGAATACAATGATCTTGTACAATAGAATATCTCTCAAAGATTGATTTGTACAATTGTAGTTCTCTTGCTCACAAGACTAGAGTAAGAATTTGAATAAAAAATTGAAGCTCTAGACTTGAAAAATATGTGAATGATGATACAAAAGAGTATATGAAAGTGTATGATTGAGATTGCAAGAGGTAGGTTGTAAAGAGAGTTTTAAGTCCTTTTATAGCAAACATTTTCATCATTTTTGGCATAAAATATGACAAAAAGTCATATAGAGCCGTTTGAAAAGGCAATAGAGCCATTGAAAAACAATTCAGGGATTGGGGTGAGCTGAGTTCCTGAATGGGGTGAGCTGAGTTATGCATTTGAAAATATTGAGAATAGGGTGAGCTGAGTCTCCAAATATTTTGTATTTAATTTGCAAAGCTTTGAATGCTAATTCTCAAACCCAAATTCATTAATTTGGTATTTATTTGTTTTCAAAAAATAGTTTTATGCATAATGATTTTAGATTTCTAGAGCTTCAAAATAATTCAAATAATTACTTTGACAGTTAAAATCTAAACACTCACCAACCTATCTACCCAATCTTCAAGTAGTGGTTGATCATCTTTGAAATGATTAACTTTAAGCTTCAATCTATTTGCTCTTGATCATCTTTGAACTTTAATCTTTTTGCATTTGATATTCTTGTTCGTTCGCTTTAAATGCATCGCCATGATCTTTTTGTCTGCATGATCCATAGTATGATTTTCCTGTTTTTACAAGCTTGGACAAATACTCATTGTAACCATTAGTACAAATACATCATTAATGATTTGTTATCATCAAAATTACGGAATTACCCTTAGATTAAAATCTTAAGGCCAACAACTATGTTATTTGCGATTAAAATGAAATGGTCGTAAAAGGTAGGGTATTTATGACTAAAGCAAAATTTAGTCGCAATTGTTCTGGGTATTTACGACTAAATGCACTATGGTCGCAATAAAATGGGTCTTTTGCGACTAAAATGAAATGGTCGAAAAAGTTAAGGTATTTGCGACTAAAGTCAATTTGAGTCGCAATTAGTTTGGGTATTTACTACTGAATGATCTATGTTGCAATAGGATTGGTCTTTTGCGACTAAAATGAAATGTTATTTGCGACTAACATGAAATGGTCTTAAAACATACTCATGAAAGTTAAAACAAACACTATATATGAACTAAATACACTATATAATAACATTTCATTATATATAATACATTTTTTTAACTATATAGAAAATGATAATTACTAGAACACTAAATAATTAAAATTGAGTGTCTATAAATACATTTGTATGTAAGTGTTCTATACACGAGGAAGGTGATCAAAATGAAAAAATAATTTAATTAATTGAATAAATTCTTAAGACAAAATATGGTGTGTGTAGATATGTTGTTCTTTTTTTAAAAAATATTGGTGCAGAGACTTGATAAAAAGCTATTCCATTTAATTACCAACTGATCTTGTTGATTTAAATTCTTTTCAGATTGCTCATATTACTTAACAAAGAATAAAAATATGTTATATATGCATTTATGTAAATCATGTTATTATTATAACTACTATTTAAACTCATTAATTATTTAGTAATGATGAATTTATTATTAGATCGATATTATTTATATAAACGATATATATGACTGAGATAGATAAAATGATATATATGACTCATTATTAATTGATTATTTAATTAATTGTGATTATTTTATTATTATTTTATTTTGTTTACTTTATTTATTATTTTTAAATATTTATTACTCAATTTTATTTATTATTAATTATTAATTATATTCTATTATTTGATAACTTTTATTTAGTTATTTAATTTAATTTAAATTATTTGTTTTCTTAATAAGAAATAATTTTAAGAGGTATAAACTATTGTTGCTCACAAAGACATAAATAAATAAAGTTAATATTTAAATTTTATCTTATAAAAAATTAATCAGATTTTTATTATTTTAAAGAACAAATCTATTTATTTAGTATATATATTTTATAAGTTGTTTTTTTTTTTTTCCAATTTTGTCACATAAAAATTTGGCCCCCAAAATCTAAAAAAATTGAAGTTGGCGCCCATCTCATTTCCATTTACCTCTACACTAGCACTTTTAAAATTTGATTTAACAATAGAAAGTCATATATTTACTTATATACATATACATACGACAAACCCTAAAAAACCTAAAATATTTGTAGATCTCTCACCATGTCCCGCCGTTTCCTCTCTCACTCCCTCCATCCGCCACCGGCCACCCAATCAATCTCATCACTTGCCGGTCGTCGTCGGTATTGATGCCTTGTACTCGCCGGAGAAGGAGAAGGTGGTGAACAGAGGTCGATCAACGCTCCTTCACCGCCGCGTCCACCACTTTGAGACTCGGTTCTCTGATAGGGTGGAACTCTCACCATCCTTTTTCGCTCTCTTCTCCATCTCGGTAGTTTTTCTTTCTTGAATTCTTAATTTCTATTCATATATGTAATTTTTTGCTTGAAATCGCATAATCTAAATCCAATATGAAATAATCATCGATTTCATAACCTCTCTCATTTCTATTAATCGCATACTCTATTCTAAAAAATAACCCTTTGAGATATATATATATATATATATATATGTATTTTATATCGTCTGATCTGTATTTCAATTCAACCCTACGTTTTGAGGTGTCTGCTAAGTTATGTTCGCAACTTTAATTTAATCTAAATCATCTTAAGTAGGTCAGCAAAATGAGTGAATCTACGTTAGGCTATTTGGTCCTGATTCCTGTTTAAACTGCTCTTAGTGGTATATGATGAGATCTTCATGGTATCTTTAGAATGGTTAATTGGTCAGCTCGAGAGAGTACCCACAAATTAGGCACATGATAAGATTTTCTTGCTTTACTTAGCTGTCAACCCAATTGGTTTAAACGGTCCCCCCCCCAGTCGTCTAGAGATGGTAGTCCCTCCAACTTCTGTATGTATATGTAAATGTTGTAGAATGGCATGTTCTGCATCATTTACATACACGAATAGAAATTAATAAAAAATCATAAATGGTAATCTTTGGTTGATAAATTTCTTAATTACTCAGTTTATTAGGCGTAGGTTTTGGTTTTTTTATTAATTCTTTTGTTATTAAACATCACTTTCCTGTCAAATAAATATATCTTTTTCTTATTTGTCTTGATAGTTTGGAACATTTAGGATCTTATTTTGGTTGGTTTTTGTTCCTTATTCTCAATCGAAAATCACTTTTTCTCTAATGTTGTTCTTTAATATTACATAAAGTTGTCATTTAACCTTCTTTTCTTTGTATTACAACTCTTTTTTTTTTTCATCATGCAGGTTAATGTTACAAATGAAAAAAAATTGCTCTTGAAATTGGAGAAGTAATAACCCCCGAGAAAGAAAAAGAAATAATGGTTGAAGTACTAGGAGTCTTCATTTTTGCATGGAATTGGCAACAAAGAGATGGTTACTTCTTCTATCCGTGTCACTCAAAAAGATGTGGACGCAATTTATACTAGGGCTGAGAAAACAGAGAAAAATATGGAAGAGATCAGACAAGAAATGATCGAGATGAAGCGATACATACAACAAGAAATTCAAGAAAAAGTGAGGGAGACAATGTTTGCATTTGTTGCAAATATTGGACAACAATCGCTTACGCCAATCTAGTATGAGTTTTAGAAAGACAATTTAAAATAAACTAGTTCTTGTTTTTTAGATTATTTAGTATTTTTTTTTTATAGTTTTTTGGCATGAAATGGTTAACTTTTTAGATTGTATAGTTCATTGATATTTAATTTTCCCTTGTCTTATCTTGTTTGGTTTATATGGATGAACCTTTATTCATTATTATTTAATAAAATAATAATTTTTGTACTTCATTTTATTTGTTAAAGCTAACAAACATTTAGTTGGTAAAAAATAATTAGATGTGACAAAAAAAATTGTCGATAAAAAATAACTAAATGTAACAAAAACTCTTTGTCAATAAAAGGAAAAAAAAATCACTAAAAGGCAATTAGATGTGAAAAAAATAATTCGTTGCTAAAAGGTAGCTAGATGTGACGGAAAAATTGTCACTAAAAGACAATTAAATGTGACAAAAAAAATTCATTGCCTTCGTCAATAAAAGATAGTTATATGTGATGAAAAAAAAACCGTCACTAAAAAGTAGTTAGATTTAGTGACGAATATTTTGTCGCTAAAAGGTAGCTAGCTATGACGGAAAAAAATTCGTCACTAAAAAGTAACTAGATTTAGTAACGAACATTTCGTCGCTAAAAGATAGCTATATGTGACGAAAAAAATTTCATCACTAAAAGATATCTAGATTTAGTGACGAACATTTTGTCGCTAAAAGGTAGTTAGATGTGACGAATACATTTCGTTGCTAAAAGATAGCTAATTGTGACGAAAAATATTTCGCCACTAATATCCCAACAAAAGTGACAAAATATTTTTCGTCACTAAAAAGTCGTATCAATAGTGACAAAATTTTATTTCGTCACTATTGATCAACCGAGACGCTTATATAGTGACGAAATTGTGACAAATATTTTTTCGTCACAAATAATTTTTAGCAATGAAATTTATTTTATCTATCACAACTAATAAAAGATAAATCTTTGCTAAAAAGTTAAATACTAACTTGTATATTATATAGACATTCAATTTTTTTTTTTTTTAAATAAAGTCCCAATGGTTTAATATATATCATTATAATCAACTAATGCGTAGAAGCTTATATCTCAATGCATTCAAATTTAAACAACGGCGTAAGAAAAAAGGACAATGCTTGGGTCCTCACCAGTGAGGACCAACTTGGTCATCACCCCTTATTTGAACCAATATAATTAAAACACGTGGCATATATTAATTAAAAAACATAAATGGGTATTACCCATTATTTATGGAATTCAACCCGGATTGAATTATTCTTTTTTCTCTTATTCACTTAAAAAAAAAATCTCATGGGCAGTTTAACGTCTACATATGCGTGTACAATTATTTGTATATATAAATTGATATATGCGTGTACACTTTTATTTATATATAGATTGATATATATATATATATATATATATATATATATGATATGTATATTGCAATTGAATCCAAAGGATGATAAAATCTTTTGTGTTATTTCTATAATATCATCAATTTGGTGCGGTGAACGGCACTTTACACACGAGATTTCTGAATTTTTTCTCCAAATTTCTATACTTCAACCACTTTATTTTTATTTTTTCTTATTTGTGTTCATAATATTTTGTATCCAATTCATTTATATATCTTTGGATTTTACGAAATATGGAGAAGTATCCATCACAATATCGAATAATATTCGTGGATTGTGACTTTTTTCTTATTTGTATTTAAGGAAAGTGTACATGCATATATATATGACATTAAACTGCCCATTAAATTTTTATTTTTTAAAGTGAATAAGAGAAAAAAGAATAATTCAAATCCGGGTTGAATCCCATAAATAATGGATAATACCCATTTCTATGTTTTAATTAATATATGCCAAGTGTCTTAATTCTATTGGTTCAAATAAGGGGTGAGGACCCAAGCATTGTCCAAGAAAAAAATATGAAAATGGAATATGGTATGAAGCAAATAGGAAAACATACTTATAGAACAACCAGTGAAAACCTTTTACCATTAGTATTCTTTTCTTCAGGCAAAATACATAGAACTAATACATGAATAAATATAACAAGATGAACAGTTTCAAAGAGTTTGACTTGACTAATATAGTTAAAATAAAATATGAAAAAATAGAAAGTGAAAAAAATACTGAAATGCTAAAAACGATTATAAAATCCAAAATATGAAACAGATTACGGAAGAAAATGTCAAAAAAAAAATTCAAAAAAAATTGTAATTATAATATAGGAAATAGTCTTAAACCTAAAAGAATTATAAGATAGGTATTGTAATTATAAGTTTTTCTAAACATACCAGGATTATCACATAAGTATTGTAAAAGATTAATAATCATCTATATGAAAGAAATCTATTAAAGAGTTACAATTGAATTACAATTGCTAAGATTATGACATATTTATATATACGGAATATGTAATTTTAAAAATTTATATATATGGGGATGAACTATATCACTTTACCAATAGACACACCTATTTAATTTTAGTTAAGAAATTTTTTTAATCAAACAAAAAGTCATTTTTCATTCACAACTTTTACCAACCAACACACCTATTGAATTTCAATTTTTTTATTTAAAATACATAAAACAATATTTAGAAATAATAAAATAGCTTCATACATTCATTTATAAGTAGCTAGTACAATGACACGTGCGAGTGTAACATTTAATATTGTCAAAGTAGTTTTAATCTTATATCAGAATAAAATTAAATATTAATTATTTATAAAATTTAAAAGAAAAAAAAAAGAAAAAAAAGAGAGAAGTTGATTAATGTTAGATAAAAGTATATACATTTAAATATGCATTTAGAAAATGCCCATTTGCGTTTCCTTGCGTTATAATTAATAAACCTAAAATCCTAAAAGTATGGGGGCTATAAGAAAAATCCTATAAGTGTTGAAAGTATAAGAAACTATAAGAAAATATTTGAGAGAGGGTATCTCGGCAGCATAGCAGAAAGGAGAACAAAGATGATAAATTACCACGTTGATATAAATTTAAAAGAGGTCACTATATAATAACAATGAGATAAATATTATTTTATATATGAAAACTAATATACTTCACTAATATTTAATTTATATAAATTTTCATTCAAGAGTTTAAGCCCGAGTGGAATTTACTTGCGCTTAGGGCCTATTTGGAAGCTGGTTTTTGGGCCATTTGATCTTGGTTTGTCTTTGTTTTTAGGGCTATTATCAGAAAACTCCCCTATGATTTCAAAAATGTTCAAACAACCCCCTATGGTTTCATTAACCCCCTATAATTTTCAAATTGTTCAAAACCCCCGGGTTTCAAAAACCCACTATAGTTTCAAATTTAATCAAATACCTCCATCTGCCCTCAATAAGATTACAAAAATACCTTTCCATTTATTATAATTAAACTCTAATTCATTTCATTTATCACTAACCCACTTTATCTCACTCATTTACTCCAAAACTCTAATTCTCCACATTTAGGGTAAATAGCATTAAACCCCCCTCAACTAAGTGATGGTCCCTCAACTATGAAATTGTTACAATTTAGTCCCTCCCGTCATAACGCCGTTAGTTAAATTTAAGATAATTTCACTCAAATTCCCTAAAGTTTCGGTTAATTGCACTCACCCCCTGAGATTTCATTTTCCTTGCAATAGCACCCCCTGAAGGGGTTAGATCCCATGAAATGACTCTTGTGCCTTTGCTTTAATATAAAAGGCATGTTGGCAAAATTAATGGACCAAACAACCCTTGTATATTAAGTTCAATTTGGAAAACTTTCCAAGTACTTTGGATACAAGGATTTTTGAAATAAGGATACCTACATATAGGTAGATATAAGGATCACTAATTACAAATAGGTAAACTTTTACCTTTCAATTACTAATACATCAACTTAACTAAACTAATTACAAATGGGTCAACTTTTTTGTTTAAAGATGCAAATACCCCCAAAAAACTCCAATATTCTTTTACTTCTTCTCTCTCATTCCAAAATCCCCAAACTTTCAAAAATATAAATAAAATATTTTGGAAAAAATTAAAATATTTCTGGAAAAATAAAATATTTCGAAAACAAAATGAGGAAAAAAATATTTCGAGGAAAAAATATTTTTGGAAAAATAAAATATTTCAAAAAAATGAGGAAAACAAATATTTCGAAAATATAAAATATTTCGGGAAAAATAAAATATTTCAAAAATATAAAATAATTCATGAAAAATAAAATATTTCAAAAAAATAAGATATTTTTGGAAAAATAAAATATTTTGAAATATTTTCGTTTATTTCTTTTTCACTTGTTTTTTCTTCTTTTCAACGAAATGTGTTCAAGCCTTAGACCTCTTGGTGATTACAATACAATATTTTGGAGTCAAGTGTGTCAAGAAGTATCAAGAACGAGTTGATTGAGTTGAATTAGTTTTGAAATTTGAGGAAAAAAAATATTTCGGGAAAAATAGAATATTTTGAAAAAATAAACTATTTCGGGAAAAATAACTATTTCGGAAAAAATAAATATTTTGGGTAAAATAAAATATTTCAAAAAAATTAGGAAATAAATATTTCAGGAAAAATATAAAATTTGGAAAATATAAAATATTTCGAAAATATAAAATATTTTATTTTTCCCGAAATATTTTATGACATGCATTCAAAGCAATTCATACTAAACAAGTAAGATTCAGATTATGTTCACTGTCATATTGAAATAAATTAACTAAATATAACTCATCTAAGATTTATTACTTTTTAAGACACCAAATTTCAAAACAAATTCAATTCAATCAACTCGTTCTTGATACTTCTTGACACACTTGACTCCAAAATATTGCATTTTAATCACCAAGAGGTCTAAGACTTGAACACATTTCGTTGAAAAGAAGAAAAAAAAAAGTGAAAAAGAAATAAACAAAAATATTCAAAATATTTTATTTTTTCTAAATATTTTATTTTTCACGAAATATTTTATATTTTCGAAATATTTGTTTTCCTCATTTTTTTGAAATATTTTATTTTTCCAAAAATATTTTATTTTTTCAAAATATTTTTTTTCCCGAAATTTGTTTTTCCTCATTTTGTTTTCGAAATATTTTATTTTTCCAGAAATATTTTAATTTTTTCGAAATATTTTTTTTTCCGAAATATTTTATTTTTATTTTTGAGTGTTCGGGAATTTTTGATTGGGAAAGAAGAAGAAAAATAAGATTGGATTTTTTTGGGGGTATTTGAGTCTTTAAACAAAAAAGTTGACTTATTTGTAATTAGTTTAGTCAAGTTGATGTATTAGTAGTTGAAAGGTAAAAGTTTACTTATTTGTAATTAGTGATCCTTATGTATACCTATATGTAGATATCCCTATTTCAAAAATTCTTGTATCCAAAGTATTTGAATTTTTTTTCAAATTAATCGAGCTTAATATACAAGGGTTGTTTGGTCAATTAATTTAGCCAACATGCATTTTACACTAAAACAAGGGCACAAGAGTCATTTCATGGGGTCTTAACCTCTTCAGGGGGTGTCATTGTAAGGAAAATGAAATCTTAGGGGATGAGTGCAATTGACCTAAACTTTAGGGGACCTGAGTACAAATTATCCTAAATTTAACTAACAGCGTTATGACGGGAGGGACTGAATTGTAACAATAATGATAGTTTAGGGGGTTTACAGTCAAAAACATAGTTGAGGGGGTTAGTTGGGAGAGAGAGTATAGTTGAGGGGGGTTTAATGCTATTTACCCCCCATTTATTACAAACTCACTTTCAATTTAAATCCCAAATTTAACCCAATTCAACTCTAATTCATTTCATTTATCACAAACCCACTTTCAATTTAAATTCTAATTTCAACCCAATTTCAATTTATAATTATATATAAAATTATATCACAAACCCACGTAAATGAGTGCATATATAATTATATATACGTACATAAATATATATATACAATGATATATACATAAATTTATATATATATATATATAAATTGAAATTAGCTTGAAATTGGAATTTAAATTGAAATTGGGTTTGTGATAAATGGAAGGAATTAAAGTTTTGGAGTAAATGGGTGAGAGAAAGTAGATTTGTGATAAATGGAAGGAATTAGAGTTTAATTGGATTTAAATTGAGATTTAAATTGAAAGTGGGTTTGTGGTAAATGAAAGAAATTAGAGTTTTGGAATAAATAGGTGAGAGAAAGTGGATTTGTGATAAATGGAAGGAATTAGAGTTTAATTAGAATAAATGGAAGAGTATTTTCGTAATCTTATAGAGGGCAGAGGGGGATATTTGATTAAATTTGAAACTATTGTGTGTGTTGGGGGGGGGGGGGGGGGGGGGGGGGGGGGGGGGGGGTTTGAAACACACGAGTTTTTTTTTAGTATTTTTGAAATCATAGGGGAGTTTTATGATAATAACCCTTGTTTTTCTGACCAATTCATGTTTAGTGGGCATGAGTTTTACAAGACCAAGTAAAACCACGAGCCCCAAAATGTGATTTTACAAAACCATTATTTTGATGGTTTTGAACTTGGGCCGTTATTTTTGACCATTTGACCATCATATGTGAGAATTAAAGACAAAAATGTGATTTCTGATATAATTTCAAAAACAAATATATATAATTTAAAATAAATATATAAAATTTGATAAAATATATATAAAATTCAAAAAAAATATAAATTTGAAATAAATAAATAAAATTTGAAAAAATATATAAAATCCATAAAAAAATATAAAATTTGAAAACAAATATAAAATTGGAATAAATATATAAAATTCGAAAAAATATGTTTGTTTTTAATTTTATATATTATTTTCAAATTTTATATATTTTTTTACGAATTATATATATATTTTTTACAAAATTTATATATTTTTTTGAATTTTATATATATTTTTATGAATTTTATATATTTTTTCGAATTTAACATATTGTTTTATGAATTTTATATATATTGTTCTATTTTATATATGTTTTATGAATTATATATATTTTTTGAATTTTCTATATTTTTTTCGAATTTAATTAAACTATAGGAGTATTTTGGTCCAAAATTATAGGAAGGGCGTAAGCTGATGCAAAATCAAACCATATATATATGTATTTATTAATTTAAGTGTATATATATTTAATAAATTTTGAAACCAGACTAAATCGTTACGAAACAGAATTTTGATCTAGGAGAAGACCAAACAAGACCAAAATAACAAGACTAGACCAATTTCCAAACAAGCCCTTTAGAGTTTTGAAATTAAAAATCAAGAGGTTGTTGAAAACTAAAATACTACATCAATATTAATTTTGTAGGACTCTTCAAGAGTCTAAGTTTTACATATAATTGGAGTACACATATAGATATAGATATATATGTATGTATTTTATAGAAAGAAAAACATATCAGTTATTTATTTTGTAATCTGGTTTTTTTACTTTGTTTTCAAAAGAAGAAAACGATGCGTCTGTTGCAAGTAACATTCAATAATATGAATATTTTGTTATTTAAAAAATGTTTGAAAATAATTGGATATTATCTATATATATAATGTTTGAAACTAATTGGAGTAAGTTGTAATTGAAAAAGAAATAAGGAAACGGTGCATATCTTACAAGAGACATTCAGAGATAGAACTGCCAAATAATCAGATTCACAACTTTTACCAAATGATGAGATGAAGAGACGTTCCTTTTGAGAATTTTTATTTTTTATTTATTTAAAATGTGAAAAAAAATGTTTAGAAATAAGGGTAAATAACATTAAACCCCTCTAAACTATACTCTCTCTCCCAACTAACCTCCCTCAACTATGTTTTTGACTGTAAACCCCCCAAACTTTCATGATTGTTGCAATTCAGTCTCTCCCGTCATCTCGTCGTTAGTTAAATTTAGGGTAATTTGCACTCATATCCCCTAAAGTTTCAATTAATTGCACTCACCTTCTGAGATTTCATTTTCTTTGCAATGACGCCCCTGAAGAGGTTAAGACCCATGAAATGACTCTTGTGCCCTTGCTTTCGTGTAAAAGGCATGTTGGCTAAATTAATGGACCAAACAACCCTTGTATATTAAGCTCAATTTGGAAAAATTTTCAAGTACTTTGGATACAAGGATTTTTGAAATAGGGATATCTACATATATGTAGACATAAGGATCACTAATTACAAATAGGTAAACTTTTACCTTTCAATTACTAATACATCAACTTAACTAAACTAATTACAAATGGGTCAACTTTTTCTTTTAAAGACTCAAATACCCCCAAAAAAACTTCAATCTTCTTTTTATTCTTCTCTTCCATTCCAAAATCCTCAAACACTCAAAAATAAAAATAAAATATTTCAAAAAAATTATAAATATTTCGAAAAAATTAAAATATTTCTGGAAAAATAAAATATTTCGAAAACAAAATGAGGAAAAAAAATATTTCGGGAAAAATAAAATATTTTGATAAAATAAACTATTTCGGGAAAAATAATTATTTCGGGAAAAATAACTATTTCGGGAAAAATAAATATTTTGGGTAAAATAAAATATTTCAAAAAAATTAGGAAATAAAATATTTCAGGAAAATTAAAAAATATGGAAAATAAAAAATATTTGGGAAATAAAATATTTCGAAAATATAAAATATTTCGGGAAAAATAAAATATTTTTTCTGAAATATTTTATGACATGCATTCAAAGAATTTCATACTAAACAAGTAAGATTCATATTATGTCCTCTGTCATATTGAAATAAATTATCTAAATATAACTCACTTAAGATTTATTACTTTTTAAGACACCAAATTTCAAAACAAATTCAATTCAATCAACTCGTTTTTGATACTTCTTGACACACTTGACTCCAAAATATTGCATTGTAATCACCAAGAGGTCTAAGGTTTGAACACATTTCAATGAAAAGAAGAAAAAAAAATTGAAAAAGAAATAAAAAAAAATATTTCAAAATATTTTATTTTTCCAAAAATATTTTATATTTTCGAAATATTTTATTTTTCACAAAATATTTTATGTTTTCGAAATATTTTTTTTCCTCATTTTTTTGAAATATTTTATTTTTTGAAAATATTTGTTTTCCTCATTTTGTTTTCGAATTTTTTTATTTTTCCAAAAATATTTTTATTTTTTCAAAATATTTATATTTTTTCCGAAATATTTATTTTTATTTTTGAGTGTTTGGGGATTTTGGAATGGGAGAGAAGAAGAAAAAGAAGATTGGAGTTTTTTAGGGGTATTTGAGTCTTTAAACAAAAAGGTTGACCCATTTGTAATTAGTTTAGTTAAGTTGATGTATTAGTAATTGAAAGATAAAAGTTTACCTATTTGTAATTAGTGATTCTTATGTCTACCTATATGTAGATATCTCTATTTAAAAAATCTTTGTATCCAAAGTACTTAAATTTTTTTTCAAATTGAGCTTAATATTCAATGGTTGTTTGGTCCATTAATTTAGCCAACATGCCTTTTATACTAAAATAAGGGCACAATAGTCATTTCATGGGGTCTTAACTCCTTCAGGGGGTGTCATTGTAAGGAAAATGAAATCTCAGGGAGTGAGTACAATTGACCGAAACTTCAGGGGATTTGAGTGCAAATTATCCTAACTTTAACTAACGGCGTTATGATGGGAGGGACTAAATTGTAACAATTTCATAGTTGAGGGACCATCACTTAGTTGAGGAGGGTTAGTTGGGAGAGAGAGTATAGTTGAGGGGGGTTTAATGCTATTTACCCTATAAATAATAAGAGGGTTCGTACATTTATACTATAGATAGACAGATAGATATAGATATAGATTTTTTGTTTTGTAATGCACAGCCAAGAGAGAGAATAAGAGGAGACCGGTTGCTGAAAAGCATGCCTCCTCAATCACACTTTAAAATCTTTGCATATATATATATATATATATGTATGTATATATATATGTATGTATTTATATTTCTAGCACTGTTGTTTTAAATACTTAAGAATAGGCTATAATAGTTACTGATGATAAAATTAAATTTACTTAAATTGATATAGATAACTATTAACAAGAGTCCCGACATGAATATAATTAGTATAGATATACATATAGATATAGATATGTATGTATATTACAGAGAAGAAGACATACCGGTTATTTGTTTTGGTCTGAGTGAAGAAACTGTCTGCAAAATAATAATAATGCGTTCGTCCACCCGTCAAAATATTCTTATAATTACGTTAAGAGATGATCAAAACTTATCTACTACTTTTTGATAATTCTGAAACCCTAATTTTACAAAAACAAAATAACATTTTTTAAAAAAAGTGATTGAATACCTATGAATACTAATGGTATAGGGCCTATAATAGTTACTGACGATAAAACTCACTTAAATTGATATAGATAACTATTAACAAGAAGTCCCGAAATGAATATAATTTTACGAAGACATACCGGTTATAATACAATTAGGTTTTAGGTTTCAATATTAGTATATATATACCTATAGATATAGATATGTATGTATATTACAGAGAAGAAGACATACCGGTTATACGTTAAAATGATAATAATGTGTTACTATATATATATACCCAAGATTTGTGTGACTCTTGGCACCAACCGTCATATTGTTTGGGTTTAAACAAAGAGACATGTCTCATACTTTTTAGATTTAAATGAAGAGAGATAACATCTCTGTATTTAACCCAAAATGTGAGTTTTTTCATTATTTAATTTGGAAAAAAAAAAAATTGTAATCTTTCTCTACAACTGATGATTTCATTTTTTCACGCTTTAAAACAAGTTCCCTCTTGTAATCTTTTTATACAAAGGATGAAAAGACACAACTATTATAATAACTCAAAAAGACACGTGTTATTTTCTGCTATTTTAGATTTAAATTTTAAAAAAAATTGTATGGAAAAAATAAAAAGCCCTCGTACATTTAATAGTAGTACTAGTATAAAATACGTGCGTTGCACATGGGCAAATAAATATAAGAAGTATTTGAAGAATAACAAAATAATATGTATCAAAAAATAAAAATAATGAATAGAATAATATAAAAATTTATCGTAAAATACAATTTCTCAAACTTAAACTGACACGTAGAAAATAAAATGGAAAACATTTTGTCAATGTATTACCATAATTATTAACTCCATTGTAAATTCAATAATTTGAACTCAAACTAATTAGTTATAAAAAACAAAATGTAAACTCGACCAAATATAGAGAAAACCGAAGCGAATAGAATTTAATTTTATTTAAAAAAGTAAGACATAAAGAAGAAGAATGGAAACATACCTGTGGATATAAGGAGACACTCGTAAGAATCGATTAACTTCCTTGATCAAATTAGATTCAATAGATACTACACTTAAATTATCTTCAATTTGGGTTTAGAAAGTTGTTCTTATTAATGACCTCAAATTCTTCCTAACAAGACTACTTTTTTTAACTATGAGGTTTCTAACAAGGAAAAGATGTGTCTTTTGTAAGAGGCCTTCAGAAATATAAAGTTATAAGAAAATGATATATAGTTTAGAATCATGAGACCATAAATTATTATGTAGGATCATAAATTGTATAATTAATCTCGAGACAAAGTAAGATATTGGCAAGTTAATATTTCAGAAAAATTAACTTTGGTGCTCAAATAGATAACTAATTTATTGCAAAGTAAAGTTTTACCAGTATATGATATATTACTCTATTGCAATGAAGAAATTTCAACACCGCATACAACACATCTCATTGATCAATGTCTATATAACTTCTGTGACTTCTGTCATTCACATATAACAAGAAATTTTCACTTGGACGAATAAATTTAAAATTGCATAACAATGAAAAATATACTAGAATGCTCTAAGTATTGAGTGTGAAGATTAACAAGCAAAAGAGTATTTAGACAAAAATAACATTTGAGTGACAACTTCAACTATTAGTCACTGACTGATGGAACAACCAAATAAATTTTAATTCCTATTTGTTGCACTAAATAATATAATTCACATAGACAATAAGTTCAAAATCTAGCAAGCTCTTGTTTGAAGATTCTAAGCTCTGTTTCTGTCATTACAGTATCTTCAATCTACTAAAATAGAATGTCAATACAACCATTATTCCTAATACATATTCCTAATTATACATGATAAAAAACAACCTCTAATGAATCAAACAACAATGGGAATCTTGAATTTACAAAGGGGCAAAAGTGACTCGTCTCTAGCCAACGAACAATGCAATCCTCGTGGTAAACATGACAACCACATGGCATGTGAGTGAGCACCATGCCAACATCGAACTCCTCCAAACAAATCACACATTGTTCCATGGAAACAGAAGAGCCCTCAACTGCTACCACCTTCTCCAGTGCCTCGACCGAAGACTTGGTTGTCAATACAGTCCTCACACGGAGTTGCTCAGGTGACTCCCTCAGAGCCCTCATCAAACTTTGTTCCCCTCTCGACTCCCTCGGATATATTTCACTTTGTTCCCCTCTTGACTCCCTCAGATACCTCTTCAACACTTAAAACCTTTCGCTTAGTTCCTCCATTAACTGCTCGAGAATCCTCCTTAGACCTTCTTCCCCTCTTGTCTCCCTCAAATACCTCCTCAGCATTATATCTGATTCACTTTGCACAAGCATAAACACAACCAATATGTCCACCACAACAAAAGGATAAACACCAACATTATCATGACAGAATGAGAGAATCTCAAGAAATAGGTCACGCATGGAGGTCGTGTCGATGTTGATCACTAAGGAAGAGATAATCATTTCAGAGAACCACGAGGGCATTGTTTTATAAGACAACGAGACGTGGTGGTTTGGAACGAACATATGGAATATAGGCTGCTCCGACATGGAATTGGTGTAATCGTAGTGGGTTTTGATATTCAATTTCAACCCAAAACCATGATGAGGTGGTATATACTCCAAGCATTGAATAGGAGTGAGACGTTTTTCCAACCACCATTCGTAACTTATAGAAACATGTTTACTTGTAACTTCAGATAGGAAAGAAAAATATTCAAAAAGTATTAAAATTTTTAATACTAAAATGTAACCGAAAGAAAAAGTGAAATACAATCTTTTGTAATATTTAAAAATTTAAATAGAAAGATTGAATACACCTATGTATAACTTTTTTGAAAAACTTATTTTGAAATTTTCTTTCGAATACTGAATGTTTATAATTAAGATGATTTGGATCAACAACAAAAACCTAAAGTGAAATAAAAAAGTAACATTAGTTCATATTCAAATAACATTTTAACACAAAGAGTTTTAAAAAGTTACCTGTTGAATTAATAAGATCCTTTGCTAAGTGTGAGTTTCTGCATGAACAAAGTGTGCGAATGATAAGAGCTATGGATCTAGGACCACCACATTAAATGTGCAGACATGATTGGAAACTAAATTTTTTTATAAACCAAATCAAATATCTAACATAATTATGCTATTAAATCAACATACAACATTTTCTATAAAAGATTTGCATATAAAGCATAGTGGAATGAAATATGTTGGAAGACAAAAACGCAGCAAGAACAAATAACATGCATCTTAATCCATCCTACAAGCGTTGGACCAAATCCATCTACCTATACTTTGAAATATTGTAAGTGTGGGATTTATGAAGCCCGAGAATAAAGGCCTAATTCTAGGCCCATCAACCAAAATGTTCTAGAATAACTTGAGAGGCAAGTAGATGACGTGACAAAAAAAGAGGGTAGGTAAATGATGTAAGAGGGAATGTTGCCCTAATGGGCTTAAAGCCCAAAAAAAAATTGTAT
The DNA here is from genome assembly GCA_963922005.1 of Cornus suecica. NCBI lineage: Eukaryota > Viridiplantae > Streptophyta > Magnoliopsida > Cornales > Cornaceae > Cornus > Cornus suecica. The sequence continues at coordinate 19,264,231 of OY998241.1, forward strand.
AAAAGGACATAAAAAACCATTAATAAAATTCATTCTGGCGTTGTGCAATTTTTTAGTATCTACACATTGGCGCCGTCTGTGGGAAGGTGTTGTTCACCATTGTTCATCTTCCCATCTCTCAAGCTAAGCTTTACCTTATTCTTCTCCCCTTAAGCTTACCCTCCCCCTTTCCACCTGACCATGTCGGTAACCCGTTCGCATACAGAGATGCCAACCACCGGCGAAAGCTAGGCGGGAGCGTCGCAAACAACCAAATAGATCTTGCAGCGACTAGTTGCCGCCGAACGCTGAGGTCAGGTTGCAGAGGAACGGAGCCAAGCCCCGGAGAAGCAAAATGAAGAGCTCCTGGCGAGGCTATCTCTTCCACCTGTTCCCCTAGCAATACCAGGCCATTCTCAGTTCCAAGGAGATGGTAGTGGACTGGAGGAGCATGATGAGTCCTCCCACCGAATGGGTAAGGCCCTCACCACTGATGGGGTCTTAACCTACCAGAGGTTTGAGGAAATGATGACCGAGTTCCAGAAAAAAGTCATGAGGGATCTGAGGGCCCAATCTACCAACAATTTGGCCATTCAGGCTTCCACCGAGTTGATCCAGTCACCGTTCACCCTCGAGATCACCCGGGTGCCTTTTCCGAAGAAGTTCATCATGCCTAGGTTCGCTCCTTATGATGGAACGAAGGATCTCAAGGAGCACATCTATCAGATCCATCAGAAAATGATAATGTATGCGGAGAACAAGGCTTTGCTTTGTAAAGTGTTCTCTACCAGCCTTGCCGATGCCGCCCTGATATGGTTCAAGAAATAACCACCAGGTTCCATCGGGAGTTGGTAGCAACTAACTAAGCTTTTTGTTGCCTAATATTATGGGAACAAAAGACAAAAGAAGACCATATCCTATATTTTCACAATGACCCAAGAGAAGGGTGAGTCCCTGAAGAGCTTCTTATCCAAATTCAATATCGAGTCCTCTTCGATCAACAACTGTGATTAGCATTCGGCCGTTGAAGCCTTCAGGATGGCATTGATTCCAGGGTCGAAGATCTATCAATCATTGGTGAAGCACCCTCCATCGGGCATCGAGGAGTTGAATTCCAGAGCATAAGGCCACCTGCGGATAGAAGAGGAAAAGGCCATTCGGCAGAAGAGAGCGTCTATAGTAAATGTAGAAACCCGATCGAAGGAACGAATGGCCTATCGCAAGTGATCAGGTTCTTCAAGTGGTTCCACCTCGATCCCCGATAAACGTCCTAGATTTGAAGAGAATGTGACTAATAGGTGCTCAATATTGGTCAATTTTTGCCCCTACCTTGCGTTTGTTATGTCTTTACATTCTGTTACTTGGTATTTTTATCCCGTTTGTGTGTGTAAGCATGTTTCAGGAGCTTAATGAAGAAACAGAGCTAATCTCGGTGAATTAACTGAGTTCATGTTCGTTTCTATCTCGAGAAAGAAATCAAGAAGTGTGCCAGAGCAAATAAGAGCTACCGGAAGGTAAAATGGTCATTTCCCGACATCGTTATCTCACCGAAGGGCAAAAATGTCATTTACAGACATTATTACTTCAATCAAAAGCATCGGGAGTGAAAGGTGACTAGTCTAGCTCAAATATGAAAAAACGAGTTTTTACAGCAAAAATGCATGATACCTTACGTTGGCAGAGGGAAAAAGAGGCAGACTGGACCTGAGCTATGCTTTAGTTTATGAGCCAGAGGGGACACCATACGCCTTAGACCGACACCCAAGCATAGGTCAAGGGCGTAGGTCCCACCTTGTGGTGACATGACCATTTTATGTGCATGAATGGTTTTAGAGTGTTTTCGGATTTTTCCAGTTTTGTCACTGCGTCGAGATTTTAAGTGATCAATGATTCCGGACCTCTACATATAGGCTTATACACATATTTACATCATATTTTAGAGATATTATTAAAATATTATGAAATTACAGAAAAGGCCAACCATTAGGGTTTCCCTCACTTGTCTATAAATATGAGAGGGTTAGGTTTAGTTGGGGGGTTCTGGTTCTGATTTTCATGCACGTTCATTCATAGAGTTCTCACATTCAAAGTTCAGACTTGCTTCCATTGAAGAGAACCACCATTGAAGACCTATAGATCCGGAGAAGAATATTATGGAGACCGTTTCTACGCCGATGCAGATTCTCTTAGCCATGATCAACTAATTCGGTATTTAGGGTTTTCTCGCAAAACCCTAGCCAAGTAATGTAGTTCTAATTTTATATTCAATTGTAGAGAGGGGAAACTGTGACTATACTGCGATGATTGTGTTAGATGAGAGACCGTTTTTATTCGTGATACAAGTTTATATATTTGAATTGATTCTTGTCTTAGACTTTTCAAATGTATTTATCTTACACAATCACAATTATTCACTATGGGCTGGAACTCGGATACTTAATCTGTGATTTTCTACACAATGGTGGTCATAAAATTCGAAACCCTAGGGTAACACAGGTCATGCCCTGACAAACTGATATAGACATGCTGTAGTTTATTTTCATGCTTTAGTTTACTTTTATGCATTTACTTTCTATTAGTAGTTGGCATGCACTAATCAGTTTAGTCTTGAGATGGGTTGTCGCGATCCAGTTGAGAGTAATCCTTTTTGGGGTCAAACTGCTGGCGCAGTGCGACCTGATTCACAGTCAATGAATTGCCCTCATATAATTGATATATAATCTAAACTATATTATGCGGTTAGTGGTGGAGTGAGGAAACCCTAGTTTTCTCTCTCTCTGAATCACAACCATTATTTATTATTGCTTTCTGTTTTATTTTCGTTAAGTATTAGATAATTTACAAAAACAAACTCTTTTCGGAAAAGTATAATTCAGTGTTTTTAGACTATTGAAGTGAACAATCCTCGTCTCCGTGGGATAAATATTCCCCTACTCAAGTAAAACTATCTACAATTGATCTGTGCGCTTGCAGAAGGGTAAAACCTAAAGTGTCGTTAATGTGTCATTTTTAACCACATATTTTGCACACACCTGACACCCACCAGTGACCCAGCTAAGAGTCAGCTTGGCCAAGCTCTACTAAGAAAATAAAGCCAGAGGAATTTTCCAGCCACCGCCACCTATCAGGCAACCTTTGGACTAGAGGGATAAATCGAAGCACTGTGCCTTCCATGGTGACTTTGGTCATATAACCAATGAGTGCCGAAACCTTAGACGATAGGTGTAGTCCATGATAGCCAGGGGAGAACTCCAAGATTACATCCAACGGGATAAACCTAGAACTGAATAGCAAACACCTAACAACCACTGAGCTGCCGCATCCACTCAACCGGTCAGGATCATCAATATGATCCATGGGGTTCCTATCTCCAAGGAGGTGGAAAGGGCTAGCAAATCTCACGTCCTCGACACAACACAAGGGAAAAACACATAAATACTGAAGCATATAGAGAAAACGCAGATCGAAATCGCAGATAACACTAAATGTCGAACGTACCGCCGACCTTCACCCATTGTCCCTAAGACAGTGAAACCTTGTGTTCGAATACCATGTTGTCACGCCCTAAATTCCTAAGATTCTCGAACCAGGACATCCGAGGAATCCGGGGTGTGATCCATACAATGAACGACTACTAAGATATCATTAACCATTAAAGCATATGGAATAATGATGAAAATGATATATTTCATACCCAATTGAATGCTAGAAAAACAATAGCGGAATCCAACGAAAATATGACAGAATTCCGTTTATAAATGGAACATCTTGGAAACACAACATAATAGATAACTTGCCAATAACAAGTGCTATAATATCAATGAATCACAAACCAACATTCATCAATCATACTAGGGCCAGGGTAATGGAAAGAAAACACCGCTACCCCTACACAACCCTCTATAATCAACATAGCCACCATGCTCGAATAAGAATACAGAAAGACGCATGGTAGTGCTGAAGAGATACAATGACATCCTGAAATAATATATACAGGAAATAAAATATACACCAATAGGGATATGCCAACAGGATGACTCCTAAACTATAACAATAGTCATCCCATATAACATATGTAAAAAAACTAAATGATAAAGAAGATCGTGGATAACTATCGTCCCCAAACCAGTAGTGCTGCAACCGTAACCGCATCGCCCTATACAACTCCAAAACCTGTAACGAGGAAAACGAAAGAAAGGTGTCGTTGCACCGCATGCTGTCCATAGCCGTAACATTTCCTGCAAACTGGCGTGGAATACCAGGGGTATGAAACACCCTGTGAGCAAAGAAGCTCAATAGGAAAAACAAAATCCTAACTACCACATCCTCTGACTGTTTAGGTAATGTTAAATTATCCAGCAAGACACGTAACATATAACTAATCCCGGCCCCAAATCACAAGGCACACACCCATATACTAACGCACATAAGTATATAGGGAATATATATATACATACATATATATATAAGTACACAACATGACTCCCATAAGGTATTACTAAAACTAGTACTCCAAGTACCAACTCCAGTAGTCTACACTACTCTCACAACGTACACTAAATACGCGACACCAAAGTCCGATCTAATATATCATCAAACACTCACAACGCTAACCAGAAGATCCAAACAGAGGGAATCACACTCACCTCTAATATCCAAAGGAAATAAAATCCACAACTAGTACCAATGAATGCTCGTCACCCACTCCCTGAGAACACATGAGGGAAAACACTCACATCATTATGTACTAACACAATCGTCATCAATATATATATATATGTAATACCTCGTAAATTTTATTTATTTATATTGGATATATTTAATTTAATTAATTAATTAATTAAAAGTTAATTAGTTGGGCTTATTAGCAAATGAGCTATAATATATTTTTGAGTTAATTAGTTGGGCTTATTAGCTAATGGGCTATAAAATATTTTTGGGCCCATGGAAATTATGTAAATTAAATATATATATATATATATATATATATATATTTATAAAAATAAAACCCTAAGTTAGTCTTACGTTTTGTCAGACAAATAGAGGAGATAAAAGAATTACAGCTGCGTAGAAGAGAGATGAGAGAACATCGATCAACCTACAGTTAGTGCGTGATTTAGCCCAACGATCAGGCAAGTAGAATGTTCTTCTCTTCCCCTTTGAACCTGTAATTGCATCGTCTTCCTATATATATATATGTTTTGTATTTGTGCATTCATATATTTATATTTGGATATTTTTAACGGTTATCTGATTTTCTAAACATGTGTTACTGTATATATACGATTTGGTATATGTAGGTTTGTTATTGTGTGTTAATGAAAATAGGATGGTGCGCCGCTGTAGTATATATATATACCACGTATCTCTTGCACAATGAATCTGTACACATGGTCATCTATTGTTATCTCACGTTATGGAGTTTTGAATTTTTAAAAGTCAACACTATTGATTGGTTGGGTTTATATCAAATATATATTTGCTATTACATGTAGTTTCCAATTTGTTTCTTTTCTTAAAGTCATCACAGAAGAGAGGAAAAGATAAATGAATAAATAGACTAGGAATAAATTGACCTTTTTTTTTTCTTGTAGATTACAATGGTTATATATATATATATATACATCATATATGTGCATGTATGTGTGTTAATAGGTCTGCACATTTGTGCGTGTAATATTTATATATTATATTCGGTTTATGATTAAAGTCGTGAGAGAACTAAATTAGATTAAAAGTAAAATAAATTAATAAATTATAATGCCAATAATGTTTCGGTAATAATAGTAGTAATGATATTAATCCTTAAATGAATTAGAATAAAAGGAAAAGATTAAATCTAGGAATGTTTTCCTCGAATGGGTGTTTACCGGGTTACTAGGAAGCACAATAGATAAAGTGAATTAGGTGGGGTTAACTTGAACAGATTGGTGACCATAAGCAATTGAAATTAATTTTGATTTTGTTAGTTAAATTGAATAGTTGGGTATTTATTATTCAATGGTGTCCTGGTACAAAAAGGTGAAAGTTTTAATAACTTCTTTCAATGTGACTTAAATAGTGTTTACTTGTTTGTTATTATTATTACTTTATTTTGGAATGGAGGAAACCACGATGGATTGACTCTTAACGCAGTCTCATCTGTACCATGACATGGAGTTCGGGTACGTGGTTATGGTTCGGTATGGGTTACTTGCCTATGGACTTGTAGTTTAGATATTGTATTATTTTATTTGCTTTGCCTATTGATTTGTGATTTGATTTTTGGTTGCGCTTTATTTTATTTTTGTTTATTAACTTATTATTTAATTATGATTGTACCTTATTTATTATGCCTATGTTCTGGAGGATATATATATATATATATATATATATATATATATATTTAAGTGTGGTACTATAGGAATTATAATATTACTCTAATATTTATAATGGGTAGATGACGGGATTATTGGTACTCTGTTTGGGATCATATAGAGTCTACTCTGTTCGTGGGTCTGACCCATCGTTGTTGTTTCAGGTTCTCAGCAGTTTCAGCCACAAGGTTGAGGTCTCTTATCATTTATTCGCGAGTTCTCCCATTTTGACTTCAGTTCAGTGTAGGGACTCCATTTAGTTATATATTTTTTTCATTAAGGTTTAGAGGTCCATAGATATGGATTCCTGAGTTATACCCTTTGGGGTTTTTTATTTCTGAATTTGTTCATTCATGAGAATTAAACTTTTGACACTCTGTTATTCATTAAATATGTCTTTTGCTTCCGTGCTTGTTTTATTATTGAGTGTTGATGCACCTTAGTTTTTGGTATAGGCCTGGACAACCTATGCATGGAAATTAGGGGGTGTCACAGTTGGTATCAGAGCACTCCGGGTTCAAGTGTCCTGGGGATGTTTTCGCTAGGTTTTCCGCGTTGCGTATTCTGATATTTATAGAGCCTAAATTTAGGATTTGTTGTACTCTTTTAAGTTCGTTGTTGTGGTATTAACGATTCGTATTACCGTTATTTCAGTATGCCACCTCGTAGGAGAAGGAATGCGAGGCAGGGTCAGGGCAATGCTCAGGATGACAATGTTGAAACTTCCTCCTAATCTCGCAACTATCATTGCTCAGGCTGTTGCTGCAGGGGTGGCGACTTCTCTTCAAAATCAGCAGCCTCATCCTCCGCCTCCCGTTGTAGAGCAGGCAGTACAACATGTTACATGGGAAAAAGTTCGGAACACTTTCACAAAATGTCATCCACCAGAGTTTTCAGGGTCCACTAATGTGAAAGTATCTCACTAGTGGTGGAAGGATATAGAGCGTCATCTCCGTATGGTTGAGTGTACAGAGGTCCAGAAGCAGATGCTTACTACTTGTAAGTTAGTTGGTGATGCTTTGCAGTGGTGGGAGTCAGTTACCACCTTAGAGGAGATGGCCACATTGACCTATGCTCAGTTCCAGGCTCGCTTTGATGAGAAATATTTCCCTTTTGCAGTAAGGGCAGCTAAGAAAAGAGAATTTCTTGATTTACAGCAGGGAGATAAGACTATAGCGGAGTATGAGCAGGAGTTCACTAGTTTATCATTGTTTGCACCCGAGGAGGTCAACACAGAGGAGAAAAAGAAGAATTGCTTTGTACATGGTTTGATATGGCGCATTCGGCAGGTGATTGTGGGTAATCCAGCTTACACCACTTATGCTCAAGTGGTGGATGCAACACTACAACATTGTCAGATCAAGAGGGACTACTAGAAAACTAAGGGGGAGAAGGGCAGTGACAAGGACTTTGTTAGTCAGACAGGGAATAGTCAGAGTGGTAGACACAGTGATAGGGGCAGATTTCAGGGGTATCAGCCTTGGAAAAAGTAGAAGGGTAACAATGATACTAGTAAGGAGATGTCTTCTCATCAGGGGCAGCAGGGTGGAGCACCTCAGATTGGACAGGGTCAGCAATAGGGAAACTACAAGAGGAGATTTTCAGGTCCTTTCAAAGGACATTGTTATGGTTGTGGGGAGTTTGGGCACTCTGCTAAGAGATGTCCCAAGGCTACTCAAGGTCAGCACGGCCAGCAGGGTCAGAGGCAGCCACCATCATTACCGACATCACATATTCCACGTATTCAGGACATGGCGTACCCAGCTTTACCAGCACCCCGAACACCACAGGGGAAGCCACAATAGCAGTTGCATTATGGCAGGGTGTACAACATCATGCCTTATGATCCTCGGGCACCTCAAGCTATTGAGGATATGTTTCCTATTTATGGTAGACTCAATCGAGTTCTTTTGATACTGGTGCATCACATTCTTTTGTGTCTCGGTCGTTTGTCTCTTTATCTGGATTATTGAATCAGTCTTGTAGTCGACCCCTCAGTATTTCCACGCCAGTAGGTGTTAATGCGATTTTACGGGAAAGTTGTGGACATGTCCCTATTGATATTGGCAGGCTTAGATTTTTAGCTGATTTGTTAGTACTTGATATGCACTCTTATGATGTGATACTTGGGATGGACTAGTTATCTCACTACCATGCTCAGTTGGACTGTCATGGTAAGTTGATAGTCTTTATGATACCGGGTCAAGAGATGTATTTGATTGCTATGCCTCGTCCTCATGGGGGGTCTAGTACACATTTATTTTATATTGATACAGAGACCCAGGAGGAGATCACTATATCCATGGATAGTATTCCCGTAGTATGTGATTTTCAGGATGTGTTTCAGGAGATTCCAGGGTTACCACCGAGTCGCGATATTGACTTTGTTATTGACTTAGCTCCAGGCACCAGGCCTATTGCTAAGGCACCATATAGGATGGCACCGATGGAGATACGGGAGTTGAAGGAACAGATTCATCAGCTTCTTAGCCAGGGTTTCATTCGCAGGAGTACTTCACCCTGGGGAACACCGGTGTTGTTTGTGAAGAAGAAGGATGGTTCTCTTCGTCTTTGTATCGATTACAGGGAGCTGAATAAAGTCACAATCCGCAACAAGTATCTGTTGCCTAGGATTGATGATTTATTTGATCAGTTGAGGGGAGCCACCTATTTCTCGAAGATAGATTTGAGGTCTGGTTATCATCAACTTCGTGTTAGGGAGCAGGATGTACCCAAGACAACATTTCTCACCAGATATGGGTCGTATGAGTTCCGTGTTATGCCTTTCGGGTTGACCAACGCTCCAGTTGTCTTTATGGATCTGATGAATAGAATATTCAGGCCATTTTTAGATCAATTTCTTATTGTATTCATTGATGACATATTGGTCTATTCTCAGTCTGAGGAGGAGCATGCCAGACATCTACAGAAAGTGCTACAGACCCTTAAAGAGCACCAGTTGTATGCAAAGTTTGAGAAATGTGCATTCTGGCAGAGAGAGGTGAAGTTTTTGGGTCATGTGGTGTCAGAGAAGGGGATTGCAGTGGACCCAGCGAAGGTCTCAGCGGTTCTAGAGTGGGGACAACCAACCTCACCTTCAGAAGTCCATAGTTTTCTGGGATTGGCAGGTTATTGTCGTAGATTCATTCAAGGTTTCTCTAAGATCGCCGGTCCGCTCACCAACTTGACTAGAAAGGGTGTGCCATTTGTTTGGGATGATCACTGTTAGACAACTTTTGATGAACGGAAGACTAAGTTGACTTCAGCACCTATTTTGGCCACTCCACAGAGTGGGGTTGAGTATCTTGTCTACACCGATGCATCGTTACAGGGTCTGGGTTGTGTGTTGATGCAGGAGGAGAGACCAGTATCTTATGGTTCACGTAAGCTCAAGCCACATGAGCTTAATTACCCTACCCATGATTTGGAGTTGGCAGCGGTGGTTTTTGTATTGAGGATCTGGAGACATTACCTCTTAGGTGAGGCTTTCAGATTATTCAGTGATCACAAAAGTTTGCAGTACCTGTTTACGCAGAGGGAGTTGAATATGAGGCAGCACAGATGGCTGGAATTTGTGAAGAACTATCATTTTTCCATTCAGTATCATCCAGGGAAGGCTAATGTAGTGGTTGACGCCCTCAGTCGTCGACCCTATGCTAGTCTTTCAGCCTTGTTCGAGACTGAGTGGAATGCGTTGAGGTCCGTTGATGAGTTAGCGGACGCTTTTGCGGCATGTGTTATGGTGACACCTGTCATCATTCGAAGAGTGATTGAGGCCCAACAGGCAGACCAACAGTGTATAGATAGAGTTGTAGAGTTGACATCAAGAGAGATTCCCTTTTACTCAGTTGGTTCAGATGGGGGGTTGAGGTACAAGAGTCGATTAGTTGTTCCTCCTATCGATGACTTGAGGAGAGATGTGATGAGAGAGGCTCATAACTCTCCATTTGCAGTTCATCCTGGAAGGGATAAGATGTACCAGGATATGAAACGCCAATTTTGGTGGGCTGGTATGAAGAGAGACATAGCTATTTTTGTCTCCAAGTGTAGTACTTGTCAAATGGTTAAAATCGATCACCAGAAACCACCAGGAGCATTGCAGCCACTTCCAGTACCTGAGTGGAAATGGGAGAGCATTTCTATGGATTTCATTGAGGGGTTACCTACCTCACATTGGAACCATAACTCCATTTGGGTGATAGTTGATAGACTTACAAAATCTGCCCATTTTCTACCTGTTTGCTCTGATTACACTTCGGAGCAATTGGCAAAGCTTTACATTGCAGAGATAGTGAAGCTTCATGGGATTCCATTGTCTATTATATCGGATAGAGATCCGAACTTTGTATCTAGGTTTTGGGCGAGCTTTCAGCAGGCTTTGGGTACAGAGTTGCACCTTAGTACATCTTATCATCCACAGACAGATGGTCAAACTGAGAGGGTTAACCAGATTTTGGAAGATATGCTTCGAGCTTGTGTCCATTATTTCAAGGGCAATTGAGAGTTCTATTTACCACTTTCAGTGTTTGCCTATAACAATAGTTATCAAAAGACTATTGGTATGGCACCATTTGAGGCATTGTACGGTCGACCCTGTAGATCTCCGGTGTGTTGGCTGGAGGCTGAAGAGAACATATTATTTGATCCTGAGTTCATCAAGGACACCTCAGAAAAGATTCCTCTTATTCGGGACCGTATGAGGACTGCACAGAGTAGGCAGAATAGTTATGCTGATCGGCGAACTCGAGCTTTGGAGTTCAGAGTGGGGGATCAGGTTTTACTCGAGGTGTCTCCTATGAAGGGAGTAATGCGGTTCGGAAAGAAGGGGAAATTGTCACCTCGTTTTGTGGGTCCTTTTATGATTACTGACAGGATTGGACCGGTGGCGTACCGATTAGCACTGCCAGATTTTATGCATAGGGTTCATAATGTATTCCATGTTTCAATGTTGCGGAAATTCTTACGAGATGAGGATGTGTATCAGCATATTGATGTGGGAGAGATCGAGTTGGAGCCGGATGTGACTTATGTGGAGCAACCTTATCGCATTATCGATCGAAAGGAGCATGTACTTCGTAAGAAGATCATTCCTCTTGTGCGTGTTCAGTGGAGCCATCACAATGAGGCAGAGTCCACTTGGGAAAGGGAGGATGAAATTCAGGCACAGTATCCAGAATTATTTAGTTCAGGTATGTGGTGAATTCCGGGGACGTAATTCCTTTACTAGGGGGGGGGGGAGAATGTAATACCCTGTAAATTTTATTTATTTATATTGGATATATTTAATTTAATTAATCAATTAATTATAAGTTAATTAGTTGGGCTTATTAGCTAATGGGCTATAAAATATTTTTGGGCTCTTATCAAAAAAAAAAAAAAAACATTTTGGGCCCATGGGAATTATGTAAAATATATATATATATATATTTATAAAAAGAAAACCCTAAGTTAGTCCTACGTTCTGTCAGATAAATAGAGGAGATAACAGAATTGCAGCTGTGTAGAAGAGAGAGGAGAGAACATCGATCAGCCTATAGTTAGTGCGTGATTTAACCCAACGGTCAAGCAAGTAAAATGTTCTTCTCTTCCCCTTTGAACCTGTAATTGCATCCTCTTCCTATATATATATATATGTTTTGTATTTGTGCATTCATATATTTATATTTGGATATTTTTAACGGTTATCTGATTTTCTAAACATGTGTTACTGTATATATACGATTTGGTATGTGTAGGTTTGTTATTGTGTGTTAATGAAAATAGGATGGTGCGCCGCTGTAGTATATATATATACCACGTATCTTTTGCACAATGAATCTGTACACATGGTCATCTATTGTTATCTCACGTTATGGAGTTTGGGATTTTTAAAAGTCAACACTATTGATTGGTTGGGTTTATATCAAATATATATTTGCTATTACATGTAGTTTCCAATTTGTTTCTTTTCTTAAAGTCATCACAGAAGAGAGGAAAAGATAAATAAATAAATAGACTAGGAATAAATTGACCTTTTTCTTTTCTTGTAGATTACAATGGTTATATATATATATATATATACATCATATATGTGCATGTATGTGTGTTAATAGGTCTGCACATTTGTGCGTGTAATATTTATATATTATATTCGGTTTATGATTAAAGTCGTGAGAGAACTAAATTAGATTAAAAGTAAATTAAATAAATAAATTATAATGCCAATAATGTTTCGGTAATAATAGTAGTAATGATATTAATCCTTAAATGAATTAGAATAAAATGAAAAGATTAAATCTAGGAACGTTTTCCTCTAATGGGTGTTTACCGGGTTACTAGGAAGCACAATAGATAAAGTGAATTAGGTGGGGTTAACTTGAACAGATTGGTGACCAAAGGCAATTGAAATTAATTTTGATTTTGTGTCACGCCCCAAATTCCTAGGACTCAGAAACCCGAGCCTAAGAGCTGAGGGAGTGAACGAAAGTAAAAAGAAATGAAAACCAACAACATTCAGTCATCAAACACCCACAAAAGGGTAAAGATGCTCTAATACCATACTGTCGCGCCCCTAAAATTCCTGAAACTCTAATCTAGAGAATCAGTGAATCTCCAAAGGGTGACGTAAGTCAAGCGACCACTAGAGTCAACAATACTAAGGAAAATACATGGAATAACAATGAAAACTATACTCCATATCAAATAGAATACTAGAAACTCAATAGTATCCTCAGATACCAACAGACACGCTCCCAAATCCCTAAGACTCCCGAAAAGGGACATTCAAGGAATCCAGGATGTGATCCTTAATATGAGTGACCAACTAAGATATCATTGACCATGAAAATGTATGGAATAATGATAGAAAATGGTATATTTCATACCCAAATGAATAATAAACAAAGCAGCGGAATCTAACGAAAATTCGGCAGAGTTCCGTTTGTAAATGGAACATCCAGACAACCAACCACAACACAAGAACCTGCCAATAACAGTTCGATAATAACAATGGCTTCCCAGCCCCACATTCATCAATCTTACTAGGGCCGAGGTAGTGGAAAGAAACCAAAACCCCTTCAAACCCTCTATAATCAACATAGCCACAAATCCTCGAATAAGAATACAGAAAAGCACCTAGCTGTGCAGAATAGATACAATAACATCCTGAAAGAATAAATACAGGAAATAAAAGATACATCAATAGGGATATGCCAGCAGACTGGCTCCCAAAAGAAATACATGACAATCCCATACAAATGGGTAAAGAAACTAACAGCAGAAGACTATCGTCCCCAAACCCATCGTGCTGCAACTGTAACCGCATCACCCTGCGCAACTCCCAAAACCTATATCAAGTAAAATAAGAGAAAATTGTCGTTGCACTGCATCTTGCCCATAGCCGTATATTTCCTGCAACCTGACGTGGAATACCAGGGGGGCAAATGAAATTCCCTCCGTGAGCAAATAAGCTCAGTGGGAAAAGATACTCTAACTACCACATCCTCTGGCAGTTTAGGTAATGCTAACTATCTATCAAGATATATATATAGCCCAACTAATCACATCCACGCAAAACCCAAGGCACACGCTCGTAAGCTATCGTAAACGAGTATATATATATATATATATATATATATCGGGAATATATATATAAATACACAATGAGATTCTACAAGGTACAACTACGACTCGTACTCTAAGTACCAACACAGGTAGTCTACACTACTCCCACCAACGTACACTAGGTACACGATACTAAGATCCAATCTGACAAATCATCAATTACTCACAACACAAATTAGAAAATCAAACAAAGGAGATCACCCTCACCTCTAACTTTCACAGGAATCAAATCCACAACTAGTACCAAGGAATACTCACAACTCACTCCCCGAGAAACGGGAGGAAAAGTACTCACGTCCTTGCGTACTAACACAACCATCATCAATGTATATATATATATAACAATCTCATCCCATTCCTAGAGAAAATCTACCTCTCAAGGACTAGGTCACCTCAATCACATCTCTTCATCAATATCATAAATCACATCATCAATAGGATTGATCAATTCACTAACACTCTCATTATGGATAAGGAAAACCAACCAATCAACTCATAGAGAGCACACAACACTATTCTCAAGAACGACCACCTAAGAGTCACCAAAACGAAGCAAAGGAAAATAGTTCCCAATACTACTCGACAGATAACCAAGACAACAACGTCAAGGTTAAGAATACCCGAACAAGGAAGAACACCACAAGTGAACAAGGAAAGAATACCAAAAGTGAACAAGGAAACCAAAAACAAATGGCCGAGAGTGGAAGTAATAAAAAGATGAATCCCAGAGATTCAATAGTTTTTAAGAAAAATGTTTTCAAACTCGAACCAATCCATTTGGCATCCATGCCCCTAACGTAACAAAACTCGATCACCTAAGTGGTGATACCAACAACCAAGAGAAAAGTGAAAGACAACACTATATGTGTGCACTAAACAACACCAAGCCTCATAACTGAGACTTAGAATGATCCGAAGAAAAGGTGAAACAAGAAACCACCTTTCAAAACACTACAAGTCGAGATTTTGAGAAAGAAGCCTCAAAATCTCTGAATCTCGAGACAAGTGATAAAATAGTTTTCTTTTAGGAAATCACACAGTAAAAATGACCGTCTTGCCCCCGGTCTCCGTCAGTTGCCATCACCGATTTTTAAAGTTAAAAATCTTTTCAAAGAAGATCCTAAGATCAGTTTATAAGTGTTAAAACTTTTCATTTCTATGGGGGTAGGCGAAAATGGGTTTTTCCTTTTATGTACAAAGAGTTTATTTCAAAACTTATAAAACACCGTTTTCGAAAAACAGCCAAATAAGAATGAACACAACTATAAGGATTCCTATAATGTCCCGAAAGGACAATGAAGGAAGAACAACACGTTGGACTCACGGAACACAACTATCCGTTTCCAACTCCACAACATCAAATGACACCACGAGGAAGAGGTTCGGCACCACGCCGTAACCGATGACTCAAGGAATGACATACAAGTCAAAGACTACGTACTAGCGTACAAAACACAGTACAGATAATGCTTAGGGGAATGAACTAAGCATAAGAAACAATGGCACAACACTTACAATAATCCAAGTACTTAATGAAATCACTTAACCATAACCTCTTCTCATCAATCAAAATCTCACACAATCTCATCACCTGCCTTCTCTAAGGCCTCAATTCTCAATTGATACTAAAATCAATCTCGGATCTCAAATCTCTAACAAGGTCACACAACTGACCACAATCACAGAACTACTAACCACAATCACAAGACAGTTAACCTCCTCCTTTAAGGCCTCAATCACAATTGATACTCAAATCAATCCCTAACCTCAAATCTCTCTAGATATCACATAACTAACCACAGAGTCACTATGCCAATACACATAACCTCCCCCAAGGGTATAATGTAAATACTCACAAGTATAAAGATACACGTTCCATTTATACTTTAACAATTTTCCCATTTAATTCATGCTTTCACATTTATTACTTTCAACTGAGCATTTTATAAATTATGAATTTATTTTACAGTATTCATAATTAATCATGCTCCAACATCATATATACATACATATCAATAAAATCACATAATGATATGCAATGCACCGTACTCACAGACCGCCTGTGGTACACACACACAAAAACACACCCTTCCCAAGGGTACTGGATCATTCTCCACCATTCCCCTAAGTCTGCAGGCTCACTAGGGAATGTGGACTCATCGAACCGTCAATCCCAAGTGCTTTTGACACTTCAACTTTTATCCGGGAAGACGTCCTCCAAGACGCGGTCTTGCACACATAGGGCCTTGGACGATATGTCCTCCCCATATCGTCTCAGTTTCTCAGAAGATTAGTTCCGCGGGAAGCAAGAAGCACCCCCTGGCTAGTTGTTTCTACGATCCAAACACAAACGTCTACTCGTGCACCACGCACAAAGGAAGTAGACCACACCAAATGAACTCTCTCTGCAAATGGTGAAATCATGCACCACATGCACCAACACCCATGTCTCACAATACATGGTGTACGCAATAAAATCATGTCTCAACATAAATATGTCATGCACCATATTTATGAAAATACCCACATGGTAATATAAATCTCAAAATCTCCTTTTAACATGCTTTTAAAATAACATAAAGCATTTAAATCATATGAAAACAATTTCATATACAATTCATGTTTTCAAAAAAATATATTTTCTTTAATTCTTTAGAAAATATTTCAATCTCTCTTATCATGCCTTTAAAATAATTTAAACAGATAATCCACGTATAATGAGAGGAACCTAGCATAGCGTCTAAGTTTCTCACGTCCCACGTTTACAAAATCCCTTAGTCCATTTAATTCTCAAGGGAATTTCTAAGCCGTCTATTCCTATGCGATTCAGATAGGAAATGATTTAATTACATAGGAAATAATTTAATTAATTTTCTTAAATTAATCCCTAAGTCCAATTTCGATTCTAAGCAAATTATAGATATTTAAATTAACAATTTAATATATCTATATTTAATTAAATAAGGGTTTGCACCCCTAAACTATTTCAACGATACGGAGTGAGAAATATAATTTCCCACCTAATTTACGTTTACCTAACAGTCCGAAATAACACAGTGTCGACGCCCGAATATGGAGCCCGCCGACCAAATCGTCCAAAAACTATTTCGGATATATCAAAATGTCCGCCTCAACAACCTATACGATATATACGAAGTCCATTAGCAATAGGTTAATTAATTTGGGTAAATCTAAAATACCCCAAACGAAAATTCAAAACTTCAAATCGAATTTCCCGACAAACCGTTCGACGAAAAATTACGAAATTGTTCCACGTCATACCTGACATCGAGACGAAGCTACTCTCCGAAAATCAGCCCAAACCGAGGTCAGGAAGTTGACTAAACAAATGGTCAAAGTTTTGGCCCGACTGCATTGTTGCGCGTCGCTGCTCCCAGCTGCGCCGTCACTGTGCGCGACCACCACTGCCCAACACCACCTGACCGCCACGCCGTCGCCGCCACACTGTCACCGTCATCCGCATATCCAGCCGTCGCTGCCAATCGCCGCAAGCTAGCAACCACCATGGTTGCCCTTCTCACCCCAATCGCTCTCTCTCTCTCTCTCAACCGAAGATGATGATGATGGTAGAAATGAGGTGTCGTCGCTTGTGGAGAAGGAGGAGCAGATGGAGACTCAGTCGTGCGTGAAGAGGAAGGAGAGAAGAAGGCTAGGTCGTTCATTTCATCAATCTGCAGATACAGATGCATATACATATACATATATATGACCTGATTGCATAATTGACCCTCTATTTATCCATAATTGTAAAACAACCCCACTTCAATATATATAATTAAATAAATATATATATATATATATATATATATAATAAATCCCAACAATTACCGGAAGTCTCCAAATAATATTACGTCAACCCGTAAGTCCACAGGATGCCAAATAACTAATTTAGTCAGAAAGAAATACACAGGGTTAGGAACCCAAACGTCGGAACACCTAACAGGCCCGATCCAATTAAAATGCGTCGTTGCCCAGTCGGAGTACTAAACATTAAATGTCGAAACGATACCGCGTAGTCAATAACAAGAATTCACGAATTCGTCAAAGAGAAACCGTAAAGTCCTCCAGTCGACTTTAAAAGTAAACACGAAAAATTTACACGCGAAATACCAAAAATAAACAATATGTCAAGAACAAGTGACGTCATTACTGAAATTAAATATAGATATAATTTCAGGAAAAAAGAATATAACACGGGTTGTTACATTTTGTTAGTTAAATTGAATAGTTGGGTATTTATTATTCAATGGTGACCTGGTACAAAAAGGTGAAAGTTTTAATAACTTCTTTCAATGTGACTTAAATAGTGTTTATTTGTTTGTTATTATTATTACTTTATTTTGGAATGGAGGAAACCACGATGGATTGACTCTTAACGCAGTCTCATCTGTACCATGACATGGAATTCGGGTACGTGGTTATGGTTCGGCATGGGTTAATTGCCTATGAACTTGTAGTTTAGATATTGTATTATTTTATTTGCTTTGCCTATTGATTTGTGATTTGATTTTTTGTTGCGCTTTATTTTATTTTTGTTTATTAACTTATTATTTAATTATGATTGTACCTTATTTATTATGCCTATGTCATGGAGGATATATATATATATATATATATATATATTTAAGTGTGGTACTATAGGAATTATAATATTACTCTAATATTTATAATGGGTAGATGACGGGATTATTGGTACTCTGTTTGGGATCATGTAGAGTTTACTCTGCTCGTGGGTCTGACCCACCGTTGTTGTTTTAAGTTCTCAGTCGTTTCAGCCACAGGGTTGAGGTCTCTTATCATTTATTCGCTAGTTCTCCCATTTTGACTTCAGTTCAGTTTATGGACTCAATTTAGTTATATATTTTTTTCATTAAGGTTTAGAGGTCCATAGATATGGATTCCCGAGTTGTACCCTTTGGGGTTTTTAATTTCTGAATTTGTTTATTCATGAGAATTAAACTTTTGACACTATGTTATTCATTAAATATGTCTTTTGCTTCCGTGCTTGTTTTATTATTGAGTGTTGATGCACCTTATTTTTCGGTATAGGCCTGGCCAACCTATGCATGGAAATTAGGGGGTGTCACAATATATATGTGCACAATATATATAAGAACCATAATCCCATTCCAAGAGAAGATCTACCTCTCAAGGACTAAATCACCTCAATCATATCGCATCATCAATGCCACTAGACGTATTACCACATCAATCTCATAATACTATCCTCAATAAGGTCCATCAAACCAACAACGCTCTCACTATAGGTGAGGAAGCTAACCAAATCAAATCACGGAAAGTATATGAACACTACTCTCAAGAATGACCACATAAGGGTCAAGAAACAAGGCAAGGGAAAAGAGATCCCAATGCTAACCAACGGATAACCGAGACAACAATGTAAAGGTTAAGAACACCACAAGTGTTTAGGGAAAAAACCTCAGACAAAGAAAACCCAAAAGAATAGGAAATGCAACACTACGTGTGTGCACTCAACAACAAGCCTCATACTCGAGACTTAGAAATGATTGGAAGTAAATGTGAAACAAGAAAACACATTTCAAAATACTACAGGTCGAGGTCTTGAGAAAGAAATCTCAGAATCTCGGAATCGCGAGAAATGTTAAAAGTATGTTTTCTTTTAAGAATCTACACAATGAAAATGACCACCTTGCCCCCGGTCTCCCTCAGTCGCCATCACCGACTTTTAGAAGTAAAAAATCCTATGATCACTTTTTAAAATACTAAAACTTGTCGTGACTACGGGGTAGGCGAAAACGAGTTTCTGCTTTTTAAATACCAATGAGTTTGTTTTAAAAACTTGAAAAATGCCATTTTCGAAAGACAGCTTGATAAGAGTGACTACAACTCCAAGGATTCCTATAATGTCCAAGAGGACAATGAAGGAAGAACAATGCATTGGACTCACGGAACACAACCATCCATTTCCAACTCCACAAAATCAAATGACAGCACGAGGAAGAGGTTCGGCACCACATCATAACCGACTACTCAAGGAGTGACATATAAGTCAAAAACATATATGAGTATACCAAGGATAGTAACAAAAATGCTTAGGGGAATGACTAAGCACGAGAAAAAAGGCTGTAAAACTACAGTACCTCGAGTACGTAATAAAATCACTTAGATCTCTTAAGATCATAGAAAAGGAAAACTAGTGGCTGATACCACGGAACTAACTAGTTTCAATCAATTCCTCTTCCGATTAATTCAAACCTTAAATTCACATTTGATACCAATTCTCTAGATTACTAACGAAATCAAGAGACTATTACCACACCACGAGATAGGTTCAATCATAACCTCGTCTAACCAACTCAAAAGCCTCAAAAGTATGATAGATACGTTCTTCAAAGTGTAAAAGAAACATCTATTTGGTCAGTACTACGCAGCCAACCAAGACCACAAGACTATCACCCGCCTTCTCAAAGGCCTCAACTTACAATAAACTCTATAGTCCATCACTAACCTCAACTATCCAAGAGGTCACTACATGAATATACTTAACCCCCCCCCCCCCCCCCCCCCCCCCACGGGCATAAAAGTACACAATCGCAAGAATAAGAATTTACATTTCATTATACTTTAACATTTACTACATGTAAATCATATTTTCATGTTATCCATTTTTAATTGAATATTTTATAAAAATATGAATTTATTTCACAATATTCACAATCAAGATGTTCCACAATCCACAGGTAATAATATCACATAATAAACCTACTCCAAAATTCACATGTCATACTATCATGATCTACGTATCAAATAGAATCACATAAATGCAACATGAATGCAATGTGACTCAACACATCCCATGATACACACGATGCCCAATATAGGTTAACGAATACATACTAATCTGAAAGAAAACTTCCCACACATGATACACATGGCGCCCAATATAGATTAACGGATACATACTCATCTGAAACAAAACAGCCCACACATGATACACACGGCGCCCAATACAGATTAACGGATACATACTCATCCGAAACAAAACAGCCCACACATGATACACACGGCGCCCAATACAGGTTAACGGATACATACTCATCCGAAACAAAACCGCCCACACATGATACACACGGCGCCCAATACAGGTTAACGGATACATACTCATCCGAAACAAAACCGCCCACACATGATACACACGGTGCCCAATACTGGTTAATGGATACATACTCATCCGAAATAAAACTGCCCACACATGATGCACACGACCCGCATAGACCAGCACCCATGTACTCAACACGACATAGTGTACTCAATATGCATACATGGCCTCAATAAAAATCATGCCTCAACATAACTATATAATGCATAATATTTATGACAAAACATTCCCTAGAATGCCAACATGAATACCATCAATCTTTTTAACATGCTTTTAAATCAAAATTAAAGCATTTAAATCCCAATGATACATTTTCATGCATAATTCATGTTCAAGTCATAAAATTGTCATTTAATTCACAATGATAACATTTTCATTTCTTTTAACATGTTTTTCATTTAATTAAAGCAATACCCCACAAGCATATAATCTCATCTCCACTACATGGCTCTAAATAAATTCAGTAATAATTCACAAGTTTAAGGGGAACTAAAATAACGTCTATGTTCTCACGTTCCTCACTATCACATATCCCCTACCATGTTTTAAATCCCTTAAACACAATCAAAAGGGAAAACTAATATCGTGTTCTAAGTTCACGTCCAACTTTTACAAATTTACTAACCCACTTTAAATCTCAAGGGGTTACTAGGCCACCTATTTTCATTCAGTTCAAATATGTACTAATTCAGAAGGAAAAATATTTATTTAATTTTCTCAAATTAATTACTAAATCATGTTTCGCTTATAAGCTACCGATAGACATATTTTATACTCGCAAATAAATATATCTAAATTAAAATAAAATTTAGGACAGGGTTCGCACACCCAAACCATAGTAAACGATATGGAAGTGACAATATTTTTCCCACCTCAATTGCGTGCCACAAGCTAAACCGTCAAGTCCGCAACCGAAACGTACACCCCCGACTTGTCGCCAAAGATGCGTACTCAATTCTGGCCCAAAACACTTTTTGCACGAAATAGGCTCACCGTGAATAGTGTTGGTGCCCAAATATGGGTCCGTCGACCAAAGTCGTTCGAATACAATTTTGAATATACCGAAACGTCCGTCTCGACAACCCAATCAATATATACGAAGCCCATTAGCAATAGGTTAATAAATTTGAATAAATCTAAAATAACCCAAACGAAAATTCGAACCTATAAACGCAATTTTCCGACAAACCGCTCAACGAAAAAATAAATTTTTTTAGTATGTGGTACCTAGCATCGAGACGAAGCTACCCTTCGAAAATCGCAGTCGTCGGAGCACCAGAAGTTGACCAAACCGCACGGAGCAGTCCGGCTGAAAAAACCACTATCGCGCGTCACCTATGCGCGACCCACCTCTGCACAACTCTGCCACCACCACACGATGTCGTACCTCTATTGCGCTGCCATCGCTAAACCTCCGGCAACTCCTCATCAATCGCGCGCCACCCATCAGGTCGGTAGACTTCAGTCACGACCCTCTCTTTTTCTCTCTCTCACCGATCTATGAGGAAGAAGAAGACCCAACCATGGTTCACGATGAAGAAGGGAATACCAGTTGTGGTCGTGGAGAAGGGATGAAGAAGAAGCTGCGATCGTTTCTCTCTGTCGTTACACAAATATATCCATATCTCTATATATCATATATATTTCATAAATATATATATATATATTTATCTAAAATAAATATATATAAACACCCACATATATATATATAGTTCCCCATTAATAACATATATGTCCAATAATTCCAAAAATATATCGAGAGCCTCCAAATAATATTGCGTGAACCCGTAAGTTCACAGGATGCCAATTAAATAATATAAGCCCAAATAAATACTCTGGGGGTATAAAACCCAACTACCGAAACACCGAGAAAATAAAATAATGTGCGTCGCGTCGAATCCATTAAAGTACTAATGCCGTAAATGAAATAATCGAGTCAGAACCTTAAATGTTGCATGACAGAACGTGTCGTCACTCAGTCAAAGCACTAATGCTAAACGTCAAAATGAAACCGTTTAGTCGATAATAAGAACTCGCGTAAACATCATCCCGTTGACTTTAAACGTAAACGCAAAAAATTTACATGCGAAATACCAAGAATAAACAAGATGTCATGAACAAGTGACATCATAACCGAAATTAAATTGGAAATAATTTCAGGAAAAAGGAAAATAACATGGGGTGTTACACCAGAGAACCATCTTAGAGACCTTTATCATCGTGGACGTGAAACCATCGTACAATTTACTCATGGGAAGGGATTGGATTCACGGTATGCAAGGTGTACCATCAACCCTACACCAGATGATGAGGTGTGTGGGCCCGAAAGGGTTCGACATCATTGACATCAAAGGTGATCAGGTAGCTGCCAAAGAGTGTTACACTGTCACATTAAAGGAAATGAGAAATAAGCCTGACCAAGGGGAGATCCGCGGTAAGGATCGGGATCCATGCTTGGCACTCTGAGGAAGCATGGCATGAAACTCAACCCTACTAAGTGTTCTTTTAGTGTATCATCGAAACGGTTTTTGGGCCACATTATAGATGTGACATGAATACAAGCCAACCCGACACAGGTCAAGCCCTGATAGAAATAAAAGAGCCCTGAACGCATAAAGAGATTCAAATCCTGACTGGGAGAGTCGTTGCTCTCAGCCGGTTCCTTGCAAGACTGACAGACCATTGCAAGCCTTTCTTCCAAGCCATCAAGGCAAATAAAGGAGAGATCTGGGGCCCAGAACAGGCCAAAGCTCTTTCCAGGCTAAAAGAGTATATGTCTAGGCCCTCGATCCTTGCCACTTCGGAACGTGACGAGGTCCTGTATTTGTACTTAGCAACTTTTGCAGTTTCTACCAGCGCAACCCTCATCAGGGAGAATAGGAACCTCTAAATATCCGTTTTCTATAATAGTAAGGCCTTGGCATAAGCCAAAACTCGTTACAGGAAGCAGGAAAAGCTGGTACTCTCCTTGGTAAATGTTAAGCGCCGTCTCAGGCACCACTTCGAAACTCACCTAATTGTCATCCAGACCTCCACTCCCATCCGGGTCGTTATGTCGAAGCCTGATCTTTCGGGCAGAATTTTGAAGTTGGCCATTGAATTGGGCATGTACGACATAACTTATGTCCCCCGTGTTTATATCAAAGGACAGGTAGTGGCTAACTTTCTGCTAGAAGATGAGGCCAAGGACACCGATCTGCCAGATGCTCCGAGTACTTGGAAGTTGTTTGTGGATTGTTCAGCCAATGCGAACGGGTCCGGGGTCAGAATAAAGATTCAGACACCTGATGCAACCCACCTCCAGATGTCTATACGACTACAGTTCCCGGTAACAATAATGAAGCCGAGTACGAAATGATCGTATCCGGGCTGCAACTGGCCAAAATCCATCAGGTCCAAGTCCTTTAAGTGTACAGCAACTCCCAGCTCATCATCCGATATATTACCGGGGAATACGAGGCTAAAGACCCAAAAATGGGATCTTATCGGGCATTTGTACTCAAGGAAGCATAAAGATTCCAAAGGCTAAACTTCAATCAAATCCCGAGGAGTGAGAACTCTGCGGCTGACCATTTAGCCAACCAAGCATCATCGACCGGTGAAGATTTAACCCGAGTAGTTTTAGTGGGCTTTCTATCCAGATCTAGCATTCAGGAACCTGAGCAGATGTTGTTTATCCCTTGGGATTCGATCTGGATGGATCCCCTGGTGGATTACTTTAGGAACGGGACCCTCTCGGAGGACAAGGCCGAAGATCTGGATGAAATCTGCCAGATACTCAATCATCAAAGGCCAACTCTACTGAAGGTTATTCTCCGGCCAGTACTTAAAGTATGTAACCCCTTCCAAAGCAAGGGCGGTGATGGAGGAAATCCACAACGGGTCATATGGAAACCACTCTGGGACCCGATCTCTTACCCACAAGATACTCACCCAGGGATACTTCTGGCCATACATGTCATGAGACGTTGAGGATTATGCCCGAAGATACAAAGCATGTCAAATGCACGGGGATGTTATTCATCGACCACCCGAGTTCCTACACCCGACCATAGTTCCTCACCTTTTTGCCCGGTGGGGTATGAACATTGTTGGCCCTCTCCCGAAGGCAGTACGATCGACCACCCACGTGCAGTTGGCCACTAACTACTTTACCAAATGGGTAGAGGCTGAAGCGTACCTGATAATAAAGAACTGCCACGTCATCAAATTCATCTGGAGCCACATAATATGCAGGTTTGGGTTTCCCATAATGATTATGGCGGACAATGGAAGGAATTTGGATAGTAGGAATGTAAAAGCATTATTTGCCCATCATGGCATCAATCAGAGCACTTCCTCGGTCGGGTACCCGCAAGGAAACGGCCAGGCCGAAAGAACTAACCAAACCATCTTTGACACTCTTGCGAAAAAGCTCGAGGAGGCCAAGGGGGCCTGGTTGGAGAAGTTACTTGAAGTACTTTGGTTATACAGGACAACATCCAGGTATCCCACCGGAGAAACACCCTTTGCCATGGCATACAGTGCTGAGGCCGTAATCCCCACGGAGGTCAAAGTACCAACCCTGAGGAGCCAGGCCTGGGAAGATGGTACAAACAACCAGCATCTGGTTCATGACCTGGGATCTGCTGTATGAAAGGAGAGAGGAAGCGGGGTTCAAATTAGCATCTTACCAGCAGCATGTTCGGAACCACTTCAACCAAAAGGTTAAAGTAAGAAAATTTCAGGTCGGGGATATGGTACTGAGATAGAAGATCGGACTGGTAGTCAAACTCAAATAACCATGGGAGGATTTGTACACCGTCACCGAAGTCATTGGGCACGGGGCATATCAACTCCATAAGAACGATGACGGTCGGATGGAGCCCAACTCCCAGAACGCCTCTCGGTTGAAGGGTACTACCTGTAATTGAGAAATTTAATTTTGTCTTATCTTGTTCATTTAATCCGGTAAGGAGACATTGACTCACAATGGATCAATTTTACATTAGTAAGATTGTTTTTTCTTTACAAAGAAAACTCGTAGATGGTTATGACTACCAAAGTATCAATACTGATCCATAAGCGATCACAACATAAAAACACTTTGTGACATCTTTCTAAGGCCCACCAGTGCCCGAAAGACACAATATTGATCCACAAGTGATCACAATATCAAAACTTTGCAATACTGATCCACAAGTGATCATAATATCAAAACTTTATGATATCTTTCTAAGGGCCACCAGTGCTCGAAAGACACAATACTGATCCACAAGTGATCACAATATCATTTTATGACATCTTTGTAAGGGCCACCAATGTCGAAAAGACACAATACTGATCCACAAGTGATTATAATATCAAAACTTTGTGACAAAGTGATCATAATATCAAAACTTTGTGACATCTTTTCAAGGGCCACCAGTGCTCTAAAGAGACAATATCGATCAACAAGCAATCATAATATTAAAGTTTCGCAAAAACAAACAACTGATCAGACATATCAAAATTTACAAAATTTACTAAGTGTTATAACACCTCCATCAGGGCCACAAACTCCCAGCCCATAATTATAAAAAAATTACTAAATGTGGTGACATCTTTTTCGAGGCCATAAGAGCCTGAAACACCCAATGATCAAGCTCTCAGAATTTTAAGACATCTTTCTTAAGGCTACAAGATCCCGAAAGACCTAGCATTTGCAAAATAAAAATACGACACTCCATTCAGATTATTAAGGTCAACAATTTTCATTAATCTAGGGCCCCGGTGATGCAGGGGGATCCGAGTCAGACGATGCCGAGTTGTCAGATTGCTCATTGATGGCGCTGGATTACCTGGAGTGGGAGGATCAACGCAAGAATGGAAAGAAATCGTGATCTAGCCTAATTGGGGCAGTTTCCGTGCACGCGTCGGTTTTTTGGCCATAACTGGAGCTACAAGTGTCGGATTCGCGCCCGTGACCCCAATTCGGAAAGCTAATCTCGGCGCGGACGTCGTGGCCATCAAGCCACGCTTGGTGAACATCATTTCGAGCCCCAAATCCGCTGTTTTCCTTTTCAATTCTTTATTTTTAGTTAATTTTTGTTGTTTATGGTATTTTTTATTTGTCAATTAGGAGATGATTCTGAACCCGATTTGGGCCAGATTTTTGGCAATATTTTTAATTTTTTCCATATTTCGTTTTGGTAGGACTTTTAGGGTTTTGCTATTTTTGGCAAAAATTCCATTAGGGTCGATTTTCAGCTATTTATACTCGGCTTGTGGGTTGTTTTTAATCATTCTTGATTATATACAATTTTAATAAATTCCAGAGTGTTCTCTGAATTTTTGGGTCAAAATTCTCCTGTTTTTCCTTACAAAGTACCGGTTGTACTAGCCTGCAGAATAATCTCTATTCTGTCCGTCGTCACCCGGTGGCCAAGGCTTAATGAAAAACAAAGAATACAAAACATAAAATAGAAGAATAGAAAACACAAAATACTTATTTCCCTTGAGTCTTCCTAACCTGGCTACTAAACTCAAGCTTAAAACTAACTACGATCCTAGAACCTTCATTAGTGCCCTCAGTTGCTCCCATAACAACTTTAGGGACTTGATCTAGAGCAGGCAGCAAGGCTTGATCAGGAACTAAGCCTGGAAAAAGGCCTGGTAAGAAACTCGTAGAAGAGAAGGTCGTCTGGGCCAGCTTCTGGATCGACATATGGAGGAGCTATGCCAAGGTATTCATTCAATTCCTCCACCGAACTAAAATCCCGCTCCTCAATAGGTTTTTGAAGATCTAGAAAGCATGATCTCCAGCCAAATCCGATCCGATAGTTGGAAGTGTCAGTGAAACGCTTGTACATCTAGTTACTACCTCAATGGCATAACTCCACTGTGAACCTCTCCACCGCAAGAAGGTTCTCAGTTTTAACCTTCTCTTCAACGATTTTGAGGTGAGAAGCCTCCAGAGATTCATATTTAGCCATCAGCTCCTGATATTTGGTTGTCATCCTTTTGCTCAGCCACCTGGAGTTGCTGCTCAGCTGATATGGCCCGCACTGTTTGAGCTTCCAATTTTTCATTGGCAGTTACTAGAAAAGCAGCCACCTTCTGCCTGGACTCCTCCTTCAGCTTTAAAAGCTTTGCCAAATTCTTAAGAGCCTTACTGTCATTCTCCATCTTTAAATTGTAGGCCTCAGCTAAATACAACATCTGCTAGAAAACATAAGTAACACAATATCAATCTCCAAATAAGAGGAACAAGAAAAACACAAGTTATGTGAAGCATGCGACTCACTTTCATGGCAATCTCGGGGCTAGTCAGACTCAGATCACCCCTCAACTCCCGCTGGATGGCCCTTTGGTCAGCATGAGTCCAGATCTGAAGTGCCATAGCCCGAAGGGCCTCAGGATTATTAATGGTCTCATGTCCCTTGACTAAGAAATCACCCCGAGAAGCTTTATTGTTAGGTTCCAAGGGACGGGTTATTTCTTCTCACCAACTTCTCCAACCTCCTCTCGTATGCTCGGAGAAGCTACAGTCTGCACTCGGGGCTGGACTGATCGCCCTCGGATCGGGGATGGGAGACACCTGTCAGAGGAAAAGATGGTAAGGTGGCCCCCTTACCGACCAATGCAGAAGTCCCATCACCAGCTAATCGAGATGGAGTAACGGGAACCTCCCATGAAGGGGGAGAAGTAGGGATGATAGCAACCTCCTTCCCAGAAGGAGGGAGAGGCAGGATGATTGTAGGCTCTCCCGAAGGGGGTGGTGGTGGAAATTCCCTGACACATGGAGGGGTGGAGCCCGAAGGGTTAACAAGATTGGCTAGGGTGCCCGACCCCCGCTTGTTCTTTCTCTTCAAGCTAGGTTGAGGGATCCTCAACATGATTTTTACTCCTTCCGATGATAGTTCATACAAATCATCACCAGTCAGGTAATCAGGGCACATCTTTAATGGCTTACTGATAGATGCTCAAAAGTATCCATTTTAAGCCCCTATCTTATTATTGTAACATTTTTTCATTTCATTATTTGGTATTTTTATGGCATTTGTGTGTTAAAGCATGTTTCAGGAGCTTAACGAAGAAATAGAGCTAATTTCGGTGAATTAACCAAAGTACATATTCTTTATATCAAAGAGGAGAGTCAAAGAGGCATTTTGAAACAAAATGGCTCATGGAGAACAAAAATGGCATTTTTCGAAACCGTCACCTAAAGCAAAAATTCTCGTGGAATCAAGACGGTCATTTTGACACAATTGCGGACAAATGTGGTTTTCATGAAGAATATACGCTTAAGCCTACGCTTTCAGAAGTAAAAAGTGGTCAGAAAACACATTTTTACACTTAAAGTGTAGTTAGTATAAAATTTCAACCAATTTCGGGAGCTCATATCTTGGTCAAAAGAGGTCCAAATAAGGTGATTCTTGAGACTATCATCAAGAGCTTGAAGTCATATTTCCTAAAAGATATTACAGGACTCCATCCAATATGTGTAGCTCCAAATATTATCAAAAGAGTGAGAGGTGTACTGGAGGAAAAAACTGGAAATTTCATATGGGCCAAAATCCTATTTTGACCCGGATTGATCGGTTTTGACCCGAATGACTTTAAGTTTGACCCCAACACCTCTATACATGTAATATAAACATATTATACATCAGATATTAGAGTTTTTCTTGGTTGGGTGTGAAATTACGAAAAAGGGTAATCTTATTCTCCAAGTTAGGGTTTCCTTCACCTTTGCCTATATAGCAAGGTCTGCTACATATCTAAGGGACTTCTCTTCACATAATTTCAGAGCTTCTAATCACATATCATTCAAAGGGAGGAGCCATTCAAGACCTAGGTATCTGGAGAAGACGACCATAAAAGGCGATTCTACATCAACGATGCAGTCTCCTTCTACCATGAGCAATTAATTCGGTATCTAGGATTTTCTAGCAAAACCCTAGCCAAGTAATGTAGTTCTTTTATTTGTTTAAATTATAACGAGGAAAAACTGTGACCATACTGTGATGATTGTAGTATATAAGAGACCGTTTTTATTATTGATCCAACTTTATTTATTTATTCTGATTCTTGTCATAAATTGAATGAATATATTTATCTTACACAAGCATGGTTATTCACTATGGGCTGAAACTCGGATGCTTAACTTATAATTTTCTACACAATGGTGGTAATAAAACTTGAAACCCTAGGTTGACATAGGCCATGTCTTGGCGATTTAACATAGACATGCTTTAGTTTATTTTCATGCATTAGGAGTAGATTAGAGTAATTTGTTGACTTGTACTAGTTAGGTTGGTCATGAGATGGGTTATCGCAATCCGGTTGATGATAATCCTTTTTGGGGTCGTATTTAGTTATTTGCGGTACGACCTGATTCATAGTTTATGGATCGCCCTCTTGTAATTGTTACATTGATAGAATTATGTTATGCGGTTGGTGGTGGAGCATGAAAACCCTAGTTTTTATTTATTGTTCTTGTCTTAATCTATCTTTACTGTTTTATTAGTTAATTAAATCAGAAATCAAAGCCAACAAATTATATTTTTATAGCAATTTAAGAGTATTATTTTACGAGAATTCAGAATATGACTAAGTCTCTGTTGGATCGATAACTTTTCACAAGCTGAACTATACTAAAATACGATTCGTGCACTTACGATAGGTAAAATTTAAGTTGTCATAAGGGGCCATTTTTTACACATATTTTAAGGACACCCCGACGGACATCAAGTTTTTTGGCACCGTTGCCGGGGACTAATGGATATTCTAAATTTTAGTAATTTAGTATACTTGAATTGTTTGTATTATATCTAAAGTTGGATTGTGTGTTTTTGCGAGGTACACTGAAAAGCGAGAAGGGAATCGGCAGAGTAGTGACGATTACATCGTTTGACCACTTGTGAGTTCTAGTGCATCTTAATTTTACATATAATTTTAGCTTTATTTTCTGTCCGAAATTAGTTTTTTTTTTAAAAAAAATAATATTAATAAAAAGTTTTTTGAAGTTTTCGTGTAAACTGTCAGAAAGTCCGATTTTCATAACCGAGGTGAGGTTTTTTAGTGGAAAAGGCCATTGAACAAAACTTACTATATTTAGTGAGCCCAGTTGATTTTTGGCCAAAACACATCTTTTAGGACCTCAAAACCCCGATTTTGTGATTGTCAGAAAAAAAAAATGTATAATGGTTATACCAATTCTGCGGGTGCTCCATATTATAATTCATACAACCCGGATTGGGGCAATCATCCCAATTTCTAATACCAATAATCAGGTATAGGAAATTCATATCAAAGCTTTAATGAGGATCCACGATATTTTAATCACGAATCAGGGTATCGACTGTATCGTCAAGATTATTATCCTCAACCATCGAATCAATTCTAATTTGAAGATTCAAGTGCATATTCGTGTCCGGAGCCATTGTCTATTGAAGATAAATTCTTAGCCCATTTGAGAGAAATCAAAGCAAACCCCTGTCAGGAGTTATTGTCTTCTAATGACCAATTCTTAGTATCTATGAGCAAAATCGAGACCTCTCGAAATTGTGAGGAGATCACATACAACCGAGACAATTCATACTTTTCAGACACTGAAAATCCTCAACCATGTTTTAATAGAGGTCAACAACCATTCAGTATTCAGGATTTTCAGTCCAATAATGCCCAATCATTCCAACCCTTCAACCAAAATCCACTCCAGTTCCAAAATCAAAATCTAATGCCTAGATCAACTGGTGATGAAGATAAACTGATATGCACCTTTAGAGAGATTGAAAATCAATTAAACTCTAATTCTCAAGCTTTGATTAGGTTATGGCAACAAGTTGATTCTATGAGAATTGAGGATTTGCCAAATCAAGTGGTAGATGATTTTAAAGACGAGGAGGATGGGTATAGTGAAACAGAGGAAATCTTTGAAGAGGAATAGCCATGTCAAGAGGTAGTCGATCCAATAAGCCATGATATAGTTGATTTAAGACCCTTTGAGGATTCTAAAAAGGAAACTAGCCTGGCCGATATGATTCATGAGGATAAAGAGAATGATTATAGTTTAATAGAAGAACAATTCGAGGTTAAAAGTGAACTCTCAAAAGGAGATTTGATACAAATCTTGCCCCCATCCAGTCAACACCTACATGGAGAAGAAAGTGGTAGTCAAATGGAGGAATTGAGTATGGATGAGAATGAGAAACCCAAAGCTTCAAAAGAAACATCACCAAAAGAGCATGAGCAAGGTATCCTCCCACCACAAGAGCTAATAGTGACACCATATGAACCTAAAACAATATTTTCCCAATGTCTCGATGAGCTGTGTTTTGAAGATAAACATAATGATGATTTGGATGTTATGATAACATGGTCAAATGTAAAGTTTAAATCGTGGGAGGATCAACACCGATCCAATTTGGAAGTGATTGCTGCATTTGAAAAAGCTTTAGGTCTTTAACCAGAGGAGTAACCAAAAGATTCGCTTGGATCTCCATGTAGGTCATTAGAGGAATTGGTGCCCTATAACTCACTTTATAAGATTGGGTTATATGACTGCACTGAAAGTCAAGAGGAGAACATGTTGGAGGATTAACAAGGAGGGGATGAGTATTACATAATGGACGGGATTGATAAGTTGATGAAGGATCCATTACCTTATTCGGTGATAGAATCATTGGCCACATGTATTAACCATGGAATGAGAGTTGAGCATGACAAATGAGAGAAATTATATAATGATTATTATGTGCTTGATGTCTTGCTTGCTATTGAATGTTCATAATGGACACAGCGGAATGATTTACTTCCCACACTTGCTCCACCATGTGGTGGAAGTATGGAAGAGAGGAAGGGTGTTGGATAACCCTTTGTGGAGTCGTCATGCCAAAGATGTTAAACATTGGTACTAGGAGATAAAGATTAGTTTTTGACCCTAGTTTGTAATTTGTAGATTATAGTTTAGTTGCAAATTTTAATTTTTAGAGATTGTAAGCCCTTAAGGCCAAATCTTTACTGATTTTATTTTAATTTTATAGGATTGTAGGCCCTTAAGGTCAACTCATTGTTTATTTCATTTAATAAATAATAATAATAAAAACTCATTCCTTGTATAATATTGAGTAATGATTTCTGGAAAGCGATGATGTATTTCTTCTTCCCTTGCTATGATATTAGGTATTTGTGCTTTGTTGAATATTTCTACAGATTGCTCGATTCAAGTTTGTGAGGGAGAACAAGCATGAAGAGTTAAAATTCCGGATCTGCGCTTCAAGGGTAACTATATTCTTTCTCATGAGTATGATTGTGAACCATGAGGACATGGTTTAATTTAAGTTTGGGGGGAAGGTATAGTTGGCTATAAGGAATGATTTTGAAAAAAAAAATTGAAAAAAATTTGAATTTTTTTAGAGAAATTCTTTGTTTCCATACATGAGTGTTCTGCATTACAAGTTCATTGAGTTTATGTTTATAATGTATGAGTAGTATGTGATGTTATATTCCCGTTCATGAGAGTAATGATTAGATCAAGTTAGTGAAGTGATGTGGTTTTACATGGGTGAGTGAATTAGAAAAATTGAAACTGAAAAGGACGACCTTGACCTATAAGCACAAGCACACATTCACTATAGGAAATAGGTTGATCTTTGACTATGTAGTTGAAAAAATAATTTTGTCACAATAAAAGGGGAGATGTTATGGTTGAAATGGAAAAAATTATTTTGAGAAAATAAAATGCAAAAAGTAGTTCTTCGATCTGAGTAACCGGGAATTGGTATCACCAATATCATTGTTCGTGTTTAAAGGGGAAAAGACTAATGAGCATAAATCCCATGGAAGAAGCTCAAGCCCAGTTGGTCGGGACTAAAAATCCTCGCTGCAAAGTCCAGAGTTTAGAAAGACAAAAAGAGATAAAAGTGGAATGATGGAGGCAAAGTTTAATCAATAAAGTAGGAGAAGAGAAATTGAAATACCATAGTCAAATGTTCACAAATACACAGAAGATTGTCTAGATTGGGAGTAGAAAGTAGCGAAATCATTCACTTTAGTGTGGACCATTCATGATACGAAACTCGAGATAGTTATTGTTCGGTACTGAGTGAGAGTATTTGCATCCGTATTATATTTTTCATTGTATCATGACTTGATTAATGAGTGTGTGAATTCATGAATGCGTGATTACAAAGAATGGAGAAGTTATGGGTAATATAGCTAACCCTCCCGAGACTTCACTCGTCCACTCGGTGTTGCCAAGGGGTTTAAAAGGCTTGTTACACGTGCTAAGTGTGATCGTCGACCCTCATGAAAGCAAGGGATTATGTTAGATTAGTTAGATTAAAAATCAACACAAGAAAGTTTTTCTGAGTTCATTGCTAAGGGACTATTAATATGTAAGTTTGGGCGTGTGATAGGTGCTCAAAAGTATCCATTTTAGGCCCCTATCTAATTGTTGTTACGGGTCCGTTTGGATATCCTGTTTTTTGTTTTTGTTTTTTTACTGTTCACAAGACTAAAAAAAAAAACACGTTTGGCAAACACGTTTACTGTTTACTGTTTTTTCCCCAAAAAAACTGTTTTCTGTGAATAGTGTGTAAAAGTGGTGAAAACACCAAATACAACTTTTAGTTGTTTTTTGAGTTTTTTCACTGTTTAGGTGGTAAAAACAGTGAAAACACCAAATCCATAAAATACAATTTTCACCAAATAAAAGTGGTGAAAACACCTTTATCCAAACGCTTTTTTGTTTTTAGTTTTTTCCTGAAAAAAACAAAGACAAATACAAAAACAGTTTTTATATTTGAAGACAAAAAACAAATACAAAAAACAGGCTTTCCAAACGCACCATACGTCTTTTCATTTCATTATTTAGTATTTTTATGGCATTCGTGTGTTAAAACATGTTTCAGGAGCTTAACGAAGAAATGAAGCTAACTTTGGTGAATTAATCAAAGTACATGTTCTTTCTATCCAAGATGAGAGTCAAAGAGGCATTTCGAGACACAAATGGCTCCTAGAGGGCAAAAACGACATTTTTCGAAGCCGTCACCTAAAATAAAAAGTCTCATGGAATCAAGACTGTCATTTTGGCACAATTGCGGAGAAAAGTAGTTTTCATGAAGAATCTACGCTCAAGCCTACGCTTTTAGACGCAAAAAGTGGTCAGAAAACACATTTTTACCCTTGAACTTACGCTTAAAGCGTAGTGAACAATGTTTTCAGCATAAATTTTCAGCCAACTTCGGGAGCTCATATCTCAGTCAAAATAGGTTCAAATGAGATGATTCTTGAGTCTATCAGCAAGCGCTTTAAGTCAGATTTCCAAAACAATATTACTGGCCTCCATCCAATATGTGTAGCTCCAGATATGATCAAAAGAGTGAGAAATGTCCTGCAGGAAAAAGGTGGAAATTTCATATTCGAGCCAAAATTCTATTTTGACCCGGATGACTTTAAGTTTGACCCCAACACCTCTATACATGTAATATACACATATTATACATCATATATTAGACTTTTGCTTGGTTGGGTTTGAAATTATGAAAAAGGGTAATCTTATTCTCCAAGTTAGGGTTTCTTTCACCTTTACCTATATATAGCAAGGTTTGCTACATATCTAAGGGACTTCTCTTCACATAATTTCAGAGCTTTTATTCACATATCATTCAAAGGGAGGAGCCATTCAAGACTTAGATATCTGGAGAAGACGACCATAAAAGGCGATTCTACATCAACGATGTAGTCTTCTTCTACCATGAGCAACTAATTCGGTATCTAGGTTTTTCTAGCAAAACCCTAGCCAAGTAATGTAGTTTTTTTATTTGTTTAAATTGTAACGAGGGGAAACTGTGACCATACTGTGATGATTGTAGTAGATGAGAGACCATTTTTATTATTGATACAAGTTTATAGATTTATTCTGATTCTTGACATAGACTGAATGAATATATTCATCTTACACAATCATTGTCACGCCCTTAAAATTCCCAAAACTCCAACCCGGAGAATCAACGAATTTCCAAGGGGTGGCGTCAGTCAAGCGACCACTAGATTCAACAATAACAAAGAAATACATGGAATAACAATGAGAAGTATACTCCATGCCTAATCGAATAATAGAAACTCACTAGTATACTCTGATACCATACTCACACGCCCCTAAATTCCTAAGACTCCCGAATCGGGACATCCGAGGAAACCAGGGTGTGAGTCTTAATATGAGCGACTAACTAAGATATCATTAACCATGAAAATGTATGGAATAATGATAAAAGTGGTATATTCCATACCCAAATGAATGATAGAAGAAAGCAGCAGAATCTAACAAAATTCCGGCAGAGTTCCATTTGTAAATAGAACATCCCGGAAACATAAACAACATAATAACCTGCCAATAACAAGTGCATTAATATCAATGACTCACATCACAACATTCATCAATCCTACTAGGGCCAAGGCAGTGGAAAGAAGCACCGTTACCCCTTCACAACCCTCTATAATCAACAGAGCCACAAATGCTCGAATAAGAATACAGAAAAGCACATGGTAATGCAGAATAGATACAATGACATCCTGAAATAATAAATACAGAAAATAAATGATATACCAATAGGGATATGGCAACAGATTGGCTCCCAAGAGAAATATATGACAATCCCATAAAACATGGGTAAAGAAACTGACAGAAGATAACTATCATCCCCAAACCAGTCGCGCTGCAACTGTAACCGTATCACCCTGCGCAACTCCAAGACCTGTAACAAGGAAAACAAAAGAAAACTGCAGTGGCACCGCATGTTGCCCGTACCCACAACATTTCCTGCAACCTGGCATGGGAATACCAGGGGGCAATGAAATACCCCTGTGAGCAAATAAGCTCAGTGGGAAAAATAATATCCTAACTACCACATCCTATGACTGTTTAGGTAATGCTAAACTATCTAGCAAGATACATAGCCCAACAAATCCCAGCTACGCAACCACAAGGCACGTACTCATATACTACCGTAAATAAGTATATATCGGGGATATATATATATATATATATATATATATAAGTACATAACATGAGTCCATAAGGTACGACTAAGACTCATACTCCAAGTACCAACACCAGTAGTCTACACTACTCTCACCAACGTACACCAGGTGCATGATGCCCAAGTCCAATCTAACAAACCATCAAGCACTCACAACGCTAACCAGAAGATCCAAACAGAGGGAAAACACACTCACCTCTAATATCCATAGGAATCAAAATCCACAACTAGTACCAAAGAATACTCACAACTCACTCCCCGAGAACACATGAGGGAAAACATTCACGTCCTTGCGTACTAACACAATCGTCATCAATATATATATATATATATATATATGTACAATATATATATAAGAACCATCATCCCATCCCTAGAGAAAATCTGCTTCTCAAGTATTAAATCACCTCAATCATATATATTCATCAATACCATTAATCACATCATCACATCAACCTCATAATATTATCCTCAATAAGGTCAATCAAATCACTAACGCTCTCACTATAGTTGAGGAAACACCACCCGATCAAATCACGAAGAGCACACGAACACTACTCTCATGAACAACCACCTAAGGGTCACCAAAAAAAAGCAAAGGAAAAAAGTTCTCAATGCTAAACCAACAGATAACCGAGACAACAATGTCAAAGTTAAGAACACCACAAATGTTTAGGGAAAACACCCGAACACGGAAACCAAAAACGAATGGCCGAGAGTGAAAGTTATAAAAAGATGAATTCCAGGGATTCAATAGTTTTAAGAAAAATGTTTTAAAACCCGAACGAATCCATTCGGCATTCATGCCCCTAACATGTGTAAAACTCAAATCACTTAGGTGGTGACATCAAATAACCAAGAAAAAGGGAAATACAACACTATGAGTGTGCACTAAACAACAACAAGCCTCATACCCGAGACTTAGAAATGATCTGAAGCAAAGGTGAAACAATAAGACACCTCTCACAACCCTATAGGTCGATATCTTGAGAAAGAAGTCTCAGAATCTTGAGAAAAGTAATAAAAATAGTTTTTCTTTAAAAAACCACACAGTAAAAATGACTGTCTTGCCCCCGGTCTTCGTCAGTCGCTATCACCGACTTTTAGAAGTTAAAAATATTTTTAAAGAAGATCCTAAGATCATTTTATAAAGTGCTAAAACTTTTCGTGGCTACGAGGGTAGACAAAAACGGGTTTTCCTTTTAAATACAAAAAGTTTATTTCAAGACTTGAAAAATGCCGTTTTCGGAAGACAGCTAAATAAAAGTGAATACAACTCCACGGATTCCTATAATGTCCAAGAGGACAAAGAAGGAAGAGTACTACATTGGGTTCACAGAACACAACTATCTGTTTCCAACCCCACTAAATCAAATGACAACACATGGAAGAGGTTCGGCACCATGCCGTAACCAACGGCTCAAGGAGTGACAGACAAGTCAAATACATGTACTAGTATACAAAGTACAGTAAGGGAAATGCTTAGGATAATGAACTAAGCACTAGAAAGGAGACTATCAAGCTACAGTACCTCGAGTACTTAATAAAATCACTTAGACCCCTTAATATCATGAAAAAGGAAAACTAGTCGCCGATACCACGGAACTAACTAGTTTCAATCAATACCTCTTCCAATTCATTCTAACCTCAATTTCACATTTGATACTAACTCTCTAGATTACTAACAGAATTAAGTGACCATTATCACTCAACCAGACAGGTTCAATCATAACCTCGTTTAATAACCCTCAAAATCTCAAAAGTACGATAATGATACATTCCTCTAAGTATGAAAGGAACCTCTATTTAGTCAGTACTATGCAACCAGCCAAGGCCACAAGACGATCACCCGCCTTATTAAGGCCTCAACTCAAAATCGACTCTATGGTCCATCACTAGCCTCAACTATCCACAGAGGTCACTACACTAATATACTTAATCTTCCAAGGCCATAAAAGTATATAATCACAGTGTAAGAATATAACTCATTATACTTTTACAATTACTGCATTTAATTCATGTTTTCACATTATTCACTTTCAGTTGAGCATTTTATAAAAATATGAATTTATTTCTCAATATTCATAATCAACATGCTCCAAAATCCATAGGTAATAATATCATGATCTACATGTCAAATAGAATCACATGAATGCAACATGAATGCAACATCACCCGTGGTACACACACGACCACACACCCTATCTCTAAGGGTCAACGGATACACACTCTACCATTTACTCTGAGGATACAGGCTCATGAAGTAAGGTAGAGGCCGCAATGATCATTCACTTAAGAGGTACACATACTCAACAAGGAATATCGTCACACGAAACACAGTCTGTGAAAACGGAGTTTGGACCAAATCCTCCCTCATTTCTTATTTTTTCAGAATATTAGTTCCGCGGGAAGCAAGAAACATCCCCTGGCCAGTTGTTTGCGAAGATCCGACACAAGTCAACTCACACATGGTTACACAACCCGCATAAACCAACACCCATGTACTCACACGACACGGATACACACTCTACCATTTACTCTGAGGATACAGGCTCATGAAGTAAGGTAGAGGCCGCAATGATCATTCACTTAAGAGGTACACATACTCAACAAGGAATATTGACACACGAAACACGGTCTGTGAAAACGGAGTTTGGACCAAATCCTCCCTCATTTCTTATTTTTTCAGAAGATTAGTTCCGCGGGAAGCAAGAAGCACCCCCTGGCCAGTTGTTTGCGAAGATTCGACACAAGTCAACTCACACATGGTTACACAACCCGCATAGACCAACACCCATGTACTCACACGACACGGTGTACTCAATATGCATACATGGCCTCAATAAAAACTATACATCAACATAAATATGTAATGCATCATATTTATGAACAATATTCTCTAACATGCTTTTATTTCAATTAAAGCATTTAAATCACAAGGAAACAAGTTCATTTCTTTAAACATGCTTTTTAATTCACTTAAAGCAATAATTCATTAGTAAAGGGGGTCGCTAATGGTTACACAAAGTTATGAATTTAATTTTTTTATCAATTTAATTAAACAATATAATTTTATCCAAAATTTATTTCCATCGCCCTTTACTATAGTGATATGTTTGGTTGTAGACATCATTTCAGGTATAATGTTCTTGTTTGGTTGTAGAACATCCAAACTAGTCTTAATAAGCATCTAATAACCCCTGAAGCAATTCGTTACAAAACATATTGTCGTGTACAACATTTTCTCTCAAGCTCGAAATAATTTCTATAAAAGCAAACACTCTTTTTCTCTCCTCCATCTTCGTTCCCAAACTCTCTGTAAGTATGACAAGCTTTGATCTACATTTTCTCTCAAACTTTGATTTATATATATCTATATATATACTGTATATATAAACTGTATATATAAATGTTATATATGTACATGTATTTGTTTCAAGCTGATCGGAATCAATTTTTCTCCACGCAAACAAACCTAAACTGATCCTCACGAAGCTCCTTCACTGTCTCTCGCCACCAACAGTTACGATCACTCACTTTGCTACTATTTGAAAAGAGCTTCGACACTGATTCGGCTCTCCAAGCAAACAATCCTAACCGATCTCAGCTTCGAACGGCTTTTATTTGCAAAGGTCACATCTAAATTCACTATGAATTTATGTGATTTGTGTTGAAATTGTTTTATTTGTTCTACAATTCCAATTTACCGCTGATTGATTCTAAATTTTAGCTGGAATTGATTATAGAATTGTGATTATTAAGTTTTATTTGGGGAAATTGAATAACTAAGTTTTTTATTGTTTGATTTGATAAATTGAATGATATCTTGGAATAACATAATCGATCAACTTAACTGAGACTAATTGAATTGTTTATTACGCCCTGGTGATGCCAATTTTTTGTGAAATTTTTAGGTGATGATATTTGGGCTTTGAACTCCTAAAATTAGGATTTCTAGTTTCTTATGCTATGTTTGGTTCCCTAGAAAATGTTGGAAAACAAGTCTGAATTTGTTTGAATAGTTTTGAAATAACAGAATCCATCAACTTAACTGAGAGTAATTGATGTTTGCCACATTTTATTCTGGTACATTGCTTTGTTATATTTTTTGTATCGAAAACCTACTTAAGCGCCCCACATTAGACGATTGATAACAAATAAGTCCCTTGCGACACCAAGAATACCTCAAGGTGGTATGATATATTTCTCTAGAAGCCACTGTAAACCGTTTTGCAAAATCTCATTGTAGTTCTTGAAGGACAACGAATAGGTGTACCAACTGTTTTGGGTTATAACATGCCATCTTAAAATGATCTTATATGTTGTTTCTGAGTTTGAGTTATGTTAATTGTGATGAGTTTGAGTTTTGCTAAAACTATCAGCGAAGTGAGTGTTTGAAAGGCCTGAATCAGTTCACCCCCACCCTCTGTGAGGTACAATAACATGTAACAGAAACCTTGACATCTGCTAGAATAAATTCGTACTCTCTATGTGGGTAATACTATGGACTTAATGTGACTTTTTATGTTTCTGTTAATTTATAATCAATCATATCCATAAAAGCACTAAAATAGACTAGCATTCTTGAAAGTTAACGAAACTAGTTCCTCCTGTTTTTGCCATTCTTGATATGGTTTTGATTCTTAAGTGTTACTTTGGAAAATTTAGGAAATCAGGTTTGAACTTTTCATTCACTCATCAGAAGATGGACTACAAATATTGTTACATATCTCTAGTATACAACACGTTCGCCCACACACGCATATAACTCTATTATACATTTATTTCATGTAGTTATATGAATTGCAATGATTCTTTCGTCTCACTATTCCATCTGATGCATAGGGGTTTAAAGGGAAGTGTGATTGTGGCATTAGCACACAATTATTTCTATAGTTTGTATGCTTATATCTTAGTAGAGTCGAAGAATTCTTCATTGCTCACAGCCTCACAGGCTTTAGGTAATCACATTAGGATGGCCAGGACTACAGCATAAACGATTAAATGACTCACACTAAGTGTGGATTTTCTCTATGAACTTCATATCCTACTTTAGCATGATCACAGGGATTTTTTAAGGCTGCAATTAAAAATCTAGAAACTATTTCCACTAAATGGTTATAAGAAGTTCATTTTCAGTACTTGCTACTTATTTTGAGTTTCACTTGAGTTTGATGTTGGATATCTATTTTATCTTTTTAATCTTTAGTTTTTGCAACTTTAAAATGGAATTTAATTGGATACAATGGTGGAATGAGATATTCAGGACTTGGTATTTTGATTACTTTCTTATTTTGTTAAGTTCATTGTTGGTTACAGATTCAGTTTAATGTTCTTTTTGGTGATGGAATTGTTCGGGATACTGGAAAACTGTTAGTTTATGAATCGTGGCTCGACGTTCCAGAAATTGAGAAACAAATTATGTATCATCAGATTAGTATAAGGATCTTCACTCTTACATTGAAATTTTCTTTCTGAAATTAAATATATTCAGGTGGAGTTAATAATTTAAATTATAGGAAGATTTTCAGGTTGATTTTAGTGACTCACATCACAAAGAAGTTATGGATTTGCTGCTAAAGACTCGACTCAAGGATTACCGACACGAGTTAAAAAGTCACTGGAATAATTATGACCCTGCTGAGGCACCTCAACATCCACATAGAAGTGTTCGGAACGATGTTTGGTTAGTGTTGTGCAGTCGTTTTCTCTTTGGAAAGCACAAGGTAAGTACTTTTTTCTTTTCCTTAGTAGTAAAATATAGCATTTTATTGTAAATATATACTAAGCCTGCTACTGTCAGTCACCTGCTGGCTAGGTTCCCATCTTTACAGAATTATGCATGGAAAGAATTTTGCGCATTGCATGTTTTAGTCTAAGAAAGTCATGTGTGTTTTTTACTTCTAGTTTAGTATATTTTGGTCACTTCTGCATATGTAATAGAAGTCTAGATATTTGTTAATTCACTCACATGACCTCTTATAGTGTGTGTGGAATGTGCTTCTGCATATGGTTTATAGTAGGATTTTTGTAAATTTTGTTATTCAATCACTATGATTTTCATATTATGGAGGTTGTGCGTATAGATGGTGATGTAGTTCTTTCAGTTCAACAAAAAATAAGTTTCCTGAGTTTTCTTTTCAGAATCTTGTGATATCTTGCTTTGATGTACTACTCCTATTCTTAGTTATGTGTATTTGACTTTCCACCCTTTTCCATATATCATTTGACTCTTGTCAAACAAGCCTAGCCTTTTCCATATATCATTTGACTCTTGTCCCTACCCCCAAAGGATACA
Source organism: Cornus suecica (assembly GCA_963922005.1). NCBI lineage: Eukaryota > Viridiplantae > Streptophyta > Magnoliopsida > Cornales > Cornaceae > Cornus > Cornus suecica. The sequence goes on from OY998241.1 coordinate 19,307,635, forward strand.
TCCAGCCCCTAATTACTACTGATCACATTTAGGCCCTGTTTGGTTGGCTTTTGCAGCTGTTACAATTTTTATTTGTTGGGTCAGCCCACGTTTCTTAGTATTGCCTAGCAGGTTAATTATACATGTATATATAACTACATTTGCATCAAGCATAGCCTAAACATCAACACCACTGTAAATAATTTCAAATCCAAATATGTTGTACTTGTATATATAGTTGCATTTGCATCAAGTATAGCATAAACATCAACACCACTAGATTAACTTATGAACTAAACTATTTGCATAAATTCTGAAGGAAATTAGCTAGCAGAATCAGCAGAATCGGGGTGAACTAAAAGTTCCTCATCGTGGTGGAAGCAAATCCACTTGCCACTCTTCATTAACAAGGACTGAAATGCAGAAGGTCGTTTGACACCTTTTATTATAATATCACACTTAGTTTACACAAGTTTCACATTTCGAATGAAGCAAACATGACATATTTAGCACATTCCCTTACTCCACCTGCCACTCTTCATTAACAAGGACTTCAATAGGACCTCTGTTTTGCTGAAGCATGCAATTTTCCTGTAGCTGCAAAGAGAATAAAGGGAACTATCAGGACTAGGAGCACAAATGTTTCACGGACAGATGATGCCACTTTATTTTCTATTAAATATGTCCGCTTTATTTTTTATTAAATTTTTTTATTGTTGTAGGGAGAATTACTTTCAATAGTGGAGACTTTAGGTTCTTCAAATGGAGATCGACTTGAAAAGGAGAAGCAAGCCTTTGTGAAGGTTCTTGGGAAGAGTCCTAAGTATTTTCGTGGCTTGGGGTATGGAGTGAAGCCCCCACCAACTCGGCTTAATATGGAGCTAGAGATGGAAAGGAAGCTTAAGATTGCAGCAGAAAAACGATATTATGAAGCTAGTGCAATGATGAAGGATATGGAGACTAATATGAAACAAAGATTGGAAGCAAAGATGAACCTTATTATGAGAGGATTTCTTTCTCAAAATAATGTTCCACCACCAAGCTGTTTATATAGATGATTTCATGAACTTTTTGGCCCGTGTTTAGGTTCTTGCTGAGCTGCTTGTTTTTTCTCCCTTATGGAGTAGTAGTCTTCTGCATGCTGATGTTTTCTGCCTCTCTCTAGGTCACCACAAGCTTGCATGCTGATGTTTTATACCTCTCTCTAGGTCTCCACCAACTTGGGTATCTTCTGGTTTATCTGGATGCACTATTATTCATAAAGACATTGTTTCACTATTGCTCTTGAGCTCTTTTGTGCTTTGTACTCTTAGGGTTTTGTTGAGCATGTTGTACTTTAGGATGAAATAAATGTTTATCGTTTAGACAAATTAAAAATTTGAAATGATAAATATTCTTTGAGTTTGATAATGTATATCTATTTTGCAGGCATATAAAATATATACAAAATCTAAAGATTTGTGTTTGGGAACACAAATCTTTAGATTTTGTATATATTTTTTAAATTTAAAAGCTATTTGCGACGCCTAAATGGCATTGGTAATAAAGTTCTTGAGTGCGTAAAAAATACTATACTTTAGTAACGTCATATATGGGGATTAGAAAAAATAAGTATCCGTTGGCAAAAATACTATACTTTAGTGATGCCTATTATATGGGGTCACAAAAAATTAGTATTTCCAACGCCACATAATGATGTCCCAAATAACTAATTATTTTTGACTCTCACTAAGAGTCAGAATTAATAGTGTTTTTGCTACCCCACATTAGCGACGTAATGTGCGACCCCCAATGGGGGTTGGTAATAGGTTATTTCAACGCCCTTTCAGCTTTTTTCCAACTCTTTTTAGCGTCATAAATAACCCTATTTGTTGTAGTGTATTAAAATAAAATTTCAGGCTGATGTCATTTTTCAGGGGGTGTAAATGATGACACTTTCAAATATTAGGGAGTGTAAATAATGATTCTCAATTGTGGGGGGTCTAATTGAAATAAAAGCATACCTCAGGGGGTGTAAATGAAATTAATCCAATTTTATATATTTATTTCGAAATATATATATATTTGATGAAATGCGAGGGTGGGGTTAGTTGATTAATTTCAATATTAGAGGGGTTAGTTGATGAAATATGTTAAATATAGAGGGGTAACAAAGTAAATTCATCTATTTTTTAGTGACATCATGAAGGTAAGGGGCTTTTTTTTTTTTATCACAATTGAAATTATATGGACCTGTTTGAACATGTAGGGGGGTTTAGTGCTTATTTGCCAAAACTATATGGGTGTTTTATGCCCTTTACCCTTATAATAAAAGTCATCATCTTATAAAGTTAGATTCTCAAAAAAAAAAAAAAATTATAATTTGAGATGGAAGGAGTATTACTTTTGAATTGCTTGAGCCATAACCAAGTAAAAATGAACATAACAATCTCCTAACATTATGTCAGTGCTAATATTTTTTGTGGAGTAACACTAAATTAATTTACTACATGAAATATTATTTTATTTGTCTGAATATCATATCCTTGACAGTTTTGTCAATGATATATTTCAGCACGTCTCTGACCAACTAAGAAATTAATCAAGGACATTTGACCTGTACGAACTTTTGTAGGAATAAATCTTTCATCAAAACTTTCAACTTCTCATACACGTGTTTTCCGGAACTAAACCTTCTACTAGTCACATGCAAACTTACTACCTTAGGTCCATCCTTTCTTACATGCCGATATTAATACTAATTCTCTCAATACTAATTAATAGTATTGTTACACGTTTAAGGAATCTTAAACTAGTATGGTTGACTTTGGCATTTGTCTTGTGACTCCAAAACATTTTTACGATCTGAATTAATATGTTATATTGCTTGAATCATAAGCATAATGTGTTCAGAAGGTTACCTGCTCCACATTGGATCAACCATATCACATAATGTACCAAAAAAATATTTATTTACAATCAAGTTTAAGTTTTTTTAACTATTTTTTTTTTCTTGCTTGCTTGAAAGTTAACGAGGCACTTTTATCTCCTCAAATTTCATTTTTCATTTATTATTGTTATTATCATTAAATAGTTATTGCTATATTTTATTATCCTTTTACTTTTGGTGAATACCTTTATATTTCTAAGCATTATTCAAACCTAAAACGAAAAGGTCTTGGTCAATTGATCCTCATGACAGCAGTATGCCGTGGTCGACGTACCTAATTTTCTTACCGGTCGAACCCAAAATGGAATTTGGCTTCACAAATATTTATACAGACACACGCAATCTTATATTTGTGTTTCATGATGAAAATTGTGGCATACAAATGTGTAAATATATATATATATATATATATATATATATATATATTAGTTGGCCACTTTCTTAATTTTATTGGTTATAATATACTTGTCCAGTTTCGAATCCTAATATAATATAATCTTCTACTTTCTCAAATTCTCCCTCTTGATTAATTTAAAAAAAATAATTAATCTCACCAAAAATTATAACTATATTATATTATTAGAGGGCAAAATTAAAAACCCAAAATAACCAAAAAATTGTTGAAAAGTCATACATGAATAACTAATTTGAAACAAAGGGAGTGTATATATATATATATATATCAATATCTCTCTCTATAAATGTATATATCTATATCTATATAGAGGTAAAGCTAATTGACTAATCTAATTTTGTGAGGCATCTCCCATTATTTTTTTCGTTAAAAATTGTAAGGAAAAGAAATGGTAATGATTTCTTACAACATTGGTTGCGTGGGTTCAACCAATTTGAGCTGTATTTCAAATTTAATCAACTCTTTAACCTAATTCATTTAGTTTTTCAGTAGAAAGGACCAGTTTAAGCGCCATCAATGAACTGCGAGTATATATATATATTCATTTTCATGTAAAAAGAAAAGTAAATGTCAAATACAGTATTAATTTAATTTAGGGATAATTACACAAAAAAACCCCTTAACTAATTAATAATTGCATGCGGTTCCCCTAATATTTTAATAATATCAGAAACCTTCCTTAGTATCATCTAAAATATTGATCCAGCAAGAAATAATAGTGAATAACGTATATATCATCGTATTTTTCGAAATATTTAGAGAATCTTCTAGAAAATGGTAAATTTATTACCTTGTCCCTCAAATATATTGACGAAAATTATGTCTACCAGCAAATGTCATTTAATATGCATCCCTTATCTTTCCCAATTTATGAGAGGGGACTTGTAGATAGAGAATGGTGATTTTTAGAAAGAGAGTATGTATAAACAATCACTCAAATAATTTGTATAGAATACATATGAAGGCAATTTGGTAAAAGAAGTTGGGGTATTCTAGTAATTTTGAATGCAAAAATAAGTGTTCAAATGTAATTACAAAGATAACAAGAATAAAATAGGGAGTTTGGTCCATAATATGCCATTATTAACCAATAAAGTAAATTTTCGGCATTAACTTTGAACAAAAGGGGTTACCTGTTACAATGAATGTGCAATTAAGTAAATTTTCGGCATTGACTTTGAACAAAAGAGATTACATGTTACAACGAAGGTGCAATTAAGGGAGGTTCTTGATATTATTAAAATGTTAGTGGAACCTCTTGCAATTATGCCATAGTTTAGGGGAGGTTTGTGTAATTATCCCTTTTATCTAATAGTGTGGTCCGTAGATATAATGGATTCACATGTTGGTTCATTTGAAGGCGATAGATCGAAGTGATGAGTTATGGCTACTGTGGAATAGAGATAAATATTTGAAATCTACTAATTCCAAGAGCAAAACCTAATCTTCTTGGTCGGCCATGCATTTTCAATAAAACTATAAGGAAATACCTACTCAATTAAGGGTTCTTATTTCATATTTAATTCGTTAGGTTTAGTTCTTCCAAGCAAGCCCACAAAGCATATATCCGATATATTAAATATATATATGTACACACAAGCAATAACACAAAATAGTTCAACAGAAAATCTCTCTCTCTCTCTCTCATTTGCTTTATTAAAATGCAGTGCTTACCTGCTCTGCATGTATCGATATCATTGAATAAATTGTTGATTATGTGTCTGAGCTTTGAGGTACACACACATACACACAAAGCAGAGAGAGATGAAATACTCCCAACTTCTTTTTTATTAGTATTGTTGTGTTTGGAGTACTAGGATTGAGCCATGCAGGTGAGCTGAGGAAGGATTTCTATAAAACAAGTTGTCCTCTGGCGGAGCAGATTGTGAAGAACATTACTTGGAAACATGTGGCCACCAATGTTACATTGATGCAGGGGGATCCGAGTCAGACGATGCCGAGCTGTTAGATTGTTCATTGATGGCGCTGGATTACCTGAAGCGGGAGGATTAGCGCAAAGATGGCAAGAAATCATGATCCAGCCTAATTGGGGCGGTTTCCGTACACGTGTCGGTTTTTTGGCCATAACTGGAGCTACAAGTGTCCGATTCGCGCCCGTGACCCCAATTCGAAAAGCTAATTTCGGCGCGCACGTCTTGACCACCGAGCGATGCACTTCGTTTCGAACCCTAAATCTGCTATTTTCCTTTTCGAACCTCTAATTTTAGTTTTTTTTTCCTATTTATGGTAATCTTCTATTTGTCGATTAGGAAATGATTCTGAACCCGATTTGGGCCAGATTTTTGGCAATCTTTTGATTTTTTTTCCGTATTTTGTTTTGGTAAGACTTTTAGGGTTTTTCTATTTTTGGTAAAATTCAGCTATTTTAACCCGGCTTGTGGGTTGTTTTCATTATTCTTGATTATAAACAATTTTATTGAATTCCAGAGTGTTCTCTGAAATTTTTGGGTTGAATTCTACTGTTTTTTTTTCATTGCAAATTACCTATTGCAATAACCTGCAGAATAATCTTTATTCTGTCCGGCGTCATACATTGCCTGCTAAGTTCCTAAGGATGCATTTTCACGATTGCTTTGTTAGGGTAAGATATGCATGATATGAAGTAGGAATATATATATATATATATATATATATATATATATATATATGATTTTAGTGTTCTTAATATTAAAAGTCGCATTAGTCCAGATAGCATGATATCTTCTTCCTAAATGTCACTACAAAAAAAATTGTCACTAGAGTCCAACATTTTATCTTTGTCTAGGAGATTTAAGGTGAGAAAACTTTTAATGTCTGAGACTTCAAGAGACATTTTATTATTGTCTGGTACTAAAAGGTTATAATTGCAGTTTAATTTTACCTCTATTTTAGTGGTGTTTCCCACCGCACTGAAACCTTTATTTCTTGTAATGTGAGAGGTTGAGATTTCATCCTATATAAATATGATAATGTGAGAGCCTTTGCGTCAGTGGAACTTTCAAAAATACCTAAACATAAACAGATGAAATTCAAATATTTGAGTACCTCTTGCCTCTCTTCGTGATTAGTTCTATACGATTTTCCAAATATATATATTTGTTTAAAGGACGATTTTTCAAACTTGGCTTGAAATAATGGTGTTAAAATTAACATGAATTATTAGGGAATGTATGAATTATTAATGATATAACTTGATACCTTTTATTTTATCTTGCTCCTTTCTAATGACTTGTTTGGTTGCTTAATATTTCAGGGTTGTGATGGCTCAGTTTTGATAGACTCTACCGCCAATAACACAGCTGAAAAGGACGCAGTTCCAAATCTATCATTGGCTGGATTTGATATTATTGATGAAATAAACTCACAACTAGAGGAGACATGTCCCGGTGTAGTTTCATGCGCAGATATAGTTGCATTAACTGCCATATACTAAATCAAATTGAATATTTTATGAAACTAAAAAATAAAATTTGCAAAACATACCTATATGTATCTAGAAAAAACAAAAAGAACAAAATTACTCCTTGAAAATTGTCCAGATTCAGGTTTGATTTTCATTGGTTGTAAAAAATTTGTTAGATTCGTTAGAATAAAAACATTTTGAAACGACATAAAATAATGATTTTGTAAAGCATAGAGTATAGAAGCCTTGTTCTGTATATACTTGTACAAAAAAGTGTTGAATAATAAAAGCGAGAATGGGTGACTAACTCCATTATCTTAGGTTGTTTTATGTGGACCGTGACTAACTCCTGCCATTTATGTATGTATCTAGTGTTAAATTCTAATGAAATTAGAGTACTGTTTGATTATATATATATATATATATATATATATATATATATGCATACATGCAGTTCAATAAATCAATGTGGGAAGTGCTAACCGGAAGAAGAGATGGAGTTGTTTCTAGTGCTTCGGAGGCCCTGGCCAACATACCTTCGCCATTCTTCAACTTCACTACCCTCAAACAATCTTTTGCCAACAAGACTCTCAATGTCCACGATCTTGTTGTTTTATCAGGTAAGTAATACTAGCTTTATTTTTTCTTACCAAAAAATGTCAGCACATGCATATATATATATATATATATATATATATATATATATATATTTATACATATATATTTGTGTGTGTTCATTATGGTTAGGCCCAACTAGGATAAGTCACAATGATTATTTAATCTTAGGGTTATGACTTCCCTATAACTGTCACACTAGTGTATATACATTGACTTTATGGGGTGACGCAATTTTGGTTTTTCCTTAAGAATTACTCAATGACACTGTCTTCACTAAACGCATATTGATAAGCCCTGTTAATTAACAATATGAACAATATGTTGAAAGAAAATATCAATCATAAATAATAAAATAATAAAGACTCAAGAGCATACATGATTTATCGGGGTCGACTAATTTGACATACATCCACGAGAGCAACATTTGTATTTCACTTATCAATGAATTATGGTTAAAATGATGTAAATATACAACTAATGAATATGTACCGGTAGAATACCAAAAACACTCTTTACCCCATCGAGCTAATCGAACCCTCCACGGGCAACACAATCCTTTCACTTTATACACCATTTAGAGAATATCATTTAGGTTTGAAATCCAATTCTCAACATGATTCAATGCAAAAAATACTAATAATAATTGAAAAAGTTAATTTATAAATGAAGTAAAATATATAAACTTTGCATGTTATGAAACATTGGAACAAATATGACAATTAGCCATATATATGGTCAGGTTCACACACCATTGGTGTTGGACACTGCACCTTCTTCAGCAACAGGCTCTACAACTTCACCGGAAAAGGCGATGCGGATCCATCTCTGAACTCCACCTATGCTTCTACATTGAAAACCCTATGCAAAAGCCTTTCAGACAACACAACTACAGTGCCAATGGACCCCGGGAGCTCTCTGAAATTCGACAACCATTACTACTCAATCTTGAAAATGCAAGAAGGCCTTTTCCAATCTGATGCTGCACTCTTGACCAACAATGGTGCTACCTGTTGGTGTGAAGTCAAAAACGGCGCCACCCATGTTTTTCAGAATCGCACGCCAAGATCTTCTGCCATCGAAAGATCTACACAAATCTTTCACGGCCGAAATGGAGGAAATTCTGGCACCGACGAGAAGAAATTTGGGGCAGCAAATTTTGGCTTCTTCCTCTCGCCCTCTACTATAAATAGAGGCCTCAAATCTGTAATCAAAACAACCCACAACAAAGAGTGAAAAACAGAGAAAGAGTGTAGAGAGTATTTGTAAATATTTTCTCCAGATTAGTGAAAGTTGTGTGCTCCGTGGACGTAGGTCATTTTTGGGCCGAACCACGTATAATTTCTTGTGTTCTTTTGTGTGTGATTGTGTTGTGTGAGTAGCAAATTCCAAATCGATCCTAACAATTGGTATCAGAGCATAGGTTAGGGTTATTTACTCACCGAGAAAATCCTCCACCACTGTGAGGACACGACCAGATCGGTCAACCACCGCCTCCTCCACCGCTTCCGTGTGACTGCCTCGGTTCAGAATTCCAGCCGACGAGACGACGGTTGCTCTCTTGAACTTGACCAGTCGTGGCTCTGCTCCAGTCTCCGCTGTCCACTCTGCCGCCCGTCCGTTGGCTCCCTCTTTGTAAGCAAACTCCTCTGTTTGTGAAAACAACATAGCTTCCTAATATATATCTATATATATATTCGTAATATATATACATAGTATATATAGATAAAAGAAAGGAGGAGCCGAAATTTTGAGTGAGTGTTGTCTGTGGGAGTATTTTGAGGGAGTGATATAAAATAAAAAAGTGGGAGTGTGAGTGGAGAGAGAAAGTGTGGTAGTTGGTAAAGTATGAGAGAAATATATATATATATATATTAGTGAGTGGGTGAGGTGTTGGAGAAATATATATATATATATATATATATATATATATATATATATATATTAGTGAGTGGGTGAGGTGTTGGAGAAAAAAAAAAGGAAAAAGAAAGAAAAAAAAGTTGTATATGTTAATAACTTTCGGCAGTGGATATATATATATATTGTAATTTTTTGATTTTCGAAATTAAATATATATATATATATATATTCGGTCACTATTCATCCGACACTGTTTCCGGATACGGTACTGTTCAAAAGTACTGTTCACAAAATAATTTTTGTGGAGCAATGACATCAACTTCAGAAGACAAGTCAACCATGATCGATAAATTTGACGGTACAAATTTTGCTTTCTGGAAAATGCAAATCGAGGATTTGTTATTTCAGAAAAATTTATTTCTACCGTTGGAGGGAGCGAAGCCAGAGACGATGAAAGAAGAGGATTGGAAAATTCTCGATCGGAAGACTCTCGGCACGATCAGACTGACCTTGTCCAAATCAGTAGCCTTCAATATCAGAAATGAGAAGACGACGAGATCTCTCATGGACGCCCTTTCTAACATGTACGAACAACCGTCTGCAGCAAATCAGGTACATCTCATCAAAAGATTGGTTAATCTGAAGATGTCCGAAAATGGAAAGGTCAGTGAACATCTTAATGTTCTTAATGACATCGTTGGGCAGTTGGAATCAGTTGATATGCCAATCTCTGACGCAATGAAAGCGGCTTTAGTTCTAAGCCAATTACCAGAGAGTTGGAGCGGCACAGTGGCTGCGATCAGTAGTTCTTCAGGGAAAGAAAAGCTACAGTATGATTCCGTGGTGAGTATGGTACTCACAGAAGAGATCAGAAGACAGACGTCAGACTCTTCTACCAGTAGCTCGGCATTAAATGTTGAAAGCAGAGGCAGAAGTTCAAATCGGAAGAAAGGTGGAGGCTATGGGCGTGGTCGTTCCAAGTCCAGAAATGGAAGATCACAATCTCGGAAACCCAGGAATTTCAAAGAAGTTGAATGTTGGAATTGTGGCAAGACTGGTCACTACAAACACCAGTGCAGATCTCAGAAGAAGGAACCGGAGAACAAGACTGAGGCAAACATTGTCTCAGAGGAAGAATCAAATGATGCACTGATATGCTCTTTGGAGAGCAAGTCAGAATCTTGGGTGATAGATTCTGGAGCATCATTTCACGCCACCTCAAGTCGAGAGCTCTTTGAGAGCTATGTACCAGGTGACCTGGGAAAGGTCTATCTTGGAGATGATCAACCCTGCAGTGTTGTTGGCAAGGGCGATGTACAGATCAAGATTAATGGATCTGTATGGAAGTTAAATGATGTGAGGGACATTCCAGACTTGAGGAAAAATCTGATCTCAATAGGCCAGTTGGCGAGTGAAGGTTATGTGACAACCTTCAACAATGAAGATTGGAAGGTTTCCAGGGGAGCTATGACAATGGCACGTGGAAAGAAGAATGGTACACTCTACACAACTATCAGTGCTAGCATGTCAATAGCAGTTGCAGAAAGCAAAGAGGATCAGAACCTGTGGCACTAGAGGCTAGGTCACATAAGTGAAAAGGGGCTCAAGATTATGCACTTAAAGGGGAAACTACCAGACTTAAAATCAATTGATATCGACTTCTGCGAGAGTTGCATCCTCGGCAAGCAGAAGAGGGTGAGTTTCCAAAGGAGTGGCAGAACCCTCAGAAAGGAGAAGCTTGAGCTAGTTCACACTGACGTCTGGGGGCCGGCAAATGTCTCATCTCTTGGCAGAAAGTCTTATTTCGTGACTTTCATCGACGACCATTCTCGGAAGGTATGGGTTTATATCTTGAAGCATAAATCTGAGGTGTACGATGTGTTCAAGAAATGGAAAGCCATGGTGGAGAATGAAACAGGCTTGAAGATAAAGAAGCTACGATCAGACAACGGTGGCGAGTATGAAGACACAGGATTTGAAAGGTTCTGCTATGAGAATGGCATTAGATTGGAAAGAACTGTACCAGGTACACCACAACAGAATGGCGTAGCAGAACGAATGAACCGGACATTGACTGAGAGAGCCAGAAGCATGCGGATACATGCAGGATTACCGAAACAATTCTGGGCAGAAGCAATCAATACAGCTGCATACCTGATTAATCGAGGTCCATTAGTACCATTGGAATTCAGAATACCAGAAGAAGTATGGAGCGGCAAAGAGGTAAAACTTTCACATCTGAAAGTTTTTGGTTGTGTTGCATATGTGCATATCAGTGATCATGCTAGGAGCAAGCTTGATCTGAAATCACAAAAATGCACTTTCATTGGATACGGCGAAGATGAACTTGGTTATCGGACCTCGGATGACCAAAACAAGAAGCTGATCCGAAGCAGGGATGTAGTATTCAATGAAAAAGTAATGTACAAGGACAGACACACAACAACCTTCAGTGATTCAACACAGAGAGATCCTGTGTATGCCGAGTTGGATGATGTTCCAGACAGCAGTGAGGCACAACAGACAGCTGAGAGTTTCCAGCTAGAGGAACCTAGTGCAGAGAGCAATGCACAACGGAATGATCAACCGCAGTCTTCAACTCCAATTCCTGAACCTAGAAGGTCCTCCCGACCTCATGTGCCGAACAGGAAATACATGAATTACTTGTTGCTCACTGATGGAGGAGAACCTGGATGCTATGAAGAGGCATGTCAAGAGGCAGATGCCAACAAGTGGGAGCTTGCGATGAAAGATGAGATGCAATCTCTTATCTCCAATAAAACATGGGAGCTAACCAAGTTGCCGATTGGAAAGAAAGCTCTTCAAAACAAATGGGTGTACAGGGTCAAAGAGGAACATGATGGTTCCAAGAGACACAAGGCAAGGCTCGTAGTCAAAGGCTTTCAGCAAAAGGAAGGAATCGACTACACCGACATCTTTTCCCCGGTTGTAAAACTGAATACCATTCGTTCAGTTCTCAGCATTGTTGCAGCGGAAGATTTGCATCTAGAGCAGTTAGATGTCAAAACTGCTTTCCTCCACGGTGACCTAGAGGAGGAGATCTACATGCAGCAACCGGAGGGTTTCTCAGTCAGAGGCAAAGAGAAACTTGTGTGCAAGTTGAAAAGAAGCTTGTATGGCTTAAAACAAGCACCGAGGAAGTGGTATAAGAAATTTGATGGGTTTATGCAGAGACATGGTTACAACAAAAGCAACGCTGACCATTGTTGCTACTTCAAGAGGTTTGACACAAGCTATATCATCCTCCTACTTTATGTCGATGACATGTTAGTAGCTGGGTCTGATTTTGAAGAAATCAGTAAGTTGAAGAAGCAGCTATCAAATGAGTTCGAGATGAAAGACTTGGGAGCAGCGAAGCAGATTCTTGGGATGAGAATCAACAGAGACAAGCAAAAGGGTATCTTGCAGTTGTCTCAAGCTGACTACGTTGAACGGATTCTGAAAAGGTTCAACATGAGTAATGCTAAGCCAGTTAGCACACCATTGGCTAGTCACTTTCGACTATCCAAGGACCAGTCTCCCAAGACAGACGAAGAGAAAAACTTCATGGCTAAGGTACCTTACGCCTCAGCTATCGGAAGTTTGATGTATGCCATGGTATGCACAAGACCGGATATTACATATGCAGTGGGAGCTGTTAGCAGATTTATGTCCAATTCAGGAAAGATGCATTGGGAAGCAGTAAAGTGAATATTAAGATATCTACGAAGTACCACGAACAAATGCCTTTGTTTCGGAAAAGGAGAAGTGAAGCTACATGGGTATGTAGATTCATATTTTGCTGGAGAGATAGATCATAGAAGAAGTACTACTGGGTACATTTTTACAGTAGGTACTACAACAGTTAGTTGGGTTTCGCAGATACAAAAGATTGTAGTGTTATCTACAACAGAGGCAGAGTACGTAGCTGTGACAGAGGCCAGCAAAGAAATGATATGGTTACAAGGTCTGTTAGCAGAATTAGGATTTAAGCAAGAGAAAAATGTTTTGCACAGTGATAGCCAAAGTGCAATACATTTGGCAAAGAACTCAGCATTTCATTCGAGGACCAAACATATTGGACTTCGTTATCACTTTATCAGATCATTATTGGAAGATGGGGTGCTGACACTTGAGAAGATCCAAGGTAGCAAGAATCCAGCGGACATGCTGACCAAGACAGTAACTACAGAGAAACTGAAGCTATGTTCAGCTTCAGTTAGTCTTCGAGACTGAAGACGGAAATGAGCACACAACTATTCATTAATAACAGATGGAGCGTTCTTTGACTTCAAGTGGGAGATTGTTGGTGTGAAGTCAAAAACGGCGCCGCCCATGTTTTTCAGAATCGCACGCCAAGATCTTCTGCCATCGAAAGATCTACACAAATCTTTCACGGCCGAAATGGAAGAAATTCTGGCACCGACGAGAAGAAATTTGGGGCAGCAAATTTTGGCTTCTTCCTCTCGCCCTCTACTATAAATAGAGGCCTCAAATCTGTAATCAAAACAACCCACAACAAAGAGTGAAAAACAGAGAAAGAGTGTAGAGAGTATTTGTAAATATTTTCTCCAGATTAGTGAAAGTTGTGTGCTCCGTGGACGTAGGTCATTTTTGGGCCGAACCACGTATAATTTCTTGTGTTCTTTTGTGTGTGATTGTGTTGTGTGAGTAGCAAATTCCAAATTGATCCTAACACTACCAATATCGTTGACGAGATGCTCAGTGGCTCTGATAAGTTCTTCGTCGAGTTCAGTCAATCGATTAAGAGGATGGGCGCGATCGAAGTGCTCACCGGTACTTCTGGACAAATAAGGAAGAACTGCAGTGTGGTTAATTCGTTATTATTGATTGAGACTTGGTAGTTTGATCGACATTTAGAGCTGCTTTCATATTATACCATTTCTTTAAATTTTTGTATTTTATTTCTTCCATTTTTCTTGATTGTGACCATAAAATATTTCCTGTGGTTTTGTGCGGATTTACTTAAAAACCTTTTGTCTAGAGAATATATGCGCGTAACTTGGTATTTGTTTTTCAGATATGGAACACTTTGAGAATATATTTTTTCACTTGATTAAAATGGACATATAAGACCAAAGACCTTATAATCTAATGTATCACCTTAATTCCTCCCCGAAAGTGTGAGTGTATGGAAGGTATAAGGGTTCGAGTCCTATTGATATTGTTCTACAACAAAAAAAAGTTGATAAAAATTTAAAATGTAGGAATAAATCTTCTTAACAATAATATATCTTGAACATTATTTATTTCAATAGTAATGTCACTCATTTACACACTTTTTTGTTAAATAAAATAATAATACAAATAAGGGGTACATTCGAATATTTTTTTCAGGGTTCTTTTTATCAACAATTTTACATAATAAATTAAAGAAAAAAAAAAAAAAATATACATAGAGAAAATAAGCTTACCTTAAAACATCCATGAAAAGCAACTTAATTACATATTTGTGAAATGTAATAATAATCATTGCAGTTAAAAGAGTTGAAAGAGTCCATAATTAAAAGTGTTATAATTATTAAATTTATTTAGAGGGATCTAAATATTGAAGGAATAAAAATAGATCTTCTTTCTAATGAATAAAAAATTATAAAAGAAACAAAACCAATATAAAAAGAATCGAGAGAAACCTCATACTTGTATAAGTAGTTGGAAAATTTTATAATAATCATTGTGATAAAAAGAGTTCTATAATGGGTAGCTAAAATGATTATCTTATTTCAATGCTCCAAAAATATATATAAAAATACAAAACGTATAGAATCGATAAAAAAATCTCACACTTTTATAAGCATAGCTATCACTTGAATGTCCATTGTTAGGGTTTTTTACACCCGCCCAAGAACAAAACTAAGGTTTGCTAACTCTATTCACCAAGCCACGAACACCTGCAAGTCAGAAAATGCACAATGATAAGTCCATTTTACATACATATTTTATCCCCAAATGTATATTTGTTAGTAGGTAAAACTATTTATTTTAATTAATTTAGAAGTGTAATAATGATAAGTGCACAAAACTTAATTTATATAATAAAATTGTTGAATAAATCATTTTCAATGTCATTAAATTACATCTACATTTATGTCTTTCATTTATTGGTGTAAAGTGAGAAATGAATCAAATGCACATCGATGAAAGTTGGAAGATTCAAATGCACATGGGAAAAGAACAAAATGTGATGGAAAGTTATGTATGTTCAAAGAAAAAGAAAAGAAAAGAATATTTCATTTCTCTTTACAAGTTGTAATTTGATTCCAATATTTCTCTATAAATATGGATACATCTTGAAGAACAAAGAGGAGAAGAGGAGAAGAAGGAGGAGAGCAAGAAGGACACCAAAGAGGAGAATAATTTATCTTCAATTCCGGGTTTTATTGTTCTTACTTTGTTATTTTATTTTTAAGCATATGTAACTAAATTCTCAACTAAGGTTGATGATGAAACCACCATTTATAAAATAAATTCCTTTTAGTCTTTTATTAATTTCCATGTGTATGGTTTAAATGCTTATGATTTTCACTTCATAGTATTAATTGTTTTAAATTTCTTTCACTATAAATATCATGTATTTATAGTAGTTAAGAATTCTTATCACAATTAATCAAGCTTGGATTTGATGAGTTTATAAGTAAAAATCTTTGATCTTATGTGATCCATTAAACTGCATACATAGGATGCTTAGAATTTTACACTTTAAAGCGAAGGAAAATCTATTTCTTGAAAATATATTTCATTAGTACGTTATTTTTAAATCTTGAGAAAGTAATAAGATTGATTTCTAAATTACTACTCTAAAATTGGAATTGATAAAGGAATAATTAGAAGTTTATGGATTAGTGGTGGTGGATTCCGATACCTTAGTATTTTTTCTCCCTATTATTCTCGCTTTAATTATTTGTATTTCGATATTGCATGTTTAATATAAAAATCACTTCAACAAACAAACTTTGAGAAACTAGGTTAGTTTTAGATTAATTTGAGTTTAATTAAGTTCTCTTTAAAGCATTCCCTTGGGTTCGACCTCGTTCTTGCATAACCTAAACTACAATTGATTTGTGCACTTGCGAGTAATATTTTAAAACACACCACACAAACACACACCAAACACAATCGATACAAAAATATATACGTGGTTAAGCCAAATCGACCTATATCTACGGAGAACACTGTTTCACTATAATCAATGAGAGGATTACAAGGGGATAATCCGCAGATCATACACACGCACACACACAGTGTATACTCATGCCTGTATTACCGGAAATAATGTAAGCATATATTATTCCTAACTCTCACTAAGAAGAATCTCAAATATGTATCTCTTCTTGTTCTCTGTCACAATCTTGTGCACAGATCTTGTGTTTCTGTCCCACTTCTGTGTCAGAACAATACAATAGGAACAACCCATGTACTTATAGGAGAGACTGGGGTGATGGACAAGTCAATTGGAATCACATCTCAATTAGAATAGGAGTCAATTTAGGTCATACCATAAAAACCCGAAACTGGGTTACCGAGTACTCAGTGGTTGCGCAAGTGCGCGAACTTGCGCACAACTCTCCGCCCAAATTTCTTCAAGTGCGAACTTGCGCACTTACCGAGTACTTGATGGTTCTTCCACCGAAATTTCCCTTTAGACCCTTTTTGCTCAAATTCTTTTCTCAATCCTTGAGGAAAGGAATCATTACTACTAACAATCTCCCACTTGACGACTTTCCACCCACTCAATCAACTCTATCAATGATCAGTGCTTCTAATGATGCCCTCATTCCTGTCTTCAAGCTTGAAGACCCACTGAAGTTACGCACAACTTCAATTTCTCTCTTGTCACCACTTTGGTCAACATGACCATATTGATAGCTCTCACTGCATGAACAATATCTAGCCTTCTATAAAACATGCGACCTCTATTGCATCTGGCTACTCTGTCTTGCAACCACTATCGCCTTTGACTTTGCCTTGCAAACTTTGTCACGTCTGTCTTCTTTTTCCATTTCACTAAGAGACTTTCCGGTTGTTGCATATAAAACTTCTCCTTTAGGTCACTTTGGAGGAAAGTAGATTTGCTATCTAATAGCGCTAGATGCAAAACTTCTACTTTAATAATGCTTGAATGAATGGTATTCAGTTTCACAACCAAAGAATGGAAAACTTTATTCCCTACTGGCAGCTCGATTAGCTTCCATGTCTTGATGGAGATAAGGGACTTCATCTCATCTTCCACCGCAAGCTCCCATTGGCTCGCATCTGCTGCACTGCATGCTTTATCATAACATTCTGGTTCATCTCCATCTGTGAGCAATAAATAATTCAGGTATCTCCGATTCTGTACACGTGGTCATTAAGTCCTCCTAAACACAGAATTAGGAGTCGGAGTCTGCGGTGTATCATCCCGTTGAGATTTTCCGTCTACAATCTGTTCTTCTGACTAAGAACTCTCACTAGCTAGAACATATTCTATCTCAACATACACAGGATCACTATGTGTTTTACCGCTCCATACCTCTTCTGGTATTTTGTACTTCAATGATACTGATAGACCACGATTCATAAGATACGCTGTTGTACTAACTGCTTCTGCCCAGAACTGTTCCGGCAACCCTGCTTGAATGCGCATGCTTTTAGCTATCTCAGTCACTTTCCGGTTCATACATTCTCTACGCCATTCTGCTATAGTATACTTGGAATAGTCTTCTTTAATATGATACTATTCTCATAGCAAAATTTCCTGAACACCAAAGTCTTCGTTTTCTCCACCAAAGTCGGATCTCAGTTTCTCTACCTTCAACCATGTCTCCCTCTCTACCATGACTTTCCATTTCTTGAACACATCGTACACCTCAAATTTATGTTTCAAGAAGTAAACCCATATCCTCTTGGAATGGTCATCAATGAAAGTCATGAAGTAAGACTTTCCACCAAGAGATGAGACAGTTGCTGGCCCCCAGACACCCATGTGAACAAGCTCAAGCTTCTCCACTATGAGACTTTTGTTGTTGCTCTTGAATCTAACCCTCTTCTACTTACACTCGCAGAAGTCGATGTCAATCGATTTCACTGGTAGTTTTCCCTTCTAGAGCATAACCGCGAGCTCCTTTTCACTCATATGACATAGCCTTTGATGTCAAAAGTTGTGATCTTCCTTGCCTTCTGTAACTACAATCACCATGCTAAAATTGGTGGTTGTGTAGACCATACATTATTTATTTCCTCATGTTATAGTCATAGCCCCCCTGGAAACTTTCCACTTATTTTCACTGAAAGTGGTCACATAACCTTCACTCGCCAACTGGCCTACTGAGATCAAGTTCTTCCTCAAGTCTGGAATGTGCCTCACATCCATCAGCTTCCATATCGATTCGTTGAGTCTGATATGTACTTCACCCTTGCCAACAACACTACAGGGTTGATCGTCACCTAGATGAACCTCGCCAAGGTTAGCAGGTGTATAGCTCTCAAAGAGCTCTCAACTTGTGGTGACATGAAATGATGTTCCAGAGTCCAAGACCCAAAACTCTGTCTTGCTCTCCAAAGAGCACATCAATGCATCATCATCTGATATAAAGTTCACTTCAGTCTTGTCATCCACTACATTCTGCGGGGATCTGGACTGGCCTCTGTAATGACCAAGTTTGCTATAATTCCAACACTCAATGGAATTTTGAGACTCATGTCTCGACTTGGAACGACCACGTCCATTACTTCTGCCTTTCCTTTTGTTAAAATCTCTGCCTCTGGTGTCGATATTCAATGTTGAGCTACTGTTAGAAGAGTCTGACTTCTGTCTTCTGATCTCTTCTGTGAGTACCATACTCAGTACGGAATCATACTATAGCGGTTGTGTCCCTGAAGAGCTATTGATTACGGCCCTTGTGGCACTCCAACTCTCTAGCAATTGGCTTAAGACTAATGTCGCTTTCATTTTTCCAGTGATTGGCATATCAACTGATTCCAACTGCTCAATAATTTCATTAAGAACACTGAGATATTCATTGACCTTCCCATTCTCGAACATCTTCAGATTTACCAATCTAGTGATGAGATGTACCATATTTGCTCCAAACGGCTGTTCGTACATGCTCGAAAGAGCATTCATAAGAAACTTCATAGTCTTCTCATTCTTGATGTTGAAAGCAATGGACTTTGACAATGTCAGTCTGATCATATCGAGAGTCTTTCGATCCAGGATTGTCCAATCCTTTTCTTTCATCGATTCTGGGTTATGCCCTTCCAATGGTAAATACAAATTCTTCTGGTATAACACATCCTCAATTTACATCTTCCAAAAGGCAAAGTTTCTACCGTCAAAATTCACGATCATACCTGTATTTTCTTCATCCATAGCTCCTATTGAACCTATTCGAGGTGTCCAGAGTCTAATCATACAAAACCAATCACACGGTTGTGTCCGGAACGGTCCAAAACCTTAAGAACGCCTTTTGCTGATGACGTGGTTGTCCCTGATAACGTGTTGTTGACGTCACTTTTGAACTGACCGAGTACTTGGTCACTAGATCTTCAAGTACTCGGTGAACCTTTCTTCGAGTACTCGGTGAAGACTTTACTCGTATTCTCTGGTGAGCGCATGGGACCTCTTTTTGTGATGTGCTTTACAGTACCGACTTCGTCTTAACGAGACAAAGCTCCTGGTATGGTTGGTTTCTAATTTCGTGCAAGTTGATCCTACGAATCTGGATTAGAACGTACGATTTCGGGATTTGTTTCACCCTGAAGCTCTGATACCACTTGTTATGATTTTTTACACCTGCCCAAGAACAAAACTAGGGTTCACTAACCCTATTCACCAAGCCACGAACACCTACAATTCAGAAAATGCACAAACACACACCAAACACAATCAACACAAAGATATATACGTGGTTCAGCTAAATCGACATATATCCAAAGAGAGCACCGTTTCACTATAATCAATGAGAGGATTACAAAGGGATGATCTGCAGATCATACACACGCACACACACAGTGTATACTCACGTCTGTAACACCGAAAATAATATAAGCATATATTATTCCTAACTCTCACTAAGAAGAATCTCAAATATATATCTCTTCTTGTTCTCTCTCACAATTTTGTGCACAGATCTTATGTTTCTGTCCCACTTCTATGTCACACCAATACAATAGAAACAACCCATGTATTTATAGGAGAGGCTGGGGTGAAGGATAAGTCAATTGGAATCACATCCCAATTAGAATAGGAGTCAATTTAGGTCATACCATAAAAACCCAAAACTGGGTTACCAAGTACTCAGTGGCTGCGGAAGTGCGTGAACTTTCTGGTGCGATGTCAAGTGTGTAAAAATATGTGGTTAAAAATAATACCTTAACGAATCTAGGTTTTACCCTACGCAAGCGCATGCATCAATTATAGAATAACAAATGGCTTGAGTAAGGGATATCGATCCCACATAAACAAAGATTGTTCACTTTAGCAATTCAAAAACACTGAGTTATATTTTTTAAAAGATGTTTGTTTTGGTGGTCGGAGACCAAATTATCTAAATTAACTAAATTATTCTAGAACAAAGTAAATTGGTTTGTGATTCAAAAGAGAGAGAAAACTAGGGTTTTCATTGCTCTACCACTAATTGCATAATATAATTCCTCACTGCATCAATTGTAAGAGGGTGATCCATAATTGTGAATCAGGTCGTACTACAAATAGGTAAATACGATCCCAAAAAAGAGTACCATCAACCGAATCACGACAACCCGTCTCATGACTGACCTAACTAATACATGTCAATTATATTACTCTAATCTACTCATATTGCATGAAAATAAACTAAATCATGTCTATATTAAATCGCCAAGGCATGCCTGTGTCAACCTAGGGTTTCAAGTTTCATTACCACAATTGTGTAGAAAACCATAATTAAACATCCAAGATCCTGCTCATATTGAATAATCATAGTTGTGCAAAAAATATATTCATTCCATCTAAGACAATAATTTAGAACAAACATATAATTTTATACTGCAAATCAGTACGATCTTTTAACTACTACAATCATCATAGTATGGTCAACAGTTTTCCCTCGTTACAATTAAAACAATGAAAGAACTACATTACTTGGCTAGGGTTTTGCTAGAAAAACCTAGATACTGAGTTAATTAGCCATGGTGGAAGGTGACTGCATCGTTGATGTAGAAATGCTCTCCATGGTTTTCTTCTTCGGATCTCTAGGTTTGAATATGGCTCCCAACAACAGCAAGTCTGAATGAATGAATGTCTCCCAAAAACCAACCCCTAACTCTGATGTATGATCATGTATATATAGGCAATGGCATAGAGAGACCATTTTCAGTCCTTTCAGTCTAAAACTCATGCAAACCCTAACTTCTCATATATATAAGTTTATATACATGTATATAGAGGTCTGGAGTCGCAGACACGTTCTCTAATTGAGTCAGGGGTGAAACAGGAAAAATTCACGAAAAACCACCAAAAGTTACCGCACCTACTCTTGGAGCATAACTGGCCTACGCTTCAAGCGTAGGTCCAAGCGTACCCTATATGCATAGGTCCAAACGTATCCTATAGGCGTAGGTCCAAATGTAGAATTGTGTTTTCTAGCCACTTTTTGAAACTGGAATCGTAGGCAAAAGCGTAGGAATTTTATGGAAAATTACTTTTCTCCGTGAATGCACCAAAATAATCGTCTTGAACCCACGATACTTTTTGTTGAAGATGACGGCTTCTGCAAATGCCATTTTTGCCCTCCGGGAGTCATTTTTGTCTCGGACTGCCTCTTTGACTCTCCTCTTAGATAGAAAGAACACACTCTTCAGTTAATTCACCGAAATTAGCTCCATTTTTTCATTAAGCTCCTGAAACATGCTTTAACACGCAAACGCAATAAAAATACCAAATAATGGAATGAAATAACGTAACAATCGTGAGTTAAGGGGTCAAAATGACTAATATTTGACACCTATCACACCCCCAAACATACACATTGCTAGTCCCTTAACAATAAACTCAGAAAACTTTTCTTGTGATGATCTTTTTAATTTAACTATTCTAACTAATCTAACATAATCCCTTGCTTTCGTGAGGGTCGATGATTACACTTAGCACGTGTAACAAGCCTTTTAAACCCCTAGGTTTCCCCTAGTGGATGAGTGAAGTCTCGTGAAGGTTTCCAGTTATGGTACCTACAAACATCTCAGATCTCTGAATCACGAATTTATGAATTCACACATAAGTAAATTAAGTCATGATATAATGCAAAAGATAGTATAGATGCAAATACTCCTATTCACTACTGAACAATAACTATCTCGAGCTTTGTGTCGTGAATGGTTCCCACTAAAGTGAATAATTTTGCTACTTTCTACTCTCAATCCGGACAACCTTCCATGTTTTTGCAAACATTCTACCATTGTATTTCAATCTCTTTTTTCCTAATTCATTGATCAAATTTTGCCACTTTTAATAAAAACATATCTTTCCATCCACTTTTCATCCATTTTTGTCTTTCTAAGTTTTTGGACTTTCCAGCGAGGATTTTTAATCCCGACCAACTGGGCCCGAGCTTCTTCCATGGGATTTATGCTCATTAGTTTTCTCCGCTTTAAACGCGAACAGTGATATTGGTGATACCAAGGCCCGGTTACTTAGATCAAAGAACTACTTTTTGTATTTTATTTTCTCAATGTATATATATATTTTTTCAATTTTCTCCATTTCAACCATAACATTTCCCCATCTCTCCCTTTACTATGGAAAAATTATTTTTCAACTACATAGTAAAAAATCAACCTATTTCTCATAGTGAATGTGTGCTTGTGTTTATAGGTCAAGGTCGTCCTTTTCAGTTTCAATTTTACTAATTCACTCACCCATGTACAACCACATCACTTCAGTAACTTGATTTAATCATTATTCTCATGAATGGGAATATCACATCACATACTACTCATACATCATATACACACACTTAATCAAATTGTAATGCAAATCAATCATGCGTGAAAACAAAGAATTGCTACAAAAAATTTAAAAATTAAATTTGTTTTTAAAATTTTCATTCCTTGTAATACTATACCCTCACCCCCAAACTTAAATCAGACCATGTCCTCATGGTAAAAAATAATATAGGAGAACATATACAGTTAACCTTGAAACTCAATTCTGGATTCCAAAGCAAAGCATGAATCCCCTCCCCCAAACTAGATTTGGATCACTTGTAGAAATAATCAACAAATCACAAATACCCAATCATAGAAAGGGAAAATAAATTTCATTATAAATATCCAGAAATCAACACGTGTTTTCAAGGAATCAAAGATTTTTTTTTTTAATTAATTTTTTTAACTTATTATTATTATTTTAAATAATAATAATAATAATAAATAATTTGGCCTTAAGGGCTTATAATCCTAAAAATAAATAAATAAATAAAATAAACAAAGACATGGCCTTAAGGGTCTACCG
The DNA here is from genome assembly GCA_963922005.1 of Cornus suecica. NCBI lineage: Eukaryota > Viridiplantae > Streptophyta > Magnoliopsida > Cornales > Cornaceae > Cornus > Cornus suecica. Next base: position 19,331,324 of record OY998241.1, read on the forward strand.
TCCCTAAAAACAAGAATCCTAAACCTAAACCCTAATCTTCCTCATCTTCTTCATCACTTGTCACGATTTTTTCAACCATATTTAGTAGTTTGCAGTTTCTTTCAACTTTTCCAAATCTTCCTCCGGATAAACTTTTATAATTTTCCACCGCATCTCATCCAACTTCTTCATCCTATCTCCCAATTGTTCTGCAATGATCTTTGATAACAGAAACGGGTATGGAAGATAATGTTCAAATTTATCGGCACCCGCCCACTGTCTACTCACAATCGCTCGATCAATCGACATCTCAGCCATGATCAACTTTGGAAGACCCACTTCATACCTATGAGTTAAGGCATACAAAGTTCTAAGCATACTGTGATCCCTTACACTGGTCCAATTATTGGGCCGAAGTTGAGCTGAAATGACATAATCCAAATAAAGCAGTTTGACTTCAACCACCAATTATCACACGTCCTATCTCCTAGATCTGATACTGTACATAATTCCCGAACCATCACCTCATCCGTATGTGACCATACTTGATGATGTTCCTTCAGTATTCCTTATAAGTTTGCCGGAGTACCGATTGGTATATTCCACGCATCAACAATACTTCTTCTTCCAATCACAATAGGAGCACTCCACTGGGTCACTTTAGCCTTTATCACCTCAAATCCTGTCGGTCCTGAAATCGTCATATTTTCATAGAATTTTCGGACCAAGCCCGGATATACATTTTCTCTCGCCAGTTTCTCCAAACTTTTCAATCCTCATTCCTTAAGGATTTTCCTACCGGGTGCAATTAATATTCGGTTCATCCTCTCTGGATGAAATATTTCTTCAAATTGTAATATGCACTGCAGAAATGATTTTGGTGTCGTTCGGCTTCCATTCCTACTCGTGGCTCCTTCATTCAAGCTCTTCATATCCACATATGGTGATGTACCTTCTACGAATTCCTCTGAGTCAGAATAATTTTCATTAGCATTATCCATACTAACACCCTTGAAATAGACAAAATAGAAGAATAATATCTAACTCTAATACTCAACCCTTGAGAATTGTGAATTGTGAATTGTGTCTAATTTATGGATATATTTATAGATGGATGATGTACAATCAAATAGAAAATTGATTTAAAACAATTGGCTGACTAGGAAAGTGGAAGCAATGAACAATCCAACTTCAACTTGTATTTTCATTCCATTTCCTTATCGAACTAGGATTACTCTAAAAATTTACAAAAAACCTAAAAAAATATTAAAATTAACTAAAAAATCCTAATACAAGTACAAGTACAAACCAGGCCAAAATAATACCTCGTGATACTCTACGCTTCAAGCGTAAGCTTAGCCTGAAATATATATATATATATTTTAAATACACTCTTTCGATCAATCCAACACATATACACCCCCAAACTTAAACGCACAAATGTCCGCATAGTGCGATATAAAATTTTGAAAGAATTCAAACTATCAACACATGTAAAATACGCGTAAAAATCTAAAGATATATTCAACTCAATACGATTGATCAACAAAACTGTTATTTTATAAACTAAGAAAATAACAATAACATTTACAAAATAATCGTCCAAGCGGTCATATGAAGCCCTATACAAAACTATCCGCTCGACAATTTATCTTCAATGTATAAAAATGAACTAAAAATAAAACAAAAACCTAACTAAAACTAAACTAAGCCTCATCATCAGAGGTCGGTGGTGTAGGTGGAATCTACACACCCATATGCTGACTCATACAGTTAAATCGATGAAATAACCGCCTCTGATCTCTTCGACGGCACATTGTCGCTTGTTGCCGAGCTTGTCTCTCCTCTGCCAATGATTGCTCTTACCCCTGCATCAGTGCAATAAGAGCATCAAACTATGCTTGGGACAGAGTAACAGTACCACCCGCAGGTGCCTTTGGCAAGACAACCTCATCCTCAACAACCGGCATATGTGGCATTGTAAAGGGGGTGACTCGCGAAAAGGTTAATCCTCGAGGATTAGCTTATTTTGGGAGATTGGCCCAAGGATTTATTTATTTGGGAGATTGGCCCAAGGTTTGCTTTATTTCAGAAAATATCCCAAATAAGGTTTGTACGCAAGAGCTTGCATTATATAGAGGGATGTATGAGGGACTGATGTGTTTATAGCTCACATCTGAACTCATAACCCTATATGTTGCTCGCGTAGGGAGTACTATTTGGAATCTAGGATAAATTCTTGGGGTATGTAAATAGTGGGTCGCGACCCTATTTACACCATCCTAAGCAAGAGTACCTTAAAGAGGCCGATAGTATTCAGGGTCATGAAAAAGGTATGCATGCAAAAGGTCATGACCTAGGAAAGCTATATAGCATAGTTCCTTGGCTACAGAAAAATCAGATCCGCGATGCAACGGCACGGATCACAAGCCACGGAGTACAGTATGATCAGCGCAAAGGATTACGCGAGTCAGTTTCGCGTAGTCAAGGAAGCGAGATGATACTGTGCAGGGTATTTATGGCATGGATTGGTATGGCAGGATCCATGTCGCGAGATAGGTGTTGACGTGGCAATGACAATCCGCGAGGACTACTGGATGCTCACGTCTATAAATAGAGGTGCGAGACCTCACTTCAGGGGGACTTTTTGAGACCAAGGGAGAGAAATATCTAGAGGGATAAAGTATTTCGCAAACACTTGTAACTGCTATTTTCTCTACCATTTCTCTGTAAAGCAATCAAAAGCAATAAAAACATCAGCACCATTATTTGACTGACGAACTTGTGTAGAAACTATATTCACATCATTAAATTAATCCAAACCCCTATATTAAAGGCGACTTCACTGGGGAGAAGATGTCTTCTGCACAAGTTGAGCCTCATCAGACTCGTCGGAGAGGTCATCCACCGACCTGGCACACCGAGCAAGTTGAAGAAGAAACATCAACACAGACGCAATGAGGTGAACCAGTCCTACCAGCGTCATCGCGCGAATGCTGGTGTGGATCAGGCAGAAACTCCTTCGATGGCAGAGCCAGTACAGAATTTAGCAGAATTGCCATCAGCTCTGCTACAAACTCCGCTCAGCATTCAAGAAACGCAAAAGGCCATACTTCACTTCATGGAGGCCTCGCACATTTCAGTACCAAATCTTGAATCACCATGGATGGATAATCAGACCATGCCAGAAATGTCAGCACAAGAGCTTTTTCGCGAGGCACCCCGAGTGAGAACTGAGCCACTGGAGAGAGAATCATATTTCACCAAGGAGTAGCCGCGGGCTATCTTGAATGAGAAATATGATATAGAAGAAGTGGAAATTTCCGCACCGTACCATCCCAGTGTTATGGCTTTGCCTTATCCGGAAGACTATGGAACACCAAGCTTCCATCAATTTGATGGCAAAAAGGGAAATGCGAGAGATCACATATCCAAGTTCATGGATGCTCTGGGTCCCCACAGAAACAATGAATATTTGAAACTTAGAGAATTCTCCAAGTCTCTAACTGGAACTGCATACACATGGTATAATGGTCTCGCTCCAGCTTCAGTGTCTAGTTGGACGAATATGGTGCTCAAATTCTACACCAAGTTATTCCAGGAAGACGAGGAGGTCTCAATGATTTCACTTACAAGGTAAAGGAAACGCTTTGGGGAAGAGGCGGTAATTTATGTCAGGAGATTTCGCGAGGCTGCTCTGCAATGCCATGAGCCAATTTCTGAACTGCAATTGATCAAAATTTGTATAGAAGGAATGTTGCGGGAATATAGAGTGCATTTGGTCAATCACGAGTTCAAAACTTTTTCTGCACTTGTTGATAATGCCCGAAGATTGGGAGAAGTTTTGGCTCCCCCGACACGACCAAATATCAGTGCTAGGTGGGTGGCAATGGTAGCAACGATGCACAATGAAAGGCCCAGGGAAGAGCATGCCAGAAGATCTGAACCACCTCCTTTACCTTTCAGCGAAAAAGAGGCAGTTGCTTTACTGAATCAATAGATCGCAAATCATGTCATATTGCTACCTTTAGTGCAAAGGGTGCCACCAAGAGAGGAAAAGATAAAGAATAACTACTGCCCCTATCACATGACTATTCGGCATTCCCTGATGGGTTGTTGGGCGTTTCGCGGATTGGTACACCGAAAAATAGCATCGGGAGATATAGAAGTGGTGAAGAATGTAGTTCATGAGCCCTTCCCTGCACATGTAGCTGTAGTGTCCGCCAGAGATAGTACTGAGGATACAACAAATGCCGACAAGTATGAATGCGCGATAACACGTGAAGCATGGGAGAATACTAAGATAGACGTTTTCTTCAACGAGCTCCCAATACAGGAACATGTGAAGGAATTCTTGAAAGAACAAACAGTTGCCGCCCTTAACCATACTATTGTGATTCCACCGCATGAGAAAACCTCCAGTAATATCACATTTTCTGAAGGAGACAAACAAGTGTTTTTCTTCCACAACCGGTCTCTATATGTACCAGCTACTGTAAACGGTCGGGAGATGAAACGAGCTTTCTTGGATTGGGGAGCGTCAGTCAATTTAATCCCACTAGCCACTTTGCGAATGATCAATTTTCCTGAAAGCATGATCGTGAATCATACCATTGCAGTTACTGGTTTCAATTGAGACCAGCAAGCCACTATGATATTTGCGACATTGGATCTTAAAATTGGGAAGATCAGGGGCCCACCAAGTTTCATGTCATCAAAGGGGAACCCTCATATAAATTGTTGTTGGGAAGACCGTGGCTACATGCATATGGTGTAGTACCATCATCCTATCATCAAGTGATGAAGGCCAATTGGGGAAAAGGAATAATGACTGTAAAGGCATCTAAGAGCCCTTTCTGCGTATCGGAGGCCCATTTCGCAGATGCAGTCTACTTCTCAGAGTACAATGAGGAAGATGGGCCCGACATTTTTGCTACACCATTACCAGAATGGAATGAACTGGAAGATGGAAGTTCATCTAAGCGAAAGCTCAAGGAGGTGAGCTGGTTGCGGGTCAAAATGCCCGATGGACGAGTAGTGTACAAATTGTGATGGGATTGGGGGTCAAGAGCTTGCACAGTTGGCACTGACCCCGGGATAGATAAGGCAGATATACAAAGAAAGTTGGTCACTGACCCTGAGGCACTCAAAACAAATCCGCGACCGGTGTATGGTTTATGTGAAGTGGATATAAGCGATGGCACATATCCATGACCTACCTTCATAAGTAGTACGCTGCCCGACAAAACTAAGAGTGCTCTGGTAGAATTGCTCAAGGAGTTTCGGGATGTCTTTGCCTAGGATTATAGTCAAATGTCGGGACTCAATGTTGGATTGGTAAACCACCATCTCCATGTGCATCCCGCATCAGAGCCAAAGAAGCAAAAACAACGAATATTTCATCCCGATCTGGAAGTACAAATTAAGGCAGAGGTGGAAAAGTTGCTGAAAGCAGGGTTCATCAAGCCAACCCAACATCCGATCTGGCTCACGAACATTATGCCTGTGAAGAAGAAGACTGAGTTGATCCGCGTATGTGTAGATTATTACGATCTCAATAAAACCTGCCCAAAGGATGACTTCCCTCTACCTAACATTGACACCATGGTGGATTCAACCTCAAGACATGAAATTTTCTCGTTAATGGATGGATTCAGAAGGTATAACCAGATTAAGATGGTGCCGGAAGATGCTGAGAAAACTATTTTTCGCACCCCAATGGGGAATTTTCATTATACGGTCATGCCATTTGGACTTAAAAATGTCGGGGCTACATATCAACGTGCCATGATAGCTATATTTCATGACTTGATGCATAAAACTGTGGAGGACTATGTGGATGACTTGGTGGTAAAGTCCAGAGCCGTGCAAGATCATGTGGGTGATTTGAGAAAAGTACTGCAACTATGTCGCGAATATAATTTAAAGATGAATCCCCTCAAATATGCCTTTGGAGTACCAGAAGAAAAGTTCTTGGGGTGTGTCATACATCGACAGGGGATTGACATAGACCCAACAAAGGTTAAGGCAGTATTAGAAATGGCTCCACCCACAACTCGCAAAATGTTAAAAACTTTTATGGGGAAGATATCTTATCTGAGGAGGTTTATCCTAGCACTGGTAGAGGTAACTCACTCACTCATGCCTTTGTTGAAACAAAAGTCTGATATAGCTGGGGAGAAGAACAACAAAAGGCCTTTGATAAAATCAAGAGTATTCTAGCATCACCAAAAATAATGGTAGCGCCCGAGTCAGGGAAACCATTGATAATGTATCTCACTTCCACCAATAAGTCTGTGGGAGCTCTGTTGGCCCAAGAACATGAATGGGAAGAGAAGCATGTTTACTATATCAGTCGGGTACTCAAGGGACCAAAGTCACGATACACATCGTTGGAAAAACACTATCTCACTTTAGTATTCGCGGCTCAGAAATTCAGACATTATTTACTGGCACATCCGTTGGAGCTAATCACCAAAAGTGACCCCATACGGTATCTACTCACAAAACCCATACTCAGTGGAAGAACTGCTCGGTGGTTGTTAGCACTATCTGAATATGAGATCACATGCTCTAGACCAAAAGTAGTAAGAGAAAGGCCTTGTCAGATTTACTAGCATTATTTCCTGGGGGAGCTGAGCCCAAAGTAGAGGAGGTGGGAGTAGCAAGTACGAAACAAAGTACGGATTTTACTTTGGAATTCGATGGATCATCCACAGAAAAAGGAGGTAGGGCTGGTTTCGTACTAAGAAATGAGGAAACAAATGAGGAATTAGTCATGGCTTACAAACTTGACTTTCCTTGTACCAACAACATTGCCGAGTATGAAGGGTTGACGCTGGGATTGATGATGGCTCAGCAGTTGAAGGCAAGAATACTTCATGTTAAAGGAGATTCCAAATTGGTCATCAAGCAGGTTAAAGGAGAGTATGATGTCAAAGAACCCCATCTGGTGTCTTACAGAACCCTCATCCGTCAAATGTTAGAAAGCTTTGAGAATGCAAATTTTTAGCACGAGCCGCGAGAAGGTAACCGACAATCCGATACATTGGCAACATTGGGCTCGCGACTACATTTCCAAGGATTAGAGTCTTCTGTGCAAGTAATGCGAAGAACCAACTCTATAGTCAGTAGTGGGGGGAAATCAGAGGTGTATGAAGAGTATGATTGGAGAGCGCAATTAGTACAAGCTCTACTAAAAATGATAACAATGCCTTGAGACGAGAATACCAGATCATAAAAGGCGTGTTATATTACAGAGCGGCGGGAGGGATTCTAGCCAGATGCGTGGCAATAAACGAGATAGGAGAACTGCTACAGAAAGCTCACAAGAAAATATGTGGTCAAGCAGATGTTAGTCTCTATCGAGTTTTACAGCGAGAAGGTTTCATTTGGCCAATTATGAAGGATTATGTAGTGAAGTTACAAAGTAGCTGTCAGAACTGTAATGCATATCCCTCCGCAAACGAAGGTAATGTGGCAGACATGAGAGACTGGCAAGACAAATATGTGCATTATCTGAAAGAAGGGATTTTGCCTGAAAAAGATCACCCGCGGTTCAGAAAATTGGCCTCGCAATTTGTTCTATAGGAGGGAAAATTGTTCCACAAAGGTTTTGAGGGAAAGCTGATGAGATATGTGAGTGAAGAAGAGGCAGGGGAGGTATTGAAACGAGTTCACGAGTTTGGTCACCAAGGCCCTAGAAAAATGTTTCAACAGCTACTATCATCTGGGTATTACTGGCCAATAATGGAAAGGGACTGCAGTGATTTTGTTAGGAAATGTCATGTGTGTCAGGTGCACGGGATCTCATTCATGCTCGGGGGACTGAATTACACAGTTTGGCTACCCCCTGGCCTTTCCACACTTGGGCACTGGTCATAATTGGACCAATCACACCGCAGGCTCAAGGACATACATGGATTTTAGTGCCAACTGAATTATTCACGAAGTGGGTAGAGGCTATTCCACTAGGATGGACGAGAACAGACAATATGGTTTGATTCATAAAGGAAAACATCATCTGTCGATTTGGGATACCGAATGTGATACTGTCAGACAATAGGACTCCTTTTGTCAATAGTAAAGTCACAGATTTATTGGGGAGATACTCAGTAATTCATCACAAGTCCACGCCTTACTATCCAAAAGGAAATTGACAAGCTAAAGCCTCTAATAAAGTATTAATTCGAATCCTGTCCAGGCTGGTGCATGATAATCAGAAAAAATGGGTGGAAGAGCTCCCAATAGCACTGTGGGCGCATCGAACCGCATACCGGAGTGCGACAAACATGACTCTATATGCACTGGTCTATGGAGTAGAGGTTGTGCTACCTACAGAGCTGGAGGTGGCTGCTAGAATGCTGGCAAGTAAAAGCAATTTGGAAGACAGGCTACTAGAGATAGAAAAATTGGAGGAAACAAAAGCAGAAGCTTTTGCAAATCAAAAAGAATACAATAATAAATAAGCAAAAAGCTACAACAAAAAGGTACGTTACAGATGGTTTAAGGAGGGGGACAAAGTGTTGAAAGTGGGACCGGCAATTATGAGGGGACAAAGGGTAAGAAAATTTGAAGCTAAGTGGGAAGGTCCGTATGTGATTGTATGTGAGGGCAGTAGTGGGTGTTACAAGATGGAGCATGAAGCCACTCGCGAGAGGGCTGAACCTCTAAACGTGAAAGGGATTAAATTGTATCAAGCATGAAGGCATTGCGGATTGTGGTGTTATAAAAATGTTCTTCAAAAAAGACATATAGCATCAAACAAATCATCCCATATGTATAAAACATGTCAGAGTTACTATCACAGTACAGAGATATACAACAAAAATGTGGTTACAATTAGAGGACAGTACCTAAACAAAATGGGCTAAAAAAGGTTTTGGGTGATGGGATCTGATAGCTTGAAACCCTCATGCTCTTCCAAGTACAGATGGATCCGCTCAAGATGATCAGCTGCATCTTGAAGTTTCTTCTCATCCTCCTTGAGAAGTGCTAACTGTCTGTAAGTTTCTGCAATCTCTGCCTATTTTCTTTGATGAGCTTCACGACCTTTCAGCTCGACAAGATAGTGATCGTAAAGCCTCTGAATAATAGCTAGTCGGGTTTCCTACCAGGACACATCCATCCCAACCTTCTTCCAGTCCTTTATGAAGGCATGATATCTCGGAAGGGTGTCAGGAACAAGATCCTGAATGGAAGTCTCAGAAAGGGTCCTGAACACATCTGCAACAAACTGGAGGTGGACCATTTTCAAGAGTGGCTCATGAACTTCCAGGTGAGAAAAAGTCTCTAGATGAGCTGCCTCAATCAGATCTAGCACTGGGATGTCCCGAGGATAACAAAGCCACTAATGCTAAGGTATTGGCACTGAGGAAGTAGCATCATAAACAGGAGCAATGGCAGGCATGTGAGAAGTGGAAGCATGGTCGCGAGAGGTAGGCTCGCGAGGATCGGGGACAGAGGCGCGAGTAGGCTCACGAGGATCTGGTACGGAGGCGCGAGATGGGGATGGAGGTGCCTCTATGTGCATCTCAGTAAGAGTGTCCGAAGGGAATATCATTTGACCCTCAGAAATCCTCTGAGCATCAAGGAGTAGCTCGTCGATCATCTCTTGATCGTTGGAGTTTACACCTAAAAGAAGGAAATGTTAAAATCATATTTTGGCATTCAGAATCAAATGGAAGGATAAAGTGATAAAAGGGTTACCTTCCTCAACGTCTGGGATAATGGTGCCAAAGATAGATCTCTCAATACTAGGATGGTCTGCTAGTATTGCAGCCATCTCGGATGCAATATCACCACCAAGGGGCTGCAAGTGACTGTCATCGATGTTGAGATCCTCTGCTCTATCATCAATAGCAATGACCTTAGGGGAAACAGGAACTGAAGGCAGTTTGGGAAAAGTCTCGTGAGATACTGCAGACTTCTCATTATCACGACCTGAGGATACCTCGCGATCTGTTTCAGGAGTAGAGGTCGCGGAAATGACATTGTCGCGAAATGAAGAAGAAATGTCATCATCATCATCATCTGCGTGAGTAGGCTGAGTGGTCCTCATCATCATCAGTTGAAGCTGCAACAGAGGGGATAGAATAAATACCACCTCCAGGAGAAGTTGGAGCGCGAGGAGATAATGTCTCGCGAGAGCCTAAACAGAGGATAAATGCGAAGTGTTAGAAGCACGAAATCTAAAACAGAAAAATAAAAGTCAAGTTAGAAAATCATTCTGGGAAAGAGCTGTCCTGGGTAAATCAGAGAGGATGCTGGCAACCTCCATCTCCTCCGCATCATCTCCAGCCCTCAGCTCCTCAACCACGTGAGCAACAATATTGAACAAAGTGGAGGTTGCATCAGCTTTCTTTTTGTTTTTTAGCTTGGCCAAAGCAAGCTTGCGCCTTGCAGCCAAGGAAGCCTCTTCTGAGGCAAGGTCCGAAGCACCTAGAGGTGAAATGTCATGAGAGGATTTGTGTTTTCGCACCAAAGGGGCCTCCTCTGAGCTAGGAGTATCTCTTTCTACATGAGTCTGGGAAGCCTTAGAAAGTTTTTTTTTCCTCTTCGAAAGAGGCACATCATCCAGTACTGCTGCAACAGAAATATTTTTTAGATGAATAGACAAGGGAACATGCTGCAGCAAATCAGTAGAATCACTGGTAGTACCTATAACCTAGGAACTAGAACGCTATAGAAGAACAGAGGAGTTAGTATTGACACATGAAAATACATAACACAACAAAGGAAAAAGGAATTAGAAAATTTACCAAATGCCTCGCGATGGGCTCCTCACGGATGGGCTTTTCGCGGGTAGGCTCCTCGCGAATAGGTGGCCTCGCAGGAAAAACTTCCTCGCGGAGAGACCGCTTGTGAGTCGCTTGCTTAGGCTTCTGAGATTGTGAGGACTGAGCATGTTGTTTGGGTGTAAACTTGCCCCTGACCTTGTGAAGCTTCAGTGAAGGATCTGCAATGTATATTGGAACTGGAATGGGAATAGGAGGAGTTTCAGCCATGAAACTTTGGAATCTCACTAGTTGCTCCTTCCATAACTCACTATAGGCCGTGGTCACTCCACCTCTACGAGTGTCGGGCTGGATGAAGATGATTGTATAAAATATGCGAACATTTCTCTTAATGGACTCGCGAAAAGCAATAAGACACCTATCAAAGTTGTCCTCGTGATATAGAGGAAGAAGAGGGGGAATAGCCTGATCAAAGCCTAACTGTCTGGCCACACGCGAGGGGTTATAAGATGCAACAGTATCGAATGTCTCGCTAAAGATGGAAAGATGACACTTATGAGAGATGGCAGAGAAAATAAGATGGTCATCTATGGCTATGTCATAAGAGACTATTTCTTCCTTTGGGTAAAAATCGGGAGAATAAAAACCCTCAAGAGGAGTGGCGTATGGACGCCAAGAAAATTCATAAAAAGTGTCAATGAAGGAAGAAAGGGCTTGTGAAGATGAGAGAGAGGTCCAGCGGGTAGCCCGTGATTTTAAAGAAATAGAGGTGTTGGTTTCTAAGGTTTAAGGAGAAAAAGAAGCAGGAATGGGAGCATAATTGGGGAAACACTCAAAAAGAAATAAGGTGAGGAAGGTACCTGAAATATGAGTACTTATTTCATACCTACCCAAGGAGCGGGCGAAGTCATTCGTAAGCATGTCCAGCTGGGAGTACAAAGTACTAAGGAAGAAAGGAGCCAAGGCAATGCGCACACCTCGCGACAGCATGCCGGCTAGTAGAAACACCATGCGGCTGGGACCATCCTCTGGCTTGCCTTGGAAAATGTAACGGTCAAGCCAATACGTGAGGAAACCTGCCAGCTCTAAGGGGCCATTGAATTGAGGCCCAGTAGCAGACTCGCTATCCTGACTAGGAGTTGGCTTTCGCGAAGAGTACTCGCGAAAGAAGTAATGGTACCAAGCTGAGTAGGAAAACTTCGGGCGACTGGATAAGGCCTGTTCAGGAAGAAGTACACCCTTTTCAAACCAACTTCCTCGCTTGCAAGCGTACTTGCCACAATCGCGAAGTTGGTTAAGGATCTTCTTATCCTCTAGCTCAACTAAAGGCGCCTTGATGGGGCGCGTGTCTAGGACAGGGAGTCGAAATAGAACCACCACGTCCTCCAAGGTGGGTGTGAACTCGCACCGGGAAACAATGAATGTATGGGAGAAAGTGCTCCATCGCGAAACTAAAGTATTCAGCGCATCCACATCGCGACGAACATAGAAGTCCGAAAATAGCTCAATGGACTCAGGAATGCCAGCCTCCGCAAGAGTGGCGCAATGACGGTCTTGACTGAGAATATGGCTAGACTACATCTTCCAGTCTGTGATTTGGGCTATATGTCCCTCGTATTCGATGAAAGAAAAAGGCGCATCACTTCTTTCGATAGCGAGGCGAGGCACAAAAAATGCAGAGACAAAGGCAGTTTCTACTTCATTATCTGGGTCAAGAGTAAGAGGTTGGCTTACAATAAGGGGAATAGGAAGAGCTCGCACGGATTCCCAGAATGTATCTTGAGAATCAAGAAATGGTGCTTTCTTCCACTCTGAGGCATTTGGAACAGATGGAGTAATCCCAGAAGAAGGTGCAAGAAGTTTGGGTGTGGAGGTTTATGTCATGATGAGACAAGCTTGCAAAAAGTTTTCTTTTTGAAATAAAAGGGTATGCACTAAAAAGAAAGGGGATGCGGGGAAGGAAGTGCAAATGAAAGGGCTGGGAAGAAGAGCTCTAAGGAAAATATAAGTTATGAGTGGTGAAAATGACATGAGGAAAATATATAAAGCCTGGGCACGGAAATCGAAATGGTGCATTAAATGTGCGAGAAAGGCGAAAAGTCGCATGGCCAAGCACATGGAAAAAGTTGCAGATCCATGGATATGGGCAAATTGGAAAAAACAAGATGAACATTGGCAAAGTCAAAATAAGTACATGCAAAAGATTGGCCGAAAAACAGGAAAACTGAGAAGGGAAGGTCGCAGATTGGATGAAAGTTCGCGAGATGTGGTAGACATACTTCATTCGTGAAAGAAAAAAAAATGAAGAGCAAAAATAGGATGGAGAAAAACATCTCACAAATTATGATAAAAGGTACACTGATTCGCGAGGCACAGGTTATTGCACTTTAATACTTGGCCAAGTATCAAAGCACAATGGGGAAAAATGTAAAGGGGGTGACTCGCGAAAAGGTTAATCCACGAGGATTGACTTATTTTGTGAGATTGGCCTAAGGATTTATTTATTTGGGAAATTGGCCCAAGGATTTATTTATTTGGGAGATTGACCCAAGGTTTGCTTTATTTGGGAAAATGGCCCAAATAAGGTTTGTACGCGAGAGCTTTCATTATACAGATGGAGGTATGAGGGACTGATGTGTTTATAGCTCACATCTGAACTCATAACCCTATATACTGCTCACGTAGGAAGTACTATTTGGAATCTAGGATAAATGCTTTGGATATGTAAATAGTGGGTCGCGACCCTATTTACACCATCCTAAGCAAGAGTACCTTAGAGAGGCCGATAGTATTCAGGGTCATGAAAAAGGTATGCATGCAAAAGGTCATAACCCAGGAAAGCTATACAGCATGGTTCCTTGGCTAAGGAAAAATTAGATCCGCAATGCAACGACGCGGATCACAGGGCACGGAGTACAGTATGATCCGCGCAAAGGATTACGCGAGTTAGTTTCGCGTATTCAAGAGCGCGAGATGATACTGTGCAGGGTATTTATGGTGCGGATTGGTATGACAGGATCTATATTGTGAGACAGGTGCTGACGTGGCAATGACAATCCGCGAGGACTACTGGACGCTCACGTCTATAAATTGAGGTGCGAGAGCTCACTTTTGGGGTTCTTTTTTAGACCAAGGGAGAGAAATTTCTAGAGAGATAAAGTATTTCGCAAACACTTGTAGCTGCAATTTTCTCTTCCATTTCTCTGTAAGGCAATCAAAATCAATAAAAACATCAGCACTATTATTTGACTGACGAACTTGTGTAGAGACTATCTTCATATCATTTAATTAATCCAAACTCCTACAGGCATCTCAGCCTCATCAGCAACCTCAATATCCTGAGCTATACCCGCATCAGCCTGTGTTTGGGCCTGTGCACCTAGGGCTAGTAGTCTACCGAATCCCGATCTCTACCTCATAATAGCATCTCCATTCAAACCGGGTCTAGACACCAGTCCACATCCCTCTAGCATACGGGGTACCCACTCTGAATCTGTTCCGCTCACCCACATCCATCTCAATCCCGGCATCCGGCATAATCTTCATCACCAAGCATGGGAATCGAATGAGAAACAGATGATGACCAACCTTGATCTCCTTGCGCATATGAATATAATGTGTATATAGGCCCTCCCACAACATCCGTGGGATAAAAATCCACTGCCTAAACTCGAAAGCATAGTAGAGGGTTGGAAATGGCACATAACACATGGTGGTATGGTTGTGCGGCAGAATCTGGGATCAGACTATCACATCCCAAAATAAAAGCATTGGGTGATAGTTCGCCTTCTTCGTTCAGTTCCAATGTGTATCAGCCCACTGCCTCGAAGTCTAAAGTGCAACAATCTCCGAAATATATGGGAGTATCTCAGACATAGGTGAAAACTCAGCAGCTAGCTCGGGTGGACACTCGTCCGGAATACCCCACACCTCAGCAATAGCCTAGGGAGTAATCTCAATCTCAGTACCTCAAACCACTGTCCATAGTCTCAACCCCCTACTGAAATGACGCATGTGTAGATAGAACTCCCGGATCATATCCTCGCAAATATGCGTAGTAACCGGGGCAAGAATAGGTAATAAACGTCGGGCCCGTAACCGGCCGATCGTCCAGGCGGGGATAGGCTATAATCCCTCAAATATCCTCAATAAGTATAAATGTTCCTGTTGATACCTCTTCCGGATTGATCGGTCTAGTAAATCCTCTACCGATATTGTCAGGGGCTCAGGTAAAAATGTAGTCAAAACTCTGGGGTCACCCTCCACATGCGGCTTCGGTACCCTCTCATCTGCTAAATCATCACCCTAAGTGGCGTCCTCCTCCTTCTTGGCATCATCCCCCTGCCTCACACCATCATTCTCGGTATCCTCCTCCATCTCCTCCGTCTGCGGCTCAGGCACAAGTGGCGGTGATGGTACCCGTGGAGAAACTGGATCAACAATAAGGCGATCATATGGTAAAAGGCTATCGCGTCCCTGTGTGGAACTCTCTGGCACCTCTGCCTCAACAGGCGAGGATGCCAAGTCAACATACTGTGGTCTCCTGGCGCGTGTACTCTGGCGGCGAATATGGGATAGTGCAGGAGATGACGATCTCGACCTCTGTCGCACCGGTGGATCAACAACAACTGCAGCCCGAACCACTCGTCTTGCTGACAACTTGGTCTGTGCCATACCTACAATAAGGAAATTTCGAAAAGTAAGCGTTAATGAACTGAACACCAAATCAAACTGAAACTATATCTAAATATATCCAATATGATGATTAAACAAGCCGTCGTTCCAAAATTTTGATATTCAATCCGTTTTTAAAGTCGAAAAACTCAAGTTTTTGGAAAATGGATCAACACACAATTTTGATCAGACTCGTTCGTCAATACTAATTTAGAATAGTAAAATAATTCATATGAAATCAAAATAATGGAACAAAACTCACTGAATCAAGAGAAATGATGATTTTCCAAAAATTGAGTTTCGGAGACTTTTTGAGTTCTTCACATGAATCCGGACAAATCACCAACTAATCTGACAATCCACTGGCAAAGAATGATGAGGAATCGGATGACCAAACTGTAACACCTCGTGTTATTTTCCCAATTTCCTAGAATTATTTTTCGATTTAATTTTGGTTATGGCATCACTTGTTCATGACGTCATGGTTATCCTTAGTGTTTCAAGTATAAATTTTTCGCGTTTACGTCTACACTCGACTGGACGATGTTGCGATTTCTCCTCGATGACTTTGTGGACTTTCCTTGGCTATTATATGACTTGACGTGACAGTATTTTTTCTGACCTGGTGAAACGTTGACGTGAGTTCTGGATTCGACAACACGACTCTGCAATTGTCTCTTTGGTGACTTCATGGGGTTTCTTTGGTGATTATGCTATTTGATGTGATATTTTGTGTTTTGGATGTGGCTAGAGGTTTACGTGGGCTTTAGTGCCGATTAAGTGGATTTGTTTAGACGTTTAGCTTTTAGTGCTTCGACAGGGTGGCGGTATGTTTTGTTGACTGACGTTAAAGGTTTCGACTCGGCTGTGCGAGTTCGGCATTTAATGCTTTAAGGGTTCGATGTTTTTATTTCCATTTGTTATTGGATTAGTACGTGCTTTGTTTGGTTTGCATGTGTAGGAGTATTTATATTTCCTCTGCTTGTTTTCTCTGTGATTGCATCAACGTGCCCTAGGTGTTAATGTGGCAGTACTTGTTTATTTTTCTTGGATTCTTTTCATGCCTTATTGCTTATATCTATTAGATAGGTTTGGGACCCAGTGGTATCGGTGGTTGATTCATGCCCCATATTATTTATTTCAATTTATTTTATATTAATTGTCTGGCGTTCCGTTGATTCTTCGGGTTCACGTACTTTTGTTTAGGAGTTATTTCAGTGCTTTGACGTTACCTGAGGCTTTTTAGCGGGCCTGTTGGATGGGATATTAATTTCCGTTGTATTAAATAATTTTTTAACGTTTCGAGCATTGCGTTTCGGCTAAACGGTGGAAGTGGGGCCATTTTGTGATTTGGGAAGTTATAGAATTGGTTTTGTAATATATATATGTTTGGGATTGAAAAGTCAAACAATCAATCTTCCACTCACCTCATGTGCAATGTATATATGTATTATATATACATATATTTATATAGATGGCTTAAGCTAAATGAAACATGGATTAATAAAATGTGACCATTGGTTTAGGCATGGATCGGTAGACAGCTTGTCCTCACCACCACCACATATCATTTGTGCTCCCTTTATCCATATTAAGTGTTTTGAATTAATAAAAAAAGAAAATTTTTAAAGGGAAAATAATTGAGGTGAGGGATCTGTATAGCATTACACACCACTCAATCCTCTCTTATCTATTAAAGCAAGCACACACACAGACCCACCACGTGCGAAAATGAGAGTTTGTGCGTGAGGAAAAGTAGTGTAGGGGTGTGAGGCATGGTGGCCAATTCCTTATTCTCGTTCCTCTCGTCTTAATGCATACCCACACACATATATATATAGGTATCTGGTTTGATTGAGAGGAGAAGAGGTTGGGTCGCAGCTGAAATCGCGACCTTGTGGTGCTGGGTGTTGCTGGCGAGGAGCGGCGGCCCAGGTGATGACTCGCAGTGGCGGCCCAGATCGCTAGTGGTGTTGACGACATTAGTGGTGGTGCACAATCGTAGCACGAGGTGGCCGCAATTGCAGTTTAGACGCGAATGGGCGAGGGTTTCAGTCATGACATAGGGTTTCAGTCATGGGGTCTGGTAGTTCGTGACCTAGGGTTCAGCCAGGGCTGGCGACGGCGGCGACGTGGAGGTCGCTGGTGGTGGCGACGCTGGTTCGTGCCGTGATGGCGCGTGACGAACAGTGGCGAGTTTGGCTAGACCGAATTGGGTCGACTCAGTACCGATTCGGGTTTTGTTTGGCATGAAATTTTGAGGATAGCTTGCTCCGATGTCATACACGATATACCCGAATTTGGTGCGAAACCGTTGAGCGGTTCGCCGAAAATTTCAGATTATAGGTATGATTTTTCGGTTTGGTTTTCGTTAGATTTGTTCAAAATTTTTTATTGATTGCTAATGGGTTTCAACTATATTGAATAAGACGGTAAGGCGGTCGTTTCGGTCTGAATGGGAAAATTTTTGAAGAACTTTGGTTGAAGGGCTCCATTTTCGGGCGCCGACACTGTTCACGGCGAGCCGTATCGGTGCTTTTTTGTAAGCATTTATTTAGGTGGGATTTTTTATATAGATATCTATTTCTCACTATTAGTACGTAGGAATTTCTAGCACTTCCGGCGTATGATTATGTGTGTGTGATAACCGATGTTAGCATTGCTAGCTGTAAACGAGATCCAGGAATTTTTATAAAATTGACGAAATATCCATAGGTGGAGTAAATGGGATCGAAAATAGAATTCCCTTAATAAATTAATTTAAATTATTTCTCTGAAAATTATGAATAATTAAAACCTACTTAAATTAAATTGAAGAGGTGGTCTGATGCCCTTTAAATTTAAAGTAGGTTATTGGAATTGTGGAATTAGATTTGGACTTAGAAAGTAACGATAAGTTTCCCCTGTTGTTTTTGGTTTATTGAAATTAAATATACATTAGGGGATACGTGGAAGTGAGAGACGTTAAAACTTAGACGTGGTTCTAGTTCCCTTTAAATTTTCTCATAAATTATAAATAATTGAATTTATGAAGTAGATTGTCCCTGGAGTGGACTTATTATAATTCTGTTATTGAAATTTAAATTAAAGCATGCGAACGTTGAAAATTTATAAGAGTTTGGCAATTGAGAACTCGGATGAACTCGAGATGGAGTAGTTGTGATTTATTGTTTTAATTTAATTATAAAGCATGCTTTGTATGAAAATTTGGAATTTATGCTGCATAATTGAGCATGGGGTCCATGTAGAGGCATTTTGCATTTTTGTAGCACCGTGGACATATGCATTAGTTCGGTGTGAGTTGCATGCCTCATTTATATTATGTATATATATATATATATACAAATGGACCGTATGGATAGTCGCAACAACTGGCTAGGGGGTGGTCTAGCACCCAGGGACCTAGCATCTCTCGAATCCTTAGACGTTGGGGGTGAGGGCTTGTGCCTCACTTGCCATTCCGGACGGACTTGTGGTCTCCGTACTCTATTTGGTGACACCCACCCTTTCTTTTGTGGGTTTGTTACCCCATCAGTGAACGGTTTGAGATTCCTGGATATTTGTTCAACCATCATGTAGTTAGGGTTGCACTGGAGTTGCATTGACATTCACATTGACCATTTATTTGACATGTGCTTATTTGTTGAGATTTTCTACTACTATTGATTACTGATATGGAGCAGGTTATAGTTATATGTGGATAAATTTTAAATATATATATTGTTTCCTGGAGCGTTAGGGCACAATAGTTGTGATTATGATTATGCTCTTGGATATAGAGATCCCTTGTTAATATTAGAAAATCGACTAACAAGTTTTCTTAATGTGAATAAAGGCTTAAAAACCCTAAGTTGAAAAGTAAAAAGATTTAATAATAATTAAAAATCAGGGTTATTGGAGCCATGATTGGCAGGTGTTCTAAGTAGTTAAGTGGAGCTAAGTAGAAAAAAAGACCTTGGTGTGTATCTGTATCCTGTGAATTGGGTATCCAGTTGAGTTGATTAACGTCTCATACCGGGACTTATATGAGGTCGTGATTTTCGGCCATATAGGCCTTCGCAGTTGGTGACTAGTGTTACCGTAGGTTGATTTGTAGACCACCCTGGTGGTATGGGGAGTTTTTCAATTTAAGGGTCGTTTAAGGCCCATTAGTCTGGCATTCCCTCTTTTGACTCCTGTAATTTGAGCCTATCGCTCTTTCGTTCACTTTGGTGGTGTTTTGAGAAGTAAACGATCTTTAGCCCATGAATTTTGAGGTCATGGTTACGGTTTGGATCTTTGGGACCGAACCAAGGATATGTAAATGTTTTGAAAACTTAAAGCTTTTGGATTTGTTTTATAAAGCTGTAATTTTTTTTCATATACCCGGGTCCCACTAATTGTTTTTGAAAATCCCAAGTTAAAAACTTGTTTTATGAAAAACGTTTTAAATCCGTGGGACCAGGAGTATTGAAAGAAAATCTCACTTTGAGAAATGGTAGAAAATCCCATTTGAAAACTTTTTGTGAAGTCAGTGAGTATAGGGCATTGATTGTCCTGTTTTTGGGATCTCAAGGTTGTCTCCGAGATCTCGGTATTGTTAGGGTTCGAGCTCTCCAGGCTTCTCCTAGTTTGTTTCTGGGATTCCTTCTTGTCGGTTTTGTTTGAGTATTCTCAGAATTTTCCATAAATTTTTAAAATATTATTAAAGGTCTTAGGATCGGTTTTGAAGGAAAATTAGATGAGATTTTCAAATGGTTTCCATCTTAAAACTTGTGGTCATTCTCCTGTCTCGTCGGTATTTCCTTGATTATATAGTAGACTTGGGTATTTCAGGGCCTCAGCTATTAGTGCGGTCCTTATGTTTATTTTCTATGATGCTCTTCCTATCATATTTCGGGTATGAGACATAGTATTGATTTATGCACACATAGTGCAGCTTCTAGTACTCTGATGGGGTTCGGAAGCGTTGGAACCAAACAAATTTGACCGAGTCCTAACTTTTTCTTACAAACCCGTTGAATCCTTCGGGGTTCATCATTTTCTTTAAAAACCCGAGGGCCTCGGCATCCATTTAGGACTGAAGGACTCTGGTAACCCTTTCCTGTGCCTCAGTAGGCATTGTGAATTGGAGATTGTCTAGTGATTGTCGAGTTTGATCTAATAATAGAGTTTTTCTCCTTATGTTACTCTTGTGAAATAGATGGTAGCAAGGTATCTGTATCAGGTGGCCTATTTACCTCCTAAAGACTCGGAGTGGTGTGATTGGTGCCCGATGGGATATGAAGTGAGTTCTTATTGTAGACGAGTACGCGTTTTAGACCCTGTTTGTGTACGACTTTCGGAATATGATTAGTTATTTACGGGGTCTTATATATTTATACATATATATATATGTTGATTTGATCTGGTATATGCGTTGGGGATATTTCTGTTGTTAGGTGCTTTATTGTGATTCTTGAGTAGGTTTGAGATTGTTTGTGAGATTATTTTGGGGTCTCTGTTTGGCGTGGGTGCCATATGAGACAACTGACCGACCTAGGATAGATGCATGCACCTGGGATGGTTAGCATTTCCTAGACGACTAAAAGTGTGTTATATAGATATTTTTGGTGAGCCCCCGAAGTTGTGCTCACCCCTACACAGATTGCAGGTTTACAGGTGGATGCAGCACAACATGTTCAGCGGCGATGGTACGGGTGAATTGGGACGCTTTTATTTAGATTTGCTTCTTTTATCTGTATTTATTCTGGTGTATTCTTATTTCTCTTGGGAGCCAGTTTGTTGGCATATTCCCTTTTGTTGTATATTTCATTTTGGTATTTGTTTATTCGGGGTGCCATTATACTTTTTCGGCATTGTGGCTTTCTTTATAATTTCATTTGATCATTTAGGGCTCTATTGATTTTAGAGGGGTTGTGTAGAGGTATTGGTGTTCTTTTCCACTACCTCAGCCCTAGTAGTTTTTGAAATGTTGGGCTATGTGCCATTGATTTTATTTCTGTTATTATGGGCAGGTTGTTCTATTGTGTTGATTCTGGGATGTCCGAATGTTCCATTTACAAATGGAACTCTACAGGATTTTCGTTAGAATTCATTACTGAGTTTTTATCACTCAGGTGGCATGGGATACTTTATTTTCATTCTTATTCCATGTATTTTCTCGTTATCGTTGATTCTATTGGTCGTTTTCTATGATGTCATACCTTGGGATTCGCTGATTCTCCTAATTGAGTCTCAGGAATAACGGGTCGTGACACAAACGGTAGAATCAAACCTCGTAAAGATTGGTGGAGAATTGAGAGAGAAAGTAGAGTTTGAATGGAATGGGGGGAAACCGCTGACAGGTTCTGTTTATAATAGGTCCGCAAGCTTAGCTGGGACCTACGCTTTAAGCGTAGGTCCCCATAGCCCATAATTATTTTTTTCTTCTTTCGCTGTCTTCTCATCCCGTCTTCAACTCCGTGCATTCTCAACGCTTCCTAGGCTCAATTTATACTTCCTACTCAAATGATGATGGCCTTGCGACTCATTTTTATAGACTCCATCTTAAATACCGAAATAACTAAATTACCGTCTACAAATACAAACTAGGCTCAAAATCTACTATTCATCACCTAGTACCAATATTTAACATCGTTGGTGCAACGTTGCTACCTTTCAATACTCTGGATCTTTTATTTTGTAGATTACTGGGCCTTCTAATTATACAGGGAGGGGGACAATTATGCCTATAATTTATTTTTTACTTAAATATTGCATTATCCACGTTTTGTAGTGAGATCTTGCATTATATTGAATGAGAATGATCATTCTCGAGGAATAAAAATTTATTCTTTGGAATGAAATTTCATTCCATTACTGACCTATGGAATGATCATTCCATTCTTTAAGTAATGTTTTTAAAACATAAAATTACTAAAACAATCCTTTCACATTATAAGTAAATAATTCATCAGCATAGCCACCGACATGGCCTTCCACCACCACCTTCATTGTCCGCCACTACTATTATTCATTACTTTCACCGTCACTAAGGGGAAATTTTTGAAATTTTTTCTTCCAAGTTCATTCATTCCTAATGTGCTTCATATATGTTTACAACCAATTCACATTTTCATTCCAGTCCTACTTCTATTCCATTTCATTCATGCGTACCAAATGTAGCCCAAGTTCCCCATTCTTAATTATGAGGTGTGTGTAAAAGACAAACAAAAAGAAAAAATAATGTAGCGGGACATCTCTCTCTCTCTCTCTCGTCTCAACTTCTTCACACCAGATGAGACACCATATGAGACAAATATAAGTAGGGATGGAAGGGAAAAAATAATAATAAATTAGGGAGCACAATTTGTACCGGGGGAGCTCTGCACCATTTTGTCCTTTTCTTCAAGGGTCGGGTAGTTAAGTTTTTTAATTTCTATGAGTGAATATGGTAAATGAAACGGGTTACAAGGTCGGGACGTGTTTGGTAAACACCCTCTTTATTTACGTGTATTTAGTATGTAAATTTAGTGCTAATAATATTTTTTTGTTGTCTTTAATTTTTTTTATGCATTTGTTGAATGATTAAACTTGGTACTATTTAGGCTTACATATTTTTACTTCTTTTGGATCTACTGTTGGATAAAGTTGGTATTATTTAAGTTTCCGAATTCTTATTTTTGGGGATTGATATTTAATATGGACTGCAACTAAGTGTACGTGTAAACTCCATTAATCTTAGATTAAAGGTCATTATGTTTATACTATATAGATAGTTTATTTGTTCAATTATTTGAAACAATAATAGTAATTAAAAAATGCATACGAAAGGTTGGGGGCATACACGGATTTAACAAAGTATTAACTAGGTGGGTACCAATTAGAAAAACATAATTTGTTACAAATCCTCAAAGGGTATGGTACTTAAAATATTTAACCGAATAGAAATACATATAGAAAAACTCCTCTCTTACCCAGCTAGTTGTCATCCCTAATTGTAATTTGTAACCCCAAATTTAATTTCCATCTCAAACATATTTATATATTAATTTTTATTTTGGGGCTAACTATACTAATTACTCTATTTATTTTTTTATTTATATATAGTAATTTTATTTTTAATATTTCCCCTCCTACCCCAAAGCCAAAACGTACTTGTATTCCATTTTATTCCTAGAACCGAATCCTTTCCGGTTGCAAAGTTGCCATTTTGCTTAAATAGAATGGTTTGGTGGGTTTTGGGTAAAGTACACAAAATTCTCCTTAAACTATTCCACTTTTGCAACTATTCCTAAACTAAATCAAATCCCTTGAACTATCTATAGGTTGCAATTTCCCTATTATTTAAGCATGGGTAATTTTAGACCTTTGTTCATAGTTTGACTCAGAAAACCCCTCACCTACTTATCACCCTCTACGTAACTAACTACTCCCTCCGTCCTGCAATAGTTATTCAATTTAGAATTTTTAATATTTTATTGATTTAGGTTGATTAGTGTGAAATTTTCAATTTTGCCCTTAATGATATAATATTATGGTGTGGTCCGGTATTTGTTTAAAATTAGTGAAAGAATGGTAGTTGGGGAAAGTGGGAGGTTAAATTGCATTGGAATTCAAACTTGACATATATTTTAAGACAAGTAAAATTACAATAGTGAACAACTAATATGGGATAGAGGTAATATTTGTTTTTTTTTAAGATGTAACCACTCAAATATATGTTCCAAAATTTTCTTAAATTATCTGAACTTTAAGACGAAAAGAAGAAGAAGAAAAAAACTTAATTATATATTATTGGAGCTTAAAATAGTACTCCATCCGTTCCAAAATAAGTGTCACATTTGAAAAGTCAATGCAACTTTATTTTATCGATTTACTAATTTACTCTTGAAGCATAGTTACAAAAATATCTAAACTATAAAACCACCATATCGCTTAGTGCGATCAAGAGTAAACTTGAGATCTCGTTCATTATCATTATAATAAGGGTAAATGATATAAAACACCCTTATAGTTTGGCAAATGGGAACTAAACACCCCTAACTTTTAATTTGGGTAAAAAAATCATCAAAAGATTAGAAAGTGGGCCAAATACCCCATGCCATCAGTTCTTCGTTAGAAATGGACGTTAGTTGATCATATGCACTTCACATGACCTTTGGAATGCCGTTATTACCCCATTTAAAATAGTATAAAGATCATTTTGTCCCCTATAGGGGTTCGATTTAAATCAGATTTAGAGATAGTTTCCACACAAGATCGTTAGGAAAATAATGGTGTTTCTGCTTTTATTGCTTTTTGATGCTTTATAGAAAAATGGAGAAGGAGAAATGGAAGAGAAAACAATAGTTACAAATGATGCGAAATACTTTCTCTATCTAGAAATTTTTCTCCCTTAGTCTCCGAAAAGTCACCTCAAAGTAAGCTATAGCTTCTCTATTTATAGACGTAAGCGTCCAGTAGGTCTTCGCGAATCATCTTTGCCACGTCAACACTACCTCGCGACATGGACCCTAAAATGCAAATCCACGCCATAAATATCATGCACAGTATCATCTCGCGACTTCGATTACGAGACACCGATTCGCGTGATCTCTTGCGCGGATCATACTGTACCTCCTGACCTGGGATCCGCGTTGTTTCTTCACGGATCTGATTTTTCCTTAGCCAAGGAACCATGATGCTATAGCTTTCCTGGGTCATGACCTTTTTGCATGCATACCTTTTTCATGACCCTGATTACTATCGGCCTCTCTAAGGTACTTTTGCTTTGAATGGTGTAAATAGGGTCGCAACCCACTATTTACATATCCCAAGCATTTCCCCAGATTTCTGAATAGTACTCCCTACGCGAGTAGCATATAGGGCTATGAGTTCAGATGTTAGCTATACCCACATCAGTCCCTCATACCTCCCTCTGTATAATGCTAGATCTCGTGTATAAACCTTATTTGGGTCATTTTCCCAAATAACCCTTTATTTGGGCCAGTTTCCCAAATAAACAAAACCTTGGGCCAGTTTTCCAAACAAACCAATCCTTGGCCCAGTTTTCCAAATAAACCAATTCTCGCGAATTACCCTTTTCGCGAGTCACCCCCCTTACATTTTTCCCCATTGTGCTTTGATACTTGGCCAAGTATTAAAGTGCAATAACCTTTGCCTCGCGAATTAGCGTACTTTGTATCATTATTTGTGAACTGTTTTATTTTTCCATGTCATTCATACCTCATCTCGCGAGCTGCAATCCAAGCCGCATCCTTGCCTTACCATTTTTGCTTCTTTTAAGCTCCTCACGTATATGTACTCGCTTTTACCTTGCTCCCTTTTTTCTTGCCTTTTTCAATTTGTCCTTATTCACGGATCCACGACTTTTTTAGTGCACTTAGCTATGCGACTTTTCGCCTTCCTCGCGTATTTAATGCACTGTTTCGATTTTTGCACCCGAGCCTTATATAATTTATTCATGCCATTTTCCTCAGTCATAACTTATTTTTTCCTCAGAGCTCCTTTTCTCAACCTTCTCATTTTACACCTCTTTCATCACATCCTATTCCCTTCACGCATAAAGCCTCCACTCCCAAGCTTCTCGCACCTCCTGCAAGTGTAGTTTTATCATGACTAAAGCCTCCACTCCCAAGCTTCTCGCACCTCCATCTGGGGTTACCCCTTCTATTTCAGAAGCCTCAGAATGGAGAAAAGCCCCATTCCTTGATTCTCATGATATCTTCTGGGCATCCACGCGAGCCTTCCCTTCTGACATCATTGCAAGCCCACCCTTACCCTTGATCCAGACCATGAAGATGACCATGTCTTTATTCTTCCTCTCTCTGTTCCTCGTCTTGCCATTGAAATGGGTGACGCACCCTTCTCTTTTCCTCTTTTGCAGTATTCCAGTGCCCAAGCTACATGTATCATTAGTGCTTCTACTGATTTGTTGGACCATGTCCCCTTGTCTATCCGGCTTAAAAACCTTTATGTTGCAGAAACATTGGATGATGTGCCTCTCGCGAAGAGGAAAAGAACTCTCTCCTCCACATCAAAAACTCATGTAGCAGGGGAGACCCCCAGTTCAGAGGAAGCTCCCTTGGTGCAGAAGTGCAAACCCACCCATGACATCTCTCATATGGGTGCCTCAGATCCAGCCTTATAAGAGGCATCCTTGGCTGCGTGACACAAACTTGCTTTGGCCAAGATGAAGAATAAATGAAAGGCAGATGTGACCTCTTTGCTGGATATAGTTGCTCGCGTGGTAGAGGACCTGAGGGCTGGAGATGATGCGGAAGAGACAGAGGTTTCCAGCATCCTCTCTGATCTTCCCAGGACGGTTCTTTCCCATAATGAGTTTCTAACTTTTTGACTTTAATTCCCCTTTTAGAGTTCATGCTCCTAACACTTCACATTTTTCCTCTTTTTAGGCTCCCGTGAGACAGTTTTTTCGCGTGTTCCAGTTTCTCCTGGGGGTGGCCTTCATTCTAACCCCTCTCCTATAGAATCTTCTGATGATGATGAGGACCACCTCACCATCAACTATTTACTTAACAAGTCCCCTCAACTGACTTTCGAAGATGATGAGGATGATGGTGATTCCTCTTCTTTTCGTGACACCGTAATTTCCGTGAGCTCTACTCCTGAAGTAGATCGCGGTATCATCAGGTCGCAACCATGAGGATACTACAGTAGCTCGCGAGGCTTCTTCGAAGCTGCCTTCATTTCCAGTCTCTCCTGAGGTCATTGCTACTGATGGTAGAGCAAAGGATCACAACATAGATGACAGTCACTTGCAGCCTCTTGGTGGTGATATTGCATCCGAGATTGTTGTAACACTGGCAGACTGCCCCACTATTGAGAGATCCATCTTCGGCAGCACTATCCTAGAGGTTGAGGAAGGTAACTTTTTGCCACTTCATTCTTCCATTTGATTCTGGGTACCCAAATATGATATTTAACATGTGTATTTTCCTTCTTTTAGGTCTAAACTCTAAAGACCAAGAAATGATCAACGAGCTACTCCACGATGCTCAGAGAGTTTCTGAAGGTCAAACGGTGCTTCCTTCAGCTACATTTACCGAGCCGCATATAGAGGTACATCCATCTCCAGCTCGCGCATCTGCCTCGGATCCTCGCGAGCCTACCTCTCGCGACCATGCTTCTACCTCACGCAAGCCAGGCATCTCTACTCGCAACCCTGTCATTGCTCATTTCTATGATGTTGCTTCCTCAGTGCCAGTACCTTGGCATCATTGGCTCTGTTATCCTCGCGACATTCCAGTGTTAGATCAAATAGAGGTAACTCATCCAGAGACTTTTGTTTGCCTGAAAATTCATGAGCCCCTCCTGCAAGTTTTCCATCTCCAGCTCGTTGCAGATGTATTCAAGACTTTTTCTGAGACTTCTCTTCAGGATCTTGTCCCTAACACCCTTCTGAGATGTCATGTACGCATAAAAGATTGGAAGAGGGTTGGGATGGATGTGTCCTGGTGGGAGACCCGGTTGGATGTTATCCAGAGGCTTTACGATCACTATCTTATTGAGCTGAAGGATCGCGATGTTTGTCAAAGGAAGCAGGATGAGATTGCAGAAGCTCGCAGGAAGTTAACACTTCTCAAGGAGGATGACAAGAAGCTTCAAGATGTAACTGATCATTCTGAACGAGCCCGTCTGTATTTGGAGGAGCATGAGGGTTTCAAGTTATTAGATCCCATCACCTAGAACCTTTTCTAGTGTTTTTTTGTCATGATGTATGTACTCTTTATGTTCTAACTGTAACCACATTTTTTGCTGGAAAATCCTATACAATGATTATAATTCTAACATGATTTATACATTCTGAATGATTTGTTTGATACTATATATATCTTCATATCATCACTAAAGAAAATTTTTATAACACCATAATCCATAATGCCTTTATGCTGGATACAATTTAATCCATTTCACATTAAGAGGTCCAGCCTTCTCGTGAGTAACTTCATGCTCCATCCTGTAATACCCACTGCTGCCTTCACTTATAATCACATATGAACCTTCCCACTTAGCTTCAAATTTCCTTACCCTTTGTCCCCTCATGATTGCTGGTACTACTTTCAACACTCTGTCTCCCTCCTTGAACCATCTGTATCATACCTTCTTATTGTAGCTCCTTACTTGTCGCTTATTGTATTCTTTTTTATTTGTAAAGGCTTCTGCCCTTGTTTCCTCTAATTCCTCAATCTCCAATAGTCTGTCCTCTATACTGCTTTTGCACGCCAGTATTTTAGCAGCAACTTCTAGCTCCGCAGGTAGCACAGCCTCTACTCCATAGACCAGTGCATAAAGGATCATATTTGTCGCACTCCGGTATGTAGTTCTATGCGCCCATAGTGCTATTGGAAGTTCTTCCGCCCATTTCTTTTGATTATCATGTACCAACCTGGACAGGATTCGAATTAACGCTTTATTAGAGGCTTCAACCTGTCCATTTCCTTTTGGATAGTAAGACGTGGACTTGTGATGAATTACTGAGTATCTCCCCAAAAAATCCGCGACTTTACTATTAACAAAAGGAGTCCCATTGTCCGACAGTATCACCTTCGGTATCCCAAATCAACAGATGATGTTTTCCTTTTGAATCACATTGTCTGATGTCGTCCGTCGTAGCGGGATAACTTCCACCCACTTTGTCAACAATTCAGTTGCCACTAAAATCCACACATGTCCCTGAGACTGCGGTGTGATTGGCCCAATTATGTCCAGTGCACAAGTGTGGAAAGGCCAGAGGGTAGCCAAACTGTGTAATTCAGTTCCCGGAGCATGAATAAGATCCCCGTGCACCTGACATACATGACATTTCCTGACAAAATCGCTGCAGTCCCTTTCTATTGTTGGCCAATAATACCCGGATGATAGTAACTGTTGAAACATTTTTCTAGGGCCTTGATGACCAAACTCGTGAGTTTGTTTCAATACTTCCCCTGCCTCTTCTTCACTTACACATCATATCAGCCTTCCTTCAAAACTTTTGCGAAACAATCTTCCCTCCTGTAAGACAAATCACGAGGCCAATTTTTTGAACTGTGACTGATCTGTTTCAGGTAAAACCCCTTCTTTCAGATAATGCACATATTTGTCTCGCCAGTCTACCATGTCTGCCATATTACCTTCGTTCGTGGAAGGATATGCATTACAGTCCTGGCAACTACTTTGTAACTTGACTGCATCATCCTTCATACTTGGCCAAAAGAAACCTTCTTGCTACAAAACTCGATAGAGACTGACATCCGCTTGACCACATATTTTCTTGTGAGATTTCTGTAGCAGTTCTCCTATCTCGTTTATTGCCACGCATCTGGCTAGAATCCCTTCGGCTGCTCTATAATATAACATGCCTTTTATGATCTGGTATTCTCATCTCAAGGCATTGTTATCGTTTTTTAGTAGAGCTTGTACTATCTGTGATCTCCAATGATGCTCTTCATACACCTCTGATTCCTTCCCGCTACTGACCACAGAGTTGGTTCTTCGCACTATTTGCACAGTAGACTCTATTCCTTAAAATTGTAGTCGCGAACCCAATATCGCCAATGCATCGGATCATCGGTTACCTTATCGCGGCTCGTGCTGAAAACTCACAGTCTCAAAGCTTTCTATCATCTGACGGATGAAGGTTCTGTAAGACACCAGATGGGGTTCTTTGACAGCATACTCCCCTTTAACCTGCTTAATGACCAGTTTGGAATATCCTCTTACATGAAATATTCTTGCCTTCAACTGCTGAGCCATCATCAATCCCAGCGTCAACCCTTCATACTCGACTATATTGTTGGTACAAGGAAAATCAAGTTTATAGGCCATGACTAATTCCTCTTTTGTTTCCTCATTCATTAATACGAAACCAGCCCCACCTCCCTTTTCTGTGGATGAACCGTCGAATTCTAAAGTAAACTCTGAGCTTTGTGTCGTACTTGCTGCTCCCACCTCTTCCACATTGGGTTCAACTCCTCCAGGAAATAAAGCTAACAAATCTGACAAGGCTTGACTTGTTACTACTTTTGGTCTAGAGCATGTGATCTCATATTCAGATAATGCTAACAACCATCGAGCAGTTCTCCCATTGAGTATAGGCTTTGTGAGTAGATATCGGATGGGGTCACTTTTGGTGATTAGCTCCAATGGATGTGCTAGTAAATAGTGTCTGAATTTCTGAGCCGCGAATACTAATACAAGATAATGCTTCTCCAGGGATGTGTATCGCGACTCTGGTCCTTTGAGTACTCGACTCATATAGTAGACATGCTTATCTTTCCCTTCATGTTCCTTGGCCAATAGTGCTCCTACAGACTTATTGGTGGAAGTGAGATACATTATCAACGGTTCCCTCACTCTGGCACTACCATTATTTTTGGTGATGCTAAAATCCTCTTAATTTTTTCAAAGGCCTCATATTGTTCTTCTCCCCAGCTATATACAGACTTTTCTTTTAATAAAGGCATGAGTGGGTAAGTTACCGCTGCTAGTGCTGGGATAAACCTCCTCAGATAAGATATTTTCCCCATAAAAGTTTTCAACATTTTGCGAGTTGTGGGTGGAGCCATTTCTAATACTGCCCTAGCTTTTGTTGGGTCCATATCAATCCCCTATCGATGTATAACATACCCCAAGAATTTTCCTTCTGGTACTTCAAAAGCGCATTTCAGGGGATTCATCTTCAAATTATACTTGTGACACCGTTGTAGTACCTTTCTCAAATCGCCCACATGATCCTGCATGACTCTGGATTTTACCACCAAATCATCCACATAGTCTTCCACAGTTTTATGCATCAGGTCATGAAATATAGCTGTCATGGCGCGTTGATACGTAGCCTCGACATTTTTAAGTCCAAATGGCATGACTGTATAATTGAAATTCCCTATTAGGGTGCGAAAATAGTTTTCTCAGCATCCTCTGGTGCCATTTTAATCTGGTTATACCCGCTGAATCCATCCATTAGTGAAAAAACTTCATGTCCTGAGGTTGCATCCACCATGGTGTCAATGTTGGGTAGAGGGAAATCGTCGTTTGGGCAGGCTTTATTGAGATCGCGATAGTCTACAAATACGCGGTTTTGCCCAGTCTTCTTTCTCACAGGTACAATATTTGCAAGCCATGTTGGATGCTGGGTTGGCTTGGCTTGATAAATCCTGTTTTCAACAACTTTTCTACTTCTTCCTTGATTTGTATCTCCAGATCCAGAAGAAATATTCATTGTTTTTGCTTCTTTAGCTTTGATGCGGAATGCACATGGAGGTGGTGGCTTACTGATCCAATATTAAGTCCCGGCATTTGACTATAGTCCCAAGCAAAGACATCTTGAAACTCCTTGAGTAATTCTACTAGAGAATTCTTAATTTCATCAGGCAGCGTACTGCCTATGAAGGTAGGTCGTAGAGTTGTGTCGTCGCCTATGTCCATTTCACACAAACCCTGCTCCGGCCGCGGATTCATTTTGAGTGTTTCAGGATCAGTGACAAGTTTTCTTTGTACACCTGCCTTATATGTCCCGGGGTCAATTCCAACTGTGCAAGCTTCTAACCCCCAATCCCATCACAACTTGTACACCACTCGCCCGTCGGGCATTTTGACTCGCGACCAGCTCACTTCTTTGAGCTTCCGCTTAGTCGAACCTCCATCTTCCAGTTCATCCCATTTTGGTAATGGTGTAGCAAAAACGCCGGGTCCATCTTCCTCACTGTATTTTGATAAATAGACTGCATCTGTAAAATGGGCCTCAGATGCGCAAAAAGGGCTCTCAGACGCCTTTACAGTCATTATTCCTTCTCCCCAATTGGCCTTCATCACTTGATGATAGGATGATGGTACTACACCATATACATGTAACCACGGTCTTCCCAACAACAACTGATATGAGGGTTCCATTTTAATGACATGAAACTTGGTGCCCCCCTGATTTTCCCAACTTTAAGATCCAATATCGCGAATCCCATGGTGGCCTGCTGCTTTCCATTGAAATCAGTAACTGCAATGGTATGATTTACAATCTTGCTTTCAGGAAAATTGATCATCCGCAAAGTAGCCAGCGGGATTAAATTGATTGACGCTCCTCCATCTAAGAAAGCTCGTTTCATATCTCGACCATTCATAGTAGCTGGTACATATAAAGGTCGATTGTGGAAGAATGGTACTTGTCTATCTGCTTCAGAAAAGGTGATATTGCTTGAGGTTTTTCATGTTGTAGAATAACAATAGTATGATTAAGAGCGGCAACAGTTTGCTCTTTTAGGAACTCCTTCACATGTTCCTGTATTGTGAGATCGTTAAAGAAAACTTCTATCTTAGCATCCTCTTTTGCTTCACGCACTAGCGGGCATTCATACTTGACGACATTTATCGTTTCTTCAGTACTGTCTCTGGTGGCCACTACAACCACATGTGTAGGGAAGGGTTCATGAACTACATTCTTTGCCACTTCTAAGTCACCTGATGCTATTTTCCGGTGTACCAATCCGCGAAATGCCCAACATCCAATCAGGGAATGCCGAACGGACCTGTGATAGGGGCAGTAGTTGTTCTTCATCCTTTCCTCTCTTGTCGGCACCCTTTGCACTGAAGGTAGCGATATGACATTATCTGCAATCCACTGATTTAGCAAAGCAACTGCTTCCTTTTCACTGAAAGGTAAAAGAGGTGGTTCAGATGTTCTAGCACGCTCTTCCCTGGGCCTTTCGTTTTGCATTGCTGCTACCATTGCCACTCGCCTAGCATTGATATTTGGTCATATCGGAGGAGCCAAAACTTCTCCCAATCTTCGTGCATTATCAACAAGTGCAGAAAAAGTTCTGAACTCGTGATTGACCAAATGCACTCTATATTCTCCCAGCATTCCTTCTATACAAATTTTGATTAATTAAAGCTCGAAAATTGGTTCATGGCACTGTAAAGCAGCTTCGCGAAATCTCGTGGCATAAATTGCCACCACTTCCCCAAAACGTTGCCTTTGCCTTGTATGTGAAATGATTGAGACCTCTTCGTCTGCCTGGAAGAACTTGGTGTAGAACTTGAGCACCATATCCGTCCAACTGGATATTGAAGCCGGAGCGAGACCAATATACTATGTGTATGAAGTACCTATTAGAGATTTGGAGAATTCTGTAAGTTTCAAATACTCATCATTTTTGTGTGGTCCTAGAGCATCTGTGAACCTAGATATGTGCTCTCTTGCATTTCCTTTTTTGCCATCGAATTGATGGAAGCTTGGTGTTCCATAATCTTCAGGATAGGGTAAAGCCATAATACTGGGATGGTATGGTAGGGCAATTTCCACTTCTTCAATGTCAGATTTCTCATTCAAGATAACCCGAAACAGCTCCTTAGTGATATATGACTCTTTCTCCAGTGGCTCTGTTCGCGCTCGCGGTGTCTCCCGAGAAAACTCTTGTGCAGATATTTCTGGCAAGGTTTAATTATCCATCCGTGGTGATTCCAGATTTGGTACCGAAACGCGCGAGGCCTCCATGAAGTGAAGTATGGCCTTTTGCGTTTCTTGAATGCTGAAAAGAGTTTGCAGCAGAGCTGATGGCAATTCTAGTGAATTTTGTGTTGGCTCCGCCATCGGAGGAGTCTCTGCCCGAGCCACACCAGCGTTTGCGCGATGACGTTGTTTCCGTGCTGGTGGAACTGGTTCAGCTCCTTGCGTCTGTGCTGCTGTTTCTTCTCCAACTTGCTCGGTGTGCCAGGTCGGTAGACGACCTCTCCGACGAGTTTGACGAGGCTCCACTTGTGCAGAAGACATCTCTTCCCCAGTGGAGTCGCCTTTAATGTAGGGGTTCGATTTAGATCAGATTTAGAGATAGTTTCCACACAAGATCGTTAGGAAAATAATGGTGTTTCTGCTTTTATTGCTTTTTGATGCTTTACAGAAAAATGGAGAAGGAGAAATGGAAGAGAAAACAACAGTTACAAATGATACTGTACATGACGGTTTTCCCGGCCCATACAAAAATGGATCTCGACCAGACCGACTCCAGATAGCCCGAGATAATCATCATGGATGATGGCCCGGACCTTGTACTAGACCGACACATCCCGAGACCCCATTCAATAACCCGACCCGAAGAACATGAAGCAACTCGAAGATTCTAGAATAAACTTGTAGCTCAAAGTAGCATTATAAATGTGGAAAAAGTAGCTGACGTGTAAAGTGTGGAAGAAAATCCAAAATAGAAAATGTTACCCTAATGGGCCAAAAGCCCATAGGGAAAATGTATATAAGCCAATGAAGAATAATGAGAGGGATCATCTTTTTGTGTTGTGCAAATTTTGTATCTACACAATGGCGCCGTCTGTGGGAAATTAGGTCATTTCCGCCGACCATCTTCCCACCTCAAAAAGCTAAGCTAAACCCAGATATAACCACCAAACCTTCGGCAACATCCTCTCGTTCCAGATATAGCCATGCCAGTGACGAGATCCCATTCAGAGGCACTGATCCCCGGCGACCGACAACCGAGTGCTCCGCCGACGATTGAGCATCTCCTACGGTAGCTCGAGGAAGCCGAAAAACGTAGCCAAGCCGCCGAGGCAAGGAGCCTGGCGGCGGAAAGAAGAAACGATGAGTTATTAGCAAGGATGAATCGAGCAGCTATCCCACCGGCAGTTCCGGATCAATCACAGATCCAGGAGCAAGCCGAGCCACGGGAGGAACACGACGAGACCTCTCACCGGCCAGGCAAGGCCCCGACCACCGGTGACGTTCACGTCACCGATGAGCCTCTGACGTCACAGAAGCTCCAGGAGATGATGGCGGAGTTTCAGAAAAAAGTCATGAGGGATCTAAGGGCCCGATACACCGACGACCAGGCCCTCCAGGCCTCTGCCGACTCCGTTCAGTCACCGTTCACCCTCGAAATCACCAGGGAACCGTTCCCTAAGAAGTTCGTCATGCCCAGATTCACTCCCTATGATGGAACAAAGGATCCCGAAGAGCATATGTACCAGATCCATCAAAAAATGACCATGTATGCCGACAACGAAGCCCTGCTCTGCAAAGTCTTCCCAACCAGTCTCATCGACGCACCACTCCTCTGGTTCAGGAAGCAGCCGCCGAGATCCATTGGCAGTTGGCAGCAATTGTCCGACCTCTTTATTGCCCAGTATTTCGGGAACAAGAGGCAAAAGAAAACCATCTCGAGCCTCTTCACCATGACACAAGAAAAAGGCGAGTCTCTCAAGAGCTTCCTGTCCAGATTCAACGTCGAGTCATCCTCCATCGACAACTGCGACCAACACTCAGCCGTGGAGGCCTTCAGAATGGCATTAATCCCGGGGACCAAGTTCCATCAATCACTTGTGAAGCGGCCTCCCTCGGGAATTGGAGAACTCAATTCTAGGGCTTAGGGCCATTTGAGGATCGAAGAAGAGGAAGCAACCCGACAGAAAAGAGCGGTGTTGATCAATGTGGAAGTCAGGTCGAGGGATAAGGTTTCGGATACATCCCGACATCCTAATAGTCGCAAGCGCTCAAATCCCACAATCCCATCTTCACCTCAATTTCCTCCACATCCCGAGAGACGTACCAGATTCGAAGAGAAGATCACCCCGTTGAAAGTGACCCTCGCAAAGCTCTTCCAGGAAAACAAAGCCAGGGGGATCTTCCAGACTCCTCCCCCAATCAGACAACCCCTGGACCAGAGAGATAGATCAAAACACTGCGCCTTACACAGTGATTTTGGCCATACAACAAATGAATGCAGGAACCTGAGACGCCAGGTCGAGATGATGATAGCCCGAGGGGAGCTAAAGGACTATATTCAGCGGGATATCCCGAGAGTCCATCAACCCGCACAGAACAACCCACGGAATCAGGCTCCAACTCATCCGGTCAGAATCATCAACATGATCCATGGAGGTCCTGACTCGCGTAGTGCCGAAGGGTCAAGACGATCATAAATGAGGAGGGCCCATCACGTCAGCAGGATAGCCGGGGTAAACGAAGTTCATCACCGAACGGGGCAGTCTCATATACTTTTCTCCCAGGATGACCTCCGGGACATCCAGGTCCCACACGACGACCCATTAGTTATCTCTCTAATGGTCTCGGGATGCCTTGTCCGGAAGGTCATGATTGATCCTGGGAGCAGTGCAAATATCATGACCAAGTGGGCTTTCGATAAATTGGAGATCGACCCGAGGGAGATCGTGACGGCCAAAAATCCAATTGCCGGGTTCGACGGGAAGCAAGTCGAATCCCTCGGGGAGATCAACTTGCCCGTGTCAGCAGCACAAAGGACTCTGACAGAGACCTTCGTAGTAGTAAACGTGAAGCCCTCTTACAATCTGCTTATGGGTAGAGGGTGGATTCACAGGATGCAAGGCGTTCCCTCGACCCTCCATCAGATGATGAGGTGCATCGGGCCGAATGGTCTCGACATAATTGACATCAGAGGAGATCAAGTAGCCGCCAAGCAATGTTATAACATCACTATCAAAGAAATAAAAGGTAATCCCGATCGGAAGAGGTCCCGGGAAGAGGATCAAGACATCGACCCACAGCCCAAATAGCAATTACAAGACGAGGAGTCGGGTTCCTCAATCATCGACAAGGTTACCTACGCAAGTACAAAGCTCACCACTTGTGAATTAAATGAACTGACAGCTTTCTTACAGGATAATCATGATGTCTTCGCATGGGAGCATACTGATATGCCCGGCATCGACCCCTCGATAGCCTGACATACATTAGATGTCGACCCAAATATCCGACCCATCCGACAGAAACAGAGGCGAATGGGAAGCCAAAGGAACCAGATCATAGCAGACGAAGTGTCAAAATTGCTTGAAGCCGGCTTCATCAGGGAGGTTCAGTATCCCGAGTGGTTAGCCAATGTGGTGGTGGTGCAGAAAAAGAACGGGAAATGGCGAGTCTGCGTCGACTTCACCGACCTAAACAAAGCTTGTCCGAAAGACAGCTTCCCCCTGCCCAAAATAGACTAAATGGTCGATGCAACCGCAGGCTACGATAGGCTGACCTTCCTGGACGCTTACTTGGGATACAACCAAATCCCAATGGACCCGATAGATGAAGAAAAGACCTCATTCATTACCGAGACAAGTACATATTGTTTTAAGGTTATGCCTTTCGGCCTAAAGAATGCTGGAGCTACGTTTCAAAGACTGGTGAACAAGATATTTAAAGGAATGATGGGCACAGTGGTAGAGGCTTACATTGATGATACAGTTGTGAAGAGCAGAGATAAAACTGACCATTTGGAACATCTCCGGAAAGTATTTGATGCCTTGAGGAAACACGGGATGAAGCTCAATCCAGCCAAGTGCTCCTTCGGGGTATCATCAGGGCAATTCTTGGGACACATAGTCGACCGATCAGGAATACAGGCCAGCCCGACGCAGGTGAAGGCTCTGCTCGAGACGAGAGAACCAACCACACACAAAGAAGTCCAAATCCTGACAGGAAGGGTTGTAGCCTTAAGCAGGTTCATCGCAAGGCTAACCGACCGATGCCGACCCATCTTCCAGGCTATCAGAGCCAGAAAGGGAGAAGTGTGGGGACCCGAGTAGACTAAAGCCCTATCTCGATTAAAAGAATACATGCTAAAGCCTCCC
Organism: Cornus suecica; assembly: GCA_963922005.1. NCBI lineage: Eukaryota > Viridiplantae > Streptophyta > Magnoliopsida > Cornales > Cornaceae > Cornus > Cornus suecica. The sequence continues at coordinate 19,369,273 of OY998241.1, forward strand.
ATTCTTGCGACACCCGAACCCGATGATGTACTACTCTTGTATCTGGCGGTATCATCGGTATCAACCAGCGCCGTGCTCATCAAAGAGGACAGGAACCTCCAAATGCCCATCTTCTATACCAGTAAAGCCCTGGCTTATCCCGAGACACGGTATACCAAGCAAGAAAAGTTGGTTTTATCCTTGGTCAATGCCAAACAACGTCTTAGACACTACTTTGAGGCCCACCAGATCATCGTCCCCACTTCTACTCCTATTCGGGTACTTATGGCGAAGCCCGACCTTTCCGGAAGGATCTCCAAGTGGGCCATTGAGCTAGGGATTTATGATATAACTTACATTCCCAGGATCTCGATCAAAGGTCAAGCCGTGGCTGATTTTTTATTAGAAGGGGAGACCGACGAAGCAGATCAACCCGTTGAGTTAGAAACATGGAAACTATTTGTGGACGGCTCGGTAAGCGCCAATGGAGCGGGCGTCGGGCTGGAAATCCATACCCCCGATGGCACCAAGCTGCAAGCCTCGATGCAGTTGCAATTCCCGGCCACTAACAACGAGGCGGAGTATGAGGCAATCATATCGGGCCTGAGAATGGCCAAAAGCCTGCAAATACAATCCCTATCCGTATACAGTGACTCCTAGCTAATAATCAGACAAATAACCGGTGAGTACGAAACCAGAGATCCCAAAATGGAGTGTTACAGAGAACTGGTGCTCGAGGAGTCCGAAGGTTTTCAAAAATTAACATTTAGCCAAATCCCTCGGGAAGAGAATACCTCGGCCGACCATTTGGCTAATCAGGCGTCTGCTGCTGGTGAAGATATGACCAGGGTTGTACTGACCGACTTCATCGTTACCCCAAGTATTCAGAGTCCCGACGATTTGGTATGCCTAGTACCCCAAGAGCCTAGCTGGATGGATCCCATAATCGATTACCTCAAGGTCGGGACGCTCCCAATTGATAAGGCGGAGGCCAGGAAAATTAGAATGAAGTCAGCCCGTTACTCGATCATCCAGGGACAGCTCTACAGAAGATCTTTTTCAGGTTCGTATTTGAGATGCGTCACCCCCTCAGAGGCAGAGATTGTGATGCAAGAGATACACGCTGGGGCTTGTGGAAATCACTCGGGTGCCCGATCTCTCGCCTATAAAATCCTATCCCAAGGTTACTTTTGGCCTTATCTGTCCCGGGATACAGAGGAATATGTGTGTAAATGCAAAGCATGTCAGATGCACGGTGACGCTATACTCCAACCACCAGAGTTCTTAAACCCGACAATCGTCCCGCATCCTTTTGCCCGATGGGGAATGGATATAGTCGGACCTCTCCCAAAAGCCATTGGCTCGAAGACCCATGTGTTCCTTGTAACCGACTATTTCACCAAATGGGTTGAGGCCGAAGCCTATCCCTCTATAAAGGGCAGCCACGTGGTGAAGTTCATATGGAGTCACATCATCTGCCGGTTCGGGGTACCAAGGACAATCATGATGGACAATGGCACAAATTTAGACTGTGAACCGGTCAGGTCATTTCTGATCGAGCACGGGGTTAACCAGAACACCTCCTCGGTGGGGTACCCTCAAGCCAATGGGCAAGCAGAAAGGACCAACCGTTCGATCTTTAGCACCCTTGCAAAGAAACTCGAGAAGGAAAAAGGAGCGTGGTTGGACAAATTACCGGAGGTATTATGGTCATATAGAACGACTCCCCGGCAACCAACCGGTGAAACACCCTTTGCCATGGCATATGGGTCAGAAGCCGTAATCCCGACCGAATATGCCGTCCCGACATTGAGGTCGCTGGCCTGGGACGAAAGATCAAACAATCAACGCTTATCTCACGAGCTTGACCTGGTGGAAGAAAGGCGAGATATTGCCGGGATAAGGCTGGCAGCTTATCAACAACGGGTCAGGAATCATTTCAACAAGAGAGTAAAAAGAAGGGGATTCCAAGTCGGGGACATGGTCCTCAGTTGGAAGATAGGACACGTGGGAAAACTCCAAGAACCATGGGAAGGGCCCTACACTGTCACCGAGGTAATAGGTCGAGGGGCCTACAGACTGCTCAGGAACTCAGATAACAGAAGGGAACCAAACACACAGAATGCATCCCGACTAAAGAGGTATTACCCATAGAGATATTTCGTTTTCGACCGTTGTAAACAAAGGCCACTAGAGCCAAAAGGATTGCAATAAAAGTCCAATTTTTCCCGAAAGTCAGAATCATCTCCAATTATCAGTTTTAAAACCCAAGTGTTGAATCCTCTCCATGGGCCCAAAGCGCCCGAGAGATCTTCACAGACCCACCAGTGGTCAGGTTTTCCAATTATCAGTTTTAAGACCTAAGTGTTGAATCCTCTCCATGGGCCCAAAGTGCCCGAGAGATCTTCACAGACCCACCAGTGGTCAGGTTTTCCAATTATCAGCTTTAAAACCTAAGTGTTGAATCCTCTCCATGGGCCCAAAGTGCCCGAGTGATCTTCACAGACCCACCAGTGGTCTGGTTTTCCAATTATCAGTTTTAAGACCTAAGTGTTGAATCCTCTCCATGGGCCCAAAGTGCCCGAGAGATCTTCACAGACCCACCAGTGGTCAGGTTTTCCAATTATCAGTTTTAAAACCTAAGTGTTGAATCCTCTCCATGGGCCCAAAGTGCCCGAGATATCTTCACAGACCCACCAGTGGTTAGGTTTTTCAATTATCAGTTTTAAAACCTAAGTGTTGAATCCTCTCCATGGGCCTAAAGTGCCCGAGATATCTTCACAGACCCACCAGTGGTCAGGTTTTCCAAAATATCAGTTTTAAAACCTAAAGTGTTGGATCTTCTCAATGGGCCCAAAGTGCCCGGGAAACCTTCATAGATCCACCAGAAATCCCAAAGTGCCCGACTGTTATTGTCTGGTGTTATTGTTAGTCTTAACAAGTTACAATTCAATATCCCAATTTTTATCAAATGGAGTGCTGGATCATGCATATCCCCAACAAAGTTTGAATAAATAAGCTCATTCGTATTGAAAAAGGCCCCAGTGGCCAAGGTTGATACAATAGAGCTGTGATAAGTTGTTACAAACAAAATAAAAGAAAAACGGAGGGATAGCCCTACTCCACCACAGTAGGATCCCCATCACCACCTAAGGCTTGGGTCCCGAGGGACTGTCCTGTGTTTTCAGGCTCAGGCTCATCCATGCCAGAGCGAGAAGGCGGCGCGGGCAGGTCGTCTTGAAGGAACCCACCGAAGGCCAAATCATCGGGTTCAGCCTCAGGATCATCATACGGAGGCCCAACTCCAATGCTAAGGTCAAGTTCTTCAATAGTCGGGATCTGCCTTTCCTCTTCTGGCTTTTGAAGTTCTTCTATGCATTCCCTCCAGCCCTGCTCATAGCAGTACTTGCATGTCAGCATGAAACGGGCGATCATCTGTTTACCACCCTTGTGGCACATCTCTACCCGAGACCTCTCCACGCCTAGGGCATTCTCGACCTCGACCTTCTCCTCAAGTAACTGCAGCCCCGAAGCCTTTAACTTCTCGATTTCTTCGGTCAGGGCCTGCACTTGGAGAGTTAGGGCCTCCCGAGCCTTCGCCTTGAGCTCTGAGATCGTTGTCTTGGCGGATGAGAGCCCCTCTTCAGCTGCAACCGCCCTGTATATCAGGGACTGGATCTTGTCATTGGCCTTCTTCACCTTCTCCAAGGCCTTGACACACCCAGCCTTATGAACCTGAACATCGCGATTCAAAGCGTTGATGACCCAGGCATCATCCTCAAGCTTACAATTGTACGCCTGAGTAGCGTGAAGCATCTGAAAGAAAGAGAATGTTAGCACGGAATAAGGGGCAAAATATAAGCTAGGTGCGAAATATCTCAAAAGTTATTACCCTCATTGCAAGCTCGGGGCCGTTCAAGGCTAGGCTCATCCTGTCGTACCGACCCATGGCCAATCTATCCGCCGGGGTCCAAACCCCCAGGGCCATCTCCCGCAGAGCTTCTGAATTCCCGATCGTCTGGTCTCCCACAGAAAGGTATGGATGGCCCTTCCTGGTATCCAGCCTAAACCGGGGGCCATGGGGAACATCTCTTCCACTCTCAGCAGCTTTCTCTATCTCCCTATTATCTTGTTTTCTAACATTTGTAGAGATAGCAATGCGGAGTTTGGTAGGTCGGGATTGACTCTGGTCCTCGTCGTCGGAGCCTAAGTCCCGGGTATCCGACACTGAGACAGGAGCACCCAGTGCTACACTCCGGCTAGAGCTCGACCTGACTGAAAGGTCGCCTCGAGAATTATTTTAATCCAGACCTGTTGAGCTCGGAACTAGGGCATGATCACCCCCGACCTCGACCGCCTCCGATGCACCCGTGTGCGGATCTTGAGATGGCGGAGGCGGAGGCGTGACAGGAGGATGCTCTACCGGAGGGAGGGGCGTGGCAGCAAGTCCTCCAGTCGGTCCTGCCGATTGACTGATTGCAGGGTTCTCAGGGACTGGAGGGACATCAACCCCACAAACAAAGGACGTGGAACCGATATCACCCTTTCTGGCCCTCTTGATTGAAAGCTTGGGCATGACAACCGCTTTCCTCTTCTGCCAACCCCTAGACATCTTTCTCTTCAGTTTTTTCGCTCTTGATTTAGTCGATGTGGAACCCGAGGCTATCGTCGGTGAAGTTTCTCTCGATGCAAGCTCCTGCAATACAGATCCAGTCAGGCAATTCTGGCTATCCCTCAAATCTTAACTCCATATAAGGGCTCGCAACAGTTCAAATCGGGATCTTATATACCCGACCTCCCTTTTTTCCTGAGGAGCCTTCAGGAAACTTATAACTAGCATACCCAACTTATCATTGCACAATTCGCAGTGGCAAGAGGCTCGGGTGTGAAAACTCTTAAATTCGGGAAGTCGGGTTGGCTAGAAAACATGGTTGACTGGAATGTTCATAGCGTCGGGATGCCTCCACTGACCACTCACTACTATCATCCTTTATTTCCATCCTTTGTTGGATGTCGGGACATTGTCACACAACTTCCTCTTGACATAGGAGGTTAAGTTGTACCGACCCCTATTATCCTTCTGCTCTTGAAGTTTGTACGAAAACAGGAGCTCAACCAAACCTAAGTCCAGGTCCAACTCCTTATTGATCAGCAAAATCATGGCCAGGATCCTGTAAAAGTTAGGACCGACTTGAAGGGGGGCCAGACCCAAAGTCGCTAGTGCCAAGAGGAAGAAGGGATGAATGGGAAACTTCAAAATGGCAAGGTGGAATGACGAAAGTAATATCTCTCCGGCCTTTAGCCCCTGACCGACTCTAAAGTCTGCATCCCGAGGGTAATGCCTAACCTTAACTCCTTCGGGAATCCCGAGGCTGTTAAGTTGAGCATCTATCCTGTATTTGGCTGGGAGGGGATCAGTACAGAAATTCTCCTCCTCATCAGCATCCTGATCCTGATTAATCCCGACGCCACCCTCTACGACTCGATCCCCTGCGTACTGGGTGACCTCCGATGGGCTAGACCTAACTACTTGGGTAATCTCAACGGACGGGGTGCTAGCCGAGATCTCGGGATCAGTAACGATCCGGTCGGTATCTGCCAGTTGCAGGTCACTAACCGACCTAGTATCATCACTCCCAGACATATTTGACGAAAGGTAGAAGAATGAGAAGAATGACTTACAAAGGTAAGGAAGGTTCAGGCATCTTCTCCTTTGATCTGTTCTCCGGCGAGTAAATTGCAGAATTCGGCAAACTTTACCAACAGGCCGAGATGGGTGCTTCCAGTCAAAACTCTGCAGCAGGATTCAAATCTCTCCACATAAAGGAATAATCCACCACGGTCACAGGAGTTTGCCAAGATCAGTGAAACAAACAGTAAATTGTGTAGACTTAAGATCGGATTTGGGATTGCACACAGGGTTGGATAATACGACAAGGAAAGGATGCTGAAAGAGAAGAACGGTTTGAAAATTTTGAAAATTTTGAAAATATTGCAAGTATGGCGTATGAGAAGGATTTGCAGGTTATATAGGATTGACGTTTCGTCTACCCGGGTCAGGGTACCGGACCGACATGACCCGGCCCATTTCACGCGCATCGGTGCCATCTCAGCCGCTGGTTCAAAACTGCAATAATTGCGATTGCTGCGGCATTCAATGCACCTCCGCATCATCCGGCACGCGTCCCATAGCCACTCCAAGGGCTTTTGATGGGCCTTAATATTCTTTCACCTAATGGGCCTGATAAAAAGGCCCATGAGCTGAAAGAGGGCATGTGTACATGACGGTTTTCCCGGCCCATACAAAAGTGGATCTCGACCAGACCGACTCCAGATAGCCCGAGATAATCATCATGGATGATGGCCCGGACCCTGTACCAGACCGACACATCCCGAGACCCCATTCAGTAACCCGACCCGAAGAACATGAAACAACTCGAAGATTCTAGAATAAACTTGTAGCTCAAAGTAGCATTATAAATGTGGAAAAAGTAGCTGACGTGTAAAGTGTGGAAGAAAATCCAAAATAGAAAATGTTGCCCTAATGGGCCAAAAGCCCATAGGGAAAATGTATATAAGCCAATGAAGAATAATGAGAGGGATCATCTTTTTGTGTTGTGCAAATTTTGTATCTACAGATGCGAAATACTTTCTCTCTCTAGAAATTTCTCTCCCTTAGTCTCTGAAAAGTCCCCTCAAAGTGAGCTCTAGCTTCTCTATTTATAGACGTAAGCGTCCAATAGCTCTTCGTGAATCATCTTTGCCACGTCAGCACTACCTCACGACATGGACCCTAAAATGCCAATCCGCGCCATAAATATCCTGCATAGTATCATATCGCGACTTCGATTACGTGACACCGATTCACGTGATCTCTTGCGCGGATCATACTGTACCTCCTGACATGGGATCCGCGTTATTTCTTCGCGGATCTGATTTTTCCTTAGCCAAGGAACCATGATGCTATAGCTTTCCTGGATCATGACCTTTTTGCATGTATACCTTTTTCATGACCCTGAGTACTATCGGCCTCTCTAAGGTACTTTTGCTTTGATTGGTGTAAATAAGGTCGCGACCCATTATTTACATATCCCAAGCATTTTCCCAGATTTCCGAATAGTACTCCCTACGCGAGCAACATATAGGGTTATGAGTTCAGATGTTAGCTATACCCACATCAGTCCCTCATACCTCCCTCTGTATAATGCTAGATCTCGCGTATAAACCTTATTTGGGCCATTTTCCCAAATAACCCTTTATTTTGGCCAGTTTCCCAAATAAATCAAACATTGGGCCAGTTTCCCAAATAAACCAATCCTTGAGCCAATTTCCCAAAATAAACCAATCCTCGGGAATTACCCTTTTCGCGAGTCACCCCCCTTACATCCCCTTAATGTATTTTCATGATATAAAGACAATAGATATTCTATATTTTCCCTAGTTTCTCTTTGTCACTTATTCACATCTCTCCACCATCTTTCTCTCACATTTCATCAATATATATATATATATATATATATATTTCGAAATAAATATATAAAATTCAAAAAATATATAAAAAAAATTGAAATATATATATAAAATTAGAAAACAATATATCATTTTCAAAAAATATATATAAATTTCGAAAAAATTAAATTTCAAAAAATATATATATCTTTCGAATAAAATATATAAATTTCAAAAACAATATATAAAATTCAAAAAAATATATATTTCAAACATATATATATTTTGAAAAACTATAAATAAATTTTGGAAAAAAATAAAAATTTTAAAAATATATATAAATATTAAAAACAATATATAAATTTTGAATATATATATATTAAAAATATATATAGTTTTCAAAATATATATATAAATTTTGAAAAAAGTAAAATTTTGAAAACAATATATAAATTTTCAAAAAAATATACAAATTTCAAAAATATATAAAAAATTCAAAAAATATATATAAATTTTGAAACAAATATATAGGATTAGGTTGTTTTTCGAAAAATATATTTTCTTCGAAATTTATATATATTTTGAAATATATATATATTTTGAAATATATATATATTTTTGAAATTTATATATTATTTTTGAAATTTATTTAATTGTTTTGAAATTTATATATTTTTTTCAAAAACATTTTTCAAAATTTATATATTGTTTTTCAATTTTATATATTTGTTTTGAAATTAATATTTGTTTTTCTAAATTTATATATTGTTTTCGAATTTTATATATATTGTTTGACATTTAAATTTATTTTTGAAATATATATTGTTTTTCGAATTATATATATATTTTTTGACAGATATATATTTTTCAATATTTATATATATTTCAAAATTTATATATATTTTTTGAAATTTATATATTTTTTCGAATTTTATATATTTTTTTGAAATTTATTTATTTATTTCGAATTTTATTGGGTTAATTTCATTTACACACCCTCATGTTTGCTCTTATTTCAACAGACCCCCCATATTTGAGAATCTTCAATCACACCCCCTCATAGTATGAAATGTCTAAAATACCTTGGATCCAAACACCCCTTATACTTTTTATATCCTCGAATAATTTTAATCCCTATATCCAAAACCCCCAGCAGCCACCATGCCCCCATCATAGCCCCCCCCGGCCGCCGCCGCCGCCCAACCCACCCTGCCGCGCCGCCCCTCTTCCTTATAAACTTTTGGTATGTATATATAGGCACCTATATTTATCTATTTTACTATGTTTTTGTTTTTATATTTCAGCTTTAATTTTTTTTTAATTTTTAATTTTTAATTTTTTAGCTCTACTTTTTTTTTTAATCTTTTATTTTTCAGCTTTAATTTCATATTTTTCAGTTTTAATTTCTTTTAATTTTTAATTTTTCAGCTTTAATCTCATATTTTTCAGTTTTAATTTCTTTCAATTTTTTATTTTCAGCTTTAATTTCTTTTAATCTTTAATTTTTTCAGTTTTAATTTCTTATTTTTCAGCTTTAATAATCTTTCATTTTTATTCTCCACGCAAACAAACCTAAATTCATCCTCACGAAGCTCCTCCACTGTATCTCGCCACCAACGGTTACGATCACTCACTTTGCTACTGTTTAAAAAGAGCTTCAACACTGATTCGGCTCTCCAAGTAAACAAACCTAACCGACCTTAGCTTCGAACGACTTTTATTTGCAAAGGTCGCATCTAAATTCACTATGAATTTCTGTGATTTGTGTTGAAATTGTTTTATTTGATCTACAATTCGGATTTACCACTGATTGATTCTAAATTTTAGCTAGAATTGATTGTAGAATTGTGATTATTAAGTTTTATTTGCGGAAATTGAATAACTAAGTTTTTTTATTGTTTGATTTGATGAACTGAATGATATCTTGGAATAACAGAATCGATCAACTTAACTAAGACTAATTGAACTGTTTATTGCGCCCTGGTGATGCCAATTTTTTTTGAAATTTTTAGGTGATGATGTTTGGGCTTTGAACTCCTAAAATTATGATTTCTAATTTCTTTTGCAGTGTTTGGTTCCCTAAAAAATGTTGTAAAACAAGTCTGAATTTGTTTGAACAATTTTGAAAGAACAGAATCCATCAACTTAACTGAGAGTATTTGATGTTTGCCATATTTTATTTTGGTACATTGCTCTGTTATATTTTTTGTATCAAAAACCTCCTTAAGCACCCCACATTAGACGATTGATATAAGTCCCTTGCGACACCAAGAATACCTCAAGGTGGTATGATATATTTCTCTAGAAGCTACTGTAAACCATTTAACAATCCGAGGGCATGACTTTTTGTTTATCATTATCTGTGCAGGCATTTTTTTGACCGTTTTACAAAATCTCATTGTAGTTCTTGAAGGACAACGAATAGGTGTTCCAATTGTTTTGGGTTATAACATGCCATCTTAAAATGATCTTATATGCTGTTTCTGAGTTTGAGTTCTGTTAATTGTGATGAGTTTGAGTTTTGCTAAAACTATCAGCGAAGTGAGTGTTTGAAAGGCCTGAATCAGTTCATCCCCACCCCCTGCGAGGTACAATAACATGTAACATAAACCTTGACATATGCTAGAATAAATTGGTACTCTCTACGTGAGTAATACTATGAACTTAATGTGACTTTTTATGTTTATGTTAATTTATAATCAATCATATCCATAAAAGCACTCAAATAGACTAGCATTCTTGAAAGTTAACGAAACTAGTTCCTCCTGTTTTTGCCATTCTTGATATGGTTTTGATTGTTAAGTGTTACTTTCGAAAATTTAGGAAATCATGTTTGAACTTTTCATTCACTCATCAGAAAATGGACTACAAATATTGTTACATATCTCTAGTATACAAGACGTTCGCCCACACACGCATATAACTCTACTATACATTTATTTCATGTAGTTATACGAATTGCAGTGATTCTTTCGTCTCACTATTCCATCTGATGCACAGGGGTTTGAAGGGAAGTGTGATTGTGGCATTAGCACACAATTATTTCTAATGTTTGTATGCTTATATCTTAGTAGAGTCGAAGAATTCTTCATTGCTCACAGCCTCACAGGCCCTATGTAATCACATTAGGATGGCCAGGACTACAGCAGAAAAGATTAAATGACTCACACTAAGTGTGGATTTTCTCTATGAACTTCACATCCTACTTTAGCATGATCATAGGGATTTTTTAAGGCTGCAATTACTGATCTAGAAACTATTTCCACTAAATGGTTATAAGAAGTTCATATTCAGTACTTTGCTACTTATTTTGAGTTTCAATCAAGTTTGATATTGGATATCTATTTTATCTTTTTAATATTTAGTTTTTGCAACTTTATTTAATTGGATACAATGGTGGAATGAGATATTCAAGACTTGGTATTTTGATTACTTTCTTATTTTGATAAGTTCATTATTGGTTTCAGATTCAGTTTAATGTTCTTTTTGGAGATGGAATTGTTCGGGATATTGGAAAACTGTTAGTTTATGAATTGTGGCTCGACGTTCCAGAAATTGAGAAACAAATTATGTATCATCAGATTACTGTAAGGATCTTCACTCTTACTTTGAACTTTTCTTTCTGAAATTAAATATATCCAGGCGGAGTTAATAATTTAAATTATAGGAAGATTTTCAGGTTGATTTTAATGACTCACATCACAAAGAAGTTGTGGATTTGCTGTTAAAGACTCGACTCAAGGATTACCGACACGAGTTAAAAAGTCACTGGAATAATTATGCCCTTGCTGAGGCACCTCGACATCCACATAGAAGTGTTCGGAATGATGTTTGGTTAGTGTTGTGTAGTCGTTTTCTCTCTGAAAAGCGCAAGGTAAGTGTTTTTTTCTTTTCCCCAGTAGTAAAATATAGCATTTTATTGTAAATATATACTAAGCCTGCTACTTTAAGTCACCTGCTGGCTAGGTTCCTATATTTACAGAATTATGCATGGAAAGAACTTTGCGCATTGCATGTTTTAGTCTAAGCAAGTCCTGTGTGTTTTTTACTTCTAGTTTAGTATATTTTGGTCACTTCTTCATATGTAATAGAAGTCAAGATATTTGTTAATTCACTCACATGACCTCTTATAGTGTGTGTGGAATGTGCTTCTAGATATGGTTTATGGTAGGTTTTTTGTAATTTTTGTTATTCAATCACTTTGATTTTCATATTATGGAGGTTGTGCTTCACTGGAGTTGGAAATTAGTAGGCGTATAGATGGTGATGTAGTTCTTTCAGTTCAGCAGAAAATAAGTTTCCTGAGTTTTCTTCTCAGAATCCTGTGATATCTTCCTCTGATGTACTACTCCTATTCTTTGTTATGTGTATTTGACTTTCCACCCTTAAAAGGATGCTATTAGACCAGCCTAGCCTTTTCCATATATCATTAGACTCTTATCCCTACCTCCAAATGATACATCCAACCCCTAATTACTACTGATCACATTTAGGCCCTGTTTGGTTTGGTTTTTACAGCTGTTACAATTTTCATTTGTTGGGTCAGCCCACGCTTCTCAGTGTTGCCTAGCAGGTTAATTGTACATGTATAGCTGCATTTGCATCAAGTATAGCCTAATCATCAACACCACTAGAAATAATTTCAAATCCAAATATGTTGTACTTGTATATATAGTTGCATTTGCATCAAGCATAGCATAAACATCAACACCACTAGATTGACTTATGAACTAAACTATTTGCATAAATTGTGAAGGAAATTAGCTAGCAAAATCAGCAGAATCGGGGTGAACTAAAAGTTCCTCATCGTGGTGGAAGCAAGTCCAACTACCACTCTTCATTAACAAGGATTGAAATGCAGAAGGTCGTTTAACACCTTTTATTATAATATCACATTTAGTTTTCAAATGAAACAAACAGGACATATTTAGCACATTCCCTTACTCCACCTGCCACTCTTCATTAACAAGGACTTCAATAGGACCTCTGCTTTGCTAAAGCATGCAATTTTCTTGTAGCTGCAAAGAGAATAAAGGGAACTGTCAGGACTAGGAGCACAAATGCTTCATGGGCAGATGTTGCCACTTTATTTTCTATTAAATTTTTTTATTGTTGTAGAGAGAATTACTTTCAATAATGGAGGCTTTAGGTCCTTCAAATGGAGATCGACTTGAAAAGGAGAAGCAAGCCTTTGTGAAGGTTCTTTCAATGCCCTTTTAGCTTTTTTCTGACTCTTTTTGGCGTCACAAATAACTCTATTTGTTGTAGTGTATTAAAACAAAATTTCAGGCTGATGTCATTCTTCAGGGGGTGTAAATGATGACACTTTCAAATCTTAGGGTGTAAATAAAGATTCTCAAATGTGGGGGGTCTGATTGAAATAAAAACATACCTCAAGAGATGTAAATGAAATTAACCCAATTTTATATATTTATTTCGTAATATATATATATATATATATATATTTGATGAAATGCAAGGGTGTGGGTTTGTTGATTAATTTCAATATTATAGGGGTTAGTTGATGAAATATGCTAAATATAGAGGGATAACAAAGTAAATTTATCTATTTTTTAACGACATCATGACGGTAGGGGGCTTTTTTTTTTTTATCACAATTGAAACTATATGGATCTGTTTGAACATGTAGGGGGTTTAGTGCTCATTTGTCAAAACTATATGGGTATTTTATGCCCTTTACCCTTGTAATAAAAATCATCATTTTAAAAAGTTAGATTCTCAAAAAAAAAAAAATTAATAATTTGAGATGGAAAGAGTATTACTTTTGAATTGCATAACCATAACTCTAGTAAAAATGAACATAACAATCTCCTAACATTACGTCAGTGCTAATGTTTTTTGTGGAGTAACACTAAATTAATTAACTACATGAAATATTATTTATTTGTCTGAATATCATATCCTTGACAATTTTGTCAATGATATATTTCAGCACGTCTCTGACCAACTAAGAAATTAATCAAGGAACTATAGATTAATAATTAAACTTCTCATAGACGTGTTTTCCGGAACTAAACCTTCTACTAGTCACATGCAAACTTACTACCTTAGGTCCATCCTTTCTTACTGACGGTGGAATAATAATAATAAAACAAGTAATGCCGATATTAATACTAGTTCTCTCAATACTAATTAATAGTATTGTTACACGAAAACACGTTTAAGGAATCTTAAACTAGTATGGTTGACTTTGGCATTTGTCTTGTGACTCCAAAACATTTTTATTTCCCTTTATATTGCTTGAATCATAAGCATAATGTGTCCAGAAGGTTACCTGCTCCACATTGGATAAACTATATCACATAATGTACCAAAAAAATATTTATTTACAATCAGGTTTAAGTTTTTTTAACTATTTTATATTTATGATCTGAATTAATATGTTATATTAGCTGAAACCTTTTATAATGAGGCACTTTTCTTTCCTTTTCTTTTTTTGTTGTTTGCTTGAAAGTAAACGAGGCACTTTTATCTCCTCAAATTTCATTTTTCATTTATTATTGTTATTATCATTATTTAGTTATTGCTATATTTTATTATCCTTTTACTTTTGGTGAGTACCTTTATATTTCTAAGCATTATTCAAACCTAAAACGAAAAGATCTTGGTCAATTGATCCTCATGACAGCAGTATGCCGTGGTCGACGTACCTTATTTTCTTATCGGTCGAACCCAAAATGGAATTTGGCTTCACAAATATTTATATAGACACACGCAACCTTATATTTTTTTTTCATGATGAAAATTGTGGCATACAAATGTGTAAATATATATATATATATATATTAGTTGTCCACTTTCTCAATTTTATTGGTCCCAAAATACTTGTCCAGTTTCGAAACCTAATATAATATAATCTTCTACTTTCTCAAATTCTCCCTCTTCATTAATTTCAAAAAAATAATGAGTCTCACTAAAAATTATAACTATATTATATTATTAGAGGGCAAAATTAAAAACCCAAAATAACCAAAAAATTATTGAAAATTCATACATGAATAACTAATTTGAAACAAAGGGAGTATGTATATATATATATATGTATATATCTATATCTATATAGAGGTAAAGCTAATTGACTAATCTAATTTTGTGAGGCATCTCCCATTATTTTTTTCGTTAACAATTGTAAGGAAAAGAAATGGTAGTGATTTCTTACAACATTGGTTGCGAGGGTTCAACCAATTTTAACTGTATTTCAAATTTAATCAACTCTTTAACCTAATTCATTTATTTTTTCAGTAGAAAGGACCAGTTTAAGCGCCATCAATGAACTGCGAGTATATATATATTCATTTTCATGTAAAAAGAAAAGTAAATGTCAAATACAGTATTAATTTAATTTAGGGATAATTACACAAAAAACCCCTAAACTAATTCATAATTGCATGCAGTTCTCCTAACATTTTAATAATATCAGAAACCTTCCTTAGTATCATCTAAAATATTGATCCGACAAGAAATAATAATGAAATAACGTATATACCCTAGTATCTTTCGAGATATTTAGAGAATCTTCTAGAAAATGGTAAATTTATTACCTTGCCCCTCAAATATATTGACGAAAATTATGTGTACCAATAAATGTCATTTCATATGCACCCTTTATCTTTCCCAATTCATGACAGGAGACTTGTAGATAGAGAATGGTGATTTTTAGAAAGAGAGTATGTATAAACAATCACTCAAATAGTTTGTATATAATACATATGTGGGCAATTTGGTAAAAGAAGTTGGGGTACTCTAGTAATTTTGAATGCAAAAATAAGGGTTCAAATGTAATTACAAGAATAACAAGGATAAAGTAGGGAGTTTGGTCCATAATATGCCATTATTAACCAATAAAGTAAATTTTTGGCATTGACTTTGAACAAAAGGGGTTACATGTTACAACGAAGGTGCAATTAAGGGAGGTTTTTGATATTATTAAAATATTAGAAGAACCTTTTGCAATTATATCATAGTTTAGGGGAGGTTTGTGTAATTATCCCTTTTAATGGATTCACATGTTGGTTCCTTTGAAGGCGATAGATCGAAGAGATGATTTATGGCTACTGTGGAATAGAGATAAACATTTGAAATCTACTAATTGCAAGAGCAAAACCTAATCTTCTTGGTAGGCCATGCATTTTCAATAAAACTATAAGGAAATACCTACTCAATTAAGAGTTCTTCTTATTTCATATTTAATTCGTTAGGTTTAGTTCTTCCAAGCAAGCCCACAAAGCATATATCCGATATATTAAATATATATATGTACACACAAGCAATGACGCAAAATAGTTCAACGGAAAATCTCTCTCTCTCTCATTTGCTTTATTAAAATGCAGTGCTTACCTGCTCTGCATGCATCGATAATAATGAATAAATTGTTGATGTTAACGCGGTAACGAAGATTGTTGGCATCTATATAAGCATGCATTATGTGTCTGAGCTTTGAGGTACTTACATACACACACATATACACACACATACACACAAAACAGAGAGAGATGAAGTACTCCAACTTGTTTTTGATTAGTATTGTTGTGTTTGGAGTACTAGGATTGAGCCATGCAGGTGAGCTGAGGAAGGATTTCTATAAAACAAGTTGTCCTCTGGCGGAGCAGATTGTGAAGAACATTACTTGGAAACATGTGGCCACCAATGCTACATTGCCTGCTAAGTTCCTAAGGATGCATTTTCACGATTGCTTTGTTAGGGTAAGATATGCATGATATGAAGTAGGAATATATATATATATATATATATATATATATATATATATATATATGATTTTAGTGTTCTTAATATTAAAAGTCGCATTAGTCCAGATAGCATGATGTCTTCTTCCTAAATGTCACTACAAAAAAAATTGTCAAGACTTCAAGAGACATTTTATTATTGTCTGTCACTAAATGATATTAATGATATAACTTGATACCTTTTATTTTATCTTGCTCCTTTCTAATGACTTGTTTGGTTGCTTAATATTTCAGGGTTGTGATGGCTCAGTTTTGATAGACTCTACCGCCAATAACACAGCTGAAAAGGCCGCAGTTCCAAACCTATCATTGGCTGGATTTGATATTATTGATGAAATAAAGTCGCAACTAGAGGAGACATGTCCCGGTGTAGTTTCATGTGCAGATATAGTTGCATTAACTGCCAGAGACTCAGTTTCCTTTCAAGTAAGCACTAAATCAAATTGAATATTTTATGAAACTAAAAAAGAAAATTTGCAAAACATACCTATGTATAACATAAAACAAAAAGAAAAAAATTACTCCTTCATTCAGTTAGAAAAGATTCGAGATCTGGTGTCTTGAAAATTGTCCCGTTTCAGGTTTGATTTTCATTGGTTGTAAATAATTTGTTAGTTTCATTAGAATAAAAACATTTTGAAACGACATAAAATAATGATTTTGTAAAGCATACGCGTATAGAAGCCTTGTTCTGTATATACTTGTACAAAAAAGTGTTGAATATTAAAAGCGAGAATGGGTGACTAACTCCATTATCTTAGGTTGTTTTAAGTGGACCGTGACTAACTCCTGCCATTTATGTATGTATCTAGTGTTTAATTATAATGAAATTAGAGTACTGTTTGATTATATATATATATATATATATATATATGCATACATGCAGTTCAATAAATCAATGTGGGAAGTGCTAACCGGAAGAAGAGATGGAGTTGTTTCTAGTGCTTCGGAGGCCCTGGCCAACATACCTTCGCCATTCTTCAACTTCACTACCCTCAAACAATCTTTTGCCAACAAGACTCTCAATGTCCACGATCTTGTTGTTTTATCAGGTAAGTAATACTAGCTTTATTTTTTCTTACTAAAAAATGTCAGCACATGCATATATATATATATATATATATATTTGTGCGTGTTCATTATGGTTAGGCCCATCTAGGATAAGTCACAATGATTATTTAATCTTAGGGTTATGACTTCCCTATAACTGTCACACTAGTTTATATACATTGACGTTATGGGGTGACGCAATTTTGTTTTTTCCTTAAGAATTACTCAATGACACTGTCTTCCTGAACGCATATTGATAAGCCATGTTAATTACTCCCTTAACGAACAATATGTTGAAACAAAATATTGATCGTAAATAATAAAATAATAAAGACTCAAGAACATACATGATTTATAGTGGGTAGACTAATTTTACATACGTCCACCAACATTTGTATTTCACTTCTTAATGAATTAGGGTTACAATGATGTATATATACAATTAATGAATATGTATCGGTAAAATACCAAAAACATCCTTTACCCCATCGAGCTAATCAAACCCTCCACGGGCAACACAATCCTTTCACTTCATACACAATTTAGAGAATATCATTTAGGATTGAAATCCAATTCTCAACATGATTCAATGCAAAAAATACTAATAATAATTGAAAAAGTTAATTTAGAAATTAAGTAAAATATATAAACTTTGCATGTTATGAAATATTGGAACAAATATGACAATTAGCCATATATATTGTCAGGTGCACACACCATTGGTGTTGGACACTGCACCTTCTTCAGCAACAGGCTCTACAACTTCACCGGAAAAGGCGATGCGGATCCATCTCTGAACTCCACCTATGCTTCTACATTGAAAACCCTATGCAAAAGCCTTTCAGACAACACAACTACAGTGCCAATGGACCCTGGGAGCTCTCTAAAATTTGACAACCATTACTACTCAATCTTGAAAATGCGTGAAGGCCTTTTCCAATCTGATGCTGCACTCTTGACCAACAATGGTGCTACCAATATCGTTGACGAGATGCTCAGTTGCTCTGATAAGTTCTTCCTCGAGTTCAGTCAATCGATTAAGAGGATGGGCGCGATCGAAGTGCTCACCGGTACTTCTGGACAAATAAGGAAGAACTGCAGTGTGATTAATTCGTAATTATTGATTCAGAGTTGGTAGTTTGATCACCATTTAAATTTTTGTATTTTATTTCTTCCATTTTTCTTGATGGTGACAATAAAATATTTCCTGTGGTTTTGTGCGGATTTACTTCAAAACCTATTGTCTAGAGAATCTATGCACGTAACTTGGTATTTGTTTTTCAGATATGGGACACTTTGAGAATATACTATTTCACTTGATTAAAATGGACATATAAGACTTTATTACAACCATATTTAAATACCCAATATGTATAACACCAGGTAAAAGCTGATGCCCTGTGATTAATAAATTATTATGGATGAATAACGTATAAGAATCATATTGATATTACTTACCGGAAAAAAAATACATATTGAAATTGTTCTACAACAAATTAAATTTGATAAACATCTAAACTGTATGAATAAATCTTCTTAAGAATAATATACCTTGAACACTATTTTTTTTTTTTTGAACAATCAGCTTTAAAATAGATACAAGGCCTCGAACACTATTTGTCTCAACAGTAATGTAACTTATTTACACTATTTTCTATATAAAATAAGAATAAAAATACAAATAAGGGGTACATTCAACTAATTTTGCAGGGTTCTTTTTATCAAGAATTTTACATAATAAATAAGACAAAAAAACAAAAAATATACATAGAGAAAATAAGCTTACTTTTTTTTTTTCCTAGATGGTTTTTCCATTAAAAAAATACAATAAGAGTGTACAGGAGTGAAAGGCATTCCCTCAGGGCCCGTTTGGGAACTTGGTTACTCAGGGCCCGTTTGGGAACTTGGTTTTGGTCTTGGTATTGGTCTTGTGATTTTGGTTTTGGTGGCCTTGGGTGGTTTTAGGTAAATCTAAAACCTATATATAATGTTTGGTAAGGAGTTGATCTTGGTCTTGGTCTTGGTATAAATATTATATATATATACTAATATTTATTAAAAATATATAAATATGAAAAATATATATATAAAATTGGAAAAAATATTAAAATGAATATATATATATAATTAAAAAATATTGAAAATTCCCGAAAACATTTGATATTTTTATTTTTTTAATTCCAAAAAATATATATATAATCGAAAAAAATATATATAAAATTCAAATAATATATCTTAAATTCGAAAAAATATATATAATTGAAAAAATATATAAAATTTTGAATAATTTTATTATATACTGAAAAAATTTAAAAATTTAGAAAAAAAAGGATATCAAATGGGAAAAAATAATTTTTTTCCGAAAAATAAATCTTTTCAGAAAAATAATTTTTTTCCAAATATTATATATTATTTTTTTCAAAATAATTCATATTTTCAGCCATATATATATATATATATATATAGAGAGAGAGAGAGAGAGAGAGAGAGAGAAAATTCAAAATTGATAGGCCAAAACCATGATTTTAGTTCTTGGTTTTAAAAAGCCCAAAATCAAGTCCAAAACCCTCCAACCAAACATGGTTTGATTTTGAAATCAAAGATCAAAACCAAAATCAGGCCAAAACCACCTATCCAAACATGCCCTCACTTTAACAACACTGCAATGGAGTATCACAAATGATAAAGAGAAAAGTGGATCCTAAATGAAAGTGACATCAAAAGAGTTCCAAACAGCCTGTCTAGCCACAGATTCCCATATGCTCCTTGATGAAATCTCAAGTTCCTGTCTTCCATATACCCCAAACACTAGCTGTGAAAATCATTCTATTCACATGATTTTTGAATGTATCATTTTTAAAACTTGCTACACCCCATTGCACTAAATTATCAAATGAATAAACCGTTGATAAATTCCATCCGTTGCAATCCTTAATGGTTTGCCAAACCTCTTGAGCAAACGGACATGTCCAAAAAAGATGATTTACATGGTATGAATCCTTAGGGCAATTATAGCAAGCATAGTGGTTATGGCATACCTGGGAGGACCTTTATCCCACACCAATATAGTCCATGGAACTTTTGAGGAACGGGTTTGAATCTTGTCCTAAACGGCCTTGAAATAAGCTTACTTTAAAACATCCATGAAAAGCAACTTAATTACATATTTAGTGAAGTGGAATAATTTTCATTGCAGAACTTACCCAAAAAAATATAATTATCATTGCAGTTAAAAGAGTTTAAAGAGTGGACAATTAAAAGAGTTATAATTATTAAATTTATTTAGAGGGATCAAAATATTGAAGGAATAAGAATAGATCTTGTTTCTAATGAATAAAAAATTATAAAAGAAACAAAACCAATATAAAAAGAATCGAGAGAAACCTCAACTTGTATAAGTAGTTGGAAAATTTTATAATAATCATTGTGATAAAAAGAGTTCTATAATGGGCAGCTACAATGATTCTCTTATTTAAATGCTCCAAAAATATATATAAAACTACACAACATATAGAATCGATAAAAAAATCTCACTTTTATAAGCATAGCTATCACTTGCATGTCCATTGTTAGGGTTTTTTACACCCGCCCAATAACAAAACTAGGGTTTGCTAACCCTATTCACCAAGCCACGAACACCTGCAAGTCAGAAAACGCACAAACACACACCGAACACAATCGACACAAAGATATATACATGGTTCAGTCAAATCAGCTTACATCCACGGAGAGCACCGTTTCACTATAATCAATGAGAGGATTAGAAGGAGATGATCTGCAAATCATACACCCGCACACACAGTGTATACTCACGCCTGTATAACCGGAAATAATATAAGCATATATTATTCCTAACTCTCACTAAGAAGAATCTCAAATTTGTATCTCTTCTTGTTCTCTCTCACAATCTTGTGCACAGATCTTGTGTTTCTATCACACTTCTATGTCACACCAATACAATAGGAACAACCCATGTATTTACAAGAGAGGTTAGGGTGAAGGACAAGTCAATTGGAATCACATCCCAAATAGAATAGGAGTCAATTTAGGTCATACCATAAAAATCCGAAACTGGGTTACTGAGTACTCGGTGGCTGCGGAAGTGAGCGAACTTGCTGATGCGATGTCAAGTGTGTAAAAATATGTGGTTAAAAACAACACCTTAACGACTCTAGGTTTTACCCTACGCAAGTGTACGCATCAATTATAGAATAACAAACAGCTTGAGTAAGGGATATCGATCCTGCAGAGACTAAGATTGTTCACTTTAGCAATTCAAAAACACTGAGTTATATTATCTAAATTAACTAAATTATTCTAGAAAGCAAAGTAAATTGGTTTGTGATTCAAGAGAGAGAGAAAACTAGGATTTTCATTGCTCTACCACTAACCGCATAATATAATTCCTCACTGTATCAACAATAAGAGGGCGATCCATAATTGTGAATCAGGTCGTACCGCAAATAGCTAAATACGATCCAAAAAAGAAGTACTATCAATCGGATCGCGACAACCCGTCTCATGACTGAACTAACTAGTACATGTCAATTATATTACTCTAATCTACTCCTACTGCATGAAAATAAACTAAAACATGTCTATATTAAATCGCCAAGGCACAACATGTGTCAATCTAGGGTTTCAAGTTTCATTACCACCATTGTGTAGAAAACCATAATTAAGTATCTGAGTTCCTGCTCATATTGAATAATCATACTTGTGCAAAATAATATATTAATTCCATCTAAGACAAGAATTTATAACAAACATATAATTTTATACTGCAAATCAGTACGGTGTTTTAACTACTACAATCATCACAGTATGGTCAATAGTTTCCCCTCTTTACAATTAAAAACAATGAAAGAACTACATTACTTAGCTAGGGTTTCGCTAGAAAATCCTAGATACCGAGTTAGTTAGCCATGGTGGAAGATGACTGCATCGTTGATGTAGAAACGCTCTCCATGGTCTTTTTCTTCGGATCCCTAGATTTAAATATGGCTCTCAACAGCAGCAAGTCTGAATGAATGAATGTCTCCCAAAAACCAACCCCTAACTCTGATGTATGATCATATATATATAGGCAATGACATAAAGAGACCATTTTCAGTCTTTTCACTCTAAAACTCATGCAAACCCTAACTTCTCATATATATAAGTGTATATACATGTATATAGAGGTCTGGAGTCACATGCACATCTTCCAATTGAGCCGGGGGTGAAACAGGAAAAATTCACGAAAAACCACCAAAAGTTGCCACACCTACGCTTGGAGCGTAAGTCCAAACGTACCCTATAGGCGTAGGTTCAAGCGTAGAATTGTGTTTTTCAGCCACTTTTTGAAACTGGAAGTGTAGGCAAAACCGTAGGTATTTTATGGAAAATTACTTTTCTCTGTAAATGCACTAAAACGACCGTCTTGAACCCACGATACTTTTTGCTGAAGATGACAGCTTCTAGAAATGCCATTTTTGCCCTCCGGGAGTCATTTTTGTCTCGGACTACCTCTTTGACTCTCCTCTTGGATAGAAAGAACACACTCTTCAGTTAATTCACCGAAGTTAGCTTTATTTCTTCAATAAGCTCCTCAAACATGCTTTAACACACAAATTTAATAAAAATACCAAATAATGAAATGAAAGAACATAACAATCGTGAGTTAATGGGTCAAAATGACTAATATTTGACACCTATCACACCCCCAAACTTACACATTGATAGTCCCTTAGCAATAAACTCAGGAAAATTTTCTTGTGATGATCTTTTTAATTTAACTATTCTAACTAATCTAACTAATATATCTTAATCCCTTGCATTCGTGAGGGTCGACGATTACACTTAGCACGTGTAACAAGTCTTTTAAACCCATAGGTTTCCCCTAGTGGACGAGTGAAGGTTTCCAGTGATGGTACCTACAAACATCTCAGATATCTGTAATCACGCATTTATGAATTCACACACAAGTAAATTAAGTCATGATATAATGCAAAAGATAGTATAGATGCAAATGATCACACTCACTACCAAACAATAACTACCTCGAGCTTTGTGTCGTGAATGGTTCTCACTAAAGTGAATAATTTCGCTACTTTATACTCTCAATTCGGACAACCTTCCATGTTTTTACGAACATTCTACCATGGTATTTCAATCTCTCTTTTCCTAATTCATTGATCAAATTTCGCCACTTTTAATAAAAATATATATTTCCATCTTTCCATTTTTAATCTCTTTTTATCTTTCTAAGTCTCCGGACTTTCCAGCGAGGATTTTTAATCCCGACCAACTGGACCCGAGTTTCTTCCATGGAATTTATGCTCATTAATTTTCTCCCCTTTAAACGTGAACAGTGATATTTGTGATACAAAGGCCCGGTTACTCAAATCGTAGGACTAGTTTTTGCATTTTATTTTCTCAATAATGTATATATATATATATTTTTCAATTTTCTTCATTTCAATCATAACATCTCCCCATCTCTCATTTTATTGTGGCAAAATTATTTTTCAACTACATAGTAAAAAATCAACCTATTTCTCATAGTGAATGTGTGTTTGTGCTTATAGGTCAAAGTCATCTTTCTTAATTTCAATTTTATTCATTCACTCACCCATGTACAACCACATCACTTCACTAACTCGATCTAATCATTACTCTCATGAATGGGAATATCATATCACATATTACTCATGTATCATATACACACACTTAATCAAATTGTAATGCAAATCAATCATGCGTGAAAACAAAGAAATGCTCCAAAAATTTTAAATTTCAAATTTTTTCAAATGAAAATTTTCATTCTTTGTAGTACTATACCCTCACCCCCAAACTTAAATCAGACCATATCCTCATGGTAAAATATAATATAGGAAAACAGATACAGTTACCCTTGAAGCTCAATTCTGGATTCCAAAGCAAAGCATGAATCCCCTCCCGCGAACTAGATTTGGATCACCTGTAGAAATAATTAACAAAACACAAATACCCAATCATAGAAAGGGAAAAAAAATTTCATCATAAATATCTAGAAATCAACACATGTTTTCAAGGAATCAAAGATTCTTTTTTTTTTTTTTAATTAATTTTTTTATTTTATGTTATTTTAAAAATAATAATAATAAATGATTTGGCCTTAAGGGCCTACAATCCTAAAAATAAATAAATAAATAAAAAATAAACAAAGACATGGCCTTAAGGGTCTACCGTCCTAAAAACAAAAATCCTAAACCTAAACCCTAATCTTCCTCATCTTCTTCATCACTTGACACGATGTTTTTCAACCATATCCGGTAGTCTACAATTTCTTTCAACTTTTCCAAATCTTCCTCTGGATAAACTTTCATAACTATCCACCGCATCTCATACAGCTCCTTCATCCTATTGCCTAATTGTTCTGCAATGATCCTTGATAACAGAAACGGGTATAGAAGATAATGTTCAAATTTATCGGCACCCACCCACTGTCTACTCACAATCGTTCGAGCAATCAACATCTCAACCATGATCAATGTTGGAACACACACTTCATACCCATGAGTTAGAGCATACAAAGTTCTAAGCATAGTGTGATCCCTTACACTGGTTCGATTATTGAGCCGAAGTTAAGCTGAAATGACACAATCCAAATAAAGTAGATCCGACTTCAACCATCAATTATCACACGTCCTATCTCCTGGATTTGATATTGCACACAATTTCCGAACCATCTCATCATCCGTATGTGGCCATACTTGAGGATGTTCCTTCAGTATTCCTTTATTTATAGATGGATGCTGTAGAATCAAATAGGAAAATGATTTAAAACCCTTAGCTGACTAGGAAAGTTGAAGTAATGAATAATCCAACTCCAACTTGTATTTTCATTCCATTTCCTTATTGAACTAGGATTACCCTAAAAATTTATAAAAAACCTAAAACAAATCCTCAAAATAACTTAAACAAATCCTAATACAAGTACAAGTACAAACCAAACCAAAATACCCCGCAAACAGGTTAAAATTTTAAAATTCAAAATAATACCTCGTGATACCCTACGCTTCAAGCATAGGCTTAGCCTAATATATATATATATATATATATATATATATATATTTTAAATACACTCTTCTGATCAATCCAACACATATACACCCCTAAAATTAAACGCACAAATGTCCGTATAGTGCGATATAAAATTTTGAAAGAATTCAAACTATCAGCACATGTAAAATACGCATAAAAATATGGGGATATATCCAACTTAATACAATTGATCAGCGAAACTGTTATTTTATAAACTAAGAAAATAACAATAACATTTAGAAAATAATCGTCCAAGCAGTCATGAAGCCCTATACAAAACTATTCGTTCGACAATTTATCTCCAATGTATAAAAATAAACTAAAAATAAAACAAAAACCTAACTAAAACTAAACTAAGCCTCATCATCAGAGGTTGGTGGTGTAGGTGGAATCTGAACACCCATATGCTGACTCATACAGTTAAATCAATGAAATAACCGCCTTTGATCTCTCCGACGGCGCACTGTCTCTTGCTGCCGAGCCTATCTTTCCTCTGCCAATGACTGCCCCTTACCCCTGCATCCGTGCAATAAGAGCATCAAACTGTGCTTGGGATAGAGTAACAGTACTACCCGCAGGTGCCTCTGGCAATACAACATCATCCTTAGTAGCCGACATCTGTGGCATCTCAGCCTCGTTAGCAGCCTCAACATCCTGAGTCATACCCGTATCAGCCTGACCAGCGTCATCAGCCTGCGCCTGCGCCTGTGCATCTGGGGCTGGTAGTCTACTGAACCCCGGTCTCTACATCATAATAACATCTCCATGCAACGGGTCCAGACACCAGTCCACATCCCTCTGGCATACGGGGTACCCTCTCTGAATCTATTCCTCTCACCCGCATCCATCTCAATCCCGACATCCAGCATAATCTTCATCACCAAACCCGGGAATCAAATGAGAAACAGACGCTGACCAACCTTGGTCTCCTTGCGCAAATGAATATAATATGTATATAGGCCCTCCCACAACATCTGTGGGATGGAAATCCACAGCCCAAACTCAAAAGCATAGTAGAATGCCGAAAATGGCGCATAACACATGGTGGTGTGGCTATGCGGCAGAATCTGGGATCGGACTATCACATCCCAAAACCAAAGTATCGGGTGATAGTTTGCCTTCTTCGGTCAGTTCCGATGTGTATTAGCCCACTGCCCCGCAGTCTAAAGTGCAATAATCTCATAAATAGATAGGAGTATCTCAGGCATAGGTGGGAACTCAGCAGCTAGCTCGGGTGGACACTCGTCCGGAATACCCCATGCCTCAGCAATAGTCTGGGGATAAATTTTAATCTCAGTACCGCGGACCACTGTCTATAGTCTCAACCCCCTACTGAAATGGTGCATGTGTAGACAGAACTCCCGGATCATATCCTCATAAATATGCGGAGTAACTGGGGCAATAATAAGTAATAAACGTCAGGCCCGCAACCGGCCGATCATCTAGGCGGGGACAGGTTGTAATCCATCAAATATCCTTAATAAGTATGTATGCTCCTGTTGATACCCCTTCCGGATTGCTCGGTCTAGTAAATTCTCTACCGATGTTGTCAGGGGCACAGGTAAAAATGTAGTCAAAACTCTGGGGTCACCCTCCACAGGCGGCTCCCGTACCCTCTCATCTGCTCGATCATCACCTTGAACGACGTCCTCCTCCTACTCGTCATCATCGCCTACCTCACACCATTACTCTTGGTATCTTCCTCCATCTCCTCCACCTACGGCTCAGGCACAAGTTGAGGTGATGGTACCCGTGGAGGAACTAGATTAACAACAAGGCGACCATATGGTAAAAGGATGTCGAGTCACTGTATGGAACTCTTTGGCACCTCTGCCTCAACAGACGAGAAAGACGAGGATGCCGAATTGACATATTATGGTATCCTGGCGCGTGTACTTCGGTGAAGAATAAGGGACGGTGCAGGAGATGACAATCTCGACCTCTGTTGCACTGGTGGATCAATCACAACTGCAGCCTGAATCACTCGTCTTGCTGATAACTTGGTCCGTGCCATGCCTCCAATAAGGAAATTTCGAAAAGTAAGCGATAATGAACTGGACACCGAATCAAACTATATCTAAATATATCCAATATGACGATTAAACAAGTCGTCATTCCAAAAATTCAAAATTCAATCCGTTTTCAAAGTCGAAAAACTCAAGTTTTTGGAAAAGGGATCAACACACTATTTTAATTGGACTCGTTCGTCAATATTAGTTTTGAATAGTAAAATAATTCATATGAAATCAAAATAATGGAACAAAACTCACCGAATCGAGATAAATGATGATTTTCAAAAAATTGAGTTTCAGAGATCTTCACATGAATCCGGATGAATCACCAACTAATTTGACAATCTGCTGGCAAAGAATGATGAGGAATCGGATGAACAAATGGTATAATAAAACCTCGTAAAGATTAGTGGAGAATTGAGAGAGAAATAAGAGTTTGAATGGAATGGGGGGGGGGAACCGCTGACGGGTTCTATTTATAATAGGCCCGCAACTACGCTTCAAGCATAGGTCCCCATGGCCTAAAATTTTTTTTTTTTTATTTTGCCGTCTTCTCATCCCGTCTTCAATTCCGTGCATTCTCAACGCTTCCTAGGCTCAGTTTACACTTCCTACTCAAATGATGATGGCCTTGCGACTCGTTTTTACAGACTCGATCTTAAATACCGAAATAACTAAATTACCATTTACAAATACAAACTAGGCTCCAAAGCTACTCTTCATCACCTAGTACCAATATTTAACGTCGTTGATGCGACGTTGCTACCTTTCAATACTCTGGATTAAGCTTATCTAGCTCGGGTGGTAGTTTAGTTAGATCAATCATTTCTACCACATACTCGGCTGGTTGAACCGCTAAATAATGCTTCAATCTTTGTCCATTCACGACAAACTTCTTTCCATTATCAGGATTATCGAGCTCCATTGCTCCATGGGGGAAAACCTTCGTAATCTCATATGGCCCATCCCATCTCGATTGGAGCTTATTAGGAAACATCTTGAGTCTCGAATTAAACAGCCAGACTTTTTGGCTGGGCTCAAAATATTTATTTCTAATATGTTTATCATGAAACACTTTTGTTCGAGCCTTATAGATCCGCGAGTTTTCATATGCATTACTTCCCAACTCCTCAAGCTCTTGAAGTTGGAGTTTCTGCTGTGCACCGACTTTCTATATATCGAAATTCAGTCTTCGAATAACCCAATATGCTTGGTGTTCCAGCTCTACAGGGAGAAGACACATTTTACCATACACAAGACGATATGGCGACATACCAATTGGTGTCTTAAACGCAGTCTTGTACGTCCAAATTGCATCATTTAGCCTTCGAGGCCAATCCTTCAAATCCGGACGCACCATTTCTCCAAGATATTTTTAATCTCCCTATTAGAAACCTCCACTTGACCTTGTGATTGGGGTGATATGGCGTACCAATTCTATGAGTGACACCATACTTCTCACACAGAGCAAGAAGAAACTGGTTGTCAAAATGGCTTCCACCATCACTGATAAAAACTCTTGGCATACCAAATCGTGATAAAATGTTCGATTTTACAAACTCTTCCACCACATCATGGTCAGTACGCTTTATGGCTATTGCTTCTACCTATTTCAAAACATAATCAACCCTCACAAGCATATACTCATTCTTGTCTGCTTTTGGAAATGATCCCATGAAATCAATACCCAACACATCAAATAACTCTACGATCAAAATTGGGATTAAAGGCGTCATGTCTCATCAAAATATGGATCCAAGCTTTTGACATCGCAAACATGCCTTATAGAACTCGAAAGCATCCTTAAATATGGAAGGCCAATAAAATCCACTATGCAGCACCTTGTGGGTTGTCTTCTGAGCTTCGAAATGCCCTTCACACTCCAGTGTGTGACAAAATGTCAGTATGCTTTACACCTCACTCTCGGGAATGCATTTTATGATAATCTGATTAGAGCAAATATAGAATTTGACTTGGATGAAGAATAGGTCTTTCTCATTCTTAGACCATCCTTTTGGGATTCGACCTGTGGCTTTATAATTGACAATGTCAGCATACCACGGTGCTTGTTCCACCACAGCCACATTGAACAGATGTTCATCCGGGAAATAATTCTTAAGAGGAATAATTTCCTTTGTGGATTCGACAATAATCCTTGACAAATGATTTGCAACAACATTCTCTGAACCCTTCTTATCTTTGATTTCTAGGTCGAATTTTTGTAGTAACAGAATCCACCAAATCAGTCGGAGCTTAGAGTCTTTCTTTGTCAGCAAATACCTCAGAGCGGCATGATCCGAGTATACAACGACCTTAGTGCCCAATAGGTATGATCGGAATTTATCCAAGGCCAAGACAACTGTCATCAACTCTTTTTCGGTAGTTGTGTAGTTCATTTGAGCTTCATTCAAAGTCATACTGGCATAGTAAATAGCATACGACAACTTATCTTTTCTCTAACCCAACACAGCTCTGTGGCATAGTCAGAAGCATCACACATGAGCTCAAATGGTAGAGACCAATCTGGCGGACGAATAATCGGGGCTGATGAAAGTTGAGTACGCAATTCCTCAAAAGTATGAAGGCACTCTTCGTTAAAGACAAAAGTTGCATCCTTAGCCAACAAGTTGCATTACGGCCGGGCGATTTTGCTAAAATCTTTAATAAACCTTCGGTAAAACCTGGCGTGGCCCAGAAAAGAGTGTATCTACTTAACAGATGTGGGAGGAGGTAATTTTGAAATTAATTCAAGTTTTGCTTTATCTACCTCTATCCCTCGCTTAGATACAATATGTCCTAGTACTATCCCCTATTGAACCATAAAATGGCTCTTTTCCCAACTTAGGATCATATTCGCCTTTTTGCATCTCATAAGTACCAGTTCTAGATGTTTTAAACAGTTTTCAAAGGTTTCCCAAAAAAATGAGAAGTCATCCATGAATACTTCAAGAAATTTCTCTACCATGTCAAAGAAGATAGACATCATACATCGTTGGAATGTTGCTGGCGCATTACACAAACCAAACGACATCCGTCTATAAGCAAACGTGTTATA
Organism: Cornus suecica; assembly: GCA_963922005.1. NCBI lineage: Eukaryota > Viridiplantae > Streptophyta > Magnoliopsida > Cornales > Cornaceae > Cornus > Cornus suecica. Next base: position 19,399,650 of record OY998241.1, read on the forward strand.
TGGACAAGTAAAAGTGGTTTTCTCCTTATCAACAGGATCAATCGCCACCTGATTGTAGCCGAAATACCCATTGAGAAAGTAGTAGTAGCTCTGCCCGGCTAACCTCTCCAGGATTTGATCAATAAATGGTAACAGAAAATGATCATTCCTAGTGTTCAGGTTGAGCTTTTTGTAATCAATACACACACGCCACCCTGTGGTCATGCGTTGTGGAATTAGCTCACCTTTTGAGTTTGGCCCCATTGTGATGTACGACTTCTTCGGCACCACCTGAGTTGGACTTACCCATGTGCTATCAGAAATGGGGTAAATGATACCTGCGTCTAGCAATTTTACCACTTATTTCATCACCACCTCTTTCATATTTGGATTCAGCCTTCGTTGCATTTCCCTTGATGGCTTTGTAGCATCCTCAATATATATGCGATGCATGTAAATCGAGGGGTCTATCCCTTTCAAATCAGCAATGCTCCATCCTATTGCCTCTTTGTTCTCACTCAGAACCGCGACTAGACTCGATTACTATTTTTATGTCAATTTTGAAGATACAATCACAAGAAGAGTTTCACCGGGTCCTAAGAATACATATTTCAATTTTCAAGCAGTTCCTTAAGTTCTAAGGTAGGAGGAGTAATTAAGGAGGGAATTGGTGGAATATTTGAAACTATCGGCTCCCGCCATGGTTAAGTATATAATACAGTCTCCATCGCATCCGGCTCTTTATTTTGCAACTTCCAGTATGTCTCCCAATCAGCAACTTCCTCATCTAGCTATTCTCTAGTCATATATGACTAGCTTATCTCTCTCCAGAATTTGAGTTAAAAAATCTGTTATGATATCATCCAGTTCATCACACTCATTAATCTGAAAACATTCCCTATATTCAGGCAATTGGTGGATTCCTTCGAACACATTCATTCTGACCTTCATATTTCCAAAAGTCAAATCAAATGTTCATGTTCTGCAATTGATGCATGCATTTTCCGTAGCTAAGAATGGTCTTCCCAGTATTACTGGAATGTGCTACTTTGAGTCAGGGACAGGTTCTGTATCCAGGACTACAAAATCAACCGGAAAATAAAACTTGCCCACTTGAACAATAACATATTCAACCACTCATCTTGCTTATTTGATTGATCGGTCATCAAATTGAAGTACAACATTAGTGGGGCTGAGCTCACCTAACCCTAACTCTTGGTAAACTGAATAAGGAAGCAAGTTAATACTTGCACCTAGATCAAGAAGGCTTTACCAATTTTTTGGCCACTGATGACACATGGAATAGTGGGAGCACTAGGATCTTTCCTCTTAGGTGGAGTATCACTTAAAAGCAATGAACTCACTTGCTCATTCAAGAGTATTTTTATTGGATTCTTTGCGCTACTCTTTCGCTTCTGGGTGCAAAGATCTTTGAAAAACTTAGCCTAAGGCGGTATTTGGGCGATTACATCTAAGAGAGGTAAATTAATCTTGCATGTCGGAATGTTTCCAACATATCAGATTCTTTCAACTTTCTGTACTTTATTGGCTCTCTGAGACGCTAAGGAAATGGTGGTGCCTCCTCGTAACTTACCATATCTGGCTCTTCAAGTATTGTATGATCGACATTGTCTTCTATTGATGGTTGATCCTTCTGGACTCTTTTAGCCTATTTTATTACAGCTTATTTCCTCTGTTCTTCTTCAACTTCCTTTTTCTGTGCTTGTTCTTCCTATTTTCTTCTCCGCAACCTTTCTGCATGCTCCTCCTCAACTCTACTCTCCACTTCCCTACCACTTCTTAGAGTCGTGATTGCTTGAACCGTTTCATTAGATTCATTGACAAATGATCCGAGCTCAAGTGCTTGTTGTGGCATTGGGTTAGCAACCGGATGACTAGGAAATCTTCCTAGCTCTCTCACATTCCTCTCATTAGCCATTTGTCCCATCTGCATATGTAGTTGTGCTAATGATTGTGTATGAATACCTAGCTTGTTATAAATATCCAGTATAAATTGCTTTAACCTATTAGTCTGGAAACCGGGTGGAGAAGTTTGGCTTCTTTGAGGCTGGGTTTGGTTATTATATGGTTGCACAGCTTGATTGTTATTGAATGGATGAAGATCTTGGGAATTATTGAATGGCTGAAGAGGTTGGGAATTATTGGATGTTCTAGGTTGGTAATTGGACTGAGAATTTCATGTCATGTTTTTTGGTTATGAGTCGAATGATTGTTGACTCTGTTGGAACCTTGGCTGTTGATTATATGATTATTGTATCTCAGTGAACCTCGGTTGTGGGTTATATGACTGCTGTCTTTCTGTGAATCTTAGTTGTTGATTGGATGATTGCCCTTGTTGGAACTTTGGTGGTGGATTCTCTACATTGGTAGATTTGTAAGACATGAGTGGGTGATTTCTGGCATTGGAGGTGTATGAATTGGTGAAAGGAGCATTATTCAAATAGTTTCACGATGCGTTGGTATCAACGGGCATTATCTCCTAACACTCATGTTGGGAATACTCATTTTCAACTTCAAACGTCTCTCTAGGAGGGGAATGACTTCGCTGCATAAATTTTTTAATTCTCTCTAATTTCTCTCCAAACAATGTCATGGTATCTTTCACATCATCATGCTCTACAATATACAATTTCTCAGATCTCCTATCCTGTTGTCCACCTCTAGACCTCAACTCAGATTGATATTGAATTGTGTTTTCACTGATATTATCAAATATCTCCTAAAGTTCTTTAGATGGCTTCAAAATAAAACTGACATTGTGTGACCGCATCTATGAAAGTCTTATGCGCCTCTCCAAGTCCCATGTAGAAATTTTTAGCAATATCTTGTTTAGAAAACCTATGGTGAGGACACTTATACAAAATTTTATTATATCTTTAATATGCATCACGAAAATGCTCACCAGGTAACTACCTAAAGCTTTTGATTACATCTTGTGCTTCAGAGGTCTTTCCTATGAGATAATGATTTTCTATGAATTCTCTCTTAAGAGCTTCCCAATCAATTTTAATTTCTTTTGCTAATTTGATGTACCATCTTTTAGCTCTCTCTTTCAATGACCAAGGGAATAATCTCATTCACAAGTCATTTTTGGGCAAATTGTCAAACCTAACAGTAGAGGCTACCTCTAGGAAATCATTGATGTGCTTGTATGGGTCCTCTATTCTAAGGCCTAAAATTTTTGGAAGCATATTGATCATGCTTGTGTTGATCTCAAAGTGCTTCGCTCATTCTTCCTCCGAAAAATCAACATAGAAATCGTACGCATCGGGCGCGTAGTATCCTTTCAGTTATGTTTCTGGTGCCCTTTATTGGTATGCTCTTTGGTCAGCCATTGCTTCTTCTTGCTGATGATGACGCTCTCCAATAGATCGATGTAAACGACGGAGAGTCTTTTCGATCTCAGGATCGTAGACTACTAACTCAGTATTTAGATTAGAACAAGCCGATCTATCGGTCATACGCTACTCAAACAACTATATACTTTTTTTGGATTTTTTTTTTGAAATAAAATCTAATCTAAATTAACTACTTCTAAATTACAGAAAATAAAGAAAGAATTAATAGGCGAAAATCTAGGTAACTAAAACTCATAAAAGTTCTAGACGCAACTTTAGAAGCTCTGCTTTTCCCTTTTCTGCTTTTCAGAGTACCTGTCAATCACACAAAAATCTAACTTTAGTTACAGCTACAACAACACAATGCAAATAAACTACTAAAGCTATTGAACAATGCTTAGTCCTCGGCAACGGCGCCAAAAACTTGATCCGACGTCAGGTGTGTAAAAATATGTGGTTAAAAACAACACCTTAACGACTCTAGGTTTTACCCTACGCAAGCGCACATATCAATTGTAGAATAGCAAACGGCTTGAGTAAGGGATATAGATCCCACAGAGACTAAGATTGTTCACTTTAGCAATTAAAAAACACTCAGTTATATTTTTGAAAAGCTGTTTGTTTTGGTGGTCAGAGACCCAATTATCTAAATTAACTAAATTATTCTAGAAAGCAAAGTAAATTGGTTTGTGATTCAAGAGAGAGAGAAAACTAGGGTTTTCATCATTCTACCATTAATCGCATAATATAATTCCTCACTATATCAACTGTAAGAGGGCGATCCATAATTGTGAATCAGGTCGTACCGCAAATAGCTAAATACGATCCCAAAAAGGAGTACCATCAACCGGATCGCGACAACCCGTCTCATGACTGACCTAACTAGTACATGCCAATTATATTACTCTAATCTACTCCTACTGCATGAAAATAAACTAAAGCATGTCTATATTAAAATCGCCAAGGCATGGCCTGTGTCAACCTAGGGTTTCAAGTTTCATTACCACTATTGTGTAAAAAACCATAATTAAACATCCGAGTTCCTGCTCATATTGAATAATCATAGTTGTGCAAAATAATATATTCATTCCATTTAAGACAAGAATTTAGAACAAACATATAATTTTATGTTACAAATCAGTACGGTCTTTTAACTACTACAATCATCATAGTATTGTTAAGATTTTTCCCTCATTACAATTAAATACAATGAAAGAACTACATTACTTGGTTAGGGTTTCGCTAGAAAACCCTAGATACCGAGTTAGTTAGCCATGGTGGAAGGTGACTGCATCGTTGATGTAGAAACGCTCTCCATGGTCTTCTTCTTTGGATCTCTAGGTTTGAATATGACTTTCAACAGCAGCAAGTCTGAATGAATGAACCTCTTTAAATGAACGTCTCCCAAAAACCAACCCCTAACTCTGATATATGATCATGTATATATAGGCAATGGCATAGAGAGACCCTTTTTAATCTTTTCACTCTAAAACTCATGCAAACCCTAACTTCTCATATATATAAGTGTATATACATGTATATAGAGGTCTGGAGTCGCATGCTTGTCTTCTAATTGAGCTGAGGGTGAAACATGAAAAATCCATGAAAAACCACCAAAAGTTGTCGCACCTGCGCTTGGAGCGTAGCTGGCCTACGCTTCAAGCGTAGTCCAAGTCCAAGCGTAGAATTATGTTTTCCAGCCACTTTTTGAAACTGGAAGCGTAGGTAAATAGCGTATGTATTTTATGGAAAATTATTTTTCTCTATGAATGCACCAAAATGACCATCTTGAACCCACGATACTTTTTGCTGAAGATGACGGCTTCTGGAAATGTTGTTTTTCCCTCCGGGAGTCATTTTTTTCTCGGACTACCTCTTTGACCCTCCTCCTGGATAGAAAGAATACACTTTTCAGTTAATTCACCGAAGTTAGCTCCATTTCCTCATTGAGCTCCTGAAACATGCTTTAACACGCAAATGCAATAAAAATACCAAATAATGGAATGAAAAAATGTAACAATCGTGAGTTAAGGGGTCAAAATGACTAATATTTGACACCTATCACTTGCGCACAACTCTCTGCCCAAAATTTTTCAAGTGTGAACTTGCGCACTTACCGAGTACTCGATGAGGTCTCCACCGAGTACTCGGTGGTTCTTCGACCGAAATTTCCTTTTTAACCCTTTTTGTTCCAATTCTTTTCTCAATCCTTGAGGAAATGAATCATTACTGTTAACATCCATTAGTATTCTTAGTTTTCGTGCCTCCCTAGATTTTTCTAACGATAAAGAGTTCTTATTTAGTATAAAGGGGAAGAAAATCAAAGCATCTGGACAAATAACCCGGGTTTCTATGAAAGTTCGCAAACGTACACACGAAGATTTTTTTTCCGTATTTAATTATTTTAACCTCTTCGGAGATCTGTCACGCCTGCTTTGATAGGGAATATTTAATACGTAACGAATTCCATGAGTCAAAGGGATTTAGTCCTAATGGGATGCTACTAAGACTCCTATAAAATAGGGGTTAATCAGTTCATTTAGGCACGATGAATATTCTTATTAAAGGCTCTCTTCTTCTTGATCAATCAAGTACTAATTTGACTGTCGGAGTGGCCCCGGCCAGCAGCCAGCCGACTGACACTTCTATTGTTTTGCAGGAATGATGCCCGAATACGGATCGTGCTAAATTTTGCTTCAACCGTTGG